>OU612072.1:6896162-8283429 GCA_914767715.1 Membranipora membranacea | reverse complement strand
TGGTCACGCCGCAGGCAAAGGGACTAAGAATTAATAATCAATCCGTTGGAATTTTGTCAATTGCTGTGAAACCCATACCTCTTGACATTGTTGTGTATAAAAGGTACAATCTGTTGTCAGGGGCATTTATCAAGACAATCCTAACTGATTTGTAGTAAATTATTAATCATTTTGCCTGCAGCGTGACCAGTGAAAGGGAGCAACTGTACTGCAGGCAATTGGATCTAGGTCGCATTATAGAATGGTACGTCTCGCTATAGAACATAACCATCTCACCCTCACAAACGCTTATATATCGCTCTTTCTCTTCATTGATATCATTTTACCTCTGTCATGATAAAGAAGACTTGATTGCTCGTGAGCTTGATGTGTAGACTGATTCCTCGTTTAAATGGCTTATACATCAATGGATATTTCTTTGCATTATTTGGAGAGAGCTATTTAACAATCTGCCATTGTTGAGATACTTATTTGGTTTTGCATTAGGAAGTGTGAGGTACTCACTGACTCAAGACTGTACTCACTCTGATAATCACAAGGTGTACCACCATTTAATACTGCTTTGGGACGATCAGAAAAAAATGATACTTAACTGCTTGGAAATACAGAAGAAAGTTATATAAACGCTATCTCATAACTAGCCGGTCGATTCTTTTAATACCAAGGCATGGCCTGATGTAAATATCCATGTTCAACAATATAAGGACAGGTATGCCAGCCGGCTACAAGTCAATTTTCATGTCGATACAAAGACTTTACTCAGAATAGATGAATGACCTAATTTTTCCATATTACTATCTGTTTGTACTGTCATGATGTCTAGCAGCTAGCTGGCCAGTTCTTCTTTTTATATTATTAGTACCGTATCACAAGGTCCTACAGGGAAAGAGAGATTTTTATTATTAATTTAGGTACCATGCTCTCCAATGAACCTATCAGTATTTGTCTAGTTCAAAGTTTTCTGATTTGTATCCAATTGGTTAATATGCCAAAAATCTCTTACATTTAGGCCTGCTTTCAGATAGTGTGACCTGCTTTTATTGAGTTGCCTTCTCAATGTAAATGAGCTCACAACTCCATCATATATGTTTTATTTGATTGAAATGAAAACTAGAACGAACTGAATAAGGGACGAACCAAGAAGGGACGAAACAAAAACAGGGACGAACTGGAAACAGGGACGAACCAAAGTGTTTCCAAATTTTGATATCCTTAGGATAAAAGCCACAAGCGCAACCAGTTATCAGTGTTTACAGGGCATAGTTTGAAAATTTGTAGGGAGGCAAAAATCCAGGCACTGCTATGAGGAGTGCTGCAATATGCTCCAAAGATATTTAGGTATGTAAATAGCAAAAGGAAATCCCATAGGAGCAGAGTATGCCATCGATGATTCAATTATTAAGTTTAGGCCACTTTATTCAGCTTTCTAGGTGAGGCAGTGTCTCCATGATCCCCTCAAACTACGGGCCTGAAGTTATTTTGAGACTTCACTGCTGTGCAGTTTTTTAAACAGGGGTGATTTGTAGGCACACCACAAGAAACAAGAAGTGTCAGGGCCAAACAGTAGGATTATCAGCGACTTCAGAGCTAACAAAGTAATCACAATTAGGCCATTTCTTTTTTGTAGGCTCCTAATTTATGATGCATAAGGTAGAGAAATATATTTCGGCAAAGCTCTTCAGTGACTTCATGCAGGGCCTTAGTTTAGAATATAAATGGTAGGGGAGGACATAAATTCTTAAGGGTGTGAAGAAACACCATGTCGGGTATTGAAGTTCCTCCTGAGTCCGCAGTGCCCAGACACAAATGTGTTTTGAAATATAAATAACCAATGGAAGTCAAAAATGAGCTGATTCACTCTATTCAACATCCTAGGGGAGGCAATGTCTCCCTACCTCCCTAGAACTCATGACATGATATGATGTTATCGTTTGACTGCTTACAACTATCCATTGAATTTATTGCTGAATGGTAAATAGGATATTTGTGGAGATATTCCATCAGTATGATTTAACTTTGTGTTGGTGAGTGAACAAGCTAACAATCTTATGCATTGAATTATGTCCCAGCAACGACCTTTAAAAACTCAGGCAAGCTGCTTGGCAAAGAGTCACAAGGGGTCGGACGTTTTACATTACAGAACTTGTGCGCCAATCAAAGATGAGATATGCCTTCCATCAACCTTATATAAATAGCTATATGCTTGTACAGGGACAGATATGTTCCCCTATTCCGTATTATATACATCAGTACTACTACCAGTTAGATTCTGAAAAATGACACTGTGACAAAGTGACAAAGTAACCCAATGAACATATAACTAACATTTTTACCTCTGAAAGCAAACATTTTTTCCGATTGCAGGTTGGGTGAGCATTCAAATTACTGTTTGTTTGGTAAGTTGTACATGCTAAAAGGAATTTGATTCTTCTTCATATGTCTTGAGAGCAACTGCCGTTAGAAATTTTTCTGTTGGACATTCAATTTAATTTTTGCAGTTTGAATATTTATAGCAACCTTCTTGTTTTGTCCCATACTTGCCAAGTCTCCCTTTTTAGGTGGGACCTCCGGATTTACATTTCCACTTTTTGTAATTCTCACTGTTTCCTCAATATTTGTGGGAAAACAGCCCTATTGCAAAGCACTTGTTGATTAATTACTCATCAATTCATCAATCTGGATAGGGCCTTGAAGACATAGCTACATAGGATGGGCCATAATTCATTCTGTATTTAACCTAAAGACATGGGTTATGGGTTATCCAGGTTCTCAAAAATGAGTGACATCATATATATCTATGTGGGACTTGGGTCAGTACACGGACATATCCTAATTTGGCCGACCAGATGTCTATCAATTATGATAAATAAGTGGCTTCTTTTTGAAAGGAAGCAGTATTAACTGAACACAACAACGAAGCAATTATAGTCCCATTGTTGTGTTGTCAGTCACTTACTTTGACAGAAAACAATTAATGATGGTGAATGATTTTGTTACAAATCACTTGTGAAGGACACAAGTTAATATATTTTGAAGTTGCCAAAGGCAATCTACAATCAAACAACAATAAAGATAGTTTCTTATGAATTTATAGATCGATCAATCCAGTTTTACTGTGAATTCTTGTAATGTGACAAATGTCTGTTCCTTCTGTATAATCAGAGCATATCCATGGGAGGATGGTTGGGTGCAGTATCTGAGGAAGCAGCGCCAATATCAGCAGCAATAGCAATAGCAATAACAATAGCAATAGCAATAGCAATACCAGCAATGGACTCTGCAAGCCTTTTTGCATCATCAAACACTTCTGACTCTGTAACGCAGGCAACTAACTATACCTCAGCTAATCAGTCTGGATCAACTACACCTTGTACTGAATGGACTTTTAAAGATGTCTCGAAATGGATAGAGGTAGCCATTATTATGCTAGGTCTTGTGACCAATTCTATAGTTATCTTCATACTCAATAAGCGCAAAGTCGGAAGTGAGTATATCTTAACTATGCCAATATCATTGCTAGAAGTGTAGTTCATAAACCATTTCACTTGTCAGCGGTTCAATTTAACCTAAGACTTTCATGTTCTGCGCAATTTCTCAATGCTGTTTTTCCTTCATTAAAGGATGGTGGGTTTAAGAGGATTAGAGGAGAAAGCAAAATGATACACCACCATGCTTGCCAATGCTGGGCATAAGTAATGGTTTCCCTTCCAGTTGTGAAGTCCTTCAAGTTCCTTCGTCAAGATTGGAATGGAGGATTCCATTTTTCAGTTGAAAGGTTAAACTTTTCCCCTGAAACTTTATCAGCAATGGCAAGTTTAACAAAATGCAACGATTTTTCATTCTAAGATCTTGAGGTATTGTCTGTTTCATTAGACTAGGGTTGCAACGCCAATAACGATAGGCCTACTGCTATATAATGTTTTGATATAGGCTGTTTTACATTAAGGATGTTTGCACCCTGTTCGTTGGTGCGATTAGCATTCTTTGACTGTGAATTACCCAGTGGCATGGCTTGTGGAACACGTAACCTTGCCGATTTCATGCCATTTCTCCCTGTTGTTCAGGGACTTTAAAGGTACGATGTAATTTGAATACACAGCACTACAAGCCTTCACATCTGGTGGAGTTCCTCTTGATCACACTCCAGTTACATAGTTAACTGTTTGCTATACAATTTCCACCATTTTACTCTCTTGATTTCTGTTTTCATCTTTTTAAATTCTATGGGCGCAGCATTCAAACTTAGGCTTGAGGGAATATACCATGACTGTTTCTGTGACACATAAATCAGTGCTGGACAAGATAACTCCCTATGTATACGATGAGACTGTCACAGGCTACGGTGCTTAGAGAATTTTCTGTTCAGATCCAATTATTATGAGTACAGCTGTATTAGCTGTAGTGGTAACAGTGTTCTACTCTCTGGGTCAAAGCGGGGCTGCGTGAAGAGGGTGCGGGATGGGTGGAAAAGCGCCCTTGCAGCTTCGAAGTTTTTGCAATATCTATTATCAGATTATTGTCTGCACTGAATACATTAGAAATTTTAAACAATCCCCTCTTTATTTGATGGTGGGTACTCTGACTAGTTCTGACTAGTCCCAACCTAGTTCCCACTCACTTCTAACACTGAGTAGTAATAGTAGTAGTAGTAGTAGTTGGCCACGAAAGTTTTGGTGCTGCTCCGTTACATGCCATTAAAGGTATTGTTTTTGAGATTACAACATTTCATTCTTGGTAACTGGCTGCCTGGGTCCCTTTGATAGCACTGCTGTTTTAGCCTTGACTAGGTGACAAGGTCGCTACTGTTGTATGGTGCCACTTTTCATAGTTATCAATTTCCAATCAATCCAATATTCGTTGTTTGAAATATTCTATATTGTTGTAGTAAAATTTCAAAATCAGGGAAGAAATAAGTTTCATGTTGTGATGTATCATATCCATAGGGAAAAGTACATGAATAAGATGTTGTTTTCTTGTTCTATATTGTCAAGGATTTTACTATTGGGTTAAGTTTATCTAGTTTGTAATGCGTCTTTGGAGTCTGTATTCAGATTTGCGGGTTGAATAAAAGATAGCTGGCTCAAAATTTAGCTGTTCCAAACTTTGAGCAAAATGTCCAACTGTTCGTCCTGCAAATTTTGCAGCTTACACTATTCTAAAAAAATTTCTTTTTTCTCCACTCGGATAGATACCCCTACACGGATTACACTTACATTCCTAGCTATAGCTGACATTGGAAGTTTAGCCGCTGCTTTCCCTATCAGCATTGTGTCGAAGACCGATCCTAGCTGGTTTCAGGTAAATACGGTTTATTTCAGTGCCAACCTATTGCTTTGATGTGAAAATCAAGAGTCTGTATGCCTAACAGTTGCGAGCGACTAGATAAGACCATTGAAAGCTTACTCTTTCAATAATGATACCGAGTGTACCAGGAGTAGACCCTTCCTAAATACACACAAGGAAGATTCTGCAAATCGTAGAATTTAGTTTGGAGCCTTGCATGGGGGTAGTTTTATGAGAATTGTCTTTCCCTAACTTTGACAGATGAGATACTAATATTGCAATATAAGCTCAAAAGAATCCATGGCATGAGCATAAGTTGGGATGTTTTGGTATTGGATCCGTCTTATCTGCCTCAATAGCACCGAAATTATGTCAATATATTCTTGACCCTAATTTAAAACTACAGTTTCAGGGGAAATAATGATAATAAATTAAAAAAGTTTGAACTTGGTCAACTTGGTACAACCCATTCTGTATATAACAGGGGCGTATATTCTAAAAAATTTCACTCACTAACTTTTCAGAGATGAGCATAATAATCGGGCGCAGCCCGATCCACACGCCGTAGGCGTGGTGGGGAGGGTATGGGAGGGGCGCTTAAGCGCCCTCCCACCACGGAAATTTTTGCATATCGGTAGCAAAATAGTGCAAGCAGAGAGGTATTTCAATAGCTCACTGAGCTGTTGGGTACTTTCAGAAAACAACTCAATAGCAGTAGAAGATTACGGTAAAAATGCTCCAGTTATAAAGCACCCATTTGAAAAAAACTGACCTAGATGCATTTCGTACCCACAACAATCTTATTAACAGTGTTTATTAGGCAGACGCTCTACACACTAAGCTATTCAGCCATTCACGGATATCTGTGGGCCGTGAGTGCTAATATACGCCACTGGTATATAATACAGAAAATTCAATATCCAGGGCCTCATCCGTGAGCTTGCTCATGAACATTCTGTTCATAGAGGTTGCCCGGCTTATAGTTATGTAATTGCCCCATGATTTTTGGTTGATGCAGTGGTGGTTTAGCAGAAGACTGAATGTTTAGAGTCTGTGAAAGTTATTATCTTATCTTTTCAACACAATCTATTTTTATTTGTAGGTATTTTCCACAGACATGTCATGTATACTGGCTATAATGTTCCATAGAGTCATACAAACATGCTCTCCTTGGTTTATCATACTGGCCGCTATTGAGCGCCTCACTGCTGTATACTTTCCTTTAATGGTAATGTCTCTCCTCCTCTCTTTCTCTTGCTCCTTAAATAAATTGATCTAATTTAATGATGTTGTTGGAGAATGTGATCCGAACATCATTGTATCTATAATCTGTTGTTTCATTCTCGTTAGTTTTAAGTATGCTCATGAGGATGTTTAATTGATACATATGGATATATATATGTATATCCGATTGATTTTGATGAAAATATTCTCACGTCATATGGATCAGTATTACCAACCTAATCGCTAAAAATCACTTCGTATTTTGCTTCATTTTTACCTAATACCAGACAAAACAGTGTGATGTGTACAAAAAATTATACACTCATGTGTTCACAATGAGGGACAATTCCTGACACGACCCCTTGTTGTTCTGTATATGCGATAGGAATAACACACATTTCACAATAAATCCTTGTAACTGAGCCCGATTTGAAGAGGATTGATAAGACTCATTGATTAGACCAGTCAATTCTATTTCACACTTTGATGATGATTGTTTTGTAAAGACCCCAATGTTACTATCTAATGTCTCCTTACTGACTCTTGCCTTGTTTTTAGACAATAACATTCTGGAGGAAAAAGAACGTTCTCATCATATGCTCCTTTATGCCCATCTACATAGCCTTAGCCTACACCTGGACGATGGGCAATGTTGTGGTCACAGACAAACACAGGTGTGTACCTGATGGAGAAAGGTTGCATGAGTACGATATGGCGTTTCACTTCTGGACAATAGTTTACCTATATGTACCCTCTGGTGTATTGCTCACATTGAATATAGCCATAGCTGTGAGATTGGCAAAACTTCAGCGGATACACTCAATTCTTACAAGGGCACAGAATTCTAAACGCAGGTAAAGTAGGAGGTAGCTGAGTTTGTTAGGGCGCCTGCCATCTCCCTGCTACTCCTTGTTTTAACAATACAGCTCTTTCTATGGAGTGTACTGTTGATTTTTGATGATGATTGAATTTTATTTTATTACTCAGGAAGTGTACAATCTTGGTGATGATGACATCTATCATATTTCTTCTTCTGATGACACCGAGGGCCGTCTACATAACCTTCCGGAGCATACACACTGATTCTGACATTGCTGATAAAATAACATGGTGGTTGCAGTACCTAAACCATTCAATTAATTTATTTATATACATGTTGACCATTAGAAAGTTCAGGATATGTGCCAGAAAAAAACGGTGGTCTCCAACTTCAATTGCAACAAGAACATCGCAATAAAAGTGAGAATCATCACTCCACTATCAGACACTTTCAGTACAGGAGAACTCATGTTCACAAATAGCACAGTGACAAAGTTAACTGCAATAGTTTTGACGAATTACGGATTGATGACATAGCCTTCAGCTGTCAACGTCATTGATACAATTTATAGCTACAAGATAAATATGAGTTGGACACTACTTGAGCATCGTTGGTATGTTTATTGTTTATAACACAACGTGTTAGCTTTTGTAGAACACCTCTTAATTCTTTTTCAGTTCCTTTTTTTTAAGCAACAGCTGCTTGCCCACATCTTCAGGGCAGGTGTATAATTATTCACAAATCATTTTAATTCATTTATCTTTATGGGGCAAGAAAAGGTAACAGTTATATTATTATGTTATATTATATTATATTATTATGATATTTTCATATATTTGTTTCCCTTTTTTCTGCTTAATGTTCTGGTCTCTGATTTTTCGTGATGTCAAATTATACTGATCTTTGTAACTTCCTTTGTCTATGCTTGTGGTTCAATTTGCTACGGCATCACTGTAGTTATTGGCATATCCTCATTAATCTTTAAAAGATACTTACAGCGTCCATATATTTCATATTTGGAAATATACAGGCAACCATTTGTGACCCATATCAGAAATTAGGAATTAAGGCCTGACTTACTATATATCACATGAAAGCTGATGTTCAAAGTCATTTAGGGAGCACTGGCATATTCATTGCATTCAGATGATTATTTGGACAGAAGCTGGCGCTTTTGTCGAATTGAGATTATTGGCCTTCTGTGCCCAAACTGTATAAATATGATACAATAGTTCATCTTCAGAGTCCAGAGGCTGTCCTAAATTAAATCTTTTTGTTTTGCCAGTTAGTACAGTGTCACCGAGGCCAACAATGTTGACAATTGATGATGACAAATTATGACATGACAAATAATCAAACTGGCATTTTTTGCAATTGCCGTCAGATAGAAACATGATATCACTAGAATAGAACCTATGAGCGCATACCATAACGCATACCATAGCGTAAACAAGTCGCTTTAAAGATGGTTTCTTAGAAAATGGCACAATAAATCAAATCTAGTAGTAGTACAAAACTATGAGGAAAAATTTGACTTTTTCCGGCTAAAGAATCATATTATACTCTCAGGAGAACTGCTGAGTTCGGCACTGAGATGACAGTAGCATCGTAGCGATGGATACTAAGGACCTATTTATATCTTCGTTTTGGGCCTCGGGCCGTTTTGGGACCGAACCTTCAAATACATCTGACGTCATCACACAGGCAACTGACTCAATCACAGCTTATCACACTGACTCAGTAACGCAGGCAACTAATTTCACCCCAGCTAGTCAGTCTGAGTCAACTACAAATTTTAGTGAATTGACTTTAAGCGACATCGCACAATGGATAGAGATGACTATTATCATACTCGGTCTGGTGACTAATTCTATGGTTATTTACGTACTCAACAAGCGCAGCATTGGAAGTGAGTATACCATCAGGGCTGCCACATCTACTCCTCTAAGAGTAGGTCTGCTATTTGTCCTATTCTATTTTCAACTCTTCTGCATTTTCAAAAGCATGGTAATCTACTCTTTCAAAGTTTAACTCATACCTATTATTTGTATACCCCTTCCCCCATTCAATGACTTTTGTATTCAAACTTACAAGCTATGATCACAATTAAATATTACTGTATTCTAAGTTTCTGTCCGTATGGGTATAGGGCTTCAGGTCGAGCCCTGAATTTGAGGGTCTCATCAGAGAATTTTTTAGGGATTCCCCGTTAGTAGGAGAATTATCTGATGCCCTCCACATGTGCATTAGGTCTACTACCATAGATGGCTGCCAAGCCATCTATACCTCCAACAAAATCTACTCTTTTTAAACGAAATCAATTGGCAACTCTGTGTACCATATCTTTGTCAGTCCGATAGAAGCGGTTCAAATCCCTTTGTTCGACAGCAGTAATATGAAACCTGGAACTTAGATTATTTTCTCTGCACTTTCACTCAATACTTTGTTCCCTTCATTTAAGTTGAGGGGAGGGTAAGAAGAATGAGTGAAATTATATGGCCGATCATTGGCGTCAGTGTAAGGGTCTTCTTTAGAGTTGAAACTTTTTAATTGTCCATCTTATAGTCAAAACAAACTAAGCAACCTCAGAGGATTGCACAACAGCAACTCTGTTAACATAAAAGCTGACAACAGCCTGGCTGATCCTTAGTTGATTAACCAGTGGTTACAACCTCAGAATGCAGAGCGATTGGCATGACATCACATTAATAACAAATAAGCCTCAGCTGATGCTCAGAGGATTGATGAGTATATAAAAACTGATTGAGGATCCGCTGACCTTGCAACCTCTGCCATTGTGTTTAAAGTTAGACCATTAGGCTGCATGTAGACGGTTCTAACATGGCTTTGAACATATCCAAATTGGAGCCTCCCAGTTTCAAGTTTTTGTTTTTATTAGGTTTCTGCTTGAAAATTTCTTGTAAAATGGTATATTAAAATTGAGATAAAAAATGCAGCAGTGTGGTCTGATAGACTATGCCAGACAGGTCAATATGAGAGTTGCGACCACCCGATTAAACAAGGTTGAGACCATCCCGATCTGACAATCGGCCGGTAAACCCCATCTACCAAATGCCCCTTACACACCACCCCCCACAGAGCCTCTACCAGCTGACACCGCAGCCCGACGGCCCGCTCCCCTCCTCTCCCATTAGTAACCATTGAACAGGTTGACTCAATTTGTCAACAGTGACCTTTCCTCTCTTCTGCAGTTGTTGGCTCTCTGAGGTTGAAATTTCCAATTTGATCTTGATTTTGTGTTGTGGTTTAATTTAGGATATAAATTGTTTTCATTTACTTGTTTTAAGAAGAATAGAATATAACGATATTCAAATAACATCGAAATTGGCAGGATTTCAGCTTGTTATTATTTGATGTTTTCCAGGTGGTGTTTTCAAAATCACACGCAATGCAGCTTTCGGTAAGAGTAAAATTTGTTTCATTCACTTGGGACTGCATGGCCCCAAAACCCAATGCCATAAATAAAATGTGGATAGAAGAAAGTATAATATAAATTAATCATTGTTGGCACATCTAAAACTTTCGGATACCTCGCAATAATAAAAGAGCGTAGTTGCTTGGGTCTGGGGTTTCCCAAGCTTCATGGTTTCTAGACTAGGACTGCACTATGATTTTCAATTGATTTAATATTCGGTTGATGCTTGGATAAAATTGGAACTCATGCTTACAAGTTGTATTGCAATAATCCATAAAAGCAGTCTCACTTGAAAAACCCAAGAGTGATTAATAATTTATTTTCTATTGATGAGTAGATTTTGACTGGGGTTTAGTTAAACAAGAACTATACTTTGGGCTAGCTGAGGTTAAGGTCTATATAAAGAATTGAAGGTAAGTAAATGTTGGCTAGCTTTTACTTTAGCTATTTTATGCCAAAGCAATTCACCTACAAGTACTTTACTTTTCTAGGGTATGCCCATTTATTGTTCTCTCCACCTTTTCATTATACTTATTTTTCCTCTTTGGACAGACATTGCAACACGGATCACATTGATACACCTAGCTATATCTGACATTGGATGTGTAGTTGCCGCTTTACCTATCAGCATTGTGCCACATTCCGATCCCAGTTGGTTCCAGGTAATTGACGTTATTGCAGTGCAAAACAATTTATCACTTTGTGGTAAAATGATAAGTTCATGCTTATCACCAGGATTAAAGCTCTGATCTTCATTTATTATGTCACGTTAAATTTTCCAACCTGATGGTATGATCTGTCCCGGGGCGGTTTTCAATTACGAACTATCAATTAGAACTATTTGTCAGCTGTCCATTAAAAACTAAAAAAAGTAAAATAGCAATTTTTCACTGCATCTTCATTTTTCTTGAATTTAACGCAAAAGAATGCCTAAAAACACCTCAAAAGTAAAAAAAAAATAGCTGTTTTTTGGCATTCTTTTGCGTTAAATTCAAGATAATGAAGATGCAATGAAAAATTCTGTTGGCATTTCCTGTGTGCACCATGGTTAATGAAAGCGGCTTCAAATGCGAGAACTTTCAAAAAAATTTTGTTTGGCCACAATAATGGTCATTTGGACAGCATGTTTGACGTTATGCAAAGGTGGCGAAAATATAAGCTGTATTTGAGAGTCTACTGTCATTGCAATTTGCAAGCTAATTTGTTGAAAGTCAATGTTTGTGACATTTGAACAGTACTCTAAGAGAAAATCATAATTAATTTTGTTTCGAGCCTATGATCTGTACTATAATAATGAATGAAATTTCACATATTTTCACGGCTTCACAAAAAGAAATGCATTGTATGGTGTGACGTAAAAAGTCAATTTAGACTAGTCCTATATCAAAGAAAATTTAATTTTACGATGAACGCAGTCTCTAAATATACATTCCACCATTGTTTTGAAATTTCTTGCAACTAATTTGACTCCACCATCTGCATTGACAAAAACAGCGTTTCCTGCCTCTCAATTAATGAGTCAGTTCTTATCATTTCATTTGAGCCTACTGCTACATTGTTCTAACTTTTCTTTTCCTAGCTATTGTGTATCAACTTGTGTAATGTTTTACTGCTAATTAATGCCTGCGTGTACGTTGTAATTTTACCTGTCATTGTTCTTGATTTTTAGTTACATGTCTTTTTAATTCTACACCATATTTTTATCAATTTTTCTGTTTTCTGGGTACAAGTCCTAAGGACTTATTCTTCTCCAGAATAAACATGGAATATATATATATATCCTCCCTAAAATGACACAACATCATCGAATCAAGTTTTTGCTCAGGTATTCATTTTCAGTAGCTCGGCAGCTTTCCAATGGTATATGATATGTTGATATTCGGATCGGTCTTTGACATTACCTTAATATAGGATTAAACATTACAAACTATAGAGACTGATATTGCAAACTTTCTTACTCAATGCTGTAGTTAGCAGCAGGTTTTAATAGCCATTATGAGAGGGCTTAACTATAGTCATTGAAGGTTTTTTTTATGACAACCACTTGCCATTGCATTTGCACAAAATGGTTACTTACATTTTCTATACAATGCTATGAGTGAACGACTAGCTAATGACAGTTCTAATTGAAACTGCCCCCCCCCGCCTCTCCTATAATAACGATTCTTGATGAGTCCAATAGAGTAAAAAATAAACCTAGACTATATACCATATATAGCCTAATCCAAACACTTACTTGTTGGTAGCACTTCGACATTGGATTGTGTGGCAGCAATGCTACTATCATTGATTTTCAGTCCACAGTCCAGGTGGTCAGTGGATAACTCATTCAACTTTGATGTGATTGAAATATTCAAACTTAAAATCCGATCCAAAGTTTTGAGTTATCAATAGAAAAACCTGGTATGTAGTCTGCAAGCCAATGAGTCATGAGTCTTTTGTTGATGAAGTGAAGGTTTAGCTGATGGCAGTACATGGATTTGTTTTTATAATCACATGTCAACTACTTGGAAGTAAACAACTAGTCACATTAATTTCTTTGAAAATGTTTATGTTATTGACGGAATACAAATTTTATTCGCTTCACACACACACACACACACACACACACACACACACACACCTGTTCATTTTGATTTGAAGGTATTTTACACAGACACATCATGTTCTATAGCTATAATGCTCCATAGAGCCGTACAAACATGCTCTCCTTGGTTTATCATACTGGCTGCTATAGAGCGCGTCACTGCTATATACTTTCCTTTACAGGTAATGTCACTTTCAAATAAATTGATTTATGTCAGGATACTGTCAAAGACTGCCAAAAATATAACTTTTTATCTTTGGATACTATCCTGGCGAAACTTCAATTTGATTCAGTAATTATATCAAAAATAAGCACGAATTTTCTTCACAAAACAGCTCAACATTGATTGCTGAAAGTAATTGAAAAACCCTTTCTATTCTCAACCTAGTCATTACTTTAAAAATACAAATAATAATGGATATAATAGATTGACAAATCATGTTGTAGAAGACAGTGCACAATCCAATGTCTGTTTGTTGACTTTTCCTATTTTCCTTATTAGGCAAAGACGTTATGGACAAAAAAGAAAGTGCTCAGCATATGTTCCCTCATTCCAGTCCTCTCAGTCTTAGCCTACAGCTGGACTATGGGCAATGTTGTGGTCACAGACACACATAGATGTGTACCCGATAAACAAAGGCTGCAGGAGTACGATCTGGCCTATCACTACTGGACAGTGCTTTATTTATATCTACCCTCAGTTTTATTGCTCACATTGAATATAGCCATAGCTGTAAAATTGGCAAAAATAAAGGAGACGCATTCCAGTCTCACAAGTATCTTCCAGCAGAACCTCGCCCGACAGAAGACAAAATCAAGGTAAAGTACGTCTATTATAAACATACTGAACAAGTTCCATGATTTTGACCACATCTTTTCCTAGCTCTGCCTTTGCCTCTTCAGTACAGCTACCTAAGTGTATGAGATGAAGAATATAAATTCAGGCAAATACCGTAGCCGTTTATTGACATGGTTGGTCTTGTGGCTTGTGCAAAGCCTTAAACCCTGGCCTTATTACTCTAAACCACAAATAACACAGGGGCATTAGCAAACCTACATACTTAATCATTTATATAACATATATAATGTACGTTTTGTGTTTATTTACTGATCAGACAAAGGTAATGCTCATAATAAAATACGGTTGATATTGCGATATGATAAACTTACTTTTTTCTCTACAGGCGGGATACAGTCCTTGTGATGGCAGCATCTATCATATATCTTCTACTGATGGCACCGAGGGCTGTCTACATATCCGTTCGCAGCATACACACCGATTCTTATGTTGCTGATAAAATAACATGATGGTTACAGTACCTCAACCACACGATTAACTTATTTATATACATGCTGACCATTAAAAGGTTCAGGATTTGTGTCAGAAAACAGTAGCTGTCAACAACTTAAACAACACTCACAACAACAGTAGCAACTTGGAACAACAACATTGGAGGCCAGTAGAAATCTTCCAGCCATTTAAAGAGGCATTTATTTATAGATGGAATTTTAAGATTTTGCCTTAGGTTGCCTTGGGATTGAGGTCACTATTTTCAACTTTCAACGTCATAGTTTAAATTGATGTTTCCGTAATAATGTCTCATACTATCACAATAACTATATTAGCTGAGTCAAACGTGTCTGTTTATATGGTATACAGCAGGCAGTGTCGCTTATAGTTCCAAAGATTAATCCCAGTTGCGTTTCAAAAGTGCTTCTCCTCCAAGGTCTTCTAGTCAGCTACATGGTAGCAATGTTTCGATTGATGTCCATCTCGAAGGAATATCTATCACTTAAATGAGACTTTGGGCAAGAAAATATAACAGTTATTAATTTACATATATTTATTTCTTTTTCACCGTGTGTTGGTCTCTGATTTTCGTTAAACTCCAGCATTACCAGCTCTTCCAACTAATACAATCACTCACGTCATTTATTCCGTGTATGTTATCTCATCACACTGTAGTTATATGCATTTCCTCAATAAAACCACACAAAACCAATGCATTTCAGAGTCAGGCAGTTAATTTTGATAAAGTTATGTTATGTTTTTTGACCATGCATGATGGCATAACTTTATCATGAGTGAGTGCCTGACTATAACTTGCATCGATCTTTGGGTAGCCTTTAATCTTCAAAAGTATTCACAACTTCCATGTCATATATATTTGAAAGTATACAGGCAACCATTTGTGACCCTTATCAGAAAAAAGCAATTAATGCCTGACCTACTATAATCCACACAAATAATGATGTTCAAAGTAATTGAGGTAAGCCTGACATATCCATTGCGTTTAGATGATTACCATGACAGGCACTGGCGCTTTTGTCAAATTGAGATGATTGGCCTTTTGTGTCTGAACTAAATGTGTGATACAATGATTCTATTTAAACGATCCATAGAAGGTCTTAACTTCATTTTTCTAGTTTTGCCAGTAACACAGTGAATTAAAACGCTATCATTGCCAATGGTTAACATATATCATTTTTTCTTTCCGGTATTTCCAGTCCTGCTCATGCTAGGCACACCAGATTTTGACCAACTTTGCCATGCCACTCACTCTTGAAGGGGAATTATTTGAATAATGAACAAACTATGGGACCGACCAGCCTGCAAACTGAGAGCAAATGGGCACAGATATTGCAGCCTAGCCCCTAAGGCGACTAGTATTTCGCCGCCCATGCTTCGGGATGTGGCGTGTGATATGTCATCTGATTTTAATCAACCTTTTGATCAACCTTTTTAATCAACCGGGAAACATCTCTTATGACTAATTTTTTATTTTTCCTGGTTTTAGGGCTGCGCCAATACCAAAATCTTGTTCTGCACATACTGTGCAGGTCACTCAAAATCCATTGAACAATGCTCATATACTATTGAAAGTTAAATTCAATAACCAGCAAATTAGGAATAAGCCTCATTTCGATTTCCTTTCAAAATTTAATGCATAAGGGAATAATATGTTCTGCAGTGCTCAGTCCTAATCTGGGGGAAAAATCGCATTTTATTCACTGTGAAGTATATTGTCGTGCTGGGCCAGCTATTTTAGCAGTTGATGATGACAACATGACGGCTAATCAAACTGGCATATTTTGCAATTGCCATCAGATAGAACCATGATTTGCTAAAATAGAATCCATGAGCTCTTAGAAATGGGGGCAACAAATCACATCTAGTACCTAGTAGAAAACCATGAGGGAAAACATGATTTCATCCTTCTAATGCATCAGATCATAATCCAAGGAGAACTGCTAAGAACTGAGGATGCAGTAACAATGGGTGCTGAATACACCTTCATATCAACAAATACTTCTGACTCCCTAACACAGGAAACTGACTCAATCACAGCTTATAGCTCTGATTCTGTAACACAGGCAACTAATTTCACCTCAGCTAGTCAGTCTGAGTCAACTACACTGTTTATTGAATCGACTTTCAGCGACATCGCGCAATGGATAGAGATGACCATTATCTTACTCGGTCTTGTAACTAATTCTGTGGTTATATATATACTCAACAAGCGCACCATCGGAAGTGAGTATACCATATATATATATATATATATATTAGTATAAGTGCTCAGACAGATGTAATGTGAGTTAGTGGCATCACATTATCAACCCCCCCCCCCCAATTCTGTCTGAGCACTTAGACTATATCTATGCCAGTCCTATAGAAGAAGCTTATAAACCATTTTGCTTGTCAGCAGTTGTATGGAACCTGCGACTTAGATTATTTTCCTTGCACTACAACTCAATGCTTCATTTCCTCCAATTGAGTTTGATGGGGTTGTTAGAATGAGAGGAAAAAGTTCAATTGGAGTGCATCATGGCTAGCTCAATTTTAATCCAATTGTCTGCATTCCATTCGCTCCCTTCCACTGGTCACGCTGCAGTGACCAGTGGATGGGAGCATGCAGCTCCGAATGCAGGCAAATGGTCTACTGTAGACAATTTTGAGGGGGTTACATTAAGGCGGCGATACCCGCCACCGCAACCACGCACATTGCCTATTTATGCTGAGTACGCCGACTCTCTAAAACGAGTACGCCGACTCTATCTGCCTTTGAATATACCGAGAACAATGACTCTGTCTGAGGGAGAAGGTAACAAGTACGCCGACTCTACCTGAGGGGGAAGGTAACAAGTACGCCGACTCTATCTGAGGGGGAAGGTAACAAGTACGCTGACTCTACCTGAGGGGGAAGGTAACAAGTACGCCGACACTACCTGAGGGGGAAGGTAACAAGTACGCTGACTCTATCTGGGCTGGGAATTTAATTGACCTGACCTTGGGGCTGGCTTTGGGGGGGGACAAGGAGACAAGTCTTGCGAGACCGGGAATTGTCCCGTCTCGTTGCCATCACCACTGCCAGCAGGCAGAACTCAATAACCTAGTTCAGTTTGTTGAATTCAGTATGGCACTTTATTGATAACTGCAGACTAGTTTAAAAAGATAAGGTGTGGTTGCCTTCAGCTGCTAAATTTTAACTGACTAGACTCTTCTAATGTTAGTTATTAAAAGAATATATTATATGATACTGGCTGATGAAACAGGAAACATGGAACATTCTAGATGGGTTTGTAAGAGTTCAAATCAGTTATTAAAAGCATATTATGATACTGGCTGATGAAATATTCTTGATGGGTTTGTAAGAGTTGAAATCAGTAATTAAAAGCATATTATTATTAAAATTAAAAAAGCTACTAAAATGATAAAATGGGAAGACAACTCATGATACATGAAATTTTATTTTGAATGTTCAGCAGTGATGGAAAATCCACCACACTACATCGTGGCCGATCATTGGTGTCAGTATAAGAGTCCCCTATAGAGCTGGAACTATTTAAGTGTCTATCTTAGGCTACATGTACACATGTTTTAATATGGCGTTGAAAATATTCAAATTGGAGCCTTATGAGGATCAGATTGCTTATCCTGGCACTTTAAATGGCATTGGAATCGACTAGAAATGATTATTTTTATAGCACAAACAAATACAGTTTCTTCAGAACTTCATGCCTTTGCACCTGTTAACTTAAATCTAGCCTAGACTTTTGCATTTCTTCACCTTAATCACATGGCTCTCCAGCTGTAGGCTTCCCGGCTCTTCGGCTCCCCAGATCCACAGCTCCCTGGTTCCCAGACTAGCACTGCTGTATAGTGATTCATTTCATAAAAAACAATTTCTGATTGATTCAATCTTCAGTTGATACTTAGATATAATTGGAACTCATCTTTGGGAATTTCACCAAAATATTCCATGAAACATCCTTAATGGGAAAACGCAAGAGTGATATAATATTTTCTGTTGTGGAGTAGGCCTAGGTGTTTTGATGTAGAGGTTTATTTAATCTGAAGATTGGTGTTGACAAGAACTATACTTTGGTCTAGCTAGCTGAGGTTAGGGTTTATTTAAAGGATTCAGGGCAAGTAAATGATGGCTGGTTTCAAATTTTGCTATTCATGCTGGTGTAGCATAGTCAACTTTACCTACAAATAATTTACATTTCTATGCCACTCCCAAATTGAGTTGCCTACCTTTTCATTATACTTATTTTCTTCTTTTGGACAGACATTGCAACACGGATCACATTGACATCCTTAGCTTTAGCTGACGTCGGATGTTTAATTGCGGCTTTCCCTATCAGCATTGTGCCAGATTCCGATCCAAGCTGGTTCCAGGTAATTGCAGTTGTTGGTATTACAGAGTAAGGATATATATATATATATATACGTAAAGGATACTCTGTGGTGGTATCATCTGTCCTAGGCCCGGTTTCATTCAATTACAGCTATCAATTAGAACTATCTGTTAACTGGTCAACAAAAACTCTTGTTAAATGGTAATTTTTATAGGAACAATCACATGACCACTTACCTAGGTAGATGTTTGCTACTGATTCAATTCTGTTGTAAGCAGCAGATTATGAGTCATTAGAAGAGTTTTGACAACAAAAAATTACTTATGTCTTCTATACAATCAGCATGACATTATACGATGCACAATGTCATGAGTGAGTGACTTGCTTACTAATGACAGTCCCAATTTAAACTGCCTCCTTCCCCCCCCCCCCCCCCCTTTGCCTCTCCTTTATGACTATTTTAGATATCGCCCATCAACTTGGTAATAAACCTAGGCAGGACACTATTTACACAGCAAAATTTAATTTTTAGTAGCAATAATCAAGGAGTTAACTCCTTGCAATAATGCTGTCATTGATTTGCAATCCACAGTCCAGGTATTTTGTTGATAACTCATTCAATTTTGATCTGATTGCACTATTAAAACTCAAAATCTGACCCAAAGTGATCAAGTTATCAATAAAAATAAACTGGTATGTATACTGCAAGTTGATGAGTTATGAGTTTTTTGTTGATGCAGTGACAGTTTTACAGATGGCAGCGTATGATTGAATTTTATCATCACAAGCCAACTTCTTGACAGAAAACAATTACAATATTGAAGGCTATGAAAATGATCACATAGATTGCCGTTGTTCCACCCAGAAAACTTATTGTCTTGCCTTGTAGGTATTTTACACAGACACATCATGCTCTGTAGCCATTATGCTCCATAGAGCCATACAAACATGCTCTCCTTGGTTTATCATACTGGCTGCTATAGAGCGCGTCACTGCTATATACTTTCCTTTAAAGGTAATGTCACTCTCTTCCAAATCATTTGATTAATTGTCAGGTAATTGTCAAAGACGGTGCCAAATATAATATTGTTTATTTTTAGTTACGGTACTTAATTCTCAGTTTGTATTCTTGACAGCCTGACGTCAACGATTTGGTTTAATAATTATATCCGAAATTAGGTGTATTGCTCACAGTAGCTAAAAACCGTGTCTATACCTTAATGAATTTTATATAAATAATACAAATATAAAACAAGCATATAGAAGATTGAGAAGTGCTTACTGTCTCATCCTTTTTTTCTTAATAGGCAAAAGCGTTATGGACAAAAAAGAGAGTTCTCATCATATGCGCCATTATTCCAGTCATCTCAGTCTTAGCCTACAGCTGGACTATGGGCAATGTTGTAGTCACAGAGACATATAAGTGTGTACCCGATAGGGACAGGCTGCAGGAGTACGATCTGGCCTATCACTACTGGACAGTGCTTTATTTATATCTACCCTCAGTTGTATTGCTAACATTGAATACAGCCATAGCTGTGGAATTGGCAAAAGTAAAAGAGATACATTTCAATCTCACAAGTATGTTTCAGCAGAACCTCAGACGGATGACAAAATCGAGGTAAAGTACATGTATCCATGTCTAAACCATAAATAACGCAGGGACCATAGGACTGCCACATTTCCTAACTTTATGCTTGGGTGGGTTGGGAGTGGGATGGATGGATGGGTGGGTGGGTGGATGGGTGGATGGGTGGATGGGTGGATGGGTGGATGGGTGGATGGGTGGATGGGTGGATGGGTGGATGGGTGGATGGGTGGATGGGTGGATGGGTGGATGGGTGGATGGGTGGATGGGTGGATGGGTGGATGGGTGGATGGGTGGATGGGTGGATGGGTGGATGGGTGGATGGGTGGATGGGTGGATGGGTGGATGGGTGGATGGGTGGATGGGTGGATGGGTGGATGGGTGGATGGGTGGATGGGTGGATGGGTGGATGGGTGGATGGGTGGATGGGTGGATGGGTGGATGGGTGGATGGGTGGATGGGTGGATGGGTGGATGGGTGGATGGGTGGATGGGTGGATGGGTGGATGGGTGGATGGGTGGATGGGTGGATGGGTGGATGGGTGGATGGGTGGATGGGTGGATGGGTGGATGGGTGGATGGGTGGATGGGTGGATGGGTGGATGGGTGGATGGGTGGATGGGTGGATGGGTGGATGGGTGGATGGGTGGATGGGTGGATGGATGGATGGATGGATGGAAGCTTCCTTTGCTTTTCAGCTGGTAATAAACTTTGAACAATAACGTTTAACTGCCAAATTTGTATCATTTTTCATACTGGATACACTTTCTGATTGGTCGGATCATATTGCAGTGAGCAAGCAAATCAGAAAGTGTTTCCAGTATGAATAAGGATCCAACTTTGGCGGTTGAAAGTTAATGTTCAAAATTTATTCACAGCTGCAATACATCCTAAGATGTAGCCTATGTAAAAAAAGGCACACTCAGGCTTTGACCCCAAAAAG
The DNA here is from genome assembly GCA_914767715.1 of Membranipora membranacea. Taxonomy (NCBI): domain Eukaryota; kingdom Metazoa; phylum Bryozoa; class Gymnolaemata; order Cheilostomatida; family Membraniporidae; genus Membranipora; species Membranipora membranacea. The sequence continues at coordinate 8,261,903 of OU612072.1, read as the reverse complement.
CTTTTCAGACCATGGACAAATAGTATAATCTTGTAAAAAAAACTACTGATTTTTTTAATGTTTGATTGACAAACACCAGACCTGGCAGTGATACCAGTACTGCTGCTGCTCCTTCCCCTTGACCCCTGAAGTGAGCCTGAGGCAGCATCCTCCCAATACCCATCACTGTCACCAAATGTCTCATCATTGTTGGCTGATGAAATATTGTACTTAGCATATTCTTTCGAATGACGTTTGTTCATGGGTGCCCTCATGCCCTTTGAAATATTGGCGTCTTTCTGATGATTTTTCAGCTTGCAGATTTTACACTGTTTTAGCCTCCAATCTTTCCAATAATGTCAAAATAATTTCCCATGTCTGATGATTAATAGAGCATGATGGATAATTAATATATTCATCAACTCTAACTGCAGTGTTACAATATTTATGTCTTGTCTCTATCTGATGTTGAAGCCAATGACGAAGCACCATCAAAATAGGCAAAGACCCAATTCTATTACGGTTCCCATAAATACAAACTGACAATATCATCCTGAACACAAACAAGTTTAGCAAGATTAGCAATGACTATGAGTATTTATAATCTTTGAGATTAGTGAAAGGGGTAATTGAAGTTGGATAAGATAATTGTATTGTGTCATAACAAACACATATCCGACCATAGTAACCAGTTCAACCATGACACATGAAATGATCGTGTGCAATCGGCTTCAGCTGTCACCTTATTAAATTGCGATTATGAGGTGTGATCGATTAGGTATTTCTGATACACATCGAATCGTGACAGCACTAATCCCAAGCCCGAAGTTTGTAAATGCGGCAGTCCTATGGCAGCGATACAGCTTTATTTTACAAGTTACCACTTCATATAACCTAATATTATATTATATACAATATATATTATATGCTGTGTGTTTTTATTTATTGATCAGACAAAGGAAATACTCAAAATGAAATGCTGTTGATTTTGCAAGATGATATAGTTATTTTTTTCTCTACAGGCGGGATACAGTCCTTGTGATGGCAGCATCTATCATATTTCTTCTACTGATGGCACCGAGGGCCGTCTACATATCCGTTCGCAGCATACACACCAAGTCTTATGTTGCTGATAAAATAACATGGTGGTTACAGTACCTCAACCACACAATTAACTTATTTATATACATGCTGACCATTAAAAGGTTCAGGATTTGTGTCAGATTACCATAGCTGTCACCAACTTAAACAACATTAACAACAACAGTAGCAACAAAGACAACAAAGTTGGAAGCCAGTTGTCAGAATCGTCAAGTTATTTAAAGAAGCATCTATTTAGAGATGGAATTTAAGATTTTAAAATAATGCAATGGAAAAGTTTAACCCTTTAGATTTATCATAAATGAGTTGACATTGGATCAAGGTCACTATTTTCAAAGTCATTCTTTGAATAAATCTCTCGAAATATAATGTCCAATGATATCTCAGTAGCTTCTTTAGTCAGAGATGTCTGTTTATATGGTATATAGCAGGCAGTTACGTAGAAAGCTCAAAATTTATTGCAGTTGCGCTTCAGAAGTGCTACTCCCCCCCCCCCCCCATTTCTTCTAGTCAGCTGCATGGTAACAATGTTTTCAATCGATATCCTTCCCGAAAGTATCACATTTTGTAAGGTAAGGTTGCAATATATCCTATCACATCATACTTATACCACTTCTGGCCTTGCAGTAAGTAGCAATTACGGTGATTAATTTTAGCAGTTTTATGCTTGGATGCAGTAATAACAAAACAAGGGCATGCAACTCTTATTTTCATGTCTCAAACTGCCTGGTTGATGGCTCATAAAAAAGCATCTTTTACATTTGACTTCTGATTGACTCAACATTTTTAGCATGCTATGAATAGTCTCTGTGACAACAATCATTTTGATGCTACATCATTCTTAGCTTCAATGTTTAGCATTCTGTCTAACTAAAAGCTGCACTCACAGCGCAGGATAAAACGCGCCAGTTAAAAGGCAGCAAGCAGCGGACTCTGGTAAGTTACTCTTTTGTTTGTTGATTATGACAGTACCAGCAGTGATCTAAGCACTAGACTGGACTGTAGGCCAAGTTATTCACAAGGTGACACTCGTGTCATGTACAGCCACATATATTCTGATTTTATTAAATCTATACCTGATTAGTTAACAAAATCTGATGTCCGCGGCTGGATTTTGGAAATTTTGTGCACATCGACGAAATAAACCTTACAAGTGAACATCAACCATTATCAGGATTATATTCTAAAAGTCATAATTTGTGATGTCGATAACAATACCCGATGATGTGGGCTGCAATTTTCTAATTTCGCTAGCTTTCATACTGTTCATCATTTCTAAAAGACCCAACACAGAAACAGTTGATCACGCTAGTAAGCAAGCTGCTAGCTACCATTTGGGTTCATTCACTCCCATTCCACAAGCTTGTACTAATCTACCTTGTTTCACACAAATCAGGGCTGTCAGACCTTATATGGTCGATTGCTGGGACTCAGGTGATAGTGTTTAACACTCAGAAAAGCTTAAACAGGACACTTTGGGTCTAACCCATTTGCATGGCCATAGCGTTTATGTTTGATGTCTAAAATTGAACAGAGTTTAAATACATTTCGAGTTTGAAAACTATGATAGATCAGTATCGTTTTGTCATTAATTTATTGTTTTGATCGTTTCTCGTAATAGAATGATGGCAAAAGAAAATTAAAAACTGTGTATATTTATTAGAACATTATTCCATCTTTATTTATTCCTGGCACTTATGTTTTATCTAAATTAATTAAATTTTTTTTTTTGCAATTCAGCTACTGTTGGTCTTTTGTGTCTAAGTGACAAACAGAGTCAAACAAGGGTGTGTGCTTGCATCTACTCTCTTTTCTCTCTCTACCTGTCGGCCATGTTGGAGGTTGCCTATAAAGACAGCTTGGAAGGTGTATCTATTCAGACAAGACAAAATGCAGATCTCTTCAATGTAGCTTATTTTAAAGCAAGAACAAAAACATCTCAGAAGATAGAAAGAGAAATGCTATTTGCTGACGATTGTGCGATGGTGGCTAGTGGTCATGATGCAGAGAGTATGCAGCGACTGCTGAACAGGTTCGCCTTGCTGCTGAACAGTTCAGTTTGAAGATAAATATCAAAAAGACAGAGTGCCTATTCCAACCAGTTAAGAAACCTTCATATAGTGCAGCCACCTAGTGATATTCTAGTACATGATGAAGCTTTAGTACAGACGTAGAACTTTGCATACATTGGAAGCATGATATCTGACAATGCAGGGCTAGACAAAGAACTCAGCTACCGGATGGGAAAGGCTAGTGTAGCCTATGGGAAGCTGAGAGAGAGACTGCTGGACAACCATCATGGGTTCCTTCGGATGAAATGCAAAGTATACAAAGCAATAGTTTTATCCACCCTGTTGTATGGGGCTGAAGCATAGACAGTCTATAGCACACAGGTCAAGATACTGAATGCGTATATGATAAGGCACCTGAGAGATCATGAAAATAACAAAAAGGATAAAGTTTCAAACACTAAAATATATAGGAGAAGTGGTTTAGCACCGATGGCGGACATACTCATTGAGCGCAACCTGAGATGGACTGAACACCTTCATTGAAAGAGAGCAGACATGCTACCTTAACAGCTTCTCTATTCACAACTGTGCTCAGGAAAAAGTGGAGAGAAATTAAACCAGATCCTTGGCAAGCTGCAGCTAAAGATCGAACTGCATGGAGAACAATGATCCGGTGACTGTAAACTAGAACAGTCATCGACGACCCGACGGACTGCTTGCGATGAGGATGCTTGGTCTTTTGGGGTATTATTAGGATGTCCTTTCCTTTAAAGTTCAACCCAACACAACCCTTATCTTATAAAATAAGTTCACATTATGTGTTACGTAACTATCTACCCTCATCCACGCCATCCAGAAATTCAATGTTTTTTTGCATTTGGCCAGCCTTTAATTCAAACAAGGGAACAGTTGCACCGTGATGTAAATTAGTATTTTCACAACATACCAATCCTACTGGTCTCAGTGGTTGACTCCAAACCTGATGTTGTGGCCAACAGCGTCAAGGAGGTCAGTCACATTGAACTCACCGACATGGCTATATCTGGTGATGTGATAAACAAATTAATGAAATCGTAATTTTTATGTATTATATGTTGATTATTTTAATAACAGCATGCATTATCACTCTTATGTGCAAACAACTATTTTGGATGTTGTTTGATGTAACATAAGGTATACCGTGAAAATAATTTTTTTAAATATATCTAGATGATACAATATCATTTGATTTGCATTGAAAGCAATCTTTAAAAAACTTTCACCATCATTCACATTTTGTTAACAAATGTCTAAACTTTTCAGTTGTTGTTTCCTGTTTTAGCAATATAAATGTTGCAAAAAAAACCCAAAACTACTTATCATTGTAAAATGACTACTTAGAATCTGTTCATGATATTATTCAGTGTAACTTACTTCTTCTTGTTACTTCTGGCAGCAAGGGATTGGAAAAGAATGAGGAAAAGGAATGTACTAATATGTCGTAATCAGGTGCCCTTATTTCAAACAGAAGATATACGCAATGATGATTGACTGTGCTCAAAGCAGTTAAACATAGTATTGAAGTTGAGATGATCAGACCACTGCAGGAAAGCAAGAAGGAAAAACCTACCATTTTTGGAATAGGTCCTTCTAATCTGATCTTAATCGCATCTAATTCTTTTGCGTTACGGAACACAGCGGGTTTAATGTTTTGTGTGCGCGAGAGCTATTGTAACGCCAAAAGTATCGTTTACAGATACCACTTATCGGTGAGTTTTTTGAGTGGCTGAAATTATTCAGGGCATAAATTACGCTAATTTAGAAAATGTATAGGCTGAAAATATTTAGGCGAAAAAGTTCACTAATAAGGTGAATATATAATAGCTAAATTTAGAGGGTCGCACCAACCGCACTACTGCGCTCAGCCTCCTGTAAAGCTGAAAATATTTAGGCGAAAAAGTGCACTAATAAGGGAAATATATAATAGGCAAAATTAGAGGATCGCACCCGCTGCACTCATGCGCTCAGCCTTCTGAAGGGTTGAAAATATTTAGGCGAAAAAATACGCTAATAGGTAAAAATATAATAGCCAAATTAAGAGGGTCGCACCAACCGCACTCGTGCGCTCAGCCTTCTGAGAGGTTGAAAATATTTAGGCAAAAACATACGCTACGGTTAATTAATATATATTAGCCAAATTTAGAGGGTCGCACCAATCGCACTTGTGTGCTCAGCCTTCTGAGAAGTTTAAAACATTTAGGCGAAAAAATACACTAAGGTTAGTATATAATAGCCAAAATTAGAGGGTTGCACCAACCGCAAAAAAATACACTAAGGTTAATAAATATTTTGCAGCCACAAGACAGGTCCAACATCAAAACATTCTGAGACAGAAAATATACTTAAAGTATATATATATATATATATGTATCAATCAATGAAACGTAGTTGGATTCGGCGCAAGGACAAGCTGGATCTGATGAATCACAATAGACAATTTGGAGATTTAACTTGGTTTGAATATAGCTTGTGGTGTGCAGGCCATAGTTCAAAGGACAGCACTGCTGTCCCTACAGCCAGAATGAAGTGGGCCAAAAAATGGATTTTTGAGCTCAGGGGGTACCATATCTCATTCATGGCACGTAACTTTACTGTTACCTCTCACGCTACGCACCTTTGTGTGAGTTGCTTGTCCATGGCCGTCACAAACTAAATTTCTAAGCTACAGCCCTGGTGTGACATTTGCTTCGTAGATTTCAACACCATTACAATTACTTAGGTGACTGATTTCATACATCATCGACGCAAAGGACTGTTTCCAGTATCCTTTATAAATATTGATTTAGAGTTTTTCAGCCTTATGCTGACTTCATCAAAAATAGCTAAACATGCATATCAGCTGTTGAGTGGACAATACACAAAACACAATACAAAAAAGTAACTCTAATTTGATTTGATATTATTTTAAAAACAAGATTTCAAATGATCGAAATATTTTCTTCAAGCTGTGCAGACAAAGTTTTAGACTTAATCCTAATTCAAAATATTGACCATGAGACAGAGCTTTCTCTTAATCTTATCTCCTGCAGCAGTTATACAAGCCCCAAATGATTGTAAAAGTCCACTTTCAGGCTTACTTGTTCACTAATATCACAAGTATGGATAAGAGTGTTTATGGTTATGAACGGTGCATATTTACTGATATAGACTCACCACAGATAGTTTGATGTCCTCGTTTATTTTGTTCTCTGGAGCCAACCTTAGAGTTATTCACAACGGCATCTTCTCGCAGCCTGTAGTCAAAACAACAGCGATACAAGGTTTGTATGCTTACACCAATATGGTGCTTTAATAAAATAAACAAATTTCCCTTGTAAAGAAATTTTCTTATATGACAAGGTAATACTTCCTGCAGGTTCTCACCTTCTCCATGTACAGGTGGTGGGCATTGGATCTCTCTTTCTCGATCAGAAATCAGTCCCAGGACAGATAATGCATTCGCAACAGGATCTTTTGTGACACAGCTTGCTACTATCTCTTTTATAACAGAGATCTTCTAAGAGAAGTAATCTGCAATTTTGTCGACTTAATTTCACAGAGAAACAGAGCGAAAACACTGCGAGACAACTGATGAATCAATTTCTTAACATGAAGCTGCAAAATTAAAACATCGAGCATTAATTACGCAATTTAAAATATAATTATGAATAACAGACTAACCTGTCGCATTCGCCAGCCTTCCGAATATTCAAAATTTCTTCTTATCGCCTTTCGAGTTCAATCTCGCATGCTACAGAATACAAAGTATCACGTGTGGTGTGGTGTGGCGATGCAGTTTGGTATCAACATATAGAACAACATATAGAAGGCTGGTTGTCAATTGGTAGGGCAGGAGCTTCCATGTCAAATTTAGAGTTGATTTCTCTTTGCTAAATGTAAATCAATCACTTACCTGGCGGCCCACATCCTTCACAACCTACCTCATGAGAATGCTCACAGATACAAGTATCCTCACTAAATCTGAGTCCTTCAGGGCAGCTGTGGGTATGCGTAATCCCGGTCACATTGTCGTACTGAGCAAACTTTTCACATCTGTTCTGCGAATTGCGTGTAGATGTTACCGTTTGTCTGACATGAGAAGTTTTGACCTAGAATAAAAGGGATGAAAATTGTCCTGAAAATGCAATGAATTTATGCCACACAGCTGCAACCATATGCCCTCCATGACTATATCAACACGGGCGGGCTGATATCTCAGCAAGAAGTGGTTGCTTCATCCCATCTTGAACTAGGACTGCCCTTGCTGAAAAAAAAACCCTTTTTAGACTTTATTGATTGGGTATGCTATCTAGTCTAAAAAGCTAGTAATTATTGTAACATTATTTTATATCACTTTTTATCTTCTCATTTTCTATCACTAGTACTGAAAGGAAATCAAAGTCCATACAACATCAACAACAACAACAACAACAGCAACAACAACAACAACAACAACAACAACAACAACAACAACAACAACAACAATAACAACAACAACAACAACAACAACAACAACAACAACAACAACTTGGTCAATGTGATGCAAAATTTAAAATAGGAAAATCTTATGAATTCTTCATGGACAGTAATGAGATGCTGATTATGACAACCAGAGAGAATTTTATTAAATATCATGGATTAAAAGGTAAAATCAGTTTGGTCTGTAATCCAAAAGAAGTCAATAATTGGCAGCTCATATTACTGAACTAAACTTACCCTTCGTTATTGTCTTTGTAAATGATTGGTCCACTATAACCGCAATGACAAATCGAATCGTCAATTTAGTCAGCATTGTGTTTTTATCAAGAACTAATCTTCTTTAATGTAGCAGTAGCAGTGAATGCTGTCTTTTAAATATGCTATCCCGGCAAGGATTAAAATAACAAAAACATTCAAAGACAGGCAAACAAAAAAACTGGAAGATTAATGACGAATTAAGTTAAGTTGCTAGGAGATTAAACCGGAGCTTACTGCACTGCGGCTGGGATTATTTTTTTGTCGATATCTAAATTGATGACTATAGACCACATTTAAAAGATGTTGACATCCTAGCTGCTCTTTTAGGTTTGCCAAAAAATGCATAAAAGAAACCAAAATTATAATCATTACAATTTCAGTTTATGTATGCCAACAAGATATCAGTTTGTATCACATTTGTTAATGGGCACTTTATGACTCCTCTGTGGATGTGATTCCATCATGTCTCTTGCCAACAAGGGTTCTCAGAACTAATGAAGGAAATTATTACTGGTTATGTCATGCAATTGTGCCGTTTGCATAACATACTTTTACCCAGCGTGCGTGGTCGTTTGTCAATTACTTTGAATTTCAAAAAATTTTTCAGTGAGTGACTCATTCATGTTTCCTTGAATCCTATGAGATGGACCCATTGAGTGTGAGGAGTTAGAGCATGTTTGATAGATAGAGACAGGATATTCCTAATACAGTGATCTTGTGCATGTCGGCACATTTTTCAATCTGATCAAAACCTACCCAGCAACAGTTAAATTAATTGTAAATCTTTACCATGTGAAGCACACTCTGCACCTAAAGTTACATAATACCTAGCCTTTTCCATTCACTCTAAATATTATGCAAATAAAAATAATGAGGTGTTACTAAATTTTGCACCGGTATGAATAAAGAGTTAATCATCATCTCTATTCAATTCATCGTGCTTCCTGTTGCTGGGATCAGAAGCTAATGCAGTGAATTGTATTACCTGAAATTTTAACCACTATGGTCCCATGCATCAAATTTGTGGTTCACTCCCATTTCGAATGATGAATCCTAACCATTTCCATGATGGGAAAAACATGAAAAGAATCTGCCGCAGCCGGGACTTAAACCCTGGCCTCCCTTGGTAATGCCCTTTGAAGTCATTGTGTGAAAGCCGCTAACCATTCAGCCACGCCGCCAATTAAAAATTATTCGATTCTACAGTTATGAGTATTCGGCGTCCAAAAAGTCATTCGTCACAATCGGAATTTGACTTTAATGCCATTTCCATGGGGCTGCTACTCCCGAAATCCTTACGAAATCGACACATGGGATCATAGTGATTGAAAAGAAATAAAGGTTGTCAACAAACCGTCCCTCATTTAATGAACTGAGGCCACTTTAACTCAAAATTTATTAATCCTTGCTAATCTGTGATTTTTTCTCTTGTTCTAAGACAGGTAGAGATTCATAGATTTTGACATTATAAAATTCAGCTTCGTCTGCTAAGGCCAATTTAAATGTGTCTCCCTCAAATTAACACAGCATGTATATACAAGCAGCTGATTAAGGTGCTGTCTTGGAGATTAACAGTGGATTATCTATGTCATACTTAATCTGATCAATAAGCACAATGATCCCATGGTGAGATAGATCATAACGAACAAATTCCTGACGAGTTTTTCCTCCTAGCTCTTTTAGAAATGTTGTCCATTTCATATCCGCAGACATATTTTTTAATTAATTCTAATTAATTAACTTTTTATGGGGCTTCGCACAACACTACGAGAGTCTTTGATCCTCTGTGTAAAATGAAAAAAACAGAATGGAAATCAGAGTACCGGTTCCCTAGAAATTCACATGTGAAGTCAATTTTTGCAAAAGTGCACAAGATCACAGTTAAATAAGTAATTCTCAAAATACATAATATCTACTGCCAAGCTTTAATCCTCTATTTTTTGACAAGCAAATTTATTTGCCTGATCAGTTTCAAGCCACTATTTAATGTAAATTTTAATTTATAGCTTCAGAGAGCAGGATTATGCTGGGTCACATAAGATAGCAATTTTTGCATAAATGATTTTCGAGCTTATCTTAAGGTTACCCAAAATTACAATTTCCATTTATGCTAGGAGTACTTTAAGCAGTTATGTATGTAGCACAGTGTGGAGCAAGAGAACCTGTGATGCCCTCCAACTAACATTCACTTCCCAGACCCTCTTAGAACTTGAAGTCATCCTTGACACCTCACTGACTGTGTAGTATCAATATAGTACTGTTTTTATTATTGCCCTTTTTAGCATTGATTTTGCCAGACAACAACTGACACTGTCATAGCAGTGTCATGTTTGGGTGTTAGAACCAGAGTAAAAGCAGATTCAACTGATGATGAGCACAAACAAAACTATCTGCATCAAGGAATCTTTTGAAGTCTCAGCTGTATTTTGAAATTATTTGCAGAATCGATATTGAAGAGTTTAACGGATGTTGCCCGATCGCCGATTATCATTACTGTGACACCTATATAACAAAATGTGTACTATCCTCATAAAACAACAGCTTCCCACACTGAACTTACTAGCACCACCAGTGCAGTTGTGACACTACACCCCAATCTCCCAAATGTTCCACATTTGAAAGACACCACTGCAATGTAGGTATCGTTCATGGCTGGCAGTAAAGCCTTCAACAAGATCAGTCCACATCCATACAGTTTTCCTTTGCTAAACAAACAATGGCACGGAGACTATCTTAGGGGCGCTGCTTTGGGGGGTCTTTGAGCACAATCTTTCATCTATTTAGCCAAGATTTGGAAGGCAATATACGGATAATTTGCCTTCTTATGATATACTGGCAGGCTTCAAGGTTCCATTGCGCTGTATATCATTATGAAAAATTCCATGGAACCAGATTATCCTTCGAACTTGCTGTCTGTTCTCTATTGTCATAATACTGTTTCTCGGATTCCTTGCAAATATTTGATATTTTATTACCTCAAGACAATCATTTTCTTCAATTTTTAGGGAACCAACCTCAACTTGTGTCAATGTAGCATGGTGCTGACCAAATATTTCTGTTTTATTGTGGAGAGACTTCCACTTTGTAGTTTGGATATTGTGATCTGTGCTAATATGCTAGTAAATTGTAGTTATGTTCCCTTTTATTTTATGTTGAGATATCCCATAATCCCATGGTCAAGTCATGTGACATGTAGTTTCAGTTTCTTTGATAAAGTTTGAGTTGTTGTTTTGCAATTGTAGTGTGGAGAGGATTTTTCTACTGTCTTAGTTAGGCTTTGCAGTTCATTAGAATACAACATTCAGTATCTTACATATAACTCAGTGTGTCATATTCTACAAGCTATTTCGGCTATCATGGTATCCAAGGCTATAAGGTTTTCTGATATCATCAAGAGTTATGAGGACCAGAAGACAAGTGGTGAGTTCTTTGTTTGGATAGAGAAGCTAGAGCTGGTGGCACAGTTGCAAGGGTTGACAGATCTGCCTAAGTTTGTGCCTTGTTCTTGTCAGGTCCTGCCTTTTCTGTGTATCAACAGTTGAGTGATGAAACTAAGAATGATTATGATTTGTTAAAAGCTGAGTTATCCACTGCTTTCAGCATTGATCCATTTACAGCGTATGATGAGTTGAAGAGCAGAGTATTAATCGAGAATGAGTCGGTTGATGTGTATTTAGCTGATATAAGGCGGTTGGTGGCATTGATGGGTCATGGACATCATGGTGAGCCTCTGGTCAGGTGTGCATTTGTATCAGGCCTACCTTCTGATGTAGCTATGCAGTTAAAATCTACTGTTAATGTTGAGAGGTTGGGGCTCGCAGAGTTAGTAGGGAAAGCGCGTGCAATGCTTGCATCAAGGGGAGGCAATTCTGCCTTTGCTTGTGCAGGTGTAAAGTCAAATGTAAAAGCTGTACAGTGCTTCGTCTGCTCTGGTAATGGGCATGTAGCTCGGGAATGTCCTAACAGGAAAAAGGAGCGGTATGTTAGTGGTCGATCTCAGCGTGATCGAAGATGCTATATATGTGATTCACCCGATCACCTGGCAAACAAATGCCCAAACCGATCGGGAAATGGGACCGGGGCAGTATCTGCGTCGGATACTCGCCCCGCATCGCAGCAATAGAGGCGCCATTACCTGGTTGACACAGGTTGTCAGCGGACCGTTGTGACATCTCATGTGATCAAAGTGTTAGGTGCTAAGCACAACTCTAAGCCTAGTGTTGTGACAATGCTCGATGGCAAAACTACTCAGTGTGCAGGAGAAGTTGACTTGGTGTTAGATACATGTCGTGATTCAGTGAAATTACGATGCTTTGTCGCGTCATCTCTGGTATGTGGATTTTCCGCAATAATAGGTATGGATGCTGTCAGAGGTTTAGGTGGCGTAACTGTGAGCTCGAGGAGTGTTCCTCATTTTGGCAATGTTGATGAAGGTATGCATATGTCCTTGGTTGCTGCTGTAGGAGTTTCGGTGGTTCCTTCTCTTGAGGTCGAAGACACTGATTTTAGAGCGATTTATGATGGAAATCAATGGAAGGTCTCTTGGAAATGGAAGGATGAAGAGCCTACTTTGAGAAATCAAAGAGGCGAGTACAATATCAGTGACAAATGTAGGGCAGGTTATGAGAGAGAGGTTGAGTCATGGATTGAGTGTGGGTGGTTAGTAGAGCATGATGTCTCAAAACATGGTGAAGTGAAGGGTGTGATACCAATGTTGGCTGCATTTCAGCCGAACAAAGATAGTAAGATAAGGCCTGTTATGGACTATGGGAAAGAGTTGAATCAGTATATCAGTAGCAACCCAGGCGTTGATGTTGCTGTATGTCAGGATAAGTTGCGCAAATGGCGCAGATTTGGCTCAAACTGTTCTATGCTTGATCTCAAAAAGGCATACCTGCAGTTGTATGTTGATGATGAGCTGCTGAAGTTCCAGGCGGTTCGTTATAAGAACAAAATGTATGTCATGACACGGATGGGTTTCGGTTTGAATGTTGCACCGAAAATAATGTCAAAGGTTCTTGGTAAGGTTCTGTCAATGGATAGTGCAGTTGAACACGGTACTGATCACTACATAGACGATATCATAGTGGATGAGGACAGAGTATCGGTGGATTGTGTGAGAGCCCATCTTCGAAAGTATGGCTTGGTGACAAAGGAACCTGAGAGAATGTGTGATGCTAGGGTGCTTGGCTTGCGTGTAAAGCTTACTGAGAGTGATGAGTTGGTCTGGGGTAGGGACAATGAGTACGGTGACATAGCTGATGTAGTGACTAAACGAGAGTTGTTCTCGGTGTGTGGTCGCCTCACTGGGCATTATCCTTTAGGTGGATGGCTACGAGTGGCATGCAGCTTTATGAAGAGACAGGCAAGTGATTGTGACTGGGATGAGAAGGTTCCCACTCGCGTAAAGGAGATGTTGCTTGAAACTCAGGCAATGCTAGCCAAAAGAGACCCTGTTTGTGGAGTATGGTCTGTGCCTTGTACTGAGGGAGGAGTGATATGGTGTGATGCAAGCAGCCTAGCTGTCGGAGTGATAGTTGAGATAGGTGGTGTGATGGTAGAGGATGGCTGTTGGTTGAGGAAAGATGATGGCAATCATATCAATGTTGCTGAGTTAGAGGCAGTAGTCAGGGGTTTGAGCTGTGGTATAAAATGGGAGTTGAAGTCTATGAAAGTTATGACAGATTCTGCTACTGTGTATGGCTGGGTGAAATCGGTGATAAATGACAGCAAGCGTCTTAAGGTCGGAGGTCTTGGTGAGCTGCTTACTAGGAGGAGGTTGAGTATGATCGTTGAGCTAATCGAGTTGTATGACTTACATGTCGAGGTGGTATTGGTCAAGTCAGAGGCTAATCTAGCTGATGCACTTACAAGGGTTCCTAAGAAGTGGCTCAAACCTCTAGCTCAGGTTGTATCAGTTGGCTGTGTTGGCGGATACTCTATTGAGGCTGTGCGTGATCTTCATGATACTAACCACCTGGGGGTGGAAAGGACCTTTTATCTTTCCAGGTGTAAGTGGGGCGATGCAGTACAAAAAGATGATGTGGTCCAAGCGGTGAAGGAATGCCAAGTCTGCAGACGTGTTGATCCAGCACCAGTAAGATGGGAACATGGTAAGCTTTCGGTTGATGAGACATGGTTCAGACTAGCATCAGACATCACTCATTATGGAGGCAGTCCGTACTTGACCCTAATAGACTGTGGACCTAGCAGATTCTCTATATGGCGACAGCTCACCAATGAGACGACCGAAGCTGTCATAAAACTGCTAGGACAAATCTTCAATGAGCGTGGACCTCCTAAAGAACTGTTAACTGATAATGGACCATGTTATGTGAGCGAGAGGTTCCGTGGATTTATGGCTAAGTGGAACGTGGACCATATATTCAGTTGTGCCTACAAGAAGCAAGGAAACGGCATAGTAGAGCGGCAACATAGAACAATCAAGAGAATGGTTGCTCGCTCTGGTGGCTCAGTACAGGATATGGTGTACTGGTACAACTTTTCAGCAAAAGTTGATGGTAGCACGCCGGCGGAATCTATCTACCAATACGGCGGTCAGTCATTGCCAGATGTGACAGGGAACTCATTCCGTCGACAGAGAGACACTCATCTCAATCCATTCAGTGTCGGAGACAGTGTGTATGTAAAACCTCCTGGTGCCCGCTGCACGACTACATGGCCAACTGGGGAGGTAACCGCTATCATCTCAAACACTGCCGTTAAGGTTGGTAGCACACCCAGACATGTCAGTGACCTGAGGCTATGCCAGCATTTCTCTCCAACCAATGAAGAGAATGGACAATCAATTCAAGGCGCTATTGACTATGAGCTAGTTGACCTTGGTGGGGAGGATGCATCTGATGACGATGCGGGACAACATGGAAGTGTTAGTGATGCCAGTGACAATGAGATTGTCGGAGAGCAAGATCAAGCCAGGGCCCGTAATCCCCCTCAGCGATTCGGTAACAATATTTATGACACCTGATCCGAAGTATGATCTTGAGATCATGGGGAGGTGTGATCTGTGCTAATATGCTAGTAAATTGTAGTTATGTTCCCTTTTATTTTATGTTGAGATATCCCATAATCCCATGGTCAAGTCATGTGACATGTAGTTTCAGTTTCTTTGATAAAGTTTGAGTTGTTGTTTTGCAATTGTAGTGTGGAGAGGATTTTTCTACTGTCTTAGTTAGGCTTTGCAGTTCATTAGAATACAACATTCAGTATCTTACATATAACTCAGTGTGTCATATTCTACAGATATCTTGTCACTGTTGCTCAAAAGCTTCAACAAGATCAGTCCGCATCCATACAGTTTTCCATTGCTAAACAAACAATGGCACGGAGACTATCTTAGGGGCGCTGCTTTGGGGGGTCTTTGAGCACAATCTTTCATCCATTTAGCCAAGATTTGGAAGGCAATATACGGATAATTTGCCTCAAGAAGTAGGATATGCTCAGTTGGTAAGAGCGCCGTTCCTTTAGCATACAAATGCTGAAGGTCGTAGCTTTGGGTCCCACTGCGGTCCATCGACTACTGGGATTTCATTTCCCCTTGCTCCGACCTGCCTGCAAACAGACTGCAACCTGGCGCAGATATTGCAGCCTCACCACTAAGGGAAATAATTTCGCCACCCCTGCTTCGGAATGTGGCGTTTGATAACACATTTGATTTTTATCAACTTGCAATGCTTTGCCGATGTCGTACATAAAAAGATTATTTGTATTCTGTTTTCTGCATAAAAATTCTGTTAACCCTTTGAATGCAGACTTTACTTCATGATTACCCCTTTACCTTCCATCTAGAATATTTGGGACTGTTAATAAGAATAGAGAAATATGTTTGTCTCTTATGAAAGATAGTTAGAGCTAGTTGTCATAAATCCTGGCATCGTGTGATTTGCAAAATGAGATTGGCAAAACTTCATTGGCAAATTGTGGTTGGCGAAGTGTGATTGATAAAACATAGGCAACAATGGCAAAATGTATATAGGTGAAATGTTGGTTATTAATTGCAATGTTTGTATCTCCAAAGTTTCATTGGGCTCGTGGTTCAAACTATAATACAAGATTTTTCCTTCAGATCCAATGGCGATGGAACGTTGTAAGCGCAAGATATTTAATGCCTGCCAAAGGACTCCAGGGGACTTTCCATTAGAGTAAAATGGTGATAAGTCTTTCCTTCTCATTGTTACGTCAAAAGTTTTAAGTTGTAACAGTATATTGAAAAGCTTGAACCGTTGCTTGTTAGATATCAATTTTAAACTATCTTAGAATGAATACGAAAACACCACCATTTACCTCATTAATAATTGCATGTAATGATCCTAATAAATATTTTAAATACCAATAAGAACTGCTTCAAATTGTCTGTAAATAAATACAAAGATATCAATATTTACCCCAGCGACATATTCATATAATGATCCTAATTTAATTTCTCACATATTTGAATCTAATCACTTATCAGACTGAGGTTGTACAACTATTACTGCATTCTTGAAAACTCCGCTGCCATGATCTATGAGGCATCTCTGAGTTCCATACTGATGGCAGTTAAGTCAACAGCAATTATTATACTTCATGGGATATTATTGTTCAACAACAATACGCAAGTCGAAGCGGGTAAGAAATTTCAATTTCGTTACTATTTGTCTTTACTTTGATCATGCTGCTCGGTAAACTCAAATCGTTTGTATTAATGAATATATGAAACTCGAAACTTAAAAGCGAGATTGCTGTCTTTCAGCACACAAATAATGATTCCATTTGGAACGACAGTTATTTGTAGTTTAGTTTAGTTACATTCATCTCATACTAATAATATTCAAAATCACCAGTGGAAGCTTCTAAACACTTCTGCCTCACTTCTCTCACAGCTCATAACATATAATCTTTACTCAAAGACCTCACACAAACATGTTTTAGGTAGATCTAATGGTAGTTGGCTCGATGCTAAACAGATATGTGCCATGCCAGGAATATCTAAACTTCAAAGTGGCGACAACATGTTAGATGCTATGACAGAGAACTCTTATTTTCCATATACATTATCAGTACCAGACGACGTTGGTTGCACTAACACTCAGATATATTGGTGTGATCACAGTGGGGTGTCGAATCACTCTGATACTGAATTGCGTATTGTCTCTCGAGGTTTGTAAAACTCTGTAGCACACTGATTTATATATTCATAAACTAAGAATTGCTGGAAACAATTTCTCATTTTTGATTGGACAAAAGTTTAGTAATGCTTCAGCCGACCCCTTGTAAACATTTGTCAAGTAGCTTGCCTGAGTTTTTTAAGGTCGTTACTGGGGTGTCAGTCAATGCATAACATTGATGCTAGTATTTTGAATAAATCAAATTAATGACACAAAGTTATATACTGATGTAATTTCTCCACAAAAAGACGTACTGTGTATTTTACCACCCGTCCATGAATTCATATCAATGCTGTAACACTTTATGGCATGCACTGAGTTTCTTTTAAATCTGCCAAATGTTGATCGAACCATGTTGCAGTATGTTGGCAATGTACAATATAGGGATGATTTGACAGAATTTAAATACCAAATGAGCTAAGTTTTAGCCCATTTTAGTTGAAAGGTACCTCGACCAATCGTTGTATAAGATGATGTGTTTTGAACATTAATGTAACACTAAATCGGCTTATCGTTGAATAGGTGAAAATAAATATTCTGAGCTTGTCCTGCTAACCAAATCAAATTAAAACATTAAATTCGTCCACAAATAATCAAGTTATTAATTTGGTTATTTTGTTTCACTTTCATTACAACACCAATTATTAATGCTGGTAATTCAGTTTCAGAAAAGACGAACAGCCTGAAGACTATTTTAGTGATATATATGTATTCTGAAACCTGAATTTGTTTGAAATATGAAGACTGAAATATACTCTTCAATTATTTGTAGAAAATTGAGCTAGTTAATTACTCAGACTAAGGATTGGAAATTCTGTGTTATAAAATCAATCGATTATATGATCAGAACCATCATATGAAAACCAAATGTCCAAATATTGGTACGGTAAGACTGAACGAACCCAAGGGATGAATAGTGTCTATAACAATAATCTAAAAAATAATTTATCTCCCAGGGTTCCGATGTAAGGACAACTCTCTCTTGTTCTAGGTATTACTGGCGCTGCTTCCAGTGGAGCCATACTCCGTCCAGAGTTAGCCAGGGGAAATTAAAATGTATATAGTTAATAAAATATCCTGCTTACTGAAGTGAGACAATGTTTAACTCATTCTTGAACATACTCGGCACCAGCTTAACTCAATTAATCACTCTGATGGTCAGACTGTAGCCCCCTCATCACCAGGTAAAAAATTGTTTCACTCAGTTGGTGATACTTTCTGCTTCAGGCCATTTTGTAGCCCGAGTACTGACATGTTCGAAATTAAAGTTGGTGAACACAAACATAATGTATAGGAACCTGGGATACGATTGACACAAATTTCGGAGAGTTGTTTACCCTTGTATGTATTTAGAGGGGACAAATCCTTAAATCTAAGATGGCGGACACACCAAGAAGTTTTTCTTTTCTAGCCTGTGGCCCAAAAGTTCTCTACAAGTGAGATATAACATCACAGCACAGGTTAATTGTTAAAAGAAATTCAAGCTAAAGAGACTGTTGTCTGCTTGGAAGTTAAGAAAGTAAAAAAGATGACTGACATTTATTCAATAATAAGCAATGTTTATGATTTCTTCAACCATGAAGCCAGAGATGGCGGTTGAATCAGTGTTAGCAGGCCATATGAAAGGCTCAGGGTGGTCACAGGATGTTCTAAGGGCTTCCTTCACAGGGCCCTCAACCATAATAATCAGAATGAGAATCAACAATCAGAGAAGGTAAGCATTCACAAATAATAGTACATACATTGAAACTCTTTAAACAAGCTTAAAAAGGAAGAAGCACACTCTTATATTTAGCTCTTTGTATTCTTTAACAATAACTTCCCCAGTGGATATTGATACATTGATCAGAAACTCACAATAGACCAACAGGTAACAAATTCACACAAGTTACTATCATTTATTTCTAGAGTTACTATCAGACAAAACTAAACCTCTTTGATGTCAACTGCATAAGAAGGGAGGCTATGCGGCGGGTAGAGAAGGACCTGATGGTCCGTTTAGAAGACCTGAAAGAGTTCGTCAGTCAGAATTTGGACAAAGAAGTGAGCAGGGAGCTTATTCGGCAGAGTCTGTCAAGATCCGGATTCAGGTAAAGCTTCAAGGCATTTTGTGACATAGTCTCAGTTATTTTTCTGTGTACGAGATACCCCAACTGGTGATGTAAATCTAAAAGAATGGCAAATCATCCTAGGTTATAACCTCCAGATTTATAGGAAGCTCTTTAAAATTAATATGAATATTCTAGATACGAAAAGCCTGCGGACGATGGAATAGAAGATAATAGGAACAGACTTGAGATAGTCCAATGGAGGTTCCGATACATATGTAGAAAGAAAAAAGCAAGAGAAAACAATGAAAACATAGTGAGTGCCTGAAATCCAAATGAATAGCTACATCATCTTATCACTCCAGGGTTGCATTGATACTTTACATTGAAGCTAACCTCTGTTTGACAAGCAGGACTGTGGCTGTCAATCATACTATATATTATATAATACAGATTCAGTATAGTGTATGTAGTGTTATATAGTACATATTATGTCTCATTTTCAGCTTTACCTAGACGAATCATTTACCAATGCCAATCATAAGCAGCAAGTGCAGTGGATCTCTCCGGATGTAGGAAGGGCGGTAGATGGATACTGTTGGGTAAGTTATTTATAAGTAATTGCTAGCCAACATTCACTCGCTATAATTTCTTTCATGAACTTGTGTGATTGAATTCACAGCTTGTTTTCATCGCCCTAAAACTAAACATCTCTATCAGAAAACTAAGTTCATTAATTATCTAGCCTTGTTTTGTGTACAGACGATTCCACAATTTAATCTCATTTTATAGAGGCAGGTGGGAAAGATGGCTGGTGTGGTAACAGCTTGGTTTTTAAAGCGGACAGGGATGACTCGGATTACCACACAGAAATGAACAGCACTGTCTTCGAAGAATGGGTAAGAAAGTTAACCTACATGTAAAATAATGTTAATGCTACAAGACTTGCATTCCTTGCAGCCACTTTCTGACCATGAAATACAGTTTGTCTACAACAATGTGATGAGTTACATTAATATAATTCTAGCAACGGTTAAAAATGACATAGTGGTCTCCCTTAAATAACTGATAAATAAAAGCAGAATTTTATATCAGGGTTAATCCTTAAATATTACTTACTCTTTTTCAGTTTGAGAACTTCCTCAGAAGTTTAGACGAGCCGTCCGTAATTGTAATGGACAACGCCTCCTACCATTCAAGAGCAGAAAACCGCCTTCCAACGATGGCAGCAACAAAACCTGCAATAGAAGAGTTTATGAGCAATCGGGGATTCAATTTTGCAGCCTCTGACACCAAGGATCAGTCAGCTTTTGGCAAAGCTGAAACTAAAAGCTAAAGTGAGTAAAGCCTACCAACTAGCCCCTATCATTACTAAACTCTTCAATAACTCTATAGAGCAACATACAACACCTAAGCTATGGAAAACTGCTGTTATAAAACCACTACCAAAAGTCACCACACCAACACAACTCAAAGACTACCGCCCGATAGCCATAACCAGCTGCCAATGTAAAATGTTAGAGAGACAACTTAAAATATACATAACTAAACACACAGCCATGGACCGCCATCAGTTTGCCTACCGCCAGAAAAGATCAACACAAGATGCTGTCTTATGCCTTACAACAACTATCACACACTTTATTGACAAAGCAGCCTCTAACTATGCAAGATGTTTATTTTTGGACTTTTCTTCTGCTTTCAGCACCATCAGAGTAGAGTATCTAATCCCCCTGCTGCAACACCTCGACACCAGAGTAATAGGATTGGTAACTAGTTTCTTGAGTAACCGTGTCCAGCAAACAATGGTCAACAATCAACTGTCTGCACCAATATTGACTCATACAGGAACTCCCCAGGGCAGTGTACTCTCGCCACTTTAATTATTTTCCATCTATACAAACAGGATTACATCTACACTGTCGAATATCACAGTACTCAAATACGCGGATGACACTTGTGTAATTGGATTAGTTGGTAATGATTTAGACTTATGTAATTATTTTTCTGAAATTAATAGAATCTGCAAACAATGCACTGATTTAGATTTACTACTTAATGCTTCTAAGACAAAGAAAATGCTTTTCTCTACTCAACGTCTCAAACCTAACACTCCTAAACTGAACCTAGATGGCACCAATATATCATTTTGTGAAAAGGTAAAATACCTTGGTGTAGACATTGATGACAAACTAAGATTCGAAGATTATGTGCATAAAATAACTGGCAAAGCAAGTCAAAGGATGTATGTTGTTAAAAATGTTATGTATCTGAGTTCGAAGCCATTAGCCTCCATGCTGTTCAAAAGTTTTGTAGTTTCACTCTTAATGTATTGTCTACCTGTTTTGCACACTAGCATATATGCTAAGGACAAGAAATTACTAAGAAAAGTTTTCAACGATGCCAAGAATTTAGGGCTTGACGTAGGCGATCTCGATACCATTGTTAAACAGAGAACTAAATCCATTATCATGTGCTGTTTTTCTGATGAAGACCACTTTATACACGATTTTCTCGAACATTGCCCTTCTGGTCGTCTTAGACATATTAAATATCGCAGCTCATGGGGCAAAGACTGTTTTCTGAGGCAAATGTGCATCACACTTAATGAGATTCTTTTTTAACAAGTCCATAGTTCCATACACTGGTAGCAAGCTATTGTTATGAAGCTAGCTCTTGTAAGTGTAGCAAGCTCTTGTAGCTCTTGTAGCAAGCTCTTGTAGCAAGCTCTTGTAGCAAGCTCTGGTAGCAAGCTCTTGTTAAGTATATGCATCCATTTTTCGCAACATTTAATGTTTGTGATAGCTAATAAATCAATCAATCAATCGAGTCCAAGCATGGATTATTGAAACCAATGATAATTGATAGAGAAAATTAAGCAATTAAGCAATTTTGAATGTAATATTTGAAGTTTAAGCTTGTTTGGGGATGTGAGCTAAAACTTGATTTTTGCTAGCTGAGGTGAGAGTCAAAATAAAGAGGGTGAGTAAATGTTAGCTAGATTTAAAGTTAGCTATCTTTCCTCCCAGTGGGCACACACCAAAATAACACTAGTGGTGATATGGTGAAAACTCTACGTAGCAGTTTTACGTGTGGTACACGTGACAGCCGGGTGTAATTAACACCAGACCAGTCAAACACGTGTTGACCACGTGTGGCTATGGTGTTGTTTACCCCTGAATCTTAAAAATAATCAATCACTTAATATACCGGTGGTTGTTACTTGAAATTACAGTAAAATCTAAGGCTTCTAATCTGTCAGATTTCAATTATTTCAAAAATGTTTAAATGGCCAGCTCAACCACCCACAAACGTGGTGATCACGTGTTGAAATGGTAAAGACTTTCACCTGACCAGACTAACCCGTGTTGACCACGTGTGGCTATGGTGTTGTTTACCCCTGAATCTTCAAAATAATCAATCACTTAATATACCGGTGGTTGTTACTTGAAATTACAGTAAAATCTAAGGCTTCTAATCTGTCAGATTTCAGTTATTTCAAAAATGTTTAAATGGCCAGCTCAACCACCCACAAACGTGGTGATCACGTGTTGAAATGGTTAAGACTTTCACCTTACCAGACTAACCCGTGTGGACCACATGTGGCTATGGTGTTTTATGCCAATTAACTATCCGAGAAAATAACACCAAATACAATGGGGATAGCGACATGAAATTATAGTTATAAATATGACTTCTTATCAGTTAGATTTAAATGTTATTTCCAATGTTAAAATGCCCAGATCAACCACCCACAAACGTGGTGATCACGTGTTGAAATGGTAAAGACTTTCACCTGACCAGACTAACCCGTGTGGACCACGTGTGGCTATGGTGTTTTATGCCAATAAACTATCCAAGAAAATAACACCAAATATAATGGGGGTAGTGATGTGAATTTATAATAATAAACAAGGCTTCTAATCAGTAAGATCGAAGTTATTTCAAATTGTTTAAATGGCAAGAACAACCACCCACAAACTGGTTGAGTAAATAGTATTTGGAATAAAGCCCACTGCCAATTGTTAGACTAATATGCTCTATATTTGAACAAAAGGAGTTATTCAATTCCTGTGTCAGGCTGTTGTTGTTGAGAGGCACCACCATGCTACAGCCATTGCCACGTCTCCAAGGCTGAGAGGATTACCATAAAGCACAACACTTTATTTGTGAATAGGGAGCCTAGCTTAGCGTAGGAATGCCACGTAGCTGTGGTATACTACAATCCTATCAAAGGCCTAGTTTACTATGCTTTGCTATTGTAGGAAAATATTGAAGTAAATTTTGCGCAAGATTGAACATACCATACTTAAGCTACCGATGACTGGGGTGTGATAGATTATGGTGCCAGGACGTCAATTATATTTGCCATAGCTCTAGGTGGCTTTGGAGGTCAAAGTGTACATAATCGCATTGCAAACTGAATGCATGATGTCTCCTACCAGAAAATTAATCAGGTTTCGTGCATGTCTAAACTTCGCAACTCAGCTGTGCACCTTAGATAGATACTTTGCCTGCTCAGCAAAGTTTTCAATGTAGATTGGTACAACTATCAATAACTTTGGATTTGTGCAACCTAGTGATGTCTTCTTTACCAAATTGCAAAGTCATGTTGAGTCAACATCAGCAAATATTTGGTTACAGGTTTGGGGTAGGACACATTGTGCATTTTTATTGTAGCCCATGGCAAGCGATCATTTAGGCATCTAAAACACAAAGCATATCTGTCTAATTTCTGTTATATATTATAGTAATTTTAACGAGTTTGAGACTAACTAACACCCTCTCTGGTATGCCAGGTCGGTGGCGTAAGGTATTTAAGCTTGATCCGCAACAAATCATTTATATTTCACATATTCCAGAGCCTGAAAGAGGAATTTGGTTGCCATTTGAAAAAGGGTTATGTGACGCAGATATAACTTTAAAATTTTGTCAACCTTACAGCTTGACAAAATTGCCTAGAGTTGGTGTGACAAACGGCATTTTAGTCCTACTATCTAAATATCATTACATTGCCAATGTCTACACCTACTATGATCATCATTGCTATTATACAATTCCTATACAGTACCTTTACACAGATACTAAATATTACTACACGATTATAATTGTTTTGCTTTACACACTTGGTCAATTAATCCCCTGCACTGTGACTTTGCTCTATGCTCATTTCATTGGTCGACTAGCAAAGTGCACTAAATTGTGGGAAGGGTTATTAGCTAGCGCTTAGTTTGAATTGTAGAACTGGTGTAACTACTACCACTACTAGTGCAGCCCTACATAAATCTATTGGTGCTGGTATAAATGCTGTGGAATCATCATGCATCATCTTCATTTGATGTTGTTACTCAAACTTATCACAACTAAACTATCTACTAGTAGAGAGACAATTATTATCAGCACAACTCTCATTGGAATATCGACCCTGCATCTCCTCTGGATCATATCTAACTACTTACAACTACCACCGTGATTGAAGTTGAAAGTCTTCTTGGAACAGTACAACTACCAACCACCGTGATTGCTAACAGACTCGTTTGAAGGGTGAGTGACTGGCCTCAGACGAGTCAGTATTTGTACTACTATTTCATCTTGTAGGCCTACTACTCACTCTTGCTTGCATGACTTATTCTACGACAATCAATATTGTGTAGATGGGGCACTGGCTGGCCACGCCACACATGCTGATAGTATCTCCTGATGATATCTTGTGTTGTATATATCACTTAGGCCTAGTAGTATTTCATAGTATAGTCATTCAATGACTTTACAACCTGCTTGTTTCTTGGCTGTACATTATTGCAATGTGAGAGTAGGCTAATGCCCGATCCAATAGTTTGGTTTAAAAACGTTGATTCTTCTTATGAAGTCGGATGAGTAATTATTGACACTGTTATGGCAATCAATTTTAATATGTTATCGAATGGTATATCCATGTTCAACTTATGAATATGTAGTTGATGCAAATATTACCATGCTACTGGTATAATAAGTTATGGGGGATTCCAGTTGTATATTACTACTCGCTTGTGAATTTAGCCCATGCCATTCATGTCGTTAGGTCGTCGTCTTATAATGCTCTCACATGTGTCTTTTTAATGCTCTCACATGTCATGTCATTCCGCTCACTTATTGTCATCGGTGTGGAGAATTGCTACCTGTCGCAGTTCATAGTTAGAATGACTGAATATGTTAGGAAAGGACTCAATGCATAGGCCTACCTACCTTTGTGACAAAACATTATGTCAAGTGTGATGTCACATTTCAACATCGTCAAATTTATTTGAATGTCCAAAAGTTAGTCATTTCAAATTGAATCCCTGTGCTCAATTTGCTGCAACCAGACATGCATCAGAGTTGAAAGCTTTCTCATTAACACTGGCCCCAACTTGCTGTTACCACCATGGTGGGAATTCATGGGTACTGGTGTATCTTTTAGAAAGCGGCGGCTGGTGGAAATATATATCTGAATTGAATAGTACTTTAATAGTACTCTGTTTCCATTGTTGGCAACTATCTTATCCGTAGTGTATAGTGTAGAATAATATACCCATGTCTGTGAGACTTCTAGTTCATAATATTGTTCTGTGAGTCAGGCAGGATAGCAACTTTCAGTTGATTGGATCAATACTGAGCCAATGTGGTGTGTTTTTTTACATGATCTACGCAACGGAACAAAGAGTATTCTTGTCTCCGGACTGACAATAATGGATACTTGCAGGAATTATACTTCAATTACATGTATAATGATTATTGGTTTTCTTTTTATATAGATTGACTTGACTTGGTGTGAAAGAATCGAGAGACGCCCATGGTGAGCAAAAATGTCAAACCAAAGTAAACGTGTTAAACTCTGGAGGTCAAACCAGAAATTAGCCCAACGTATTCAGATGATATCCCAGT
The DNA here is from genome assembly GCA_914767715.1 of Membranipora membranacea. Lineage (NCBI taxonomy): Eukaryota > Metazoa > Bryozoa > Gymnolaemata > Cheilostomatida > Membraniporidae > Membranipora > Membranipora membranacea. The sequence goes on along the minus strand of OU612072.1, from coordinate 8,235,938 downwards.
ATCTGACTTAAGTTTGCAAGGCTTTACTGTGAGCCAGCTATTTGCTCATTCTATATTCTGGGCACATTCTCAGCTCCATTGTGTTAATTATACACTTCACACAACATACTGCAATTGATAATGTATTGTTTTGCCTATTTGTAGATTCTCTTCTGATCAGATATAGGCACTCTGGGGCGACAGAGGATAAGATCAGCCGAGAGATGGCCGAAGTGATTAAGCAAGCAAGCAACCGCGTCAAAAATGAGTTGAAGAAGATGGTAGGTAGAGAGAATTTATAATTGTTAGTAGTCTGTAGTTAGTCTGCCATCAAATTGTTCCCATTAGCATCTCACAAGGTTACTTGCAGGGTATTGAGTGTCTCTACGCAAGTTGGGTCAATCTAATGTGAGGCGATAAATATGGCAACATAAATGTATTGGTACAGCAGTCAATGTTATTTTCTTTCTTGTATTCTAGGCTGGGCGAAGCAGTGGCACTGGAAGCTAGTCAGACAGACGTAACTACCAGCATCGCCTGATATTCATATTTCCTCTCATTCTCTTTTTTATCTGATATTTATAATTAATTACCCATGTTCAATTTAATTCAATCTGCCGCCTTAAATCATTTTAATGCCTATTCTCGAAACAGATATTTCAACCCGGTTAACATTTTGTAGTTACTACCCAATTAATTGTCACTTGCATATAATGTTTTTTATTTGATGTATATATTGTGATATACCCAAACAAGGCTGTAAAATGACTATTACGCCACTATTCTGCTGCATATAACCAGAAACAGAATTCAAAAAGAACAATACATCATCTCATGTTAAATAAACAAGTATGCAAAGTAGATGTGCTGATTAGGTGAAATTAAAGCAGAATAATACAAACAACACCGCAATGCCACGTGATATAGCCGGACATACAACGTGGAGGTGTTGATATGGTTAAGTTCAATCAGACCAATTCGGACAACACCACATCACCACGTTATATAGCCGAGTATGCAACATGGAGGTGTTCATATGGTTAAGTTTAATCAAACCAATTCGGACAACACCACGTCACCACGCTATATAACCGAGTATGCAACGTGGAGGTGTTCATATGGTTAAGTTTAACCAGACTTATTCAGACAACACCACATCACCACGTAATATAACCGTGTGTGCAACGTAGAGGTGTTGATCTGGTATAACTCAATTTTTGCCCTACGAGATATTGTCGTGTTATTCACGTGTTCACAACGTGGTGGTGTTGGTTTGGTATATTACTACGTGGAAATCCGTTACATATACCACCGGATTTTCACCAAACCAGCACGTGTTGAGTCCGTAAAATACACGGGTTCCCAACGTGTTTGTGCCCACTGGGCTACTGCGAATACTTTACTATAGGGTATGATAATAATATACAATTGCAATATCTCTCAATATAGGAAGTGGACACATATAAAGTAGTCGACAGAATGGCAGAACAACATGGTCACAAAGTTCTTTGACTGCCACCCTACCACTCGGGGCTTCTGAACCCAATCGAACAGATGTGGGGTCTAGTTATGAACTATATTGCCAGACGTAACACATTTCAAAGGATGAGTGATGTAAGTGTGTCAATTACTATATGTTGAATGTGATTTATTGCTAACCATTAAAATCAAAGCCTAGAACCTAAAAGTAGGGGGCTTCTTCAAGTGAAATCTACATGTTTGCTACAGCAGCACATTGTTGCAGGAAATCGTATCTTTACTCAACAAATCTTGTGATTCATGACTGAGCAAACGCTTATTCTTTATTTTAGGTTCACAAGCTATACTATGAAGGCCACAGTCTTTACAACACTGCATGGGCTAAGGTTGAGCAGCAAATCATGAGGAGAGAGAAAGAGGTAATGGAAAAGAACAACCTCCACATCCCTCAGATAGAGCCTATCATTATAAACCTAAACGGCGATGAAAGTAGTGATGATGAGGAAGATGAAAACTTACATTAATTTCGACCTTCTCCTTCAGCTATACCTCTGAAGTGTATCTCTCCTCCTGTATCACCTAATGTTAGCTCCATATTGGACATCACTGGTGTATCATCAATTGCAGCAGAGGAGTGAATAACCCTTCTTTTCTATTCCAGTCCTTGCTCCTTACCTATTATTACTCTACTACTAGTCTAGACTAGAGTCTACTGCCTGTGACCAGGGAGGGTGGGAGGCTGCTGTGACTGTCAGATCTATGTCTGTGTATTGACTGTTGTAATAAAAACAGAACTACATTACACTGATAGAAAGCCCTTATTGTTGAGCTTACAACAAATTTATGATTTATTTATTGCACTCACAGTCAGTGCCTCAAGAGATATAACTCACGGACTGATTGCTATTTCAGCTTATGCACTCACCTTTATTCTGATTTTCATTATTGTCTCCGTATTTGATGGGTGAATGCATCTTAGATAGAACTACCACCTCTGTTGAATACAGAACAATCAGCCCCATACACTGAACAATCAGCTCTAAAGAGCCTGTTTTCACTAACCTAAGATATCTTCCACCTGTCAACAATCATGCATTTCAGCGGTATCCAGATATTCCGCCTACGGACCACTCTGCCTACGGGTCATACTGCCTACGTTCTGAGATGTTATGCCTAAGGGCAAGTATGCCTATGAGACGTTATGCCTAAAGCCCGAGACATTATACCAACACCATTGTGCCTACTATATGTTATAGTAGGCGGTATATCCGTTCGACCAATAACAATAGTGTGTCTTTGTGCCTACTATACATTATAGAAGGCACTAATCCATGATAAGTGCAACAATAGCATTATATCCATACAACCAACAACAATATTGTCTGTCATTTGAAATTGGTATTGTGTGTGCTGTGTGCAACACCTCTTTATAACCAAAATTGGTGAGCAGTGCATGAAAGAAGCCGTGGCTTGCATTGAGATAAAAACTGTTGAATTAACCATCTAGATAAATTTTTTCGATGAATAATTTTAATTTTGTGCATGTTGTAATACCAATTGTAATGTTTAATTAGACTTCAAGCTTTCATTTTTGTTTACGAAATTGACAAACCCAGCCTCTGCTTCTAGGCCACAAGGGTACATGATAGCACTTGACAGATTTTCTGATTTTTGAACAGGATAATCTGGATACATGGCCGTCACATTTTAAATTGGTGTAAAAATGGATTGAAATATTAATATGACGACAAAACAATGATAGCGCTTGAAAGATTTTGTGATTTTTGAGCATGATAATCTCGAAGATATGGCCGCCACATTTTAAATTGGTGAAAAATTGCATCGAAATATTAATACGACGACAGGACAAAATGATAGCGCTTGACAGATTTTGTGATTTTTGGGCATGATAATCTCGATATATGGCCGTCACCTTTTAAGTTTGATGAAAAACTGCATTGATATTAATACAGGGAGTTACAGAGAGGGAGTGGAAACGAAATGTAGCCTGTGACTTAACAAGGCTGTTTCCAAGGGTTGTACTAATATGGTCCCTCCATTAAAATTCATTTAAGTCCTCAGTCTTTTTATATGTCTGTCTCCAGTTGAAAATTATTAAAATATTTGACATGTTTACTCAATGGTATATTCAAACACCCAGAGACAATATTTCATGATGTAAATCACCACAAGTGTAGATGAGACATAGCTAGTAATATAGTAACCACTATTGCAGGGTATTGAATTATAATTCCAATGCAAATGTTTGATGGGGGATAGAGAGACTGAAAATAAATCATTCATTCACCATTTAAAAACCATGTGAGGAACTTAGACCAGATAAAAGTAGTGAAAGTACTTAAATAAGCCCTTTCTAACACCTAAGTGACAATGAGAGGCATAACATACCACGTTTGACTGATGAAAACCGCCATTGATTACCAAATTATGAGGCAAATTTGTGGCCATGTCTGCAGTGAAACTTTCCCTTCTCATATGAGTAGCAGAGGGCTTTGGAGTCCAAGGTAAAACTAGACTATAGTTTGAAACATGGACTATACCTGAGTGAAATCTATATCTCTCTGATACTTAGTTTAGTTTCTTTTCAAGAGGTTCAAACACTTTAGGAAATTTGCGGTAGAGCCAATCTTGATAAATGGGATTTCACAACTATGCTCTTGCTGATTGGACAGTTCATCAAAATTATTACAGCAACTCAAGTTGTACTTCTTTTTGGCAGGAAGTCACTCTCTGCAGTCTCTGCTCTGATTGGCTGTGGTCATAAAAAACTTTGCTGATAAAGAGAGGACAATTACCAGTGGAGACAAACAACAATTTGAAATGAGAGGCCGTTTCCACTCCTTTTTCAAACTCCTTGATTAATATGACAAGACAACGTGATAGCATCACATATTTTCCGATTATGAACATGATAAGCTTAACTTAATATTTGCGCTCTACATGAGCTGGCATATTATACGGCCCCTGATAAAATTATCAATATTTAGATTTGCTTTGATTTGAAATTACTTAGACATTATTCTAATATTGATAGAAATTGTTTGGAACTCGTAACACAATTAACTTTTTCATTTGCGGCTAATTAAGCTGTCATATTATAAAACCCCTGATAAAATCATCAATATGTGCTGGTTTTGCCATGACGCTATAATTTACTTGTATTCAACCATTGATATATCAATTTATTTGCTGATTAAGTCACTTTGACATGTGAGACCATGCACAACAAAAATATAAGGTAAGACAAATAAATTGAGTTTATTAAAAATATTATCGAATGAAGGGCTGATCTTTTGGATGCTTGTTTATCTGATTTCAGTATGCTAGCCCTGTTGGCTCATGTATTCATCCGATAAGAAAATACTTGCACTACTCAGTATAAATGATGTATTATTTGGTATAATGTTAATAATTCATTAAATTTATATCATAAGCTTATTTTAGTAAAGTATTATAAGGTATAAATCCACGTTGACATACTTCAAAACAGTTTTGGTTATTTTGACTAACTATATATTCATACGCAATGTTTTTTTAGTAGACCTTTTCAGGGTAGTATATAAAGTTGACTTGTAAAATATTTCCACTGAATCATTGATAAAAACATGATTTTGGGTGAAATACCCAGCCCCTGGTTAACTCTTGACCACCTATAGTTGGGCAGCATTTGATGATAATATATCAACCAGATTTCACACAGCCCTGGAGGAGACACCCTGCCTGAGTCACTGGCAATCTCGGGCAAATCTTTATCATTACTGGAGCACGATTCCTTTCACCTGCAGACAGCTATGCAAGTGAGTACTTCTATATATAGATCATGTGGTTGTTTGTTTAATGTTTTATGTGATATTGGTTATTCTGATGTGTAGCCTAAGATTCAGAGTAATAATACTTCTGTTGTGTATCAGTACCAGCATTGTCTGAATGACCCATTTATTTGCCTTTTGGCTTATTTTTTATTGGCTTGAGGTTCTCTATAATAATTGGCTGGTGGGTCTAGGCGATATGTTGTCTATTTAAGAGCGCTATACAGATACTCTATATAGTGCTCTTTAATGATAATTTAAGTTGTCTATACAGATACGCTCAGCAACCAAACTTACTCATTTCAAACAGCAACTATCAAAGCACTCTAAATCTTATTTATTTCATTACTATTGTATTTTTTTCTTTTTCTCTCCGTTTTCCATTATTGTTCAAGTTATTTGTTCTGACACTGAATGAAAAACATTCATAAAGATGATTGAAGATTGAGAATAAAAATAAAAAAATGAAAAAAAATTATATAAGAGCAGATATACCAATTTGTTGGCCTGAATTCCTGTTGTGGAGTTGTATTGCTGTGTTGTGTCAAAGTATATGTTTGAACCTCTACACTTGTATTATTAGATCATTATGACTTACTGTGTGAGCTCAGAAGCCAGGATTTTAAGAAAGGGTTTTATTCTTTAGTTTTGCAAATTCAAGTTCTTACTATCATATATTTGTTCTAATTCATTATACCAGGATCCATTAAATTCCGATATTCAATATCCATATCATTTATTCATAGCATTAACGAAAAATAAAACATAAGAAAGAAATTGTCTTGTTTTACAGAGAGAACGAAGAACCTGCACTTCTTAGTATCACTCGAAGCCTCCAGACTTGATGACTATGATTCTAGCATCGTGTACACTTACCCAGGTCCATATATGATCAGAGGTCAGATTGAGTGGTTGCCATGCCTACCATTCAGGCAAGCGAGACATGTCAAGGTCATGATGATTCTCACTCCTTCAACAATGAATTATTTAAATTTCCAGAGATGGATATATATGGCTACTAAACCTCATTACAGCTAGTCTATGCACTTTGCAGGAATTGCTTGGATTTTTCCTCTCATTACTTATACATTAGTCTTACTTCATATAGTCTAGGGTCCAATAATATAACATTGTATGACCTTTTGTCAATGTTATGAATGACCGCCCTGATTCAAAATATAAGAAATTCTGGCTGAGATTTTCTTCACTACTTGGCAGTGAATATCTCTGCTCATGGGTATTGCCCAAACATGAGGCTACTTTTCCCAGAGTCTGACTGGAAAACTCTCATACCTGGAGCAATATAGTAGGTGGCATGAATAGAAATCAATAGTTGCAGTTTTAGTGATCCCCTTCATAACTTAATATATCTAAGGTCAGACAACTCCATCAAGATCCTGCATTGTTCTCAGACTTTCCCTCGCCGGGGGGCCGTCGGCCCGTCGGGCGAGGCTCAAAAGTCTGGGGCGCTCAGACTACATTACAGCTAACTGTTCAATATTGCAGTTACTCACTCTCCACTATCTTTTCTATTGGATGATTTACCATGAAATTTTACATTTATAGTACTGAATTGTCTAAGTTCTTTCTGAAAAAATGACATATTGAAATAGCTCACAAATCAGTTTGTTTTTTATTCATAATAAGCTCATTATACAGAATGATTTTAATGCGCTCATGCTGTGAGAAGGGCTACTGGTTGACTGCGAGAACTATTATTTAAGAATGTTAATTATTTTGAAGTTGTGGTAGCTTACTCAGTTAAATTTGTTTCATCTAACCATTTCACCAAAGGAATCATTTGCTTTCTCAATTATCCTTAATTACCTTGTATCATTACTAGCAATATTTGTGTGAAATAGTTTCCACAAAACAATCTCTCAACAGGCACTCTGTTGATTGAAAGAATTTGACTACTTGTTGGATTACACTTTCATACACAAGTTAACATATTATAAATTGTGGGTAACCTCATTTTTTGTGTTCATAAAGAATTCACTGCTGATTGAGATTGATAATCTCTGGGGTAGCATCGCTCTACCTATGGTACAAGTGTGTGTAAGATGAACTCCTTATACTGGTTAATCTTTTGTTTGCAAAATGCAATTCACCCAAAGAGAAGCAATAGTGATCCTATAATTGCCTTCTCTGTTTCATGTTTGCATAAAGTTGGTGGGACAATCCTATTTGAAAATGTACAAGAGAAGACAATTATAGGACCACTATCAGTGTCAAGTGAGCCAAAAAATTAACTACATAAAATTGGAGTCGTTGAGATAAGGCACCATGGAACAATTTATCCTCATCATGGCTTTTATTTGGAACAAAAAATCATTAACTTTTTACATTCCTAGTCTCGAGTTGTGAAAAATTCACACTAATATGACCCGGCCTAATATTAATGGGTACCGCTGCTTCTCAAATATTGATTTCCAACTATAAGGAGAAACACATACAAAAAAATTACCTCATCAATAATGTCTGCAATACTCCCAATTTAATTTATCACACAATAAAATCTAATCACTTATCAGGCTGAGGTTGTAAAACTAACATTGCATTTTTGAGAAGTCAGCTACTATGTTCTACAAGGCATCTCTGAGTTCTGTACTTATGGCAGTCAAGTCGGCAGCCATGGTTATACTACATGAGACATTATTGTTCAACAACAATATGCAAGCTGAAGCGGGTGAGAAATCTCAACTTCGTTACTATTGTACTTTGCTTGATTATATGAATTTAACATATCGAACAATTTATGAATAAAACATTGGTTCAGACATGAAACCTAAGTGCAAGATTGCTGACTTAAGCACACAATCAATGACATCATTTGGAACATAATTTATAATTTATTTTAAGTTATATTTTTTTCACACTTATAGTATTCAGAAGACATCAGTAGACGGTTCTAAACATTGCTGTCTTATTTTACTCACAGCTCATGACATAACAATCTTTACTCAAAACCTCACACATACTTTTTACGCAGATCTGGTGGCTCGATGCTAAACAAGTATGTGCTATGCTTGGAATCTCTAAACTTCAAAGTGGGGGCAATCTGTTAGATGGTGTGACAGGGAACTCTTATTTTCCATATTTGTCATCAATACCGGAAAATGCTTGTACTAACACACAGTTGTATTGGTGTGATCGCAATGGTACTTCAAATGACTCTGATGCTGGAGTGCGTATTGTCTCTCGAGGTTTTTCAAACTCTGCACTCACTTCATTATTCATTTCAGGCATGTACTGAAGAGCTGGATTATTTTGTTAAATTCAGCCAAATATTTATAGAACCATGTAAATTTTTTCAATTGTTTAACTCAACTGAAACCCAAAACAAGCAAGGGCTTCGCTATACTAAAACCCTACCAGAAAAAAATTCACACCAGCCATTTATTGTGTGAACCAGTTTTTTTATTATGAAGGTACGGTAAGTTTAGCTTATTTATATAAGTAAAATAAATATACTTGATATAGGCTGTATGGGTGAAAATAAATTATCCGAGCTGGTCCTATTAACCGAATTAAACATATTCATAACAAGTCAAATATTTACATCTTAGAAATGCTTAATTCCTCAAATTGTTAAGCTATTAGTTTTTTTATTTCATAATTTCACTCTTATGAAAACATCAATAATTAATGCTGGTTATTCAATGTCAGACAAGTCAAATAGTCTGAAGGCTGTTTAATCGCTTGAAATTTATTATGAAATTTAAATTTGTTTGCCTAGACATGCAATAACTGTAATATGAAGATGTTTATACAACATGCAGTAAGTTGTTTGATTATTTGTAAAAAATTGAGTTGCTTGCTCCTCAGACTAAGGTTTGGAAATTCTCTGTTATCAAATCAATTGATACAATAATAACAAGATCAAAACCAACACATGAACCTCAATGGTCAAAAAATTTGTAGGGTAAGGCTAAACAAAACCCAAAAAATCAAACGGGCAAATAACAATAATTTAAAAAATAATAAATTTATCTGCCAAGTTAGAACAATGCTCTTCCGTATTGATTTTATTTAATCTTACACTAGGTATTACTGGCAATGCCTCAAGCGGAAACTCTTTGGCAGCATTTGATGATAACATATCAACCAGATTTCATTCAAAACAGGAGGAGACACCCTGGGTCACTGGCAATCTTGGACACGTATATACGATCATAGGAGCACGCTTCATTTCACGTCCACACACCTATCATGCCAGTGAGTACTTCTCGATGTATGTGTCTGTTTGTTTAAAGTCTTAAGAGATATTTGGTTTTGCTGGTGTGTAGCCTGGATTGGCTGTTTGGTTTTGGTGGTAGGTGGTGGGTGGAGTTGTCTATTTGTGAGCTGATAACACCAAATTGTTGGCCTGAATCCCAGTCTAGTTGTTGTGGTGTTGCCTTGCCGTGTTGTTGCACAGTTCCATTATTACTGGCATTGTTTTTCAGTTTCTGCAGTTGTATTATTGGATTATCATGACTTACTGTGCAAGCTCAGATGTGTGGATGATGAGAAAGGTATATATTTTTCAGCTTTGCAACGAGATCATGCTGAAGTTTCTAATCTCACGAAATTCCTTCTAATACATCATATGAAGCTTCTATGAAATTCCAGTATTTGACTTGACATCCAGTCACTCATTTATAGTGTAATATTTAAAACCAATGAAAAAGATTGTCTTGTTTTACAGGTAGAACGAAGAACCTGCACTTCTTACTATCAGCAGAGGCCTCTGGACTTGATAACTACAACTTTAGTGTGGTGTACACTTATCCTGGTCCTGCTATGACCGGAGGTCAGATTGAGTGGTTGCCATGCCTACCCTTAAGGCAAGCGAGACATGTCAACGTCACGATGATCCTCACTTCTTCAACAATGTCATATCTAAATTTTCCGAGCTTAGATATATACGGCTATTAAACAACATGCAAGATTGCAACTTGCTCGCATTTCACCACATAGTATTTAACAGTCTAAGTCCTGTCTGAACAAAAGAAATTCACATTATTTCAAATTATACTGAGTGATATTTCCAGCGGTAGCGGATTTGTTTGGAAAAGGCAGATCCCAATTTCAGTACCTTTTGGTCCAATAATGCATCAAAGCCCCCCCCCTCCCTCGGTTCATTTCTGGCCAACTTCAAGTTAAGATAGTACAAGAAATGGCATACTTAGGTAATTAGTCATTCCGCTCATTTAGATTAATGTTGTATTATATTAATGCACCTAAAATTGAAATAGCCTTCTCCTATTTTTTAACTTCTTTCACGGAATATTTATGTTAGCACAGGTAATAAAAGAAACTTTGCGAAATACCATACTTGCCAAGTAATCTAAATACAAAATAGGGAGTCGAGTCACCCACCTGGGGGTTTGGGGGCGGTGTGAGCTCCCCAGCGGGGTACGGGGCGGAGCCCCGTCTGCAGAAGCTCTGAGAGCGTTTCCAGCCAATAGGAAGGGCTGAAAAGGTATATTTGACCCCAAATAATTTCATGTTTGTACTAGTACTAAAATATCAAACTGAGGCGAAATACACTTTAAACAATTACAATCAATCCATGGGCCCCTGGGACTCTTACATACATGCCTTTACATTCTCAATGTCCAGTATCAAACACCCCATTGGCAAAGTAGAGGCATATAAGTCCCAGGGGCCCTTGCCTGTCAAGACAGGCTACAAGTGCCCATGCATCATCAAGATCTGAAAATGTGCTCAGTCACAGACAGTGAGAATCCAGATAAGGTACTATATTCCTGTTTGACTAACATTAAATATGTTTCAAAGTGTTTGGTCCGAGATTTTTTAAATTGTAGTGGACCTACCATTGGAATTGTTAGGTTTCTATTTTCCTTCACTTAAATTTAACTAGACTAGACAGTATAAAATTATTACTAAAAAATGTGTGATCTGAAAGGAAATGAAAACTAAATGTATGCACTTGACTAGCTACTTTATATTTTGACCAATGACAGTCAGTGTTGTGAGTTATGAGAGGATGCTATTGGTCATTTACAATAATAGGCTGAATCTTAACAATACAGGTAAATTTGTTAGGATTGTTTAATTTGATAAGTCCATTTTGCGCATGCTCAGCTCTGGGCATGAGCTGATCTCTGCAAAATTGAGTCTCGGAATTCCGAAGCTATCTGATTGGCTACCTGCTCTGGTGACATACTCCCCAAAGCGTGCGGATTTGTTATTACTAGTTATCCTCTCTTGTCATTATTCATTATTAGCTGATCTTGATTGAGAGTTTATGCAGGGCATATCCCTTTCCCTCTTTCCAAAGTTGCAATCAGAACCCAAACTAAACTCATTGTTCTTGCACATGCACAAATTCAAGTCACGCATGATGGATACTCAGCCTTACGACACCTGCATGGTGGTAATGATAGCCTAGTTTATCAGTGATCTACATGCCCAGTCAGATCACGAGAGTCAGTATGTGATAAGTCCTTTCAATTTTGTGTGCAAAGACCTTAACAGTAACTAGTCAACAACAACATGTGCTTGGATAACTATCAAAAAATTGCCATTGGGCTGTTTTCTCTAAAATCTGGAGGAAATAGTGAGATTTACAAAAAGTGGGAGGTGGGTGTAAAAATCTGGAGGGTCACGCCTAAATCGGGAAACTTGGCAAGTATGCGAAATACTGAATTAGTTGACACAACTTTTTTTATTTGTCTTTACATTAAGGTATAGTATTAAGGTTTATTAAGGTATATTAAGGTATTAAGGTATTAAGGTATTAAGTATTAAGGTATATTATGTTGTTTTATATAACATTGGAAAGTTTTAAACACCACAACATTGAAAAACTTACATTTATTTGTTTTACATCATCTGGTGCAATGACACGGCCATCATAGGTCCTGGAGGTGCAATTTTGTGCTCATACTCACTTTTGAACGGCTGGTGATAGAATCATAAATGTTTTCAGCGTTCACACCTATATTTGATCCAGAATACATTTGACTACAATATTCATATTTTAGGGTATATTCTCATTGAGAAATTTGAAAAGAATCACCAATCAGCTGAAACTGGCCCTTTGAGGGTATTAAAATCTGATCACCCCGCTATGACAAGATGTAACCAATCGTGCTTCTGATGAACCAACTTTGATATCATGTCAGAAGAAAAGTGTTAGAACGTGTCTTTTAAGGGACAAAACTTATAAGTTGGTTTTGTTCCGGCATCATAGCCATAGAAGCAATTCCAATGCCTAGACATGATCAGGCACATATTGTGATCGTGGCTTGACAAAAGTCAAGTTGCTACCCAAACTCATTTAGGGTACCCAAAGCTACTATAACTTAAGTTCATTTTATAGAATTATTTAAATCTGCTCATGCTGTGAGAGGGGCTACTGTTAGAGAACAGTATTATTTTAGAGCATTGATCGTCCTGAAGTTGTCTTAGCTTGCTGTCATTAATATTTTGCTTCATCTGACTCTTTTACCGAAGGAATAAATTGCTGCCTGCATTGCGATGATTTACCATGTATTCCTCACCAGCATTGGCAACTGCAATTTGGGATTTGTGAGAACCAGCTAAATATGTACTGCTGCCAGTAATGCAACAGCCATTACAGTATATAGGTCTTTATCATATTCCCTTTCAAACACTTGAAAACTTAAGGTAGGTCACTTGATTCAGACGCCAGATTTTTCTCTTAGTTAGCAGGAGTCCAGCTAAATTGTTTTGAAGTTTGAGTTTTTTCACAATCATTTTAATACTTGACTACTACTAGAGATCAATAATGACTTGTTTCGGTCTTAGAAAGCGAATTGACAAAAATTTAAAGCTATGATTATGTCAGGCAGATGAACAAGCCAGTCAACAAGTCCGTCAACAGTTATACCAAAGACACTGATTGTGGTCCCATATGTATAGCTGCAAAAGCAAAGGAGGTTTTCTCTGATTTTTAACATAATTAAAAGTTTGAATCAGATGACTGCTCGGAGAGAACCTTGTAAAAATGTCTGAATTAGCAGGAAACTGGAATTAGCAGGATTTAAATTGACCGGTTTACACTTTACACACTACTCAAAATATTTAGCTGAGCAGAACAATATTCATGTGAAAAAGTTCTTTCCATTACACTTTCGATCACTAGGCACTCAATTGATCTAAATATTTGAACTACTTATTGGACTACTATCGGACCGAAGTTCCACTTTCATACACAAGTTAATATATAATAAATTATGGGATACCCAACCTCGCCCATGTTATCTCATATCATGTCATTGTATTCAGCTAAACACAAAACGACATGGGATGACAGCTAATGCACTATGCAATGAACTAGTTCTTTGCACTATGCAACAACAATTTCCTGATATTCAGACTGAGCACACATTAGTAACAAAAAGTCATAACGCTATTTCCTATTACATATGGGATGGTCAAATAATAAAATAAAATATTGTGGTTCTTTTGTAAATCAATATATTGATAGTGTAAACAAAACCGCCTTTGTTTTACATGAAAAAAAGGAAAGAAAAATCCTTCATTATATAATAATTGCTATTACAAATACGAAAAGTCCACTCAGCCAGCAGGAGCACACCACTCGCCAAAACATAAACATTCGTAACCTGACTTTATGAGTGCAGCATTCAGATTCAGATTCTCCTTCAGTTTATTTGGTATTTTTGTCAAAGACAAATTACAATGTGTTGACTGAAAAGCTCTCTCATATGGTCATACATATACTGTTTAAAACTTGAATACTCTGGGGTATAAAACTGTGTGAAAAAATGTTTAATACGCACTCTAGGCATAGAAATATATTTCCGAGACTTGCTGTAACAGCTATTAAGGATATGACTTTGATCTGAAACAAAAGTGGCAGCTAATTATTGTCCATTCTTTCACTGATGAACATCGGTATATCAAGATAAAAATTATTTCTGCTAAAGAGTCTGAACCACATTTCAATGTTATATGCTAGAACAGGAAAGATTAGACTTTCTTTAAAATGCTGTTTCTGTTTGGAGGTAGGTTTAAAATGTTTGACCTTGGAAAAAGCATAAAATCGTTGACACAGCTTTCTATAAATATACATTTTAAAAACTTTTCCAAGCTAATGGTTCATGGCTATGTAAGTGTTTACATCTGAATAAATGGTTATGAGTAGGATCCTAAACTACTGCTGCCACACAGGCATAGTGACGTAGTGGCGTAGTGACGTAGTGACGTAGTGACATAGTGTTGTAGTGACATAGTGATGCAGTGACGTAGTGACGTATTGACGTAGTGACGTAGTGACGTAGTGGCGTAGTTACGTAGTGACGTAGTGACGTAGTGATGTAGTGACATAGTTATATAGTGACGTAGTTATATAGTGACGTAGTGACGTAGTATTGTAGTGACGTAGTGAAGTAGTGACGCAGTGACATAGTATTGTAGTTACGTAGTGACCTAGTGACGTAGTGATGTAGTGACATAGTTATATAGTGACGTAGTGACATAGTATTGTAGTGACGTAGTGACGTAGTGAAGTAGTGACGCAGTGACATAGTATTGTAGTTACGTAGTGACCTAGTGACGTAGTGATGTAGTGACATAGTTATATAGTGACGTAATTATATAGTGACGTAGTGACGTAGTATTGCAGCGACGTAGTGAAGTAGAGACGCAGTGACATAGTATTATAGTGACGTAGTGACGCAGTGACGCAGTGACGCAGTGACGCAGTGACGCAGTGACGCAGTGACGCAGTGACGCAGTGACGCAGTGACGCAGTGACGCAGTGACGCAGTGACGCAGTGACGCAGTGACGCAGTGACGTAGTATTGTAGTGACGTAGTTACGAAGTGACGTAGTTACGAAGTGAAGTAGTGACGTTGTTACCGTCTTACTAGTTGACAATAATGACATCATCACCCAGTGCATTAATTTAATACCTGATTGGAAAGATCAGTCTGTGCATTTGGTGACAATTTTGAGAATTAAACCTCAGTTGGTGATCCTTGAGCTATACAGAATTCACATAAGCATCCATTTGCCTGTGTGACAGCGGTAGTTTAATAATACATCTAAGGAACTATCAATTTTGTTTTGTCCTTTGCTCAGGATCAAGAGTGTACAGGCATCACTATTTTCCCTTTGCCTGTTAATAGCCATAAATGTCCAAACTCTGAAAGTTAAGGTATTCTTTTGTTGTAGGTGTTAGAATCATCATGACCTTGACATGTTGAGCTTGTCTGAAGGGCAGACACGGTAACCACTCAACCTGTGCTGCAATCAATGCAGGTCCTGGGTAAACGTACACAATACTCGAGTCATAGTCATCAAGTCCTGAGGCCTCGACTGATACCAAGAAGTGCAGGTTCTTTGTTCTACCTGTGAAGTAACAAGTGGATACTCAAGTGTATGATCAAACAGACAGACACATTCAATAATATCTGAATGAGGATAGCTTCAGGCAGTTGCAGACCTTTTATCAAATTGCTCAGTTGCTCAGTGAAACATAAAGCGGGTAGTTTTAAGTATTGATTCCCCAAATTATTACTTGATACGCTTAGGTTTCACCTCACTCACACCTCCAACTACTGATTGCTTTAATAATGTCATGGGTAAGTCAGTGGTCCCAGTGCCTCTGATAGTCTAAGCAAAAATTCACGTTCCTCGGTAATAAGGATCGAAATGACAAATCCTGTAAATGATTGATCACAAAGTCATAAAAGAAGAAGGGCCTTCCATTTGAAAAAAACCAATACAGCCAAAAAAACATAAAGTAAAACTGAAAGTCTGATTGGACTTGGTTTAATGTCCTTAGGTAACCCTAATCCCTGTTCTATTGGTAGCTGAAGTGCCTCAATACTCAAATGTTCAACACAGACTGTTAAAGTTAAGACATACCTGCATAGCCGTCTCCCCTGGCAGTAAAGCGAGCTCCGATGATAGTATAGATCTGCTGTAGATCTCCGCTGACCCAGGGAGTCTCTTCTAAAGCACTATGGAACCTGCTGCCTATGTTCACATCGAACGCAGCGGCAGCATTACCGCTGGAAGAATCTCCTGATATGTCTGAAATTATACATGTAGGGCATAAATATGTAATTTAGTTTTCCTTTGTTTTTTGTATACTTTTATTGGCATCATACTCTTTTTTCAGAAAAAAAAAAGAAGCTTTTTGTTATGTGCCAAAAAAAGAAAGATAAAAAGATGATGTTTGTAAACGTGTGACTTGTATTATGACCAGTTTTTAGCATCTTATTGGTGACATGTAACTTGAATTATTTCACTTAGTAGTTGTCCTATGCACCATTTTTCCATATTCTCTGCTGTTGATCAATCAGTGCACTCTTATCCCCTAACCCTGGTTGCCCTTTTAAGTTCAAAGCATATTCAAAACTAACCCTCTGAAACGATCCATGGATTTGTTATAAAGTTGAACCCTCCTCCAGCCTTTCCCCATATCCTACGCATCCTGTAAGTACAGTCTACTTCAGCGGGGATAGCTCCCTGAATATCAGGAAAGTAGGATTTATCAGTCACTGCGTTTAGGAAGCTGTCCTCACTTTGAACTTGTGTTAATCCTGGCATATTACATGATTCCACAGATACTAACCATTGTCCGCTAGCTCTAGCTGTAATACATTTAGAACATCAATATTACACAACATTTTACCAGCTAAGATAAGTATTAGGACTGGAATGGATTCACAAAATAGGACCGGGTTTTCAAGTTTTGGCTATCTTTGGGCCAGACAGGTCCATGTATACGTGAAATAGGTCTACTGAAACCTGTTTTTTTCTAACCTCTATGAGTAGACGTCAAACCAAGGGGAAACTTTGCAGTTAAAGAGTAATAAAGTTGTTGGGAAAAACAATGGACCATAAAAGCTTCATTTTAAAGTATCTTGGTTGGTATAAACCATGTTGACATTTTAATCACCTATGAGTAAAAACAAAGCGTTAGACATACCTGCTTCAGTCAATGCATGGTTGTTGATTAAAATCCCCATTAGCAAAGTGATTGATAAATAGTACAACATCATTAATCCAGAACCGTAGGTGAGATTATAAATTAGAAGTTGTATATCAGGATCAAAAAATGATTGAATATCAAATAGCTGTAGCTCACTCCCACCTTCACTCAAAATGAACAATTTCTGCAAAAATTACCTAGTCTTGTTATGTGTCAAATCTCATCATTTTAATGAGGTATTGACAAAAATGTGGGTGTTTTAGATTTGCAGGAAATGGACATACAGGTATGGATAATGACAGAATAAGGATCGGAACTGGCTGTGTATGATAAGAATTGTCATTATGTCATATGTAGTTCCTGTTTGAATTTCCTGTTTGTATGTTAGTTGGACCACAAAAGATTGATAAACACAACATAAATTGATCTGCATCGTTCCACTTAATGCAACCATTTAGTGTCAAAATGTTTTATAAATGCACTGTGACGTATCGACAATCTAGTTCGATTCACTTTAAATATAGAAGCTAAACTCAATAAGAATAAAATCTCTAATCAATAACAAACTGGGGCATTTAAAAGATAACTAAAGGTCATAGAGTTATCAGAAAGCCGCTGACATGTTACGATGATGACATATGATATCTGCTCATCGTATTCCGATTGCAAAACAAACAAGAACAAGGACATAGGTCTCCTTTCCCAACACATTTATGGAAATTTAAGAACATCAAGCTTAAACCACTGCTGCCACAGCTGGGCTTTGCCCAGCTGTGGCAGCAGTGGTTTATACGTTATTATGTATTATCAGCAAGCCAGATTGCCTAGCCTTATTTCAATTTTCTTTTAAATTTGACAAACCCATGAGATCTCATTATTATGAATATTAGTGTTGTAGAGAGTAGAGAGTAGAGTTGTATTTACACACCTTAACTCCATTGCAGTTGGTTTTATCTGCTAATTACAGTGGTCACAGTGCATCTTGTCATTTATCAAACACTTTGAAGAATAGAACTTGTAGTATTAAATTCAGAACACAAAGCGGTCTGAGGGTTAAGGCTAAACACTCGTGACCCAAGTTTGATTTTCCTTGTCAATCGTCTTGTCTGATTTGCCATCAGCAGCCGGGACTGTTCGGATCAGGACCATAAAAACAGGAGATTTACTGTGGGCTTTACAGATTCTGCTCCGCCTCTATGAAAAGAGATTTCGGCAAAGCCAAGAAAGAGCGTAGGGTCTCTATCCAGCACAAGCCACTGGAGTTTAAGGTAGGTCCAGCAAAACCTAGTGCATATCAAAAACTATAATTGCATCATCCTTGTTTTTGAACGAACAGTTCAAAGGAGTGACAGTCATCACAAGGAGACATCCACCACCAATCATCACCAACAAGCTTATTCTAAAATTGGAGCTGGGCTTATATCTAGGACATATTCTACCCATGTCCCATAAAGTCACATGTTTTTTATACTGGTGTTTTGTGAGTTATGTGCTTGTCCGAGTGGGCGTTTCCTATTTGTTATCGCAATCATTAGAAAAGGATGTTTGGGTGCAATATCAACATAATATATTGATTTTTTATATTTTAAAACAACAATATTTTATTCTAATATAATTAAAAACAAGATCAGAAATTGAAATCGAAGCGATGATATTCCAGATTTATTTACTTATGATAAGCTTGATTTTTGAACCATGTGTTTATTGGTGTAGTATACTTTCTGAATGTAAAAGAAACTAAGACCTCGTTCAAAATCGTACCAAGACCCATTACTCAGATCATCCGGAGAAATGGAAGAAGTGTTCGACCATAGACAATGATTTATATCAAGTACAAAAATATAAGTTCAATGGTTGTCTAATACTTTAAATACAAACGTGGTAACAGTCATAACCAACGTTTGCCATTTAGTCTTCTTACAGCGCATGCTTTGACATGGGCACTGCCCCTCAAATCTCAAATGCCCTGAGCGAATAGACCCAAATACCTCACTATGAGTCACCCTTCAAATCTTCTTGAAATGAAAATTATAACAAACCAAAAAATTTATTGTACCCTATCACAATAGACCTTGGGTGATATCTACAGTCATTTCAAACTAAAGTGTCAATTTTAGGCGCCGCACACACTCCAGAAATAATCATACAGGATGTTGGGTCCCGTAAATTCCATAAATAATATTTATGTTATGCAATCTAAAGGAAGCTTGATGTACACTGTGTGTACTTGAGCAAGGTAGTAGATTAAGTGGTAGGGGCACAGCCAGCCCTTAATGGCGTTAAGGGTGGCGATCGTGTCTGTAGGCTTAATAATGAACGCCATCAAGGGCTGGCTGTGGGTAGTATAAGCAAATATTGCTGAAGGTGAAAACCAACATCGAGAGCAAGGCTGTAAGCTCCCCACGGCGGATGTGGACAATGCTCCGGCATTCAATGCATGGAAAAAGCAAGTGGAACACATCGTATAATATGGATTAATCAATCATACTGTTTCTCAATTAGATTTCAATTATCTTTATAGGGGAGGCAGTGCATCTCTGCCGCCCCTAGATCTATGGGCCTTATTGTTATGTATTCAGGTTTCCAGAAATAGATACTCAGGATGATTAGTTTTGTAAGCTCAATAAATCAATGTTAACTGTGTGTATTTGAGTAGGTTATATAGGTGTAGACTTTTCTGGTGCATCTAGTTTCCACTCAATCAAGTCAATAAATAAAAAGTTGGATTGATTGCTTGTCTTCACCGATCAGAAGGGTTATTGTTACTGATATACTTTGAGGAACAAAGGCGTTGCTGCTACATTTCTCTGTTCAGATTGACTAGAGCTGCTCGTTCGGTATGCCGCAGCAGAAAGATTTCGTATCGACAGTGCTACAACAAATAGCAGTTGCATGTCTTATTGTACGCAATGCATCGATTGAAGCAGGTATTTATTGGTCACTAATCTCTATAAAAAAAAACTTGATGTCTTGATAAATTTACTATGAACACAGGTAGCAGGTATTTTATTGATCTACTCTAGAGAAAGACAGCTAAAGTTAAGTTTAGTTAGTGTTGGGTTGACCTAATATTAGCTATAGCACTAAATAATGGCTAGTTAAATTAAGAGACTTAGTAAATGTTAGCTAGCCTTAAAATTTGCTATTTCAGGTATGTTAGAAATGGCGAACTTTTCCTCCTGCAAATACTTACTTCTCTAGGATCTTGAGCATAATATTTTGGATTGGAACGAATATTGTCCAACATATAGCTAAAACTGCTTTGAGCCTGCAGCTTTCTGGCACTTTCAATAAATTAACCACCTGTCCATTGAAATATCAGTTTCTAAAATCCTTCAAATTGTTCTTATTATGGACTACCAGCGATAACCTCTCCTATGATTTTTTTACAGCCAGTGGACGATACTTAGTAATGGTAGACACATGTTATATGCCAGGTTTAATCCCGATTCATAGTGGAGAAATCTTCTTGGATGCAGTGACTGATAACTCCTACTTTCCTGATATTCAGGGAGTTATCCCTGCTGATGTAGACTGTACTCATAGGAGTAAGATGTGGGGAAAGGCTGGAAGAGAGTTCAATTTTACAACAACTTCACGGATTGTGTCAGAGGGTAAGGGTAGAGTGTTGATTCTTTTGTATGACAATAGAATATTATATCACAGTTCTTTGATTTTCTTTCCAAGATAGTGATAAAACCTCAAGCTATGCAGTCTTTAACACCATTCTCCATATTGATGGACTGTGATGCATGTCTGTGTGTGTCATGGGTTAACCTGACAGCTATTAACTTTTATCAAGCTACAATCTCATGCTTTGTATTGAAATAACAGGTAAATCTGGCGCGCAGTCTTCATGGGCTGGCACAGGTGTCACTGCCTTCGATCTGAATGCTGCAACCATTATCTCAACATCTGAAGAGGAAACACCCTGGCTCACTGGTGACCTCCAACAAATATATACCGTTATCGGAGCTCGTTTCATATCAAGGGAGGATATTCATGCAGGTAAATTTTTCCGCATTTCAGACTATTTTATATCTTACATCCTTTTCTTGAATGTATTCGATTTGACACTATAAAGCTCAAATATCAGAGCTTTATTAAAATGTGTGCAATATTGAAAATCGGTACAAAGATTCTCTGTTGAATATGTCAATATGATATAATATTTTAGTTATTGACATAGTAGGGCCATTTATAGATAGTATTATCAAGCTGCCAATGGGTCGTGTTAATGTTTATGATGACTATCCCACATTGCAATTCTCGGGAATTCCCATTAGGACTAGGTCAGCAGTTTAATGATATTGACATAGTATTTCCATGTTGGAATGCTATGACAATCCGAGAGGAGGGGAGAGAAATTCAGAAATTTCTTGGATCGATAAAGCCAGCAGAACAAAGTTGAAAATTACTGTGTTGGTCGAAATCCTGAGATGACGACAGTCACTAGTAATTTGACAGCATAAACAAATACATAAAAATACTTGCAATTTTTTTAAAAGGTAGAACAAAAAACCTGCACTTCTTAGTATCTGTGGAGGACTCCGGACTGGATGACTACGACCCAAGCATTGTTTACATCTACCCGGGACCTGATATGACTGCGGGACAGATTGAGTGGTTACCCTGTCTTCCCTTCAGACAGGCAAGACATGTCAAGCTCATGATGATTCTCACCACCCCGGAATTTTTCAACCTTGCGAGTTTAGATGTTTATGGCTTCTAACGGTATAATTGGTGAGATCAAGCTGGATCCAAATTTCCTATATTAGGACAAGCTCACCCTCAAGCCGATGGATGTGTATCAGAAGGGTAGCGGGGGCTCTATTTGAATTGAGCATGGTCTTCTTATGCTTTTTTATGATGTAGGCTCAAACTTTGCTGTAAATGACCACCGTATGCAGGTACTTATATTCTATATCATGTAATGTATGTCTCCAAATTTTGTCCTGTAAAATGTTCATTCAAAAACATAAAACAAACAATATATATCTATTGAGACAGCAAATTCTTTCTTCACATTATGACAAGTGTCTTTATAAGCTTTGTTGCTGGGGAGGATGAACAACAACAAAAAAGCATGTCAAGTCAGGCAACAGTAGACCCTCATAGATAGGTGGGAGTTTTCTTCCCTCTTTGTCAGAGCATATAACTCCAAGGCTTATCACTATGGTATCGCCGTGATACAAATACACAATAAACATGAAGGTTCACTTAAACCACTGCTGCCACCCAGCCAAATGAGGGCTTATTGAGTTTTATATAGCTCAAAACTTATAATATGAGGCTGCAATCTCAGCATTGTCACCTAATGAGCAAATAATTCGCATAAACTGATCGCCAAAATCAGGATATGAAATTCTTTATCTACCGTATCGTGTGACATAGTAACCGTCTTACTGGTGGAAATTAATGTCATCATCAGCTAATGCGTAAATTTCATACCTTGATTTTGAAGACCAGTTTTTGCAAATTATTTGCCCATTAGGCAACAATTCTGAGATTAAAGTCTCAATTAGTTATGCAGGAGCTATACAGTTCAATGAGCCTAATTTGCCTTAGTGGCAGCAGTAGCTTAAGCCTTTTATGTAGTTTGTCGATGTTGTCATCCTGAAAAATTGTTCAAAATGAATAAATTTTTTAATCATAGTATGGTTACCCTCACTACAACAGCGCCATTTTTGTTGTTGGTGGCCGCTGTGATAAGGCTAGGTCTGGCATAGCTTGTCTTGAGTCTGTATCTGGTTATTTTTAAAACACTGCAATGAGTGTATGACATATCTTTGTATGTACTTTTAGTTGTGTCATTGTTGACAAATAAACTGCAGCCCCTTGGCCGGAAAATCAATTCCATTTCACTTACATTATACAGGAATTATCACATTAATTTAGTTGATTCAAGTGAGTTACATATTTAATTGTTTTCTTGCCAAATATCACATTTGTGCTGACTAATGATGAAGCTCCTCAAATTATCTTACAAAAATACTCTTCCTTGCTATTCTAGAATTTAAAATCGGTACAGAATAGTAATCAAATTGTTTTGTGGCTGGTATTAAATATGTGTACAACACCGAAATCATGTAGTAATATGAGGATGTAAGCATTGTAACATAGCTGGTGTGTATTTGTTCTCATTTGGTATCCAGCCATTTCACATGACGCTGCAGTATCATCTATTTTGATCAGAAAAAAAATGTCATAGTTTAGAAGCGATGGTTTGGAAAGCATTTATTTGCTGTGATGGGTGCAGCTGCATTAAAAAACCTCTCCCAGAGGCTACAAATTAAATACTTTCGAAAAGCTTAATCAGCTAGCAATGCAACATGAATATTTTGGCTTTCATAGAACAGCAAAACCTCTTTAATTGTATCCGTACCATAAACAAGGTGTTGTTTAAATATGGTTATTTTTCGTTAATTCTTGTGCACACCATACACAAATCAGCCAGCCTAAAGATGATCTGGAACAAATTAAAATTGTGAATAGGATTTATCCAAATGAAACAACTAATATTTGTCATTGAAATAGAGAAATATCAAATCCATTTTAATTTGTATTGTCATAGGAGCATCAATAACAGACCCCAAGGGATTCGGGTGGCAGACAATCCATCGACCCCTGGCCTGCCAGTAAGAAGCAAGCTTGCAAACGATTGCCACATCTCACATCCCCTAAATTGAAACAGTTGTTTGCGCTGGTGAGCAAGACGCCATCCACTATTCGGGGTCATTCGCTCCCATTTCACGAGCTCGTACTAATTGGACAATCTCAGCTTGAATTATATGGACTGACTGGCAGAGCTTTAGGGTGGACATGAACGGGAAAGATTTCAGGGAGAATATTCGTACACCTTAATAGGCAATTGGGGTTGGCTAATTCTGATTGGTGAAATAAGACTGGCAACATTTCTTTGGTAAAAATGTCTTTGGTAAAAATGTCTTTGGCGAAATGAAATTGGCGAAATGTCTTTGGCAAAATGAAAT
Organism: Membranipora membranacea; assembly: GCA_914767715.1. NCBI lineage: Eukaryota > Metazoa > Bryozoa > Gymnolaemata > Cheilostomatida > Membraniporidae > Membranipora > Membranipora membranacea. Next base: position 8,211,714 of record OU612072.1, on the reverse strand, counting down.
TGGCGAAATGTTTTTGGGAAATCTCTTTGGCAAAATTTGCTTGTCGAATTGTGGTTGGCAAAACATAGCATTCATAAAATTTACATCGGCTAAATTTAGCCGATTCAGGAATGGCAGGGTCACAATTGAAAGCGAGAAATCCCCCCTGGTACAGCCATCTCTGTTGTAGAACATTTTTAGAGGATAACGTGTTTGTATTTTTTAGGATAATTAGTTATTATTTGTGGCCGCATTATTTATAGCTGTTTTATTCTCTATGGCCCTAATGCTGCCATATGTGGGTAGGAGTTTTTGATGGTATGTGTAAAGATGTTCTGATGCATCACAGCAGTATAAGAATCAAATGCCAAACAATAAATTACCTGGTTCAAATAAACAGCATTACCATTGAATTAACTATTTAATTAGCTAACGCCAAATATACATAGCGCTAAATACCATAGTTAACTATTCCACTATTTGTTTTATGACCCAAGATCAAGGCAAGACAGCCACTTTGATTTGAAGATCTCATTTCAAATGCAAATGACATCATCATCATCCCCCAAAAGGTGACAGGGGCGTAATGTAACCAACATGTTCACAGATGATATGGGGCTGAGCATTATTACAATCTGAAATTAAGTCTAAACATCTTGAAACATTTTGACTCTTTTCTAACCCCTTCTACCAGTACGAGCCAATATATTGTCTCTAATTGGCTGTTAAGTGGACCAATCAGAGCTGACACATATGCTGACTGCTAAAATTATCTAATTGAGGGGCTGGCCTGGCTACACTACAAATACACCCCATCTAAGTTTGAGAAGACATCATTCCTCTGAAGTAGGTTTAAGTGATTGGTTGTACCATCTGGAGATTATTATCTGAATCTAAATACACTCATATTTGAAGATGAATTCTGTTATTCTAGCTGTGGCTTTGGGCAAGTATTTATAAATATATTTTTGAAATTTTATTCAAAATCTTTGCAGCCTTTTTTCTTAAAACCAACCAGTTTACTATTCTTTGCCTTTTTTGCATTAGTTATATACACAACTCGGCATCAGTGGTTTGGCCAACACCGGCTCCATCATCGAAATGAATTGGCAATTTATCGCGATCAATATCAGTTTCAGATGTTTAGCGCAGCTTACTCAAATAATCGCAGAGTCATAAATATGAGTCAGGAATAAAATAAATGTTCTTATCAATCTTATTCCAAAAAAAAGAAATGTTGCAACCATTAGGGTTTTTCTAAATGCATGAACGAGAAATGTTTTTTTTAATAATTATTAAACAATTTTATTAAATTTAATTAAAAAATTATTTTACTGATTAATCACGTTCTTGCCTTTATTTCTTACAGTTGGCATGCTTGCCGGTGCGGAGGCGATTAAATGTTACAGTTGTACCTCACTCACTGGTGGTTGTAGTGATCCATTCACATCCGGAAGTACAATAGACTGTGGATCCCTCGCCACAGGATGTAGCAAAACTAAGGCTGTTGCTGCAGGCGTCACAACAAGTAAGTGAGAGCTCGCTCTAACATGGCGGAATAAATAATTAAAAAATTTTGCGTAATGTTTTTTTATAATTATAATTACTCAGCAAGTTCCTTTTATTGAGTATTTTGAGTCAGATACAATACATAAAATGAAGAAAGACCTATGATAAGTTTTTATTTTATCTGCGCCTTTATCTAATTCTGGCCACTTTACCTTTGAATATGAATTGTTTCGAAAAAAATTGCATTAATGCAATTATTACTTTGTACTGCATTCAGTATTTTCAATGAAACAGAAATTTCCCATGGAATCCTATATATGTTGCACCTATTTTATTTTATTGCAACATTATTTGGCAGAATAACTTCAGCTCCATCTAACATTATATTAAATAGACCAAGTCAAAACCGCAGCCACTGAAACCATAGTTGCAGAGATATTCTGTGGAAATAGATTTAGTTAACCGACAAAATGTCATCTATTTAAAATGCTTACTATTTTTTGTTTTATTTTCGTAGTTACAAGGACATGTGCACTGGTGAGTTCAGGTAGCTCCTGCAATGAGAATTCACTTCTGGGTATTAAGACCACTACCTGCACCTGTCAAGGTGACAAGTGTAACGGATCATCTACTCTCTCACTGTCATTCACTGCTCTGTTCGCAGCCCTGTGTCTCGCCTTCTATACAAAGATGTAAACAACAACAACCTGAAACTCACCTAAGCTAATAGCACAAACAAAACCTGAAATGATGCTTTTGGTCAAAACCAAAATGTTAAATTTGCGTTTAATTTAATTTGAAGTCTTCTGTGATATGAGTTATCCGCTGAGTTAAAAATAACATTTAAAAAAATAGTTTTTAAATTGCGTTCACTTTGCTATCTTTGCGAAAATAACAGCTAAGACTGTCTACTTAAGATAAAATGTCCGCAAATATTTCTGTGATATAATCGATTATTCCTGTCCCACCATAACATTTTCGAACCTCATACTTATTTGGAAATCAATCTATTTTCAGAAGTGTGATATGGGTTTCTGTAGGTGTAGTAATTTATTTTATTTTGTTAAAACTGTATGCGTTTCAATTGAAAAATAAAAAGACAACAGAAAACACAAACAATGTACTCTCCTTTTACATTACATGTACTTCAGGCAAAATTCTGATGCAAGAAAACAGCAAGGCTGTGATTTCACTTTATATGCTTACAATTTCAAGTTCTATCGGATATTTTTTCCTGGGATATTAGTCCCAAACTCAATTCTTGGTTCAAGCACCCTCCCTGGTTCAAGCATAGCAGTATTCATTTAATGTATGAATATGAGTTATCATCTCCTACAAACAGCAAAAACCGATAGACAAATAATATCCCTCGACTGATCACTCGAGATTTATAGTGGGTTAAATATCACCGAGATGCTCCAGTACACGTAACAACTACAGCGGAAGTTTTTATGTTATTATGGTGATGACAAAAAGAAACTCATGTGTTCACTAAACTGTTTCTATCAATGACTAAACTGAATCAGTGCAGAATCAGACACATATTTTCCAATTGAGTTATGAATGGGACTTATCACACTGTATATGATTGATATAACAGAAGTTAACTAGCTACAACATTACATGTATTGTACATGATGATAGGAGACTGGAGGATTGAATGAGTGGTTACTCTTACTCACTGTAGTCTTTGTTTGTGCTGTGCAAGAATCTCAGTCAAGTAAATCTTCAAAGATTCAGTCAGATTCAGTCATCTGGGCTAGTACCCCAGATGAGCCATTACAGAATGGCAAACTTTATGAAACACTTATAATTAGAGGGCTTGGCAGACATGGACACTAGTAAGTCCAGCCAATGCAATACTGAATTTATCAGAATTGCAGATGGCTTGAGACCTGACCCTCTGACCATTCTTCTTAGCTTAGGGGTGGGTGAGGTACTGAGTTTCAGTGGCTGCTCAATTAGAATGTCTTTAACACGGAGCACTCCTTGGTTGACAAGTAATATTCAGTGGGGGGGCACAATGCCTCCCCACTGAATAAAGCTTGCCACAAGCTAGAGCCCATGTACTCTCAATTTGAAAGGAAGTTAGATCAGAATGTGACTCCACATATGGGCTATTATGGACTCTATCTGCTCTTTAACAATAAAGATAGACATAGACATTATGTTAGTAAACTATGAATGCCACTGTCAGTACACTAGGTGTTCTGATAACCTCACTCCTTGCTTGACTTTGGTGTGTAAGATTGAGGCACTCACAATTTGTGATCCTAGGGTGCACATAAATTAGTGGACATAAACAGAACGATGTTCTAGCTGTAGACGCACCTGATACACATAGCGTGAGTCTGACATCAAGGTACTAAGACATGATAACATTAGTTATAGGCTTAAGTTCTAATTAACTTTGGTCTTACGCTAAATTTTATCAATCCCTAAATTCTATTTGTAGTAAAAACAACTTCTAAATCATGGGTTTCGGAGCAGAGTACTTTAAAGGGCAGAAATATGACTATATAAAGAAGGACTTGGTGAAATCAGATCAACTCTTCACTGACCCCGAGTTTCCACCGACTCAGAAGTCACTCTTCTTCAGTAAAACAGACGAGGATATTGTGTGGAGACGACCTACAGTATGTGATATATTAATCCCCTTGAAATGATGAGGGGACCTTGCTTTTTGTTTGTCTTATTTGCGCTATTGTGCAACCTGGAAAAAGGTGGAGCTGCAATGGATGAATTTCCACTCCAAAACACTGCTATGTTTATGAATATTTGGATTTGAGTAGTCTGACTGGTAACTAGAAACGATTAAGTTCGTGTAACACCAGTTCAGCTTTGTAGGATTGCTCTATTTTGAATATGACTGTAGACTGCTATGGCCTCCAGAACCTAACAACGTATAGCTTGTTCTCTCATGAATTTCACTGTATTATACCGATGATTATACCATATTCACATGCTTTATAAAGCTTAACTAGTAAATGTTTCTTACTTGTAGGAGTTATGTCGTGTACCCAAACTGATGATAGATGGGGCGACTTGCGAGGATCTTATAGAAGGAGAACTCGGTAATCGCTGGTTTATTGTAGCCTGTTCTAGTCTGGCAAACTATAAACAACTTTTCAATAAGGTAACATAGATTGATACGTAGGTAGAGTAGCTAACATAGTTCTAATTCAAGAGAGTTTTATGAATCAATAACAATGCTTCATATGTGTCAGTGTTTTCCCACCAATCGACCAGGCTGCTATTTTGTCAACTGGGTGGGTGACATGCATTGGTCTCTAGTCTATCATGTCAATGACCGACACAAAATACATAGCCATCTAACTGTGTTTGTTTCGGATAAGGTGCTCAAATAGCGGAAAAGTACTATCTGTCTTTTCCTAGCTATCAAGATATTGTGAAAGTTGAGAGTGAACTATTCCTCCCAATAAACTTTATCAGAACATGAATGCGTAAACCCACTATTTTATTAATATAGCTAAGTCTGAACTGTGGACTGGTCACATGACCAGTACAATACACACTGTATTGTACAACATCGCTAATCTCTGTTTGGTTGTCATCAGTAGTAATGTACATAGAAATACCAAATTATAATCTTTGGAAATACTATCGGAGCATGAATGGAACAAATTGTTTACCTCTGAGTATTTTGGCAATTACCATAGGACACAAAATATTCACTCAAGTTGAGCTAGTCTGGTGGCGATTTAATGTCAGCTAGCCCAAAGCTTGAGGTCACAGTTTACAAAGTTAGGAGGGTGAGTAAATTTTAGCTAGCAATAAATTTCACTATTCCACCCATGCGCAAAAAGGTGAAATTTTCCTTCCTGAAATTCTTGACTTCTCTAGGGTATTAGGATATCAGGGCCCATATATACATTCACCATATAGATTAAGTTTGAACCAATTTGTCCCATATCTCCCATATCTCACACAGCACTCCTACTGCCGATCCGCCATCAGCTTTAGGGAAGCAACTCCCCTTGCAGGTAAATCGGATCAATCTTGATTCAATTTGGCTGCGACAACTATATTCTATTTGATGCCGACGTTATGTGTTCTGACAGGTGGTACCAGAAGTGACAGTTCAGGAGTATAGTACACAGACCACACACAGAGGTATATTCAGATTTGTCTTCTGGTTATCCGGAAGATGGACTGAGGTAGTCATTGACGACTTACTACCGACTAAACACGGCAAACTAGTTCACTGTCACTCTAAAACTAAGAATGAATTTTGGAGTGCTCTATTGGAGAAAGCTTACGCCAAGTATGTGTTATCAAAACTTATTGTGCTTTTTGGTGAATGGGATAGTCCGTTTCTTTGCACCATACATTAGCGTATTGATATTCACAAAGAAATGTATCCTTTGAGTCTTCGGGGCTCGAGAATTTGGTGTGTACGACTGTAGCGGCCCTCCGCATTCAACTGCAAGAGAACTGTGTGATGCCCAGAAAACAGTACCATTCCTTCACCATCATTACGGCTGTTGAACCATTTAGAATTCTCTTACCATGATTACCAAGCTGTAAGCTAATCTAAGTTGGTAAATATGTTTATCCCTTAATTGCTTTTATGACTTTTTGGCAAACACAATAATTGATCAAATTGGCATTGTACTGAGTTCACCTAATCCTATGATGGCCTTCATCAGTGTAGGCCCTTTTATTTGTGTATAGGGTTAACTCATAACAATGAACAGGAACGGCTATTAGGTTTTCTAAGCTAGACCCACCAGCCGTTGGGTGAGAGGGAAGGCGCCTTTACTGATATATCGGCTTACTTTCCACATTCCTTGAGCTAATCTGCAATGTCTCCAAATTGGATCATAATAAAAGATGGCACTAAATTGACCTACATAGTACTTTAACCTATCCACACACTCGAACAACAAATAAGCCCCTTTACTAAGTCGATGTAGGGTGACTACTCAAAATGCACCATATCCTTGTTCTATTTCACAGGTTGTACGGGGACTACGAGTCGTTGAGCAATGGTGTTTGTGTAGATGCTCTGGTAGATTTTACAGGTGGGGTCGCAGACAGACATGATATATCTGAGGTTACACTGGAGAACTCAGGTAATCTACTACTGTATAAGAATATGATACAGAATGCTGCAGAGAACTCTGCTATTATCACCGCATGTATAAAGGTAGGTTTTCAGTAGTATTTTAAGAAATAAGTCTCATCCTCTGTACAAGAGTATCCTCATGTATTGCATATAAATTCAGGCCTAGACGCAGCCGTACCACAAAACGCCAGTGCAGTTTTTTTAATAACTTTATGAATTTTTACAATATCAATTTTATGTACAACTGAGTTACACCGAGAGCTTTCATATAGCTGTCATATACTTACATTTCTGCATCATCCTCGCCATGATATTGTATGTAAAAATACAAATCAATCAATCAATATTGTGAGACGTATTATACCCTGGATTCGCTAGACTGAGAGTTGGCTGTGAAAATTAAAGCCTACTTCATAAAATTGAGGGAGACATTTATTGTAACTTTGCCTGCATAATTCATTCAGAGGCAACTTGTCACTTTTAGTATTGTGGCGTTTTAGTGTCGAGACTGTCATAGAGATTGATAGACACATAGATAGTGTTTTGTCTATGATCAAGACATTGATAAATACGCATGAGGAAAGACAAAAGTAGATATTTAGTTTGAATTCCAATGTTAGATTTAGTCACAGGAGAGGTTACACCAAGTAAACAAACAACATTCATTGGCGGAAACTCAATTATACCGCTCTTGGTTTCATGGATCAATTTTTTTGTTTGGTACACATAGTGATATTCAGTTGTCCCTGACTGCTACTTGTTGTCGCACATTACATTGGTACTATCATCACATCATCGTTGACAAAAGCACTGCAACAAATTTCCTATTGATGCAGCACCAATAATCAGATTCTGAGCGATGGTCTAACTCCTGGTCTAACAAATCTAAACCCATCAACTTAATTTGTTAATTCTATGTCTAAACCTGATGCAAGAGTTTTGAACTTTACCTGAGGCAAATGATTTTTGTTGAGTTATAAAATTATATTGGGTAACTATTTTTAAACAGCTTACAAAGCTTAGCCTGTACCTACAAACTGTTGACTGGTAAATGTCAAATGCCTCACAGCATGTTTGATTTGTTTCGTCTAAGTTGAGCACTGTTTTTTTCAAATTGCCTAGTTACTGTGTCATTGTTGATTCAAGGTGACTTCGAAACACAGACCAAATTTATATTAATGTACCTGAGAAATGATTAGTAAGGTTATGAGTTTCAACTCATAGTAAATAAGTAAGTAAGAGTCTGTTGACGATTTTAATTTTTCTTCATCTATGAATCCCGCTTTTAGGACCAAGCTGAGGAACCTGTCGAGAACAGCGAAGAGTACCCTACAAAGTCTGAGGTCCATGACGAGTCAGGTGCTGATGTACTAGTCCTAGAATCTGAGGCTAATGTGAGCGATACCCCACCACCAGGGTCCAATAAGAATTCACCGCCTTCAACCCAGCAACATCATGCATGTAAGAAATGAAATTATTGAAATATAGCTACTCCATGTACATGTATTGAACTGCATGTGCAAATCTGAAAAATATTTTGTCTTACAGTATAAAGATGAAAATTATATCAGTGGGTTGGACATTCCTGTGAGAAACTCTTATATTATGCTGACCGTTCTTGTTAAATAAGATGAAATACCAGTGAAGTGTACATTTCTAGAGAAAAATGTTCATACCTATAATAACGTAGTGTTAAAATTACACCTGCTGTCAATACAACTGTAAGACTGTCTGTACACCAGCCAACAGTGGCTGTCTGACAAATTTGTATATTTGAAATAAATCAAAACACGTTTTTATTGACAGCGATGGACACATCAGGGTCTAAGCAGCCTAAGACTGGGTACTTCAGAGCTAGCTCAGTACAGCGGGACGGGTGGTTGACAGACTCAGGGCTACTGAAGGGACACGGCTATAATGTGAGAGAGGTTAGGAAGGTTACTATAGATAAAAAAGAGAAGGTGATGGTCAGACTACAGTCACCATGGGGTACTGGAGAGTGGACAGGAGCGTGGAGTAACCTGTTAGTATCTCATACTCTATTACAGATTTAGTGATCAAACGCTGCTCAAACACTGCTCAAACACTGCTCAAACACTGCTCAAACACTCCTCAAACACTGCTCGGGTTGTTGGTGTTGACATTCCTTTACTGACCCCCCTCAAATTCAAAGGATAGGTTGTCCCTAAAAAACATTAGAGTACTCTGTATTTCGCTGACTGAATCTCTGTTGGGAAAAAAATCGGAATATTCCGGGGGCATCCCACCTTTAGCTCTCAGTCTGATTAATTTCCACAGTATCTACCTTCACTAATTGTCAAGTTTTCATGGTGTTAAGTAGCTTGTGACAATCCCTATTCATCTCAACTCCCACTGTGCTGATATAATTGTCGTCCCCTATTTTTATTTTTACAGTTCAGATGAGATGAGGCGGCTCTCAGTACAGGAGAAGAATAAGATAGGGCTGAAGTTTGAGGCAGAGTCAGAGTTCTGGATGACTATGGATGATTTTATCTATAACTTTACTGATGTTGAGCTCTGTCGCTTCTTCAATACTTCACTGTTCAGTCTGAAAAAGAAATGGAACGAGACTCTCATAGTTGGTTAGCTACTATAATTTACTTCATGTCCATTCTGGCTTGATACGTATACGCTCATTTCCCTGACACAATTGAATCCTTGACACATTGAGCAAATTACCACATATGACTCATAGCCTACAAAAATTCTGTGAAGGTAATATAGATTTATAAATTTAGGATGCTGATAAGTTCTCAACATCATATCTCAATCTTGAACCCAAAAGAAATAATCATAAAAAATTTCATAATGCAAAGTGAGAAAATAAATTTCTCCTCTTTCCCTAATTTTTGAGAATCCCCTTTATCCTTCAGGGTCTTTCCTGACTGTTTATTTCGCACAGTTAAGCAGAATGAAGGATTTTTTTATTTATTTTTAAAGGAAACTGGGTATTGGCAGGAACAGATATGGAAAATAGAGCGGGTGGAAATTCTGACCACCCGTCTTTCTTGTCTAATCCACAGGTAATATGGCTATCTGGACATTCCAATATGTTTGTAGCATAGCCGCTTGTCCCTTGTCTCGTGATAAGCAATGATCCAACAGTATAAATCAAAATTTCCCATCATTAGCTGCTTGTAATAATTGGAACTTTCATGTGTGTTTACAAGATATTAGTAAATAACATAATATAGTTGTCTACCCCTGTCTAAAGGATAGAAAACTTCTGAAATAACCTGATTTCCATGCTGTTGTGTTATTATGTCCCTGATAACGTATACATGTAGATGATCGATTGTGTCTCTTTCAGCAGTGTACAACAATATGGTAGATGTATGTGTCATATTTGCATGTAGTGTTTGGCATCTAGGCAATTATCTTGGTGTGTGTTTTAATAAGCTGTTCTTTTGCCCTTTATCAGTTTAAAGCGCATGATCCTTTTTTAGAAATAGAGTCCACGATTTGTAGACTGGACATCCATATTCAACCCTTAGTTTTGATGTGTAGTGTACTGTTTTGTTGTGTGTAGTCTAGAATTTGTCATTTTGGTTTGTTAATGTATTGGCGGGTATTAATGTAAATTTATTATTTTGATTAGTTACCTGCAAACCCTGGCATATGTTGATAGGCATAACACATCGCTTAGTGTTATCTGGCAAGTGTAGCGAAGTGTGTTACATGCTAAAACTGAGCAAAATATAATCAAATACGGGAGTACAGCTTTTAAAAACTGTGGTTGATATTCGCTTTTTACTTATTTGCCAGTCAAGAAACTTTCAATTTCCTTAGGTTGTCAAAAGTTACAGATTTTAATTTCAACGCACATGGTGAGACACAGAACATTCAAAGTTAAGTTCATTTTTAATCCCGTCAGGATTCTAAGAACCCTTCCTAAAGTTAACCCAAGCCTGATTTGCCAGTAAGATCCAAACCCTCTGAAATATATCAACTGTAAACATGTCGCTGTTGACAGCTGTATAGTGAGATTCTTGGTTTGTTGACAGTACATGATTGACATCCCGTCAGAAGATGGGTGTGAGCTAATCATCAGCTTATCTCAGAATGACAGAACACTTGAGAGAAGAAATAACAGAACCACAACCAACCTTAATATCGGCTTCACTGTCATGAAGGTAAACAAACAAACATGTGCATGTACACTACCACAATGCAATATTAGCTTGTTATTACCTCGGACATGAAGTCCCTTCAACAGCAGTTTAATACTTTAACCCCTTTGTTTCTGTATTTTCAAACGGCATGAAAGGTATGAAAAGAGTAACATTTCACAAACCGGGTATTTTGGCTATCTTTGGAAACTAATATATTTTATTAATTATTTCAAATTTTTAGCACAAAAAAAGGTAAATATGAGACACATAATACACATCCTATAACTTTAGGTTGAGGAAAATCGTAAGTACCGCTTACACCGGCCGGGTGATATTCTACTGAAGACATCGTTCAGCTCTCAGGATAGAAGTATATTCAAGTCTCAGCACATACCTAGAGGTAGATATGTGATCGTACCGACCACTAAGGAGCCCAGAGAGACGGGAGAGTTCCTACTGAGAGTCTACAATGGCTGCAATTATGAGACAAAGTATATATCAACCTGTAGTTTGAATGAATCGATTGTTTTATTCTTTCCAACTTGTTAACTAGTACCGCTGGTATTGGGACCGTTCTTCTAATCTACTACACAGCTGTTTGGGCCATTCCTGGAAAGTATTTTAAGTTTGTCTTTGGAAACCCGGCATGTTGAAACCAGACAAATTTGTTTTGTTTTAACAAGGAGGAAACCAGGATTCAGAATTTCAAGCCCAAAGATCCACTGAAGAAAACATCCGATCCCAATGCTAGAGATAGTATTTATTTTTACTTTAAAATACCAACAGAAGTTATGCTCTCATTTCATCTCCATTCTCCTGCATCTTAGCTCTAATCTACAATGTGTTTGATTGCAGATTGTTGGTGAAGGATGAACCTAAGAAGCCATCTTTGATATGTATGTCTTCTCCTCATACTGTAGTACAGCTCAATATAATCAGCGCTCAGGGATTCACCTCGGAGAAAGATGGTAATATTAATGATATACTTATGTTGCAATGTTATTAAACAATTTTAACAGTTCTAATTTATTTAAATCAATTTTGTCGGAAGTTGCCCGGGCTTTCTGGTGTACTCGACATTCCATGTCAGATCATTGAAATTGTGCAATTGTCTCAGCATGTAGATAACAAATTTGAGAAACTTTGTCTGTATGTTGAGCTGCCGGTTTACCAGTAGAGTGGGAGCGACTTGAAACACAGAAAAATTGGATGGATGATCTGGTCATTGAGTAACCATGGGGTCTTTCAATTAGAATGAGCAATGCTTCACTAAAGTAAATTTTCACTATCACATCACCCAAAGTTATTGCTCACTTGTTCTTTCAATTTGGCAAATTCGTTCCCAAGTCTCTCACTCAGACTGAGCGATTTGTGAGTGAGTGAGACCTGCAAGGCACTCACTCACAAATCGCTCAGTCTGAGTGAGAGACTTGGGAACGAATTTGCCAAATTGAAAGAACAAGTGAGCAATAACTTTGGGTGATGTGATAGTGAAAATTTACTGTGTGAGTGATCAGATTGCGATTTTGGCTGATTGTAGTTGAAAGAACCCCCAGACAAGTCAATTGTGACTTGTTATTATTATTTCTCAGGTGTGAAGCTGAACCCACTCTGTGTGGTGAAATGTGAAGGTGAAACATTGAAAACGAACGTAGTCAGAGACAGCACAACTCCAAAGTGGAATTCTAAATTCATTCTCTTCAAAAAGGAGAAAGCAGAGAAAGGCCCCATCACCATTCAGGTATAGAGATATTTATCCAAAATGATAAATAAATATATAGTATATAGGTGTAGTAGAAATGGAATTGACTGCCGATAAAATTGTTAAAAAAAAGAGAAAAAAAGTAGTACATAGAAACTTACTGATATTGAGGTTTGTTTCATCCTTAGCTCACAGCTCTTTTTATTTGTTTCCCAAGTTAATAATTGATACTTTTGTGCCTGGTAGTCACATGTTCTCGACAGTATGACACATTACGCAACGGTCTCTTGGCTTGTTGTTGTGAAAAGTTTCTGATCTCATTACACGCAAGTTTTGACAAATTTAATTGTTGAAAAGGAAAATTTTTAATGACATTCAAACTCTGATAAACGTTTAATATGTACTTGTCATGATAACATGTGGAGTTTTCAACATCTTCAAAATAGTTTTTTTTTCCAAAGTATTATTGATTTTACCTTGAACTCATAAACTGTACACACTACAATTTACTCGAAGATTTTGTTTGTAAATATTTCTAGTTGATGAATTCTCATAAACTCAGTAATGAGTCAATGGGAGAGGCAACTCTACGAGAGTTTTCTGATGAGAATGGTGAAACTAAGGAGTTATCCCTCTTCCAGAAAGCAAAGAAGAAAGATCAGTCTGACATAGAGCTACCTGGTAAACTAAATATCAAAGTGTTCAGCAGTGATAATCTATCCGAGTTCTAATCTTATGGAACTCACTGGTTTTTTCTCTACTGTGAGACAATCCTGAGATCATATCTGAGTTCTAGGCTAATGAATCTCGCTGGTATTTATTCCATGTTGAGTCCAGTAGATATAACATGATGGTCACCCGCTACTGGTAAACTGCTCTTTGAGACAATACCGAGTCCATATCTAATGATACCTCGTTGCTCAATTAACTATTTGTGCCCCTCTCTATTTTTCTCTACATTGATTGAAATATGTTTCGGTTATTTATTGCTTATCTCTTTGTTTTCGCACTGCATTTGACAGACTATCAAGTAGTCAAGTAGGACACAACTTTTTTATGCTGTTGATTTGAGTTTTCCAGAGTGGGTCATAAGATATAAAACAAAAGATCATTATCCGATTCTGCCTTAGTGTTTTGGAAATCTGTATTCTTCCTAGAATCATGATTTATTTACTGTCGCCATACTTGTGCCAACATTCCGTCCTAAATATTTGTGCCGCTAAATGATAATTCTATTCTGCTTTCAAAAGATAGTACACTGATCTCTGTGAGTTTTTATTTTGATGTTGTATTTTTCCAAGACATTGATGCCCTGTGATGACTGATGATGACATGTGTTAGTTTGAGGGTGAACAATATATGTATTCCTCTTTTGAACGTAAAACTGACTTCTTCACTGAGAACTCTTTCAGTATGTTTTAAATTCTGCTCCTTCAACAATTTGATACTCGTGTGAGCCAATATGTATGCACTGTGTATGCATATGGAAGTGTCAATTACCAAGGAGTAGCTGTTACTCCTTGCAATTACTTAGTAAAGTCAGGCCAGGGAAATTGGGGAACAGGTGCAGTAGAAACTGCTGAAGCAATGGTAGAGTAATTGTCTCCTCTTGTTGTGTGAGTGCAAAGCTAGTAGTTATCTTCTCCTTACGCACCAATCGATTATTTTCTTTGTCTTCTATGTTATTATTGTGAAAAAGATTTTGGTGTTGTTTGGATTTCACTGCAGCTGATTGGCTAATTTTAACGTGGATCAGCCATTTTGTATGGGCGCAAAATAATTTTGTCTGTGAAAAGCGATTGCAAAAGTTTCTCTGTTTTCTGAAGCCCAAAAATACAGCAAATATGAGTGATATTGATCCTTCAAAGCTGAAGGTCACAGAGCTGAGGGATGAGTTGAAGAAGCATGGATTAGATACAAAGGGCAAGAAAGAACAGCTAGTCAAAAGATTGGAAAAATTCCTGGCTGGTGAAGCAGCAGGTGAGTGACTGACTGACTCACTTCACTATCACTAATTCACAGTTTTAATATTTATTCAAGTTGAGAGATTCTGTTTTAATTGAGAATTTAATTGACTACCTGGTCAGTTTTGTCTGCAAGCCCAGGAACCATCAATAGGAAATCAATATATACTGAAAGTTGCCAGATTAGTCTAGTGCTAGCAAGCAAGGAATGGTGGAGTTACTCCACCTTCCTAGCTAGTCCTAGTCCTTGGTTGATGCTAGGAGGCTTGCTTGTTTTGTAACTAAACTGTTAATTTAAGTGTTATGAATCATGGATGAGTGATTGTTAGGTAATTAATTTAGCGAAAAGTGTGTTTGTGAATTGGTAGTATATTGGTTCTTGGAAATTAGGAAAATAAGGCTTCTCTAGGCTGAAAAGTACAACAGAGGAGTCTATACTGCTACTACTATGTAATGTATATAAATGTTGTGTATGTATGTGACAGAGATGTAACACAGACTACCTTTTACCTCTTTGCTAGCCTGCTGAGCTGCTCTGCTGGACATGTCAGTACCAGTGTTAGATGCATAGAGTATCTAGTCGTTTAGATTAATCTAATGAATTGAATTAGTAGTTGACCCTAGTTAGTACTAGTTGAATAGTTTTGCCCATACAGTGTTGTAAATCAGATATTGGAAGACAACTTGCATAGTTGAAAGTGAAGTCACTCTCACTGGCAAGTTCCATTTGAACAAAAAACCCATCAACCCTCTCCAACCGCCCCAGGAGGAAAGTTAAATACATAGCTATATTTTCACACTTCATTGGCCTACTGATATTTTGTAGATACCAGTTTAGATAACTCACAGTCTCAAGATGCTGACACATCATCACAGGAAGAACATAGTCAAGAAGAACCCACTCCAGCAGAAGCAGCAGAACCGGTGTGTATATGTCAATTTTGGTTTTTTACATATACTAGTCATTTCTTGAAGGAACCTTTCACATACTGATATTCTATTCTATAGACAGCGGAAAGGATTTTACACAACATATCAATACTGTATTTTTCCTTCACTTCATACCATTAAGGAACAAGCGATGACTCCTAGGTTTGTGGGTGATCATTTAGTTGAAATTTAAACAGTATTTATATTGAACTTCGCAGTCTCATTAAGTATGTGTTTTTCTAGACCAACATAATACCCTACAAGGCTTGATAGTGTTGTAGGCTTAAGTTACGGCCATTCGTGTCACATTGTCTCCAATTATCAATATCTGTACAAAACAGTACACATTGAGATAGTTTACTAAGGCTGATATACGAAATGGTTGTAGGAGCCTGCAGCTGCTGAGGAAGCTCCAGTTCAGACTGAGGCGGAGCCACAGAGTATGGAGACAGCTCCTGAACCTGCTGCTGCTACAACAACAGAAGAGCAGGCAACACCAGCTGAGTCTGCTGAACAAAAGATGGGTAAGTGGCATTACATTTATTTATTTATTTGTTTATTGTAAGGCATCACATTATTTTGATATCTGGGGCGGTAGCGAACTATAAACAGGGATTGAATTTATTTTTAAAGATCTAAATATCCGGTTTTTGTTGCACATTGACTGGGACTTGCCAGGTTAAACCCTATCAATGAACTCTAATGAATATCATAGTTCTGCAAAACACAATCGTGAAAAGTTTTTGTTGATATGGTACAGCTCAATACCGCCTACAAGTTGTTCCATGGGCTTTAACCTTTATCTGGTTTAAGTCATCCACTTTTACAGGTAAATTAGTGACTTGAAACCATGGCAGACTTTTTGCAGCCCTGGTACCTGCTCATGACTATTCTCTATACAATTCCGTAATGATAATTTTATATGGATATAGATGAGACAGATGCTGCTGCAGCTCCATGGGCCGGTGCAGAAGAAGATCCAGCACCAGCTGCTGCTGCCTCAGAGACAGCCAAAGAGGAGCCTGCTGCTACAGCTACTGAGACAGCCCCTACAGAACAAGAGGCTGCTAGTGAGGAGACCCCTGATGCTGCTGCTACTACTGCAGAAACAGATAAACCTGTTGATGAACAAAAGCCTAGCACAGGTATGTCATCGTTATAACTAACTAAATATAAAAGTAACCATGTTTTACAAAATCCACTCATTACATCACACCAATGGGAAATTGGACAGTTGATCTTTGAAAGAAAGAAAGGTTCACTCTTTGACTTCTTTCTGCTGTAGATTCAGGAGACAGGCGTAAGAGATCTCGATCACGTGATAGATCGGGACATCATCACTCATCTCGTGGTGACTCACCGTCACGTAAGAGAGACAGGAGAGACGATCCTCCTGTCATGGAGAGCTTAGACTGGGTGGAGGGTACTAATGTACAGTTAGATAGATATAACTCGGATCTCAACTGTGAGGTAAGTGTTCCAAATAATTATACAAGTATATACTTATATCAACCTTATTTTAGATTCATTTATTTGGCAATATTGTCAACTTCATACCACAGAGATGGTGTTGGCACGTCGTCTCTGTTGTTTAAAATCTTAACCGGAATAAAACTATTTAAGAATCTGTCGGTTCCAACTTATAATAAAATACACTTTTCCTGCCCCTCACATGGAAAGAAGTCAACATGTGGTAAAGTTAAGCTTGTCAAGGCGGGCTAGGAAAAGTTAAACTTTTTCTCAGCTATCCATATATCTGGGATGTATGAAACCCAGTGTTCCTACAGTCATGTTTACTAGATGAGATACGTACGTCACTTGTTTACTTGGGAGCATGATCTGTCTATTGTGAGCTTATCTGATCCTGTACTTATCCTGTTTTATGTGTGTTGTGCAGGTGGTGAATGAAGGATTCACGCTGAAACCACAGAGTTTTGGAGGCTTTGGTTATATGTGGGCTGGATGCAGAGCCACCTATGGTGTGTCTGATGGCAAAGTCGCCTTCCAAATGAAAGTAAGTTTCCCAGAGGGTGGAACATTATTTTCTCATTCGTTTCTGCATGCAGATGAAACACTGTATGCTAGGCAAAACTGGGTGTGTTTTGGAATAGTGAATTCACAGATTGCGTTTAAATAAATTCAAAACCTTTGGGTGTCAATACTGCCTTCAGGAAGGCTTGAGACTGCTTTAGCTTTACCATAATATGGGTAACTAACCTTCTCCTTTGACCTTTATATGCACATTTATTCTAAGTTTTAATATCAACACCATCTGTTATCTATCCCAGGGTGTTAAGAACCTGCGTATACAGATAGGTGATGAGTCTATCGGAGCTAATCATGTATCCCGAGTAGGCTGGTCTGTGGACGGGGGAGATTATCAGCTAGGAGAGTACAAGCACAGCTGGGGATACGGAGGTACAGCCAAGTTCTCATCTAACAGGCAATTCTCTGACTTTAATGTCAAATTCTACAACAATGACGTCGTCACATGCTACCTGGTAAGTTTGGACTGCAGGCATCAGACTGTGTGTAGACTCCCTGTAATTCTGTCTTAAATGAATGATGTTTTCTCAAGTTAGCTGTGTTCCACAGGACCATCTGCCACCACAAAATACTGTGTCATGGCTTCACATTGCTTATAATATATATGATACCGTCTATGGTTAACATGGTTATTTATATAGTTAAGTATTGGCTTGTGAGTACACTATCAGCTAATGAACCGGCTGCAAGCCTACATTAAATTCGGCGTGTTCATTGACTCAACTCGAATTGCCCATTGAATTTTTATGATGCGCATCACAACTGTCACACTGGTATATTATAATAGTGCCTTCCTCGACTAGATATCTGCATCATTGTCTGTGTAAATAACTTTTAGGAATTGTGCCATTATATGTTATGTATATACATGTGCATATGTAACACGATGAGTGTTGGTATTGTTAGGATATGACAGGAGAGAATGTACTCATGTACTTTGCTAAGAATGACATGGCTATGGAGAAAGCAGTAGAGTTCCCCAAAGCAGATCTGGAAGGAGCTCCTCTGTTCCCAGCAGTTGCCACAAAGAATCAGATTCTTGATATGAACTTTGGTCAGCTGGTAAGATTCCAAACTAAGCTTAGATAATATTTGGAGATAGATGGTCATTGTAGGTTACGCCATAATGAAAATCAACCCGCATCTGAATTCGCATGATTACACAGTATTTCTAACTGTTTACTGTGGCACTAAAGCTACTACCAAGCTCAAATGAAAGCCATCAGTACACCTTGGAAGTTACTAGCTCATATTCTGCTTTTGACTTCACCACATCTGGCTAGATTAACCTGCTACGCCAAATCACTCCCGTGACTTTTTGGTCACAGGAGATCAAGCTACGCTACATATACCATGTTACAATGTGCTTTCCGAGCTACTGTTGCTCTATTACAGCTGCTTTCGAGACTTAGGTCTTTTAGCACTTGGTCCAATTCTTACCCTGACACATAGTTTTGAGCTCACTGTTTTCTACCACACACAAGGGGCACCACTCCCAAAGTGCATTACCTTGTTAGGTTTCATTGTGGAGTTAAGGACATATGTTTCATTATAATACATTGAGTATGTCGATATATGTGTGCTGCTGTTGTTGTGTAGGAGGAGCCGTGGTACCCTCTGTTAGGTGAGGAGGGAGAGTGGAAGTTTATACATGCTGTACCAGAAGAGGAGAGAGTCAGATCTGTCAAACCTCCCATGAAGAAAGAGGAATGTGAAGTACTCCTTCTCGTCGGTATGTTCATCTAGTTCATGGGTGGGCAACCTTTTCTTGAAAAAGGCCACATTTTACGCAGGCTCAACTCAAAAGGCCGCAACATATCTTTCAAGGATAAATTGGAACTGGAGTAACAATTTTGGCACTTCCTATTTTGTGAATAATAAAACAGATTGTGTAAAGAACTGCAGTATGTTGCAAGAACCATCCATACATGACAAGTTGGTAGACCCAGAAATCAGGAGGTCTCCGCAGACAAACTCCCGACCAGGAATTCGGCTCTGCGTCCTGCAGTGCCGGCACTATTCAGCCAATTCAGCCCTCGTTTGTCATATTTCTAAGCCAAAACTTGAGCTCTCATATTACAAATTGCGTCATTTTACCTGATTTTACACACAAGCAGTAATGGTAATAAGCAATTACACAGGTATATGCACTGTTGAGGTTGGAAAACATAGTTTCCCTTGCAAAAAGAAGCTCAAATGGCTTTCTGGGTAGAGGAAGCTGAAAAAGGGAGGAAAAAGGGAGATAGGGAGGGGGTGGAAAAGACCCTAAAAACTGGGAGGCTCCCTACCAAAAAGGGAGACTTGTCAGGTATGGAACCATCAAACTCAGCAGAAACATCTGTTTATCTAATCTTCTGGAGTTTTGTGACGTCATTTTACCTCATGATTTGATCTTGTACATGTCTGTTTCCCTGTGTTTCATGTGTATGACAAAGGGCAAGGTGGTCGTGGGCCTTCTCGCGGTTTAAGTGCAAATAATTTAAAAAATGGTTGGATTAAAAACAGACCAAAGAGTACTTAGTGAACTACCAGTAAATACATTTATAGCATTCTTGCACCTGCAAGACCATTATTTATTAGGCCTTATTTGATTGATTATTAGTCATTGACGTTGCAGAATGGTACAATCGTACCCAGCTCCAGTTTTCTGCTTTGTAGCCTGGAAAAGGAATTGATTGCCTAAATTTTAAACCTCCCAAGGGGTGCTCACTTGAGCACCCTGAGCACCCCTTCTGACGCCCATGAACAGTTGTGATGGAGAAGAAAGTATTTCGCGCAGCGAAAAAAAATCTTCCAGCGCCCATCCTCCTGCAAAGGAGAATTTTTTGCAAATGGTTGTGAAATGAAAGACAATATGGATCATTTCAGCCATAATGCAGGAGCACTTGTAACAAAGAGACTTTTTGATGCAAATCCGCCTTTTGTCCAAGATGACGGTTTTGCCAAAAAATACTAATTACTATTTTATTAGTGAACTTTGTTATTTTAACATCCTAAGGTCACTGTTTTGTGTTATTTTTAAAGTGAAAGTTGGCACCAGTACAACAGTTATGAGGATTTTGTGTAGAGTGGCTTGGGAAGCTTTGCTACATGCCTAATACAGAATGGCCCTGTTTATGACAAAACAGAGGATGGGCTGGCCCTAAAGAGGGACGCAAGTTGCCCCGAGTCCTCGTACTGAGAGTGCGATACATCCTAGAAGTCTAGAATGCATCCTAGAGGTGAGGCCATGGTGGACCTCCTAATCACAAGTGTGCAGCAAGATGCCAGAAACTGAAACAGGCACTAATCAGCCATTGGCAGTGACACTTTGATCTTAGCCAATAGGCCGAGAAGCGCCACTATTTTGAAATATCTTGTACTTACAGAGGCTATGCATACTTGGTTCTCTACATAACGAAAGAGGAATCAAAATTGATGTGTAATAACTTTTTTTAGGTATAAGGCCACAATTAGGCCGCAAAAGATTACCCATTAGGCCGCACTGGCAAAAAGGCCGCAGGTTGCCCACAGCTGATCTAGTTGTTCATTGATGTATTATGTTCGGTTGGGGATAAAAAGCTGAATGGTTTAATTTCGTAACCAACTCCATAACACATCAACTGCACATTTATGCTCGGAATATTGATTTTGTCAGATTGTCAAGTTAGCTGTCACAGCCATTCCTGGTTTCATTCAATATGGTGGCATCACCTTCATATTGTACTTCAATTACCCAGCAACTGCATCCCTCACGCCATTGGTATTAACCCTCTCAAAGTTGTTGCTGCTGTGGAGAAGCTCAATTATGAGCTACGGTGATTTTACATGTTTTAAAATGTAATTAAACATTTGTTGTGTTTTCTCTGTAACAGGACTGCCTGGATCAGGTAAATCTTACTTTGCCTCTGAGAAGCAGACAAAAGAACCAAACAAGAGATATTATGTGCTCGGAACTAACAACGTCATTGATAAGATGAGGGTATGTATATTTTCTCTTTTGTACCAAGCCTCACTGAGCATTAGTGCTATGTAAAAAGCATGATCTTACCATCACAACACAAAATACATACTCTTCTATTTTGTCACATCCATAGGGATTATAGGAATACGTGTAAGATCTTGGTTTTAGGTCTTTCCTTCAATGGGGCGAACCGCTGAATATAGACTGATACAATTAGATATTCCATCCGAATGCAAAGAATATCATCTTGAAACATTGCACACAACAGAGAGAGATGACCCATAACCTTGTCATATATCTATCTAGTACACCACATCATTGCCTCTGAGCCTAGCCTTTCACTAGATACTGTGTATTGTAGGTGGAAGGACTACCCAGAAAGAATAACTACCACGGTAGATGGGACGTACTCTTTGATCAAGCTAATGACTGTCTGAGGAAGATGCTGGAGACGGCCACCAAGAGATACAAGAACTACATCTTAGATCAGGTGTGTAGTATATAGGCTCTCTCATACTGTCAGAGTTAGGTGAAGTAGAAGATTAGAAGAGTAGGCTTGCTGTAGCTGCCTGACTGGGTTCTAAGTATTCATCTATCTGTGTACTCGAGTATCTGTATTGATGTGTAGACAAGGATGTGAAAGCAATGCACATGAACTGAACGAACAATGAACAGTAGCTGTCAAGGCTTACATACTACTGTAAGCGAATATAACCTCTGGAAGCAAGTAACTGCAGGCAAAAACAGGAGACAAAACACAAGACAGCCAACCGACTGGAAACATCTGATCTTCACACAGCTCTAATAGCGCTTGATAGGGGAAAGGCCCAGTCAGGCTGGGATATCATATCATATTCCATGATAAGGTTAGGAGCAGTAATTTAGGGTGCGTTAGGATTAGGGTAGGGTTTGTTTAATGACTATATTTCATTGCAGCTGTAAGTCATCCTCCAGATCTCAACCAAACAAAAGGTAAGTGGAACCTAGTTCTATAGTCTCCAAGAACTCCACAATCTCTACAAGTTACTGTAAGTATACTAAAAGGTGAGTGTGTTTTATGTTTCTGAGGGAGGGAATGGGAGGGTGGGGTGTCAGCAAAACTGATGTAAGTACCATTATATGATATGTCCTCTGAAAATATAAGTAAGTTAGACTCGGCAAAGGAAGCACAACAGATGTAACAAGCTGGCTTTGAGCAACAAAAGTCTACAATCTCATGGATCTTCAGCATGCATGTGTGCGGATGTCAAATTAGAGATGCAAGAATCTTCAGCAAGCGCATGTAATGATAATGCCCATGCAATTTATCAATGTGAATATCGATGTAATGCTCTTCACCAACGTAGACACGACTAGCAAACTTAGAAACTAGATTAGGATAGTAGAAGACATCAAAATAGTATTTTTGCAATCAGAAGCTTGTTGTTGGCCCCCTTGTGTTGCGTTGTGGGAGTTGCTTGATCTATTGCTTTTCAGGTGTACTTTGACATCTACATACCCTTCTATAAGGTAAGTACTCCCCCGTCTCCCCCGGCCACCAGATCACACGGACAGCCCAGCTTGTTGATTAGAAAGGCCACCTGCCCACATGGACATGATAATTGATGCTATGTTTTTTTATTAATTTGTTGCACGCTCGCTCATGCAGACTAATGTGTACGACACAGCTCAGAGAAGAAAGATGCGACCTTTTGCCGGATTTAATCGTAAAGCTGTCGTCGTCTTGCCAACAGACAAAGTCTTTAGAGAGCGAATCGATAAGCGAACAAAAGAAGAGGGCAAGGAGGTGCCCGAAACTGCTGTGCTTGAAATGAAAGGTAGACCTCCTCAAACGACCACCAGCCACCCTCCACTAGTCATCTAGGAGGGCTTGGTGTGGTCATATACAATACATCAGGGAGTATTAGTATTAATCTCATTGTGTGGTGATCAGTTTACTTTGAGAAGCTAAACTGATCATCCCATGATGAATATTCTGTAAGATAACATCCATTTTTCCCTTTTATGACGTCACTGTTTTTAGCCTGAGGTTAAGAGTAAGTTAGGTTAGTAGCAGGCGGAGCAGTGACTGGTGAACCGTAATGTAATCCTCTTTTTCATCCATATTTGTAGCTAATTTCTCGATGCCATCAGCCCCGATAGAGACAGCTCTGAAGCCCGAGGTGAATGATATCGCCATAGCAGAAGCTAAAGAGGAGGCCGAGAGATTGGCTAAAGAAGAGGAGGAGCGCAAAGTCAAAGAGGAGGAAGATAAGAAAGCCAAGGCTGAGGAGGAAGCCAAGGCTAAAGCTGAGGCTGCCGAGGCAGCAGCCGCTGAAGGTGGGTTAATATTACTAATCTATAGGTAAAGCACTTTTTGACATCACTGTGAATTGCTGCCCAACATATTTTTGTACAATCATGCATCAGGGACGGTGATGACTATATCTCCAGTGGTATAGGCTTATTAAGATACCACTGGAAATCCTCAACCGTATAGTTTCAAACAAATCTAACAAACCACCATACAATTTGAGAAGCATTGATAAATTTAAGACTTTCGAGACAGAACTTGTGAAGCACAAATCCCAAATTTATAACGTTGGTGTGATTGTTGGTGCCTTAAAAGGAAATTGATAAAACAATAGGTATAACCTCAGTTTTTACACAATCTGATATGCCCTGCCTGTCTGTAGGCGGTGAGGCAGCTCCAGGTACAGAACAGAACGGTGAGTCAGCCGCAGCAGCAGATACACCGGCAGCAGCTGAGACAGAGACTCCAGCAGCATCAGAGGAGACACCCGCTGCTGACGCTGCTGCAGCTCCCTCAGCCGAGGAGGTGAAGTCTGAAGCTGAAGTGAAGGCGGAGCCTACTGAGGAGGCAGAGAAGGGAGCTACAGACGCTCAGCAATCTGAGAAGGTATGTCACTCAAGTGTTTCCAACTCAACATGTACAGTTATAATGAAATAGGGCCATTAAGGGCAAGCACCTGTCAGATTGTGAAGATAGCTAGTTCCTTTGTTCTCAGTATCCAGCCTTCTCCAAGATGAACTCTCCAACGGCAGAAGTGTATGAATGTTTACTTTTACTATGGTCTCCGTTTAGTTAGTTTCTGTTATGTTGAACATGGTATTTTTGCTCAAACAAGCTACCACGATCGATCAATTCCTGGAAACAATTCGTTGGTTTGTAGAGTGAGGTAAAGAAAGAGGAAGAGAAAATGGACACAACTGAGGTCAAAACTGAACCAACAGCTGAGAGCGGCACTACTGACGAGCAGGTCAGTATTACCAGAGAATTTTTGTAGTACGTCAGGAAGCGCTATCAATGTGACTAGCAATATAATGTGTGCCTGATTGAATCTCATGCAATAATAGATTACCCCAGCTTGTATTTATTATATCTAAGAAGGTCACAGTACTGTCTTTAATTAGATCACGGGTTACAGAGTTGGCCCCTAAATTGCAAATTTTCTCTTTGTGTAGAAACCAGAAGATAAGAAGGAAGGGGAAAGTGAAGATAAGAAAGCAGAAGATAAACCAGCTGAGAAGAAAGCTGAGGAGCCAGTAGAGATTGTGAGTATACCTCCAGTATTGTTACTGATACAGCAGCTTAACGAAGATAGAGTATAACCATGAAGGTATTCTACATAGACAAAACATGGTTTTCTAATTGAATCAGCTATACTAGACAAAGCATTCTCACACAGATGCGCAATCGGTTGAATGATTGAGTTGTCCCTATTTGGTCAAGGGGGACACAACTCTAATAAACAAACTACAACTTTGAGGGGAAGATGAGATTTAGTAAGGGGACATAGTGGCCATGTGAGTTTGGAGTAAGTTCCATTGTTAATCTTATACAATGAAATAATCTATGCTGTTATGAATGTTAACCCTTTGGCTTGTAGGTGTTTGATGAGATTTTGTTCACAGAGCTAAGCGGGGATATGGCCCGTGAATTATTAGCCAAATATATCAAAGAAGGACAAGTAAAGTTTCCGCCAGGCAGTAGAAGATTCCGAAGAGAAGACAGACGCATCGGTAAAGATGGTCGGTATATCATCGATCGTATTATTCACTAATCCTGCTGATATTATTTAGTAGCTCTAACACATGCCATGACCTTTTAGGCCCAAAGTTGCCCTTTTTTTTTCTTGAGAAGTTATCATTATTGCGGTTGGGATTGATTTACTCCTGGCAAAAATGAGTTTTACGTAGCTGTTGAGGAGATTAACTTTTGAAAATGGCGATTTCACTAAACTAGACTGCTGAATGGGCACCACCAGAACAATTTTTTTGCACCATTCATCATCATGGTTGTCTTTGTGACAAGTTGGTCCGTTTTCCAGTAACAAACTTAATAAACTGCAATTATTAAATTTGAAAGGGGTTGTCAGTATAATGAGAGGGTTAACTTTATGTGGTAAAATATATTCATTATTATAAACATTTATTTCCTCCGCGTATATCTAACATCTATATATATATATATATATATGTTGTTATTCTATATGTATCTTATATTGGTGTTATATAGAGAGACAAGGAGGATGGAGAGATAACAGAGACGGAGGTTACAGAGATAGAAGAGACGGTGGTTATAATAACAGAGGAGGCGGCGGAGGAGGTAAGTGCACACAATTTGACAGGACATGTGTAAATAATAAAGTGTTATTTATTTATTATTCTCTTACCCTCTCAGTGACAAATATCGAGCCATTCTGAGACTGGGCAGGTAGTCTATCATACATCCGTATTTAATGAATGCAATGTGAATATGATAGAAGCAATATGCCGATGTCAAGTTACTGAGTCACCAATATGAAGGCTCGTTTTACTTGATTCAAGAAGTTAGGACAACTATCTGAAATAACTTCCAGCATTTTTCACATCATAGTAGGACCATAAGTGCATCAGAGCTGTATCACTCACTCTATATACACTCATACTCCTATGTGTATTGTTGATGTTTTGTAGGCTACAACAGATACGGAGGTAGCGGTGGAGGTTATCAGAGCAGAGGTGGATATGATAACAGAAGAGGAGGGGGTTATGGAGGTTACAACAGTGGTGGATACAATAATAGAGTATGTGTCCTCTCTATACTTCAATTCTACTTATACTACTATCCCTATATTGAATAGTATTGTGTCTGATACAGAATGTAGCTATCACTTGTCATTCAAACTTATGCCCCCATTATTTGTTTTTGGTCCACTTCTGTTACAGTACCAGGTATATGAAGTAAAATTGACTATGCTAAATACTTTTTATATGACTTATATGCAATTATTTGACTCATTTTTTACCAAGTGCTTGTTGGTTTTGTTGATGAACATGATAATTAAGATGGTCTCATTACCGATATCGCAATGATTGTAGGGAGGCGGTGGTTACAGGAGCGGAGGTAGCTACAATAAGGGTTACGGAGGGGGAAACTCGTGGGGTGGACAAGGAGGATATGGACAGGGTGGCTGGAATAACCAAGGCTGGGGTAACCAAGGTATGTTATATAGCTGCAATCATCTTGTCCTGTTTAAACATTTTGCTATTTTATCAATCATGTAGAACAAAGCAGCTACCAGACTTGTGGTATTCTTTGACCAATGAAGATCGTTGGCTACGCTATAATTTTCGTACCGCCATTTTAAGTAGTAGCAAATTGAAAGCATGAGCTAACCTTATGTCATGACGTGTAATAAAAAGCTCAAATGTAAGAGCCTCGATGAGCTGTACCAGGAACATTTTAAAAGTAAATGTCTGCGTACCTATACTAGCCTCGATCCACCAATCGAGCTAGTGAGACTACACTCTGGTAGATTATGTATTCCCAAGCAGCGAGTAAACATTCGTAAAAACTGTGTCCGAACAGAGTGTGCTCGGCTGCTTAATTCCATCTTATAAGTTAGACGTTTTATAGATGCTTTTTAATATTTTTTATTTATAATTTATTTTATATTTTTTTGGCATCACAGAGCAAAACAACAATGAATTTTATCAAGTATTGATAACAATACAATATACATACATACATACATACCTGTAATAACACGTGGACTTGATAAAAATATAAACAATTCCGATAAAATTCCGTGATAATGATATGTTTTAGGCGAACCAAACAAAGTTGCTGATCTGAAGTTGAATACTTACTGATAATTATTGTGTTATTTATAGGCTGGGGTAATCAGCAGGGATCGTGGGGACAGGGATACGGTAACCAGAGTAGCTGGGGTAATTATAATCAGGGGTACGGTAATCAAGGATATGGAAGCAACCAGAGCTACGGGTAAGTCTTCTCTAGCATTATATGTCTGTTAGCATCATCAAATGACCCGTTTTACTGGAAGAGAATGGAACTGATGATCTTAATTTTAAATTGATAAGTTGTACTAAGAATTTGTCATTGAAAAAACATTGTCTTAACTGTCTGGCTTTTAAATCCAATGTACTATGGTCTATCTATATTGCCGACAGAGATTACTTATTTATAATGCTGTTGGTGATTGTATGTATCACTGAATGATACTTCTTATTACAGACAACAAAGCTGGGGTAGTAGCGGAGGACAGAGTGGTGGAAGTAGCTCATGGAATCAGGGGGGATACGGTAACAGCCACAACAGTGGTGGATATAACTCTTATGGAGGGGGATCTGGTTAGTTGAGTTTTATGTTTTTTAACCCCCGAGTCTCTGGAATGCAGGTGCCTAATCTTTGGATTAGTGTGGATGGATTTGGATGGATGGATTTATTACTATCATAGACAAAAATTTGTCACGAAATACGTTGTTAATACTGACAAGAAAGAAAAACATGGAAAAAATCAGATCTCTGTTGTATAAAAAGTTTTTTTTAGAATAGTATATTATTAAGTGTATGTATGAGATGTCTTAAAAAGCTGTCTCTACCCCATGTACCCCGATATTTAACGGTGCGATAGCGACCTGAGGGGCATTTAGTTAGAAAGTCATTGATAACGTGCTCTTCATCGTGTATGTACCGTAGTCCAAGTGTCTTGATCTGGTTGGCCACCAGAGCATCTATATCGGGGTGCTCAATCCCTAACTTGGCGGCATCTTTAAATATTTTGCGGAAGGACTTCTTGTCGCTTGCATGGATGCTTGTAAAAAGTATGGGGAGACAGTAAGTGATTAGGGATACAATAAAACTCTTGAATAACATATGAGAAAGGGGCTTTGAGCTATAGTATACAAAATTTTTCACAATATACATGCGTTGAGATGCAGTAGTCACTATGGATTGCACAGTGTGCTTTTTATGTTTTATTATATCACCATTGGACACCATGTAGTTCATTTAGCTGTGACCTTCTTGATTGGTTGTTAAGTTATACTGTTTTATTTTGTAGGCTACTAAGTTAGGCTACCTTCAATACACAACAGTACATTACAAGGCGGACAGAAAAAGGTGAATGATTGTGGATGAGTGTATTCGCTTATTAACTCGTAATGTACACACCTTATATCTCCGAATCTTTTGAATGCGCAAGGATTGTGTGATTACGTTACGAGAACATTTCTCTTTAAACAGCTATAAGACATTGTAAATAACCTCATCTTCAAATTTACATCTCTGTATATTTAGTTCTAACTTTTCTGTTATATTTTTATCTTGTGGAGAGACGAAAGTATCTCCCTTCTCATAGCAATATTATGTCTTAGTCAATGGTTTGAGAAAAATATGTAGCAGTTTATTTGTGGGACATTTTGACGATGATAAATTCATATTTGTATAGACGAAGAGATTTGGGATTTAGCCATTTTTTGAGGCACATTAGGAGTTGTGTTATACGATTGTATTGTGTTGTCAGTGTACAATCTTATAACATATTACACATCATATGCCTTGAGCAATGGCTAAAGATTGATCTCATTTTATCCCTAACTAAATGAAAGTTTAAAAAATACAAATAATCTTTTGGGAGTTGCAATCCCTTTTCTCATGTAAGGCAGTGGTGCCGCTGATTTTTTCTCTTGTATAAAGTTCAATACAACATATATATTGTCAACATATTATTATTTGTTCATCTCTAGTATTTTTATAAATATGTCCACAAACAATAGTCATATCCAACGAGCAATTATAGCTCTGCATTCTGTACACCATGCAGGGTCAAAACACAGTATTTAAGCCCGGGACAATGAATTTAGAGGATTTTATAACAGCAAATGCTGATGGTTGTATGATCAAAATTTTAAATATTTGGCATGTTTCGGAAATATTGCACTAAAATTTGTATATGATTGTTGACCATAAACAGAGTTGGCTCTGAAGAGCGGATCACAAAAAAATCACCAACTTCAAAGCTTGTTCGTTCAAACCTTATCTACGATCATAATATGAAACCTATATAAATGCCCCTTCACCCTATTTCTGTGTAGTCATGAAGATATCTGCAATTCATGATGACCGTCTAAATTGTATTGTTGCTGCTCAACTTCATCAACTGAGTGAAAGCCGCCTTTGACACCATAAGAACCTAATACATTTGGCAGCACATGTACACGTACTTCACTAAAGCCGTTTGAGACATATTGATGAAATGGATCGGCACTGGTCCTATTGAATGAAGCTGAGTACCTACCCACAGGGCAATCCAAAAATGTTCTGTCGATTAAAAAATGCAAGATTTAGTTTTGTTTACGTATATTATATATATTTGATTATTAGTTTAAATAGCGCAGGCAGAAGTTTTGTAGATCGTTGTAAGGGTATAAAAACATGTGAGAATGAAAATAAATAAAACAATAGAAATCACAGAAACACTGTGCATTATTGGGAGTTGTCCACTTTCATATCAAGGGGTAACAAGTAATATCAGTAATAAAGGAAAAATGATGAGCTAAAGAATAAAAAGTGCATACTACTCGACTCATTGTATCATATAAGGAATGTTTTGAGTTTCTAAGCCATGTTCATGAAGAAAGATCACCACCTCTACCTTCGACCATAGTTTTATTTCACAGGCTATTCCTAGTGATTCAACTTGGTAGAATTATTCACTCCTTGCCACAAATTTGACAACGATTGGCCTCTCAGGAGTAACGCTAGCTGTGGCTTGCCACTTAACTGGTCTCGACTGAAATGAAAACAAGAAACGGTGGTAAACTGATGACAATGGCTAAGAAGCAAGGCTAAGTAGCAAGACTTAGGTTACAACAGCTGAAAAATTATTTACTTTGTGTGCGATTAGGCAGCAACGGTTTTCTAATAACTCACTCATAAATTATCTACTTATTGCCCAATGCATATATAGATACATCTCAATACTCACAATGGTTTCTTCGCACTTATCAATTCTGTATTTCTTCAACGTTTGGATAACAGCAACCTTCATTTCCAGTAAAGCTAGACGGTTACCAATACACGCCCTGTTACCCAGACCGAAGGGGAGAAAGGCACTGGATGGCCTGTCGACACTATTCTCAGGCAGAAATCTAAAATATAACCAGCATCAAAGATTGTAAAGACCACCAGATGAATAAGTTTATCATTAAATCAATAAGTTACTCCTTGTTTAAGCAGGGGCAGGGTTTGACTTTTTGTCAAAAATATCCTGTGACGTGAACAATAAAATGTCTAAAAAGTGCCAAATCTTTGCCATACTAGCCATGATGTTGCAACCTGCTAAAATGAATAGAAGAGACCTGTCATAAAGTAGAGGATGACAAGTGACAAGCATGAGACTGGACAATAGATATAAAGATACAGTGGCTATCTTAGTAACGGATAGGCAGGAGCATGCAATGACCAATCTAACACCCTTTTTTATATCTTATGGACTTGACTCACCTGTCAGGGTCAAATTCGAGAGGATTTGGCCAGTATTCAGGGTCTCTGTGTACGACCCAGGGGCTGACAGTCACTGCGCTTCCCTTCTTTATGGGTATTCCTTGAATTGTAACATCTTTGGTGGCCTCTCTGTCAAATCTAGAACGTCAATATGTCAACATGATGATAAACCAATGATAAAAGAAATAGATTACCTAGTTAATTGACTTTAGGATGACAGCAAAGGATTTCCACAATTATTTGTAAATGAGTAGACGACTCCTATAATCAAATCTGATTTGAGGTTTTCGGTCATGTCAAGGAATGCTACTTCCATAGACTTAATAAGAATGCTAGACAGGACACTATATGGAACATCAACATTGGGACACTGATGCATTTAGATGATGGCCGACCTAACGATATTGGAAGGTGTAGTAGCATTGGTGTTATCATTGACTTGCAGCTCATATACCAGGTTTTTTGTTGATAACTCGATCAATTTTGATCGGATTTTGAGTTTGAAAATAACAATAGATTTAGCAGCTTGTCATCAACAGTTTGAAACAAATTTAAGGCAAAAAGAATTTTGTGAAGAAGAAATACCATCAACCTGATGGCAAGATGCTGCTGCTGATTGTAAATTAATTTTCAAACTCAAAATCCGGTCAAAATTGATCAAGTTATGAAAAAAAAACCTGATTTGTGGACTGTAAATCAATGATAACACCAATGCTGCTATACCTTTCAATGTCGATTCACGCCCACAATTAAGTGCCTCACTTCAGCTGTATATGGTGTCCTGTCTAAGGTTATTATTAAGTGTATGGTTTCATCAGACGGGTCTACCTGTGATTTTAAGAGGATACAGTCATAAAACTCTAGGCGGCGGATGCCAATAGATCGATGAGCAAACAGATTATGTCACAAGTGCCAAAATGCAAACGATTCATTATTCAGTTTAAAAAATCAGAAATAGAATAGACTGAGTACCTGATTGCCACAGGGTATAATCTGAGGGTTTCATTGATGCAGCAGTCCAAGAATTTTAGCTGCTGGATTTGATCGATTTCCAGCTCATCGGTGTCACAAATAGACTCGATCTCCTCGTAAAGCTGTAATGAAAATATCCGTAACAGTCTGTGACAACTTCATTCAAGGATGTGTATCATGGTTACTGTTGTGATCTGTTGGCATTATTTGCATATTCAGAGAATTTTAGGACCTCATTTTGCAGGCTAAATGATAGTGTTTAAATTTAAAAAGCCATCTAATCAACCAATAAGGAGCCACAATTCAGGTACCCAAACTTTTTATTGTACATTCAACGGAGGTTTTTGGTTCGGATCAAACTGTGACCCCTGTGAAAGAAAAAAATGGAGTTCAGTAGGTTTTACACATGTCCAAATTATACCTGTCTAGTGAAATATATTGAATGTTAGTAATAGATTGGATCAAGTTTGATCCATTTGTCTACATTTCATTCCCTTTCACTGGTAACGCCACAGCCAGCGCGAAATGGAAGAGGAACAACTCAAAATGCAGGCAAAATGGATCAAACTTATCTAGTAGTGGATTCTCACCCTTTGTTGAAGCTCTGGGTACATAGCCAGCTCATAGAATGTGAATAGCAAAGTATCAGCAGTTGTCTGAAATCCAGCCAGAATGAATATCATTGCATTGCCAAGTATCTCCTGCATAGTTAGCCCTGAAAAGAATTAAACCATGGAAATTGATCAACAAACACAAAATATTATAGCAGGCAGTTGTCTATCTATAGTTTATGAGTAGATAACTCTTCTTAGCTAAGGTGAAACCTAAATTGGAATTTTTACTGATTAGTGTAACAACATGTCTTACTTACACTTCTTACTTGAAATATTGGACTATTATTAGCAACTTAAAGAGTTCCAACATTGATGAATAATCTTTCTGATATATTGGGGCGATCCTAAAACTATCCAAGCGGGCCAGCACTGTTTGGGTTGGCAATACTTTTTTACCTGTGTGGGCAGGGTAGAATTTAAACATACAACATGCCTATATAATAATTACCTTTCTTTGACCAAAGTCGACCGGCATCGTCTTTTAGTGCGTCAGGGTCGCTCTTCTTAACCTCTCTCATTGAGTCCGCCATCGTCTGTACAAAGTCATGTCCAGGCTCACTGGTCTCCATTCTGTCCTTCAAAGCTTTCCTGACCAACCCCTCAAAGTATTGCATTGTGTCGTAGCCAAAAGCACTGATTCCAAAGCGGTCATAGAGAAAGTTGACAAACCAGCTTGGAGTAAAAACTGAAAAGGAGAGTCAATAAAAATCCTTGAAATGTACCTGAAACAACGGCTCAATTTTTATCAAACCTTTGCAAGTATGGGGTACTAAAAGATCCCCAATCATTTCAGTAAAGAGAAAAAGTTATAGTTGAATAGTATTAATGACAGTTACAAACGGTCAGCGAAAGACTAAGTTGTGGATATGGAAATTAGACCCAGGAGGTTCAATCTCGACATTTACCCAAAAAGACTAAAGGAAAAAAGTCTGTCAAGATTCCAGTGTATTACCTTAAAAGAAGGCGAGTAAAATTCTAAAGTGAAACTGATCTAGCATGGATCAGTAAGGGAGCACAATTCTACAGCCTTTATGACGTGACATGACAACATATATTATTAATTGACCCAGTTCAATTTTAGACTAGCATAGGCATAGGCTATCGCGATAAAATAGGTGTGTCCCTCAGTCTCTCGAACTCCTTTGAGCTAGAATTCCTAACATGTGAGTGATGATATTAGCCCTTAAACCCCCCCCCCCCCAATTATTCAGGGCTGTAGTTTAGAGCAAATGGTATGCGAGGCAAAAGACCTAGGCGAGTCCAAAGCATCACCAAGAGGGCTGCTGTAAGCTCCTCCCCAAGCAATCTAAGCCATGTAATTAGCAAATGGAAATCCCAGATGAGCTGATTCTGACAAGGATTATTCAATTATAGTGTTTTTAGGCCACTGCATTTTATATCTAGGAAAGATAGTGCCTCCTTACCTCTCTGCCTCCCTCCACTAGAACTACGGACCGGCCATTTAGACAATATGTTCAGGTGAGTGGGTCACTTACGTATAAGACTCATTGTGAGAGTGAATTTGACTTTCTGCCAGACTGTCTCTAAAACTTCGAATGCACTGACAATGGCGCGTGCGTGATGGATAAACTGAGACTTTGGATTGGTCTGTGCGTTTGTCTCCAGTCCAAAAGCTGTTGTGGCTATGACATCAGAAGTGTAGGCATATGTTCTCCTACAAGAAAGAAAAATGCATTTAGTCGACTCTACGATCTAAGTATCGATGAAGCAAAAGTTATTTTGATGGCATGCACCATAAACGTGGCCCTTGCTGCAAATAATAAGCGATGTTTAAATATATAGCTGTGTATATGTGATGTTCCTCGATTCTTAATTTTTTAATATTACTGAGTGGCAGGGGGGCGGAGGGCGGAGGGGGTGGGCTTTTGGATGGTTCAGACTCAGCAATATTCGACTTATAGATAAATTTATAATCTACTAGGTGGGCAATTAGTCTCGTTCAATGTGACTTGAAATTTACAAAAGCCAAAGTCTGTCTGTTATGATCACCAAATTAAAGTCCCCATGGCTTGCATGCATTTATAAAAAAACAGTCGATGTCAACTGGCTAAAAAAAATTAAAGGTTAGGCTGATAGCTGTCCCTCTGTTCACACAGGCCCCTGCGATACACTCTGCGTGCGGTAGAATTGTTATAGATTCTATCTCTGCAGCACAACGATGGTGGTGTTGCGTTCCATCAAAGGTAACTTCGGGAGTTGGCAATGCAAATGATCCATTTAGGCCAAAACACTTCCAAATTATGAATTTTCATTTTATTTTCCAATTTAGGTCTCAGTCTAGGTAATTCAGGCTTTATGCTGCAGAGACAAAGTGCCTGAGAAAAGCTACTTCCTTCTCGTTTCAAATAAGTGTACCACACATGTATAAACCAAACCTTTACTACCAACACAATAGTGCTTTACTATGGAATAACATTGCATTTAGCCTGATGTTACAAGTAATACCTAACCAATGCATCATGAATTGATGATTAAAGAACATCATTGAATCCTGATTAAAAAAGATCTGATGCATTGTCATGAGGAATCAGTTTTGAAAGATGCCAATTTTAAATTGAAAAAAATAACTTCCTCTACAAATATAGACAAGAGACCTTCCCCTCAACTCTTCTTCATATGACCAGATCGCGCTGACGATCAGACTGTTTGGGCATTAAACAATAAAATTGTACAATAACACTGTACGGGTATCATATACTCAATCACTTACTCTCTCACTTGAACGAGACCATCTTTCTCTGCACCAGTTACACTTACAAATGTGTCAGCGCATTGCTGAATATGCGGCAACATCTTCAAATATTAAAACAATTATCAATGTGAGACAGACATTCTTCTGAAGCAGCTCATTACAAGCATTAATGAGTATTCCAATTTGCCATGGGTGTCAGGTAATAGTTAGATCAAGTTCATGAGCATTCAAAGTTGCTCCCCCACTGGTCACACCCCAGGCAGGACTACGGGTGACCAGTGGAGGGGACCATCCTTGAATAAACTTGAACTTAATAGATGACTATTACCCATAGTTTTGTCTATGGCCTATGCTATTACCTAACACCCATTGTCAAGCTGCTTACATGGAGGAGGGAGCAACTCCAAATTGAAGCAACTGGATGAAACTTGATCTAGGGCCTAGGCAATACTGCGCAGACTATAGACGCTAATCACTGCTTATTCAATTCCTTTGCTGATAAGCCCTGTTTGAGTAATATCCTCAAGATAAACAAGTGTGAATTGTCTAGGATTGTTGTTATCACTTGTCAACTTTACACATACCTAAAGTTGTCAAGAAAACTAAACTTGAGCCACTAGATAGCAATGTCTACCAACTATCAGATAAATATCAAGCGAGATTGTAAATAAGGCTCGGAATAGAAATAGCAGAGCAGTAAATACTTTTAGATATCAGCAGTAGGGTTTTTCATCATACGGTGTCCTTTGATATACCAACTTGCTGAAGCAATGGATTTAAAAATTCATGATGCTCCTCCTTAGGAGTAGGAGGTAGCTCGGTTGGTTAGAGCGCCGTCCCTTCAGCATGCAAATGTTGAAGGTCGTGGGTTCGAATCCCACTGAAGTCTACTGACTGCTGGGGTTTGGTTGGACCCCCAGGTGTGCTCCGACCTGCCTGCAAACTGAGAGCAAATGGGCGCAGATATTGCAGCCTAGCCCCTAAGGCAATTAGTATTTCGCCGCCCATGCTTCGGGATGTGGCGTGTGATATGCATCTGATTTTAATCAACCTTTAATCAACCTTCTTATAAACAGCCTGTAGATACACCAATGAACTAAACAGCAATGAACTAAGGTTTAGTTCATTGGATACAGAATGCATCTTTGAAGGCCATGCTGTGGGTTACAGTTTGACGTCATACATGCTGTGGGTTACAGTTTGACATCATACATGCTATGAATACGCATTAACAGGTAGTGAGTCTCACCTTTTTCAGTTTTCCCTGAGTGAAAGTTGGTGATAGAGAAGACCTGACATATTTCCAGTGGTCGTCAGTCAAGTTGAGAACAGAGTGATCAATAGGGCCACCAATGGGTATTATCCGCCTGTTGGTGAACACATCAAAGTTCTTGATGAAAGCTTCCTTGATGAACTCAGGATCATACACCAATAAGTTGATATAGTTTCCTTCGTATGTTCTGTAAGCAAAATGGTTTATGGTATATCATACAGACAACATTTAGAACTAGGTTTGGTCCGATTCGCCCGCATGCAGTGTCGCCCCACACTACTGTTATGCTGCTAGGGGTGAAACTCAAAGAACAACTAGAGCGACAGGTTCAAGGATGAATTTGGCTGGAGACAGGTTCAAAAATTCCTAAAAAGTGTGTGTTTTGAGATTTCAATGGTTTCTTTCGTGTATGGATCCATTTCAGGTCATTCTAAATTGAAGATGCAGACCATCTGGAGCCAATGCACTTCCATAACGTATATCAATCATATCATCTGTTGAGCTACATACAGGATCGATTTATCTGACTTGCTTACCCGACAAATTTTCCATACTGCTCTCGGTAGAGTAAATCAGACTCCATTGCAGACTGCAAGAATGAATAACAGACATCAGAGCTAGGCAGGATGTTTGTAGGATATGATCACACTGACAACCAGACTACACAATTATCATGTGTATTTCTGATCAGTAGAGTCAATTAAGTACAAGTACCTAACATGCACCCGCCCCAAATCTGTGAAATGGAACTCAGGTCGTCACACCAAATTCTTTGTGATAGTACTCATGCTAAGCGAATTTGTTCACTCTCTACCGATCATAGTTATACATGCAATAGAATATCACGTCATCAGTGTGGGGTTTGATGAGATTTAATGGGGCTTGGAAATGATGAGCAATAGCAGAAATCAACAGGGCTGTACTTTAGAAAAATTGTAGGGGAGGTAATAATCCGAGGCAGATCCGAAACATCACAAGAAAGGGTGCTGTACGCTCCTCCAAAGCAGTTTCAGGTACGTAAATAGCAAATGGAAATCCTAAAGGCGTTGAATGTAACATGGATTATTCAGTAATAGTGTTTGTAGGCCTCTATATCCAGTTTTCTAGGAGCGGCAGTGTCTCTCTGCCTCCAAATCTACGGGCCTGATGAAACTACCACCAGGATATGGAAATGAGAGAAATTCTCATCGATTGCCTCGCATATATATGTAGCTAAAAAAGTCAGACTCAAATTAAATAGCCTGGGAACTTGGAGGGGGAGAGGGGACTTACAATCGTTCTAATCATCAATCACTCCTTGATCGAACTAAATACATTCTGAGTGAACGATTCAGGACTGTATGTTCTATCAAAGTATGCTTCTTTGCAAGGAAAGTTGTGGTAGTATTCTCATGTTGAACTTTGAACTTTAAGCACTCACCTGCCCATACATGGAGCCCATGGTTCCAACCAGCGGATAAGCTTTCGGTCCTGGAATCCCTTTGCTGTTAAAGTATCCAAATGTTCTGGTAGAGTACCTACAGCATCAAAGTAAGACCATCAAGAAAGACCAGTCTAGTCCAGTCTACCTAGATTAGCCTGCACAAGCTCATTGCATTCGACAAGATGTCAGAGTGAGTGAAGGCTAGTCTGCCCAGGCTAGATGAAAGCATTGGACTGGATGAGACTGCAAAGCTTCTTGTTGGAACTAAACACTGGTCTGAAAGTTCAACTCACCAGTAGCCAAGAACGCTTGCTGTCGTTCCAAGGAGAGCCCATTCTGGGATCTCTATGCCGTATATCAACATGATTTCCTCTTGTGTTATTGTTATTGAAGAATTCCCTCTCAGCTGCGTTTTTCAGTATCGTGCATCAATGCTCAATGTTATCTCAATAATAGCAACGGCTTTTAAATATCTCGCATTATAATCTCAGGTGCAGTGTAAACACAAATGACGAAATAATCTTTTACTAGCATGAGTCAAACGCATGAGTTGTCACAAAACTAACCCAATCACAATGCACTACAATTGCTATATTTGCAATAGGCTTTCATTACACGCCTCTAATCAATACTGTCAAGAAATGGAACGCTATCTTTATTAGTGTGCAGCAGTATAATATACTTCCGCAAGCTAACTTTGAGTATGAATTGAGCAAGCAAATATTGGGCAATTCAATGTGATGTGAAAATTAAAGCCCATAAATGGCATAAATATACAGTCTAGGTAAACAGTAACCATGATGCAATTCACGTTTTT
The DNA here is from genome assembly GCA_914767715.1 of Membranipora membranacea. NCBI lineage: Eukaryota > Metazoa > Bryozoa > Gymnolaemata > Cheilostomatida > Membraniporidae > Membranipora > Membranipora membranacea. The sequence continues at coordinate 8,172,811 of OU612072.1, read as the reverse complement.
TAAATGGGAAATAATATCTCATCATGATAACATCATGATTGCTGATCAGAGACCAAATATGGAAACATAACATGGAAAATCAAGCTGTCAACCTACAAACAGTCATGCTTGTGCCGCTGTATGCAATTCAGTACCGTGTGCGCCATTAGTCTTTACAATAAATCACTATTAAATAAATTATCTAAGCAAGAGGGTAAGGCATGTGTCTTTCAATCGAGAAGTCCGGTGTTAGTTTCCCCGGCAGATCACGGTAGTGTCAGGAGGAGCATCGACCTCAAACGCTCCTGTGCCCCATCAGGATTCAGTCCATAGACCCATACTGATACATGTCATTCATCTTACCTTAGAATCTACTTTGGGACATTTATCAACAAACTTCCAAGGAATATCATGATTGATGTATTTTGTGTCAATGTTAGTATTTAATCTTGATATATTAATGTGCTCGATGTTGTGATCCCTTTGCCTTGTCATAGATTATTGCTGGCGATTGTAACCACAGCCATCTTCTGATCATATTATTCAAACCAGCACTAAAACCAAGAAAAAACTCTGATCTGCGGCTCAATTTCCAGCACACAAGACATGCTTAAAAAATAGTATCCCAAAATGCAACTTTCCGGAATTCCCAGTATGATCAGGCGAATGGAAACATTGGTCAGGTTGATAGTGCATTGTGGGATGGTTAATGACATGCTCTTTACCTGATATCAACAGAACATATTAATTGTGATATGATATATTAACCAGGACAGTGGCTGAACGGATCAATGTGCTATGAAGATTTGTAAACACTGTCGAAACGGTCTAAAAGATTATTTGATGAATTGACCAGTTTTAGTAAGCCTTCAGAGAGAGGTCCACTCTAAGTCAGCATCAATCATAAGCAGGATAGGGTGCTGGTTAATTCGAAATATACATATATTACATATTTATTCTGGTAATGAATAGGTCGAGGGGATAAAAGATAAAAAGGATTACCTTTAGAAAATGCTAATTGAGTAAATTATAAAAGTGTGTGTGAACTTATTTATAGGGCACAAAAATGTATCAAAATACAGAGCCTACAGGTAATGGTTTGACGATGTGTCCAAATCTCCTGGTAGGGTCAGTGGCTTAGCCTTTATGCTTGACATTTTCTAGTAAAAAGATAAATTAAAATTGAGATAAGAAATGCAGCGGTGTGGTCAGATAGTCTACGTTAGACAGGTCGAGACTAGAGTAGCGACCACCCGATTTAAACAAAGCTGAGACCATCTCAATCCAACCATCGACCGGGAAGCCCCATCTACCAAATGCCCCCTACACACCACCCTCCCACAAAGCCCCCGTCAGCTGACCCAGCAGCCCCGACGAACCGCTCCCCTCCTCACTCATTAGGTAACTGTTGAACAGGTTGACTCCCTTTGTCAACAGTGCCGGTCCCCTCTGCAGTTGTTGGCTCTCTGAGGTCGAAATTTCAAATTTGATCTTGTCTTTTCGTTGTGGTTTATTTAGGGTACATTTTGTTTTCATTGACTTGTTTTACAAAGAAAAGAATATAACGATATTCATATAGCGTCGGAATTGGCATAATTTTGAGCTTTTTAAATTTTGATGACACATGTTTTCCAGTTGGTGTTTTCAAAATCACACGCAATGCAGCTTTCTGTAAAAGTAAAACTGATTTCAATTCACTTTGGGCTGTATGGCCCCAAAGCTTGATGCCATAAATAAGGTGTGGATAGAAGAATGTATAATATAAATTTATCATTGTCAGCACATCTAAAAACTGCCTGATACTTCACAATAATAAAAGAGCGTAGTTTAACTTTTTGCAAATCTGATGATATATAGTTTTTAAAAGAAATATTGCTATCAATTTCTAATCCTAAAAACTTAGTGGAAGAGATTGAATCTATTATTTTGTTTCCCATACTAACATTAAAAACTTTGGGATCGTCTACTTTTTTGTTAGGTGCTTTAAAAAGGACCTGGAAAGTTTTTTGGTACTTAGAATTAATCGGTTTGCCAAGCACCACTGTTCAATTTTGATTAAATTTTTTTGTTTTAATTTTTTGATCAGAGCTAAAAACTTTGGGGCGTCTGCAAATAAAATGTATTCAAATTGAGGAGCAGTGTTGACCAGGTCATTAATGAAAATTAAGAACAAAATTGGTCCCAGTACCGATCCCTGAGGACTGAGATACACCAATATTCACTTTCATTGTGGAAGAACAGCAATCACCCAACTTTACAAATTGCGAGCTGTCAGTTAGATAGGACATCTTTAAATTATTGGAACCAGAAGTAAAATTATAATATGGTAGTTTTTAAAGTAAAATATCATGATCAATAGAATCATAAGCTTTACTAAAGTCTAAAAATATACCTTGTTTGATTTCACTTTTATTAAAACTCTCATAAAGATTTTCCATTAATTTCGAGATTGCAAACATGTTTTTTTCCTTCCCTAAAACCGAATTGATTCTCATTGAATAATTTGTTCGTTTCAAAGTGGAGTCGAAGTTGTAATGCTAAAACTTTCTCACAAATTTTGGAAATTGCTGTCAAAATTGATATTGGCCCTTTTTAAAAAAAGTTTAACTCTTGCAACTTTTTGGCTATTCGGAAATTCTGAATTTTACATCATAAGATTTATAAGATAAGTTAATATTGGTGATATCCCATTTTTATTTTCTTTGATGATGCTCATTAAAATTTTGTCATAGTTCAATTTCAATTTTCCCATCAAAACTTCTGCGAAAGTTTCGCACAGGTTGTCATTGGGCTATCTATGCTATTTCATTGTTATCACAAGGGCTCATTGATTCGACCAATAAAACAAGTAATATTTATACACATTGAATATATATTCGCTATTAGTCTGAGTCCTCAAGACTTTTGGCTCGTTTTTATGTTATGTCTGCAATTTTGGGTGACCATGCAGAGAGCCAGCATATAATCAGTCTACACTAAGTCATTAAGTTGGAAATGAAATTTAAAAACACTCCAAAACAAAATCATGAATAGGGATTGTGGAGTACAAGAATTTACAGCCATAAAATGTTAATGTTGCCTTTGTGGTACAAGAACGTAGTTTAAAACTGTACCAAGAATTTTCTGTTAGTACAATAGTACAAGACATGGGTCTTAAACTGTTATCGTCAAGAACCTTTCTTTGAAATGCTTGCAGACGCCTTCTGATTTCAAGGAAAGAAAGGTAAGGCTCGACATCAATCGCCAGTAAGTTTGCTTTGTGTGGTAGTGGAACCAGGTGGAACCTTCTGTTTGTTGCCAGAAATTACAGTAAAATATATCGATTCACTCAATTATCTGACTTACCAACCGGAGGTCAAGTTTTTGGGTAAATACAATGTATCTAAACTGTAAGTTGCTGAACAGCAGGATCCCACTATACAATTGAAATCATGCTGTTAATAGATTCGAGTGATCTTGTATTGATTTGGCATACAAGGAGAGGCAACTCAAAAATAAAACTACAAACAGATAATAAATCAATTAATTAGAGTGTGAAGTAAACCCGAGCAAACCGTTATTAGAACTAAAATTAAATTAAGAAGGTTTTATAGCTGACCGTAGGGGTAGCCAATGTGTTCACTTTGATTGGCTATGTAAGGGACGTTATTATTATCCGTTGCTCTCATTATGGAAAACGATTATATCTCAATTTTAATTTTGGAAGATTTCAGTAGATCAATTTGCATCTCGCACACTGTCTCAGCCTTTGAGAAGAAATCTACATCCCATAAAACTGGGCGACCATTACAAAAAAAATTCAAGAAAATTCATCACAGATATAACAAGCTTCTCGGCCTATTGGCTCAGATCAAAGTGCCACTGCCAATGACTGAGTAGTGTAAGTTTCAGTTTTGGCAGCTTGCTGCATACCTAGTCAACGTAAGGTCACCACAGGGTTGCTGACACTTCATCATAGCCTTAGATAATTGTCACAAAATTATTAGAATTGTGTGACGAGTTCGAGAATTCTGGTGGTCAGAGTTGAACACTTTACAAATGACATACAGCTTGTCTTCCAGAGCAGAGAAATAGCATTTTCTTAGAATTGAAACTAAGGAATAGAATCTGATTTTTATTTGTCTAGTATGAGTATTCACTAAAACAACATCACCGATTAACTGTCTTGAGTATAATGTTTGGTATCTTGATGCTCTCACTATTTATATGATATAATAGAAAAACAATGCTGATAAAATGATGATGAAATACAAAAACGATGCTAATGAAATAATGATGAAATGGTTCTAGAACATTGTAAAAGCAAAGCTATTGGGCTTTTTGGCTATTTGGCTAACTTGAGTCATCTTTGTCACTGCACAGAATTTGTGACAATAGTTAACAAATCAGTAAAATAGAATAAGATGGATAAAATTCATGTCTTGAGGAACGTTGTCTTGATGACATACTAACTTATTGGAGGCAAAAATTTGCTTCGTATTTGACTTGTTGAATGCAGGCTTAATTCTATAGTATATGCAAATCACAAGATATTCGTCAATTTTGGACAGAAGATTGGGCTGCCCAAAAGAGGGACGCAATGTGCCTTAAATCCTCATACTGAGAATGCCATAATCCTAGCTCACTGGAATGCATCCTAGAAGTGAGGCCATAAGAGACCTCCTGAACTGGGTGTGCGACAAGCTGCCAAAACTGAAGCTGACACTATTCGGCCATTGAGAGTGACACTTTGATCTTAGCCATTAGGCCGAGAATCCCTGTTTATGACAAAACAGAGGGTGTGCTGCCCAGAAAGAGGGACGCAAGTTGCCAGGAGTCCTTGTACTGAGACTGTGATACATCCTAGTAAACTAGAATGCATCCTAGAGGTGAGGCCATGGTGGACCTCCTATTCGTGAGTCTGCGACAAGCTGCCAAACTGAAGCTGGCACTAATCGGCCATTGAGAGTGACGCTTTGATCTTAGCCAATAGGCCGAGAAGCAGTTCATGCTCTGCCCACAAGATTTGAGTTGCTGCAACAAGCTGCAACAACTGGGCTATGCATTGAAATAACTGAAATGATGTACATATTATTGTACTAGGTTGATGTGTGTAACACAGCTGTACTTCAATGGAATCAACCACATCACAGCTGTTTGGGGTTGTAGTTGGTGAATATATCGGAGTCTATGACTGATTTGCACTACAAACTTTGTCCGTGACGAACAAGAAATCATTGTAAGAATTATTATCCCAAATTGCTATAGAATCCCTCCATTGACTTTTAGGATAAAAAGAGCTGTACCAACTCTCATTGTGCTATTGTACTATTGTGCTATGTGCTATCGTACAATATCATATCTCTTTCACCCAACTTGACAAGGTGTCAATGTTACCTCAATGACATCGAATTGGGTCCACTCAAATCCAACAATGTTTGCGTAATGATTACCTGGCGCTTTAACTCAGAATTTTGGTCAACGCTGGTGGCTTTGCTGGTGGCACCCAAAACCACTTTCTTGAAGAACCATCATGTTATACATAATATTACATATAGAACATTCCAAACAACAACTGGTGAGGCCACATCAAATCCGATTGTACCTTGTACCCATGTACCCAATTTGTGAGAGTTTCGTCCATCTTTTATTTGGCTAATTACCGTTAACAAAATAAGATATTGTTTAGAGCGTTTTATTCTTGAAACTAGAAACAGTTTTTCTCTAATTAAGGCAGACTGTTTAATAGTTGAGGTCAAATCTTAGCTACAAAGCTGTAAGAATGTTTGACTATTGCCATGTACCATCAGTTTCAGGCAAAAAGTGGGTGAAAACAAAATCTCATTCATGCCTGAAAAAGCCACACAGAAATAATATGGTCGGTCAATACTTAGTTGATCAAACTTGGAGCTGCTTTGGTTGCTTGATTGGTTGGTTGGTTGATTACTGGCTGTACAAGGGTAATCTTAGGGTTGTTTAGTTTTGATATCAACATCTATTATGCGGAGAGAGATATCCTGTTATGGGTTCGGGTTCTAGGATCCATAGTACTCATGCCGTACCCTATACCCAGGCCTACTGGAAACACGGTTAGTCTTCATGTCAGAGAGGCAGAGGGGTCCTTTTTACTGCATGTGGTGTGTTCAAACTCACAGTGGTCGATCGGTATTTGAGTCTATGGCGCTGTAAAATTATTGAATATCAATGATCTGACTCGGTAAGAGCCGAACTGGGCTGTGTTCAATCATTAGAATTCTTTTTGGCCTGACTCACCTTGGTGTTTTTCTTCAAGTTGTGCATTATTGGTACTTGGTACACTATATCTTCCTATCTGTTGTGAAACAGCGGTGGGAAATTTCAAATCTCCATAAATAGAGTACCACAGTTATGTACCGTGGCCCAGAAAGCCGGATAAAATTAAACGTATCTGCTGTGCATTTAATTTAAAAAAGCCTGAATTGAATTAAACATTTAATTGAATTTAATCAAACTTTTCTGCATCAAACTTTTCTGTTCTGCATCCAATTTTTCTGTTTTGCACATAGACCTACTAATAATAACCCTGGACAGGACGTGACAGATATAGAGCTTATACAGTGAGCAGTGAGGCCTATTATAACTGGAATTCCCCAATGACACAACGATACTGTGTGGTGCACAGTGCAAGCTGCAATGAATGGTTTTACTATATGAGCGTAACTGATTATTAGCTATAATGGCATTTTTCTCATAGAGATATCGTAGACCGATGCCTACAAGTTAATTTGATCTGAAAGGTGATGTACCAAGCAACGCCATAGTCTCTGAATATTATCTCTAGCTTAAATATTGAATGAGATACAACCATTAGAAGTCGGCAATATCTGTAAACGTTGATACATTATAGCAAGGAGCAACAGTGAAGATAAAAATGTGTCTTGTATTGGTTGTAATAATAAATGAGAAGTCTTATTCTTACTATGCAACTGAACATCCAGAAGTACCACTAGAAGTACGAGTTGCATACTTTATATCATGATATGCATAGATAGACCAGTTACTGATGCTGAAATATTACCAATCTATTGAGTTTAGATCGGATGTTTTCATTTTTCTCTGATGTTATCTTCTGGGTTTCGTAATGAACTCGTATCATTATGTATCGGTGGATAAGGGATCTGATTGTTGAAGTGGAATGCACAGCACATTTCATAATTCCATGCAAATTTCCTAAAAGAATATGGTTGAGGACTCTGTTTCGGGTTTTGATAAGTATGTTTGTGTCAACACCATTGCATGTTATATAATTGCGGAGCAGTTGCTCGCTCACTGCGAAGAGTTTCTTTGTGTTGGGAGAAAGTACAACAAGCCCGCCCCTATTCTTGACGGACACCAGTGTAGTATCATCATTCGGGTTGTTAGTGTCTGTATCTATAAATAAGTGAATCTCTACAGTCTGAACATGTCTAAGATGCCTATCATGTTACATTGTACTCTCTCCTTCTTCTCAAATCTGCGTATGCGTTGCTCCTTTGTTTCGGAACTTTGGCTTCAGGATCGGCATTCAGCATCGCTACTCAGTATTAAGGGTATATCTGGAACTACAGGTTCTGCTGCTTCAGCAGGAACTGTATCTGTTTGCACAGTATGTAAATCCTCACTAGTTTCTGCGTTGGGACTCGGGGGGGGGGGGGGGGGGTTTGCAGCGTCTCTGCTTAACACTCTACGTTTTTTGGGTTGTGTGGGTTGTAGATACGCAGGATACTCCGGAAACATAGTAGGCACTGCATTCGAGTAGAGCATAGCCCGTCTCCCTGGAAGGTTAGGAGGCACTCTGTATGCACCCTTTCCAAAATGCTTGCTGCATAGAACAGAGTTTGTGCTCGGTTTCCAATCTTTACGGGACACTGCTTCGATCCATTTGTCATGGCGTTCCTGCTGAGGCGGAAAACGGTGGAAGGTGAGGCTTGCATCCTTAATTGGTGTGTTGCTACAGCCAAAAGCACAGCAGCAGTGTCGACTACTTTTACTGGCCTGTAAAACATGACATCAATCTTTCTCCTACTTTGCGAAAGTGAAAAAAGAGCATAATGTCGCGCCTGTCATTGCCACCTTTACCTGACAGTATTGAAAAGTAGAGCATACCATACCATGGAACTGAAACAAATTAAAACACAAGTATAGTTATGAATCTTATCTTACCGATTGCGATGTTGATGCGATGTCAGGTGTGCAAGAAATCCACTGAGCAACTGGACAGTTTAGTCTCAATAAGGCAAAGCCCACCAATGAAGAGTATGCAAAAATTAAGCTAATCCTACAGCGATAACTTTCAAGATCATGCTACTTATGGGGGCTTGTAACAAACCCCTTGAGCTACAATACAGATGGACACAGCATGTGCAAGGTTGACCAAGGTTATAGCTATTTTTAGCTAGCCATGCTTTGAGTCATCAACTGATTGCAGCACACCCACATGGTAAGGCCAGTGTCTTTCAGAACGCATTAACAAATATTTTCACGCAACAGTCAGTCATTGAGTCATGATATTTCCGACTTCTAATGGACGTAACTCACTCAATATTTGAGTCAGATACAAAATTCAAAGACTTACAGCTGGCTTGGTCCATCACATTTCACATAAAATTAACTTGCTTGCATAATTTCTCGATGAATCTGTGAGAAAAATGCTATTTTCTTGCTGCAATGCTTAAATGATGTATCACTGTTTACAGATATTGCTGGCTTCTAATGGTCGTATCTCATTCAATATTTGAGCTAGAGAAAAAATTCAGAGACTATGACGTTGCTTGTTACATCACCCTCCAGATAAAATTAACTTGTAGGCATCAGTCTTCAATATCTCTATGAGAAAAATGACATAATAGCTAATAATCAGTCACGCTCATATAGTAAAACCATTCATTGCAGCGCTCACTGTGCACAACCCAGTAACGTTATGTCATTGGGGAATTCCGGTTATTATAGGCCTCACTTCAGCTGCGCAGGTCACCTGTCTAGGTTTATTATTAGTAGGTCTATGGTTTTGCATCAAACTTTTCTACTCTGAATCAAACTTTTCTACTCTGCATCAAAATTTTCTACTCTGAATCAACTTTTCTACTTTGAATCAAAAATTTCCGCTCCAATGATATCAGCCACCCTATATTATATTACTGGTTTTACATTGTGTATATTAGAGCTAGATAATCACAATTGAAGATCTTAACAAAGATACTGAATGATATTAGGTAGATGCATGGACTCAATAATAAACCTAGACAGGAAACTTTATGGAGCATTAGCATTGAGGCATTTAATTGTGGGCAACACAACGAAATTGGAAGGTGTATAAGCAATGATGCTATCATTGATTTACTGCCCACAATCCAGGTTTTTTGTTGATAACTCCATCAATTTTGATTGGATTTTGAGTTTGAAAATTACAATAGATTAAGCAGCTTGTCCAGAACCGTTTGATACTAATCTTGAAAAAAAATTTGAAGAGGAAATAACATCAAAATGATAACAAGATGCTGCTGATACCACTTTTCTTACAAAACTTGGTAAGTAATATTGAGTCCCCAACAACCCTGAAATAAGGTTGCTCCTCCGCTGCTAAGAAGTGCTCTTGTAAGAAGGTTGCACATGGTTTGCTGAAAACTTATCTGAGCTTGAGATGGAGAACAAATTGAAAATAGAAACAAATCTAAGTCATGACACAAGTTGTCTTGAAGACATACTTACTTATTGGTGGCCACAATTACAGCTGTCTACAGTTGTAAACTTCTAGTGAAATGCAAATCCATATGTGGTATCTTGAGACAAGGTAGTGTCAAGAAGAATCTTTGTTACAATGGAGAATGTTTCTGCACATTCAGTGACAAATGATAATGAGTGCAGTTTTTGTGAAAATTTCATTCAGCTCTTGTTTGATTATATTTCAATAAACAAATAAATACATTGTCAAAAAATTCTATTTCTGGAACAGATACAGTTGATTTCCACTTAACCATTAACAATAACGAGTTCAAGTTCAATAGGGTATGATGCCAGTTTTATTCCGGTACGAGCGTTCTTTCCCCTTCTCCTTCCATAACTTGACCCCTCTCCTCAAATGTTATATCAACAGCTCCATGCCATGCTGAGATTAGGACTATAAGACATATAGGACCATTAGGATGTAAAAGTCCGATAACCAGGGTCAATTCAGTCCGAGTACCTGACTGTAACACTAGAATTCTATGTCGGGTCATCACACCTAATTCTTTCGGATGGTTGGTGGTTCTTTGCAACTCTATGGTATATCAAATATTTACCAAAGCAATATAATGTAGGTATAATGTGGTATACATATGCACTTAAACTGTACAGTGAATATATATTAATTAAACCCAATTGCTATACTATATACAAATTGAACACTTACCATGAACAATATTAAAATTAAATACTAATGTGATATAAACTTACACCAATGAAGAGTGTTTCTTCTCTTTATATGTATTCATGTATTCACTGTACTCGGACCAATTATCTGGATAGAGCTACTAGCAACAGAACGTTCTTTTTGAGTTGATAACTTCCATTGTTTGTATTCGTGCTCTAGGAAAATAAATCAAGTGATTACAGTCAATTGTCAAGGAAAGCAGTATTATAATTACATTTCATAGACAACCATAGTGTGACTGCAAGAATAAGGCATCAAAATATAACACATAAATGAGCTATTATAACACAAAATTACTGCCAAAAAAAATACCTACAAATATTAGATTAATCTATTTTCTATAATGCAAAAAGACTTCAGTTCATTTCTGAATATCAGATAACATCAGATAACATCCATATACATCACGGCAGCAAATTCTTACCACAAAGATGTCATTAACAGATTATTATTTTAATTAGCAGACAAAATTTAACATTAACTTACTGATAAATAATATTATAAGCAACCAGCTTACTGACGTGGTGACTTGTCTGTGGCTACAGACGTGGCTAACTGCTCCCTATAAGAATAAACTATAGCGGGCATGCTAATTAGCGCCATCAACCCATTTTTTTGGGGATGGTGAGATGGCGCAATCGGTTAGCAAGCTAGCTATTTACTGCCAGGCGATTAGTGCCACAAGATTTGTGGGTTCGAATCCCATTGGGGGGAGCTGTCAAGGTTGATTGTTACAGCCCCCAGCACCTTCAGGTGTATACCTCTTCTGTGTACTCGTCTTCTGACTGACTCATGGAAAGACACGTGACAGCATGGAAAGACATGCTGAGAAGCTGGAAAGACAGCTAAAAACTCACTGCAAGGGGTCCCACCAATGGGCTATGTCAGGCCAACAACCCTAACCCGTGCGCTGTGTTGCATAGGGTGGCAAATGTGGAGTGGAATGAGCTATGGGTCAAGAGAACATAACTCTGAGTGGTCAATAGTGGGCATGCTAGTTAGCGCCATCAACCCTTTTTTTAGGGATGGTAAGATGGCGCAATCGGTTAAAGCGTTGCTTGCTTATCATGCCAGGTGATTAGTTCCGCAAGAGTTGCGAGACAGGAGATCACAGTCAGTCCACTGCCTGTAGCGCAAACATGTCAGCTCTCTGACTTGTGTATGGGTTGCACTATGCTCAATTTGGTGAATTTGAGTAGTGAACTGTGGCACGAGGGGCGGGTGCCTTGACGATAGAGACTTTGCCCCGATGAGTTGATGGAAAGCAAACCTCCCTACACTGGTTTGGCTTAGAGTATATGCATGAGAGCAATGGGACGAACATTGTTGCACTGAAACAATGAAGAATTGGCAGCCTCCCTGGTTGCGCAACAGCGTAAACACACCAATTATGTCAAAACACCGAAACTGACAAAATGCACTGAGTGTATCTCATTCCTTAGATTTCTGTTGCAAAATTCAGAAGATATCTAAAAATCGTTTCTGTGGTCTTTGAAGAGATTACCATGGAAACTCAAAAGTAACACCAAAAAATCCAATTAGAAATTGTGCATGGCAAGTCACCACAGATATCACATATCGACAAGTTTGAGAAATCATAAGAAAAATTATCTATGATAACATTATATGAATGAGTTACCAGCTCTTTGTTCAAGTAGCCATGACTGCTTGTCAGTAAGTCGGTTATAAAATTCTGCCTTGTATCCACTCAGTCAACATCGTTATTCAACTACTTTGTGAATAATCTTGATACCACCACTAGAACTGCTGTAAGCTCAATGCTCTCTTGCTGATTGTTCAGGCTATGAGGTAATACTGCATTATAAGGCTGTTTGTTAGATATGAAACTATCAATAATCTTTCCACTTATCGTAGCTTCAAGTATATGCAGCTTATATCAAATTATAACAAAATTCAACCAAATACTGTATAATAGGAAATAACAAGAAATGTCCCCTCTTATCGTCAAATTAGCAATAGGTTGACTGCACGATGTGAGAAGTTTGTGTTATAAAGTTGATAACCAAAACCTATTTCACTTTTTTTACCAGTATATAATAATAATTTAATATATATAGGCAAAAAAAGGAGATTTATATTACATCGTAAACTTGCCCTGACACTTGAAATACAAGTTATGATTGATTGTGATGCCTGGTAACACTTTTTTTAACAAGGGACATGATTCTCTTTTACCTTGAAATTTTCCTTGCTTCCGTTAACCAAGTGCTCTAGATTAGCCTAGTTGTTTTAGATTTGGAAAAAGGTAAAGATTGAAGTAACTGTAAGCCAACCGACCTTTGCTTTGCTGAGATTTCACTATCACTTGCATCGTTTTATAAATATGTCTATGTTAATCTTGTCTCAATCGAGTAATTAGCCAATCATATAGTTGTTTTTGCACTGATATCAATTTATTTTTCGATCACAGAGGATGTAGTATACCCTTACTTCACAACTAACCTGCATACAGCCGCTTCCAAATCAAGTGAACTATTATCCGCCTGGAGTGTTTCTTGGGGAGATGGGGATGGTGAGATGGCGCAATCGGTTAACGCGCTTGCTATTCACTGCCAGGCGATAAGTGCTGCAAAATCATATCCCAATCGGGGATGTTTCAATGTTGATTGTTCCAGCCGCTAGCACCCTCGGGTGTATACCTCTTTTGTACCTGGAGTGTTTCTTGGTTCTTTTTGAATATACTACCACATACTTCCTACTAGAATAATATCAAAAAGGTAAGCACTGACAGACCATAGAAATGTAAAAATGACACTTCATCAGATAATATACCTGAAGCCACATAAATCTTGGTTTGTTCTCATTGAGCCGTGTCAGTTGGCATGGATTGACCCAATTGCTTGAGCTCCCAAACTGAAAATTCATCTAAACCTAAATAGGGAAAAGTTAGCTACAATAGACAGTAATGGTCAGTTTGGTCAGTTTGGTGCAGAAAGGCCCCTGTCTCAGAATCCATATAATAAAATAAATAAAATTTAATTTATTTACAATATCAAAATTCAAAAATTCGTGTTTTGCTGGCCCCTGTTGTTTTGTAAACTGCTTCCTAGGAGTCCCCAAAACTTAACACCAAAAAATGCTTAAAATTGATTGTTGACACATGGCGCAAAATGATACGTCAGTGGTATGTAAGGGATATGTTTCAGATTAAAAATATTTCTATCTGTGTCACAAACTTTATCTCTTTCTTTTTTTTTCCAAGGTGCCTTGTTTCATTTCAATAACCGTCAACCGTCAATGACCATTTAGAGCCTAGTCTGTTTTTTGACAGCTTGCTGTACACTTTAGGAGGTAATTCAAGCTTTCTAGATTCTCAGCCTTTAGGATGCATCAGTCCCTCACTATGACCTATATGCAAACTAAAATCTTATTGACTGCTACCCAAAATCTTCTGTTTATTTGTACTAAATAAGTTGTGTTTTTTTTATGCTGGATTTATTCTAGACTAGGTAGATTTATGAGATGAGATGAGAAAATTGAATTCCAAATCGGCGAGTCGGAAGTTTCGGGGCATCATATGTTCCTCTGAGGAAAACGGCTAGCAATAAAGATGAAAGAAGATTACATAAAAATTGATAAGTTTTCAAAGCTAATATGTATATGTTTGTTTAAAATTTTCAGGTCAAACTTACAGCTCTGCTGCTTATCAGCAGTTTCGGGATTGTACATCACAAAGTTATGTCACCGGCCAACTCTGCAGACTGATGAACCATTTGTTATTAATAATGATTTAAACTAAGACTAACATAGAGCCAGGAAGTAAAAGGTTATGAACTCAAGATTTTACAACGGTAAACTTAAGACTCTGGAAATTTAAGGCCTGAAAATTTTGCATTTGCCCTCTGCATTGAGCCTAGTCTTTTTAAAATATAATGTAAATATGGTATTTATTTATCAACGGTACTTCGAGTTATTGTGGTTTGTGATCGTGAGATTGGGTATTACTTAAACGAAAATTATTATTTCCTCACTAAAATCCTGATGTTTCGACTTCAAGTTGCTTACACATCGCAGCGTAGCCCTTTCATTTATGTCAGCAGTCTATATTACAATCATTTTTAAATTCTACAACTCAGTCAACCATAAGAGCGAATTCCAATGCTGGGCAACAAAAATTGAATAATTGAATACAAAAAGAAATTGATAAAGCTGTCCGCTCTTTCATCAAGTAGACATAACTCCATCATCTTACCATTCACAGCATATCACCAAAAACGAAAAAGACCAAAATTGCAAGAATCATAACACTGATGATTGAAACTTGACATTGTGCAAAGCTTAAAGTTTAACGTTGTCATTATTGAAGTAATTTTTATTTTTGTGTTTCCCAATTATTATAGTTTGATGTCTTTATATTACTGGATAACAGTACAAATTTTTTGTGGATTGTAGCAAAAATGATGGGAGTCTAGCGCAGATGAATGTCAAGGCAAGCTATCAAAGTAACTTTCTAGACGTTCATAAATGACTCCGGAAACTTCCCAATCGCAACATTGCTCATCCACTCATCACCCACAATATTGACTTCTGAATTGCAACTTTTATATATATATATATATATATATATATATTGAAAGTTTATCAAAACAGCATAGGAAGCATCTTTACACCCCTCTATGTATTCATAACCAACAACCAGATATGAAATTATTTTGCAAATATATCTTCCCGTGAATATTTTTTTTAATACTCCGATCTGCATTTAGACATGAGGCTTATTTGTTGAGTATTTCCAGCCTCACCTTTCCAGCTGACCATGCCATCGGTCTGTGATAGTTAATTTGTTTCGAGCTATGTTATCTACCCATGTAAATTTTATTAAAAGTGGCTTCAGAAAACGCTCATCTGAATGGCTCTAACTAAATCGAGTCTATCATTGTTGCTATCGTGGTGTTACTGTGTAGCTTTGTCACATTATTCTATATGAGGATAAATCCTCAACCACATGCCATAAATAAAACTACGGGAGGTCATGACCCTAAAATAAACAAATTTTAAGACCACAATTTGCATTGATTGATGACCTACAAGAAAAGACATCATACATGTCAGTCTGAGACAGAACATACTGGTTACAGAATGAATGGTATCTGGGACTCCACCAAAGCTCAGTAATTTGACTATAAGTTCTGAGTTTAAGTATGACTAAGTTCCATGGTGTAATGAGTATTGGGGAAACAACAAAAGTCTCTTGCTTGTGCCACTAGTGAGTGTATGGCAATTTTGCATCTTGCATTGTCATGTATGCATGTGATTCAAATGGAAAAAAAGGCTGTGATAACTTTGTTGACAACACACCTGCATACGACTGCTGAAGATAGCAAGTGATTTATCAATTGCCTGTCAAGGGTACCTAGTTTGTTTCCTGTTTGCCACGATAAACACCATCAAGGAGTAAGGATATACTTACTCTTACTATATCAAAATAGGTACCACTGTCAAACCATGGGCCAATTTGGGGGGAATGTAAAATTACCCCCCCCCATAACTATACCAAATATACCAGAATAAACACATGAATCTGGTGATGAAGAAATCCTCAAAAACCATACCAGGGCATTGTCAATATAGCTTGAGCTTAATGGTCATCTTTTTTCATTTCAGAGTGGCAATGCAAGCGATCCATCCAAAGAATAAATTGTATTTCAGTCATTTCGTAGGAAATGTTTATTTGGTCATACATAAAAATGATCATACAGTGGACAATCTCAAATATGACGGTTCTTTTTTGGTAGGCGTTCTGACATGTTTAGCAGATATCACTGTTAAAGGGCAACCAAGGTTTCAAACAACTTCTCATTGATGGCCATTGATTAATAGCAGATTGCACCTTCTGCATGGGGAAAAAGAACAAATATAATTCGGATGATTATTCAGCCAGAATTCTTGTGAAACATTTCTTCCATCAGGTACTCAAACTCAGCTTAAAGAGAATACCACATAGCAGTTTCCTGTTCCTGTTATTATTTAGCCTGTGCTCTATAATTATTACAGCAAAGTCTTGGAACCTCCCCTAAACTGAAGTGTTACCCAGCTTAGAGTCAGCAACTACTTTGAGTTTTGCATCGCGTAATGCACAAAGCTGATGCTGCCCAGCACATTATTTGCTACCCATTAATGCATTGCTGCGAAACCTTGGTTGCCCTTTAAAGTCCTAGCTCTTTAAATGTAATGCATGGTGAGGTGCAGCCAATAGGACATACTGTACCGTCTTCAAGCTAAAAAATACATACACGAATACAGTTGACAGGCTGACAGCACAATTAAAATAAATGAGTGTCTTATTCAATGAAGGATACTGAGAAACCTGCATTGTGGCTACTCGATATAAGGCAGGATTGAAAAAGTAGCGGCGCATGCAAGCATAGAAAACTAATTCCCGAAACATAAAACAAACGGCCTAGCGCAGTTAATTTTGACAACAAACTGCGAGACTACTGCACTACAACTAAAATTGATAATCCAACCAATATACACTAGATGCCAAATAGGTAAGTTAAATTTTTTCTGGTTCTGTGATGTAAATTCTGCTTCTATTGGTAGATATCACTCATAGAAAATTAAACGTGGGAAAGGTATATTTTGCTTTCATATATATATATATATATATATATGAAACTGTGTCTATTTATTGATATATACATTTGCAAACACTGCGATATGGTTAAATTTTGAAAGATCACTTATTTATATGAATTTGGAACAACTGAATGGCCCCGCTGTACTTAGTTTATCTAAGTGAAGCTCTAAGTACAAATTAACATTGTAACATACCACAAGTGGCTCTGGTTGTCTAAACTCTCTGCAAGACTCCGATACGAATGCAGCGCATTGTGGTATTGGTGGACATTTAGTAAAGGTGAAGGGTATGCTTGCAGCCTGGAAATATTCAATAATATACGATTGTTACACGGTAATACATTCATCAATACATTCATGGTTGCGAAAATAACTTTGATTAGGAAAACGCTTCAACAGCTTCAATAGTTTTAAACGCTGCTTTGGTTTAGGTAGTGGGTGGGGGTGATTGTGAAGGAATTTATATGGTTAAGATCGATCCTAATTGGCAATAAAAACATCTCAAGTTAATACAATAAAAAGGGGTAGGAGGTAGCCCAGTTGGTTAGAGCGCCTGCCCTCTAATGCACAAGCATAGAAGGTATTTGGTTTGAATCCCGCAGCGGTCTACCTGATAATGGACAGAGACAGACTTGCGATTTTAACCCCAACTCATTATATTAAGCTGTTATGGCGAACAAAGCCTACTATATACCGCAATATTGAGCAGCGGGATAATGCAGTTTATTGTGACAAAACAATGAGTGCTTCTTGTAAATGTAAAGGTTTTGAGCTGATATAATTTAAGGCAAAACAATTGCACTCAATAACTTAAACTTCTTCTTTCCACCACACACGAACATAATAATCAGTTATCCACTTACCTTGGTTGAGGGAACGTGATGTAGAACCAAAATTATAATAAAGCAGTAGATTAGTGAGGATCTCATGATAGTTTAAGGTGCAAAATCTGATCCAAACCAAACCATACTCGCTCTTCTGAAGCAAAGATTCTAAATGAATTTATATCACACTTTGTTGCCAACGACAGAAATTTTTCCTTCAAAAACAATGACCAAGCATAAAAGTTAGAAGTTATATGACAAACTGACGATCAATAGTTTTATAATTCTCCAAAATCATTGGTCACGATTGTTGCAAATTCCAAACTTACACCAGTAATATCCTTATTCCAACATCTTCAATTCACAACCGAGACATGACACTTCGGTAAATATTTAATCCGCTTAGTTGAGTCGAGTATAGGACTGGTAGGGAAAATTTGATGAGGAAAAATGATTGAAGTTGTTTTTGTGTGGCCAATCTTACTGAAATGTCGATTTGGTCACCGAAAGTGCAAGACTACAAGGGTTACTGCCACTTGTATGTTGATAATTCAAAATAATCTAAGCGAGTGCATGGGAACACTAGGGCACAAGTTTCATCCAATTGCCTGCACTTTGAGAAACCTACCCATTACACCGCTGACTCTTTGTTTCTACCAGTATCAACAAAGTTGGCATGGCTTCCATTCAAAAAATCTTGATTATACAATCAATATTCCTGTTTTAAAAGATGAAGAGGGCAATAAGTATTTTATTCATATTTATCTCATGTAGTCAAATAATTGCAAAAGCATTTACATTATTTTGGACTAGCTCTGTTCACTGTTCCCATACAAAACTGTGGAGACACAGTCTTGACTTTGAATACACTTTGTACCATCAGCCCAACTGTAATAAAACACTGTTGTATGAAAATGACTGACTGGTTATTTATTACCATCAGGTAACAGTAAATAAAAAGCAGCGTCTATATCAAAACGCTTGATAGGAGCTATTTGTAGAGTTTCAAACAAACAATTGTAAAGTATGATCATCTCTAGACACTATACCAAATGTAGGCATACTTAGAATCACATGAATCTAGTAATCTAGTAATCCATTGATCCTTATTAGGGTAATTATAATCTCGCTTGTCTTAAATTGGTCGTATTTCTTCAGGTCAGGGTGATGATGGCACCAGTCAAACCCCCCCCCCCTCCGCACAATTTAATAGATTTCTTCATTCCTGCATGGAAATTATTCTATTTGCTCACACCAATAAGTCATAAGTAAAGTCATTATGAAAGTCAAGTCATAAAAACATACAATAATATTTAGATAAATCATACATTTTACAGTAAAAATGGGATGGTTATCATCAAGTATAGCATCTCTGGTTCAATGGGTGCTTTAACAGGTTGTAGAGAATGTGCAGTATCACTGTTACCCCTGTTGATCTCTAGTCCTGATGCATGTTGGGCAGCCAACTATACAAACTGTTCCATCTTCAAGCTAAAAACACATGAAAAAAAACGTTGTTCAATACAGCTGACAGGACATTTACAATAAATGATTGTGTAATACAATAATGGCAATCAAGGATATCTCCAAAAGTCTTTTTACCGGGCCTTGTGCAGTAATTTCGAGAAAAAAAACGCTATCTATCAACTTTGCCATTGATAGCAAACTTAACAACCAAAGAATACAAGCTAAACTGTATATTTTTGTCTAAAGAAAATCAAATATAATAACCCTGCTGTGAAGAGCATCTGTAGGTGAAGCTGAAATGCATAATGATATTGTCACCTACCACAAGTCTGTCCGCTGGTCTATACCCTTCGCATATTTCTGATGATATAAAAGCACATGGAGGTATCGGTGGACATCCATTTGAGGAGACGAAGAAGGGGAACAAGGGGAGACTTGCAGCCTATAAAAAATATATAAAATAAAATGTATGTAATCGTATGGTAAAAAAACTCACTATCTGTAAAAAATAACATACAACTTTTTGCTGACATAGTATGATCATGATCTAGGAAACCTTTGGTGGTTAGGATATAAGCAATAACATCTTTGAATGGTTTCAGAGCTATCGTTCATGTTGAATAGGTCAGAGAGGTGATGAAGTCGAAAAGGCTTCTCTGCACATTGTACCAAATAGGTGATCTTAGATGGCAATCGATGCAGTCTAAAACTAGACCCACATACTCCACTTTCACACAAAGCTTACCATGTACGGCAATGTAAATGTAATGATCCTTTGAACTGTAATACTATACTAAGGAGTTGAATAACTTACTTTACAAACAATCACAGACACCAAGAAAGAGACGATAAGTGATGATCTCAAGTTAATCTGAGGAACAAAATTTGATCAAAACAAAATCCAACTCTCTCTTCTGCAAACAAGAATCGAAGTGAAAAGCGATCACAGGTTGTTGCCAGCGACAGAAATATTTTCCTTAAACAATAATGACATAGCATAAAATTTAGGTGTAATATGACAAAATTATGATAAATAGATCTTTAAATTGCAAATACTATTAGTTGGGATTAACATATTTTTACCAAACTGACACCAGTAATTTCCTTGTACCAACATCTTCAATCATAGTTTCACAACTTTGACTGTCATAATGACACTTGGGTCGATAATTTTAAACTAAGCCATGATAAATTGGTTAACCTCATTATAGGACTGCAGAAAAGAGTTTGTTTAGGTGTAAGATGTTAAGTATGGTCATTGTGTGGTGTATAGCTGTAATCAGTTCCGCTCCATTCAGATTCGAAAATATACCAGTTACTGTTAATATATGAACTCTATCCCATAACAAGATTATAAGGCAAACAGCCAAGTGGTGTTTTCTCTACATCATGTGTGTTGAGACTTTGAGTGACCGTTTTTTTATTATGAGCTACCTGAGGACATGGATATGCTTGGGAAAGAATTATTATCATTGATCATTGAAATTTACCAACTGGCGTTAATATGGAGACACTATTGATGGTGCTAGGAGCAGATTTTAGAATTTTGACTTCTGGGAAAAGATTTTATTACTTCGCTTTGATTACTAGTTTGAGGTATATGTTATTTTATTTTGGCAATGGTATTATCCCACGACCAGCATAGAATATTTCATGATCCTTAGCACTGAACTTTCCTTGAGAGCTATGTCAGTACTGACATAGTAATTTTTGTATTATTCAAATTGATGGTAACTTTTAAAACTCATGTGAAGATTTGCCGAGTCACAACCTTGTGATGAAAGCATGGCAATTTTAATTCATAAAAAACTCATATGATTTAAAAGTGGTTTCCTTACGGCAGCAAAAATTCAGGGATCCGGGCAATATGTCAGTTGTTATGATGGCATCACAGAAATGCTGAGAATTCAGAATGTCAGTGGAAGTTTAGTAGAGAGCTAACAGAAGATGCATTGCTTGCAGTGAAAGAGTCTAGTACCAGTTCTTACTCTAAGTTAGCTAGGAGCACCAGGATTAACCGGATTATCAGATTCAACTTCCACATGGTAAAGGGTCTATGAGGAATAATGAGGGCAGGCCACATTTTTGCCAGATATATCTTTTGTAGCGCAAAGTGCTTATTGTTTAAATTGTGGGGGATGTTACAACTTGAATTGTATAGTAGCATTGGTATGGTGTCGTTATTGCCTTGCAGTCGAGATACTAGGTTTTTAATACCTAGGTCATTTTGACTGGGAAATCCTTAAGATTGAACAGCTTGTTGAAACAATTTGATATCAATTTTTATCTTAAGAAATATTTTAAGATACCGCTCTAAAAAAAATCCAATCAACACTTAAAGCAACAAAATACTTGACTGCAAATAAATGATCAATGCTACCACACACTAACTAAGATCGTATTCTCATTGTAGTTGTATATGGTGCCCTATTAAAGTTAATTATTATTATTATTGCATTAGCCAGCAATTAGCCTTCAGGTCTACACATTCTTGTATTGAGAACAGACAATAGGAGATAAGTTTTGCTGCTCTCAGCTGTGTCTAAGAATGCCTATACTTAGTTGGTTATTCCATAGATTTTGATAACCGATTTTCTAGCAGGTGCATGTCGCCTTTCCCTGTTACAACTATCTGATTAAAACTATCGAGCAGGTACTTTTGTTTATCTACAAGCATCTGAAAAAAATGTGATGTAGGTGTTGTTGGGACTATATTGAATCATACTGGCTATAGAATAATAGATTCAGTATGCTATATTCCTGTTACTTGACAAGCTCCTGCTTACATGCATGATAATTATTCATTTGGAGACGAATCCTAAATTCTTTGGCATGAGATTGAAAATTCACAAGGATGAATGAAGAATTAAAAAATCTTGGGCTAGAGCCTGACTACCCGAACACTGCTCCCAGTCCCCCTCCACTGGACTTGCTTTGTATTAACAGTAACAGCATGGTTTGGCGTGGCTTCTGCTATAAAATTGTCTGATTAAAAATAGATATTATTATTGGATTATTTTTATTTTGGTCAAATCAAAATGTTGCAATACAAAAGTAGCTTTTTATTTTGGAAATTATTTCAGTTCAAAATATTCCAGGATCACCAAAAGAGACACATTTTGGACACCCAAAGCACTCGGTACCATCAGCCAGCTGTAATAAAAATAACGATATATTATGATCATTGATCACACCTGCAGATTTCATTTGAAGGACACCCTCAGACCAAAGCAGTATATAGGCAAGAAGTATGTACTAGAGAGGTATACACCTGAGGGTGTTGGGGGTGGAACAATCAATTTAAAACGCTCCCCAGTGAATGGCTAGCGCTCTAATTGCTCGTGCCATCTCACCTTCCCCAAAATATTGTGGGTTGATGGCGCTAATTAGCCTGCGATTCACTTCTCGCTGTGTTCTTGCATCCCAAACAGTCAGTCAAAAATGTCAACAGCTAAATAATTGAAAGCTCTCCTATAAAACTGTAAATACCCTAAGAAGTTGTCCCTTTTGTAAAGTTACAACGGATAAGAGTCGTTTATAGTTTAATCTACTGTACAAGCTCAAGGAACTGACACTTCTAAATATGGTTTAGAATGAAATTCTCTACAATATAATAACTATACTGTGCATAAGTTCCAGCAGAAGATGGGGTTTGCCTCATCTTCAAACAATGGAAGGCGTATCAAATTAAATAGCCATTTCCATGAAAGTTGAAGTACAATTTACATTTTAGGAATATTGATAGCTCCTTTACTTACTGTCATCATAATGGTAGACTCAGTTTTCTCACAGAAAGCTGGAAAGGCACACGGTGGGGGTGGAGGACACCGTCCACCCCATGGATCGATCTTTGGTCCTATTACTGTAGAGACACATACTGGACACCCATAACACTTTGTTCCATCGGCTAACTGTGAATAAATATAAAAAGTTAAGGTTTTTAGGATTCTTCTGAATCACCATAACTTCAAAGGGTCACAGAGAAGTGTGTATCATGCATCCCTTAAACTGATTCAAAATTATCCTAAAATTCAGAAAAGAGTAAAACAGCTTAAATATAATCTGTATTGGGAGGTCCCTGGTAGAATATCGAACCCAATAAATGGATTCCCCATGTCGTTTTACATCTATAGGTTCAAGTTCCTAATCTCTGTGACCATCAAGTGAGGTATAATGGCCTGAAACAGAAGTGCTGACTTTATATGTTAGAAAACCTTTATTTGGGAATCCCTCCTTCAGGATAAAATATTGGCGGAAATAACATTACTGCTGTTGCTATGTTACAAGCTGAAAACTGGTTGTTTCCTGTTGGTGTTTTGTTCCCATGAAATACTTTAAGTGTCTTGTAACTCTCCATTATCACCTTCTAGTAGAGTTGAAATGTCCTCGATTTTAGTAAGGAGATGGGTACTAGACACTATAAAGGTTTTTCATGAGCAGAAAACAACAACAGGAATCACTCATATTATAGTAATTACGATGATGTGAGCTCCGACCCCTAGGTCATCCCGAAGGAGGGATGCCCAAATAAAAAGTTTTCTAGCAAATAAAGTCAGAACTTCTGTTCCAGGTCATTATTCCTCACAAGATGGTCACAGAGATTTTGATCGTGGACCCCATATGTAAAAAAGGCATGGGGAATCCATATATTGTGTTAGATAAACTACCAGGGACCTCCCAATACAGATAATCTTTATACTATGACATTTTGTGGACTTTTTTAGCCATGTTTATGACTTTTGGAAGTTTTTGAATAGATGTCTACCAATGCAAAGTTTTCTGTGTGTTTCTAAAAAATTCAAGCGGTTTTTCAAAAAGTGCTCTTCTCTTTCCAATATTATCATGGGTCAACACTTGATTAGGACATGGATTTTCATCTCTGAAATTGAAAATATTGCTAAAACTGTTCAGTAATCGTGCAATGAGAAGAGATCTCTCCAAAAACGTCCAAAAATCGTTAACATTGCTAAAAACGTCCAAAAATTCAGCACAGGGAACACATTATTCGAAGAAAATCAATAGATTGGATAACAACTGGGCAGAATGTCCAAGGCTAGATTGTGCAGGTAAAGAAGCAAAGCTAAGTCTTTCTTAATCATAGACAATAAGCTACACAGGTCCTTTACTCACAGTGGATGTAACTGGTGTCTCAGTCTTCTCACAATGTGCTGGATAGGCACATGGTGGAGGTGGAGGACACCTTCCCGCCCATCCATTCAGAATAGCTCGCCGTTGTACATCCAAAGCAGATGCCTGTTAGGAATTAAACATAATCATTTGGTCAGCAACATAATATTTCGAAAGGCATTTTTTTCCACTGCATTCAGCCTAAAGGTGTTTGATGATTGACAAACCACATCTATGATACACAAATATCCACATGCATGAAAAATAACAATGTAATTTGGTGTATATATTACTTGTGATGGTTTTCCAGCTATTACTACTAGTGTGTAGGCAACCAAATAAACAGCCACTTTCATGAGCATGATCAACTTCAGCGTACAAATTAACTAGTACATTTCAACTAGATCCTCAAGCAGTGGTATTCTATAGCACAATACACTTTGGGAAGTGACAGATGTTACTAATGCTAGCAAATGTTATCAATTACCCTGACTGACTACATTGAGCTCCAGTCGGCGAAGAAAAGTCCCACAAAATGGAGCTTTTCAATACAAGTCAATGTCTTTCCTAAACCTTGGACGCTACTTGTGAGAGCGGCCAAATATTGCCTCAGTACAAATTTAAAGATGACCCCCATGTCCTGCTGTCCTACAAGATGTCCAGAGGATACCATGTCATAGATCAGTCGCTCATAAGCTGTCTACTAAGATTGTGTAAAAGAATAATAGAAGTTGGATTCTCAATTCTCGGATGATCCAACTTCCCTATGCAATAAGAGCTGATCGATGACATTTATTTGCCATTGGTTGTTGCCGGTTTGTTATCTAGTCACTGCAACCTATCAACTAAATCTTCCCCTCGCCTGAATATGCTGCCATCATTGTAAAATTTGATCAAATTCATGACAAAGTATCACACCTCAGAGATATTGAAGGAAAGCGAAAACCAAATAGTTTGTAACCCTAGATCAAGAAGGCAGATTAACCTTGATGATGGAGGGTCAGAATCACAAATAGTGAAGAAGAAATGTGAATAGGATAAGACCACTTACTCGCATTGATTGCCCCACGAGCAAACACATCAGACAGATCAGTATCAGACTCCTCATACTTGCTGGGTTGTAGAAGAAAATGAAACTAGAAAAGCAACCGGAGCTAGGTTTATCATGTATGTGTTTCCTCATAACACCATGTTATAAGGAAACAACAATGGTGTCAAATGTCGGTGTCTCTTTCGCAATTGATTGATAGTGGATGATAATGATATGTTTCCTGAAGTGCAAGCTTATTTTCTAATGAAAAAGGAAACCATTGTTTTCTGATCAATTTGTCAATGGTCATGACTCTATTTTATATCATTGGATTAAGGATTGTGTTGTTATAACTAATGTCTACCAACATACCTATGAATTCAAAGTCCAGCGGTTTGTCCTGTTGATGATATTCAAGATCTTTTTGCTCGTGGGTTTATATTGGTAGAAAACATGCTCATACATGTGCTTTATTCACTCAACTACAGAGAAAAACAACGTTTTGTCAGGAGAAGATAATCAATAATTTGACATTATACTTGTAAATAACAGAAAACATATTGGACCCTCATCGAAATAAAAAATTCATTCGATTCCCGAGAAGTCAGGGCAAGAGTTTTCTCTTAGGAATTGGCAAAATAAGAGAAAAGTTTTAGCTTCAATGTCGACGATCAAGGACAAGGAAGTTAATAAAGCATATACAATCAATATCCGCTGCATGTTCTCACAGGAAACTGTTGGCTGGAAACAAAAAAATTAATGTCTGTCAATCAATCAAAATGTTTTATCAACTCAAAGCCTGATCAAAACGGCAAGGGATCTTGGTGCTAATTTGTGGTTGTTACTCAAAATCGGGCTAAAACTGATTAAGTCCTCAACAAATCCTGGGGACTGCTATTCAAAGGTAGCATCAATCCATCGTCGGAACGAGAACTAAGTGCTTCACCATAGCTGTATATTGTGTTGTATCAATGTTTCTTATCAAGTCAATGTAATTACCGATTAGAGTTCTTCAATGTGTTTACTCCAAGGCCACTTGCACCCCTTGTAATTACCGGAAGCCCGTGGCTGTAGTTATTCCACTACAACACTGCTCAAACATCCTACTTGTCATTGTCATTGTGATAATCCATGACACAACAAAATATGGTTGCGCACGGCCTAGACAAAACATCAACAGGACCTAGACATGACACTATATGGATAATTAGAATTGAACTACTGCGGCACTTAATCGTCGAGCCAGCATGTCGGGTTTTGTTGATTATTTATCAATTTCGATCGGATTCAAGTTAAAAAAATTGCTATATCTATGTCGAGACCAGTTTGATATTAATTTTCATAAAAATAGAAAAGAATATTGATGAAAAAACCTAAATTAAGTCCAAAACTAAATGCTGCTAAATGGATACCAATTCACAAACTCAAAATCTGGCTAAAATTTGACAAGACATCAGCAAATCCTGAATATTGTTATTGTGTATACTGCTTATCAATGATAGTATCCCTTATTGTAACAGGAATTAATTGCCTCACATAAGCTGTATATGGTGTCATAACTATGTTTATTATTAAGTTGTTGTAATGTCCCATTAAAGTCCTTCAAGCTGTTAATTCCCAGGCCACTAGCACACCTTGTAATCGACGGAAGTCCTCGACAGGAGCTAGTACTGTTCAGATAAAATAATAAACACACTAAGCGTGTAAGTAACTGCGTATCGGAGACAGGGCACAACTGATACGGCTGGCTATTAGTTGAAGCAACCATCCGAATTAAGAGGATATCCCACCCTCTCTGGTCAGAGACATTACCTAAATTTCCAAAATAAACGACTAGAAGTGCCCTAAGGTTGAATTTCCATGCCGCATTGATATTTTCTCAATCAAAAAATAATTATTCATTAACTAGCTATAGACTTGCTCATAGCCAAAGACAGGACTTCTCAAACAGCTGAAATGAGACAAAGGAAAAACAACCAAAATAAAATCAAGGAAGTGCAAATTCTAACTCAAATGAAACTCCTATAAAAATAAAGGTTTGACAATGCCAATTTAAAAGTATGTATGGCTGTTGATGATGGCACATGTTCAGGAAGGTGGATTACTGAAGATCAACTTTCTTTCACCATACTTGTCCTCCTTTGCCTGTAACAGGTAAATGATATATGAACTCTGCTCAGGTATTTCCGTAGCCACTAGTTTCAGCAAATCAAAAAGCTCACCTTACTCGTCTGACAAGAGTAGGAGGCGTATAAATTGTCTTGGAACTATTTCAACTCAGCTCAAACCTCAGCCTGAATTCCAACTGTCAACACTTTCATTCAGCCCGCTTTATTCCGGTATGAAGGTTATAAATGAATCTGTATTTATAGTATTTTTAATGTGGAGATTGATCCCATTTTTTAATCTGAAGGTTAAGAAATTCACATCAAATCAAACATAAATACCGTTGGGCAGGCTTCAACATAAAAGCTGTTTGGTCTATTAACAAATAATCTGTTTTTCATGATGAGGAGAGTATTGGAATATTTGTATTGTGTATAAGTCACAATACTGCAATACAAAAACAGGTACGTTTTTTTGGTAATATTAACTTAGGTATCTCCCAGAGATCACTCATTTTAGACATTCATAGTCATGGCACTTCCTACCATCCAATCGCTGTAAACAAAACAAAGAATAATCATAATTATTGATCCGTTATGCAGACATATCATTTGTAGACTGCCCCCAGACCAAAGGCATTCTCTAGTCATGCAGTATGATTCAAGGTATCAGCAGCTAAAATATTTCTCAGGTAAAAACTATAGATACCATGGTGATAATGATGAATATGAACGGTTTGGATATTGTTTTTCTGTATAATCCCAAGGCACTGCCTCTACTATATGAATACAATCATTGTTAAGGCTACACCAGAATTGCTTTGAATATCATTTATTATGTTATCATGAGATGTTGAAAGTCAAATTCACTTCTCAGGAGGATGGGCTCTATATAAATAATTCCTTTACTCACTGTTCCTCATTATCCTAGTCTTAGTCTTATCATAGAATGGTGGAAAGGTCCAGCCGTAGATGGGCGCTCAGGTTCAGGCACATGTATATGTCCAGGCGTCGGTGGTCCAGGTGTTGATGGACCTTCAGGCACACATTCTAGACACCCATAGCATTTTGTACCATCAGCCAACTGTGAATAAATATGTTGGATAATGAGACAAAGGATTACCTGTTTCTCTCCAGTTTGGTACTTTTTTAACCCTGTGAAGCATAGGAAAAAGGAGATGAAATGAGCATATCTTGAAAATAATAATAGGATAAAAATAATGAGGCTTAAATTGGAGCTCAGAAAGCCGTCTATTCAGGTTTTAGCAGTATCTTGAGTCACCGTTGCGGCTGCAGGTCACACCTTGTGTAAAGGCAGTTAAATTGATTCAGTTTATTTATATATGGTCTCGCATGGTAACAATTCATGTGGAGATAAGCTCTTAACTCTTAGGGATAACTGAGATACCAAAACACATCCAATCAAATTGAGAATTCCCTTTTGGCATTGCATCACATGCAATTTGTTCTAAAACTACTCAAAGGCTGAAAATAAGGATCAATCTTACCCAAAATTTGGCATCATCTGTACCAATAAGTAAGGTCCTAGGCTAAGGCACTAGATGTTGATGTTGTTAATTTAGGAAACTACACTCATGAAGCTGTTTGGTAACATTGGTGAAATGTTGTAAATTCAAGCTGACCGCATCCTTTGACACTCAAATAAATAAACTTGAACTGGAACGGAAAAAATTGTTAGAAGAACATCAATCGTGAATCCATCACTAATATCTGTTGAGAATGACCAAGGCTAGGTTATGCAGTCAAAGAATATTACTTAATCATGAACAATAAGTTACACAGGCTCTTAACTCACAGTGAATTTAACCACAGACACAGTCTTCCAACAATGCCATGGGTAGTCGCACGTTGTAGGAGGGCATCGTTCAATCGGAGGTTGAGTTGAAAGTGGAGGTGGAGGCGGAAGGACACTAGGAACAATATTTAGAATTGCTCTCCGTTGAACATCCAATGCAGATGCCTGCAAAATTTGTTTTGAATAAAACAAATTAATTTGGTCAGTAACATATTATTTGGTAAGGCTTTTTTTCAATATATTCTGATTTAAGGCGACATCAATGTAGAACAAGTTAGATCCGAGGCGTGTGAAAAATCACATGTATGATACTGATAAATATCCAAATCTGTACAAAATAACAACATAATAAAATGTATATATTACTTGTGATGATATTCCAGTCAGCCCTACAAGTGTGTAGGCAATCATGTACACAGCAACCTTCATTTTCTCAGCTAGCAAGTTACACATTCACTGGCACATCGGAACTAGAGACTGTCATTCAGTAAAATAAAGCATTATCTACTACATTTGGGAATTGACATATGCTTGCAATATATTGGCAATTATATATGGTATCAATCCTGCAAGTTCAGCCTCACTACATAATATATGGCCATTCTTGCTTGAAAATTTGTTAGACATTATTTTTGGTAGATTCAATTAAAGTGGTCGTACTTTTTAAACCGTTACTCTTCAGTCAATTACAGTGTATAGGATTAAAACGTTCCAGAGTTTAATCTCTTCATTGATGCCCTGGTTTCTTTAATGTGCGAGAGACAATCTTCTGCATGTAGCACAAGATCCAAGGGTCCGATGGTGTACAAAAATCACACAAAACATTTTCAGTTAAATTCTTGGTTTCTTCTATCAGTATGGGTCTATGGATTTTTATGCTGTTTTCGAACACCTCTCGTTTGAATGGCACATGCCCTATGGTTGCTAAAATACAAGCATTCTCAATCATAACCGATCAAACTAATAGAAGATTCACAAATACATATAGGTAATGACAAAAACTATGAACGTACAAACAGTGAAAATTATATTCCAATATCACAAATACATATAGGTAATGTCAAAAACTATGAACGTACAAACAGTGAAAATTATAATCCAATATCACAAATATTAACTCACATTGTTGCAGATGCCATAGCTAACAGAGCAGAAAGAAGGACAGCAACGTTGATATTCATAATGAGTTTGTAGCAAAAAAAGAAAATAATATCAATTGTAAATTATCGCGGACATAGGGATACCATAGCTGAAAGATTCATTTATTTATTTATTTATTTATTTATAGAGGTTGGCTTAAAAGTATACAAATAACAGATAGTTAAAGGCAACTTATCACACTAACAAAGAGAAATTATTTTCGGAAACTATAGAAACACACTTTTTTTCAAATATGAGTGAACCTTTGAAATATTTCGGTCAAATTAAGACTTACTTGCTGTGAGAGATATCTGTTGATCGTCTGTCTACACTGTGAATGATTTTCATTATTGAGGCACAGCCTTTTATAGTAAAATATCATGGAATCAGCCAATCAATCAAAACTTTTACTCTAAATTATTCTTCGATCAATCAGGAAGATCTTTGAACATCTGTGGTACTTTATGAAACCCTGTCTATTGGTATCCTAATTACCTCAAGTCATTTGCTTGAAGATGAATGACCCTCCCTTCTGAACTAAAACAGTCATTATACATACACCTGTATCTTGGTTTGCACATTTTTACAATCCTTACCTGGTAGCAATAATACGCCAGAGTTTAAAAATTTTGAGTCATTGGAAACTTTGCATGGTCTCCATATGCAATCTACTATTACCTACCATTGATATGCGTAAGTTTGATCCTGAAGGATATGTTAATTGATCACTAAAGAAGTTGATAAGTCATGTTTAGGCCAAATGCTATTAATAATATGTCACTTTGGTCCAGTTATCGACCTCTTCCCGTAGTAAATCTTGATAAAGTCTTAGCTTTAAATAATATCAATTTTGTGTGTTCTATGGCTTATTGCTCTGACGCAAGTCAACATGATCTATAGGAAACCTTAGAAACAAATTCAAATAAGCAAATGCAATGAAGTGAATTCAAGGTTTGTCTACTAGCATAATGAAAAAGTCTAATTGTTAATGTCGTCAAAGAATCAAAAATAGTTCGATAAATTATCAATGAGTATAAACATATGAAACTTTGATTAACTGAATGTAGGGAAGTGTGTCAGTACCAAAAATGGGCACTCGAGATATGTTGTTATATGCTTTGAGCCGCAGAAGTCAGAGGGTACAGATAGATATGAAAACAAATGCACCCAGTGACCTCCATGGTATTTAGTAATCACAAGCATAAACAACGAGCAGAGAGACGCAGAAGTGATCCATCAAAGATGAAACAAAGACAACCGGAGCATGCTAATCCGGTCAAAGAATAGGAATTCCAGTGACGCAGTAATTTGGTTTTCCATTACGTCATAGTACTTAGTACCAAGTAAACTATAGGGTGACACGGAAGTAATAAATCATGGAGTAACAACAACAAAGTCAGCCCAAAAATCCAAAAATAGAACAATAAATTCCAGAGGGTAGACTGAGGAACAGCAGCAATATACCACGTGACGTGACCAAAGAACAGTTTCATATAACTAAGCCACAAGAGACACTAATCCACTAATCCGCTGACAGCTAATCAGACAACAACAAGCAGAGTCAGCACAAAAATCGGCACCTATATAAAGGCCGAAATTTTGAACAGTAAATCAGTACAGTTTAATTCTTTGAGCAGCACAGTCAACTTTTTACATAGCTAGTAAAAGATATTATATTTTGATTTAATAAATGCTAGCTTTAAATCAGAGATCTTTGTTAGAACGCCGAAGCTAAAGTGGAGTCCGAGGACTAATATACTGTGAGTATCATTTGAATTACATTATCATTTTTTTATAATTATCAAGACAATAATCCATAACTTTAGTGAATAAACTGTTGTAGTTGATTTCTATGCATATAGTATTTGGCGAAGTAATTCGGGACAGTTCATCAGGTACTCAGGCGTTAGGTCAAATTCACTAAGAGTTTATAAAACATTTTTGCAATCAACTGAAGTAAGTCGTGATTAATTGTTACTATAACAACACTCTGAAACATGATTCAAAATTAACTTTAGGAGGTTTAATCATTGTAACTCACCGTTGAACGCAGGTAATTTGCCTCGGTGCTCATATCAAAGTTGGAAATCATTGTCACCCACCGTTAAACGCAGGTAATTCGCGTCGGTGCTCATATCAAGTCGGAAATCATTGTGACCCACAGTCAAACGCAGGTAATTCGCGTACTGTGCTCATATCAAGTCAGAAATCATATTGAGTTTGAATCATAGATAAGTATCATTGTGAACTACTGTTAAAAGCAGGACAGTAAAAAGTAGTAGTCATATCTGCTTGGGGGTTAAATATATTAAGTTCCAGAATAATAGTTTAGGATTAGATTCTTGTGTTTTAAAGAAGTAGGTCGCTACTGATTTAAGATAAGATACCTCTAATCTGTGAAACATTAATTCAACATTGAATAGAGAATTTGAACATCAATTTTAGAGTGACCACAGACTGATACCTCTTTCCTTCATTAGAAATTGGGTTGGAGTCTTAAGCTAATTTAACTTGGCTGAGAGGCCTGTGATACTGATTCACCGCCTTGATTACCTGATTGGGCTTCCAGGCACTATACAGAGATCAAGTAGGTGCTCATAATTAAAATCAGTCACCTAAGTTGAATAACAAAAATATCAAACGCACCTGAACACATTCATAAATAGTGATTGTGTCGTACTAACATCTAAAGATAATATTGACTTTTTGGTGCAAGAGCATTGTCTCAAAACTCATCAAGAGTTTTACTGTTAGAACAAGACAGGGGTCTTAGCAGGTTATCGGCAGGAACCTTTCTTAAACAGCTTGACGGCAACTTCTAGTGAAGCTAAGAAAAGGCCAGGCTCAATAAATTACTTTGTGGAGTAGTGGGAACCAGCTGTTCGTCACTAGAAATTAATAAGTTAAATACCTCGTACTCACCAGAGTGCTAGTATTACCAATTGGAACCACGTTTCAATAGATTTGAGCGATCTTGTCTTTCTTCAGTGCATGAAAGAGGAGGTAACTCCAAATAAATTATAAAACAATAAAGTGACATTTAGAAGTGTCCTGAATGCAAGATTTATAACCATTACTAGAACCATAGTTAGAACCAAATTTAAAAGTAGGACGGTTATAGAACAACTATACATACTAATAGTACACAGAATATACATTAGTATAGGATAGTACCAATTCCGTTCCTCACAGCATATACTCTCTTAAAGTATATGCAGGACGAAAATTTCCGTTCCTCACAAGTGTCATAGTGGAAGCTATCATTTAGTTAGAAGGCTCATGTATGAATCTTCCTATGCTAGAAGATTTTTCTTTATCAACCTTGATTTTCTTTGGACACTGTCAGCGATAAGAGACCTGTATGTATTCAAAAATATCTATTTGCTTTAACTTTGTCATTTTACCCTGCAGTTGTATGAAATGGAAAGTGAGATTTGTATGCCTCTTTGGTGGTCATTTCCCTAAAAATTGTCTTAGTCCATCGACGACAAAAGTACCTGTCGCCCCTATAACTTTGCTAGACAGACAAGATCCTTGCAAACTAACAAACCCAAATTGAGGTAGCAGTACTATTGTGGTTGCTATAGTTAAATAAATGTTCAAAACATACCTTCTTTAATAAATCGCACACATTTCAAACTATGACAAAATTGAAATCACTAAAAGTTAACCGCTACGATGTTTGGATCACACTCATCCTAGAGTCAACAAGGGCAAGATATTTATACAAAAATATGGTCCAGGTATTTTTGGGAATGATGTCTATCAGTTAGCAGTTCTGTGGAGAACTCGTCTCATATCACTACCTTCCCCCACTTATGACAAGACCAGGCATAATCTGATTTTGAAAGATTTCTTTCCAAATACAGCTTATTTAATCATTAGTTAAACTCAAGTTATTTGTAAATTTGTTAGTCACCGGCAATGAAACTGAAAATTGAAAAAGAATTGTTTTGTATCAACATTATCTCATAAATATTATATTGTTTTCATTCCAAAGATAATTAGACTGGGAAACCGAACATGTGCTTGTGGTTGAATTATATTGATTATTTTTAATTTCATTTCCTTTGCTAACAAGGATGTTGAGTGTCCTGCTTGGTCACAATATCAGGTCACAAAGTCCGTCAACCATTAATCAGTGACAAGTGACTAGCTATAGTTTGGTTGGTCTATTTCTTCTGTAAATCTTGCAGACAGGATGCTGAGCATAATGTAAGTAGACCTATCTATAGATCAGACCGTTCTACACAAGATGCCATTCTCTGCTTGACTACCACAGTAACCACTTTCATAGACAAACTAGCCACCAATTATGCAAGATGCTTATTTCTAGACTTTTCGTCAGCCTTCAATACAATCAATGTCTCCAATCTCATATCACAACTCCAGCACCTCGACTCTGCAGTCACTGAGTGGATATCTAGCTTTCTCAGTGACAGAGTACAAAGAACTATGGTAGACGGCAATCTATCTCGACCCATCAAGACAAACACTGGTACACCTCAAGGCTCCGTTTTAAGTCCTCATTTGTTTTCCATATATACGGACCGGATTACATCTGAATTGAGCAATGTTACCATAATCAAGTATGCTGATGACACCTGTATCATTGGCTGCATTTCCAATCAACAAGATCTAAACTCATACTTTAACGAGATAGACAGGATTTCAAAGCAATGTTCTGATTATGATCTTTTATTGAATGCCAGCAAAACTCAGGAAATATTATTTTCTACTCAACGAACTAAGCCCTATACCCCTCCTACTGTTTTAAATGGTGAAAGCATTACTATCTGTGACAAAGTCACTTATCTTGGTATTATGTTAGATCAAAAGCTGCGCTTTGAAGAACACATTCAGTCTGTTATGAGTAAAGCTGAGCAGCGAATGTATATTGTCAGGATTTTTGTACATCTTAGCACCATACCCCTTGCCACTATGTTATTTAAAAGTTTTATTGTTTCCCTGCTCACTTATTGTTTACCAGTATTATACACTACTATTTTTGCTAAAGACCAGAAACGTTTGAGAAAGTTTTTTGATCAGGCCTCAAAGCTCAAACTCCAAGAAGATGATCTCGACAGCCTTATGACTAAGCGTACCAAAACACTTGCCCTCCGATATATCCATGACGATGACCACTTTATGAACAACTTTCTTGCTAAATGCCCCTCAGGCAGGTATCGAACAATTAAACACAGAAGTGCCCTTGGTACAGACTGTTTTTTGAGGCACGCTATCCATATTTTAAATGATATTCTCTTTTAATCATCCATCAGTGTTTAATCTTATTTTTCCTTGTATGTGCTGGCTCCTTTTCAGTATGAACACCCTTATCTCTCAACATATTATTTTATGTAAGTGATAGAATACAATCAATCAATCAATCAATCAATCAATCAATCAATCAATCAATCAATCAATCAATCAATCAATCAATCAATCAATCAATCTACATCGGATGGAAATTTTTAATTATAGTTGATTCATTAAGCACCACGCTAGTGGAGTATTATATTATCAGATGCAATTAGCTTCAGCTTAAAATGGAAAATCTTGTTACATCCTCAGCGCTTGTGAAATTTTCTGCTCACTTTATATTACAAGGTCGCTACCAATTGGTACATTATATAAACTCTTATGTTCACTTCCTCAAACCTTTGTGATTCTGCATGATGAATAAAGTTAATAGAAAAGTATTTTACTATCAATTATTTTTATTAGCACTCAGTTCTAGGGATGGATTTCTTCTTATATTTTTGACTGCCAATGAAAAAAACTCTTTGCAACGATAACGGCAATTTGTACTAAAATATAATTCACATAACCGTAAAGATTCACTAGTATGCAGTGTTTTCTAGCAGTAGATACAGTTGATTGTACTATCAAAGCTCCGTTGATTTCTCTCTGCTATGGTTTTGTCTCTTATTTCATGTAAATAATATTTTTGTTAGAACATAAAATAATGACGTAGTCATATTTGCAGGGTGTTCCTTCTGCACAGTAGACATGATCACAGATGATTGGAAATGTTCTTTTTTATTTGGATTCATAATCCTGTTGCAAATCAGTTTGAAGGAAAGTGATGGTTGGTAGTGCTAGATTGTCAAGCCTCTGTTGAGAGTCGTCAGGGAATGGCAGCATAATAGGAGTGGCAGAGCTTTGGATCCTCTCAGTCTTGTTTTGCTGGTGTTTGATAGCAGATTGTACAGTGCAGGGCAGGTGTAGGCGACTACAGACTTAATAATAGCTGCTTAGAAGGTTTTCATGCCAACGCTATCAATGCTCATGATTTGAGATATCTCACTAAGTATGGGAGCAGTGAGATATATTATAGTCAACATGATTACAGAATGTTAGTGTGTTGACTAAGACAAGGCCTAAAACTTGTTGTGCTCAGGGGGAGAGAGAAAGAGATTATCATCTCCACATGTTACATCAAGGTGCATAACAGCAATAAATTCCATGATGATGAAAGCTAGCATTTTTCCAGTTTAATTCGATAAATCATCGTTTGGGATATCAGGCATAAGGCATGGAGTTCCATCTCGATCATTGCCACTTTGTACGACTATTATATTGTCAATGCTTCATCATATGGAACTATATAGCAATTTTTGGTGCAAGTGTATCTAAAGGTATCGATGGAGGGATTTAGGTGATAAGCTGATCAACGGTAGATACGTGGTATCATTTTGCATTTTCTTTCCATGTCACAGGAACAATGTGAGCTCTATAACATTGCGGCTTTCTGCGGCTGAAATTGAAACGGCATCCAAGCGATGCGGTACAGGGAATGTCAGCAGATTTTATTTTTGTTAGATTTTATCTTTAACAGATCAGTCACAGAAACAGATATTTGCAGAGCAGCTGGGCTACTTCAGCTTTCTCTAGGAAGATACATTAGAACATACAATGACTGTCCACAAAACTTTCATATGGCCTGCCACTTACCAGCTACTATACGCCGTTTCGGACCAGCCCATGTGTGAGTTTATACTTTACTTTATATGCGGGAAAAATACTGCTGAATCTACTGCATAATCAAACAATATATGGTTATTAGCTCAGAAAAACACTTGATTACTACATTATCAGTAGACCACCCCAGGTTTTTATTAGCTATGATAACCAGTAGGCAAGCATTAGCACCATAATATCAGTGCAAAGACCTTTATTGATTGTATCAATTTATATTATTATACATTTCAGATACTGGGCATTTTCTTTTGAGCGAAAAAACGGTCAAGAAGGGAGACAGGTGTCTAATAACAAGGGAGATATAGCAGGACAGGTATGGTTACAACGATTCCAACACAAATCCTCCAAAAACAAGTTTGTTTACATCTCTATTTTATGAGTTAAATTTCAGCAAAATATCTCTCACACTATCATTCCAAAAGCTTATCACCATAAGGTCATCGGTATAGTCATGTTTTAAAACAGCATGAATCTCTTGAGAAGGTGTAAACAACAATTAAATGTTAGAGTTAGCACCCCAAATAGTCCTGCAAGTTAAGCATTCAGGCTTAGATACCTGGGTGATTACTGAACTAATCCTTATTCGTACCACCAAATTTTCAGGCATGATAGTGGCTATCATTGTATCAGTATCAGGATTAATTTATACATTTTAACATGAGCACATAAAGTAAGAGGACTGAAAAATTGGCTGTATGAATATCAAATTTAAAGTGACTGAAGATGTCGTGGCCCAGAAATTCTGAAAACAATTCATTCATAGTTTCCATCATTTTATTAACTGCAGCTCATGAGGAAAATAGACAATCGAGCTCAGTGCAGTACAAGCAGCACACGGCCTACAGCGGTAGATGAAATCATTGGTAAACCAAAGGACTTGGCAATGTGCCACATACGACCGGAAGAGCTCACAGAATGTGTGAGTTATCTTTTCACAAGTATCTTTTCTCTTCACACTTTTTTTTGTGTATTTTGTAATCTTCTAACAGTGTATGATTCTAATTGACATATCCCAATCATTAAATAGAATAGAAATTGGCATAGATTTTAGTCTTGCAAATTTTGTTGTTGTTCCACAGGGCATATGTAACCTTGATTATAACATCTAAATATATACTAGTAAAAAAATTACGAGGATAATAGCTGAGACCACTATGCGCCTGAGCGTTAACAATATCTAGCTGTTTTCAAGGTTAATGCCAAAACTGTATCTGCGTTTATTGATGGAAAGTCCTTTGCCTCTATCAATCAATTAATCCGAGGATTGACGCTAGATTTTGTTACAAGAACTATGCTGTGAAACGACTTCAAAATTTTCACAAGTGTTTTGCTACATTTTTGCAGATGGAGGATCAGAGAGTGATATTCACCAAGGTAATACGTGGTGAAGTTGTCAAGAGAAAAACGATCAATAAGGGTGCTGCTGTGTTGTGTGCTGGTTTTTATGGGATCGTTGATAGGATGTTATTGGTGAATGGTCAGGCTGTTGTGTTAGAGATTAAAAAACTGTGTTTGGGCAGCTAGCATGTGTGTCAAGATATGTAAAATGTGAAGCTGTCCAAGTTTTCAGATAATCCAAGGAGTCAGAGATTTTACATGTGTTGCTGCCTAATAGAAAGAAAAGTTGTTAAATAAGATGGCTGGCATTGGATTTGTCAGACCTCAGAAAGTTTTTTGCTGCATTACAGTTTTATTTGCCAAAGGTAGCTATAAATCTTATATACCTGGCAGTTCACTGTATTTACACATTTGTACAAATTTTAGATAATAGTTTCTCAAACGTTTACTTATCAGGCTGTCGTGTATATCGATGACCACCAATACTATAAGGTATATTTTTTGTGGGCTTGTGTCAGTATTTCGCAAATCCTTTTCTGAATCAATGGAATAGGATGCCAAAATGACCACTTGATCATGAAAATTTTCTCTCAGCTCTAATTTAAATCCTCATTCTAATCCATTATGCCTAATTATAATTTCAGATTTCATGTAATAAACTACACATTTGAATCTCAACTTGTGCTATTGTATTCCTAACGAATCCATTATTATCACTGGTCATATAATTCGAGTTATAGACTTGTTCTGAATTGACAGAATAATATGGCAAAATGCTCACTTGATTGAGAAAATTCAAACCAAAAAAGAACGTCCAATTTTACACTCGGTCTCAATAATTGCAATTCTGAGGCAAAACAGATTTTTTCATCTCGACTTTACTGCTGTGCAATCTTAGCTTGTGTTGTTTTCCTTATGAATACATAAATAATACCAGTTATACAATTCGAGTTTGGTATTGTTATCCTGTATCAATACTGCTTTATAAATCCTGACAATGAATGGCATGGACACCATTGTAATTTGGGAAGATAACTCTTGCAAATAATTCCTTGTGCAGAGCGAACAAAATCTGTAGTGGTTTGGAGTATAATTATGTGCCAATGTGAGTTCGCTTTATTAATGTTTGCCCAGCGAGAAAACGGCAACTAATTGTAGGAGTAGAAAACATGATGATTAAGAGAAGCATCAAATCTTCCTCTTACATGACAATATGTAGGTACTATCAAACATAACCCTGCTCCAATTGTGTAATAACAAAATTAATTCCATGAAATACACTCCTCTCAACATTGCGTATTGACATTAAATTTGCCGAAATTAAATGACGCTTATTTCATGTGAGAATTAATAAAATTCACAACGTAAAATCTGTTTGCATTATTCTTAGTTAGTCATGTTTATTATTCAGATTTATATGGAATATCACAAAAGAAACAATTAAACCAAGTTTTGGCTCTCTGACGAATCATCCATTCTTGCTGATTTTTAATTGTTTGATTCAATAACTAAGGGATTAATATTGTCTAATCTACATTCGAACAAGTTATTTCCAATGAAAATTACTGCATCTAAGTTGTAAATAAACATGGATTAGGCGCCACTGCAAATTAATGAACGTGGATAGGTAAAAGAGATTTCAGGGATAATCAACTGTAGTGCCATCAGTTAGCCATCACCATTAAAAAATATCATCATCACTTAATTAATTGTGAATAACCATGAATATTGGCATTTCTACTTTTGCAGCTTTTAGGAAATAAAATGTAAATGGATCTTTATCACAGTGTGGGCATAGGATTGATTTTTTCAAGCTGACAAAGGGTAGTCCTTGAACATATGGAAATTTATATTACTTGTCCTTGGTGTAATGCTTTGAAATGAATACTGGGACAAATGGAAAGGCAAACACCTGTGAGGATTCCATGTTGGTTAGGCCTTTTTGGACATAGCCCGATGTCTACATGTAGCTGGTTTTTTGTTTCAGCTTGATTTGCCTGAAGATTTTTCGTTTGGAATTCGATTGTTTTGTAGCCCTTGAATTGGTTTGGCAGCGGACGCTCATTTTAACGTGCAGTTGAAAGTCAGAGTCGGGTGATGTGGTATAGTGTCTGGCCGAGGCGCCCAACGGTGGTCAAGCTGTCAGCGCAGTTGAGGCACAGTTGGCCATCAGTAGTTATCAGTGTTGTGATATATGCGTTTTTGTCATCGTTGTCAAGTTGATAGAGCTGGAAGTGCTGGTTGCACAGATAGTCATCCATAGTTAAGATGATACGTCTGTCCGCTACGGCAGCGTCCCGTCATCTGGATGTTTTATATTTGTATATATTATAATTTTTATAAGATGTAGTCATTCGTTATAGGAAATTTATGGACCATGATAGTATCTAAGTCTCATCAATCCTTGTATTCAGTATACCACACATGTGCTGCACCATACCACCTCTTTTTTTACTTGTTCATGATTTGCTCAATTATCTTTAGCTATCAATTTTAGTCCTGAGCATATTCCATACTCCTATTCCACATTTTACCTGTACATACATACAATTGACAATGGTTTGTTGATTTTGCAGGTCCTTGCAATTATAATCCCATCTTTGGCACTTGCATGATAGAACTGTGAAAGCATAACTACAAGTTAGACCCATGTTTCAAAACTACATACATGCGATGTAGTTTTCGATGTGTTGTACTTTGCAGTAATTGATATGGTTGTGTTAAAATTATTTTAGGTTGAGATATTGCCTGACGATGAGAGGTTAACCCTGGAATACTCCGTAAGTATCAGTAGGGGCAAATGTCAACATTGCTGATGCAACATTATGGGTTGCATCTCAAATAGTTTGAAATGTACCTCTTAGACAATGAGGCTGTTTTGAAACCCAAAACATTGTCATCCACTTTTAAAGACCCTGCGTCACTCAAAATATTGTTCACTCTCAATCAGATCTCAACTCCGGTTAATCAGCTAAGTTTGCAAAATAATTAATTCAGACTTCAATGAATTGAAAGAGTGTTCAGATATTGGAAGTAAAAAGGTAGTATCATGTCACAAAACCTCAGCTGTCTCACAGATTTTTTGATTTCACTCTCACTAGTCTTCACATTTGTTTGTTTGTAGAAACACAGATTTTGGGAAAGGTCAAACTTCAACACATTATTCCGGTACCTCTTCAATAACACTCCAGATTTTGAGAGCCTCTCTGATATTGAGCGGTTATATCGGGGTCATAACTTTCATGTTCCAGAGGTAAGCTATTTTTAAAAAGGATTCAAGTTGTAGAAAGCTGAAACGGAAAGACCGTATCAAATTGTACTGTGAGAATAATTTCTTCAGACCCTAACCTTCCTCCTATTTATTAGCGGTCTTAAATGTCTATGAATGTCTATGATGATTTTAGAAATTTGTTAAGCTCAAGCGCTGTCTCTGTAGTCTGTAGGCAACATTACACTACATTATTTATGATAGCCGTCCACTTCATGTATTTCCTAGAATATCTAGTTAAGCTTGCTTTATAATCATACAGGGAATGACTGAATGGGCTGAGGATGCTGAATTTGGACGTCTAAGACTGACAGGGACCAATCATGGCGTCATAAAAGTTTGTAATGAACTGCCTAGTCTGTAAGTAACATTCACCAAATATCATTTAAACTCAAACAAAATTTATGTATCCGCTTACCTCTGTCATCAAATTCAAATAGTAACTGACTATTTAACATGGTTGACTTAAAGCTATCAATAGAAGTTGATCATTGAACTCTTTAAGTGGATGGGGGTTCTCAAGTTATAAGACTTAATCCTTACTCGAGACCTGCTTAAAGACTACGGAAGGACCACAGCAATATAAAGTCGGGCAGCTAGTTCTGCAGTAATTATGCATTGTTTTCACATTTAGAAAATTCAGGGTAAAAATTATGTACAGTGTTAGCAATTGTCCTCCCTCCTCATCTAAGAGCTATGAGGTATTCATGTAGCCTAGTGCTGTGCCAACCTAATTAACTACTACTTCAAAATACTAAATCACCATTCTTTTCACATTCAGCTCAAAATAATTATTGTTCCATTGTCAGGAGACATTTTTCCAACAGTAGATAACTTCATTTATGAATTTATACAGTTCTCTCAGGTAGATACAAGTGATAGTTTATTGGGCTGGTTCAGCACTAGGCTTCGCATATACCTCATACCTCTTTTATGAGAAGGGAGGACAATTTCTAACAATATACGTAACTTTTGAGAATGAAAACGTGAAAATATTGCGTAACTACTGCAGAACTAGCTGCCAGACTATGTATTGCTGTGGTCCTTCTGAAGTCTTTAACGTTTTATCCTCTAAGTTGATGATGGTAACCGGCTCTCCAATAAGGATTTGAGGATAATGTACTTACAGGCCTTTAGTGAGTGTACACACCTGAATGGTTTTATCCTAGAGTTTAGAGTGATTCCTAAGTTAGCTGTTGCCTCAGACGATTATGATTCATTAGGACTCTGCTGCCAAACATTATCATCAATTTGAGCTGAGTCTGCAACACAAACCAAACAATTTTCACTGATCATGTCTGGCCCAGAAAACAGTTGGTTTGGTGTAGAGTCTCTCAATCTTGTAGATCTCACATTATTCATCTTTTGTTAGTTATATGTTGCTATTAAATCAGCTGGTTTACAATACATTCTTATTGTTTGGTGATGCTTTTATCCTTCCCTCTATCAGCACAATATTCTTTTTTTAGATTTATTTATTTGGTAATATTGTCAATGACATATTACAATGAAAGTGTTGGAATGTCTCTGTTATTTAAAATCTTAATACTTACAGGTATAAAACTATTTAGAAATCTGCTGGTACTTACTTTTGGCATAAGGTAATTGGATCTTGGGCATGCATAGCAGTTATTTAAAATATGTTCATCCCAGTTGGCATAGTTTGTGGCTAAAATATGAATCCTTTCATCCAACTTAATAAAATATAAAATTTTGTCCCTGATGATATGCTCAAAACATTTCATTGCTACAGAAGTGGGCGCAATCGGTCTAAAATCATTTTCCTCTTTAGCATTGGGAAACTTTGGCACAGGTACAATTGATGACAACTTCCAGAGCTTAGGTAATTTGCCACTACGCAAACATAAGTTAAAAAGTTCACAGAAAACCGGTGCTAACTCATTGGCACATTCCTTTAAAATTTTCGTACTAATATTATCAGGACCTGATGACTTGCCAAGTTTGCATCTTGAGAACTGCTTTCTGACATCTTCCACTGTAATCTCAGGTGGTTCACTGGCGGCAGGCATGATGTTATCTCCAACAGGACTATCAGTAGCAGCTTGGGGTGGTGTGTCAGCAACATCGGTAGTATCAGCAGCAGGAACAGGTGTACCATCAGGAGGAGTGTAGGAGTTGAACCTAGTATATAATTGGTTCAGAGAAATGGCAAGAGTTGTCTGCTCTTCTTCAGACATCAGATCGTAGTTGGTCTTTGGTTTTGTTACGCCAGACATGCTTTTAATTCCCTGCCATGCTTTTTTGATGTTACTTGACATGTTTGCCAGCATATCTTCGTTGTATTTTATCTTCGCTCTAGATATTTCATTGTTAATTAGCTGTTGAATTTGCTTAGCTTGATGATGTTGCTTCGTTCTTATCAACTTGGTCTTCTTTTTAAACAGTTCTTTCAGCTCTGGTCTCACCCGTGGTCTGTGCTTGTTGTTGG
This sequence comes from Membranipora membranacea, assembly GCA_914767715.1. Taxonomy (NCBI): domain Eukaryota; kingdom Metazoa; phylum Bryozoa; class Gymnolaemata; order Cheilostomatida; family Membraniporidae; genus Membranipora; species Membranipora membranacea. The sequence goes on along the minus strand of OU612072.1, from coordinate 8,128,276 downwards.
AATAATATTCTTTGGTCGTGGAATTGGAGGACAGGGTGAAATTGATGTAATCAGTTACGGCCTCCACTGTCCGATCCAGGTAATCAGAAAACAGGGTTTCCCAGTCGGTGGTATCAAAGGTAGCTTTACATTTGTCAATTGTTTTATTGTTGATAATCAGCTGCTTTCTTATCTTGGTGTTTTTGGTGAGTTTGTGTTACAGCATTATGAACTGATGAGCTGAGCGGAGGCAGTTTGTAGGATTCGTAAGCATCTCGTAAATTGGTATAGCACAGGTCAAGTATATTGTTATCCCCGGTAGTTACTGTAACATGTTGGTGCAGGTGTGATGATAGGTTGGCTTTGTTGAAATCTCCAACTATAATTATAGCAGCATCAGGGTGTTTAATTAAGCAATCATCAACAGAGTCCTCAATGGGTTCTGATGCTAGCTTCTTATTGGCATCTGGGGGTATATACACATTGAATAGATTGATGGCATTTATCTCTCGCAGAAGGTAGTGAGGTCGGCATCGCAGATGGAGCAGCTCTAGATCTTTTGATAGATACCGGCGATGAACTGTTGTGTTGGTGCACCAGGCATTTCTAATCAGCCATAAACATCCTCCGCCCCTGTTTTTGTTTGACTCTACAGAGTCCCGATCAGCCCGGTAAACATTAAATCCATCAAAAGCAATCAGATTGTCATAAATTGTACTGTTTAACCAAGTTTCGGTCAATGCGATGGCACTAGCATTTTTGTAGGCATAGTGAAATTTAATTAAGCCATCAAGTTCATCAGTTTTGTTATTTATAGAGCGAGCATTAGCGAGTATAATTGATGGTAGTGGAAGCTTTCGTTGGACGTTAGCTTTTCGCTTTCTGCCCGCTCGTTTTCCGCGTTGTCGTTTTCTGATAATAGCACTAGGAATGTCACTTTTATTGATTCTGATTCTGGTTTTTGAGGTTCAGCAGAGCATCTCGAGAGTAAGTAATGAGAGTTATCGTTCCTTAGTGTCACTATGTTCTTGACAACTCACTTCCTGTGTCATGAAGAAGAAGATCGATTGTACTTTATCCTTGGATTATGAGTTATTTGCAGTCTTTTAGTCTCCAACATTTATCTCTCAGTGATCTAAGGTAATATATCCAGCTATTCGGTGTAGTTTAAATAGATTTCAGTAGGTTTATACAGGTTAAAATAGATTAAAACACAGAGCATTCCTCAGGCTGGTCTGCCTATCAAAGCAACGTTGAACGCTTCCTTTTATCATAGCATCGAAAAAGCCATTGCAGATATCGAGCAGAACCCACCTCCTGGCTTGACATTGGACGATGCTGTGAAGAACAAACGAGTTTACATGGTTGATATGAGCTTCTTGGCCGATATTGAGGCTGCTGAGCCTATGCCAGGACCTGTTGGCCTCTTTTATGTAGCAGATAATAATCAATTGCTGCCAATAGCTATCCAGCTTACTCCTGATGAAAACGCACCGGTAAGCACATAATTAAGGTTACCATTCGACTGCAGCTAATTGAATTAACAGATTCATCTGCAAGCTTACGCAAACGAATTCATTAGTTTACACAAGCATTAAACCATTAGCATTCACATGAGTTGCTGTAGGTATTCCGGAAACTTGAAGAATTGAAAGGCTGTATGTTCTTTGCGTCAGATGACATTTTCTTATGTAATCATCATAAAGAACATCATGTTTTATAATTACCTTAGTGTATAAGAGCAGCCATATTTTCTTCCGAATGTGCAACGATCACTTACACAACATGGTATTGAAGTATCCTTATTCTCAAATGATTTATTATTAATAAGTGCGACAGTACAAAACTAAAGGTCAATCAAATATCATATAAAGACGCAGACCAATAAATAACTAGTTAATATTCAACAATAATACATTTCTGCACCAGACCCTGGGCCGAAACCATAAAAATTAATAACCAATCATCATCTGGATTAGAAATCCCATAAAAATATGACACTTGTCAAAACTGATTACCTTTGCACCTATTATTGGTCATTATTAGTTTTAAAAAGCGGAGAAAAACAATGAGCTTACAAAAGTCAAAAGCTAAGACTAAGGGTGAGGCCTAGGTCACCAGACATCATAACACAAATTACACTGGTTTCTGATTATCTTTTTTTTGGTCATAAGTTCCATTGTCATCCACTGTTGTCAATTTGAATAGCTGTGGTGATCTGTTTTGGCATGATTATTATAGGGTTGATCTGCTTGTTGTGAGAGCTTTGCTGCTTGTTTGCTGACTTCAAATTGATGATATGAGAACCAAGGACTTTAGAGTTATAGATATGAAATCGAATCAGGGCGATCGTGTAGTACAGTATGCATTGAGATGTAACCCAGCATGCTGTGCAGACAGGAAATCACCATTAACCCCACATAATCTGAAAAACAAAACAAAGCAAAGTTAGTATAAATTCAATTATTACTAAGAGCTTAAACTAAGACCCAACAGAAACATTCTTAAACATTTCAGTGTAGGGTTAAAGCTCAAACATCATAGGTTATCATTATTGAAATTTATCTAGACACAGGCTATATGGTGATGGAAAATAGTAATATTGTAGTAAATAGAGGGAAAAATACACTGAGGGTGTAATGAAATATAACAAAACATAATCACAGGGCCATGAGAAATCTGGGCACGTGAAACAACCCGAGGAGAATCACACAACGGGAAAACAACAGAAGTCACAAAACATCTTCAAAATAACCGCAGAGTCACGAGATCTTTGGGCACGTGAATCAGCCCTGGAAAGATTGCGGAATAAGAAAACCAATATATATATTGCACCTTAGAAAACAAGTGCAGTTGACACCATAAGCTATTTGAAAATAACAAGCAATAGAAGTCACAAAATATCTTCAAAATAACCCTGGAAAGATTGCGGAATAAGAAAACCAATATATATATTGCACCTTAGAAAACAAGTGCAGTTGACACCATAAGCTATTTGAAAATAACAAGCAATAGAAGTCACAAAATATCTTCAAAATAACCCTGGAAAGATTGCGAAATTAGAAAACCAAGGTCAAGCAAAGGACAGACTAGCCATATTTTGACAGCTAGATAATTAAAACTGACAAACACACGCAAATCAAAAGAGAGTAATGACGAAATTGAGGCTAAAACCAATTAGAAAGTTTACACCTTTACGCCTGTAAAGCAAACGTTGCACAATAACAGGACAGCAAACCAGTACTATAAAAGCCTGATGGACACTTGTAAAAATCAGTCAGCGCCAGGAGGCGGGTTCACGACATACAGCATTACACATTTAATCAGATAACTATCTGATTTACTCAGCCCAGGGAGGCCTATTCTTCAACTAAGAAGACAACAATTCGGTCAGCGCCAGGAGGCGGGTTCACGGCGTGCAGCATTACTCATTCGATCAGAGAATTATCTGATTCACTCAGCCCAAGGAGGCCTATTCTTCCACCAGAAGATAACAAATTCAGTCAGCGCCAGGGAGCGGGTTCACGACATATAACAGTATACATATAATCAGAGAATTATCTGATTCAGTCAGCCCAAGGAGGCACATCCACAGAGAGAAAAATTGTCTAAAATCATTTAGACACATTCAGCCAATAGAGCTTTGATATACACAAAGGTACAGATACCGCTATTCTACAAGCGAGGAAAATTGTCTAAAAACTTTTAGACACATTCAGCCAACAGAGCTTTTGACAAGATACACAGAGATACAAATACCGCGATTCACAGCGAGGAACCTAGTCTAACATAGTTTAGATACACAGAGATACAAATACCGCGATTCACAGCGAGGAACCTAGTCTAACATAGTTTAGATACACAGAGATACAAATACCGCGATTCACAGCGAGGAACCTAGTCTAACATAGTTTAGATACACAGAGATACAAATACCGCGATTCACAGCGAGGAACCTAGTCTAACATAGTTTAGATACACAGAGATACAGATACCGCGATTCACAGCGAGGAACCAAGTCTAATTTAGTTTAGAAACACAGTTATACAGATACCGCTATTTACAGCAAGACGACAGATATCACACAGAATTCAAGGTCATATGCACCAAGGGTAAGATCTTATTTTAAAGATTTTGAATGTTTATGTATTTTTGTGACTAGATGATAAATGCTAAGATATTGTCAAATTATTGATTGATTTATTGCCTGACGAATAGAACCATATTTATAGTTTGTTATTACTGTTTAAATTAAATCCTTGAGCAATTCCACCGAGAATTGTACCAAACACAAAACTAAACCAGTGCTCAATAGTTGAGGCTAGCGCACATTGTACGATAGTAGCTCTATCTACAGCTGAGGTATTGTTGATCAACAGTTCGGTTGTGTTTTTGAAGTCTCTCTTTAATAACCGAATTATCAGCAATTGTAAGTCCAGATCTGCTACCATTGCATTTGCACTATTTGAACCATACATATCGCGGATTCTAAAACAGAAAAATGGAGGATATTTTATTATTTGGGATTTGAGCCAAGGAGTGAACAACTCCAAATTACAGTCCGATTTCATCAAACACAAAATTCATTTACAATAAATATCATATTACATTACAATACATAAAACACGAAGTAAACGTTGTAAATTCCATGCTGATATTTGCAACCTTATTGTTAACTAATGCCTGAGAAAATAATACACTCTAGTTTTGTTTCCTGTTTATCTCATGGATGTTGTAGTATTCACTGCCCTCTGTGAGCCTAATTCATTATTGGGGTATCAGAATTTATCATGCATGAACTAAGCTACATGTCAACTTAAGAAATTCCCAAGCCATTCTACATAAAAGCATCACACTGTACTGGTACTGTACACTGGTGCCAACATATTTTTTCAAGAGCTTCATCCATTTTAAAAAAGCCCCCAAACGGTGAAGACATTGTCATAATTTTGTGAGAGTTAGCAATTTGACCAATTCCTTCACCTTCGGATATTGAAACTGCAAACTACGAGTTACGAGTTCTCCAGCTCTCGCCCTGTACAAAACTGTTTCCATGACAAAATTTTGCTGATACCATTTAAAAGCCTGATGCTTATTATAACATAGCACATATTTATTGATATATTGATACATAAATTATCTACTTTAACTTGTGCCAAATATAAAGTGCCAAAATATATCTTGTATGCCAAATTTATTCCCAAAAAATATGTTGTTGCCTTTTGAGTTGTGCCTGGACATTCATGTTTTTTGGTGTTAGTGGGATTCCTTTATGATCCAATGGTGTTTCTAACACAAAATGAGTTCAAAGGGTAATTGAGCAGATACATAATTACCTTTTAACCAGTTTTAGTTTCATACCTAAGGCCTAATTGGTGAAGCGATAATTTGATACTTAAAGTAGAAGACAACACTGGCACCACTAAATATGTATCAAGATGCAATTAACCTTCACCAGTAGGCAACATACTCTACAATAGAAATCCAAGGTATAAGCTTTGGATCTGCACCACAGGGCGGTCAGTAGCCCCTCCATCCCATGGCTGCAATAAACTTAATTGGTGTGAATTTTAGCAAATCTTGTGCCTTATACGACTATATTTTTATAAATGGTAATTCAATAGAGAAGGTAGATAGTTTTAAATACCTAGGTACATTTTTCGACTGTGATCTTAAAGGGCAACCAAGGTTTCAAACATGTTCTCATTGATTGATAGCAGATTGCACCTTCTGCATATAGGGAAATAGGGAAAAAGACCAAATCTAATTCGGATGATTATTCAGCCAGAGTTATTGGGAAACATTTCATCCATCAGGTACTCAAACTCAGCTAAAATAGAATACCACAGAGCAGTTTCCTGTTCCTGTTATTATTTAGCCTGTACTCCATCATTATAACAGCAATGTCTTGGAACCTCCCCTAAATTGAAGTGTTACCCAGCTTAGAGTCAGCAACTACTTTGAGTTTTGCGTCGCGTAATGCACAAAGCTGATGCTGCCTAACACATAATTTACTACCCATTAATGCATCGCTGCGAAACTTTGGTTGCCCTTTAAATGGTGCTCAAACACTGAATATGTCTATTGTAAACTAAAGAAAAGATTTTACGCTTTTTCTAGATTCAAACATTTTAAACCTAACCAGTACCAACAACATAATTTTATCCAATCACTGATCCAACCCATTTTTACCTATAATATTGAACTCTGGTACACTGGTGCTACAGAAAGACAAAATAATATGCTTTTAAGTCCGTTTTTAAGAAACAGCTACATTTTTGACGCTGCCTGTTTTGTTGACATGAGTATTTTTAATTTAGCTCAATGTTTTATCGCTGATGAAAGACACATTTTACGCAATTGTTATAAAAGTAATCGTAAATATTTTATCATGCCAAAAACTAGAACATCAAGATTTTTGTGCAGCTTTGTGCCTTTTAGTATTCGTCTTTTAAATAACTGAGAGAGATATGGTTCACACCTATATTGTAATGTGTTTCTAACACAATTACTAGAATAAATTCACTTCACTTCATTCACTTCACTTCATAATTAAGTTGAGAAGCTATTATAATCTCAAAGAAAATGCTTAAGTTTTGTTATTGAAAGCAATAATATTGTTCTTGTAGATGATTTCGTAAGTGAAACTGTTACTGTTTTTATATTAATATTAACCCGACAAAAGATACTGCTTCGATTCTAGAAAACAAAATTGTATACATCATCTTTTTCCAATAATACATTTATTTGGAGAGTACGGGTATTTTATTTTACTGAAACAAAATGGTGGAAGAGAGTTTGCAATTGAAATAATTAAATTTTTCAAATTTATATTTATTTATAACATCCAAATTTAGAAGGAGTACATCATTACGCATCAAATATCAAAATATAACTTTTGTGGTTGTATACATCTTTAAGTCAGACCCTTGTGAATGAAATAAAAATTGACACTATGATTATGAAATGCATTGCACGACATCAACAGTGCTAGAAACATTGAAGTGTGATGAAATCTTTCCCAGAATGCACTTGAAACCTAGATATTGCACTTTGGGACATAAAATAATATGGCCATGGTATCAAATTAATTATTTTATTTTCAGGGGAAGAATTCAGTGTTTCATAGAAATGCCCCATATCTTATGATAGCCAGATCACAGTCATCAGTAAAGGATCAAGTCCTCTACACACCTCATCGTGTAGAAAACCTACTGCAGCTACAAGTTCGATGACAACCACGGGAGCTCCTTACAAATCTGATCTACAATTTGGAACAGGTAAAATTTTAACATAAACATGTTCAGCATCTTGAATATATTGTAAAGACTTAACTTCCTTCCTTGCCCCTCCCCCTCTCACCTTCTCCCCTCTCCCCCCTTCCTCTCTCACCCCTGAGAGTAACGACTAAAGCAGTTTTCCGTTATACATCTTCAAAAAAGCTTATTATTGTATAAATAGGAGATTCACCAGCAAGAGCCTTTGAGTCTGGAAATCAAATAAATGGACACTATCCATGCCATTGTGGAGCTGATATCAGATATGCTGACCAACATTATCATCTAAGATGCCCTAGGTATACATCGCTGGCAAGTAGACTGGATGTCATCGAAACCACCTCACTATGGGAAACCAGGAGTAAGGGTGATCTGTCAGTGTATGACAATCTGGATGTGAGTAATCAACAGAATCTATAAATTGGTATACTCTCATGTTGTTATGTTGAAATTCATAGGCTTAGGCCCAATCGGATAGAAAAAGGAATCCAACATTATTTTGCCGTTAAACATACCATCAACATTAACAATTTATACCGAAAGCTCAGATATAAACCTAATCTATCAAATTCATTGGAAAATACAGGTTAATGCCCTTAGGACTGAACTGGAAGGTCGTGGGGTTGATTATGTTTAAATGCTCAAGCCAGAGATGAAACTGAGGCTCGAAAAGAAACTCGCTGGCATCGAAAGAACACCTGCATTGCTCTGTGGGCCGGATGGAAACAGGGATCTAGTATTGGAGTATGAGGTTGACCAGTTAGAACCTCTTCATGATCTGAAGACAATGATAGGTATAATTCAGTTATAATCCTACACTATGCTAGTTTTTGAGGCTGCTTGATTTAAATCTCTTTTATTTTGTACGCTGCTGCCGTTGTAAATCTCAGCATTGGCTAGACAAAGCTTCAGCCGTAACAGAGACTATAGATATTATCTATAGTCTCTGGACATAATACAAATTTATTCCCTAATGATTTCACACCATGTCTTGCTTGTAGATATTGAATGATAGTTCATCAAATATTTACTGCCAGTTTTATCAATTACCAGACCGCAAGCACGATGTCTACTGCCTATGTGGTTAGGTTGTAGTTTCTCATTCCATGCAATGTATTCAAGGAAATGATGTTTGTTGTATCGGAACAGCTTCAAGAGTTACTAAAATCAGTACTACCAGAGCTTCAAAGTATGTCAAGCCACATAGCATCAAAGCACCATTGACAGTTTTCTGAGCTCTTGTTTATGCTCAATTCAGAGTTGTCCTCTCTCCAGTTTGGTACTTTTAACCCACGCCGCATAGGAAGAACCTGCTGAAAGAGGGTTATATTGAAAACCGCTAATGTTAGGATAAAAATGATTTTTTATTCAGAGTCTGCACCATTGACAACCCTGTGAGACAGGGTTTCCAAATCATTGGAGACTTGAATGTTGATAAATCTTAATTTCAGTGAAGAAACTCATGAAAGATTCTGCCAAATTGGCCGCAAAACAGGCGGAAAATGCTATAATTGACTATCCAAATACTAAAATTGTTTCCTAAACTATGTCCATATGAGTTTTCAATGTTGCAGATTCTGAATCAAAAATAATTTTTATCCTATTATAAGCGGTTTTCAAGATAACCCTCTTTTCAGCACGTTTTTCCTATGCAGCGTGGGTTAAAAGTAACAAACTGGAGAGAGGACAACTCAAATTTGAGGCCTAAATCAGAGCTCAGAAAACTGTCTATTCATCCAGCAAAATTAATCTAGCCTCTCCTGAGCAAATAGTAAAAAAGGCCTGAACTAAAATAATTTCACTAGTCACAACAGCACTTTTCATAAAACATGAGACCAGTATTGTTTTGGGGTTTTTACATCACCATCATGAAATATCAGGAAGTAAAGCCAGAAAAGCTCAACTTGGAATCAGGGACATCATGTCCAATACTAAGGCTATAGTGAATCTGTCCCACATTCAAGACCTTGCATATGCCAATGACTCTAGGAGGAACAAAATAAATATTTTAGCACTTTATGGGCTCACCTATCTGTTTCGACTGGATTTCAAAAAGGTAAATTTTAATAAAATTCACATGTAGATTTACTTTGAGACTAAAACATGATGTGAAGCACTTTTTCAGCTCTTACAGAAATTAGCAAAATTGTATTATATATTTTAGCTATTTGGTGCACCTAGGCAAGTATCCCACAGGGCAATGTTCGGAATGCCATTTCATTCCATAACTTCACACTTTCCGGAGTGGTTCAGGATAGTTGCAATGAGGTCACTCAACGCTGAGTGCCAAGAACGTTTCTTTAAAGACATCAAAGGAACGGAGGATAGCACTAACTATCAACCTGAGCATATACAAGTGAACGCCATGACACGCCTTCATATGAAGCGGTTAGAAGGTGATTTCGGCAGGTCACTGAAGTCACAAGAGTCTGCAATTGCAAGGATGTGGGAGCTATTTCTAAAGTGGAATAATACAATCATTACTCAGAGTATGATTGATGAAGATCCTACAGGTTTTGCTGCACATAAGGAGAGGATTTCTGATTATCTCCTTGATGAATGCTGGAAGATGGATCATGGATTTTTTTTGACGGAGAGGGTGAGGCCGAAGAGAGATCAGGAAACTATGTACAGTTGATGCATTTCCGGTAATTATTGCCTAACATCTAAGAGAGTATTGGTCTGTTACATACTGAGCAAAGTTGGATTTATTAAAGTTGATCATCCATATCTCATTGCATATTGAAGTTTTTAATGGCATATTATCACTGTCGGTATTTACAGTGATGGAAATATTAATGATGTTTGGGACCATATCCCTAGCTGCTTCTCAGCCTACAAAGCTAAACGACTGGCAAGCTGTGATTTAGCTGCTGTTGATGATGAATTTGATGACAAGGAGGAAAGCGCTGATTGCTGGAGGATATTAGTGAATCAAACCAGCAACAACAGGAGCAAGAAGATGAGCCAGAGATGATAACAGAAATAGGTGGGTTTTGATTGGGGTACATTTTGTGTGCTGATCTCATAATACTGGTGATACTTTTTAGGTGAGTTTGCACGATTTACACATTTACACGGTGGGTGAATGGGGTATGGATAATTACTTGGCATGATCTCGGAATAATGATGTTAAGTGACTCTCATATCTCCTCTACAAGACTAGCAGGTATTAACTAAATTTTCACTAGTTACAGACTTGTGCCCAAATCTGTAAATTTAATCCTAAATTTTGATCTTTTATGGATCTTTCATAATTCTCTCTGTCCCAATCGCGTGCATTGAATACTCGCAATGGTTGATGTTATAACAAATACCTTGGAATTTATATTTGAAGGTGTGAATGATCTTTCGCTCAGCAGCACTTTGTGTACTCCGTTCAAGAAACCTAGGCTGGATGTATCGCATGTATCTAAGACACCAATCACCGACCTCTCTGTTTCCGAGATGCACCCTTCAGGTATTGCAGGGACTGAAGCCTGGAACAAAATAATGCGACAGTGAATTAAATTAATACATGTTGATCACAACTAAAGTAGCACATCATTAGCAAATCAAATGCTGCCCAGGTCACTGTTAGTGTTTATGGGGAATGATGAATACTGCTAACAGTGACGGAGGCGAAATTTGAGCACTATTATCCCTGTTGTAGAAATACATTTAATAATTTATGTAAGTTTGTTTGTATCCTAAATTCAACATATTAAATTTTAGGTGAATTAACCCCTAGAGCTGAAAACCTTTCGTGCGACAGTACAAGTGAGAAGAGTGCGAAGCACTTGAGTGGAGTATGGAGTGTTTGTTCATTACCATCACTATCATCTTGTAATCTAATCGTAATATGATTGCATTATAAAAGCCCACACTGCCTACCTGACCTGGCCCAACCTGACAAATATTGCAACTTTATGATGATTAATGATACTAATGACAGGTTTAACCTTTTGCAGAGCTTATCCTTAGGAGAATAGTTGGCACTCAATTAGCAGACCAGTTTCTGTCGAAGCGGCGGAAGTATAAGGTTAAATCTTCACCTTCCAACAAACAGAGCTACTACGATGTCCGCTCTAAAATCGTACCGATACCCAAGACTGCAAAAGAGAAAATGAGAGAGAAAATAAATGATTCGAGTTAAAAAACATAAATGAAGTTGGGTTTTTAAGAGCCATGAGTGACGATTAAGCCTTCACAGAGAAAAATGTTTGCAATCGGGAAATAAGAGCTATCAACCACTACCTTCATTATTGAGACAATGCAAAGTTAATACCTACTGTGTTTTAAAGTTACTCACCTATTCCAGAATCCAAAAGCGAATGCTGCTTGTTTTTCACTGCTAAGAGTAATTTTATCCCAAGCTGTTTAGTGAAAATTCAGGAATAAATATAAAAATTCAGAGCTTGAACTAGGATCCATAGCATTTTGTTATTCAAACTTACAGCCAGCCAGCCAGCCAGTACAGCTGCTTTACAGTGAATATAAATCTGCATCGACTATCAACGCAATGATGCAAGGCATCAAAGTTCAAACTCAAGTCAATAAACCACAGGCACATTTTTATCCAAAATGATAATATTATTAGTCGCTTGGCATGGCAATTAAAAATAGCTCATCCAATCAAAAGTAACTGAATATGGGAATTTCCAAACACGTGTTAATTTGTTTACAATTACGAGCTCAACCCGTTTATGACACTGAGTTTTGGGTGAATCTGAAATAAGCAAGGATTTGTCGGCAGGAAGAATCAATTGCTCCATTATAATCTTATTTTGACAGAGCAAACAAGCGCATCGGTCTGAAATGAAAATCACTCATTTTCATGCTTGAAAAACAGCTGACAGGGAATGCGTCAAAGTCATAGTCATTGATTGTAATGTACAGTGGTTCTTCTAATCTTTTCTTCGACATGGGCTCATAACAGATATAAAGGTTGTTTTGATTAGCGGTCTGTGTGCCGGTCGGTGTGTTTACAAATTATAGAACTTTCTTTTGAACTTTTATGTCATCAGACAGACTTGTGAGTGACTTTGTCATTTATTTGCAAAAGTTGTTATCTGTCCACAATAGTTACTAACATTACAGTATTTCCCCAATAACAGGCTCATCACAAATCGCCTGGACTAGTTGGGCGGCGCATGAGTAGGCAATTCAATGTTGTTAACTTATAACCCCTAAACCTACAAGACCAAATAACCCTGATGACCAATTTTATATGCAAATGCATGTGTGATAGCTGTCTTAATCTGATTTCAAGCTCAAAAATGATACCAAGAAACCTGTTCCTTTACAAACACTTTAATATAATGTCGATGCCAAGATATAGTGTAGATTAAGGAACCTCTTCGTGAATGATGTGCGCTTACAAGTGTTGTGCGCTCATACAGCAATGCCATATCAGTATGTTTGTTATGGTCACACAACAGACAATCATTGCACACTATTCCCATACAGAGCTTGTTATTTTGATTGACCGTCATGTGACTCATCAATATTTTCAATTATCTCATTCTTACACAAAGGCACCAGATGCTCCGGCTCATCCCCGTGTCCGATATCAACACTTTTCCTTGAGGATTGCCTGTCTGGCTTTATAGCAACAGATGGCTACCCAAATAACTATACAGACTACCTTGATAAGAAGTGGGCTCTGATAAACCAAAGATACACCACTCTTACTATTACCCTTCTGGACTTCCACGTAGGCAATATTTTCTTAATTTCGATAAGTTAATGTATCTTTGCATGATTGTGACAAAGGCTACTCTATTGATTATGAACACTGCAAAGCCTCTGTAGATGAGTTCTAAGGTTAATTTTCACAAAACTAGGTCAATGGCTTTTATTTCAATTGGCAGTAAATCTTACATTTTTAATTTCTACAATGCTATCAGCTTCCACAATACCTTACCATCTGACCAGTAACCATTATTTTTGTAGCTTAAATCTGTCAGCTCTTGTGGATTTGACTTCCTACAGGTAGATCAACATGAAAAGTTATGTGGGAAAAAATCAGCAAACACCACTGTGCCTCCTTATGATGTAGTCATCATGCACTTTCAATCAGATCATAGTAACACTTGTAAAGGATTTAAGCTGCATTTTAGATTTAGCTGAACAAATCTGGCAACAAAGGACAAACTACAAATTTTGCGCGGTCTTAAATTCCTTTTTGTACCATAAGCTTCATCTACATTATGATTTACTTAAGCTTTCTGCAGAATGCACTAATTACTCTTGGTTTTGTGTTTATTAATTTATGAATAACTTTTGAACATTCTCTCCGCAGAAAAATAAGAATATATACAGGCTTATCTCTGTGTCTGCAACAACAGAAACCGTTAATATTCATGAAGCTGTGAAGTATTGTGTATTTTAAGAATGGCCGGCTCTATCTTTTGTAAATTTGTTTTGATAGTGCCCTCTTTAGCACTCAAAGGTGATGAGACCTGAGATCTTTGAATTGCTTTGAACATGATTCATGCCCAGAGGGTCGCTAGCAAAAATGCTAAAAAAGTGCAAAATATATTGGTATTGATTCCATTGATTTCTATAAGATCTATTAACATTAATCATGTTCTAGTTATACATTATCTTTCCCAAAAATAAAAAACACCTAGAGCCTATAGAATAATGAACTTACTGAAATCCTGCTTTATTTGCAATCTTTATTAGCATTACTCTTTGATACCTGAGGTAATACAAATTAGTAAAAAGTCAAACCTCATTATTATTTAATCTACACAAAGTCATCTCCTCCTGATAAAGGTTGGACAACAAACAAGGTGTGATCTCCTAAAGTTCTGTTTTTAAAATCAATTTATCAAGCTGTTATGCAAACAGTAAAGTTCAACCTGTACAAACTGAACTAAACTGCACTATTTACCCTGATGGCAACCAACTGCATATTTTCAATGAAATGAAATACCTGGGAACGTGGTTTGAAGAGAGGAAAGCATATTGGATATCAATATTGAAATTAGGACTTATACAATTAGGATTGTAAAGAAGATGATTCATTTCATCACCTGTATTCATTGAAGCAAGGAGATAGATTCAGGTCGCAGTAAAAATAAACTTCTTAGGTCAATGCTTATGTGTAAGACAATGGTTTCCCTAAACCCTACATTTTGTCGTGCTTAGCCCTTTGATGCTATATGAATTTTTGTAGCACATGTTTATTGAAATAACATAGATGGAGAACTTTTGTTTCAAATATGGATAAACATTCCAATCATAAATGGTCTACCCTGGTGGGTAAAATTTAGCAACAGTTTGGGTTAACTGATTAGAGGGCTCATTAATTTTTGTTCACCTAGCCTAACTTTGGGGGTACCTTAAGGGAAATAATAAGGGTGAGTAAAGTTTCGCCAGCTTTAAATTAAGTTGAATCCATCAGATACATCCATCTCCTCTTAGTAGTCAGCTCATAACAGCTTAGTACAACAAAGCTGTTCTCTGACCATTGATAATACACCTGCTCTATCAACATTGTTTGACAATTATCAGAGTAAAATATTGTGTGCCGCGTCCCTGGGGCCGATCATCGCTCCTTGATAGAAAGGGTTTCATAGATATGGTTGATGAACAAGCTTCTTAGTCCATTACACATGATGTTAGGCCAGATAAGTATGTCATTGCTGCACTTTTTTTTATCAAATTCTTGCGTCAAACTCAATTTAGTTTGTTTTGCTATCACAGCAATGTTCTTAGCACTAAATGAATATTGGCACTACCTTCAAAAGCCATGTGCAGCCACCAATGTTTGAAAACATCACAGCATCAGCGTAGTCCTTTACAAATCAATAATTATTTGCCCCAAAAATCAATCGCACATCATGCTTTGCTATGTCTGATAAAAAAGCTTGCAAATATTTTGTGAGGCACTCACCCTGACAAAACACAAACTCTGAATCAACACATACTCATATAAACAAGAATAGTTGGCACAATTTTCATCTTGATTAGTGTTTTGACATGTAGAATTGACAGTCTGATTTGCAAAGCTGTCATCTTAAAAATTTGAATTTGATGTTGTACCAGGCATCTGCTGACACTTGGAACTAAATTCCTTCTGTTTGTGAGATAGTCAGGCTGATACATCCCTAGACTGCCAATCACTCAGTCAAAGATAATATTACAATGAAAATACCCTGACAGGCTCAATCAATTTGAAATACAACGTGATGTTTGATAGGCCTACCATAAATTTGGGCAGCAAACACTATTGAGTTTCATTTTAGTAAAATCAGTTGACCAGTTGGGAACAGATTGTAGTGAAAGGGAGCTCAATATCGTGTTTGCATAATGGCTAGTAGTATGACAGTATCTTACGATAACCATTTATATTCTAATGATACTGAGACATGTGTAGACCCACTTCAAGAACAACAGTGTGGCAGCGAAGATAAATATGGAGGAGAGGTTTATGAGGCAGTTTCAGGCTGTCAGGAAGCGAATCCAAGTGATCAATCAAACTCCTCAACAGGCACCCCAGAACCAGGTATGTGTTAGTTTTCAACAACTGAATCACTTGTCAATTTCATGTCACTACCACAAATTTTTGCTGAAATTTTCATCCTAAACAATCCAAAATGTATAATGCATTCCTACCTAAGTCTAAGGTCCGAAAAAAATTTAATCTGCTATCTGATCTTGACGGGCCAGCTTCTTCAAGCTTCAAATTCTGCAGAGAATCTTCAATAAAAACTCTAGAGTGCATTATGACTTACCTTTCTATCAAATATGTGTGTTTTAAAGTGTTTGTAAAGGAACAGGTTTCTTGGTATCAATTTTGAGCTTGAAATCAGATTAAGACAGCTATCACACATGCATTTGCATATGAAATTAGTCATCAGGGTTATTTGGTCTGGTAGGTTTGGGGGTTATAAGTTAACAACATTGAGTTGCCTACTCATGCACCGCCAAGCTATTCCAGGCGATTTGTGATGAGCCTGTTATTGGGGAAATACTGTTATATTAGTGACTATTGTGGTTAGATAACAACTTTTGCAAATAAATGACAAAGTCACTCACAAGTCTGTCTGATGACATAAAAGTTCAAAAGAAAGCTCTAAAATTTGTATACACACTATTTGATGAGTTGAGACCGCTAATCAAAACAACCTTTATATCTGTTATGAGCCCATGTCAAAGAAAAGATTAGAATAACCGCTGTACGTTACAATCAACGACTATGACTTTGACGCATTCCCTGTTAGCTGTTTTTCAAGAATGAAAATGAGTGATTTTCATTTCAGACCGATGCGCTTGTCTGCTCTGTTAAAATAAGATTATAATGGAGCAATTGATTCTTCCTGCTGACAAAGCCTCGCTTATTTCAGATTAACCCAAAAATGGTCCATGCAATGCTTTATAGTTTGTACCAAATCTTACAATATACCCAACACTAGCCTCCCAGATCAGATCCATACTGACGAAATAACTAAAAAACTCGACAAATTAATCTCCTAAGTGGCTGTTGTGTGCAGTGACATGTGCTCTCATAAGACCTGCTGCACCCAGTCAGTAATATTGATAGAGTATGTTAAGATGTGCTGAGTATCTGTGATGCACACAGATGGACAAGATCTAATGAAAAAATAGAAAGTTTCTCCAGGTATCCCACTGCTAACACGATTATCAATACTCCTCTTTAGGAGGCAGTCAAGTTCATTTATATTTACATCACCCTGAAGTCCGAAACAACTAGATGACAAATTTATTGAGTTGAATTTACTTTGTCGAGATTTACATAGAATTTATTTTAGATTTCTGTGCGATTTGGAAATACATATTTTCAAGAAAAACACACAATCTACCTGTGAAAATTTTGTGTCTTCCATTGAAATTCTATTGAAAGCCGCTATTCATGAAGCTAATAATTGAACCATATCACTGGTTTTCATGCGGGCTGAAGACTGAGTTTGATTGGAATGTCATAACCACAATCTCATTTATTCATTATATTAATGTAAAAAAAACCTTGAAATACTTAGCGACGTATTGATCTGCCTTTATATTGCCAATTTCTATCTTGAGCAGTAACCATTGTTAACAGAAATGTTGTACCTGCCAAATCACTGTGAGTTATTTCCAGTGGCCGAAATCATACAGATTTAAACTTGAGTGGTGTGACTACCTCAAGAGATATTTTCCCTCTGATAATCACATGGACTCGACGTCGATTTGCTACAAATGCCTCCTAAATGATATTCAATCTTGCTCTCACTAGAGCTGTTAATCTCCCTGTAATTTTCATTCTCACTGTCGGATGAGCTAGAGCTGTAATTTTTTGCCATGTTCAATTTAGATCGAAAACTTTGTCATTGAATTATGAAATGTCATACACTATCCCATTTTACCAGCTAAACCACATGGGAGAGATATATAATGCCTTGTATTCACTCATTCAGTCAATAGATAAATTCTGTGTGTTTTGATATCACATGCAGAATATCAAAACCACTGTGTCATAACAATACGCCTTTGTTACAAAGTACTGTATATTCCCATTATAATCTGAGGTACTAAAGAGGTACTATTTTCAACAAGTGATCACAACTCCAAAGGAAAAAATTAGTACCTTTTTAGTACCTTCTCATCCCAACTTTGAGGGCAAATAAGTCTTAACTGGGCCACAGGCTGCTTTTGAACATAGAATAATGTTCTAAACTAGACTGAGATCTCTAGAATGATACCAAAAAACCTGATCCTTTACAACCACTTCAATAAAATAATATGTGCACTGAATAAAACAAATTGCCAAATCAAAATGGAAACTAGATGGATCATACAGCCTTGACGCTTCATTTCAATAACTTCTTTCTCACAATGACATATCTAATGATATGGTTTCAAATCAGTGAATTCTCACCTCTAGCTGTAACTGCGAGCAATAATTAGTAGTTAGTAAACTTTTATTGATTGGATAATTTACGTTGTTAGGGAATGAAGTCACTTCTTCTCTACATGTAGACATACATGACGGGACTCCGATCAAACTGGAAGAACTGAAACCTCATGTGAGGTACCCTGGAAGGTTTCATTGTAAACTACTTGGAATTCTGATAGCTCTGGTTATCACTTTAGCAGCAATCACATGTTACTTGGTGAATGAACAGGTCAAACTTTCATCTAAGGTTCAAGGTGATTATCAATCTTTATTAACTATCAATGATATTACAAATGGGCCAATTTGGCACAGTTCTGTAGGCGCTCCTTATTAGGAATTGAGTATACCTGGTGATCACTAAAGTGCAAGCTTCCTCTTGGCTTGAGGCTTGACATAGCAACAAGTGTACCTGTGACAGAAATGTCTAGCAAGAGGCCACATAGCTACATAGCCATAGATATTTCCCTGGACAGAACCAAGATACAAATAATTTGACAATCAACAATAAGTACAGAAAAAATGTGCATTGTAAAATAATTAAAACATGTTACTTTAAAACTCAACAGATATTTATTTAATCTTTATTCCAGATATTACTGACAACTATGCTGCAGTTAAGAGTGTTGACCAGACATTTTCAAGGTTCAGAAATGATAATGAGGACAAGATTGAAACGACAAACCTGGCAATGTATATGCTTCTCGCTTCATTGAATCAGTCGGTGATTGATTCCATCACAGAGCTTGGCCAATCGATAAACAGTGAAGGTAGCAGACATGAAAATAATTATTGTCTTATTAAGACCGTTCTAATAACAAATTCTCATTATCTTAGTTTGTCAAAAAAAAGAGATGGCAGCACAATATCCTGGTTATGATTGTCAGAGTAATTTCAAAGAGTACAAGAATTGTTGATATTAGGATTTTGCTCGTTGACATTTGATGTAGTTATCATATTTCCATTATTTTTACAGCAACTGTACAAGATTTGGCACACAGACAGACACTGAATGAATCACTTGTGCAAGTGGAGCAAAATTGTGACAGTAAGCTTTCAATGACTCAGCAAAGTACAATGTCAGCTATAGCCTCCGTGAATCAGACAGTATCAGGACTGGAGCAATCATTCAACACTCTAAGACAATCACTTTCGTCAGCTACAGTGAGAATAGATCGATCCATCACCACTGGTAAGCATGGATTCATATGTTGATTTTTCCAACTTACGTTATTTTGGTAACCAGCAATAATAGTGCTCAATACTCATTGTAAGATGGTCGAGGGCCTTACTGAATGCAGCTCAAACATCCTTTTGGTTGCTCACCGTTTGGCAATTACAACCGTGTTCAAGTGCTGTGATGCTCACCAGCTTATGGGGCGTCTTTATAAACCTAACTGTTTCAAATTTATTCACGAGAAATTTCATAATCAATACAACATTCTAACACAAGTGTAAAGAAAATGTTGACATTACAAAATGGGAAGTTCAGAAAGGTTAATTGTGACCAGCCCAGATGGCATGTATGTCTTCAATTGAATAAGAAACCATCCGTATCACAGTCATAATGAACCCATTCTCATGACATTCAGATGTCATCCTTATCTCATTGGTTACATATTTTAATTATGAATTCATAACCCAAGCAATTAATGAAAATTGAACAAAAGATAAGTTGAATGTATATTCATAAGTGTCATTTTGTCACTTATCCTGAAATGATGGGGGAGTTCAGAAAGGTTAAATGTGACCAGCCCAATGGCATGTTTGTATTCAATTGAATGAGACAATATTTGTATCCCGTACCATTAAAACACATTCCTATGACAATTCGGCTGTCATCTTTATCTCACTGGTATGATATTTTGAATATGAATTCCATAACCCTATCAATCAATTAATATTGAAAAACATGAATTGAATGTCTATATTTGTACTGGTTAGATTGTCACAGTTATTGGATTGACAGTCGAAATTTGAATAATGTTGGAATTCAATGTGCCACGATACATGCTTTGATGGGGGTGAATGAATTCAATAACATTTGCAGATGATCGATTTGTTTATTGTTGTTCCAATAATAATTTACTGCCACATCCTCAATGCGCAGAGGTATCTTCAGACAAACCAGATTTGTCAGGCCTCTGTTTCAAATTGCAATTTGATTCTATTTTGTGCTTCCTGTTCTTTTGCAGTCAATGCTGCCATAGCCGGGTTAGAACAACGATTATCAAGATTGGACCATAGCACTTCAAGACAAAGCTGTGAGTTAAATTAATTCCTTCCTTGCTGTATAAATCTAGTTTAGATAATATAAACTGAGGAAGGACATTGGACATATTGTGTTCAATCAAAAAAACATGGGTCATGAAGACATTTTTTTTTATTTTGTGGCAATTATTGAAGAAAAGTACTTAAAATTTTTTTTTTGGGAGGGATAGGTGTTGATGGCGAGACTGAGGGACACCCCTGCAGCTCCCTGCATGATAGCCTATTATGTTTTCAAGGTGCCTCTCATGAATGTGTTGTGTATGTTTATATATTAAAGCTATCTCAGGCAAAACTTATGTCTTTTTAACAAGTTATTAAGCCTAGCAAACTTGGTCCTGCCCCTTCTAATCCACATCATACCAGTCTTTGAGCACAATCGAAGGGCTGCAACTAAATGAATACATTGATATTTAATTGAAAATTCATACAACATTCAATTGTTTGCCTAAACTAGTCTAATTTTTGCAGATTGACCATAAAATTTGATAAACAAGTTGATTAAAAGGAGGCTTGTTGAAATAAGGGGTAAGGATTTTTTGCTATTGTAGATCCTTAAAATCTTCACTCATTGATTATCATAATCTTCATGATGATTATGTGTAATTATATTTCCTGATGTACAAGCCTTTTAAAAAAGAATTTTTTTACAGCTTGCAAAATGCAAAGCAGTCATGTTCAGTGGGGAATCTTTCTATGAACATTATTGTGCTTACCCAGCCCGTGACTGACCATTCTACAACTAGTCGAAATTAAAACAATTTGTATTCTGCTTACAGGCCAGAGATGCTCCAGCTCAACTCCATGTCGGATATCAACGCTTTTCATTCGGGACTGTCAATATGGTTATTTAACAACTGATCACTACCCAAATAA
Organism: Membranipora membranacea; assembly: GCA_914767715.1. Lineage (NCBI taxonomy): Eukaryota > Metazoa > Bryozoa > Gymnolaemata > Cheilostomatida > Membraniporidae > Membranipora > Membranipora membranacea. Next base: position 8,106,991 of record OU612072.1, on the reverse strand, counting down.
CTATGCAATCAACACAACTAAATGGTTTGCCCTGATTAGTCAAGGATACACTACTCTTACTGTGACCCTACTTGATTTTCAGGTAGGCAATATTTTACATCATTTCATATCGGTTTATCTAGTATTGTGATTGCTATGGTTGAGGTACTAAAAATTAACACTTGACCTCAAAAAAGCAAGCTGGTGTTAGTTTTTCTTATACACAACTTGAATAATTACAATTTGTTTAACCCCATAGCTTTTTGTCCTATCATTTCAACACCTGACAGTTAATACTTGATTTTTCAGACTGAAAGTACCCATGACTTCCTGCAGGTAAATCAACATACTAAGATATCAGGAACAAGAGCAGCAAACACCATACTACATTATGATGTAAGAAACTCTCATGTAGTCACCATGTACTTTCATTCAGATTATAGTAATCAATATAAAGGATTTAAACTAAGTTATAGATTTAGCTAATCATATATTACGAAAACATTCAACTTATAAATTCAGAACGCTCTTCACCTTCCTGTATACCAACAATTAACCTTTATTATTTTTTGATATAACAAACCTCTATCATTTTTAAAATTAGTGCCTCCCCTTTTTGATTTTACCATCACTCAGCTTGGAACCGGGCAATCAACTGTAAGTTTGTGCTGCATGAAAGCTTAAAAACTCTCATTATAAATTGCTTAAATGAACTAATTTTATATATATATACTTATCTTATATATATATATATATATGGGCCCCCCCCCCTACTTATAGTATAGATTATAGATGACCATTTCTTAGCTTATAGGCTTGTAGGCTTAAAGATAGATGCAAGTAAAGATATAGATTTATAGATGTTATCAATGTAAAGATATAGATTTATAGATTTCTTAATGTATCTCTAAAGTGCTGTCAGTGCTGTGTGTCTCCTGTGCTCTCTTTGTGTGTGTATGGTCGTTGTGTAGCAAAGCAGCGCGCTTTAATTTATAGATTGGGATTCTTAATTTATAGATATTATAGACAGTCCTGTGTGGGGGGGGGGGGGAGCCCCATATATCTATGTATATAAGAATTGATGATTGCTTCTAGCTACTTATTATTTTTCAAATGAGTTTTGCTTGTTGTCCTGATATATGATTGGTCCAACAAATATATACCAAAAGACACTGATATCATGTATGTGGCTAAAATACTTGTGTTCTGAAAGATATTCTGTGTGTTGTATTTAAAGAAACATTGGTAATAGTATATTCTGAAAATTCCTGTTGCACTAAGAGTGTTGGAGCTAACAGACTTGTAGTGGCTTTCACTGCAGATGTAAGCAGTATATTGTATATTGGAACTCATTGTCTATGAGCATTCACAATAAACACTACATCTTGATTCTTAAGTGAATGCATATTAAAAATGAGTCACAAATTATATCAAAATAGAAAATGATCGCTTCGTACCAGAATGTTGCACATGAAACAATTATCAACCTCCGAATGATAAGTTGTTAATCTTGGATGATTGCGCTGTTTAACATTTTAAGATCAGTAGCGTTGTTGCCGAACAAATCAAATGACAAATATTTGTTATGGAAACTTGCAAGAACTACCTTTTTAAAAACTGCACTATTTACACTTTTTGCAATCAACTACAAATAGTTACATAGTATCTAAAAATGTGGTTAAACTGATGAAGGTGAACAAAGGAGAGGTATACACTCGAGAATGCCGGTGGCCAAAAAAATCAACCTCGAAAGCTCTTCCACTAGGAGATGAACCCATAACTCCTGCGACACCAGTTGCCTGGCAGTGAAGAGCAAGAGCGTTAACCGAATGCGCTATCCCACCATCCCATGGGTTGATGGCGCAAATCACCATGCCGGCTATAGGGTTATAAGGTTTACATGGCCCATTTTCGGTCCCCTTGTAGTGAGTTAAGCTGTCATCCCATGCTGTCACATTTCTTTCCATGAGTCAATCAGACGAAGAGTCAGAGATATACAAGTTAGAGCAGCAACATTACAAGTTCAATTAATAATGTAAGCATGTGAGTTTTTTCATCTGATTCAAAGTGGAAACAACTACATTGAATGCCTGACAAGGTCTACTATATACTATTTAAATGAGACACAAATACTAGGAAGTTAAAGTTCCTAAGAGAAGTGACCTGCTGATATTCTACTTATAGTTGAATGAGCATCATTAAAAGGAGTCCTAGGGCAAAATCCGGTATCAACTATCAGCTTTTTTGTACACCAATTTTATGTGAGAACTTATTCTCCTTTATCTTAGGACATAATTATACATACATATTTTTTCAAAGTTTATCTTCTACTTAGATCTCTACTATCTATTGTAAACTGGCTGTCGTGGTCCTTATCTTGACTGCAAACTGATCTAATGGCAGTCCTTTTGACAAAATATGAGTGTGAGAAGAGAAGTCTCCTGTATAGTACCCCAATCAGTGTGATTTGTATGATGAGTAGGCTGTACTAAGACGGTTGAGTTCGGTAGCTAGGTATCGTTGTTTTGCATTCCAGTCATTTACTACTTTGAAGTATAGAGCACCAACTCAGGTACCATTTTAGTAACCTCCTGAGATTTTTCAGGTCGTACATGGCAAATTGATTTGGTATATTTGGCTTCAACTTTTACATCCCCTCTGAAGAATATCTTGTCAGTCCTTGATCGTATCAAGTTCATCACAATTTGAAATAAATGAACCCTAAATATTTCATCGAGCAAGTAAGGGCTCAGGTCAAAGTAGAGACTATAAACATGAATGATAAAATACTTACCATATTATTTTGTTTTCTGTGCCATGCAATTTATTTATAAAAAAAAGATAAGGAAAGTACAATAAATCGGGTGTTCAAAAAGTTAAGCTGCCAACTGGAGTATCAATCATTGCTATTGTCTGCTCAATGACTCTCATTCCCATCAAACAGACCTGACCGGAAGACCGGGAAAACAGCAACCTGACCCTGACTCTCTGTGATTACCAACAGTTACTTTGCAAAGGTAGAGGTAGAGTTGCCATATCCACCTTACAACACGTAGTCACCTATTTCAGTTTAAGTCAACTTCAGCTCAATGTTTTAGATTTGTCTTCTTCTTTAGTATGAGGAGAAAACAGCAAACATCGTGTACGATGTGTGTGAATTACCGGGTCATTGAAGAGTTTAATTTGGCACATGATATCAAGAGAAGTGTACAATGAGATTGTAGTGAAAAGCTCTGTGAAGCGCCATTACTGGTGTTAATTTTCCCATTTTGAGTAAAGTGTGTGACCACAATGCTATTCCAAAATGGGGGGAAATCAGATACACAAGACAGACTTATGATATGCAATCATGATGATGAAGAAAGTATTGCTCATTGCCTTTAGGGTAAAAAAGTTCCTAAATTTCCTAATTTTCAGAGGTTTATGTAAAGTGAAGATAAGCTGATACATTATCAGAAATTCACAATTTTGTGATGCTCAAACTTTTGCAAGTATTATATATATTTTGCTAAGGATACAGACTGCAACAAAATCTGCCATTGCAAGTTGAATATCCAGCCAAATTTATAGTAATAATAATAATATACCGAGTTTTTTACACCTAAAGATGGTAAAATTTACTAGCTTTAATCTGGCCTAAGAGCCTCATACTTTGTAGTTATCTTATCTTACCTTAAGCATTATCCTGTACCACGGCGCACCTTTTAGCGAGTTTATGCAAATTTACTATCTCATCAGTTTGCGGGTTTTTCTCATCCCATTCATTCTAGACAACTGAAGTGACAAGTGGTCTTTTCACAATTTATATATTCATTTAACTAACTTAATCTGTTTCAATGGCTTCTAGAAGGCGTATGCCCAACCATTTGAACCAGGAAGTGGCACCTAAAGCTGAGAGGAATGTCGGGTAGGCCATGGTACTGCGCTAAGCGTAACTACGTGCAATTGTTTAATAAGAAATCTTATTTAATTGAGCTTAGCTCAACTGTCAGTTACTGTAGATAACTTTTCACTGCCTATCACTCAACCATCCATTACAATATATTCTGACGGTTTAAAGACAGATTTTTCAAAGGAATTCTGGTGAGTAACTTGTCACTTGTGTATGCTACGACTGCTATTACAAGCACTGACCCTCAGGAGTCATTAATCACTGGATAGTCAGTTTTTGGATTATCAATATTTTATGGTTCTATTGTCATGAGATGCTTCATGGTGATCAACTGTGAGTATCTATTGCTCATTCCAGTATGTGATGGATATTTATTGGCACTACTTTTAAGGCCTATGTATTGTCTTGAATGGACTTAACCTGCAGAGGCTAAATTTGATTATTAAGCCTATGGGATGGTTAAAATATTTCATGGTATTTAGATACCAAACTGATTAACTTTGCAACCCTCATAAATATGAGGTGATAACCCTCTGAGAGGTGATTTAGGCCATGGTATATGATGTCTACCAGGACTAGAGTACCAGTTGGTAATTTGTGACCCTCATGAATATGAGGTGATAACCCTCTGAGAGGTGATTTAGGCAATGGTATATGATGTCTCCCAGGACAAGTGTACCATTTTGTAATTTGTGACCCTCATGAATATGAGGTGATAACCCTCTGAGAGGTGATTTAAGGGAATAATTCTAGGTTGATGTAACATTTAAATTGTGACCCTCATGAATATGAGATGATAACCCTCTGAGAGGTGATTCAAGTGGCGTCCCTCAAGAATTTGAGGTGAAATAACTTTATGATGCTGCGATGCATAAGTGAATGCTTTCATTCTCGCTCATGCACTTATGGATTTATCGCTTTTCTCGCTTTATATTATCGCTATATATATAACAGCTGGGTAGGTGCAAGAATTAACATTTAAAGAATGGTGGTGCCTGTTTGCTTACAATTGTACTTTCTATTTCCAGAATTGTTCTGTACTCATAATGGGGGATTCCCATGTGTCAAGACTGGTTAGACACCAGCAAGAGCTCTTACACCACCTGAGTGGGGTTTCACTTAGATTTGCGGAGAGAAGAGGGGCCGGCATAAGATGGGGAGAGAGGAATGCCCACTCGGCAACAGATGTGGTTGTGGTCATCTTGATGCTTGGAGGCAACGATCTCGACAATGACATGTCTCCAATGCAACTGGCTGACAGGATTGGTCATCTAGGACGGCAGATGGTGGACCAGTACAGGGCCCAGACTGTCTTCATAACTTCTCAGTGGCCAAGGTCCAACCATCAGTACAATCTGAGAGCAAGGGAGTTTGCATCCATAATGGAGCAGAGGCACTTGGGGGATGAGGCGGTAACCTTTTGGCTCTGGGATAGAAGGCAACCATGGAGAAACAGAGACCACGTAGAACTGACCACGGTTACCGAACAGCCGTTCGATATCTCCAGGCCATCATTGTATGGGCAGCCCACCACAACCTCTGGTGATACCAGCAGATCTAAACTCCATATTAGTCGGACCTACTCAACCATCACTTTATTTGCTGTATAGTTATTTTGTCCGTGTTAAATACCAATAAAACAATTCTCAAGACAAAAAGTTTATTTGAAATAAATCAACAGGAATTGTCGCAAATGAAGTGTTGTTATGATATACAAAACAGTGGTGAAATACACAGCGTAGTAATAGTGATGTGTTATCAATAGCCGTGTCACAAGATGACCATTGCCTAAAGTTCAAATTGTCGGCATCAGCTCATGCTTAGTTCGCAACATTCAAAAATTTAATATCTCTTGGCGTCATTAATTTATGGAAAGGAAGTACCCTGTTATTCAAAAGTATTGTGTATGTAACAATAAAAGGATATCCCCCCATTTGCTGTAAAAGGAGTAGGGCAGTTTTCATTCTTATTATGATTTACAGGAGACAACTCGTAAGGCATTGCTGGATTCCAGCAGGAAGGGGAAGGCCCCGGTTTGCGGCTCTTCAAGAGAAAGGCTTCTGAGCCTGAAGGTCCTGTACCTTCTACCTCCAGGGTTACAACCTCAGAGATCAACTCGAGCTGCTCTGAGGATTCAGAAGTGGAGGACGTGGTTCCGGTGCAGGTGCAGGCAAGCAACAAGAGGGTCAGGCCTCTGGGCTCCATGCCCATCACCCCTACAACATCAGACGATGATAAAGTCAGAGGAAAGGTCCAACTGGATTTTGAGAGGTATAAGATACAAACTCCAGTCAGCCCATCCAAACTGGCAATTGAACTCGAGGGTTGTGTGGACAAAGAATTTATGGTAGAAGGGTTCTCGAACGGGTTTTCACTAAGCGCTCAAGAGAGCTGCTCAATATCAAAAACGGAAGTGAGGCTCAGACCAGCAAATACTGCACTATTGGCTAAGCTGAAAGAAGAACAAAAGCACAATAGAATTATAGGGCCTTTCGTAATCCCTCCACTACATGATATGATAATATCTCCTCTTTATGTGATACCAAAACCATGTGGAACAAAGCACCGATTGATTTTCAATCTTTCATGCCCACAAGGTAACTCTGTGAATGACTTCATCAAAGAGGAAAATAAATCAGTCCATTATTGTTCAGTTGAGGATGTTGCAAAGAGCATGGTAGCTAGACAGCCTCCTGGTAACGTGTGGCTAGCCAAAGTTAATTTAGCGGATGCCTATAGAATAGTCCCTATTCGGACCCAGGACTAGAAATACCTAGGAATTTGTGTTCAGGGAGAGTTTTACATCAACAGGATGCTTCCAATGGGCGCTTCATCATCTTGTAAAATTTTCCAGAGGATTAGTGATGGCATAAAGTCAATGTTCCACAATGTTTACAGGGAAGATGCTGATGTGTTTAATTATCTAGATGACTTTCTGTTTATGGCGAGTTCCAGAGAGGCTTGTGATGCAGCCCTTAGTGCTTTCGAGGACCTTTGTCTTCGGGTAGGAATTCCCATAGCTGCTCATAAAACAGTCCGGGCAACTCAACGGCTAGTTTTCTTAGGTCTAGGGATAGACTCACAAAGAAGGACACTCTTTATACCAGCTGAGAAGAGGGCCAAGGTCCAAGAGAAGCTCGCCTCATTTTTGCGGTTGCAGGCCCCTCGAGTTAAGTTGTGGCAGTCGATAGCATGCTCCCTGAATTACTTGGCACAAGTGGTGCGAGCAGGACGCACCTACCTTAGTAGTGTGTATGGTGGATTAGCAGGTGTTCTGTCTCAGAGTAAGAACAAGAGAAGGCGAGTGAGTGAGAAAGTGAAAGAGGATCTAAGGGTGTGGTGTGCTTTACTTGAGGCCCCTCCTGAAAAACCATACGACATTGTCCTGGCGGATTTTACTTCATTCCCACCGTTAATCACAGATGTATCAACTTCTGTGGGTTTTGGAGGCGTTCAGGGAGACCAGTGGTTTGACGGATCCTGGCCTCAGGTTGCAGTGCCTAATATAGCAGTGCTGGAACGGTTCCCCATAGTGATTACTCTCCTGATGCTTCAGGAGTGTGTGGCCAACTGTTCCATTCGGGTGTTCACTGACAACATGGCCCTGGTCGCCGTTATCAACAAGCTATACAGTAAGGAACCTGCTCTACGTAGGATGCTTCCCCACATTGCAAAGCTCTGCCTGAACAGGAATATTCACATCTCCGCATTCCATGTGAAAGGTGTGAATAATATCGGTCCAGATCTTCTATCAAGAGGCAAAATAGAGAAATTTCGGCTTACATTTCCTGCTATGAGGTCAGATCCAATAGTCATCCCCACCATCTCGACCCAATCAACTCGGGTTTCATTACATGGATCTCACAAACAGTTATCGCAATGACGTATTAGTCATCCCTCGTCAGCAGGGCATTTCTTCACCCGTGGCGAGGGTTAAATTAGTTTCTTCTTGACCTTATAAATTAGGTATCGGTACATTTAATGATACATTCAATTCTTTCCTCTTCTTTTTGTAGAACTTGAAGAAGTGGACAGACTGATCGGTGCGTCAGTATGCCCGGCGTCTGCAAAGATTTACAAAAAATATTTTAACAAATTCAAAAAGTTCTGTGATAGCATGGACCTTTCTTACCAGACAGAAGCCGGTAAATCTTCGGTGGAGTTGTGGATTGCACATCTGAAGAAAGAGGGCCTTGCTTACAGTACAGTACTGACTCACATCTCCAGCCAGCGCCATTCTTTTTGCAAGTTAGGCCTAAAAGTATCCCTGGACTCAGAAAGACTCAAGATGCTGCTGAAAGGGTTTAGGAATGAGTCTACAGCAGGCATGAAAACTGCAGTGTCTTCCAGTCATCTGCTCAGACTTGACAGGACAGCTGAAATACTTGCTCCTAGAGTTGCGTGCCAGTTTCGCTGCATGATGGCAGTAGCTTTTTACAGGTTTCTTCGAGTTTTGCACCACAGCTAGCTCCCATGCCCTTCTGTTCGGAGATGTGCATTTGTCAAAGGATAAAACCTCTTGTCATCTAACTCTGAGGTTGTTCAAACACTCTAAGACAGAGGCAAGGGTCAAACTTGTTGACAGCTCTGGCGAACCCTTGAAACCAGAGCTGTTGCTACAGCAATACCTCGATTTGTTTGGACATAAGCTCCCTGAGTCACCACTCTTTGATGTTTCCGCCAAGGAGTGTGGGAAAATATTACAGTATGTAGCTGGTAGAGCGGGGATAAAGTCAAAGCTCACACCTCACTGTTTCTGTCATGGAGGGGCTACTTGGGCTAAAAAGAGAGGATGGACTGCAGCTCAGATACAGGTTCACGGCAGGTGGAAATCAGATGCCTACTTAGAGACTTTGTTTGAGGCTGCTCTTTTGTATCACATCTTATTCTCCATATTATATTCTATCATGTGAGCGATTTTCAGCTCTAGAATCCAAATATGGAGGAAGTTATGGCCTCACAAACTTCCAAGGTGACGGCAATTTATCGGCAGTAAGAATCAGCCGGCAATCCCTAGGGTACGACACAACCATCATACTTATTACAACACACTAAAAAATATGTTGATGATCAAAATGTTCAGATCTGTAACGGTCTCGAACCTAGGTCCAAATGGCTTTGCAGGCAACGCCGCTAACACTGAGTTATATTGTCTACTGGCTAACCTAGTTGGTTCAAGTGGCGTGATGGTAGCGTCGTTGCCTATAGGGATGGGGACCCGGGTTCGATTCCCACCCAGGTCTGAATTTCCATATGACCATAGACCATAGACAAAACACATGTCTATGGTTGTGATGTACCCCAGGGGAAACATCCGCTTATTCCCAATGCCAATTGAAGGCAATCACCCCGGAAGTTTGAGAGGCCATAACTTCCTCAATATTTGGATACTAAAGCTGAAAATCGCTCACATGATAGAATAAAATATTGAGAATAAGATGTGATACAAAAGAGCAGCCTCAAACAAAGTCTTTAAGTTATATTAAACATAACTGATACTTTATTGGGCTGTGTATTTGGCGAAAGGAAGTTCCGATATAAACTCCTCTCCTTTGGTGCTAAATTTTCCGCCTTTTCTAAAGTATCGAGGCCGAATTTCCTCCTATGAAGTTCTTGCCCTGCCCATGCTATTCTCCAGCAACTTACTGTACTTTCTTAAATATTTATTCCTAACTTATTGGGGGTTAACCAAGAAATGGCGTATTAGTCGCCCCCTCCTATAGGGGAACCCCCAGCTATCTTGTTAATCATTGAGGTAAGAAAAAATATGAACTTTATTGCTATTCAAGGCCCATTTTCGGGGCAAATACGAATATGCTTACAGTAATCAGAATATATTTAACGCCCTCCTGTACAAGGTAGGAGTGGGCAAGCTAGGTTATTGTCCGGAGAGCTCACCGGCAAGCAGCATTGGTAGTGACCGGGATTCGAACCTGCAACTCTCAGATTGAGAAGCTTGAATCTTAACCACTACGCCACCCAGCTAAGTAATACAAGCAAATAAATAAGGATAAAGTTTTTATAGAAATTTGAGACTTGTCCCATTTTGAAAAATGAGAAGGCGTAATAATTTTGATTGGAAATCTCTTCCTGATAATTAACGGTCACTATTAAATCTCTATCGAGCCTAAAGATATGGCACTGTTATGTGTAAATGCACCAGTCTAGTTATATCGATGCTTGAAGGGTATTTATGAGACACTGATACAGATCAATCATCCTCATCGATCTAGCCTCTTTCAGACGAAAGAATGTGTATAGACAGATAGTTGAATGAGTATTCATAGCCGATAATTAAAGATGATTAGATCAGCCTTAGATATCCGTTTATATTGCTCACTCAGCTAATGAAACAGTTGAGATAATATCTGACGTGGATCTGGAAGTGTTAGCTCCTAGCTATTTATATTCTCAGTCATCTGATATCAGATAATTATATGATATACTGAAAGGATGCAGCGTGATGAATGCAGAAAAAATAAAGATTGTAATTGTTGTTAACAAACATTGACAACCACAGTCAAAAGAAAGCATTAAAAAACATTAGCTACCTTAATATCTCGGCACTATTGCATTTTACATTTTTAATGATTTCGACAATTACTGAGTCCACAGGTTAATGATGAGTCAACATGTGGTTTATGTTTCCCATTCCATTGTGTATTGTAACTGAATTTGAGTAATATAAGTTTAAGTCAAGCTCAACATGCAGCCAGGTCATGAAAACTCTAAATTCCTTCATTATCCTCAATATTATCGAATTACACCCACAAATCATACCATAATTCAAACACTAGTGGAAATGTAGGTATTCAAGGCTCGTACTTCCTGTCCTGATCTTACATGCCAGCCATTCAGCCAGCCCATTTAGCACCATAGAGAGGAGTTTATAAACGGAATTCCCTTTCGCTAAATACACAGCCCAACGACATACAAAATCAAAGTTTTTGAATAGGTTGATGACATGGCTACTGTGGGACTCTTAAATTTAAAAGCAAATAATGAATTTTAAGTTGATGCTGTAGAACAATTTTCATAACAATGCAGATCAGTTAACCTTTTAATCAATGCTAAGAAAACAAAGGAGATGGTGCAAAGCTTTAGCAGAACATATGCTGTGTATGATTATCTTTTATAACTAGCCAATCCATGGAGAAAGCGGAGCATTTAAGTATTTAGGTAAATATTTTTGCTTCCAACTTGTGTGATGCTGACTTCTAAGTGTGTAGTAGGATTGAAAATACTGCTAACAATTTCATCAACTTTGATACTCTTAATTCTTAATATTCTTAATATTCTTAATCGGTGCTTCTCTTTTAGCAGGAAATCATACAGGATGTCAAAAATTAGGACCAAAAGATTTGGATGTAGTTTTATACCTACCAATATCAAAGTTTTGAATGATATGCCATGACAATCACATAGCCTTTTTAAACAGTTGTAAACTGTCTTTGGCGGATTTACCAATAAACTGCTATCTCATCTTATCTCATCTTGTCTCGTCTCGTCTCGTCTCGTCTTATCTCATCTCATCTCATGTTATCTCATCTTATGATCTTATGAAGTATCAGTTATGTTTAATATAACTTATAAGTAGGCATCTGATCTGATCGGAAGCAGTGCGATGTTATCTTTGACTTTATCCCTGCTCATCAAGCTACATGCTGTCATATTTTGGCAAACTCTTGGGCGGAAACATCAAAGAGTTGCAACTCAGGGAGTTTATGCCCAAACAAATCCAAGTAATGCTGTAGCAACAGCACTGGCTTTAATGGTTCGCCTAAGTTGTCAACAAATTTGACCTTTGTGTCTTTCTTCGAGTGTTAGACCGACCTCAGAGTTAAGTGACAAGAGGTTTTATCCTTTGACCAACGCACATCTCCGAACAAAAGGGGATAGGAACTAGCCGTGGTGCAAAATTCTTATGGTCGAAGAAACTCGTTCGAAGCTACTACCATCATGCAACGAAAAGACATTTTGTCTCTTCAGTTATTTAGAAAAATAGGAACAAGAAAAAACCCCCGAACTGAAAGGATGAATTAATGAGCATAACTCGCTATAAAGGCGCGCCGTGATACTAATTAATGTACGAACTAAGATAAGATAACTACAAAATATGAGGCTCAAAGGCCAGGCTAGTAAATTTTACAAGGTATAACACAGTACTGTATTATTAAATAACTGAGCCTTGTCACATTGCTCAAGAAAAAAAAAGAGTTCTTTAAGTGTAAAAAACTCTGTCTTTTTATTTCTTTGGATAACAGAAAGAATCAATTGAATATCTGTTCTCGGTCATCATTATAATGTTGAGAAAATTCTTGTAAAACTGCTTGAACTTGGTTTCATTGTAATATAAGGTCGAACTCATAAACTTTTTGTATAGACATCATTTCACAACAACTGATAGATAACTGCACAATTGAAAACATCTAGAAGTGTTACAAGTCCTACATCTCCAACTTTCAATAACTAATTATTGTAAATTAAGTGTGTCAGTAATTTTCAGCCATTATGAGAGCTTGCGACTTCACAGGCTCTTTTGATTTGACCCCTGAAATGGGCTACAGGTTATTGATTTACATGGTTTGTCAATCATTGCAATAGTGTGACTTGAACTGGATTCCAATGTTGATGTAACAAAAGTATCTCACTGCGTTGCAAATGAAGCGTTATTTTCCTTAGTACCAAGAAACCTTTCAAATTTTCTATTCTCTTACGCATCCAGACACATGTCGAAAACTAACAGTGATTATCAGCAAATTATGAATCAATATATTACGCAGGCCTGATGATGATTCTAGTAATACTTCTCATTCTCAGTCTCCTGTTCAACTCGGTACATGATGTGAATAATCTCCTCTCTTAGCGTGATCTGAGGATATTCTTGATACTTGCAGAAGAAGGATTGGATTGAATACCAATCTGGAAAAAAAGATTTACGCCATGGAAGGACAAACTGTGGATCAAGATCATCAGCCGTCAAGTGTCAGCCGCATCATATTACTAGGTAATGTTCGTCAGTTCAGACTGATAAGAAAGCAAAAGATGGTGGGTGTCCTCTCACCAGGGTCAGTCAATGTTCATCTGACTAGAAGAGAGTGAAATCAGGGCGAAAACACTCTACAAATTTAAAATGATAGAAGATGGGCTGTAATTAATTCATGTGGCAATATATTGTTCACTATGTGTTTTTAATACAATATAACATTCACAATGGTCTTTGTTTCAAAATAGTCAGGTTCTATACTAATAAATCCAAAAAAAGTCCTATCAGCCATTGTAAATTTGCCTCAGTGACCCTGAAACTCGATTATTCAATTTTCAACTATAATAACAATGTTGCTGTCCATCTAGGTAGATGAGGACTGCACCGAGGTGCCTCTAGGAAGAGGTTTTTATGGTGACAATTAGGGTTCCAAGTCGTTAGTGCCACTTTTCAACCACTGACAGCTTTATTCCAGCATGAAGCATAGAGCTACAAGGCCGGAGCTGCAGTGGCTGATGACAGCATCCTCCTGTATAGGGCTATACGCATGCACAATGTTGTTGTACATACAGAATGTAACCGTGGGAGTTGCGCTTGGCGTTAGGGGTCTGGTAATCGGTGTCATAGCATTGCCAAAGCCCACCATTGTTCTCAAACTGCGTTCTTGACAAATTTACTGCTTTATATTATAAGCTTTCTTTCCAACCGCAGGTCATCGCTTTCAATACAATGGTGAAAGCTTTTTCACCCATTTACCCATTTAAAGCTTTTGACATTTTTCACTCATTTACTATCACTAGTCACCCAGACATTGGAAAGGATACATCTCTTAGCCAAGAGCTCTATCAAATTTGTAAGTGGTTACTTTTTTATTCCTACAGTTCATAACTTGCTGATTTTATGCATAACATTTCATCACATTACATAACATATAGACATTGTTTTCTGTGGTTTCAGATATTCATTTCTGTTGCATTTTTCAGACACACTATTATTATTTTGGCACTCTTATTTTAGCTTGATGTGATCCCGACTAGTCACAATTCATAATTGCTCACTATTGCTCACTATCGGATTTTCTATTCCCCCATAATGTGTGAGTTTTGTATCAATTGTAATGTTCAATGTTAATTTTCTGTCTATGTATTACAATAACTTTTCCATTAAATGCCATTATGATCTCGTTCTTTGGATAAATGTCAATCTTGTTGCAAGCGCTTATACCTTTCAAACATGTCTTATAATGAAACAATCCATGTTATAGGATTACCAGATTATTGGAGATGAATAAAATTCTTTGCACTCTTACACCTGCGTGATTCACGGGATGAAAACGGAATAATTTGATACAGTAATCACATTAGGAGAAGACGACGTGACATATCACTGCCTCGCTACTCCACCTTACTCGCATGTCTACGCTGTACCCATCCGCTCGGCCGATCAATCTCTGTTGCTGTATATTACACTAGATAATTGGTGAGATCAAACCATATCACAGTAAAATACTCATGTACATTGTATTATACGCATTGCTCATTTCATGCATCGTTGGAGGTGCCTGCTCTCAACTAATCGCTGCTTTCTCACTGTATTGACAATCTCTAAGCCTGCAGGGGAATCGCAGCATCATCACTCCTTCACAATTTATTATTAGAGCTAGTCTGCCTGAAAAGCGCAGTTTCTAGTTTCTCTACAGTCGTTGTTGATTACATACTGTGACCTATCGACAACCTGTACCTGACATTCATTGTATACTTACATGCTCTTACACTGTTATATTGAATTTATACGTACAGTTAGGGTGTGTCATCCCACCGAAAACGAAGTTTGAGGTGGTATCATGGCAATGCCCATGAAGCAGTTCTCATAGGGGACTTCTGACAACTTATGTGGCAGCTGAGCCCTATTTTTGCACACAATAAACACCTACAGTTTTGCCTATCCATCCTCAATTATTGTCAAGATAACTAGATTCATACCTGATCTTCTCTTTGGGAGTAGTATGAAAAACAGCAGGTGATGCTATGACATAGAAAACTTGCAACAGCCAGCACAGGTTTCTTGGCTTTTTCTAGCCATTTTTATTCAATCTCATAGACATAGTTTTGTCTATGTCTATGAGATTGCATAAAAATGTTTTGTCTGTGTGCAATCCTCAATCAATATCAGTGCAACTTAATAAAGCCTAAGTGCCTGGGCAAAATGTGTAAAATCTGCTTCAATAGAAATATTGGTGGTTAAAATTTGCTCAAACTGAAATTTCTGTGGTTCGAAGGCTAATATCTAAAAGCCTTAGTGCCTGGGCAAAGCGTTTAAAATCTGCTTTAATAGTATTATCAATGGTTCAAAGCCATCTGCTTTGATAGAAATTTCCAAGGTTCAAAGACTAATCACTAAAGGGGGCAGATATTATTAACCATTGTTAAACTCTGTGCTCCTAAAAGTATGAAAGTATATAAGTAAAATAATTGTCATGTTATCTGCTTTACACTTCTCTCATGTGAGTTTGAATAACAGCAGCTATTGCTATGATTTCTTAATTATTTTCATTCATTCATGCAAACTTGTCACAGATTATACTATTATTCAGTTGTCTTATAGTAGCTGCCCATGTATGGCCTGTCATAAGTTCAGATAGCGGCAATTGCAATCTCCTTATTATGTTAATTTTTTATCTAGACCAACTCGCCTGTATAGTTTGTTGTGTCGTTGTATTTGTGACGTGTAACACCAATCATAGATATTCCTATTCGTTAAAGGGCAACCAAGGTTTCGCAGCAATGCATTAATGGGTAGCAAATAATGTGCTGGGCAGCATCAGCTTTGTGAATTACGCAATGCAAAACTCAAAGTAGTTGCTGACTCTAAGCTTGGTAACACTTCAGTTTAAGAAAGGTTCCAAGACTTTGCTGTAATAATTATAGAGCACAGGCTAAATAATAACAGGAACAGGAAACTATGTGGTATTCTCTTTTAGCTGAGTTTGATTATCTGATGGAAGAAATGTTTCGCAAAAATTCTGGCTGAATAATTATCCGAATTATATTTTGTCTTTTTCCCCATGCAGAAGGTGCAATCTGCTATTAATCAATGGACATCAATGAGAAGTTGCTTGAAACCTTGGTTGCCCTTTAAGGGCGAGACCGCCTTATTCAGCGCCAATTTGCTCTTCGTTTGCAAGCAGTTTGGAGCATACCATGAGGGTCGATTTAGCCCAGTAGTAGGTAGACCGCTGCGGGATTCGAACCCAATACCTTCTATGCTTGCGCAGTAGAGGGCAGGCGCTCTTACCAACTGAGCTACCTCCTACCCCTTTGTATTGTATCATCTTGAGATGTTTTGATTGCCAATTTGGATCGATCGAGCGTTTCACACATTTTGAGGCGTTTTTCTAAATCAAAGTTATTATTGAATGTATTACCATGAATGTATCACCATGAATGTATCACCATGAATGTATCACCATGAATGTATCACCATGAATGTATCACCATGAATGTATCACCATGAATGTATCACCATGAATGTATCACCATGAATGTATCACCATGAATGTATCACCATGAATGTATCACCATGAATGTAACACCATGAATGTATCACCGTGAATGTATTACCATGAATGTATTACCGTGTAACAATTGTATATTATCAAATATTTCCAGGCTGTAAGCATACCCTTACATTTACTAAATGTCCACCAATACCACAATGCGCTGCATTTGTATCGGAGTCTTGCAGAGAGTTTAGACAACCAGAGCCACTTGTGGTATGTTACAAAGTTAATTTGTACTTAGAGCTCCACTTAGATAAACTATGTACAGCAGGTTCTTTCTAAATTTAACCATATCTCAGTGATTATAAATGTATATATCAATGAATTTACATATTTATATAGATATATATATAAAAGTAAAAAATATACCTTGCCCATGTTGAATTTGATATGAGTGATATCTACCAATAGAAACAAATTTTCGTCACTGAACAAGACAAAATTAAGCATTTTTTGAGTGAATTAAGTTCGCTACCATTGACATCTAGTGTATATGGGGTTGATCATCAATATGAGTGGTAGTGCAGTAGTCTTGCAGTTTGATTCAAAATTTGCTGCGCTAGGCCAGTTTTATACGTTCTGGATAATAAATGTCTGCTTGCATGAGCCGCTACCTTTCAATATTGATAGCCACAATGCATGTCTCTCAGTGACCATCATTGAATAAGACACTGATTTATTGTAATTGTGCTGTCAGCCTGTCAACTGTATTTGTGTATCTATTTATAGCTCGAAGACGGTACAGTATGTGATATCGGATGCACCTCACCATGCATTACATTTAAAGAGCTAGGACTTAAACAGTGATACAGGAAAATCTGTTAAACCTGTCAAAACGCCTCCCAATTAAAACCGCCATATTTGAGATTGTAATCTGTATGATAATGTTATGTATGATCAAGTAAATACTTCCTACGAAATGGATTAAATCAGCATCGCCAGATTCATGGTATATTCTGGTATATTTGGGATAGTTTGGGGGGTAATTTTACATTCCCCCCAAATTGGCCCATGGTTTGACAGTGGTAACTATTTTGATATTGTCAGAGTAAGTATATCCTTACTCCTTGATGGTGTTTATCGTGGAAAACAGGAAACAAACCAGGTACCCTTGACAGGCAATTGATAAATCACTTGCTATCTTCAGCAGTTGTATGCAGGTGTGTTGTCAACAAGGATATCATCACTTTTTTTTCTTTATTTGAATCACATAAATACGTGACAATGTAATACGCAACATTACCATATACTCATTAGTGGCAGTAGCAAGAGACAGTTGTTGTTTTCCTAATACTCATTTCACCATAGAACTTTGTTATACGTAAATTATGCCGAGTGTACTGAGCTTGGGTTGATTCCAAGATACCATTTCTTCTACAACCAGTATGTTCTGTCCGAGATTGATAAGTATGATGTATTTACTTGTAGGTCAATCAATGCGAATTGTGGTTTTAAAATTTTCTTACAAGAGGGCCTTGACATTCAATATTTTTATTTATGGTATGTGGTTGAGGATTTCTCTTCATGTAGAATGATGTGACAACGTAACATGGTAGCAACTCGACAGCAACAACCATAGACTCGATTGAACTAGAGCCATTCAGTTGAGCGTTTTTGATGCCATTTTAATGGAATATACATGGGTAAATAACATTCCTCAAAATAAATTAACTATCACAGACCGATAGCATGGTCAACTGGAAAATTACACCTTCAAATACTCCGCAAATTAGCCTCCTGTCTAAAAGCAGATCAGATCAGAGCATGCAGAGAAAATAACAATTCACAGGTAGATATTTGCAAAATAATCTAGTAAGAGGGTTAGACCGTTTAGATTTAAGCAAGTTCTCTTTGCTTAACTTAATTGTCAATCATGGTCAGCAGGATGAAAAAGTATGGATTGTATAGACCCAAGGCAAAGAGAAATGTATGCAATAATTCATTATGTTTTATGATATCTGAGTGTACTTTCAAGATGGTTATCCAAAAAATTGCAATTCAGAAGTATCTCTTATGTGGGATGAGCATTGTTGCGATTGGGAAGCTTTAGGATGCCTTTATGAACGCATGGGAATAATTTCTCTGATAACCTGCCTTGACATTCATCACACTAGATCCCATCTCCCCTGGTTCAATCAACAGACAACTTGCACTGTTATCCGGTAGTATAAACACATCAAACTATTATCAAGAAACACAAGAATAAGAATTACTTCAATACCATATCTAAGCAACAAAGGTAAACATTAAGATCTGCCCAATGTCAAGTGTAATGACCTTTTGTATAATTATTAGTGCTAGTTTTTCCGATTTGATGAAAATTTGACACACTGTGAACAATTGGATGACAGAGCTATGTCTCCCTGATGAAAGAGCGGACAACTACATCATATTTATTATTTTATATATGTAATTGTATTGTTGAATTTTTTGGAGACCAGGGATGGAACCAACGTGATTGTCTGACTTTTAAAAAATAAAAATGATGGTAATATAGACAGCTTAATTAACTACAAGGCTCACTGTGCCATTTCAAGTTAAATTATCATAATTCTATAGAAATATATAATTTTGTTTTTATATATGAAATTTTAGTAATGACCATGGCTTATTCATTCAAAACATTATCAATAAGCTAATACTCAATCCAAATGTAAACGGACATAATATACAATCTATGCATTGCGTATACTATAGCCAGGGGTCAATAATTGAGACTCGAGTTAAGCCTTTGAGCATGCGCATCCTGGCCATAATTATTTTATTTTCTGTTTTCATATTATATCAGTGTGAGTTTTGATCATCAATAAAATCACATTGTCCATCATTCTAATCTCTTTATAAATCGATACGTCTGGAACAAAACAAGATTGTCTTCCGCTGTACAATATTTACTAAAAGACAGATTTCGGGTGGCCGAAAAGAAGATCTCAGGTGCTAAAAAAATCTATACTATGGGAGTGATGCATACTAGAGGCTAGAATGCATCATATCAAACTAAACAGTCTTTTACCTCCTAAGAAATGCAGCAAATTGCCAAAAACGGAAATAATCTCTAATTGGACATTGACAGTTTTCAACATGGATCGGAAGGCCGAAATGTGAAATTGTACCTTGGAATATAATTCATAGAGATATTGTTTTGACACTGATAGTGATTGCTCATCTGATACATAGCACTAATATACACTTACAAAAAGCACTTTCAGGTATTATACAGCGCTAAGTTTCAAGACACAGAGGTGGTATGTAGTTACAAAAGAACAAGGATGAGTTAAAACAAGCATTTTTGAAATTCGATTCTATACTTATATCAATCTTCATAATCAGGGTTTATATTTTATATGAACATGAATTGGTATAGTGTGTTTACAAAACACTTGATACTAAGCACAGAATATTAACAAGCTATATGTTTGATTTAACAGGCATAAAACCTACAAAAAAACTCAATCATATTTATCAGTTTGTAGGGCCTCCAACCCCATCATGCGCCTTTCCAGCATATTGTGAGAAAACTGCTGCTAACATTATGGGAAAAGGAGTATCTATGAAATTCTGATTCTAATATCAATGCCAACACAAAAATGACACAATCCCAGTCTGTCAGGGTCAATCTGGGACAGTATCTGGGAAGATTGTCCAGATACTGTCCCAGACGGACTGGGACTCATTTTACATCTAGATACTATGTGAACACAGCATTTTGATGATCTGGGACTATCTGAGACAATCCTAGATAATGTGAACATTACCCCAGCACTATCCCAGACACAAACCTAATTCCTAATCAGTGCATGGTGAACCTTTTTCCACACCATATGCCTGTTTCTCCATCAAACAATAGACCATTGGTATTGCTGTGACATCGTTTACCATGTAAAGGATAGAAGAGGCAGCAATTTTTTTTTGACAACCCTACATATCGGATAAGGATACTGTTACTCTGTTACAACATGCCTGCATATCACCGCTTCCATACCTGATGATTATTTAATTACCTTTCAATCGAGTGTTCATGGTTAGTTTCCGTGATTGTGTCCATCTTAAACTAATCCCTGTCCAGCCTAGAGAGAGCAGTGTCATAAGATATCACTGACAAACCATGGAACAGTGAAAATCTCATACTATTACTGTACAAATTATTCTAAGTACGAAATACTTTGAATAATCCAGAATGAAACATTACTAACATAGCATGAGTTCAGAGGTAATCTTTATTCAGGGTAGGGTGATGAGGACACCAGTTCAGTCATTGTAATAAAACATATTTCTTCAGACTCATAGTCAGTATTATTTATGCTCACACACATATTTATACTCTTATATTCATATATAGTTCAGTGTACATGCATGGCATGGTTATAATTATGACATCTTTACTTGTGGAAACGAACACATACTGGGCATCCAAAGCATTCTGTGCCATCTTCAAGCTGAAAATAAAACGGCAAGACACACTGTACCATATCAGGGATGGGAGAGGAAGGTCAAGTCCCTCAAGATGAACAGATAATCACATACAGGGGTGTGCTGCTAGCCCTAGGTCTTAGTCATGGCATCACGCAACTTCCAGCGAACCAAACACCCAAAACATCTGAAACCAAAATTAATTCTGTTGTTTGTTAGTTTCCGTTTCGACTCTGCGTGCTCGCTGGATATTCAAGGCACACTGAATGTAGATGAGGTAAACCAATGCAAATCTGTCCTTTCCTTTCCTTAGCTTTCTTTGTAATATTGAAAAACTATCAATTGTGTTAAGACCACTGCATGAAATATTAGTCACTTACCACAGACATGACTGTTGTCTCATACTCAGCACATATCTCTTCTGATATGTAGGCACATGGAGGTGGGGGTGGACATCCATTATAGAAGAAGCTCAAAGCCTGTAAACAGTAAGACAATTTGATCGGTTTTAGAGGTCAGTCATGTTCTTAGAAAAAAAGTTGAGTTGAAAAAATGCCACTTTGATAAGGAATTGCTGATATCAATACAAATAAACATATAAATATATAGTTAGATTTTTTATCTAAAATTTCTTCTGGCTATGGTATACCATGTCACTATTCAGTGGCGTATATTAGCACTCACGGCCCACGGATTTCCGTGAGTGGCTGAATAGCTCAGTGTGTAGAGCGTCTGCTTTACAATCACTATTAATCAGATTGTTGTGGGTTCGAAACCCATCAAGGTCAGTTTTTTTTCAAATGGGTGATTTATAACTGGAGCATTTTTACCGTAATCTTCTACTGCTATTGAGTTGTTTTCTGAAAGTACCCAACAGCTCAGTGAGCTATTGAAATACCTCTCTGCTTGCACTATTTTGCTACCGATATGCAAAAATTTCCGTGGTGGGAGGGCGCTTAAGCGCCCCTCCCACACCCTCCCCGCCACGCCTACGGCGTGTGGATCGGGCTGCGCCCGATCATTATGCTCATCTCTAAAAAGTCAGTGAGTGACATTTTTTAGAATATACGCCCCTGTCACTATTGTTTGGGAATAAATTTTTTTGAAGAAGTAGAAGTCATGTCAACCCACAGACAGTAGTGAGTCTTCTCTGCTGGGATCAACTGGAGGAGGTTGCATAAGACAAGTCCTCAAAATAGACACTTGGTTTCTAGCTGAGAAAATGTGTGTTGTTCAGTGGTAACACATCACTGTGTGGTGTATCACATCTTCTACATTTTGATCTGATTATGTTGTTGTAACTCGTCTTCCAATCGACTCATGAAAAGACATGAGACAGCATGGAAAGACATGCCGGCAAGCTGGAAAAACAGCTAAAACTCAGTACGACCGGTCCCGGCAATGGGCCATGTAAGGCCAATCAGCTGAACATTGTGTTGCAAAGGGTGGCAATGGTGGAATGGACTATGCTGTGGGAGAACACAACTCTGAGTAGTCAATAGCAGAATTGCTGCTTAGCGCCATCAACCCATTCATTTTTTGTGAAAGATGAGATGGCGCAATTGGTTAGTCCAATCGGTGCTGCAGGAGTTGTGAGTAAGAGTCCCACTGGAGGAGCTTACAATGTTGATCGTTTCAGCCCCTAACACCCTCGGATGGATACTACTCCTTACACTGAGTGCACCCGCCTTCATGTCCTAATATAGCAACAATCATGCAAAAGGAACATAATCCTGTATCAGTCCTTACAGCAAGCAAGAATATCATTTAGGGGAAAGTTCTCTGCGATGAATTTAGGTACCATTTATAGTGCTATCAATCTTCAATCTTCAACATGATAGCGGGACTTGTCAATATTGTTTAATTTTCATGATAGAAAAAAAAATGTTTCACTCACCTCGGTTGATGGAATGTGATATAAAATCGCAGACATCAGAAAAAAGAAGATAAGTGAAGATCTCATATTGGTTTGAGCTATAAGGTCTGATCTACTTTAAGTCCTACTGAACTTTCTGTGAAGAAGAATTGAGATGAAATGAGATCACACACTGTCAACAAATCTATTTATAATTGGACAATGATGATAATTATGTCGATGTTATTTGGCAGCTGAAGATGAGGGATCATGATTTAACTTTACATCGTAAATCTGGATTAAGAAAGATGGTACATTCACTGAGTTTGACATCAGGAATATCCTCATACCATATATCTTACATCATCGTGTCGCCACTTGGAATGTCGAAGTGACACTTCGGTGAATTCGTTGTTAGGCCGATATTTTAGCTTTCAGATTCATAATTATGTTCCAATTTCTATGGCTTTTTACTGCAGGAAGACAAAAGGGATCTTCAAACAAATTCTTTACTCAATGCAGAGTTAATTACCTTTATAACCATGCGCATGCAATTTTTCCTTTGCAACAAGAATGATGAGAATGGCTCAAGCTTCAGACATTCCATGTTGTTCCATGTTATATGAGCTACATTAGGTGTAACTTCGGTAATTCCAGTTATGCTCACACTTGGGTGTTCTTGAAGAATAAGCCTTGTAGACTGCTGGAAAAAAATTATATTTCACATACATCCCATTGTGTTATATAATGTATTCGAAGATGTCTTTACTAAATTGTCTCCACTGATAACTTGAGCCATTAAACCTCACTTGGCATTTGCAAGCCAGTGTGGCGAGTGGTGATTGTTGGATAATTTAACACGGAGATTTTATAGACTCCGTTAATGTACTTTAACTACTACAACTATGTTTCTCACTGTACATTAACTACTACTACTACTACTATGTTTCTCACCGTTCAATGAATACTGTAACTATATCAACTATACAAAAATCGTAAGTTCTTTATTATTAGAATGCAATTTTTTGTATCACACAACAACTTGTTGTAAAACTTACAGTAATACCGTAACACCTATAAGGCGCGTGCCTTATAGGTGAAGATGCTATAAGAGAGGAGAATATAGGCTCGGCCATCATTTGAAGCATTTTGATATTTCTGTTGGACCTCAGTGGTTAGAGCGTCTGCCTTGTAAACACAAAGTTGCGAGTTCGAGTTGCGAGTTTTTTTGCCTTATAGCTGTAGGGTGCCTTATAACTGGAGCATTTTAATTTTTTCCGAGGGAGGTGCTTCCCTTATAAGGCCGATGCCTTATAAGTGAGGTATTACGGTAAATGTAATCGAGCTTTGGAAGTTTCATGTCCTTATTACATAGTATCTATTATTGTAACTACACGTTTGCACAAATTAGTAATGGCAAACTGTAATTTAAAGGGAACAGTTAGCCACGTCTGAAGCCACACACAAGTCACGACGTCAGTATACTGGTTGCTTATAATATTTACCAGTAACTTAATGTTAAATTTTATCTGCCTAACAAAATTACAATCTATGATTGACATCTTTGTGGTATGAATTTGCTGCAGTGATTTGTGTTATGAATTCGCTGCCGTGATGTATATAGATGTTATCTGATATTGTCTGATATTCTGATATGAGCTGAAGTATAACTTTTTGCATTATTGTTTCAGCTGACGCTGGTTTATTTGTTTATACTATACTATACCAGTGTAGTTTCTGGCTAGTATGGAAATATGTTACAACCATCCTCCCCTGGTACAGCTTGGGCCATCATAGTGGCAGCAAGAACATCATGGAATGTTCCAGTTAGAGGGTCTGACTCATTTAGAATGATTATATATAGCTGGGCCCTGGAAAAGGACAGTTAGCAATTGGGGGGACAGTTTAAAATAGGATGGGGGACAGTTTACACTAGGGAGGGGCAGTTTACAATAGGGGGGGACAGTTTACAATAGGCCTGTCGCTATTGTAAAGTGTCCCCGGGTTGTTTTCGTGCGGGGGAAAGTTTACAATACTACACTGGGTATGAAAATTAAATCATATTTCCATACTAGCCAGAAACTACCGTAAGTCCTGCATATTTGAAAATCAAGATCTGTGGTAATGCAGGACCAGATCAGCAAGGTCGGTTAGATCGTTCAACCGATTTTCAATGGACAAAAATTGTATTAATGTAATGATGCAAAACAAAAGCTGTGGCAATGTAAGCAAGCTTGTCTTTTCGCTGCAGCTTGACTTGACTCAACTTGATAAATCTGTCTTGTCTCTCAAACTTTCCCAGTAGTTTCTTCCCACAAGTTCATCTAAATGTGACTCTGACAGGTTTAGGAAAAACTTGAAATACTGAAAAATCTCCAAATGAGGATATATATCCATTCTGATGACATATCCAAGAGTAGGTTAACACCATAAATTCGGCTCCCATAGAAAGGATATATATTCTCTCAAGCCAGACACAATCTAACCATGCCTCATTTAGTAAGGATATGCATCCTTGTCTCATGAGGATATAGCGGTTCCGACTTGGCTGCTCGTCATGGTTTGTTTTTTATGTCATGGTATAAAGGATCGCAAACTTACCGTCCCATTCCATCACTTTGTTTTGATGCAAAAGGTTTACAAAAGATTTGTGTATCTCAATTCAATATGTGATCTCTGCTTATCTCCTGTTTCTTAGTGTCTGTGAATCATTTTTGCATCTGTCAACTCATTTTAAATTTGTGAGCAATCCCCTGTAATACAAATTATGCTGATGACATCACAACACAGTCACTCAAAGTGTAAATTGCTGTTGAAATTATCAAACAAATATCTTTATTTTTTCAATGCTGCTATTTCTGTTATGATACAACAATCTTTCAATAGTCTTGTCTGAGCGGATCTGTCAATCACAAGAAGCCCATTACAACACCTGAAAAGAAATATATATATACTTTATTATTGCCGATCAAAGTCAATGACAAATAAAGACCATGCATAAATAAATAAATAAATAAAAACAAAGCAGTCAGGTGTATTTATGAAAAATATCATTGTCTATAAATGCTGTTCTATTTATAGAAGGGTGATTTCGGGCTTCCAAAAATGTTTTGCATGGATGGTTCTCATATTCTTTAACCTTTGCAATATATCGAAAACAAAGAATGTCAAGATGTATTTTTAGCTCTTCCAGCTTTAATAAAGAAAGTCCCTCTTCATACTCTTCCTCATATGGAATCATAATTCTGGTGCAGAGCTTTTGAAATCTCTCCAATTTATCCTTATCATTTTGGGAGGTGTGTGGAAACCAGCACGGGGCTGCATATGATAAAACCGATAAAATTCTAGCTTCGTAAAATAATATCAGTGAATGAGATCTCACACCAGCTTTTCTTAGCTTTATAAGACCATGAAGAGAATGTTTTGTTTTGTCAATGATATGGTCTACATGGGAGTGAAACTTCAGGTGCTCATCAAATATCACACCAAGGAGCCACACATTTGGGGTGTAGAGTATTTCAGAGTGATTGATGTTATAGGTGTCAATGGTGAGTGTTTTTTGCAAAGTGAAGTTTATGGAGAGAGTTTTGTTTATGGAGAGAGAAAATGTGAATGCTGGTCCCATTTTCTCACCAAAGACTCTTTTACAATGGTGAAAACCATTCACGTCAAATTACATACATGCAGCCCACAAAACACAGCTGAACTTGCAGTACTAAAATGAAACTGAAAAGTATGCTCCAAAGATATCTTGGATTGATAGGATCGATGACAAAACTTGAAATTTCATCATGACACCATCTTTTAACAGTTCCTTTTAGTAGCCAAACCTTGTGATACTCTTTGCTTATTTTATCACCTTTACTCTTTTTGATTTTCACAGGGCTAGTAGATAAGCCACCAAAAAAGTGTTTCTCTTTGCAAGCTTATCATAGGAATTTGGTTCTGTTGGATCATAAGCCGTGTCCGGTATCTCCCGAGTGCCCTGAATTTCCAACTGAACCACTACTAGCACCATATGAGTCCGCTCTTCTAGAGTGTAGAGAAATATTTCGCAATGTATGTATATTATACAATGACCTGTTCAGTTGCTGTGCTACCATGTATTTTTATGAAGAAGTAGTTTGTGCCCTTTTGTTTTGGTTCCTCCAAATGAGCCACTGGCAGCATACACATAGAATAGAAGCGACTCTATAGGCAAGCAGTTGGCTGAATGGTTATGCCATGAATAGAAAAACGGTTATATACAAAATGACATCAAGAACGAAAACTCCATGTTTGAGCAGTGAGCAACATTATCTAATATAGATATAAAGGAATTTTTTTTTTTTATTTATTTATTTATTCCACCTGTGATATGTTTTGTCTGTATGCTTCTAACCCTATATCACCAGTTATTCTTCTGACTTATCTAAGCTATGATACAACTGTTTGAGTCTAGTAGCAGGTAACGATAAGTTAAGGAGAATGTATATTTTTCTTTGTTTCAGTTCCATTATGAGAGTACAATCTGCCAGTGCGTTGGTTGTAGATACCGGATTATCACGTCAGTAGGCCTAGTTCCGTAATCGTGATCACAAATCGATTATAATCATAACGAATAAACATAGAGATTTTTTCTTGCTACCTGAGAACATCTGGGAAGACCAAAGCTTCGAAGATTCACGATGAATGTTTTTTCATACCATCCACCTATCATACATGCATGATGACATTGTTTTATGCTTTGAAATATCTGATAAATACCAGCATTACTTCTTTTGCAAAAAAGTTCTCTTTTCATTGTCCCAGGCAGCTGTCTCACTCCTAGTCAATCAGTACCCAGTGACCATACCAGCATTGAGTACAATGATAAGCCTGGTCTCTTATTGCAGCGGCGAAATTGCAAGATTTGAAGTCTTGCAGCCAGAACCAGATGCTAGTGCATTTCTGTACCACAGAAATATCTGCAGTCTAAATATTCACAAGTCTCTTGAGAGTCTTGCAAGAAAGTGGCAATGTTATGTCTCACAAAATTAAATAGTATACCTACAATTGGACTAACATCTTTATGATTCTGCAGTCAACATTGGACCAGGAATCTTAGAAGGAGATCATTGAACAACTGCTGCAAGACTGCTAGAGTGAAATTGAATGCAATGGTGAACAACAAAAGGATGAGAGACTGTAGCAATTGTCTTTTGAATTGGGAATCTTAGGGGGCTCTTGGGTACGGTTGACCAAAACTGCCAATTTTTCCCACATAATATCCCCACTGCCTGTAATTATGGCCGTTTTTGTCGACCAAAACCGCCACTGTAGTTGCAAATCATACTTGTTTTCTTTTTTAGTGGTGGCTTTGGTCGACCAAAACCTACACTGTAGCTGCAACTCATACTGGTTTTCTTTTGAAATGCCATAATTTTAGGCACTGGGGATATTATGTGGGAAAAATTGGCGGTTTTGGTCAACCATACTTGGGGTCGTACATGGAAACAAACGATGTATGTTATCTACAGGTTTTATGTCTTATAATATTATTATGATAAATATGCATATCAAAGTGAAGTAGAAGTATTTAATAAGATGGGTCAGTGGCCTCTTTTATTTGAGAATTACTACAACTAATTTAGTCTGAGCCCCCCAGACTTTCGCCCCTCGCCCGATGTGCAAACTGCAAATGTGGCTCCAAAGTTGGAAATATTTTTTTGATAAGCTACACATTTTATAAATTAGGCTATCTTGTGTAACAGTCTCATTCTCATCAGTAAACTACTATTAAATTTGTCTTCTTGTGCCAGCACATTAACCTATGAGAAAGTTGTGCACCGTCTCAACCAAAATATTGCTATTTGGGTCACAAGCTCATTCCAACCTGCAAACACTGTAAAAGAAGATGTTTGGTGTGTTTGTGTTTACTATCATAATAGGATAAGCATAAGTAGGATTCAATCACACCAAACAAACTTCTTGTATATGATGTACAATTTTACAAAGATGAGCATACCAAAACAGTTCTTGGCACACAAGCAACGGCTATGTCTCAAGTCTTAAAAGATGCCAAGGTGGGAATATATCAATAATCAGCAATTTAATGTAATATACCCGGAGTGGAGGGCAAACAGCTAGCAATGAACTCAGTAAAGATCAGGATTTTAGATGCAATCTTAATCTGGCGTTTGTCACAGCCCCCTCACCTCACACCAACAGTTATCACTCTAAAGATAATCTATTGTTGACTGAGACGCAGCAGTAATTGTGTTCTCTGCTTGTTTCATTATTGCTCGAATCGTGCGTGTATCTGTGGGAGTGTTCTTGGCCTGCCTATACCCAGGTGCTCTACAGGGTCTGATATTTGTCTGAGTTGCAGGTGATCATCACCATGCCGGTAAACACGACAACCTGAAACCGATGAAATAACAAGTAGGTTAGTCACGATAGTAATCGCTCACTCAATGCTGTCTTCTTATGTGACGGCTATAGAAAATGATTGTCTTTGCATGTGATAGTGTGAGCGGCAAACTACCCAAAGCATCACACACCTGGAAATTTGATAGCCATGAGTGCCCAATTGGCCGCTTGTTTAGACGAAATGATTGATTCGTTATGGAATAGTATCCACCTGGCATAAAAATTTGGAAAAGAGCAAATCTGTGGGAGGGTAAGCATGCTTGTCATTTCCCCTTGTCCCTATGAAAGCCTTTTGTCCCTTGTCTCAGTTTTTTTAATATTTTTTTATAATTATTAATTGTGTTTAAACTTTGACAAGTCTAACACTGTATCAGGAAACGTTTGTAATACTGATATCTCAATGAGGATATATATCCTTACTTATTATATAAAGGAGAGTAGGGAGACATCCAAACTCTGACTCACCTAGTAAGGATATATATCCTTGCCAGGTGATAAATAGAGGCATACTAATGAGGATACTACAGTTCTGACTTGGCTGTATTACTGACTGGGTTCCACACCATGGTTTGTTAATGGGTATAAAGACTCACCAACTCACCAATGAATGTTTTTCTTGTACCATCCACTTGTCATACAAGCATGATAAACATGGTTTTATACTTAAAATATGTCTGATTAATACAAGAATTGCTTTATTTGCAAAATATTCTCTTTTCATTGTCCCAGGCAGCTGTCCCACTCCTAGTCAATCAGTGCCTAGTGATAAAGTTCAGTCTTCGACTATACCAGCATTAAGTATAATGATAAGCCGGGTCTCTAATTTCAGCGAAATTGTAAGATTTTAAGTCTTACAGCCGGTAGCAAGTGCCAGAACACTTTTTGATCACAGAAATATCAACAGTCTAAAGATTTGAAAGTCTTGCAAAAAAGTGGTAACGTCATGTCTTAAAAAATCAAATAGAGCATAGATTTTGGCTATACATAATTGGACTAAGATTTTGATCAAACCTTATGATTTCGCGGTTTCATTGATCAACTGCTGCAAGACTGCTAGAATGAAATGTAATGCAATTTCGAAACACAAAAGCTTGAGAGTGATGGGATTGGAGGAACATAGACTTTTGAGATGGTCTCTTTCAATTGAGAATCAGGCTTAACTTGTGCTCTTAGGGGAGTAAATGGAAACAACACGTTTCCTAAAGTATATATATACATATAGTATATCACACTGTTTCAGAAGTATTTAATTAAACGCAATTGAAACTTATTGACCCTTTGCTTGGGGTTTGCTTTGCTACAAGTTGACATTCGTTTCATTTTTATAATTACAAGCTTTTCAATTTAATGACAAAGTGTCTGGTGTTCCTTGTTCATATAGATTGTAGTTGCTTATCACTTAAAGTCAGAAAAGACACGGAAAAAACTTTCATCAAGTTTACTAGAAATCTGCAATATCTCAAATTAGCTAAATCATAAACTGAAATAGAGAGAGGTAAAAAATCTGATGGATATATGTACATACATCTTGGTGATATTGGATATGTTTTACTTGTAAAACAGTACGACCAATATGCCATGTGTAATAGTGGCTGCAAAGACAAAAATATGAAAAAGAATTCTGTGATAAGCTACAAAGATGATCAATTTGGCTATTTTGGCCGCGTTTTTAACCAGGTGCCTTATGGGGTCTGATTCTGGTCTGTGTTGCAGGTGACATCCAAATCATAATTGTGTACATAATGAAAGCGTTGGTATGTTGTAACAATAAGTAAGTTGAATACTACGGTAATCGCTAAAAAATTTTAAATTATGTATTCTTATATGAAAGCTACAGGAGATTATTGATTTTTTTTGTATTAGGTTTCTGCTTGAAAATGTCTAGTAAAATGATCAATTAGGATTATGATCGGAAATGCAGCAGTGTGGTCTGATAGTCTAGACGAGGTCAAGACTAGAGTGCCCACCGCCCGATTAAACCAAACTGAGACCATCCCGATCCGACCCGGAAGCCCCATCTACCAAATGCCCCTACACACCACCCCACCCCCCCCCCCCCGCCACAAAGCCTACGCCAGCCAACCCTGCAGCCCCGACGGCCCGCTCCCCTCCCCCCCCCCCCTGTTAGGTAAATGTTGAACAGGTTGACACCCATCGTCAACAGTGACCGCTCCCCATGTGTTTATTGAAGCCGACTGCTCTAATGAAGTAAAAGAAATATAACTTCGTACAAGCCAGCAAACTAACAGAAGCATCGCGCATCTGAAAATTGTTACAGCTTGTGAGTGGAACACTTTCGCAAAAGATAAAATCATTTTGTCGTCTGTTTCAGTTTTTTGTTATTTTTCTACAATAATTCACTTGGTTTAGATATTGACAGGCTCAACACTGTAACAGGAAACATTTGTAATACTGATATATCAGAATGAGGATATATATCCTTACTTATAACATATACATCCAAACTCTGACTCACCTAGTAAGGATACATGTCCTTGCCAGGTGATGAATGGAGGCATACTAATGAGAATACTACAGTTCCGACTTGGCTTGAGTATTGACTGTGTTCCACATCATGGTTTGTTATTGAGTATAAAGACTCACCAACATTATCATCTCATCCCAATTGAATTTTTAGCTGCAGCAAGATTGATCGTAGATCACACATCTTTCTCACAACACGAAATGAGATTTTCAATTTTCTTCTGTTTCTTGGTGCCATCAACTATGGTAAGTTATTGATTAAAATCTTGTTCAATAAGGAAATACTTTTATCCAATCACAACAGCAGGAAAGTCTGCCGTGTCAGCCATAACAGCTTTTGTACTGAATTGAATATTTGATTTGCTGTTCTCATGGAGGGGATTGATTGCAAATTAATAATACTGCTATTTTGTCATGCTTATGCTTATGGCACACTTGCATATGCCAGTATCACAGCAACAGCTAACCTCTCAGAAACGATTTCTTTAATTTGCTCATAAAAATATATTCAGGTACCATGACATCCTTTGGTGCGATTCCATAATTCCATCATGTACTCTTTGCTCTTTCTGATACCTATGATTATTTGCAGGCGTTTATCAGTCTTTTTCCACATTGTCCAACATCCCCTGAGTGTAATCATAGATTACACGCTGTCGCTCCTGATCCTCTTCCAGGTTTTACAATTGCACAAGAATGTACAGAAGGGTACCACCAGGTATGTTATGAAACTATATATATATATATATATATATCTATGTCAGTGCGCGGCTGCCCTTATTCATTTTTCATGCTTGTTGAGGGTTAGCCAGGGTTTTCATGCTGCTACACCGCCTCATAGCATTGTTGTACATGGTTGGTTTTCAAGATTACTTTTTCATGAATGCAAAATGAGTAGATATTTCATGCATCGCAATCATGGGGAACAAAGTTTTTTAAGGAAGAATTTCCTTCTGCTGTAATCCATTTTACCAGTATACATCCACACCTATGACAAGCTTTACCATTCCTCTACGCACTCAAGTATGGTGCAGTCACTTAAGTTTTGATGAATGTAACTACTATGAATGAGGATCTTGTGTCATTATTCTATTTTTAGGTTGATGATGGATCGCTGCTCTGTTATTGCTTCAATTGCAACTTTGTTCTTATTGACGAGTCTAAACTTTAAACGGCAAAATATAATACACTGTTTACTTTCTACTCTCGACACCTCTTATAAACAACTTCTACTTAACTTGATGATCATGCCACACAGTTATCATTCATTCATATAACCCAGAGTAATATGTTTTATAAAATAGCCTATGAATACAAGTACGATAGTAGCAAAAACATGGTTCCATTGTTGTAAAAAAAGTAATGCAAGTCCCAAGCACATGTAGATATCAAGATACATAATCTCCCTGCTGAGCTTCATTGATATGCAATTATCGAAAGTTGGTAATATCACTATTCAGTAATTTAGTTTTGATGAGGCATTATGCTCATAACCTCTTGAAATTGAGAACTCAAATTTGCAATGTATCAATTTATGAGAAACCTGACGCAAACTTATTTTAATTTTTAAGGCTTGCAAAAGAACCAAATAATCATTGTTGCCTAGTACACCGATGAAGGTTCTATGCGAATAACCACATGACACTCTTGAAATGTACATTGTGGAATTGTATGTGCTATCATGACGTTTTCCACTGGTACATAAATTTCTAGTTTAAGTTTAAACCATTTGCCTGCGCTGTGAGTTGCTTTGATATGCAGCATGTCTAGTTAGGGGGGGGGGGGGGTATTGCAACTCATTTTGCAGCAGAATGGATCAAATAAATCGAGTTCGTTGTCAGCATAAATATATAAATACTTATTTTAACTAGTTAAATATTTCGAGTATTCATATTTCTTGGATTGTAAGAGATCAACCCTGGAAAGTAGCAGGAATAGGGAACATTTGATAGGACACAAGAATAATAAATAACTCCGTGTGACTATTTAAGATATGCGATACATCAATCAATCAATCAATCAATCAATCAATCAATCAATCAATCAATCATTTTAAATACCTTGTGTTCTGGCTGAATCACATCATGAAATCTTATGTATTTCATAAGCAAATTTTCAGAGCAGAATTTCTGTGATAACAACCTTTACTTATGATAGGATTATAGTTTGATACCAATCTATGGCACAGCAACACAACAGACTATAATCCAGCCTTTTTTTTTCTCCTCAAAACAAGCTGCTTCTTTTTTCATAAGCCAAAGTGAATGCAAACGATTGGCTCGACAGCTATGCTTTGAATGCAGCTATGATATCCTTGCATTGTCACAAGACATTGGACCTGTAGGTAATGAGGATGATAGGTAAACAATTGATCATGAAATTCATCCATAGAACTTTACACTGAGAGAATAATTGGTATCTTTTTAAGATGGGTCAATGAGAAAATTTGAAGGCAATGGTGATCAGGTATTGCATGTATATGCGTTATTTACTTTGTATCGTACTAGCCGGTCATGTGTTGCTAATGCGTCTGTTTCATTTTTCAATTGTCGCATTGGTAGTTGCCTATTCACGTTCCATGTTAGTATGATTCTCAAACTTCAACTACATTTGCTCACCATTTTAACTTGGCGTCATTATCTATCATATGATTGCTGAGGAGTGCACTTGTCCTTACTTGTGTGTTAGTTTGACAGGATTAAGTATGAGACAGAATTAAGTAGGACGACAGGTTGTGGATGGTGCCACCTGTATTACCTGACACTGCTGTAAGGATATATTTCCTCAGCTTATGTTAATAGGATGATGATATCATCTTACCTATGTAGTTTCTGTAACAATGGTATACAGGCTCGACGACTTACAATCACTCCATTTCATGTTTGGCTGCAGTAAGGTTAATGCCTTTTAAGATATCTGTATCTCACCTCAATATGAGACATACACTTATTTTCTGTTTCTTGGTATCTCTGATATTTTATTGCATGCCATCAACTGAGGTAAGTGAAAATAACGTTTGTAATCCTAATGATAAAAGGTTAAGGAGCAATGGCATGCAAGATTGTTTGAGATTACTTGAAATGCAATACTATTACATTTTGCAAGTACATCGCTGACCGCCGTATCATAACCTTCCCATTATACACTACCACCTTATAGAAGCCTCGCCTGTGCAAATATCACATTCAGTGAGAAGATCATTGACAAAAAACTGTTAAAGCCTGCGCTTATCTCCATAAAATCCCATGTGTTCAGATAGTGTTTGGGGCCAGTTCTAGAGAGAGAGAGAGATCGTTCTTTCTGCCTACACTTATTTACTAACTTATCCTCATACAATTTCTTTATAGGCAAGTCGTGCTTTATTTCCAGAATCTCTTGGGTGTTATTCATACTTCCCACCATGACCAGCGCTACGCCGTGTAAGAAGTATCCACCGATGTGTACAGGTTTGTGAACACAACCATCGGCTTGCATTGACACTCTTCTACTTCAGTTACTGTCATCAATTATGGGAGCACAAACTAAACGAACTGTTTTAAAGTGTCATTGGGTGTATAATTGAAGTCCCTATCCCTTTGTAAAAGGGATATCACTGGTGTCTCATAGTCTGCTCAAGGACAATATTGGGCTGGGGTCTCCTGGAAGTTCAGTCAATGACTACGCTTTAACTCAAGAACAGGAGTCTGGTACTGGTACTAGTACTAAAATCCATCAAATTGCAAAGATATAAAGTTTTTGTAAGTGAAATAAAACTCACTTTAGATTCATCATAAATATTTCAAGCAAAAACTTTGCTTCATCATCTTGACATCAATATCCAATATAATATACACAGCCCTTTCTGAAAACTTAATCAATAAAATTGCTCACCCACTTCAATTTAGTTTTGGTATCTATATTGCTTGGCAGCTTTCCGACAGAGTACAGATAACTCAATATTGCTGGCGGTGGCCCCCTTGTCCATGTCCCGCCTTTAACTGTGCAAATAAGTGGAGTCTCCATTAAAACAGCATGCCATAGCTGCTTGTCCAAGCTGGCATCATTATGTTATTGTCACAAATATTATGTTGCTCGATTGATATCGATAGTACATGTTATTCTATTGTTTTCAGCTTGATGATGGAACAAGCTGTATCTGTCCAGAGTGCCTCGCCTATGCCTTCCTGTTCTAAGCACTTCAAAACCATGGTATCGTCAAATGTGGATCATCCATGACACCACTTTCTTAGCGGAGAAACTTATTTCAAATTAAATGGTACAAAGTTTTCTAGATGATAGGATTTGTCAAAAACTCACATGATTATTTGTTTTACCTCGGTTTGTCTTTAATGTCTCCAAGAGATTGATAAACAAATAACATAATTAGATACGTAAACCTCGTCACTTTTACAAAGCTTGTATCTCACAGCGCATACCACTAAGGCAGGGCGTACGTACCTCGCAGCCGAACATTGATCTTATATCCTGCAGAATTAACCTGATTCCAATTTCTTTTTATATAAGCACTTCAAACAGTTTGTAAACATCCGCCATCAAAATGCTGTGGTTATAATTTATTATTGATTGGCATGATGATCTGTCTGGTGTAGCATATCTCTGGGCAAAGCAGAAACCACTCCGCAGTACTAAATAATTAAACTTTGATGATAGGCATCAACAAAGGAGCCCGGATTTAGCAATATAGTATGATAGTCTGCTGGCAAAACTGCATACCTGCTCCCTTTTTAACTCACAGAATCATTTGATACGTTGAATAAATAAAATAGCAAGGAGGCAATCCCGCTGACCTGACACCATCCAGTCATCATCACTTGAACCTGATCATATCAGAATATTTATTTATTCAGATTTGTGTCCCCTGTCAACATGATGAGACAATTCTTTGTGTTGGTGAGAAATTGTATGAATGACCTCATTGATTAATCATTGTGTGACTTTCATCAAGTAAAAGTTTCTGTTGACAGCGCCATAATTGGTTGAAACAGTTTAAAGGGTATTTCAGTCAGACTTTCATTGCCCCTATATCAAGATTAAAAAAACGATGCTGATGTTGCATTTATATTTATTTCTTGAAAAAAAAAATTAACAGCGGCCTATTCTACATGACAGATCAAATTTGACTAGAGTTTTAGTGTATAGGTAGCGCCAGTGGAATGAATATGAAATTTAAAAAAATAACTTTTCATTGCACTGAAAAACATAGATATATAATCGGACAAATACTCATCATGCAGGTCTCATCTTACATAAACTGAACAATTATAGTGTGGCAAAATGTATGATCTAGTGACTTGAGCTGTAGTCTAATTTTATGATGTTTTAATTATGGAGGAGATGATCCACAACCATTTCAGCCATTTTGTCAATAAAGATTCTGACAGACCAAAACAAAAGCCATGGATCATTCGAGTAACTTCATAACATGGTATCCAATCAAATTCAGCAAAATAATTCTCAGTGTGGAACACTCAAAATATTTGAGATAAAAACATAATAGTTTTCAGTTACATATACTATGCAGCAAAATTGAACTCTTTAAATGTGTGTTGGAACATTGAGCTCTAGAGATTTAGAATATCCAAAGAGAAGGTACAGCTTTTAGAGCTCTGTGTGTTCTGCAGGTGCCTGTTTACTTGTGTCAGTCTTAGTTTCTGGTTCAGCTAAAAATTGGAAAAGGAAATAAATGACAAACCTATTGAAACTTGAAACTTGCAAAATAGTGATGTTTCATTATCAAACTTGAACCGTCAGACCCAAACACAGGCACATGTTCTATTAGGTAGGACCAAACATATTGTTATGAATTCATGGATCAGTGGTAGAATACATAGCATGGCTATTTGTGGGGATATGCCATCAGTATATAACTTCGTTAGAAATTGGATAAAGCTAACAATCCGTCAGCTTTTACGTTATGATTTGATTGACACCCCAGTAACAACTCTCAGAACACAAAAGTTTACAAGTGTCAGCTTTATTATTATTCTACACTTGTGGAGCAATCAAAGATGAGAAATGTGGTTCAGCAACCATACATGAATAGCCATACGAGTCAGATATGTTCTCCTCATCCATATAATAATTATCAGTGATCAAATCTGCTTTATTTTAAGCTATGTGTCTATAGGTCTAACTTAACTGAAAATGTCTCTGACCACACTGCTTAGGGCATGGGATTTTCAGTTAAGAGGTGATGCCAAGAAGGGCATCTGACTTGCTTCTGTGCCACAACATACGGTCCGTAGACCCTTGTACAGATATAGAAAAAAACCAAGTAACATCAAAGAGTCTTACAAGGTACCACAGGGAAGTCAGACTATAAAAGAAAGTGAGTTTTTTTATAACAACTCAGCTCACCTATTGGCTCAGGGTCAGCCATCTTCACTTCCTCCCCAGCCATTTTATCTTCTTCTCCAGCTAAAAATAAAATCATACAGAGCTATTCAATCATTTTATTTAAGGGGCTTTTGTAATAAAAGTCACTCATTTTTCTGGTATCTAAGACAGTATTATGTCAATGATACCATCTATATTAGTTCGACTAGGTAGGATATCCAGATGTATTTTGAGATTCTTGTAAACATGCTGATAGTTGAATCTATCTATATGGAGACTCACTCAGTCCATACAACATAAGTTGTAAATAATAGTTTACTCTGCACAGGATAACAAGAGTGAAGCGATCTTAGTTTATTGAGTTAAAATCCCGGGAAACCATCACATTTGAAGTTCCGGGTACATTAAACATTAATTATACAGAGTTGTCTTTTCTATTGCAGTGAGGATATAACTACGAATTATTTGTATATCAAAACTAACAATTCTACACTTTCTCATATCAGGAGAAGACAGTTACGAGATTTCACAACGTATCTATTATATAACTGATTCTCACCTTCCATTGATTTAGGGAGAACATTGAGCCTGTCATGCTCCTGTTTCTTCTTCAGTTTATCCTTCTCGATGAGATCGAGATAATCGAATCCCTCGTGTGCCGGCTTCCACTCTCCTACTGGTACCTCATTAGTAGCTACTCCGTTACCTAAACAAGAGGAACAAGATATATCAACAATGACACATTGGAGCTGTTACTGTGGGCATTTTGGTGTTGGAATTGTGAAGGGAAATCGTGCCATTTATATTATTTTGACTACAATACAGTCACCATTAATGATAGAATTTGAAATTGATTGTCAAAGTCACTCACTAGACTTCCTGAGTAGGAATTATCATTTGCTGCTTTGGACTTATATTTTTACCTATATGTTCAATCAGACCATATCAACTTTTGACACAGAACAATTCATGTTGTACTTATCCTCAACATTTGCATATGGAATCACAAAGTGTTGTTTTTAATCTTATTGTTCGACACTTGCAGACTTACTCAAGAGCTGCTCAGAGATAAACCAGCTCAGACAGCAGACTTACCTAGACTAACTTGTTGGAGCCACTTTTTCAGGTTTTCTCTGTTCACTACTTGTGAGTCTTTGTCCTCCGAATACTGATAGACCTTACCCTGGGCAATTTCAGAATATAACCATCATTACATCATAGGGCACATAGATATAAAGACAAGTAATGATAAAATACTGATATAAGAAGGCTCAGTCAGAGTAAATAAATTAGTTTTAGAGGCTCAACGTTGAACATTATGTACACCCCTTAGCACATCCCTTAGTACACCCCTTAGTACACCCCTTAGTACACCCGTTAGTACACCCCTTAGTACACCCGTTTGTACACCCCTTAGTACACCCGTTAGTACACCCCTTAGTACACCCCTTAGTACACCCCTTAGTACACCCCTTAGTACACCCCTTAGTACACCCCTTAGTACACCCCTTAGCAAGGCGAGAAGGAGTTAATTAATAACAAAAATAATAGTGTCCAAAAATCAAATATTTTTTTAGCCCTAAAACATCTAACTTATAATATGCTTCTCATGCCGTTCTGATGAATTTCCTAAGCCTCAGCCCTATCAAATCATTAGCTTTATCATCAAAGATTGATACACTAGAAGTGAGTGTGGTACCTTTTTATAGTCTGCGACAAGAACAGAAGGAGGGGGTTCAGATCCACCCGAAAGTGAGAGGAATATTCTCTGATTTATAGGCTTATCAGTTCTGAAACAATACAAAAATATTACAATGCAGATACAAATTGACAAACTGGATTTCTATATAAAATGATTGTTTACGGTTTTGGCTAAGATGAACGTTACCTCCCCTCAAAGTTCAGAGGACAACTTAGCACTACAAGTGATTTAAGCTTCTACATAATTTGCTCCATTCATACATCAGAAAATCGAGCAGATCAATAAACAGTACTTTTTGTAAAATAAATAAGTGAAGGGTGTTCCCATATAAAGCAGATGCACATTGACACCCTTCCGTACTTTCTGATAGATGTCAATAAGGAAATTATCAAAACTTGCATCAATGTCCCAGACTCCATATTTGCCGAAGATGTCTATACCCAAGTCCTTCATCCCAAGTAAACTCAAAAGAATTTTTTGTGGATAAATAGAAGTCAGGTAAGTGAATCAATCTGAAAGGTCGTTTGATAATCAAAATTGTATTCTAAGGATACTTACACTGTAAGATAACTAAATCCGAACTTATTCATGACGTCTTTATCTGCGGCCAGTTCCTCTACAGCCTTATACATATCACTCTCCAGATCATCTATAAATAGTAACACTTGGGGCTTCTTAGTTTTGAACAGCACTGGTAGTGTCTCTGGAGTTAGCTCCACCTGAAAATACACGAAAAAATGTGTGAATTAGAGACAGGATCATTACTGGAATTGAATTCACAAGCAGAAGATAAGAAGTTGGTAAAAGATTAATTATCTTCCTTTTGAAAATAATCTGCATGAGAACTTCATCAAGCTCATAGAATTGTCAAAAAATATGGTTAATAATGTTTAATTTTAGAGTTGGGACTCATTCAAAAAACAGATCATACTGGGCAAGCAGGGACTTCACATAGCAAAACAACCAGCCGGACTATCTTCTGAAAACTTTACAAATATTTAAGCAATTCTAATGAATTCCGTCAACCAATATTAAAAAAAACATGAAAAACTTTTAATCTGAAGTCAGGTATGAATCAATGATTTCCACTGACCAGGGGAGGGAGCGTAGATTTGAGAGCAAACTGTACGACAGCCGAGAGGAATATCTGAGGTCTGTCGTACAGTTTAATGGCTAACTTAGGATCATGCTGTGCTGGATTGTATGACATCACAACAGGAAGTGAGGGAAGGTTGAACTGCTTCTGTCTGTAACAACAATACATACAAAAATAGGTATTGGATCCAAGTCAAGTGATTCTGGTGATCAGGTTATCTCAAACAAATTTATGCATACAATCAGTATGAGGGAGGAATTCTAAATTGAGCTGAAGGGAAGTTAATCCCATCGAAAGACCCGATACAATCTGTTTGTTCAACATACCAATCATGCCATGACATACTTACAAAATGTCTATGTTGTATTGCGTTAAGCAGCTACATTTCACACGAATAGTACTCATGTTTGTGCTGATTATATTATTTTCTAGTTACCCTTGAAGATTAAAGTATTCAAAGGAGGTTATGTTCACCTTTTGCACATGCATGAAACAGTGAAATTATCAGCATTCGCTTTGATTTGATGCTGGGTAACAATAACTCAACCCAAACTAACCAAGCTAACTTCAGCTTACATTTAAGTACAACTTACATTTGAGCAGCGAAAGCACCTGTAGCTACAGTCATCACCTTCTGTCCAACAAGCTGCTGAGCTGCCTTCTTATAAGCGCCATATGCTGCAATCGGCAGACATAATAACAATACAACAACCATCACTCAATATACTCCTGTATAAAGTCTACGCTATCAGCAAATTTAGTTTAGTATTCTACTGATTGATTGATGCCAGTATCACTTCAATAACTGATATCAGCTGGTTCATAAGGCTTTTGTTGCATTAGCAATTAAAATTTGTCATAACTGTAGGCAAGGGTCAGGATCATGAAAGCTTGGAGGAAGGCTCTTTCACTGTAGTTTACTTAATAATCAACTTCTGACTTTTACATCTTTAGGTCCGGGGTTATAAAGTTTCAGTGAATATCCCGTGGCATGGAAAATATTTGCTACATCCTAGATACACCAGTTGGTTAAACTATGAGGAGACACTGATCATTCAGTTCAAGATAGTACCAAAGCACTCCCAAGCACACTTATATGCCTCTTGAAAACAGTTTTAAGAATATAGGCGCTAGTGTTGCTGTTAAGGGCATTCGATAACGGCTAGCAACTTAAGCAGAGTTTGAGCACTTGACCGTCTCTATGGTAAGGCTTTGCTCACATTAGTCACATATGGTCACAGGGCACATACTAAGAGGACAAAATCCAAGCTTACATACTACTATCTGAGGACTAACCTTTGGAGTCGTCATCTTTGAATAGACCAATCAGGATGTCCAGATTACTGTCCACACAAGTCTTCCTTATCTCCATCATATCTGCCATTGACTCCATCTTGTGAGGTGCATAGTAAGGAGAGCTGAGAACAGAAATGCACAGTGATTAACTACAGTGAAATATTAAATTCTGTTCCGGGTTATATCTGAGAGGTATATTTGCATAGAAATCTATCAAAATCAGATGATTAGATATTGCCTAAGTCACTAAAGGGTCCCTCTGCTCTTTACATAATTATGTTGGTTTACTGGGGATTGCGCTTCATGCCTGAACCTAGCTTGTCAAGTCTTGCATTGTACTGTCAATACGATGAGAAAATTGGGAGAAACTCTTCTAAAATGGTGGGATTTCCATTACAATCCATGTAATAATTCATCCCTCTCCCCCTACCAACAAATCTTGTCAAAAAATGCTAGCCAATTTACTAGACACTGATTTTGACAGGTAACAGATTTAATAGTTCTAAATTCTAATATTTAAATAGATATAACTTACAGAGCAGCGAGTCGTTTGAATGACTCGATGGATCGAGGTCCTGTGTAGTCCAGGTGTTTACCCTTCTTATAGCTTCTTATTGTGGGGAAGCTGTGAACTTTGATCTTCTTACAAACATCCGTCCAATCATAACAGTCCAGCATATGAAGTTTCTGATTGGTCAGTTGACCAGCAGCCTCATTGAAAAGTCTCATGATGAATCTGTTACGGTGATCGTCTGTGAATTATATAGAGGTACACTTTAGGTACAATAAAGCCATGATAAAAGGAACACAAGACACATTTCTTATAGCTCTTAAGTTCTACCCATCTGACCTTGATTTTTGATAATTCAGTTTCAGTCGTTTTAGTAAGAGTTGTATCAGAGAACTAATCATGAAAGGACCTCTTTGTACGACAGCTGGCCTTTAAAAGAAAACGCATTAAAACAGCTTCTTTTATTATTGGTTTGGGAGGGGGTCGTTTCTTGATTGTTGACAAATGTTGGATTGAACTTTATAGAATGTTGTTGATGTCTTGATTATGCCAATTGTTACAATTGGCAGGCTGATATCTGGAGAACCTAAGATATGTCCCTAACATTGGCAATCCAATTCAACACTGCTGACAGCAAACAGCTACAAAATGACATCGTATGGTTCATCAAAGCATGTCTACTCACATTTGATCAGATGGAAGATAACAATACCATCAAACTCCTCAGGATCAATCGTGTCTCTGGTTAGTTTTACGAGGTTAGGGAAGATGGCGGTCGATTTGCCTCCCAGTCGACCTCCCAGTTTATTCTCTGCTATCTCTATCGTGTCGTCGATAGTTTCCACGGCTGTGTAAAGGAGAGAAATGGTAAGTTACGCAGGCCCGTAGTTCTAGGGGAGGCAGGGACGCTCAGCCTCCCCTAGAATGTTCAATAGAGTGGACTAAAAATGCAATAATTGGATATTTCATATCAGAATCAGCTAATTCGGGACTTCCATTTGCTATTTATATCATTAAAACGCTTTGGAGGCTGGGGGCTCGGGAGGAGCTTACAATACCGAACCTGGTGTTACTTTGCACCAACAATGAAAATCGCCTTCCCTTCAATTTTTCCCAAACTGCTGCCCTGTTATGTGCTCGACACAACTCACTCACATACGTTTAGATATTTATATGGAAAACTGCATAGTATTATCTCAGTCGTTGTACGGTTGGCGATTAAAACAATCATCATTTTGAGAAAAATAATACTGGTGTGTGGAAGTTCTATGATGACACCATTGGCAAGAGATTTATTTGCTACTTTCTAACTCTTCGTTCCTAACATCATGAGTTACCAGTTCAACAGGTCATTATAATAATATAATAAGATGATGCTTGACCGAGGTTAAGGTAATATCTGAACATTTTTTTTGTTCTCTGTTATTGTCTGAGTAATTAAAATTTAGTAGGTAGGACTGAAAATGAAAAACACTTAAATTAAACGGAGCGCCAGATAGTCCGAGACTAGAGTTGAGGCAATGCTGTTCCGGAAGTTCATCCATTGATACTGCCGACATGCTACGTGTGTAAAGCTACAGTCATTAAATCTACAGTCGACTGAGAGCTTTTATTGTGATGGGTTAGATTCCTTTGCAACGATGTATCTGGTAATGTGTGTGTCTGGTATGTGCGGTGCATCTGGTACAAGTTGTGTGGTCGGGTAGGTTGGATATAGGTTGATTATATATGTGTAATATAGGTTGGATATAGGTCGATTATATATGTGTAATATAGGTTGGATATAGGTTGATTGCATATGTGTAATATAGGTTGGATATAGGTTGATTGCATATGT
Organism: Membranipora membranacea; assembly: GCA_914767715.1. NCBI lineage: Eukaryota > Metazoa > Bryozoa > Gymnolaemata > Cheilostomatida > Membraniporidae > Membranipora > Membranipora membranacea. The sequence goes on along the minus strand of OU612072.1, from coordinate 8,062,658 downwards.
GTAATATAGGTTGGATATAGGTCGAATACATGTCGAATATAGATTGAATATAGAGTGAATATACACCGCTGCTGCTATTGATTGGTCTGATCTAATTAAGTGATTTGAACGAGGGGATGATCAATTGTGTGTATGGGTGAGCTGAGCCTTCATGCTCATGCTATTTAAGGATGGGGCATAACATACCCTATATCATAAGGCGTCACAATTTAGATACTCAAGCTAGCAAACATCCAATGGTATGTGGAGGGAGAGAGAGAGAATAACATACAAATAAGTGATGTGTCTGGGCCGCTAAGATATGCTAGGGAGTGGGGGGATGATCAATTAAGTGTAAGTGTGAGCTGAGACTGTGTGGTCAAAAGAATAACATCCCCTCTACCATCAGAGTGAGTGTTACATTTGTGTATGACATGTGGCTGTGTATGTCTCACCCCCTATTATATCTTCGGTACTGAGCTCAGATTTTAGGACTGAGAGAGATTCAAACAACAACATCATTATAAAGTCAGTGTCATGTCATATAAGTTTTAAAAAAACTGCCAATATCATTTCATTCATAAGCAGGTCAAAGCGGTTGTGTTTTAGCAGTGTTTGATTTGTGTATTCTCGCTGTACATTGGATTTTTGATTGTCTGTCTATAGCAAGGGGAACAAAACTACACTAAAGAGGCCCTGAGAATCATGTAGATCAATCTGAGGTGATCTGTTGTGAATGCCTGATACTACCCGTCTCGGTAAGCAACAATTGAAAGAGAAAACTAGAACTGGATGGATGGATGTAACGAGACATATTAGTTAGACTAACCTTCAATGAGCTTATCTATGGCTGAGGTATCCTCACCATCATCATCTTTGGCCTCCTTCGTTTCGCTGAGATCTCGCAATGCTTTTACCATATAACTCCTCAAGTTTTCGGGCGATACATATTCCTGAATGATCACGAAATATCGAATACTGAATTGTATTATTTATAAACTACATATATTTATATGGAATCTATGATGGAGTTGATCTATCAATCATTGTATGTAGTATACACTGACCCTGGAATCGATCCATCGAACCTGGAATCAATCCATCAAACCTGGAATCGATCCATCGATCCTTGAATCAATCAATTCCTCATTGAATCGATAGAGCGATCATTGAATAAATCAATCAATGGATCGATGAACTTATTCTTGAAATGATCAATTCATCCCAGAAGCATTCATTTCATTCTTGAACCAATCAATTGATCTTTGAATCAATCATTTTTTTCTAGAATTTGATCATTTGATCTTTGAATATATAATTTTTTTTCTAGAATCTATCAATTGAGACTAGGTGCAGCGGCAGCGCTTGAAAATATCTCCCTGGTAGTTTTTTAATAAAGATTATTATTTGAATGTAGTTAACGTGCCAAATATGACAAAGCCTCCGCTTACCTCACCGTCACCAATTAATGGGTGAAGGAAATGACAAGAAGTACCATAATGTTCTACTGGTATGTTCTCAACTGGACACTCCTCACTAAAATATGATACAAGGTGATGAAAGTATAGTTTAAGGGAGTTACAACAATTGATCTCAGAGAGAGGTATAAAATTGATCTCAAATAAAATCTCAAATAATTAAAATAAAATATTCATTATTATTCAATAAGCACACATTTGCCTGTGTGGCAGCAGTGGTTTCTAGATGTAGGCTGTAGGAAAAGGTATATTATATTTCAGAGATAGGACAGGAATACATACACAGGAATATCATAGGCAAGTACAGATCCCCGCATTTCTGCTCTGATAGCTTCCACACTCTTCTTCATTTCATCTTTTGTCTTGTCGTTATAACAGCACGTCAAGGTGGGCAGGTGGGACAATATGGCTGAATCTCTCTGAAATATTAACAAATGTTCAAACGTCTGGTTCTCAGGCTATCATTATAACTGGCGCATAGGATCCATGGACTAAGTGGCTGTTCAATGGCTCACTCAATCATATGATTGGTCTCACAAGTGAAAAACTTCTATTCAGCTCTAAATCCGATGAAGCTCGAACCAGTTTGTCTGAATTGGGAGTTACTCCGCCTCAGGCGCTGACCTGCGGCTTACCAGTAGAATGGTAGCAACCTGAAATTCAGCCGAATTGGATCCAACTTGATGGTGACCTATAACCAAGGAGATTTGTTACTTTCGTATTACCAACTTGGTTTTTTTTATATTATTTTAGAAAAAAATAGTGATTTAGGGCAACTAAGAAAACCTACTTGTTTAAAGGAGCCCCTGTTTATTGCTACAGTTTAAATTAAATCAAACATTCCTAAAGTTATTTTTTGGACTGTAATCAATCCAAAACAAAGTATCAAGTATCCAATCGCATTTTCAAATTCAAATTCCAAATTAAAAAATTAAAATTCTAAAACAAAAATCAAATTAGCTACTGTTACCATCTTACCGTCACGACATCCTCTCCAGGCAGCATCTGGATGAACTGACTGATGTGTTGTTGGTCCATCTTACCCAGATATCTGTACATGGGACAGTTAGCGTCGTCTGTGATTCTCACAGGAGAACACTCTGCAAAGTAAAGCATGGCATCGGCAGCGAATCCATCACCTCCAAGCACCTCCGTGGCTAGACTCATGGTAGGGCTACTGTAGGGTTAAAAAGAATATGAAAGACATTAATTTTGTTTGAATAACATAGCTTAGTGGTCTAGGATAGGTAAGATGAGATTGATTTATTTGGTAATGGGGTTATGTTTTTCGGAGTCATCTCCCTTGATTATTTACAGATGAGACTATACTTCTGCAAAGTTTTATATAAGCCATAAAGGAAGGAGTTGAGATTTGCTATAAGAATTCCTTGGTTTCAGCTAACCACAATTGATCTAATTATGCTGTAAATCAAAATTTGACCTATTATGCTTATGTTAAAAAAATATCGGCAAATCTAAATTTTTAATATAATTAAAATTGAATAATAATATAAAAAACCTGTTCAATCAATCTCAATGAAATTCAGTGATGGGAAGGGAGGTCTCTTGAAGTATGCAGCTTTTCTTTTTTTTTCAAAATTCCGTATATGTATGAAGTTATCGTATTAAATATAGAATTGTTTTGGATTACAATAAAATTTTATAAATATAAGTTATTCTGAACTCTTTTTGTGCAATCATTATTTTCACGTTGGATTTATACAATACACGAAATTCAAATCTTGAATAATATTATTTCTCTTTATTTTAATGATATATATTCAAGATATTATATAATGTAAATCAAATTATATCCGCAGTTAAACTTTGTCCCATAAAGTGGGTCAACATAATCCCCCTATTCAATTACGCTCATTTTGTTTTTATCTTAATTTCCCTGGCCGCCAGACCAAAAAGCGTTATCTGCTCCAATGATATATAAAAAAAAGTGCAAATTTATGGTCTCATCTGCTCAGCGCCCCCTATAATAAGAGACAACTCCTGACACAACCCCATTATAGTCAGTGACATTTCACAGTGATGGTGTTGGAATGTCTCTGTTGTTTTAGAGGTGCTAATAATAAACGGTATACAACCCTTTTAAATAAAATAAAAAATATTTAGATGAATAGCAGTCATTTAAAACATGCTCATCGATGTTGGCATAGTTTGTGGCTAAATTATTGTCCTTTCAACTAAGTAGGTTCAGTGGAAAATTGTTGAAATCACAGCCACATGCTCAGTTCTTATAAGCGCCTTCACTTATAAGGCGCGTGCCCTATAGGTGAGGTATTACGGAATTACTAACTTTATATTTGAGCCTTCAAGTATTGCTTGTGAAGTGGAATGTGCAAACGTATACTTGATGCTATCGTCATCTTGTGCGTTCCGGGCCACTTCCATATACTCTGCATGCTCTGAAAATAAGAAGAAAATATACCGTACTCATGTCTTCCCGTGGCTATTGATATGAATAAGGACGCAATAACAACAAACGCTATAACAGTTGAACTTTTAATATATTATAACCATGTAGAATGATGGATGGTTCATCTAGATTAAGTATGATCATATGTGCCTGCATTCTGAGTTGCTTTCCCTTGAGTTGGCCGAGAGTGACAGAGGCTAACAAATAGTGTAGAAGGGGGAGGGGAGGGGGGTCCACAATTGCTGAAACTGGAACAAAAGCAGCTATTATGAACTGCAACAATGTTAATCACAAATTGATGAATTACCTTAGGTATGATGCAACATAATATTTCACCTAACAAAGCAAAGTAAAAGAAATGGAAATTTAAACTGGAGTTAAATCAGATTAAATTAGGTGCAGGAGCTCAAGTTATTATTACTGGAACTACACTTAAACATATATAACCAACTCAGTATTAGTCATATACTATCTCAAATATAAATTATTAAAAAGAATAACATCGGGTGACGATTAATTTCAGTTATGGTCTAAAAAAGGATAGATTTCCGGGCGAAACACTGTAATAGACAGTTTTCTGAGCTTTTATTTATGCCTCAATTTGGAGTTGTCCTCTCTCCAGTTTTAACCCACGCCGCATAGGAAAAACGTGCTGAAAGAGGGTTATCTTGAAAACCGCTCATGATAGGATAAAAATGATTTTTGATTCAGAGTCTGCACCATTGAAAACCCTGTGAGACAGGGTTTCCAAATCATTGGAGGCTTGAATGTTGATAAATCTTAATTTTGGTGACAAAACTCATGAAAAATTCTGCCAAATTGGCCGCAAAACAGGCAAAAAATGATATAATTGACAATCCAATTGTTAAAATTATTGTCCATATGAGTTTTCAATGTTGCAGATTCTGAATCAAAAATAATTTTTATCCTTTTATAAGCGGTTTTCAAGATAACCCTCTTTTCAGCACGAGAGAGGACAACTCCGAATTGAGGCCTAAATCAGAGCTCAGAAAACTGTCTATAACCAAACTTTATTATTTGCAAAGACAACTTAGAATTGATTGGAAGGGGGTAAATTTTCGGCGCATCCGGCTCATATGCCTCACCAACTTTCTATAGTATCAATACCAGGATCTTGCATTTCTACACCACATCACAGAAACATTGCCTGCATGACAATCGAGGATCTTGATCCTTCTCTTCATTATAAAAGCTATATGTGGTATAAACCAAAAATTGAGTTATATATAGCTATATAATATGAAGTTGTTGCCCTCATCAAAACCCTGTTGGTCGCCCTTATCACATTCATTAAATATCTTGGTTAAGACCTATTTGTCGTTATTATGTGTATGTTTACATCGAAAGTTGACAAAAATACCCTAGCCAAAAGAAAAAGGATCTTCAGGATATTAAGTTCACAACCTGATATGGTCCTCATTTGTAGTGTCTCACCATAACATATGTGATGCTTGAAAAATAGATTTAGAATCTGCTTAAAAACTTCTTGGCTGGTTCGACAGTAAAACAACTTTTCAGAGGACATCAAAAAGGTTTGCTGAAAGTATCAGCCCATAGTACTCAGGAGACAGCTAGGGCTTATACATATATAGTCAACTTAGCCTGAGTACCTCATGTGTAACTGTCCCAAATTCTTGAACCGTATGCGGGTCATAACACCTAGGGTATTCAGGCTACTTGGATCAACCACTGACTTATCGATCAGAGATAAACTAGTTCATGCGCTCTAGCTGTGCCGAGACAGCTCGTAGTAGCATTTCATTATCAACCATTCCCCTCCACCAAGTGGTTGATCACAAAATGCTTCTACCAGCCATCCAGGTACAGTTTGAGCTGGCTGTAGGACTGTAGGGGCAAGAGTCTAGGGGCTCTGATTATTTGAGCAGGTAAACTAGAGTAATCCACGCAATAGTATATCACTTGATGGGCGCGGGACTGTATTACTGTGATACAAACCTTTACTGCCAACTCCTTTTACAAACATGATGAGGAAGTCTGTTAGTTTAGTAGCTCCTTCCTTCATTTGATGTGTGAGATCTTCTCTGGACTGTACAAGAGGTACTTCTCTGATGAGTAGCAGTCTGTAAACATTGTCAGTGTTACAATATAAACATAATATAATGTCAATATAATATAATATAATGCCATATAATTATACCATAGTATCAAGTATCGATAACCAGTATCAGCCTATAGATCTAGTTTGATTGTGTTTGCCTGAGTTTGGGGTTGCTCCCCTCTACTGTCGCTTATCAGTGGATGGGGGAGCAACTCCGATTACAAAATTTATCTAGACTGAATCAAACATTTTTTAAATTTGCTTTGGTTTGGCATTCGTTAAACCTAGGGCAGCACTAGACCTAAATCTTAGATCTTGAGAAATCACTACTTGCTATGGATTAATATTGTATATATATTAATTGTATATATACTACATGACCCTGTTCAAACTACTACTACTAAGAGTCTTTTATTCAAACAAACATACTTACTCCAGAACATTTGAGATGATAGAGGAATTGTCAAATAAAGAGTCAGCTGGCAGATGCATCAGATACGCTCCTTGTCTATAATAAAAAATAATTATAACATGTAGATGAATACAAGGGGAACTGTACTGCTTTCAAGCTTCTGGTTTGGATAAGAGAATTAAATATTATAACCAACAAAAAAGCTGAAGATATCCACAGCACTGAGAACTGGCATACATGTTTACCATAGCAGCTACTAGCTACTACAATGTCAACATCAATGTCACATCTAAGTAATAATTTGCAGTAGTAAACAAGTTTTTTTAGATTCTCACTTTACATTGGAATTGAGAACGGAACACATATATCATAAGACTAGCCATTAAAAATATCAAATGAATAAAGAGAGGTTTTGATCATGGCTCTGACGAAATATGATAAACATAGGATTCTTGCTGGCGATTGTTACGGGGCTGCAGAAAACTTCTGTGGGTGTTTAACACCGAAGCAAGGTTTGAGTTCACCAGCAAGTTTGCCGGTATATATTACAATCTTTCAATATCCATACTAGAATGATATGAGTGTTTGGTTCACAACACCGAGGCAAGCAAGTTAACAAGGCTTCCATCCAAATTTGCCTAGAATTACCAGTTTATCAAATCACTTCAACACACTTTTATTAGTATTATTTAGATAAGTCATTGTAGTTGACATTATAGTAGCTAGCACATACCACTATGTACATGAATGTTGTATATTTTTTGATTGTTATACCAGTCAGGTAATTCAGGTGCTCAAACTATCCCCAGATACTGGTAGGAACCATTGATGTTATTCCACTACCAGCAAAGTGGGGGCATACAAAAACTTCTAGTGGGCATAAATATTTTTGTAGTTGAATTGTTTGCAGTGAAGGCTGCAGCTGATATTTTGTGGCAACAACCCAACAAACAAGAAGCGGATATTCACATCAGTGTAACATGTTGACATCTTCAGTGACTTGGAATCTTCCCAGCTGTCATGTGTTTAATATTTGAACTTGAGGCTTACACAACACCTGAGAACATCGATTACAAAACCAAAACTCTCTAAAACAGACATGATTCAGAAAATCTGCAATATTGAATCCAAAATTGGGTGAGTATTGTTTACTAAAAGATGAACTTGCACGCACCATATACATCAATTATCACCAATGACAATGATTAATTGTAGGTTCTTTGGGTACCGTTATAAATAATTTCCACAAGAGCCTATTGAAAGACAAGTAAATACTCATAATTTCAGTGACCTCCTATATAAATACACACATGATTGATGTAGCCTATTGACAAGGTTGAATCTTACTGTTATAAGATCAGATACCCTGATATCATAATTTATTTCCTTGTACTCTTATTCAATCATTTATATCCACGTGTAACAATATCGAGTGTACCGCAAGGCTGGCTTTTCCTTTATTCCAACATCTGTTATATGTTTCAGAGGGGTGGGTGGTAAGAGTTTAGGACGTACTTTATAGCAGTTTAGTAACAGGGAAATGATAGAAGAGAAAATAAAGCACAACATTCCCAGTCTGCCTATTATATGACCATAAATCTTAGCCTGTCTTTAGTAGCTACCTCCGAGAGCCCAGAGGCCGTACCCATACTGGTTTGAGAACTACAGACTAGAACTAGGCACTCAAAGTAGCTGCTTATTGTGTATTTGTTTCATTTTTGAGATAAGAGGGAGTCCCGGGAATAAATCACTCCCCAACTAAGTCAACATGCTGCCAAAAAAGCAGATGTTTTATACCTTGTGCTGTGTGCTTTATTGTTCTATGTTTTAAGAGTACGCAGGAATCCCGCAATGGTATCACAGATACATCATGATTCCATTTGGACCAAGTGGTAAGAGGGAACTTAACTTTTAACACTTAACAACATATGTTTATATGCACCTATATGAAAGTGTATGTTTGGTTCCGTTATACAGTGCAGAAGATCGAGCTCATTTAAATTTGACTGCCATTGCAATATGCACACCCATGTCACAATGACTGGAAACAATATCTGAGCTTATAAATAAGATAGACCCCAACTTACAGATACGCAGCGAACCCTGGCAGCTCCACATTCACCTTGTCACATCTGCTATTTTTGTTCTCATCACAATCAAACTGCAAAATAACGAATCAAATAAAATAGAGAGAAAGGAGATATGACATAGGCAATGAGCGACTCGCTATCCCCTGTGATTGCTAACTATAGGATATTGAATTTGAACCTACACAGCAGGCCAAAATTATTTTGTGTTTGGTTAACTAGAGACATTTTTGCAAGGCTCCTCAAATCTAGCAAATTTCCACAAGAATGTCTGGCCAATGCTTTACGAAACAGTATTCTAGCTCATCATTCATAATCGGTTACTGGGTTTGCAACACAGCTAACAGAGGAAGTGTACTCAACTCACTTCAACTTGAAACTAATTATGGGAGCAAATCATGTATTACAAACAAGGAAAAAAGTATGAATTTGTTAACAAGCAGGTGCCCTGACATGCTGTGTTCATTTTAATCAAAGTTGACATCTCAAACACAATATTTGTGATGTGGCAGGATAATTTTAGGAGGAAGACTAATGATGTAACACAAAACTAACATTTAAAACTGCTGGTCCAACACATCAAAACAAGAATCGCTGGTATCCTCTTCGTAACTGGTAAGTAAAAGTGAGTTGTCACCGACGTCTAAACAAAATTGACACGACCAGCATAATAACACTCAACCGATAAAATATTTCTGGTTTGCCATAATCACATCAAGCTGGTAAACTCACCACGCCGACAAAGACACCGTGTCCATTGAGCCGCTCTCCTATCTTGTGTAAGCGCCCTAATACTTCTGTATAATCAAAATTTGATGTCACTTCTGCAAAACAAGAAAACCATGATATGAGTTCGATGACAGAACCAAGCTTCTTATATTTGAAATGGAATCAAGTTACAATTATAAGTAATATAAGAATTATCAAGACGATGTCATGATAGACGCTATATAATAAATTATCAAATCATGATAGGAACTTTATTTTAAACTGCCGACATGCTATGCTCTCTCCAAATTCAAATGTTGCATACCATCTATTGTGCAAAAAAAGGAGACTTTATGCAAACGTTGATATTGCATGAAAAATAACTACAGGCTTATCCTGATCGTTATGTTGCTGATAGGGTGGTATAAACAGCAGGCTATTCCATCTGACAGGTGCCATTATAGGCTAACATATTAATAAGCTACCTCATTTTTAGTTTCATTCTGCAATAGTGTGCCTTTTTTAGATGTTGACAGAATGAGGGCTCAGTTACAACAAAGTTAGTAGTTACAAATGTTATGCCACAACAAATCGCATTGATTTTCGATGGACGAAAGCATCGCAAAGACACTCGTTCGGCCAAGTCAGGAATTGGCGATACCGTAATAAATGTCTGCAATCATACTCAAAGCAATGTTGGCCAATATGGACATATAACTAGACAGACATACAACCCCTACCCACTTCAGCTAAGGGTGAGATTGGTCAAATGACCATTGCCAGCTTGATTGCCCCTGAGATATCAACCATAGAGTGAGGGATACACACAATTTAGATGGAAGAGATTGATATATTTACTAATGCAGCCAATATACTCTTAAACAAATAGTCCTCTGTACCTAAGGCTAGTAGGTAAGCTTTAGTGTAGTAGTTGATCATAAAGGAAGAGTGCAAATCTTCCCTATCTCCCAACTAGGCTACTATTATTAGTTAGTAGTAGTAGAAGTAGTAGAGAAGATTAATACTTCCCAAGCTACTACTATTACTTACTACTAATAACATACACACATTTATAAAGGCTCAGAATCAAGAGGAATAGTAGGTAGGGTAGAAACAGAAAGAAGGAAGGAAGTGCAGTAAGTAAGTTTCAGGCTTTACTCACCATCAGTTCCCAATAGCACCAAGCTCAAGTCATTTTTGTGTAGCCATTTGTCCAAAGCATCATTCTTGAGAACTGTTATGCTGTCCTCTACATTTAAGTCTATTTTGCAGTAAATTTCTGCTAAAAAGACCTGTAGAAGGAAAAATAACGCAACCACCTGCTTCATTCCCATGTTGACAAATGTGTGGTTCCGGTTTGTATAACACGCCCCACAATAACATAAATCATATTAGGCCGTATATGATTGGCTGATTGCTGCTCTCACTGCCCAATCAGAATATTTTGATTCAATTCACACCTGATCTTTCATATGTCTATGAGCAGATGACAAAGAATAACTTTAAAATCTTCTCACAATGAAGTAACCAACCATGGCTCTAATTTGACTGCATGCCCTGATAAAAAGGCTTTGCTCCATGGTTTTACAGGGAAGACTATGAGTGTCTATAGCCCTACCATAAAGTAGGGATCTCAGTTAAAGCTGGAGAATGAATATAATGGTAAGAATTGTTTGTTGTACTGTACTTCAAGTTTCTTCATGATGATATACATATTATATATATATACTTTTATTGTCAGATCCTTTTATTGATGATCATAACTAATCATCAATAAAATAACTAATCATCATAACTGATCATCAATAAAATATATACTTTTATTGATGATCATGACATCATCATCACCATTTTTCAGTTTCACTGACACTCCTTCTATTCTTACTCTATCAATGCATGGATAAATCCAGAGAGATTCAGTCTATCATCCTTCTTATTCCGAGCACTTATCTGGTGTATGTTTCCTAAACCCTTCTATCCCCATGTAAAACTCAAACACAACACTCACTCTCTAACCAAAGAGTTAGAGAGAGTAGTCTCTAACTCCTTGCTCTAACAGAGTTAGAGTAACCAATTAAAGGTCCAATTCAGTCAATCAGTTACCTATTTTTTAACAAGTAAGTTCTTTCAGGCCTCTTGTTGTACATCCGCACTATTTTATTTGGTCAGGATTGTTTATTTGTTTATGTATATGTTGGCTACTAGCCTAAGTAATGAATATTATTAGCATTACATTTGTAAGATTCGAACCCACACCCGGCTGGTCAGATGCACACTGGTTTCGAGATTACACTATTAGCATGTGTATCTCTGATCAATAGAGCTACTGTTGCAAATATTTGGGCAACTACATTCGTCTGAAAGAGAGGACAACTTTGATTTTATCAAACAGATATGATCGAAACAGAATAACCTAGCTTTGCGTTATAAGCAATTCTTTCTTCTCTCTCTGAGCTTAGGCTAGCAATTTCGATGTAGCTCTGTTTGTCAAAAATATGTGCTAAATGTTCTTCCAAAATTGTAAACAAGTAAGATTAGATTTTCTGAAGTTAAATTAAAATATTTGAATAAGAAATGAGAAAATGACAAGGATAGCCTATATCCAAAAGTTTGGGTAACCATCCATATGTCTCCTAAACAGTGCATTTCAGCTGCTCTGATGCTAGGTGATATGCATGCAATAGTATATCACGTCATCAGTGTGGGTCAGATGGCAGACGCGCTTACCACTGAGCCTAAGCATGCACCTCGGTGCAGTCATTGTCTCAATAGGACATCTATTTTACTATTATTATATTATATTTGTAAGATATTTAGTGCTTTGCCATCTACTCATACACTTAAATTTTGATCCTGTATGATAATGAAATGTCTACCTTACTGTCGAGAAGTTTGATATTCAATTTTTATACTGAATAACAGCTCCCCCCATAAATTTGTATATATAAGAGTAACACCACTGGAACACCTCGTTATCAGTATCTTTGTTCATAGCGGGTATTTCAGGGATGTATTACTTTTCAGTGGAAACAAATAAAGAAGGAGCATCGATCCATGAAGACTCTCAAACGGGACAAGGCTCCTGTTACCACAGCTCTATCCGAGGCGTGTCAGACTAAGCTCAAGTCTTCAGTTACAGTCACGACATTCCCTCAGTGTGTAGAGGAGCTCCTCCTAAACTCACTCGACTCCAGACCTGATTGTATCAGTGTTAGGGTTGATATAAGTCAGGCATTCATACAGGTCATAGACAATGGTGCGGGAATCACTCAGAAATCTATGCTCAAGCTTGGAGAAAGGTAGGATCTGCTGAAATATAAATTAAAGGAAGTTCTTTCTCAGTTTATGTGAAATATTGGATAAAGCATCTGCATGGTTACCTAGGCCAATGTCCCAAAATATGATACTATTTTTGGTAGAATGTATCAGTCTGAAAGTTCCGAGTTCTGAGTCCGAATACAGATAGAACTACTCTAAGAAAGTAATAATGCTGTGCTCTGTTTATATGAGCACAAGCATGCAAGAGATGGATATTCAACTTGTACTGTAGCAACCTTATATATTTACTATCACCTGCATATTCTTAGATTGGTTGTTCGCTATAGCAGTAGTAAACTTAGTTTTATGTTTCAGGCATTCATCGAGCAAACCTCTGCCACAACTGCTTACTGGTAAGTCGGAGTCGTCAGGTATATACGGACATAGAGGAGAAGCGCTGGCTAGTATTATAGACCTCAGTGAGAAGGTAGAGATTATATCTAGAGCTCAAAGTGCCCAGGATGGGGAAAGTTACTGTAAGGTATTCAAAAAAGGAATCGGTAAGTTGTTAAATATCATATGATATTGTGATATACATTGCATAAGGATATCCTTGCTGAGGGTAGTATGTGTGTGTGTGATTATCCCCCTCATCAGATCAGACAGGTGCTGACAAAATACCTCTCTGAGACATTCATATCTCAGGCGGTTAATCAACATGTCTACTGTACAGTTAACATAATTTTCTAATGACATCTTCTTGTCTGCTACTGTGTCAGTGTTTTGGGGAGTAAGAAGTATTTTATGCTGAGTAAAATGGAGTTATCCCATCAGCCAACAATCAACCTACAACCCAACAGCTAGTAAATGTTTCCATGGTTTATATCGCCGAGTACATTGCTCTAATTATTTAATAGTTGTTAATGTTAAAAACTGAAAGTACCTTACATTACTTGATTTGGATTTTTTCAAGGTACTCTGGAAAAGACAGATGAACCCCGTCCCTGCGCTGGAACCACAGCTACAGTCTATAATCTGTTCCATAAGGCTCCAGTAAGATTGAAGCACATGCGTGAATCTCAGGCTATGAATGAAGTGTTAGCCTTAGTACAGGCCCAGGCTATATGTCTCGCAGGTAAAGTCTCCATCTCATGCAGAGATGAACAGAGAGGCAAAGTGCTTCTAAACACCAGCAGAATAAAGTCTGTGAAAGGTTAGTTGTTCCCAGACTTGAGTATTAAGATTATATGCGTCATCCGACTGACTGCTGTTCTATTTGTTTCTGTCTGAGTGGATGAGGTTTGTTATCAACAGATTATCTTAAACAGAGTGATCAACTGCGAAATATGTCCCATCTGTCTTCATTGGAATGTTCATCAGCCTTTGCGAAACAACCACAACAAACGATTCACAATTGACAGTATTAAGTCAATAATGGTTGGGGCTATTATCAAACTATGACTGATAATAACCGGTTTATTATGTTCACCCAAATCCATGTATCTAAAGGATTCATATTGTTTTAAACAATCAGAGGCAATTCTGGAGATATTTGGTGGTGACTACTGTACAAGCCTGCATACGCTCCGGGGTAGATGCGGGGATATACAGTTGAACGGGTATATGAGTACAGTAGCTTACCCGGGTAAGAAGATCAGACTGATCACACTAAACCAGAGAGTGGTCAGCTCTAACAGAATACAGCAGACTATCGACTCACAGCTGAAGGGATCTAATATCGCTGTGTCAAACGACAGTCAGCCGGATATAGATAAAGGTGCGTGTGTGTGTGCAGTGCATTATGGGAGGGATTGATCAGTGCGCGGAGGATAATACATTACTAATTTTAGAAATATTGCCAAAGACAGTGACCACCCACTATATCCAAAAGTAGTTTTAATTAATACATCCAAGAGATCCTCTCGATGCAATCCCGATTTTAGACCGTTAAGAGCTAAAACTCAAGAACATGCCAATAGTTTTTTGACTTTTTACATGAATTATTTAACCAGCGCACAGAACTTAGTACAAACTGTTGTCCGCATTCAAATATTATCATTGTTATCACAAATGATACATGTATATAGAAATAAGCAAAACATAACATTGAGATTAGACCAGTGGATCAAACAAAAATAATCTCATGATGATATAACCACTGTGTGACCCTTGAGTGGGGTTTAGGAACGGATAAGTGGACCAACAAAAAGTTATTTTCTGCCACCAAAGTCTTCCTCCCAATTTATTAGCCATAATCCATTTAATGTACTGAAATTTCAAAGCCAGCTATGGACATTTGTGTTTGAAAGGATAATAATTTAGCTACAAACTATGCCAACTGGGAGGAGCATATTTTTAATGACTGCTATTCATCCCTTTTATCGAAAGTTAAGACCAGCAGATTTTTTCAAATAGTTTAATAAAGTTGGAACTAGAGACATTCCAACACCATCGTTGTGAAATGTCATTGCGTATATGAGCAAATAAATTAAATCTTATCATTTTCATTTAATTCATTTTCAAATTTTTTACCACTAAGCTGGTCTTTTCATGGAATTTTGAATTTGTATGGTAATTACTTATTATAAAACGCTTCCGCAGAAGAAAGTATTCATCACGCATAATTCCTGTTGTAGGAGTATATTTCAATTGGGAAAAAAAATTGGTTGAAGCTTGCGTTAGCGAGTCGAAATCTGTTGTTCTATGGATACCGATATATATATATCGATATACATGAATATATATATATACATATCGATATGTATTTATATATATATATATATATTGATTTATATCATTGCAGCAGTAGAGGGTAGAGTAGTAAGTAAGCCGAGACACTACATGTACTGTTTGGATATAATATGTGATAACAAACTGTACACAACTCATACCCAGCAGGGGAAAACATCTGTGGAGTTCCACTGTTGGCAGATATTACTCAACTCTGTGTATAAAATAGTGAAGAAGTTCCTGATCAGACACCATCTACACAAGGTAGGATATAACAGGATTTGGTGTTAGTTTTTAATCGAGTGTTCGTTCAGGGTCTGTGTTTGATGTGGTTTCTTGGATTGGTGTGTGTTGTGTGTTTTTGGTGGGTGCTGGGTTCGGTGTTTGATTTACAGCATCTGGACTGCTTTGTCTGACTAAGTAGAATACGAATCTCAAGTCACTATGCCAAGTTTGTGATTCATGGTTTGGTGGATCGTTCTAGAATGTTGCTGCAAAGCCTGATGACAGCGTTGTCAGCACTAGTATCCAAGAGCTGGAAAAAGATAAAACAGGTAAAAATCAGCCACATTCTGCTGATAAAGCGGATTTATCTACCGGTGACAGGACACATTCTCAGCCTAAATCACCCAATGAGAAATCAAAGAACTCACAATTCCACACAACAAGGTGGGTGGTCACTAGATGAAACCCTCAGTGAAACACAATAGGTCAGATATGAATCAAGCATCACCGCAATCTGACATGTGATTCTTGGAAAATCTTATTGGAAACAAATCATTTACCGAGTAGGCGACTGATAATTTTGCTAGACAATTACTTCCAGTTAAAGTTCATGAAGAATCACAGCTCTGGGGACATCAGCTGAGGTCAGCTAAGCTTTCAGGGACAAGCTTTCAAAAGGTGGCCAAAATTCCTTGCAAAAGCTGATAATTTGTTTGTATGAAAAGTTGTATATTTCATTTTAAAACGGTTTCTCACATTTTTGACTGTTTCTGATGTTTCACCACTGAGACAATGTGTAAAGTGGTCAAGATCCAGTAACAAGTGAAGGTGAAAAGAAACGTGATTAAAATACGCTTCCTAAATTTTCTAATAATTCAAGCTTTATCTGATGCAGCACTAAATTGTCAACAAAGTCTCCTGCTCAGCATACCAGTCACCACTTGAGGAGTCCTGGTGAGGTTAAGATAAGTGAGAGGGACTGGAGATCACTGCCCCACACAGTCTACTGGCTTCTAAAACATGTACCTGATCAGGTAGGTTGTTTTATTAAACGAATGAACCGTCTCAATTCAGAGTAAGCTGAATGACACATCTGTCCTTCTCCTTTGTTCTGATGTGAGGGGGAACAGCAGTAACTTTCTTCAATTATAAATATGCTGAGATATGGTTTTTATCCAGGCAGCACCATCCTTGAAACACACACAGTAAAGATATTTGAGCTTATTCTAACCCGAATTAATTTTTATGAAAACGAAATTATAGGATGGTGTAATTAAGGGGCGTACAAATCAGCCTTGTTCGTGGTTGCTACCATTGCTATTACCATTGAGTAGGCTCATGGTTCCCCCTGTATTGTATATAATTACTATCTAAGTTATTGAACTATGATCAACCTACACAAATAATGATCCACCTTTCTATTACAGATACCTGTGTATGATCTGGAGAGTGAGACTTTAGGTGCATACGGAGGAGCTACTCAGGCGTCTATGTATGCTCAGCCAGGCAGTCCCTGTCAGGCTTCCTCTACTAGTCATCAGTCAAAACAAAGCAGACACTCCAACAGGTAATTGTTAAAGTGAAGCCCAACCAAAAACGGCTAATGAACTGGGTAGTAGTATACACTGTCAGTCAACAGGGTAAACAGGTCTCCTTGGTATGTTACAAGAGGCAGTTTCAAGCTGTCATTAAGTATATATATGTTCATCTTGGATGGTTTTTGTTAACAACCGCCTCCCAATTGGTATTCATATTGCAAAAAGTATAAAATATCGCAACACAACGACTAGATGGACCTCCTTCTATTATTATATTAATTGTTTTTGAAGTTGTATGCACATACCAATAAATGAGACAACTCCCATCCCAGGTTTACTCTTTATATCTCCTATATCAGGTCGCTAAGCCATCCCTCATTCAGTAGCACAAAGCTTCTACATAGCAGCATCAGCAGTCAGAACATACAGTCAGCTCGTAGTGAGAGTACATCACACGGAGCTGCTGTGAGATATAAGAGCGGCCTAAAGAGGAGGAAACCCCACCACAGTACAAGCTTCAATAATGGTTAGTTACGGTTTTGTTTCTTCTTCAGACTATAGCTGTATGAGATTAGTATGAGATATGAATGTCATTTACTTTTACTTAGTTTTATAATTAGTAGCTGATTAGAAACAAATTGGAACGGAAATCCTATATTGGAGGAACATAGGCTATGTTGTTTGGAGTAACTTCTTTTCAAAACTGATTAAGTTTATATTTGGCTTGAAAAATATACAAATTACAGAATTATAACAGGCGGTAATTGTAACCATTATTTTCATTTAGATGAGAACATCAAGTCAGTATTTGGAAGGAAACTGAAATCTCACCATAGCAGTCCTTGTGGTCAGATCGCCCATCCTGTACGACCATGTACCTATACCTCTAGTGTGGCACACAGGCCATCTGGGATAAACTCCATACCTAATATACATAGGAGAGTTGTGCATAGTAGAAGCCCACGTTACCACTTAGAAATCTCAAGACTCAAAACCAAGGACAGGGCTCAGGACTATGCTCTGGACTGTCAGATAACGCCCCGACAGTATCGCAGGGAGAATATTTGGGAGCTTGGACATTATTCTGACAGCAGGGCGTTGAAGCAGAGGCATTTTGATTTATCGCCTGGTGACTTGAGGCAAGCCAAGATCTCAAAGCGTAGATCATCAAACTCCCCAGCCTTCCATCCGTTGCCGTCCTACAAATCTCCCATATTCAGACATGTGGGAGGTAAACGTAACAGCCACTCTACTCCAATGAAGAAGAGAAGTATCCATTTACTGCAGCAGGTTGGAGATGATGTGTTCACATATAAAGAGCAGAAGCCGAGGATTCATCATCATCTTCCAGAAAACTGTAAACAACCTTCACCTTTCTACCATCAAAGTATCGAACAATCGACAAAGAAGGCTAGTCCCTTACTGTTTGATAGCTTGTTCCAGCAATGCAAAGACAAAACCCCAAAGCAAGATGTCCCTTTCTTCATGGAGCAGCCTGCAGTAAGCAGATCAGCCAAAAAGCACAAATCAGCCGCCAAAACCTTCTGGTCTTGTTTTGGAGCTGAGAACACAGAGTCAATTGAGTTTAGGGAAAACAGAGAAACACACAGTACTCATCACAAACATGAGTCGCCAAGAGCAGCAAGAAATGTATACTGGAATGTTGACGCTCAGCACCGTGACTGTTTGCTAGTTGGTAAGTCTTTATGGTCTTTAGCAGAACAGTTTGCATGGAAAAAGTCAGTAGGGTACTTACAAGTTTTACAGGTTGTTATAGTACAGGGTAAAATTCGGCCTTTTCGACCCATATTGCTGTTATATTTGCTTTCACTTGTAAAAAGGCCTGTGGTGCTTCTCAAACTCCTTGGTTAAGCTACCCCTCAGATTCAAGTATGTTAGATATAATGCGATGTGTCACATATGTTCCAATAAATCCAATATGATGAATCATTGTTTTCATTGATACTGCAGACAGAAGCAACGAGACTATAAACACTGATGAGCTTCTCAAGAGACCAACAAAATTCTATCACTCAACCAATCACAATCAGACGGAGATGAACCTCTCATCGGGATTGGATGAATCTATTGTACCCTCAACCAATCAGCTGTTAGATGAGCTTTTTGGCGCTGAAATATCACCTCATGCCTCTCATCACAATCGACAGGTGTGCCTTTGATAAGTACTACCAGGTTTAGGGTACTTGTAACACGAATATCCAATTCATAATTTTCTGTAACAATTTAGTTCTGGCACCGGACACAATGTTTGGAGAGTTGCCGTTACTCCAAGTTCTATAGGAAGTTTCTCACAATAATGCCAATTATAAAATCTTGATGCAAATTAAACCACAAATTTAATTCCTTTCAGTTGAGACTGACTCACTCTGCAATACATGTTAATTGTACAATTGATTCATGAGTGGTCATCATGAGATGGTTGTGTTTTAGCACAGAAGAAAGACCGACATGTTTTCTCATCATCATCGCACATAAACAACAAAGATACCATAATTACCTCTGAACACAGAATAATGGAGACCCACCAAAAAGCTAATGAACTAAAAGAAAGTTGCTGCACAAAAGTCTCATCAAATCTATCAACACTATCAACTGCTTTATCAAATACTAATCAAATGTCTTCAATCAGGGGCAAATTTTCTGGTGTTGATCATTCCAGCTTTGATGGTACAGATGTTATAGACTGTTCCGGCGTTTCTCTTAGTTGCAGTAGTTCTAATTCTAGTTCTTCCATTTGTAATGATGATGATGAAAATGAATCAAAGTTTAATTTTGGCAAAATTATGCTGTTGACTGCAGCAACAGCTCAACAGGAGCACGAAGAGAAGGTCTGTAAACCCTTATTGCCTATAGCTGGATCAATCTGTAAAGCCACTAACACAGTAGTACACATTGGCATGGAGAAGATTGAAGCAGAGATCTTCCCAATAATTGCCTGTCAGTCGATACATAATCTATCTGCAAATTCTGGGAGAACCAACGAAACCCCAGCCTCTGTGAAAAGCAGAACGCAAATGGCAGCTATATCTGAGTTTGGTGGAGAATGTCCAGAAATGTATGCAGGAGACCTTGTACATCAGGATGCTGATAAAGACACGGCTGCCCGCATTGATGCTGAGAAACCTACTGTTGCATCTTGTGAAGCCCAAAATGTGATGACTGAGGGCCATTGTATGTCATCAGGACAAAACCTTAACCTTCAAATAGAAACAGCAGATGTGATCAAACCCAAAGATAGTATTTTATCCAGAATAACAGCGTCGTCAGAGCTTGACGGTAACCTGTCACTGAGAAGCGGTTGGTCAGAGATAGCTGCTGAACTCAAAGTCTCTACAGCTGCATCAAAGATTCAGACTGGCTGTTATAGTCTCCCTAAGCAAGCCTCTCCTCCGAAATCAATTACATTGGACAACAACGCCAAACGCCCTGAGCCTGATGTTCCTCAGAATGAAAAGTTTAACCGAAGCACGGGTATTACCGCATCAAAGATGCATCCCAGTGTTTCTCCACAAATCGCTCACTCATCGACTCCTACAGTTGCTGACGCTGCCAGATCTGACAGCCCGCATCAGATTCAAGATAACGTTGTTAGTAGCTCACAGCAGGTGCTCTTAAGTAAGACAACTCCATGCTTTGAGGAAGAGCAAACAAGCCTCATCTCATCATTCACAAGTGAAGAGATGAGACACGTAGCCTGTGAGGAGAGTAAAGGAGAGATTTGTGAGGGCAGTGATCAGCCTGCTCTCTTCTACATTGACTCCAGAACTGGGAACTCAGTCTATCAACCAAAGAGCACAACTGATGGAAAAGGTTTGGTATCTTATAATGAGCTGACCATCACCCCAGATGCATTTTTTAGCATCTATTATTCAAACATAGTTTGCATGTGGTCATGCCAGTCTATGGGAATCTTACAGGGTGACTTTGGGGTAATTTTGATCTTTTTTTAAATTGATTGGATCATGTTTTCATTATTTTTGGTACCCTTACAGAAAATCCTATTGCCCATGCAGTTTTCCCAATCATAACTTATGAGATACAATTTTAACTAATTTTCTATTTAAAACTTACCTTAGATAACTTTCTTTTGAACTAACTTTGT
The DNA here is from genome assembly GCA_914767715.1 of Membranipora membranacea. NCBI lineage: Eukaryota > Metazoa > Bryozoa > Gymnolaemata > Cheilostomatida > Membraniporidae > Membranipora > Membranipora membranacea. The sequence continues at coordinate 8,041,612 of OU612072.1, read as the reverse complement.
GATAACTTTAGATGGAGCAATCATGGCTGATGTCGGCACAACACCAGCAGCTCGACCTAAGTTTGTGTTCGGCAGAGTGCGGACACCTTACACTACACCAGGTACTCTACCCCGTATTGGTAATATTCTCAGTCAAGCACAGGAACCAGGGCTATTACCATTCAGAAAGGTAAAAGAGTGGCTTATAATTTCTGGTTGTGTGACAGATTATCTCTCTCCTGCACTGTATGCTCAAAAGTCTGCGATCTTAGATAGCCGCTTCACACCAGTTGCAGTTTGTTAGCAGGAAGAGATACCCCTTAGCGTTTGTCAAACTGGTAAACATATTTGTTTCTGTTGATTCAATAAACACTCTGATGATCAACTAAGTTCATTTTCGTAGGAAGTCCCGACACCCCTGACTAGTCAGAAAGAGATGATATTGACCCCTGACCTCCTCTCAACCTGTAATGTGATTGGTCAGATGGGAAAACAGGTCATACTTGCTGCCTTCACCAACAATGAAGGTAAAGATTGACGACTTGTTTTTGAGTCTTACCTGAATGAATACTTAAGTAAACATAAATGCAACAGTTTTAGCCGGGATAGCTGGTAGTAGCATTTCATTATTAACCACTTTCCCAACTTACTACATATGCTATAGTGTGGATCGATATTTTGTGTTTGGAACCCGATACACAATACACACTATCAGCCACGCAGGTCGATTTTTAAACAGAATGATCAGTGAGATATCGTTATTGGCAAAAAAACTTGGTGTCCACGATCCCACTGTCTTTCCTCAGGAAAACATTTTCCAACTTATTAACAACTTTTAAAACATTTTTAATACATTTTTAAACTTTTCAAACTTTATTGCGTTCCTGTTGCAGGACAGGAGATACTTATAGCTTTAGATCAGCATGCAGCTCATGAGAGGATCAGACTGGAGCTGATAGAGAAGGAGAATATCACTGTCGGCAGCGCTGTCAACCAATCAGCAGCTCAGGAAGGACAGCGTCAGCAAATCATCAAAAGTGCTACACTGAACAAGCCCATCAGAGTGTCTGGGCTACGTCAGCAGGTTTATGAGTTTATAAACAACTCTGCTCAGTGTGCATCGCTACAAAGGCTTGGTGAGTAACATCTCATGATTTTCAGGCTACGCCAATTTATTTGTCAGTACACATAGGAAATGGTTGCAATTTTGCCAACAATACTTAACATTCTTAATTTTCCACGTTTTTTTTCAATCTTGCTCAAATACCTTTTACCATTTAAAATACCCACCTCCAACCTCTCTCTCTGTGAGGGAGAGCGTCTCATTTGACCTTGCTGGGTTTTGCTTTTGAGAGCTATTTGTTGACGTCATCAATACCATAGGCATGACTTTTCTGTTCATTTTGAGGTGTTCACTGTGATGCTACAACTGATGCCAGCAATTCAGTCTCAGTTACTCAAGTTCCTGCTGTTATGAAACAGACTTGTGAGAACAATGCCCAATATCTGAAGGTAAGAGTTAGGTAACACTTTCAACTCTCCATACAACTGTTTGCCCAGTGTTGTCTTCACGCTTGCAAAATGCAAAGAAAACTGCTGAAGACAGCTGTTCCGGTCCTAAAAACATGGCAATGTTTTTCTTTCTTTATATGCTGTGTCACGAGAATTGCCCAAGTTCTTCTTCTGTTTTGAGGAGTACGTAGAGAGCGTTGTTACCGAGCTGTCTGAGAGAGAAATGACTTCTGTTAGAAGACCTCGAGCTTTCACAGATTATATCAACTCTGTATCATGTCGAGGTGAGAGAATGTATCTGTTATGCTCACAGTGACCCGAGTTTATCCCAGCAGAATTGACTTCAGCCATGTAGGTCACTGTGACAGGGCTACCTAGGATTGATTGTCTGTTTGCAACTGAAATGGAACATTTCAATATTGGTCCAAGGTGTAGAAAGTACCCCTCAAATAACTTGTTTGTGTTGGTTTGTAGCCATCGTAAGCTGTAACTAGTTACAGTTAAGATAACTTTGCAGCCTTAAATCAGTCTCAAGTGATTCGGGGTAGTTATAATCTACACATCAGATCTTGGAAGTGCAATCAAGAAACCTCACTGAATTTACCTTAAATCTTGGTCAATTCTTCAGACAAGAATACCTATCCGTGTGTGTTATGGACTGACCTAGTTGTTAGTTGGTTGATCATTCTCCCTCCTCTTTTCCTCTAGGAGCTATCAAGTTTGGTGATCTACTGACAAGAGACCAATGTGTATCAATAATCAACAGTCTGTCAAAGTGTAGACTACCATTCCAGTGTGCTCACGGGCGTCCTTCCTGCGTCCCGCTATATAATATTTCTTCTGTAAATCAGGCTATCTCTGGACGTCAAGCTAGGGTAAAAAATTGATTGAATTGAGTTATTGAAAAAGAAATTCTCTGACGATCATTTTTGAAGCTGGGTCTTAGACCAGCGTAATGAAAATGTTCAATCTTATTTACATCAAATACAAATATATAGTACACAGTAGATAAAAGACAGATTGCACAATTTGTCTAACAGCTTGAAAAATTTACGAGATTCAACAACTTCTCGGTTCTGGGACGGTATCAGAATAGCCTGTCAACTTCAACGTGATCAGGAAAGTTTTAATGCACTATTAAAAGGTATTCAGTTATGTTTATCAACAGTAGCTAGCTTACTAATGCCCAGGCAGTCTTTGTCCCAAGATATGTGTTTTCCTTTTTATTTTGTAGGAAAACAAACTTAATTTCAACAAGTTGAAACTGAAGGATTAGGCGCTTGTCATCGGGACAAAGAGAGGTACCATACGCGCCTGTTTACAAAAGCTTAGAAAAAATCAGCTCTGTTCAACCAAGGAGACAAATAAATCTTGGTTTAACCAAATTGCTATCTGGAATGATGAATGAATCAATCTAGGGGTTTTTTGTTATAATATCTAATATTTTTCAGAGGTTTTCTACTATTTCCATTTTGTTCACAGTTGATGTTTCATACTTGATTATTATGATTCTCCACCTTATTTGTTTCAAGAAAGGTTCTAATTTATCATAATACTTTGTTATTTTTCTATTGTATGAATAAAGCTGCTTGCTGTCATAAAAGTCCAGTGTATGTTTAAAACTAATCCTATAAGATCTAAATAATTATTTCTCAAGATAGTCTCACGTGTCACTCACATGTTTCTATCATATGACCGCATTGCTGGTTGCTTCCACTATAATATGCAGGGGTTTGGATTCATAGTTAGCTTTTTTATGGTAAGAGTAAGCAGTAAGAGTAAGGTAAAGAGGGGAAACAAGAGTTGTCTCCTTTTTATATATGAGAGGATAACTCCTGCATCAACAATGCTCGGCTTGACTTACATTCCATAACACCTAGTGACTTTTGTTATACATGGAGAATGTTTTTCATTGTTGATGTTCGCCTGAGTTTTTAATCTGAACAGCTGATTATTAATAAACACTTTTTATTTGCCAGACAATAACATCCTTGTATGTTTGATACTAAAACTCCTTGGTTTCATACTCTTTGTTACCAACTTTGCCTACTGCCCCCTACTGTTGAGCCAACAGTGGCCTGAGAATAGTGAACAATCGTTTTTTTAGACATCTTCCGATAAACCTTCCTCAGCTAACTTAAGATTTATGATAAGCTAAGCACCATGACTATTCAAGCCGAATCTCCCCGCAATAGGACAGGCAACTAAGCTAAAGATGAATATCCCAAATCAATTTAGCAGTAAGCACCATGATTAGGATGTTGACCCAAAGGCTTTGATTGAAATAATTAAAGTTTTCACCCTGTAACAGTGTCCTGATATGGCACTATTTAATCGAAATTACATTGAACCTCTCTTCCTTAGTATTTTACTTGAACAAATTTGATAAGTAGATTTGTTGAACTAGCAGTTATCATGATTACAGTAACCAAAATATTTTAAATATTTGCTTTAGATTAATCGTTCTATTACATTTTGCCATAGGTTGCTGTTGTTAGTCTTTGAAGTTTATTGCCTTCAAATTAGTCTAACACCGCTAAACTATTGAAATCAGAGCTAACATCTATTGAAGGCTGCCTTTTTATTGAACAATTCTGCACTGTTTTGTTTTCTTACAGAGAATTAAACGATCAAAGTTTTTATTATAAGTGTGACAAGAAATGTCAGGTGCTTTGTTTTTAAAAAAACTCTATTCATCTTACTTAGTCCGCTGATAAACTCAGTCTTATCGTGAACTCCGGCTAAGGATAATACTGTGTCGCTTATAATGAGGTAAGTGCGAGCTAATATTCTATTGCATATTTTCCTATATCCCAATTTCGATCTCAGTTTTGTTAACACAACACAGTACAACAACATTATTTACAAATCTCCATCTAATCTTTTACTTTTTTTAGCCTCGACATGAAGAATGGAAGAAAGAGAAACAGAGAAGTTGAAAGTTCTACCAGCCAGGTTTCACTTCAGCCTGACAGCCCAGCAGACCTCTTACTGCCTCCCATACAACTCAGGCTGATTGAGGATGTCAAGTTAGACAATGATTGTAACGCAGTGTGTCACTACAAAGGGTTTACTTACTGCGGACTTAACTTTGGGGCTATCGACAGGATTGATAGAGACGGACACGTTTATAAAGCCTTCATCAGACTTTGTAAACCAGTCGTTAGTTTAACAGCGCATGATGACATATTATACAGCCTCATGTATTGCAACGATAAAGTTTCAGAGGTCCATATCCATGACTTGGCAGATGGTTCACATTTGAAATCATGGAATCATCCTTCAGTTGGAGAATATTGGGGTAACAGAATGGTAATCAATTCGCAATCACAGCTAGCTGTTGGAGATTGGAGTCGGAAACAGATCATCATCTACTCACTAACAGGGGAGATAATGAGAAAAGTCTCTCTGCCTCTGTCGTTAGCCATGAGACACGATGTCTCTATGACGAGTTGTGGACCTGACACTGTATTAATATCAGATAGACGCGCTTCAAAGATATCCAGGATAAGTCTTCATGACGGACACGAGATTAAATGTATTCATAACATTGATAGCCCAGGTGGAATGATAGCCCTAGATTCTCGACATATACTTGTGAGCCACACAGGAGAGACCTCGGTTAAGTTATCTATACTGGATATGAACAAAGGTGGGTGTTACTCTGTGACAGTGTCAGCAAAGTTTTTGTCACAATCAAACAGTGAATGTTTATGATTTATGATCACTTGCTTAGAAGAATAATTTTTCGCTGAGAGTTTAGTCTGGGGATGACTTAATGTTAGCACACACCAGTTTTTGCTGAGAGAGTGAGTAAATGTTAGCTAACAAAAATTTCATCCCTTCAAAACTCTGCAAAAATCTGAAAGATTTCGTCCAGCAATCAGCAATTACTTTTGCTCTAGGTTATTTATTTGTAAATACAACAAATTTTCACGCTCAATTTTCTCTATTTAGTTTGCATGTAATGGTGATGAGAGGTTATGAATGGGACACCTTTTCTGTGAATTAGCAAAAAATAGCTATAGCATAACTAGTGCTTCCATTGAAGGTATCCATAAATTTGGATTATGTTTCATAGGAATTTGAGTGCCTTTGAGCCCTTTTGCCCTTTGAGAATAATCACAGGACAGAATAAGAACTGTCTTACTCTTACATAATGATTGAGACTCAATATAAACAGATAAAATATTATCTATGTCAGTTTGCACATGCTCAATGTGCAAACTCAATAATCTGTAAAAATGTCAAGTTACATTCGAAAATCCGCTCAAAAAGCTATATTAATTACAACTGGCAGACCCTATACCACCCAATTTCTAAATGGGGTTGCATTTCTAGCCATTTTTTGTAGGGGGCAACCAGACTAAGTCTGAAAATGTGACGTTACCCTCTTCCTTCGATTGGAATTGTGCTCTATTTGGGAGAGTGGGGATAAGCGTAAACCTAAAAGCGTATTAATTACTTTGACCAAGATCCAATCATTTATTCCTATAGGTCAGAGTATACTTAACATCACTCAGCTGGAACATAGAGGATACAGCTATATATTTGACTTGGCTCTGTACAGTACAGATAGACTAGCCGTCGCTGTACACGGCCCGAAATCTGTCTGCTTCTTCCAGCTGATAGACAACAAAGCTTGAAACAACAAACTGAGGGAATTTATCTTGATTTCAAATTGTAGGTATCCTTTTTGCTCAGTAATGATACACATGGTGTCAATGTAGTCAAGTTATGGACCTTAACAGTGATTGCTTCAAAAATATTTAATGTTTTATATCCTTGTACCTTGTATATCATTTTACCACATAGTTTAAGTTCTCAAAAGTTGTTGCTGGTATCGGTGTTTCATTATCAATTCCCAATGTACCGTTACCAGCATCTGTATTGTAGACGCAGACACACAAAGATTCATTATATGGAGTTTTTTTTCTACCGCATTTTTCTGGGTGAAAACATGGGTAGCATGGCCGAGTGGTCTAAGGCGCTGGTTTTAGGCACCAGTCCGAAAGGGCGTGGGTTCGAATCCCACTGCTATCAAGTATTTTACCTCAAAGCATTGACTGAAAAAGCGTAACTCTTTATAAATAATGTTTATATGGAACAATTTGTACACTCTACTACTTACTGGCAATTTGAAACCAAAATAAACCAAAGTAAGATTTCTCTCCGTACCAAAAATCAAGCAAGACTGTTGTAGCATGAAGACAGTGGTGCGGCAGATGTGTCCCTATTTATATTATCTGTTCAGAGTCAACTTATCTAAAACACAATGATATTAGATGTAGGTTTCTGAGTTGTTTCTGTTTACTGTCTGCAGATCATCTACTTTCATAAAAAAATATTGCTATTACTAATCAATTGATTTTATTCTTTTGTCTTCGGCAAGTTCATATAATTCGAAGATTTTCGAATTGGTAATTTATCTTTGTAGAACTAATTTGCAAGAGAGAGTGAGTTCGAGCCTGACTATTTCAGGTTTTTCTCAGAATAGCAATTTTTTCAACTATTCAAATGATCAAAAATCCCAAACAGTGATATGACAGTAGAGAGAAAGTTGTTTGGCACAGCAGGTAATTTAGATTAATTCATTGACTAGTTGTCTCCACATAGCAGAGTAGAAGACATGGAAAAAGTAGGTAGCATGGCCGAGTGGTCTAAGGCGTTGGTTTTAGGCTTCAGTCTGAAAGGGCGTGGGTTCGAATCCCACTGCTATCATGTTTTGCAGCTAACTATTATGACTTATTAGCATGGCAATAAGACCACAGTTTTTAAAACCTTGTAATATAAAGTTAACATTGTCTTGTATAAGAATCAGGTTTACCTCAGATGAGGTGGGGACTGATTGGGAAGGTTTTCTATCACTTTACTCCTTGGCAGTATCAGTATCCTGATATTGTATGTGATACTACCATACTACGATACATTAACCCCTCTTTGTTCATGCCAGCTCTTCATCCTACATTACTGTACCCGTTTGCTTGGCGTCGCATTTTAATATAGTATATACTTTCTCAATCCACATTATTTACACTACATCTCTGATGCATCCGCCTAATCTTTACTGTTTGTTACCCAACCTGTACAGTCACTTTGGAGGCCATTTGACTGCTCTGTTTGCCTATCATTCGGATTGGTACTCATCGATACAGCGAGACCTCTGTTGCTAGCTCTGAAATTATAGAAATTATAGAATTATAGAATTATAGAATTTTATTTAAAAGTTTGGGCCAGTCCGGGAATTGAACCCGGGACCTCTTGCACCCTAAGCAAGAATCATGCCACTAGACCAACTGGCCACCCTATGGGAACTATTTGCTGCTTGCTGGGGCGGCGACACCTCCACCCCCACCAAACAATATCATAATTATCTGATTGATAGTATAAGGCAGAGTATAGTATATAAGAGTGTCTGTTTTGTATACGCTAATTTTGCCCAATTAAGTTACTAGCACAATTTTATCCCCGATTTTTGGAAGCAGGAAGATAACTTTGAATCCATGATTTTCATATCCTCAACAGATAGTCCTAGATGGTTACTACGTAGATCTATTTCTTTTTGAAAGAATTAAGGAGTTATGCTGTCATCCACAAAGAGGGGATAACTACTATTAACATAAAAAGTGTATGTTATAATATTATATGTTTGCGTAGTGGTAATGTGTTTATGTAGTAGGGAATTATGTCATTAGCCAGAGGTCAGACATATACACGGAAAATAGTTAATGAAATGTTGCTGAGGTACAAAATAGAAACTTGCTATAAACATCGAACTGAGCAGGGAGGTGCATCTGCTCTGTAACTGAAAGAAAAATGTCAGATGCCTGTGGAGCAGATGGGCACCTGAGTTTTAATGAACAAAGTGTAATCTTAGTTATGAAAGCTTATACTTTTTGGTTGACCATTTAATTTGGTTATTCATCTTTGTTTGATTAATCAGAGAGAGAATGAGTTCAAACCCTGTTTGTCCCAGGTTTTTGCTCAGGAAGCGGAATTTGAAATTGTCGAAACCCACGCCGTTATATGACAGCAGAGAGGAAACTGTTGTATGCCTTTCATTATTTCCCTCATTAGTTCCCCGTCTAGGAAAATAAAAGACAACAACTATAAAAGTGTTGACTAGATTTTTAATTTTTATTGACTACAAACCATTTAAAGTCCTCAAAACAATATCGTTAGATATAAAAAGGGTTTACTTATTTATATTCATGGCAAATATTTTTGTAAAATGTAATTGGCCATCGATTACACTTTGTGATTCACACATATCTCGAAAAGAAAACAAGTAAATGCAATCATCTTATTTTTGATGTTGTGAACGCATTGTGAATAAAATAGGATGTTTTGAGGGCCAGTCTGGAAAGCTCGCAGCCCCTAATACCTGTGATTATTTGGCGTTAGCTTTTGGAAATCTAAGATCTAGTCTGACACACATCGCCATTTGGACAGAATTAGCAGACAGGATAAATCTTTGAATTCTTTTTACAGCCATTTCTCTTTAGAAAAAAACAGGTAGCATGATATCATAATCATCTATCATAATGTTGCAGCACCCTAGTATGGTTAAGCACTGGGAACACTCAGAACACTTCTTCTCCACCTGCTGACATAAAGGTGCCACGGGTATGCGTTAGTAACAGCTTTCCCATGACAAGACTTTTGTGGGACTTGATAATGAAACTTATCTGTCTCTCTACTACATTACGATACTTTCAGTGTCATACCTTCAGATGCTAGCTGGATGATAACCCATCAGGCTGCAGCCTCAAAGATGGATATAAAACTTAAGGGCGGAAGAGCCATTGTTTACATAAATATAGAAATCGAGATCGATACTCGCCAATAATGGTTTGCTCTAGTTTGCTTTATATATTAAGTTTATGTTGTAATCACAGGTGTCTAATAACCGTGTTGAAAGCTAGAATAACTTACCTCAGGATATTGATACCAACTAGGTACTCAGTCTTATTTAGGTAGTTAGGGCTGTAAACTTCTCCCGGGTCAGGGTTTGGAACAATATATCATTCATCAATAATCGCTCGTGTGACTCCATTGATCAACTTCCAAACATAAACAAATGCTTAGGCTTTTGTTTTTGTAGCGATGATAACATTCCTGTATGAACTTGCAAAGAATCAATGTTTATATAAAAACAGGTCCTTTCAATGCAAAAAAATAGCCTCCAAACATGTAGCCCGTTCGTTAGTGCATATTCTAAACTAGTAAATGTCAAAAAGCCTCAAGTAGGATTCAAGTCATCTGCAAAGATTCCTTTATTATATTGAAGTCTTTATTTTATTGTCATATTAAGCAGGCAAAAGTTACATAGAATTCAGCAGGTTTGCCGTCAGCGATGGAAATAACAGAGAGATAGTCACATCGATTCAATATAGATATCCACGACCGTAACAGAAACCAACAGAGATTCCCGCATACATAAATTGGCCTGTTAGGTAGATCATCGTTGCTGGCAAAAACAGCTGGCCCAACATAGTTTGTCCATCAAGTAAATTTATCATATCATCGGCGCATAAAGTCTCCGAGCTATTAACGATTGAAGGTACTGTTAATTCAATGTTTCTGTCATCGAATGGTTGGTAAATGACTGTTGCGTTTAAGGTTGCTGTGGATGTTGCATTGAAGCAATTGTTATTGGTTGCGTAAATGCCATCTAGGTAATACCCAAAAACCAACTCGGTTTTTACCCAAGCAGCTGCGAGTCCCGCTGATGTGAAAAAAGCTATTACTGAGTTCCTGGCAGTGCCCAGTCCAGGAGTCATTTGTGTACTGAGAAACTCTGCTATGACAAACGCACCCAAACAATGTTTCATTACTTGAATGGTACAGTATACTATTTCAGCACTCGCGGCCACCTGTTTGTTGGTTGTCCTGATATCACCAAGAGGAACTGCACCAGATACTCCAGCATTAACAACTATTAGCGCAGTTATCGTAATCTCAGTCACAACGACTAATAGATGATGTGAAAAGTCCAGGATGGTCAATTTTCTCTCAGCCACAAGACTTTGATCTTTGTCTTGTGCAAACCTCGTCATAAATGAATAGACAACCCAGTAGCCTTCAAAGATGAGGATCAACCAGTTGAAGCTGACAGCAAAAATCCACAAATCCCAAAGCAGCTTGACTCTGTTGTTTGAAGGCGGAGTTCCGTGTGAAGAGATCACTACAATCTCCGCAGTTTCAATAGTCACTTCTCCGATGAGCAGGACCAAATGTATAATTCTTATAGCCGAATGTACTTTCTGTCCAAACTTGCACAAGCAATTGAGCATTCCTACAGTCGTTGATACTGTGTTAACATTTAAGCTTTCTTCCTCAGCCATCATCTTATACCTTTGCAAATCACTGCAACAAAAGTTTTCATCAATATACTACATGATTGATGAATGTAAATCATGTATCGGAGACAAGAAAAAAACACCTAGGGTTAAAGTTTATTCGCTTTTAACTTCTTCAAACCAAATTGAACGATAATTACAAGCACAATATCTTACCTAAGTGCTGCCTCTGTAGCTGTAGACAAGTTGTGTTTATGCCGATAGTCAATCAGAGTGGACAAGTTATTGCCTAACTTTCTGCGGACATGTTGAGAACTGACATATGGCAGCTTACTTTCAACCCTTTCTTTCTGATCACCAGTTGAAATTGCTAAGCTTATTTATATGCCTTTAAACCAGAGAGTTATGGTATCTAATCAATAAAATTGTTGACTCAATGTATTAAAACTGTACCTGATGAATTGATATCTATTGTATTGACGCAATACACTGCAAATAAGATATCAGATTTAACAATGCCAGATTTTGAAAAGTACACTATTATAATAAACTATTCAATGAGGCTTTTTTACCTTATAGCATTTGAAGCCTATGTCACAAGGAGGTAGGTTAATAGCCCAGCGGGTATTAATGCCTATGTCACTAGCGGCCGGGTTCATTAAAAAAAACATAAATAAAATGACCATGGTCTTCTATTTAAATGATTAAGCTTGTGACTAAAAGTAGCTATCTGTGTTGGGATCTTTGATACATAGCTTTTCTTGTGCCTTTATAAACAGTGTTTTTTGTACAGGATTTCCCATCTTAGTTTTGATTGATACTCATTGGTACATCATGACCCTCATTGCCAGCATTGAATGATGAGTATGCATGTGAGTATCATTTAAAAGAGTGGGCCAGTCCGGGAATTGAACCCGAGACCTCTTGCACCCTAAGCAAGAATCATGCCCCTAGACCAACTGGCCACCCTATGAGAATTTTTACTGCCACCCCGTCGGCGCCCCAAGGCACCAACCATCACTATGATCATCTGGTTGATGGTTTAGGGCAGAGTAGAGTTGCTAAAGGAACAAATGTTTTGTTTACAGTAAAAAGTTACGCTTATAATAAGCAAGAAGCGAAGTTTAATCGAGTTGATTGTTATCCTCCGCAGAGAGACCTTGATGTGGCTACAACGTAGATGCTCATGTTTTCGACAGAATTGAGGAGTTATATTGCCATGTTCAAAGATGAGACAATTACCATCCACATAAAAATTATGTCATCAGTTTGACATGCATGAGAAAAGTAAATGAATTATAATTGAGGTTCATAAAAGACAGTTGTGATATATATCAGACTGATCAGGTAGGTAGTAGTTTGAGCCCGCCAAACTCTTGCCCCGGTGGGCGGTAGGTACATTTGCTATAGAATTGCAAGCATCACGTCTGTAGAGCAATTGAACAGCAGTTTTTAAGCTTGATTTTTAGCTCGAGCAAAATGTGCAGTGGTCTGAAGTTTTTACATTAACTTTAACGATTGAATTTTCATTCATAAGGATAAAATGATTTTTATTTATGAATTTGGCAATTTTTCCAATATATAGATCGATCAGGTAGCATGGCCCTAAGGCGCTTGTTTTAGGCACCAGTCCTAAAGGGCGTGGGTTCGAATCCCACTGCCAACATAGATTTACAGATCCTCAATCGATAGGTTGCCATAGCATGGAAAGCATCTTGATTAATGGTAGGGAAATAGGCCCCTCAACTTTTGCCATTTCTATTTGCCACCAGAGCAGAGGGATAACAGAACACTGATTAACTTGATACAGAATCTATGCATTATATCCAAAAATCTAATAATTTGTTTCTTAATTTTAGACACAAATTGTCAGTAATTCTCTGGATTCTGAGAAAAAACAGCATTTAAACATGCATTGCTAGTAAAAATGGTTTTAGGTACTGGTCCATAGGGGTAGAGTTGATCAACTTTCTGCCTTCTTGTAAAACTCTTGTGACATAGAGACACTTTGAACAATATTATTTCTTTGTCCTGGTGATGGTGGGGAATCGTTAAAATTGGATATAATGGAGTCTTGAACTTGCTTTGTTATTTAGCTAAAAGTGCAGAGTGAACAGATGATTTCTAGACAGAAAAGATGGAGTGCATTTAGACCAGTACATCTGACCTTTTGGTAAGTGTGTTATGGTTTTTAGACAATAAAATTGTTGATCTAAACTATTTAATGCCTGTTGAAAAGTTTGAAGCCTATGTCGCTAGGAGGTAGATTTGCTTGGAGAACCATAAATAAATCGTCTCCGAGCCTCTAAAGTTTGTGTCTGAATGGGGCTATCTGTGTCAGAGCGTACGATACACAGCTATATGTTTTTGTGCCCCTATCCAATCTTAATTTGGATTGGTACTCATCGGTGGTATAGGAGACATTTGTTGCTACTTTGGAAAGATAAGTTTTTGAAACATGTATGTGGGTCGCATTTAAAAGTGTGGGCCAGTCCGGGAATTGAACCCGGGACCTCTTGCACCCTAAGCAAGAATCATGCCCCTAGACCAACTGGCCACCCTATGGGCAATATTTTGTGCCCCAACTGCCGGCCCCCTCCCCACCATGATCTGCCGATCGACAATATAGGGCAGCATAATGTTGCTACCACAGGCTAAAATAAGTGTGTTTTGTACACGGTAACTTTGCCTAATTGAAAAACAATTATAGTTTAGTCCTCTATTCAAATATGAAGCAAAGTTTTAATCCGTGAGTTTTTTATCCTCTACAGATGATCATCAGAAGTCACTAAGTAGAAGTATTTCTTTAATGACAGAATCGAGGAGTTACGCTGTCATTTACAAAGAGGGGATAACAACCATGAACATAAACAAGATCACATTTGGTTAATTTGGTGAAGTAAGAATCTTAAAAAATTATTACTCATCAGTTCGACATGTGTTTGGAAAAAATTAATGCAACATTGTTGTCAGGATTCGTCATGATAGAAAGTTGCGATAGACATCGAACATATCAATAGAATTGCTACCAGCGGATAGTGAAAAGTGTGTTTTTTGCCAATAGTTTTCCCTCATTATTCTACTGTTATTAATTAGTTGCTCTAATCTGATTCAAAGCAAATTCTAATCCACTGTAGAATGTTCTAGATGGTTACAACAAAAGAAGTTTTTTTTATGACAGAATTAAGGAGTTATGGTGTCATGTACAAAGAGAGGATAACTACCATCAATATACAGGAGTGCACATTTGTTTTGTGAAGTAACAACTAGCGTGATTACTCATTATTAGTCATCAGCAGTCACATATGCATGTATATATAGTTGGGGTTCATAACAGAAAGTTGCGATGAACATCTAGCAGATCAGGTAGGTACATTTGCTGTAGAATTGCAAGAATCATTTCTGGTTGTTAAATGGAGTTTTAATATGCGCTTTTACAAACTAACAAAAGCGACGCAGACACTCTCCTCATCAACGAGATATTAGTGTCACATATATAACTATTAAGGTTAATTCTTCAACAAGATTTAAGCTCGATTAGAGAACGTTACTCAGTGGTCTGAAGTTTTTGCAGAGTCATCTTGTTCTAGCTACTTTTAAGATTAAATTCTTATTCATCAAAATCAGAAATGATAAAATGATTTTTATTTTTCTGAATCAGCAATTTCTGGCGATAATAACAGGTAGCATGGCCGAGTGGTCTAAGGCGCTGGTTTTAGGCACCAGTCCAAAAGGGCGTAGGTTCAAATCCACTGCTATCATTATTTCACAGCATTCATATATATCAGGTTACCACAGCATTCACACCATGATGCTGCCCAGCACATTATTTGCTACCCATTGATGCACTGCTGCAAAACCTTGGTTGCCCTTTAAGACAGAATTAAGGAGTTATGCTGTCACATACAGAGAGGGGAAAGCTATCATCAGCATAAAAAAGTTTACATTCGTTTTGTGAAGTGAACTCTATGTTAATATTCATCATTAGTTTGACATAAAATTGGAAAATGTTAATGAAATATTGTTTGGGTTCAGAACAGGAAATTGCGGAATTCATCAATCTGATCAGATAGGTACATTTGCAGTAGAACTGCAATAATCATGTTCCGAGAGTAAATGCGGAACTGAGTTTTTAAGAAGCAGGCCAAAGTCATTCAGAAGCAACACAGACTAATTACCTGTCGACAAGAGTTGAGCAGCAAATAATGTTAATCCAGTCATTTTTTGAACTAGACTTTTAGCTTGAGGTGACACTAGTGGTCTGAAGTTTTTGCAGAGACATAATATTGTTCTTACTGCTTTTAACATTGTATTTTCATTCTTCAAATTACAAATGAATAAATGACTTTCATTTTGCTTTATTTAGCAAGATCTCTGGAGGAAATTACAGGTAGCATGGCTGAGTGGTCTAAGGCGCTGGTTTTAGGCACCAGTCCGAAAGGGCGTGGGTTCGAATCCCACTGCTATCATGTTTTGCAGCATTCTTATATTGCAGGTTGGCACTGCTTAACCAGCACTAATATAAATGTGAAGGATAGCGGACCTTTGATGTTTACCATTTCTATTTGACACCAAAGCAGAGGGATAACAGAACACTGATTAACTTGATACAGAATCCATGCAGTATTTCCAAAAATAATAATAATTTGTTATTTAATTTAGACACTAATTGTCAGTAATTCTCCGAATTCTAAGAAAAAAAAGCATTTAAACATGCATTGCTATTAAAGTGGTTTTAGGTACTGGTCCATAAGGGCAGAGTTGAGCAAACTTTCCTGCCTTCTTGTAAGTTTTATAGCATAGAGATACTTTGAGCAATAGTATTCCTTTGTCCTGGTGATGGTGGGGAATTGTTAGAACTGGATATAATGGAGTCTTTAACTTTGCTTTGTTATTTAGCTAACAGTGCAGAGTGAACAGATAATTTCTTGACAGAAAAGATGGAAGTTCACTTAGACCAATGCATCTGGTCTGTTGTTAAGTGTGTTATGTTAGATTTGAAGCCTATGTAGCTAGGAAGTAGGTTTGCTCAGAGAACCATAAATATATGGTCTCCGAGCCTCTAAAGTTTGTGTCTGAATGGGGCTATCTGTGTCAGAGCATACGATACACAGCTATATGTTTTTGTGCCCCTATCCAATCTTAATTTGGATTGGTACTCATTGGTGGTATAAGAGACATTTGTTGCTACTTCGGAAAGATTAGTTCTTGAAACGTGTGTGTGGGTCGCATTTAAAAGTGTGGGCCAGTCCGGGAATTGAACCCGGGACCTCTTGCACCCTTAGCAAGAATCATGCCCCTAGACCAACTGGCCACCCTATGGGCAATATTTTGTGCCCCAACTGCCCGCCCCCTCCCCACCATGATCAGCCGATCAACAATATAGGGCAGCGTAATGTTGCTACCACAGGCTAAAATAAGTGTGTTTTTTGTACACGGTACCTTTGCCTAATTGAAAAACAATTATAGTTTAGTTTCTCTATTCGAATTTGAAGCAAAGTTTTAATCCGTGAGTTTGTTATCCTCTACAGATGATCATCAGAAGTCACCAAGAAGAAGTATTTCTTTTATGACAGAATTGAGGAGTTATGCTGTCATTTACGAAGAGGGAATAACAACCATCATCCTAAACAAGATCACATTTTGGTTAATTTTGTGAAGTAAGAATCTTAGTAATTACTCATCAGTTTGAACATATGTGTGGAAAAAAGTTAATGAAGCATTGTGATCAGAATTCCGTCATAATAGAAAGTTGTAATAGACATCGAACATATCAATAGAATTGCTACCAGAGAATAGTGGAAAGAGTGTTTTTTGGCAGTAGTTTTCCCTCATTATTCTAGTGTCATTAATTAGTTTCTCTAATCTGATGCAAAGCAAATTTTAATCCTCTATAGAATGTCTTAGATGGTTACAACGAAGGAATATATATTTTGTGATGTTATTGAAGAGTTATGCTGCCATTTACAAAATGGGGATAACTACCATCCACATAACAAAGTGCACACGTGTTCTGTGAAGTAAGAATTTGCTTGATTACTCATTATTAGTGATAAGCAGTCACATATGCTAGGGGAAAGTTAATGATATATAATTTAGAATCATAACAGGAAGTTGCGACGGACATCTGACAGATCAGGTAGGAACTTTTGCTGTAGAATTACAAAAAAAAACATTTCTGTTGGTTATATGAGAAACTGAGTTTTATTATGCCGATCATAATATTAAGTGGTACAGACTTACTCCTCATCGAGGACATATTATAGGCACATATATAATCAATTATTTTTTTATTATATCATATCATATATCCGATTCAGCAAGATTTATGTAGGAAATAACAGGTAGCTTGGCCGAGTGGTCTAAGGCGCTGGTTTTAAGCACCAGTCCGAATCGAATCCGAATTCGAGTCGAATCCCACTTCTATCAATATTTTACAACATGCTTATGTGGCAGATTGCCACAACCTAAAGAGCGATATTATTAATGTTATGGATAGAAGCCCCCACAATATCTACCGAATCTATTTGTGCCACCAGAGCAGAGGGATCAGACCATACCGGTATATTTGATACAGAATCCTTCCAGTCCATGTTAAAATCCAAATGTCAGTCATTTTTCTCTGTAATTCACTACTCAGTAATAGGCAGATACATCTGACAATCTCCACTCAGTCCGGTGTGAGCTCAGGTGGCCTAAAGGAAGTAGCCCTAGAGTCTTGTTCTGCTGAGTAAACATTCAATCATAAGTTTGCTAGAAGAGATAGTGTGGATGTGCTTACCATGCAAGAGCAAACATCACATGATCTTAATCTTCGTATTATCCTAATATCAGATAGAATCAGATCATTTTCTTTTGCTACTGACTCCAAGCTACCATAAGATCTTGAATTGTATTAAGGAGCGCATTTTCTTTGATTTTCAACCCAATTCTGCAGCTAGTGTGAGTTTGACGCTGTAAGAGAAAAATAATTATAGAAAGGCTGAGAGGATCAAAGAATCCTTCGCCTACACCAGTAATACAGAAATGATATGTCATTCTGCTGACTAGTTGTGAGCTCACTCCTTCCAGCTTGCTTTCTGCAGCTTACAGTTTCTGATCGAATAGATGTTACTAAGCTTATTTATACGCCATGTAGTGGACCGGCCTTTTAGTAGACAGGCGTGTTATGGTCAATGATCCGTAGAAATGTTGATCCGACGTAATAAATGCCTGATGAAAAGATTTCTGCTGTAATGACACAATACAATACAAACACAATACAAAATATTTTTGATACCAGGTTTTGCCAGTACACTATTTTATGAACGCCAAAAGTTTTTATTCCATACAGCCTAATGTCTAGGCCACGAGGAATTGGAAGATTGCTCAGAAAATCATTAATGATAATATGAATATGTAATTTATGTAAATGTTGAAGTTTGTGACTGAATGTGGCTATCTGTGTAAGAGGGTTTGATGCAGAGCTACTCACGTGCCTTTATAAACAGTAATTTTGGTACAGGATTTCCCATCTTAGTTTAGATTGGTACACAGGACCTTAATTGCTAGCACCGATTGATGTGTTACAGAAACAAACATGTGCAAGCTTCGTTCAAAAGAGTGGGCCAGTCCGGGAATTGAACCCGGGACCTCTTGCACCCTAAGCAAGACAAACTGGCCACCCTATGGGTATAATTAAGTGTTTGCTGCCGCGGCCAAACCGCCCCCCTCGCCGTTTCCATGATCATTTGACTAAGGTAAGGTTGCTACCAGAAAAAGAAGAAAAATGTGTTTTATTGGAAGTAATTTTGCCTCATTAAGTTATTCTTAATAATTTTTTTCTGAAATCTGATGGGAAGCAAAGTTTTAATCCATTAGTTTGTTATCCTTTACAGATAGTCATATATGGTGTGTATGAAGTAGGGGTTTTTGATTAAAGACAGAATTAAGAAATTATGCTGTCATCCACAAAGAGGGGATAACTACCATCAACATCGAAAAATGAAATTGTCCATCATTTGTCACTAGCATCAGTTTGATATATGCGTGGAAAAAATAGTGAAATACTGTTGGGATCACAACAGAAAGTTGCAGTGCACATCAAACTGATTAGGTTGAGCAAATTATGCTACTCATGGTATTATGTATTTGCAGAGACAATCGTTATTATTACTTTTGAGATTAAATTTTTATTTGTTAAAAATCTCAAATGATAAATTTACTGTATTTTCATTTTTTTGTAAATTCATCAAGTTTTCCATAGGAAATAACAGGTAGCATGGCCGAGTGGTCTAAGGCGCTGGTTTTAGGCACCAGTCCGAAAGGGCGTGGGTTCGAATCCCACTGCTATCAATATTTTATAGCATTCTAATATGTCAGTGGAACTAATATTAGCGTGGAGGCATCTATTTGCTGAAATTGCTGCCTCCAGCAAATAAGCTGAGGTGCCTTTAGAACTTGAGGTGAGTATGTTAGGCAATGGTCGATAAGGGCAGAGTTAAAGCAACTTAACGCCTATTTTCTATAAAAAAACATCAATGAGCTAGAATTCCAATTAAAACAATAGTATTCTTCTGCCCTAGGGGTGGGGGAACTCTGCTATAATTGGAATTAACTGAGACTAGATTTTGCTTTGTCATTTAGCAGCAGTGCAGGGTGAACTGATATCGTCTGGAGAGTGCTGGCCAAATTTGCTTTGGCAATAAGTTGGTGATATCACCTATCATAGAATCCGTCTGAAATTATGTTATCATCATCCAAATGGTCTGAATTTTAGGGATATGATGTGCTGTCACCCTTACTGTCATGTCAACGTCACAATCATCGTCATGTCACCAACACGGACACCGACACCATCACTCTAGGCAAAAGGACTTACCAGCCACATAAATGTTACAAAGCTTCCTAGTTAGTTTAAAGTGTGAAATAACAAACATTCCATTTTATCTATTTTGACGCAGAGTTTTATTTTAGTGAGTTTCACCACTTTTGAGTAATTTGGGTCTAACTAGGAAGATTGGCTGATTCTGAAATGTCCGAGCTGTGGCAATAATACATATATGGCATCTTGGACTACAGGAAGATACAAGATCATTTTTGTTTTTAGAACATAATCCAAGCATGCAATCTGGAGGATTGTTTCCTGGTGTACTTGGATATCTCATATGAACTGAAGCCCTGCTAGTGCAAACCATAGGCGAGAAGTCGTAAAAGCCAACTAGGATTGACTCTTTACTCTTTTGGAATAAAAACCATGGATTTGGATTCTGGCTTCTAAAGTCAACTGCCAACAAAGCTTGCTTTCCTCTAGGCTTCGGTCGGCAACGTAAACAAAATCTCCCATGCTCAAGTGTGTTTGGTGCTGCGGTTGACGTCGAGCGGGTTTAAGCCACCATGTCTTTGCTTCCTAAAAGTGTGGATACATTTAACAAAGTAACCTAATTAGGCAGAATTACTGTCAACAAAACAGACCTACCTTAAAACACTCAACACTGCCTTAAACTATCAATCAGACAATCATAGTGTTGGCTGGCCCCATCCCCGCATCCCCCCCCCCCCACTCGGTGGCAGTATAATTTTTACAAAGGGTGGCCAGTTGGTCTAGGGGCATGATTCTTGCTTAGGGCGCGGCGAGGGGGATATATCCCTAGGTGGTAGGGGGGAAGAAAAAAGGGAAAAAAGAAGAGAAAAAAAGGTTTTCCTTGGCAATTCTTCACGCTTTTCATAATCTTTTTAAAAATAACTATTATGGGCTGAGAAATAAAGAACTTTTATCAAAATAAATAAGAGATCAGTTTTCTTTTGAATTTTCTAGCACACAATTCCGAAACTGTTAGCAGTTATCTTCTTAATTTTCGGTTACAGACAACTCTTAAATTTAAAAAAAAGTATTTGCATATATTTTTCATGCTACAAAGAAGCCAACCCTGGGGAATCAGGTAGAGGCTTCAGGCCTCAATTCATGATAAATAATAAGACAGTAGGCCTTCAATGATGTTCTCTAGTTAAAAATATCATAAGCAGATTGTAATGATAATGTTTAATGAGTGCGAAGACTGATATACTATATCCTTGTCCTTGTTTTGCCAAGATTAAGTACTCAACCATTAGATTGTTGTCATGAATACTGCTCAGTCTATTTGATTCAGGTAGCTCAAATAACCATATTCAAAAACTTTAGATGTGTTGATATGAATATGAAACATCAAAGCACAAACATAGACCAATCAGTGATAAAGGAGAGGTATGCAGTACATTTACAGAAATATGAAATGTCAGCAGTATCAGTATGTGTCTTGCAATCTAACATTGACAGCTGCTGTCATTGTGAACATTTACAAGTGCTCTATCATTCAATAGTAGCATATGAGAGCTTTCTATTTTGCCTTGAGAATTGTCATCATAGTTGTTTTAAGTAAAACACATCTATTGAGATTGTCACTTTCTCATGAAGGGAGGGTTAGTTTTTGATTTACGTTGCGTTGCGTTGTTGTGATGGTGTAGCTGTTGTGCCAGCGCTGGAGGTGTGATTACACTCTCTGAAAGTGTGTCCCTCTATAAAAGAAAGAAATGTTGAAAATTAATATATTGCAGACAGCAAACTACTGGCACATCCTCATGGACAAGGTGTGGTCCTGAGTGATAGTTATTCAGATAAGACACACTGACAGCAGCCAAAACATTGTTTTTGGACATCTACCATCAAACTCATAGGAACCACTGCGGTTAAATACAATCTCAGAGTGACCCTATGTATACACCTCAACAAATCATTTTTTGTGTACATGCAAACTCAGTGAGGATCTACTGAGACGTGTTAGTGGCGATTGTGATGTCACCATGACTGCTTTGCACTCTGAGGTTGCAACTGCTTTGGATCATGCCGATTTCACTGAAAGTGGCAGTGTTACAAAAACCTCTGTCGTACAAACAGCATTGTATGTCTTAAGGTGTAGCTCCACAGGCCTACGTTTCATCGGTAGTTGCCTACCCACGCGACGTGTCGGGACAACTCCACCAGCTACACAGGCCAACGCGTAGGTTGTGCAGTGCAAACGATGCTATATCATTGACCAATCATATTGCACTAAAAAAATTATTGTAATTGTAATTGTTATAGAATATGAGAGCCAATCAGAAAGGAGGGGTGTGATTGTATTGACCAATCAATGAAGCGTAGGCAATGAAGCGTTGGCACAAAGACCAACATGCTGGTGTGTCTATACCGATGCAATATAGGATAACCAACGTCGACCTATGACGTCATTCGTAGCGTCGGTTAGCTGTTACAGACATAACGTAGGCCTGTGGAGCTACACCTTTAAACATTGCGAGACAAAGTACAGTTGCATGGGGAACAGATTATTAGCATGGTCAACAAATCATCATAATCATAGCCTAAGGTATCATGTATCTACGAGTATTTATAGTCAATTTGTAATGCCTATGCTTCTATAAACACAAGAACACTGGTAAGTGATAATTGACTCACCTTAAAGCTGACTCCGGGAAGTACGACGCTATATCATTGATGGTTTGGTGATGTGCCTCAACTGACAGTCCTAAAGAGAAGTCGAGTAAAAATGTCAATATCATCAAAATGTATTACAAGCAGATTGTGAGGTGCCAAGCAATCATGCTGTGGATGGTTCAGAAACTAATTTATTGCCATAGTGTTGGACCATCCATAACCGACCACTAGTCATATTCCAGTTTACTAGTAGGAATCAGCAAAAAAAGGCGCTTGAAATGACTACTTCAATCAGGTATTGAGTTAGCCTGTCTTGAAAAGCTTGTCAAGACAGGGTATGTATTAGGTGAACACGCGAAGAACTCATTGTCAACACATATAAGGCAAATTCACACCAAGCGTGTAGTATAACATGATGGTATTACGTATGTTTGGCTGGTTTGTTAAAACAGTGTCTAATAAAGAAGCGCTGAGAAGTTGGAAGGTGGCAGATACAATCGGTAACAATTGGGCTAATGGCTGAGAAATATGTTGGTGATATGTGGAAGGCCGTTTAATCAGATTCGCACCTGTCAACTTTGCCACACATAGCTTATGAATTACTGCTATTGTTTTGGAAAAGGGAGTTGATAGGTGTGTTTGATTAAGGTGCAGTAATAGAGCTCAAGATGTTTGACACGCATACCACCCCACAATGATCCTAAGAACATAAGTTTTACGTCACTGACAACAAAATGATGTGTATTTATATAACTATACGTCACCCATACAACGACATCATGTGCATTGTGAGGATCAGATACACCATCATGTCTCAACAATGGTCTGAGTTCACAGGTCACACCTATGGTAAGAGCCTGTATAACCAAGCAGTAATATTGACGCAGGAAACAGGGTTATCTGCTCATGTCTAAAGGGGAGATAACTCAAGGCCAACCAGAGTATGTGCCGGGAGTTGAAGTTAAAATGTTGCAAACTCCCTGCATATGTATAAAGGGTAAACTTGTACCGAGCAAACGTTGATCCTCTCGGCCTAGATATGTTGAAACAGACTTGTGACGCCAAAAACATCAGCACTCCAGCACAGGGGTGTTTGGCACCATACATCCTTCTCGGGGGTAGAGGGGGCTTGATATAATCTTTGAAGCTGGTTGGAGTGTTTTATGGTTTATTATTGATACTATGATTGTTTTTGAACATTACAGGTAATAAGTTGGGCAACTACCCATGTGAAAGAAGCAGATAGAAGCAGTGGTAATTGTCTTTGCATGATAAAACAGATTAGTTTACTATGGCGATTTCATCCGAACACAATCAAAGCCTTCCTGTGCCTCCTCGAAGAAAAAGTGGCCAGCGACGGTGAGCAAGGGTATAAGGTATCCACCCCACATATGACACCTGAGCTTAAGGGGCCCGTCAAAGTGTATATACCAAAATGAAAAGCAAAGAATATTCTGGTTGCTAAATTTTATTATTCATACTAGAGCAAGGATAAAAATCAGTAAAATGCAAGCTCTCTAGACAAAATATAAGTTTTGATTATTACACTTAAGGTGCCTTGCTGGTTAATGACCTTTAACACTTTTAGTCATGACTAAAAACATGAGAGAGAGTTCTACATTATAGAATTCTGCAACAAAAAGTCAAAGACTTATTCATGTTTTTAAGATTTGATGAAAGCTAACAATGAGTCAATTGTAAAATATTTTGAGTTCAAGATTCTTTTAACCAATCAAATAATTTTGTGCACTGCATCAGTACATCGGAAACCTGAGTACATTGTACTTTGTATAAGGTAAGCCTTCTCATTCTTACACTGCCTTTTCACAGATAAAGAAATGTGTTTGACTACATGCATTACAATCACGCAAACCATTATAATTGCTCGCTACACAGCCACAACCCCCTCCATCAGGCTCACCCTGATCCCATACTGGATCATCTGTTTGTATGTCGCTTGTTAATCTTCCCTGCCATCTGATGGTGCCGCCAATATCTTTTGCTCCAAACCAGATTGTACGAGACCGCCAGTCTATAACCCAAAAATATTAGGGAACATCGTTTATACCATCATGAGATAGTGCATAGTCTTAGTGCTCCACACAAGATATAACTGCTATAAATCCAATCTACCACCCAAGAAAAAGAAACACCTCTATACAATCATAAGCAGAGCCAAGACTTTGATACACAGAGTTGTAATGGTAGAATACCATCAACATGGTTTTCAATGGAGAGCCACAACAACTGATGGATCACGTAAGTCTTTGCTGAGTGTACACTTGTTTTGCCACTGCCCTATGTTGAAAATCACTCCTCCGCCCTATTTTGAGATACCCAAGCTTGACTATCGTAGGACGGAAAGAAGGGTGCTAACAAAGTTACAACAGCTGTCCAATGCAGTGGTGATCTCATTTCCAATTTTCAATTCAAATTATTTACCTCCATCCTCATTGTTTCTCATGACTAATAGCAGCTGTTTTACAGATTCTACTGTTGGGAAAACTGCTAGCTTCTCTCCTGCAGCTTCACATTTAGTTTTAGCTGACTCCCAGTTGACCTCTTGCTTGACTAATCGAATACAGGTCATATTAGAAGGGCCGAAGATATACCCATCACTGCATGCTGGAGCTACAAAGAGAATATCATGGATAATAAATATAACCCAAATACTCAGCGCGAATGTGCAAGAGTACAAGCGTGAGAGAGTTGTTGACAAAACTAATGCATGTTTGCCTCACTACGACAACATTATTAAGTTTAGTCCAACAGGCTAAGATTAGGCTGTTACTAGTAAAGAGTAACCTGAGGTAGTTGTTGGTGTGGTTGTTGGTGTGGTTGTTGGTGTGGTTGTTGGTGTGGTTGTTGGTGTGGTTGTTGGTGTGGTTGTTGGTGTGGTTGCTGGTGTGGTTGTTGGTGTGGTTGTTTGTGTGGTTGTTGGTATGGTTGTTATTGTGGTTGTTGGTGTGGTTGTTGGTGTGGTTGTTGGTGTGGTTGTTGGTGTGGTTGTTGGTGTGGTTGTTGGTGTGGTTTTCATCACAGAATCAGTCTTGTGTGATCTAGAAGTCATTGCTCGCCTTGACTTTCTGCACTCGGCAAGAAGTGTAAAAAGATGTTGGTACAATGCATTCTCTACTTCCAGTTGTTCAGGAACCTCATAATAAAGGATGTCTCTCCTTGATCGAACATTGAGTTCATCTACACAGTTTTCAGCTATGAAATAAATCTAAACTGTTATGGAAAGGTTACCAACCAAGCATATTGTCATAACCCATAGTCAACCTTTGTTTGTTATAATTAACTACCAGTTAGTTTTAAATTCCTCGTGAGGAATATTCATCACGGAATTAGACCCAGCAATCAAAGATAAACCACATGTGCATGAATTTTAAATTTGCCTAAAACAATTGGCTTTGAGAGGAATGGCGTTACAGGCAAAGAAGATGTAATGTGTGCGATGATACAATTATTTTCTAATAATTTCCATTTTTTATTACCAATTTTAATTTTAATTTTTTGTCAAGACAATGGAAACATATATTTGTAGAATAAGACTAGCGCTATCAGTTCTCAGTCTAACTTAAAATATTTTTCTAGATTCATACAGTGCTTGTGGCCTAGTTTTGACTGATTTTTACTCAAAGTAGAGATGAGAAGGTACTAAAAAAGGTACCATTATTATTTATAATGAAAAAATAGTAGTAAACATTTGCACGCATGGCTGGTATAAGATTTGACATTTTTTTAAAGGTCCCCTCATAAAGACGGCACAAGTGCCCAATCATGAGTTGCCAGGTGGAAATCTTAAAACAAATATAGTGTAAGAAATAATACTTCAATATTACTGATAATTGGTATGACTTGCAACTTTGCAATTCAATTCATTAAATTACAAAATCTGAGTTCAATGGCCCTACCAACCTAGGAGAGGGCTACTTATCACCTATACTATCAGTCGATAGAATGCAAATCTATGAATATAATAAACTTATTTGTTGTGTTTTCATACTTATTGAGCAAATAAGGTATGCGAAACCTAATCTTAAAATGGTTGTAAAATTTATTAGAAATGACCCCCCCCCCCAAGACGGAAATCAAAAGCGCCTGTTCAAGAGGATTGTCAAATAGTTGGTTGCTATCATTAGCAAACTAAGCCCGCATTAAACCCCAGAACTCCTCAGGTCTTATTACTATATTGTAGTACCATTTTATCACAGTTACTCTGCAGCCTGCAGAGCAAAACAAAATGAAGGACCTACACTACTGTGAATTAATAGACAACAGTGTTCGCTCCAATGCCCATCTCTGTAGCGACCACTGGTCTCATGCCAATTTTTTTCATGTTTGGTTTGCAAATTTATTGCCTGGTATAAATCTTTCCACATTCACAGCAAGTAATTGTCTTTTAGGCGGGTAAAGATATATCTAAAAAGACCAACACTTCAGATATGCTTTTCTATACGACAATACTAGTGTGTACAGAAGAGCTAAAGCAAAAAATAACCCTCCCAAAATAATTTCTATATAGATGTTTCGAAGGAAAGACACACCAGACCGCTACCCAAATAAAGGGATATAGGCTGGTGTCTAGTGAAGTTTAAAAGACTAGAAGCGACTCATCATAGATGTAGAGTGGTAAGAGGACAGGTCAGCTGTCCGGTGTCTTGCCAACTGACCATTTTCAGGAACTCAGACTAGAACTGTTGAGGTGACTGCTCATGTGTTTGGAACAAGGATCACCATTTTATTTCTGTTATTGTAGTACCACTAAGTATGATATGGTTCATAATGAGGTATGGAATTAACAAGAACTGTAGAAAAATTCAATGGCATATTTTTGACATGAGATACTGACCTAGAAGAACCTTATGCAGGAGCTTTACTCGAAGCTGAAATCTTTGTAGCTTCTGAGATGGAGAGTCAGGGAGTCCAGAATACACAGCAGTAAGACAACAGAGGACTAAAAGACACTGTGACAGCCACATCTGTAAATATAGAGGGAACATAAATGGTACCTTTGAAGCGACAAATTAATTGATAAACACAACAATTTTAGCTCTTGAATTGAGCAGAAGAAGAAGAACATTGCGAGAGGCTTTACAGTGGTTGGTGGTTGATACATTACATTTCACAGAAAATAATACATATTTTGCAGTGTAAATACTGGTCTCAAAAAGTAAACATGAACAATAATAGAAAAGAATCAGCATCAGAATTGTTCATAATAAAGTATCGTTTAAAGTGTGTACAAGATGGCGTAGAAATCTATCTCTGCCCCAAGCTTAATATTTCAATAATAAAAAGATGTCAGGAAACACCTATATAATTCCATTCAGTACGTTAGCTAAACCATGTTGTAGTCATAATTGTGCAAAACCCGTAGGATGATCATATGACACGCAGGAAAGTACAATCATCAATCTTAAGCTGAGACTCTATTAGGACAGCTTTAGGAATGTGATCAACTTCTTTAAAACTTATCAACAAACGTAATCGGCATCAATATTTTGTGCTCATGGTGTTCAATTCATAATGGTGCGAGTGTGACTACTTGATCTTTCACTGCTGAACCATGCTCTATGATCCACCATGCTTTGTCTGATAACATCAAAGTATATTTATGTTGATGACCTGAAGCCTTGTGACATATAGTCGCAATGTGTATAGTTCTAGTGCACATATTAAATTTCATCCAATGTAAAAAAAAGGTTTGTGAAAAGAATTGATCTGGAGATAATTGATAAAAGTTAAAGATTTTTGGCCGTAAAGCTTGGAGTGCAATAAGTCTATTCTATATTATTAAAAATAGTACCAAATAAGTAACACTCACCTTGATGTCGGCTCTAGCTTGTTGACTGAGGTGACCTTCCTGAAGCAGTATATTGGCAAACTGATGCCAGATAAGTTAAAGTTCATAACTTCTATACCATGCAACACTCAGTAACAACTTTATCATTTAATTCAATGGTTTATGTCAATAAGTTTTCAAGTTATCAACATTTAATACGTCTATTTGTATTTGCTCATGAAACTTGAATCCGAGGACGCTGTGTCATGCTTTTGAAGAAAATAGGTGACAAATGTTAATTTTTTACAACGAAGATGAGTCTACTTAATCTCTGGAAATGATAATAGAAAGATAATCCATTTTTGGAGGTCAAACTATTATTGATATTATCATAAGGTATATAGTCTATGTCTAGCCTGGTATCATTGTAATTGATCCACTACTGTGACAATCAGCCATCCAAACTGGACACATCATCGTTTATCAACCTTTTGCAACTTTTTCGGATGATTTATATTATCCCATAAAACAGTAAAGTTGAAACTGTTATGATATCATAACGTAAAATAATTTCTTCCTTCAGGTAGATCAGAATCTGTTCCGGCCCCATCAATCCTGTGCCGCTTTTTGTACTCTAAAACTAGCACTCTCATCTATCTCTGTCGTATGGTTCGATTGTATCATCAGATAAGTGAAAGTCCAAAATAGTGTTGGAAAGCATTAAAGTTGCTATCAATCTTGATTCGATGACACTATGCCCAAAACCGGAATACTTGCATAAATATAATTATCATCCAGCATTGAAAATGCTAAATTCCCATTATCTCTGGCAGAAACTGATGTTTGACTCTTGATGAGTTATATGCTCTTGAGTGGACAATGCAATGCTAATAAATTGCCCTACTGGACTAATAAATGAATCCATGACACAACAAAATCTGGTTAAGCATAATCTTTGCTTGTTTCAATTGCTCTAACATCGTTATTATAGAGATTTTTTATAGAAGAATCGTGGCTAGGTTAATTTTCTCTTGGTTTTGGACCAGATACAGCTCTGAATTCTGGTGAGTGTGTGCATAGAATTCCGGTATGTACGTAGTGAGGTAATTGGCAACAGCATTTATTGAATAAGGTTGATCATTCTCCATGTATTATATGATAAATTGCATATCGGTGTATACTGTAGTAGCCAGTGTAGCCAGTGTAGCCAGTGGAGTTACATACAATACATTACAGTCATGCAGTCAGATTTTGATGGATTAGAATAATTAACTAGTACTGGCACTGCAAAGAATGCCCTGCTGAAACTTCGAACTTCAGAGTATTTTTTCTGGCTTTCAAACTGGTTTGGCTTAGAGTGTAAGCATGAGAGTGATGGGGCAGCCATTGTTGCAGTGAAACAATGAAGCTTTCACAGCCTCCATGGCTGAACAACAATGATCACACAGATTATGAGGAAAATGCTGTAAAATCTTGATAGCAGTGGGATTCGAACCCACGCCCTTTCGGACTGGTGCCTAAAACCAGCGCCTTAGACCACTCGGCCATGCTACCTGTTTCTTTCTCTATAAAACTTGCCATATCGGAAAAATGAAAGTCCCTTAGTCCTCTGTGATCCAATGAATAAAAATTTAATCACAAAGGGAAAGGCAAAAACTTCAGACCACTGCATATTTTTCTAGAGCTTATTATACAGCTTGAACAGGATCACACCTCTGAGAAAGTTAACTCGATCATCTAGCTAGATTGTAAGTAATGTTTAATTTAACTAATATATTTTTGATTCTTCACTTCATATATTGTTAGTCTCTGTCTTCTTGTGAAGACATTCTGGAATGGTATACCAACCAATTCTCCAAACACAAAACGATATCATTTTTCTCTTTCTTATTTTCCTGCAACTTTTTATCGTAATTTCGGTGGCATGTCATGCAAAGTAATTGTCCAGAATGACATTGTCTGCTAAATTGAATAGAGTGTATAAAATTTACCCTCGATTTAGAATAATTGCTGCTTATATCTTGCCAATAACGAATTAGATTATGATCCGCTTATTAAAATCCAGTTGTCTATTTGCTTTACAGACATCATTCTAGTTCTAGCAAAGGTACCTACCACCGGCCGGGGATGAGAGTTTTTTTTTTTGATTGTTTGATTATTATGGCAAGTTTTTGTTAGGAAGCCCAACAATCCTTTATCGATACATCAAACTGATGACCGATGATGACAAAATTTTTTATGTAATTGGTAGTTATCCCTTCTTTGTTCATGACAGCATAACTCCTAAATTCTGCCATAAACGAAAACCTCCCGCTTAGCGACCTTCTAGGATTTTCTGTAGAGGGTAACAAATTCATGGATGGAAGGTTTGCCTCAAAAAAAGAATAGAATTACTAAAGAGAAACTTAATTAGGCAAAATTAACGCCAACAAAACAGGCCGTCCCTTGGCCCCTGTTGACAACTCTACACTGCCCTAAACTATCAATCAGATCATCATGGTGATGGCTGGTGCTTGGGGGGGGGCACAGTTCGGGTGGCAGAAAACTTATCCCATAGGGTGGCCAGTTGGTCTAGGGGCATGATTCTTGCTTAGGGTGCAAGAGGTCCCGGGTTCAATTCCCGGACTGGCCCACTCTTTTAAATGAAACACACAAATGTCCGTTTCTCTAACTCATCCTTCTGCTAAGAACAGGCAACAAAGGAATTGATGTACCAATGAGTACCCGGCATCCAAATAAGGATGGGAAATCCCGCACAAAAAACACAGTATACAAAGGCACAACAGTAGCTATGTATCATACACTCTGACACCGATAGCCAAATTAAAAAAATGAGTCAAATGAGACGGAAAGTACTTGAAAATTGTCAGCAGCACTGTTTTAATAAATTAACACAATACTTGCAATACATTTGCAACATTCAAAAACTGCAATGTTTGTTGGGTTTTGACGCCATCCCAACTAAGAAGGGAAACAATGCTTTGACACAGATGGCCATTTAAGATTGAGTCAAATGGGACGAAAAGTACTTAACAATTATCAGCAACACTGTTTTAATAAATTTACACAATACTTTGGTATTTATTTTCAACTACCCACAGCGTTTTGAAATCTTATCTGCTGCTCTCAGCAATTCAAAATCACTGTTTGACTATCAATGAGTAGACAACTTAGCATTCCTGTTCAGTAGCGACTTAAGTTGGTTTGGATGTTTGCAATATTCAAAAATTGTTTCTTGGGTTATGATGCCTATCAAACTTTTACTGCAATTCATTCAGGGTTCGACGTGTTGGAACCGTAGATTGAGAGTTTTTGACGTTTGCGACGCTTATCGGTACAACAGGGTGTATGCTGGTCTTTAGGTAGCTTATTGGGCTTGTGCAGCACTTGGCATAAATACCTCATAGAGGGGGGACATGTTCTAACACTTTGCATAATGCTAGTGCTAGGAGGCTGGTTAATCTTAGCCTGCTATAATCCCTTAGGAGTTATCTGCCTATCATGTATGAAAAGACAATTCAGTCTGATAGGAATAATTCTAAAATGATTTTCTTTATAACTTAACTATAATAACTTATAACTTATATTATGAACTTTACAATTTTCATTCAATAAGAAAGTTTTTGTTTTAAATCATAAAACAAGAAAAAAAAAGATAAATGTTCAATAAAGATGAAAATAAAAGATCTTTGCCTAATGATTAACTGCTGGTGACTAAAGTCACTCTCCTTTACAACAAAATTATCTTCATTATGAGTCTGTTTAAACCGTTAACATACCCAGACAAAAATCCCTAAGGGAGTCTCTCCTTGAAAAAACAATCTGTGCTAAATTTATTATTTAGACGCGATCAAAGATAAAAATCAGCAATGCAATCTCTCCTGATAAAATAAACTGCATATTTAAACGAACTGATTGGTTTATGACCTATGACATCTAACAGAAAACCAAAATTGTTTCATTTCACATTAAGGTGATAGACATGACTAAAGAAAGCCGGAATGGCTATCTAGAAAGGAATGACAAAACAAATAAGACAATGATATCATATTATATAACTATAATAACAACAATAATAGGAGCACATCTCATAGGATCTAATATATGGTTTCCTCAAAATTAGGCAACTGAAATCAAAAGTTTTCTAACTAAATCCTCCCAAAACAAAAGTTGTATAATCTCTACTTATCCCTGTTTTCAGGGACTGCAACACATATATAGAGTATACTCTTTATTTGATATAAAACTTTTAAGTGTGTATTATAGTAATGGAAGTAAAGATATTTCTTTTCATGCCTGCACCACATCATTTACCTGGCAATCTAATCAATCTTTATGGTTAGTAAAAAATTAAACCATCTGGTCATTCCTACATTTCCTGTTCACAGATAAAGAAATGTGTTTGAGTACATGTACAATCTTTCAAACCTTGCCAGGTGTACCAAACACAGCCACAACCTCCTCCATCAGGCTCACCCTGCTGCCATACTGGATCATCTCTTTGTATGATGCTTGTTAGTCTTCCCTGCCATCTGATGGTGCCGCCGATGTCTTTTGCTCCAAACCAGATAGTACCCCACCTCCAGTCTACAATACAAAATTATAAGTTAACATCGTTTATACCATCATAAGGTAGTGCATAGTCTAATTGCCCAGACTTTGGTACGCTGAGTAGTACAGACTCATAACTATGGTTTACAGTGGAGAGCCACGAGCTATGATCTTTACTCCTCAGGCATTTTTGTAGGGGTCTAAACATACTTAATTAAAGGGCAACCAGGGTTTCGCAGCAATGCATAAATGGGTAATAAAGAAAGTGTTACGCAGTGTCAGTTTTGCGTATGAAGCAATGCAAAACTCAAAGTAGTTGCTGACTCTTAGCTGAGTTACAATTCAGTTTAGGAGAGGTCCAAAGTCATTGCTGTAATAATGATAGAGCACAGGCTAAATATAACAGGAAAAGGAAACTGCTCTGTGTGGTCCCATATTAATTGAGTTTGAGCGGCAATTTAGCACCTGATGGATGCAATGTACAAGAAGAATTCTCACTGAAAAATCATCCGATTTAGATTTGGTCTTTTTCCCTATGCATAAGGTGCAATCTGCTATCACCCGTTGAGAACTTGTTTGAAATCCTGGTTGCCCTTTAATCAAACGAGATTACAAAGCTAGATTATCATAGGTTTGACATGAAGGCAGCGTACAGGGTCCGATATGTGTTTACAACAGCTATTATTCTAGTTCATTAATAAATTATTTACCTCCATCGTTTCTCATGATATAAAGCAGCCATTGTACAGATTCTTCTGTCGGGAAGACAGCTAGCTTCTCTCCTGCAGCTTCACATTCGGTTTTAGCTGTCTCCCAGTTAACCTTTCGCTTGACTAAGCGAATACAGGTTGTATTAGAAGGGCCGAAGATATACCCATCACTGCATGTCGGAGCTACAAAGAGATAGATAAGTATTAAGTGTGCCCACTGATATATATTAATGGATTAGGGAGACATAATTGACCCTGAACACGGATAAGGCTATTCATGTATGATTTCTAGAAACAACTTCCCGTCTTTGATTGGTCTAAGAGTTCAGTGATGCTACAGCCGGCCCCTTATAAACATTTATCAACTAGCTTGCCTGAGTTTTTAAAGGTCAGCTGCCAGCATTACTGTCACAAAGTTATATTCTGTTGTAAGGTACAGATAGCCATACTGTGTATTTTACAACAAATGCATGAATTCATATCATTGAGTGTGCCTCAATGTTTCAACACTTTTCTGCTAGCATCTGATGCATATGATAGAAACTGCCTGTCAATAGAAAATACTACTTTACTTTTTTTGCCATCCTACTCTAGCCTTGTCACCCGGCCACGGTTTTTGGGTTTATTGGATTAGAGCTAAAAAGCCAGAAGACAACACCTCATACTATAGCAAGAAATACAAGACCGCTCCCAAAAAACTAATGACTGATCCTACTCCGATTCTTAATTACTTTTTAAGGCTCACAAGCCTGTGTTGTTTATAGTTAACATCCTAATCCTATTGTTAATTCTTTTTTACAAGATTATACTATGAACAAATTACCTGAAGTTGTCGGTGCAAGTGTTGATGTGGTTGAGGTAGTAGTTGAGGTAGTAGTTGACGGAGTACTTGTTGGTGTGGTTTCCTCCTCAGTCTCGTTAGCGCATGGTCGGGGAGTTGTTACCTTGCCTAACTTTCTACATTCTGAGAGTAGCCCTAGAAGATGGTTGTACAATGCATTATCTACTTCCAGCTGTTCAGCAGCTTCATAATGTAGAATGTCTTTCCTTGATTGATCAGAGAGCTCTTCAACGCAGTTTTCAGCTAGTAAAGCAAAGAATATTTATACATTTATATAGGACTGCATTTTTTAAACTGGAAAAGCGGTGTTCAAATCTGTTTCATGTGTTAAATTGTTGCATTCAAGATTTTATTTGACCAATACAACTAACTCACCGGTTATAGTCTTATGAAGGATCTTTACTTGCAGCTGAAATCTTTGTAGCTCTTCAGGGGGTGAGTCAGGGAGACCTGAACACACATCAGGCTCAGCAGTCACAGCAGTGATGTACACAGTGAGTATGGCAAGCTGTATCAGTCGCATCTGTAGATATGACAAAGAAGAAAAAAATGCTAATTTTGATCCCCATTAAGAAGTCCAAGAGAATTTTTTTAGCTCTGTTAGGTATATAATCAGTAGCAGTTTTGGTCCAATCAAAGGGTTTGTGGCAACAATGCTGCGCAAGACTAATTTATTCTCAAAGTAATATTACTTCCTCGACAGTAAGTTTCTGGAAGCTTTTTGCAGAATTCTGATTAATCACGCTCACCTTGATATAATCTGAAGTGTGGACTGCCGTGTCTGATAATTATTTGTGAAGTGATGTTAGATTGATTAGAGGTATGACTTATATAGAACATCAGCAAATGCTGTCAACCATTTGATAAATATTCCATGTATACCAGAGTTCATAAAAGGATTAGGGGTGTTTATACCCACCCTGAATCAAATTTCAGTTCTTTAGAACCTAGCACCATTTCTTATCCTCACAATTCCTCCCCTTTTGTCCAACCCAACTCTTCGCACGTTCCTCAAACTTATCAGCTAAGATCCTCAGACTATGATTTCATGAGCACTTCACAGACTTGAGTTATTTGCAAATTTCAAAATCAGTTATAATCTTTTTCCAGCTATATCATCAAAAATTGGAGTCTGACCATAAAAATTCTTATGAAAAATCAGGAAGAATGGTAATCCCTTAAACTACCAACTGCGTAAATTTGAGTAGATATGACAAAGATATTGCCACAGCAATCCATTTCTCTCTTTTTGCACAATAGATATGAAAAAATTTTCAATTGTAGACATAGACATACATTAAACTAGTCTCGGCCCCCCCCAATACTCTTGACCCCCGTCCGACGTCCCCCCCTCCGACGGATTAAACTCTCTTAGAAACTCTAACACGTACATCTGGTTGAAGGGCTTCCCTTATCAGCACCCGCCACCAAGTGATATCACCTCCCACGGTACTGGCAAACCTACTTGAGCCGACCTGACTCGCTTTTGTGCTCCTGAAATTTGGCTCGAAGATGTTTGTGTTTTGTCGACACAAAGCAGACAGAATTGACATTATTGGCATCATCATCATCTGATTAAAAAACACATTTTGAGTTCAGCCATCAAGCTTTGACACGTTTAGTCTTTGATCTGGGTGCTTTGACTTATTAATAACTCTTTTGTTTTGAATTTTGCATTTTTTTGCCAAAAACATCAAAGAGACCAGTGTACGCGTGACTGTGTTAGATTTAAATACCATTAATGTCAACATAAGGATAGACAGACTGAGGACAAAATATCGAATCGGATGAATCAAAAAGTCACGTAATTAGGACAATAGGACATAGGACATTGATGAAATCGTGAAGCTGAATATATTCCTGTTTTTTTTTCCATTATTCCATTGTCTTCTTACAGCCTAGACATTATGATAACAGCAAGCTTAGTCATCAGTGCATCATCATGGACCGTTATGTAAGCATTTTAGAAAATAGATAACCGATGGTCTGGGGGTGAAACTCAAACTGGCACCCTATGACCTCGTTTCTATAACTACTTGCCACCAACCGACTGACTCTGATGAGATACATCATTATCCTCTTAGTAAGAACCCATAATATAACCAAGGAGTAGCTATGAATATCTACCTATGAATGGTTTTAAGTTATGCCTTATCTGCTCATGTCTGAAAGGAAGATAACTCTAGGCCAGGCAGTGTATTTGCAGGGTGTTTTGGGTAAACTGTTCCAAACTTCCTGGTATATAATATTGGGTAAACTGTTATCCTCCCCACCTCAAGATGGAAAAACATACTAGTGTCATCAAAATCATTAATAAAAACAGCAGATAAGGAAAGACAGTCTTCTCATATTACAGTGGTGAATAGGGGGGGATGAGAGGGGGTGATGAGAGGGTGTGACACTCCAGCACAGGGATGATTCTTAGAGGGCTTTTTTATAATTTTATGCTGCTGGATGTAGTGTGGTGGATGTGCACCTGGTCTTAGATCTAGCGGCTGTCTAACGGCTATTTATAGCATTTTTGCCACAGGCGATCCCAACCAGCCAGCATATTAAAAGCAACATGGTGGGCTGAATGCTGCCAAATAATTTGTTCATTTATGAAGTGTATTCATAACCTGATGTTTGTCGTTACCTTGTCTAGCTGCTCAGACAGTTGCAATGCGAGTTACATAATCAAACACGGAAACTGAGTGTTCGATAATGTTATGCCACTAACTGGCATGCAACTGTCTGAGCAGTTAGACTAGTGGTTACCCTAGTGTAAGATTCCCCTGAGGCTGAACTCACATTACAAGTAGTCAAATATTTTCTCTACCGAACCTTTTACCTTTGACTGCTACATATCTTAGTCAAAGATTCATGACACTAAAAACTTTGTTGTTACAAATCTGATAATCAGGTAAATTGCCTTGCGTAATTTTTTCAACTCTACATCTCCGTTCTTTGAGTAATACTTTGTTTAGTGTGCATAGAGTGTAGTTGTGTGTAGAATCATATTGAGACACTAAAACTTTGCTGTTACAAATCTGATAACCAGGTTTATTAGCCTGCCAAATCATTCCAACACTACATCACAGAGTAAGGATATATAACCATATAATATATATATATATATATATGTATATATATATATATATATATACCTTACTCTGTGACTACATCCGAGTGTCCGTTTTATGAGTCATAAATTGTTTAGCATACATAGCAACACACTAGATGTAGTATCACATCTTGATTCTTATTGTTAACTGACTAGTGTTATTTTAAGGAGGAACAGAACCTGTTATTCCTTGGTTATACAAGTAACAAAAAATCCAAAGGTCAGATACAAAGACATCTTTTCGAGAACTGTGTCATGAGGAAGGATAAAGTTTCCTAAAATATCCGCATAAGATTTTGCTGTGCGAGCGGCATTTTAAGTACTGATGATCCAATACACAACTTTTCTAATAGTATGTTCAAGAACCCCAGGAAAATGCTCCTCCTTGCGATACATTTTATTTATACCACAACTATGTAAACCCCAAAACTGGGCCAAAGCTTGCCCTTGCTCTATATCCCATTGTGATCATCTTTGGCGTTCTTTATGCACTGAGAGCATTCCATTTTATCAACATTACCGAATCGACTAAGCTAACTTGAATGAAGCTTTAGATTTGCTTATGGAATTGCACAACAAAACTGAACTCAAGTTCCAAAATGCCATATATCGATGATAAACTTTTTTAAGTTTTTATTAATTTTATTGTGTTCACAGCAGACTATATTATGTACAATATATATCGTACATCATATACTTGCTGTGTAGGAAAACTGCTCATGATGATTCAGGAACCATCATATAATACTAAGTAAATACCATTCAATCTGTCATATATGTACAGCTAATTAAGTAAATCAAAAATAACGAAATAAATATATAATGTACATATTTTGACAAATAATGATGTTGCTTAACATGACGTGGTGAGGTAGGATTTCTTTCTGAACCAGAACTCTACTGGTATAAATGTGTAAATAATATCTAAAATAACCAGACTTTATTAGCTTAATGAACCAAATCTCAAAGTGATCATAGAAGACATGAAAACTATAATCTCAATGCTTAATATTATCTTATCATCTTTGCTACATAAAATTGATTTCGTCTACACCGTAACAAAATATAAATGCTTGGTAAGTAGGAGTGAAAAAGGAAAAAAAGGGTAGATTTGATTTAACTAATGAATGATTGAGAAAACCGGCCAATTAAGTAAACTTTTTCTCATTGATAGTAAAAATGAGTGGAATTTAAGAAGTTATCTTCACTTTGACCATATGGGGAGACAACTTATAATATCAATGCTACCTATTTGCTTTGATTTTGTTGATCAGTATTTCCAGCCAGCATTCACAGCTCAGAACACTTTGTCTGGAGTAGCTACCACTCCAACCCTTGATGAAGCTCAGAAGGATGCTATGTGGATCTGAGGGACCTTCGGTGATTGATGTATCATCCATGAGAGACGGCTTGCTCATTGTCACAAAATCATATATCACAACGCAGTGCCCGGGAAGCACTTTATACACTTTCCATGTAGAGTTTGTATTGTCTAGGTTTAAGTAATAGCTACTGACGAATACATCTCGCTGTGAGCGATTGTGGAGCCAGACGAGGTCTCCTTCATAGCTGAGCGTGATTCCCAGACCGATCTTAGTCCGTACTGCCGTAACTGCTGGTGTTTGGGCGGTGTGTGATTTGTGCAGCGCGTCTAGAGACAGGCCGCATCCCTGAGCTATTGATTGGAAAACGTCTATTGAATTTGGCAGAACAGGAAGTAGTTGGCCGACACGCTTGGATAACTCCCAGTAAGCGACCTGACACCAGTGACCTTGGGCTGGATCGCTACCACTCGATTCTGAAATAAAAAATAAATGAATTAGGAATAATCTATGAACTAAATTCTTTTTACTTGCTCCTGCTTTCGCTTAAACCATTTTTCCTTCAAAATTCTAATAAATCTTTTTCCATTTATTCAGAAAATAGACGGATATAAATTGTCATAAGGCAGTGACATTGCGGATTGCTTCCACGAAATTTGAGCATTCAATCACAAAGAGATTAATTTGCTAATAATGTGGACCACAAAATATTGATACTCAGAATAAGTCAGTCTTTCGGTCTCCAAAAATATTTCCTAACACAGTCCTATCACTTAACTGCACTCGGATTAAGTGGTGTAAAACCCCAACCAGAAACCAACTCCAGTCACAAGCCCTTGAATTCAGTCGAGTATGTGTGAGAAAAGGGAAACATGGCAGACTGCCTGGAGAATATAAAACTTAGCAAACGGAGGACTTCATTAAGCGACTGAGTAGCGAGACTTAGACACACTGGCTGGACTAGAAAAACCCTAGCTTGGGAACCTGGTTGGTATGCTTGAGGTGTTCATAACACAGAGTCCCACAAACTTTTAAGTATAAGTGTAGGTACTCAAGCTGAAGGAGGGGAGGACTGAAGCAAATCAAGTCGATGATATGTGACAGTTACGGGAAGTGATTTAGTCAGAGCAGACCATCGACTGAGAGAAATAAAACTCTGACATGACAACTAAAGATCAGGCAACTAGATAACTGCAGTAGAACCATGTTTGTATCATGCCTACATTTAATGACAAAAGAAAGACAAGAGAAACGTTTAGAGATCAAAGCTTTGATGATTTAGCAGAGGGCTGCTTAAAGTGCTAACTAAACAGGGCCGTAGTTTAGAAAAATGGTAGGGGAGGCAAAAATTTGAGGCGAGTCCAAAGAATCAGCAGCAAGTCCCTCCCTGAGCAATTTAAGGCATAAAATAAGCAAATGGAAATTCCAGAGGAGCTGATTCAAACATGGATTTTCCAATTATAACGTTTTTAGGCCATTGCATTTAGCTTTTTCAGGGGAGGCACCCCGATAACTACGGGCCTGCTAAACCATCGGAATGACTGTTTTGTAGGCTTCTTACTCCTCAGATCAGGTAATTTTGAGCCACAGATAAGATCAGCTGATGAAAAGTTTCAGGTATTGGGCTGATATGAGAGGCAGGAAATATCGAATGAGCAACAAACTCCACCCCCAGACAGGCTTGAGACTATTTGTCCCAGTTGACTGCCTTCTCCCAACCACGCTGGGCAGTCACAGACAATAGGGTTGTATTTCTTACATGACTAGCTATAATATCTTTGTCTTTGTCATGCAGATGGTGTCAAAGATATTGAGTAACCCAAGTTCATTAGTGTGCAAAGTCACAACTTTATTATGGTTTCCTCACAGATTTTCTCATATATTGCAGCAGGTTATCGCACACCTTAGGTCGGTAATCCAGTACAATAATTAGCATTCACAACAAGAGAGTCGCCAAGAAAAACCAACCTAACCAAGGATGTACGCATGAACTGATAAAACGAAGGGCATCGCCACCCTGCCTGAGGAAAGCTATGATAGTATGAGGTAGGATTCAGAGGCTATTAAGCTTCTAAGATAATGATTAGAGTGCATAAGAGCAGATCCAGCCAGTAATAGTGATGACAGTTTTAGGTTTCATCATGAGTCAGTAGTCATCTTGTCTGCACGTCTACGCAATAACACAATAACCTAGCCAGCGTCTATATTACCTACACGCTTACCTACCTACGCACAATACACTAACAACCGTAGTCAGTAATGGGCACCAATTAACATCTTATTCCTCATGCGATCATGACAAACCCTGTCACGTATAATCTTTGGTGCTTTTCTATTTGTACAATCGCTATATGCAGCCAACAACTACATTCTCAAGGATGGGATCAGTCTAACTTTGCTGACTTAATGTCTAGAGGGCTGATATTCCTATTTTGAGTAGATATGTAGGGATGTTCAATACTTTGTCTGATACTGGCAGACTTAGCACAGACAGACAAAGCTGTTGAGTAATATTAGCGTGGAGACTAGAAGCACTCGACGAGCCAGCCTGCTGAGAAGTATTGGGATAGGAGTAAAATATCAGCTGGGTAACCTATTTCACTCAGGCATCTAAGTAATGATGGAAAGTGATATAAGATATTTGCTGTAGTGTGTAGTGAGTTAAGTCTGAAGGTGAGAATAAGGGGGGGGGGGTCACACAAAGCAGCAGAATTGGAACAAGAGAGTGAGAAACCCTAGCTATGGTTGGTGGTCAAAATTTCAAAATGAGGGACAGTCCTCTATAACCGAACAACCATCAACAATGAAACAAACTGAAGAATCCGACAAAATAGATGGGTAGGGATTAGAATTCCAGGTGTGAAAGCGGAAACAACCCTATACACGTAAAATAAACTTTATATAGGCCTACATAAAAACCACTTTGGGTATATAAAATATGGTTTGTCGCCTACCTGTCTCGGTTAGGTCGCAGAATTTCAGGTTTGTTCCGCCATCAAAGTCTTCCGATGATGTCACGGGATTATCCGGCTTAACATCTGAAAAATAAATAACATTGTTCAGCTCTCCGAATGATAAGATTTTGTGTAACCCAGGTTTAGAGGTAACCTGATACCTGATAGGCTAGCAGACGAAGAGAACTTTTGTGTGAATATATAGGGTGGGGGAAGGGGGATACAACATCAGTTCTTTCCTTTATATCAAATTCATTATATTCAATATTACAGTGTACTATTCAATGATATGCACTAACGGCAACTCGAAAAATTGCAAAACTTTTTTGTAACCAGACTTCTGCCAGCCACTCCGAGCTATCTCAAAATTTGATGAAGAGACTTTTTTTGTACAATTAAATATTTTGAGCAACATTATTTGAATGATCAATCGTTTATAAAAAAGGCCCTTCAGATACAAACTACCCACAACTCTCCAGAAACCATGAAGGGAAGCCCAAAAGATCTCTTTGTAGTAAACTAATAAAAGGTAAAATAATGTCGCCAACCTGTCAGTGACTTTTAAATCTTTTCGTTATTTAGAATGTCAGATAGTTTATACCAATAAATAATAACATCCAGCGAAGTCAAACCAACCGCCACAAACAACTAAAAACCAGAGCCACACTTACTGTCTTTTGACAGAGTAGAGGTTTCTACCGCAATTTTCGAGAACAGACCCAAAACTAAAAGAATATCTCCGAATAT
This sequence comes from Membranipora membranacea, assembly GCA_914767715.1. NCBI lineage: Eukaryota > Metazoa > Bryozoa > Gymnolaemata > Cheilostomatida > Membraniporidae > Membranipora > Membranipora membranacea. Next base: position 7,999,351 of record OU612072.1, on the reverse strand, counting down.
ATGATGGGTTTGGATTCTTTGCTACCTCCGAATATTTAATTTGACACAGCGTGATGTGTGGGTAATGTTTTTGAGAATGTTGCAATCGCTGTACCAGACAGGAGTGGAGACACGATAGGAAATTGTTTTAGTAGAGACTGAGAGAGTAAATGGAATTGGAGACAGTGATGCTGAAACTAGATTCATACATTCCTCTGTAATTTACATTCATCATGAAACCCATTATAGTCATGCTGAGATAATTTCACATTTTTCAATATTTCACTCGAATTAGAGTCAACCAAGCTTGATGCCTGCATATTTATCATAGCGTGAGTGTCTGAAGCTTGATTGTGATTTGGAATACAAAGACAGCTCTCAAATTGGGCGCTCATTAGAGCAGCGGTGTGGAGACTGTCTGCAGAGGCGGCCATTGTTTGTGAGAGGGAATCACCTCTACTGACAGACAGGCAGGAATATATCCTTATATTTGTCTCTGTGAACTAGTGGAAACTGTCGCCAGAGCTTTCATTGTTTCAAAACAGAATGTCAAAACCGACAGCTGGTGAATTCTACTTAGAAAAAGGCCAATTACAAATTCAGCTTGCTAAGGAAGGATAACCAGAATCCACAGAGCAGACATTACAAATCTCGTACAAGCATTACTTACATCGATACAAATGTTTATCTTATCATTGATTAATTGTTTGGGATAGTACTACTACTACCCCAACTCAAATCACAGATCCTAAGCCATTCTGATAAGCAAAGGTTGCAGGATAGTCAGGTATTGGTGGCAGTCTTGAGGAATGTCAGTTTTGGTGACCGAACTTGATAGTGGCACCTAGCAGTTATGATCTACATACAGCTTACCAATATTAATGGTGGACATTTGATGAGAGGTGAGAATATAATGAGTTTTTGATTGGCCGTTCAATCTTACATGGTATGTATTATAGCGGAAACTGCCATTGATGAATTTTATGAATGACTGATCAATACTCGGACAGCAAGATGGTGTCATCGCCCCTAGTGTAGGGGTTATACCGAGACAAGCGATGACTTCCAGATTTTACTCTGCATAGTAAACAACAAACCGTTCTTGCTCATGAATGTTAAATGTAGTTTTAGTGACTTAGTGATTGCTTTAGGCTCACCAGATGAATTTAAAATTGAACATTGAAACTTTCATGAGTCTGATATTTATGTGAATATAATTTGAGAAAGTCTAAGAGGAGAGGATACATTGTAGGACAGGCCATGAATACTGAGGGAAGAAACTCAACAGCTCACAGAGAGTTTCCCAAACGAAAATTTTAATGGCTGCCACCTTCATAAAAAGTTTCACTGCGCTGACAAAAGTTACACTGGCTGAGCAGCGGCGATCACGTTACGCAGACCAGTTCGAGAGAGAGCTACTTTTACTACACCTACAATACATCTTACAAGTCCTTATCTCACGAGCATTCGCATTTATCATTCAACTTAATATTGCATTATCGGAGTACTCAAGACCTAGCGGCTCAGGGCTACCTAATGGTGCTAGCATTCAGATGCTTGTTGATGCAGTGGTCCTACGGCATACAATTACTAAATACTCTATTCAATAGATACTAGAATTAAGCATACAACTGCCTATGCAACACAAAGACTGGTATACAAACAGAATAAGGCCACAGTAGGGCTGCAACTATTACATCGTCTCCAGTTGTGGGTGTATTGAGATGATTATGAATGAATGACAAGATTGTGTCACGAGCTATGATCTCAAAAGTGTGGGAGAAGTGAAGGAACATCTTGTCCACCACTGGTGGATACATGCTGTATTTACCACAGTATCAATGGCTTAATTATAACCTCAGTATTGATACTCACAACAACAATAGCTATGTTTTTTCAGTTGTTGGAGGCGCAGCCCTAGAGAAAATGATCCCCCTGTTATGATCTGAATGAAAACCCTTATGCCCGTTTTGGTCAAAATGTCAGGCAAATAACATATTATAGTTATATAGACTGGCTGAAAAACTGTGTTACAAGTCTATAGGCCAGGCAAAATAATAGTAAGGTTATTTTTCAAAGGATCAAATTTTATTGCCAAAAATTCCAGCACAACTAAACACATGAATAGTGAGTTCTTTGATTAATAACGAGAAGTTATGTGGTTTGAAATGCCCATTCAGCTTCTTCACAAAGGAGTGTCAGATGGTTCTTGGTGAAATAAGTTAGGTTTTTGACTTACAAATAAATGTGGCTTTGTAGATTTGGTGATTGATGGTGCCAATGTTAATTGACCATTTGAGCTGGCCCAGACCTTACTGACAAATGTAACCTAACCCGCCAAACGCACTCAAAAATTGGACTTCGCAGACTGGCACCAGATTATAACATGTACAAAAAACAATGTTACATAAATTGATCTGAGCTTGGCTGAATCTTTTTGGGACACAACACCATCTAAAGCTGTGGCTACACACACTGTATTTTCCATATGATTGGGGCACTTTTAGAAATACGCCTGAGTAGCACATTGATTATGCCGTAGCATATCTACAAGTTCCCATATCCTGTGGAAAATATGGCCCTGTTAACTGATTGGGACAAGAAATCCTTGCCTTCCTTTACTACTGGCTGCTGCTCCAGACAGGAATAATGCACCTCGCGCTGCTCTTGAGATTTGATTTGCTACCTTTGAGGGCTAGTGGCACCATGGTATCATTTAGAGACTACAAATCGCCTCTGAAACTTGATTCACAGCGCCATACAACTTGTGAGCCAAACAGGTAATTTGATTTTCTAGTGAATCCACACAACCTGGGTTATAGCTAAGAATTATAGGAGTTTTATATAGGCAAGGTCGCCTATGAGGCGTAGTATCAACTTTGAACACTATAATTTAGTTAGCCAAGGTATAGATTACATGAAAATTGCTTCACTAGTGAGAGAACTTTATTGTTGTTGGCTCAGCGTTGGCTGTTACGGCTGGTGTCAAAATTTTGGGTCACCCTAAGCTCAAAATAGGGAGGGTGGGAGGGTACCCACCCTTAGCTCTAACCGACCATAACGTCACTCTAGTAATCAGCCATTAACATATTCAGAGGTTTACTGCTGATCCCAGGAGCACAATAAGTGTTACACAACAAGATTCACTGTGTAGTGTGTACTGGTGGTTCCAAAACCTCTGTTTTCATCAATGACATTTTAACTAAACTTTTGAAAGTTATTTTAAAATAATGTAGGGGATCACTACAAACAGTGATGTTATACGAGTCAAATTGATGACCTCCGAAAGGGAACAACATCTGTTGGCTCCTGCGCTAGCTAGCCAGTAGTCTTTTACTTGGTTGGTTTACATGTTGTAATTGCAAAATTTATGAATATTAATACTTGATAATTCTCCTATAAATCTGATCAAAATGATTAATGTTAATCTATGATCATTCTCTTGTTTAGAACAATTATTATGGGGAGGTTAAGAAGTGTTTCGGAAAGTGACAAAGATGGGCAATAAAAATCTGAGGCTCAGGAAACCTCAAACTGTAGGTTGTGGAATTCCAAGCCGACAAGCGTATGAATGAAATGTTTTTGATTGATTATACAAAGATGGGAATCTGGCAGGTTCAATGAAGTCTAACACCGGAATCAATTCAGCGAGAGGGCTGCTTTTAAACCACAAATCGATCAGTCAAAACATTCTCTCCATAAGATGCCAACTGTGTTAAATTTAAGTCCAATAGAGTGCCATTTCCTTTAATAGCACAGAGTGTGTAAATCATAATTCGAATTTTCAATTCAGCTAAAAACTGGCCTTGGACAAAATTGTTCGGCTGTAAAATTATGATCACTCCAAACAAGTCAGAGTTTTCCCATTGGTGATTAATGTAACATGCAATCCAACCGAGTAAAAGACTACTGGCTAGCTAGCTAAGGAGCCAGCACAGATGTTGTTCCTTTCCGGAGGTCATGAAGTTGAATCCTTGATCAACAATAAAGCCAGTTACATAAATTGAGTTTCGTGAATTTCTCTTACCTTTGAGATAGAACACTTTGGACCAGTGATATGGATTGATGCAGATTTCCTTTCTCTCTGCTGTAGGTTTTTTCTCTTCCTGATCTGTGTGACAGTTCGAGCACATGTTAGGAGTAGTCTCAACATGACAGTTGGGAAGCTGTTTTAGTATTACATTATCCGTTAGTTCGGGCCACCGCCAGGCTTGACAGATAGCCTTAGATTCTGTAACTAAACCCTGAGTCGATGGTGTTGTAGATTCAGTGGTTGTATGTTTTTGGCTGTGGTAGTGAGGATGTTTTATCAGATGTATGCAGTGATCGTGAGCCCTGCCTTTGCTCTTAACTGACTCGAGCAGTAGTTCCAGCTCATCAATGTTCAGTCGTTTAAATATAGAGTTTAGAGTAGACTTGAGTTTCATATCCTGTGAAGGCTGCTGAGCAGAGCTGCCCTGATTGTTGTTATTGTGAGTTGTCGCTGAGGGACGGCTGCCGCCACCCTGTGGTGACGACAGCGGGCCTGGAGCACCGAGGCTAGCTCTTAGTCTCCATAACTCACGAGTTATCTGGTTACGTCTGTGGCGGGTCATACAATCCAAGCCGAAACATTCAAGATGCATTGAGTGGGTCGCAGCGGCTACCGGCGCATGATGTCCGTCACCAGCGTGGCAATGCTGAGGTCCTCCAGCACAATGACACTGCCTACCAGGGAGATCAATGGTGGACGGAGGTAGATATCGTCACAGAGCATTTAATAGTTAGCAACAAGCAATAATATAATACTCTATCTATAGTAGTAGTGACCTACAAGAAATTATAAGCTGTGTTATCATAATAAATAACAATGGCTGTCACCTCAGGTAATCCTGTTGTTGTGCTGGTACTTATTTATTGGGTGGATGACTGAAAGGTGTTTCCATATCTGAGCTATGTGTTATCTGATAACCAAAGAGAGTAACAAGCACATTGGGAGCACCTGCGGGCCCGACACATTACAGTACAAAAGTGACAACTGCATACACACAATATTTACTACTACATGACTCAACAGATCAGCTGGTCTGCCTGTCATTCATAGATACAATTATTGAGCACAGCTGCAGCCAGCATAAATAAGAGACAGACATATGTGTGACCTGATAATCGTCTGCTTCTACTACGATACTAAATCATCACACACTACGCTACAATGTAGCCTCAACAATGTGGATTAATCTCATCATTTTGTAGAGAAATAGCACCCTGCAGGTTACTACATAGCACAATGCTGCGGAGGAAACCGAAATGAATAGAGCTCTTACCATTCAAATGTAGTTGCCAAACTTCTATGGTGATGTATCGATACTAACAAACTGATGCAAATAATTCAAGACAGTCGCTTTAAATAATCCTTGAGAGTTTAGCATTGACGACCTGTCCACACTTCGTACCAGTCTACTAGCATTTGTTGTAATGATAGTTCACAGTGTTAGTGACTGATTGTGAGCAGGCACACTTCATGCAATGGTAGTAGTTGGTCCAACTGTAAATCAAGCCTCTCCCTGTGATACCTAATAGCAATGTCAGTCCTATATCAGTCCTATATCAGTACTCACGATCATTGCCTCAGAGTCATCGGCGAAACACCATTCATTTCATTCACATCAGATATCTCAAGATTATTATGGTTCAGTATAATATTTGTTAGTCGAGATCCATAAACGCTAGTAGGGAAGTCGGGCTAGTATAATGAATCCAATGCAGATAGTACAGGTGCTTGCAGGTGCTCTGTCTAATTTTCTATGTTTGTAGACAGCCTATACATGAGTAGCCTATTTGACCAGTGGATGTTGAATGAAGGGGTAGACATCAATATTAATGAGCACAAAGAATTACCTGAAAACCATTACTGACATTCCCAAATCCTTCAAAACCCACCACATGGATAGCAATTATCAATTTTCATTTATGCTGATGCTTTCTCAATAATAAATAATCCTTACTTAGTGGGAAAATATAAGTTGAAATTTGTTAAATCAGCGGAATGATATTTCTTAATTACAGGTTGCCACCCCTAAGCCACATTCCTCATCCTCTTAATCAAACACTATGCAGCGCCACAAATGATTTTCTAAGCCCGCTATTGGCTAATCTGAGCTGTGTCTAGACATTGAGACTACATGCATTTATATGATCGGCGCCACTGGCTTGCAGTGTCAGAGTTGTGTTTTTATGACAATCAGCATAAATGCCTTGTAGCATCTATAAAATATTATAATGTATAGACTGGCGATGGTTGAGCTTGTCTGCCTATGTCTGCGTATAATCACGATGATAGAGTTTTTTGTGCACTAGTGACATTTTGCCGTATGATTAGCAAGCTTTACATGATAGGTTGATTGGATGAGTGGAAAGAGAATTGTGTTGTTTGATAGTGTGTGCACAGCTTAAAAACTTAACTAGGAGGATTAGCCTAATATTTTGGTCCGCTGTCGACTTTTTAAGCCTTGAATACCTCGGTGTAGCAGCCAGAGTGGCTACGCAAAGTCAAAGTCATCCGAGATTGTGTATTTTAATTCAGAGGATTTAATTTGAATCCCGTTTGACTTGTCTCAAAAATAAAACTAACATAATTTGCCTGTCGCCGAATATGTATGAATGAATATAAAAGTTGATTGGATTCAAAGGAGTTCCCTTCAATGGCCATTTCAAATTTGACTGAACGTGAAAACAGTTACTTTGCTGCTGTCAGACCAATCTCTGTTTACATCAAAGGCACAATCCGGCCCTGTCAGCAATCAAATTCTCCCCCACGACGCTAGGATTAAACGTCATTATCAAAACATTGAAACAGATGATCCCTTACTATACACAACAGCCAAACAAACGTAGGCACAAAATCCCCACAGGAAATCAAACATATTGCTCAAATATTAATTTTGTTACCTTTTAATTCGTAACAGGTTGTTTGTTAAAATTCGACTAGGCTAGGGAACAGGTGACATGCTGTCAAATTTCATGAGATGTAAATAGGTCAACACAGCATCGGCATGCTAGATTTCATCACTGATATATCATCATCTAGTGCGTTTGATTTTTTATAAATTAAGCTAACGAAAATTGCGGTCAGCGGAATTGACCAAAATTCCCTGGGGAGGAAATCTCCCTGCTCTCTTCAAAAGACTGACCAATGTTAACTGGACATTGGATTTTACTGGGAAATGAGAAAACAGTGAAAAATAATTAATTATAATAACAGCACTGCTCATATTCAAATTGTCCTAATCTGTTCTTAGTTAGTGTAAATTAGTCAAATTAACAAAATGAGCAACTTGCTCAGTGATTGAAAGCTATTTGAGTGATTGTGTCAGTGAGTTTGATGAGTTGTTTCATAGTCAATAGTAAAGCTCCCACCCTAAACTAAAGGCATGCATAAATATTTGTATCTTTATTTAGGATTAAAATAGTCCTTTGTTTAATTCAGAAGATTAGGTAATTATCATACTAAACACAGTGGAAAGTGTTAACTGACAAACAACACTCTGATTAGGAGCGAAACTATAATTATCAAGTACTTTTCACTTCAATGTAGAATTTTGGAAATTATCACCTGCAGGTGGTAAATGCAAAAAGAGGTCATATCCTAATGTAGGGTGTTGTCCAAATTTGCATACTCATTCATTATTTTTCGTTTTTCTTCAGTATGACCCTGCATCAAGGTTACTGGTCTGAGCTGTTTAGGGAGAGGAAATACCCGATTTACTCTGAGAAGGTCGATTAGGATGAAAGCAGGTATTCTGTCAGTAATGGAACGAGGAAATGAAAAGAGCAACAAGGGAAGACAACTCTAAAAGCTATCAGATAGCCTTTAACTTTTTCCTGGTACAGGAAGTTAGTCCCAGACTCCAGGCTGGTATTGAAATTTTAGTTTCCTGATAGACAGAAACATTGCGCATCAGAGTGTCAGAAAACCCTGAATAATAATTCTGAAAACTTGCATAATTGTTCTGTGAGAGTTGTAAAAATCCTTCTCTTATCTTAAACGTAAAATGGTTCACATGTTGCAATGTTTTTGTTACAAATAAAAATGACCTTCTTTTTTGTTGCACTTCTAAGTTAGCGCTGATGTTGATGGTAAAGCTATGTTTATCTCTGTGTAAATGTAAATAATATATTTATGAAAGCCATTCTGATATTTTCTACCTTTATTTCCATTCCAAATAAACATTAATGACATTTGAACAAAAACATTTATAAATAAATACATCGATATGGTTTTGTCTACGACTTTGTTAGTAGGAAATTATTTCTCTCATATCAATCGCAAACAATCGAAATATTAAAAGCAGTCAACATATCTGAAAAGCTGCTAGATTCTGTTAGACTTAGTTTCCCATATAGGAATACGAAATGGAAAATGTCCCACAAGGGGAAGACAAAACGGTAAACCCTTTCGCAATTGACAAATAAAAGTTTGTACCTCATTTCAATATTTCTTATTTCACAGCATACCGTTTAAAGAGACAACCTGAAATCGTGACATGCCTGTAGCATTAGGTGCGATACAGGAAAAAAAGGTGTGACTATGATGTTCAATATGTCACAATTTTTTTGCAGTCTCGAATGTATCAGTATCAAAAGAAGCCAAGACCTGATTTCTTACTGAAAATAGTTGACTCTTTGAAGCCAACAAATTTAATTTGTTACGGGTTGGGAAGCCTTCTAGCTTTCATTGAGAATGTTTAGAAAAATCAGTGATACTTTGTTTTGCGTGCAATGACCTCACCTGTTGGAAAGTTTTCTGGTGTAAGACTTCCTATCATTGTGTAGGTACTTCATATATATATATAATAGATAGATAAATGTAGTTTGGTCTTCAACTACTATCACCTGATCTCTTGGCCAAGGCGAGTTAACTGTAAACAGAGAGAAAGAAATTCTATAATATGATAATAAACAATGATAATATATAACAAATGGATGTTTATACAGAATTATTTTTATTGAAAGGTTTATGCAAGTTTTGTCTGTTCTCCTAGTTGGATCAACTAATGAGAAAACCTTGGAGGAGAAAATGTTTGCTAGAGTTTAGTTTAGCTAGTTTGGAGGTGACCTAATGTTAGCTAGTTTGGAGTCGATCTAATGTTAGCTAGCACTTCAATTTTTTAGCTAGCTGAGGTAAGTGTCTCTAAGACGTAAACAGGATGAGTAAATTTCAGCTAGAATCAAGTTTAGCCTTTCCAAGCATGTCGGTATCAATTGGTAAATATACATGTCCAAGCTAAATGGACATGTACATGAAAAAAGTCATGTTGTGTGGCAGTTTCAGGCACACACTATTACGTATAGTTAGCCTTTTCCGCAGCCATGGTGGTACAGTTTCCTCTCGAGCTATCCAGTAGGTATGTCAAATGAGAGATTATTGAGCAATTATTTTTGGCTTAGCACAGTTTTTAATTGACAGCTAAGCATAAAATGCGACCATGGCACAGTAAATTTACATATTTTCAGACCAGCACAGATACTGGCACCTGACACTATGCAGCGTGTGCTCTGGATTTTTTTTCTAAATCGGACAGAAAGGTAAAAAATGTCAGTTAACAGGTGATTATGCAAAATTTATCGTTTTTTTTTCACAAATAGTTGAAGGTGTTACTAAATTTGGATCGTGAATAAATAAATTAAGCCCATAGGAAATTTTCCTGGCAGTCCACCTGCTGTGCGCAGGTCCTCAACTGCCAAAAAAATCGAGAGAAAAATCAGCTTGTTGGCATTTAACTAGAGCAGTACAATACTAACGGATATCTTCAAATCAAACATCAAAGTAAATATAGCCTTTACACATGTCAAAAAAGTCAAACTATTTCGTTCAATTGACAACCTATGGTGCAGACATGATGGTGCACTTTTTTTAAATTTTAGTATGTTGTGTTCCATGCTCTTATATAGAAGAAGCTATGAGGCGCAGTTCTATCCCAATCCAAACTAACACACATGCTACCAGTCCCACAATGCAGCAGTGCAGATAAGAATGAGAAGGCCGAGTCTTCTTGGTTGACTTTCGGCACCCCAGTCCAAGTTAACGTTGCTGGCTCAGCTAACAAACTTGTAAGAGATCGGACATTGAGCTCCTCAGATAATTAACAATTAGAGATCAAGTATGATCCCATTTGCCCACAATCAGAGCAGTCCCATCCCCTGGTGTCTCACAGTAGAAATAAAAGAACCAGAATGCAAGTCAAATGGATCAAATTTAACATATGTATCAATGCTTACCTGCAAGACGAATTCTTTAGCATTCAATAGTTGACTACATCCATATATCACCTTTTTGGTCCCCTAGAAATATAACATGATAATGAAGTTAGAAGTCTATTTGTGAATTAGTGCAAGACAAAAATAAATTATTCAAAATAACTTCATTGAGCAGTATTATTGAAATCTGCTTTGTAGATACATGAAGTGTTCCAACAAGTAATTTTGCAGATTTTTTATCAAAGGTGCTTCCAAATAAAAATTTTGCAGAATTTAAATAAAAAGCTATGTAGAGTGATACAGCCCCCTAGCATAAAACATGATTTTTAAATTAGCCAAGTAAATTTGTAGTTATTACTGGCAATATTGCAGTGTGGCAAACTGAAATTTACATCATTGATGCTGGGAAAACTTTCAAGGAAAAACCCCAGTATGACAACACCAGTTCTCATGGTTATAATGTCAGCAGCGGTCTGAACATCACATTATAATCATCTCAGTGATGTGTGAAGTCTGGGAAAGTTTGAAGCACTGGAGACATGTAGATATCTGGTGGTATTATAGGCCACACAATTTAACCCAGTCTAACCCAGATAAATATCTTTGCACTGTACAAAAAAATGGCAGCAAATGACTAAGTCACCCAGTCAAAGTTATAATGGTTTTATTCTCACATTCTTGGCGGTTTTGTTTTGAGAGTTATGTAATAACTGTTTTACTTTAGATGGCACCAGAAAGCGTTGTATAGTCTGGGTTGATGGCGACAAGACCAAGTCATGGGTGATAAGCCAGCCACCACATACAACAAACCTGGAGCCGAACAAAACCTTTTTCCATAGATAAGACATTGTGTTTCCTAGGTTAATTTAATTGGCTTTAGCCAATCAGCTTAATCCAAGTGGAAATTACCCAATCATTTGTGTCTGTGATGGATTTAAGTTTGAAGTGCAAAAGGATTAGATCTTTTATTGGCTTACTAAAGTACATTTTTTGGGATTAGAAATAAATCTTTGTCTTTATCCCTTCCCAAGTTGGTTATCATTGCGAGTTTTTTGTGTGACAGTTTGATCTAAAGAAACCAAACTTTATAGCGACTTTGCTTCGAGGTAAAGTGCCAACAACCACACAGCAGTCTATTGTTTGTGGTTCGTAATCCAGCACATGCACTGGAAACTACAAGGTCATCAGGAAATAACATAGCCCTAGTGATATCAGTGCTTTGCGGGGCTCCCACCTATACCCCAACTAAGGCACCGTATATGTAATCTGTTTATCTTATTACTATACATCCGCAAGGAAGCGCGGCTCATGACCAGTCAAGATAGCCTTAGTCATATCAGTACCACCTATACCCCTCCATTGCGTCACAACTAAGGCTCCGCATATATAATATGTGTATCCCATCAGGCAATAAGATAGCCCTAGTGATATCAAAGCTTTGCGGGGCTCCCACTTGTAGCCTGGTGTCCCAACTAAGGCGCCCTGTATCTCATTACGATACGTGCACAAGGAAGCTATGAGGAGGATGTAGACTATAGCGGCTCCAGAGAAAGCCCAGCATATCAGTGACATATCATTGTGTTGACAGAGAGATCCAAGGCTGTCATGTGTTGATTCCCAAAATCAAGATGTGATTGCAAAAAAATGAGCCAGTTGTCCGTGCTACAAATAATTGCCCACGAATAATCATGTCACTGGTTTGTTATTCATTTATAATCTAGACCTATAATATAAATACCAATGAATATGCCATAACTTGATACAATCAATGGCGGCTCCGGGATGAATGTTACAGAGAGAAGTGCTATTTCGGGACAGAACAGAACTTGCTGTGTCAGATTTAGTTTTACGGGGGGGGGGGGGGGGTCCCACCACTATAAATGTTTTTGAATTTTAGATTAAGAAAACAATAACAAAATATAAGTAACGAAGAAATTTCGGCTTTAAACATTTCCTGTTTATAGTAGAACCCGTCGCACAAGAAAAATATTTTGGCCGTAGGCCAAATTTGAACAAAACCGCAATGTTTCCATTCCAGTATTTGAGGCAGGAATCATTTGAGCTACAATTCTTATTGATGAAATGCTCACCTTGGCGTAATCCTGCAGATTCGTGTATTCTATATAGTTGCCTCCTCCGACCATAAATACCACGGCTTCTGTAGAGGGCGCTTTGTTACGTGGTACACTGTAACATATAAAATATATATATGTTTATATCTTTACATGTTAAGTACAAGGACAAGAGAATTCTCACCTTCTATATAAACCGGCAAAATGCACATTTTAGATTCAAAGTGCAACGCTTGAACTACTCTATAAAACCAAAAGCAACCCAAGTAGTTACTATCAACGTATCAGCCAAGAGTAACAATCAAAGGTATTCACTTCTGTTTGTAAGCAATCCAACTTCGACACATGAACATCTACATTAAGGTTCTAACCATATGTACATGCTGAGTGCTTACCTCTCTGTGTGTTTGATGAGTTTAGGATCAAAGTATCTGTAGTTATCCGTCTCTTGTGTAGATTTCTGCTCCATCAGAGCGTCCAATACTCGAGTAGCTGGTAACTTCTACAAACATAGATACGGGCGTCACATAACTAAGAGAACGAAGCAACAGCTTAGAATCATGAGTAGGGGTAACAATGAATCTTGCTAATTATCCAGTTGGAATGGGTTGTTCTATTTTCAGGTTTGTTCGTGATGAATCGATGCCCGGTTTGTTGAGACTGTTGTGGCTGACCCGATTGTCAGGTTAGTTTGATAAAGGAATCTTGCGCTGAAATGCCTAGTTTCATCTCCATCGGCTTTCAAAAGAATTATAGAGACTAAGTCTGAGCCTTCAGACAGTTTTCTAGCCAATTAGGAGACTGAGAATTAAGCCATATATGGGTCAAGTTGCCTGCCCTTTACCTCAGCAAATCAGGATATATTATAATTGAGATCTCAGCAGTAACCTAGACCCATCAGGGATCAGCAATTATCCTCCCTTGTAACTAGGACCAGCTGAGGATGGGTTGAGTTTTAGAGAACGAAATGAAGAGGTGCAGAGGAAGATCATAAAGAGAGTCACATACTCCATGAGGTAGGTAGGTAGGTAGGAGCAAGTCACAGGGTTATTCTTAGCCAAACGTTAGCTTTGCTACGGAATAAATGACAGGCAGATGTGCTGTCATATGCTGGCTGCTATATGGAACAATGTCCGACCGGGTGGATCCAGTCTTTGCTCGCATGTAAGAGAGTTTTTTCATTTCTTCCGTACTGATGTTGCAATATATGGGACTTTGTAAAAATTCTATTTTGTGTTGAATGACAAAACTCACGTGCTTTTTGACCACTAAATTCTTGACACCCTCCATGGCAAAGCTTGAGGCCTGAGACATCAGTTTGGAGAACATGCTGAAATGAAAAAATAAAGAATCGAATTAATTTTTCGAGCCATGATGTTGAAGCTAGTAAATGGTAATTCAGAACAGACAGGGTAGTCTAGCTTGAGTGCCAACATTGCTGAAGTGAAGAGGGGGCGGTATTCTTTGGATGTCTGATATCAAACATATTTAGGGCTCAACTTCCTCCTATCAATTCGACTTGAGTTCTCAGGCTAGGTAAGGCTTCAATCACACAACGTAAATGAGTGAACCTATTAAACTCATTCAATATCAGTGTCACTTATTTAATATTAGTGTCACTCATCTCATATTAGCGGCCAAGACTGCTTTGGAGCTCATAGTTCAAAAACCTCGATTCATTTTAGGATGGAGAGCTACAACAATAGGATAACTGAACACTGAGCCTTGTTTAACTAACCTGACTGTTTTTGTTCCTCCACCACTAGAGTGTATCGATGCTGTAGGTAATGTGCTGTATGTCCTGAAATATTCAAAATAACGTCTGAAATTCTGATATCCATATATGGCAGTTGAAGCCAGATAAAAATAATTAACAATTTTATATATACAATGATAAGCAACATCATATCAAGGGTCATGAGAACAATGAGTCAAAAGACCCATTCAGTACTCAGATAATAAAAATGACTGATGCTGATATAATTATTTTATCTCAAAGGAGGGAATGTAGATCTTTGGAGTTGTGTATCCATTGAACAATGTTGTCAAGGAGTGGGCAACTCCCAATTTATCAAGGAAAATTGTATCAAATATATTTTAGTGATCTATTTATGTAGTTGTTCCATAGCCAACAAAAAAACATCATAACATATTCTTCATTCCTATTTTATCAAGGAGCAGGCTGTATACAAGTATAAAGGCATACTTCCATCTGCGGATGTATTTGATAGCGTCGAGTTCCACTCCTGTTTTCTCTAATACTTCACTATACTGATCCATATCACTCTGTAAGAAAATAATGAATTGACTACCATGGACCGGGAATAATTCAGGGTGTCACAACGTTAAACAATGGAAATATTATTACATATTGACCTAGTTATATCAATATCAGAAAGTGTTTATTGCCATACACAAGAACTCATATCTTTGGGCTGCCAAAGAATATTTTGGCATGGCGTTGGAGGGTAAAAAAAAGTTTTATGGTAGGGGGAGGGCATAAAGATACATGGTGTCAAGTTTATCTTGCATTCAGCTATGTTCTTTATGAATGTTTCAGACCTGGACAGCTGGATAACTTGACTTACATCACTCATATTTGGGTCACATATAATAGCTATAATGATGAGTCTGAGTTTATCTTCTGATGTACCGGCCTCGGGATCATGTAATATATCCAGCAGTGACTGCTCCTGTTAATGTGAGAATAATAATGTATCAGTATACAGAGCGATACAAGGTTCAATGTCTAGACTTCACAACTCGATTAAACTCTGTGATGTGCCGGGATTTCAAAATCATATTAACGCAAAAAACCCTGTTAAAACTCTATGATGTGTTGGGATTTTGAAATTGCACTTAGGTTCCAGAGGGCAATTACCTCGAAAAAAGCTTATCACAGATATTTTCACTTGTCAACAATTTTCGAGAATTATGCAGAGATCTCATTAGCTGGTAGCACTTAGAAATATGATAGAAAACAAGCGACACCAAAGGCGGTGAAACTCTTCTAGCTAAGGCATACTCGTGTATCCAATAAATAAGAAGAAAGTACAAATCTGTTCAAGTTCTCAGTATTATAGACAAGTTACTGTACTGTAGAGGTGGCTCCACTGAGCCAGTACTGTAGAGCTAGTACCGTACAGAGTATAATCTTACCAGTGCGCTCTGGCTCATTAGTTTCTCTTCTGTCTCAAAGTACAGATCCAGTTTGCGAGCTTTGATACAATCTAACAGAGCTGTGGCTATCGTAGTGTGCATGTCTAAAAATCTCTTCTTCTGTAACAACTCTGGTAGTGAACTGTAGATATAGATTGAATCTTACTTTGGTGAACAAGTCAATATACAAATGGATAATAGCTCCATTACCCTATATGATAAATATTCAAAGATAAACCTAGATTGAAAAAATCACAAGTTAGATTTACCTCAGTGTGAAATTGCTTTTTACAAGCTATCATTGAGAGATTTGCCAACATCTGAGTGGAATTAATATTTAGTTTTAATAGGAGAAATTAAAAATCTTCATGGAAAATTTCATCAGGCATTAGATTGATCTGGCTCCAAGCAGTCAGCGAAAATTTAATGTAAGTATTAGAGCCTTGGACCCGTTTGTTGTTATGATTCATATCCTTAGGGCTGTTACTGAGAGGTTTAGGTTTAATAATATTCATCATGATTATTAAGCCTATGGGTTAATCTATCTGACGTATGCCGTTCTTGAAACAGTAATTGTTTGAAGACATATACAGAAGGTATTTACATTACCTCATAGCTGATGTAAGTTTGGCTGTATTATCTGATAATAATGATAAAGCTGCATTCTCATCCTCGCCGTCCAGACCCTGAAAAATAGATAGAAAGTTATTTCTCAGTACACTGTTTGAGGTTTAAAATGGTGAAATATAATATTCTACATCCTAAATTAGTTCACACAAAAGGAGTACCAGGTAGTTCAGGATCCGTACAATTTAAAACAGACACCTGTATTGGTGAAGTAAAACTGCATTATGATTTATAGTGTTTCAGACATACACACAATCTCTATGTGACCTTGGCGAGTCCTTCAAATGAAGCTCACCACAATTCAACTCGATTAACATTCAATTTCCATTTTCCACATAACACATTATGAATATAGCTCGAAATCTGCAGCGTTGTAACACACCATGGCGTTTTTGAGCTTAGACACCTCTCCTTCTTTAGTTCGGTATTCATCGAGATCTTCCTGTATAGCTTCAGCTACTGTAGGGAATGGGCTTCCTCTGTGAGTCTGTATAATAACAAGATATATACGTTCACAATGAGACCTATACTGCAACATCCTAAATTCCTCAGAATGGGGAAAGAATGTCATAGCACATGGGTGTTTTGGCTGTGTCATAAATAAGTTGACAGTGATGTTTATAAAGCCAAAACATCAGACATGTGGCACAGATGCCACTTAATGATCGTGGGAAACATGTGATAATGCTTAAACCAGGGAGGGTGGGATATACCTCTCCCACCCTCCCTGCTTAAACCAAGAATAATCACGAAATTACACAGAATTCTAAGTAGTTGTCTTACCTTGAATCTATATGCAACAACTCCTAAGATACAATAGATGAATTAGCAATGCAGTGATCATAGATCAATCAATTCAACAACGGATTACATTTTTATAACGACCGAGACTTTGTATATGTAGATGCTACTGACTCTAGTGGAGATACACTGACCTGCCAGAGCCTATCTGTCTGACTGTTGAGATCGAATGATTTCTTCTTACGCTGCTGTTGTTTAGGAATCGCCCCTCCTGCAGCGGCAGCAGGAGTTACCTCCTCCGCACCTTCTTCTATCTCTATACTGTTTAATTGTAGTTTCTATAAGAGAGTAAATGATATTGTCGTCAAGTTCATATATTAAAGTGATTGTGAAGGAATCAGGTTTTTTGGTATCATTCTAGAGTTCTCAGTATAATTTAGAAAACTGCTATAAGCTTGTGGCACAGGTCCAACTAATTTTCACTAAAAGTTGAGATTGGTAGGTACTAAAATGGTACTATTTTGTATATGCTATCATTAAAATAGTACCTTTCTAGTGCCTTCACATCTAAACTTTGAGTGAAAGTCAGTTGAAACTGGGCCATATGTTGTTATTGAACCTTATAGCAGTTTTCTAAATTAAACTGAGAACTCCAGAATGATACAAAAACCTGATTCCTTCACAATCACTTTAATTTAATTCAGTCATTTAATAAAGGTCATCCTTCCTCTAACTAGCTGAGATAGATAAAATGATAACGGTGGTAGCCAAAGACCATATCTGGAAGATATTGGTCCGAATAGAATTCAATCGGTATCACAAATATCAGTTAATCTCTCAAACTTTTGCCTTATCAACTGTCCAATAAATACCAGGTTACTGATCACTTTGGCCAACATTACTGAAAAAACTGATGACTGAGCACTTTGATACAGATCAGTATGTGTACCAGGGGATCTTTCAATTAAAAACAGCCAAAATCGCCTCCGATCGCTCACTCAGTGAGTGAGCGATACTTGCTAGGCTCTCGCTCCCAAATCGCTCGGTCATGGATGGAACTATATATATTTGGAGTGAACGATTTGGGAACGAATTTGTCTAATTTAAAGACTAAGTCAGTGTTGATTTAGAGCAGCTGTGGGCAACCTGCGGCCTTTTTGCCAGTGCGGCCTAATGGGTAATATTTTGCGGCCTAATTGTGGCCTTATGCCTGTAAAACTTTTTATACATTAATTTTGATTCCCCTTTTTTATATGGAGAACCAACTATGCATAGCGCTCTGTAAGCTCAAAATATTTCTAAAAAGTGGCCATTCTGTATTATGCAAGAAGCTAAGCTTCCCAGCCACTCTTACTACTTTATCAAGTTGTTGTCCTTTCGAAATAACACAAAACAGTGACCTTTGAATTTTTTTGCAAAACAGTCTCTGTGAACTCCCTTTGTGACAAATGCTCCTGCATTGTGGCTGAAATATTCGATATTGAATTCTTCATTTCACAATCATTTGCGAAAATTTCCCTCCTTTGAGAGAGGGCGGGAGCTGTAAGGTGAAAACTTTGACAGGATCACGAAAAATATTTAAAAAATTTTTTTCGCTCCGCGAAAATACTTCCTTCTCCATCAAACTTTATTTACACTTTGACCCCTGGGAGGGCGCTACAGCATCCCTCCCGCACCCTACCTGCGCTTTGTCATACACATGAAACATGGGGATACACCCATATACACAATCAAATCATGAGGTAAAATGACATCACAAAACTCAAGAAGATTAGTTAAACCAGTATTTCTGCTGAGTTGATGGTTTTTGCAACATACTGCAGTTTTTAGACATAGATCTGTTTTGGTTTTTACATAATAGGAAGTGCCAAAATTGCTACTCTTGTTCCAATTTTATCCCTGAAAGATATGTTGCGGCCTTTTGAGTTGAGCCCGCGTAAAATGTGGCCTTTTTCAAGAAAAGGTTGCCCACCCATGATTTAGAGCAATGTGATAGTCATAACTTGCTTTAGTAAAGCTTCGCTCTTTCTTATTGAAAGACCCCCCAGATTATACATATTTGTGTCTATAAGCAACTCAACTCATCAAGTCGAGGGTAAATAAATCCCACACTTACCAGCACATCATGAGCGAGAGCCTGGTAAGTCCATGTATGATGAAGTGGTGTAGCCAGGTCCATATTTCTGTCTAATAGTACTAATAATGGTCTCTGTAATCCCACGACGAGTGGCTGGGAACTGTCCAACGCGCTACAAGGGAGAGAAAATACACAAATAAAGCTCACTGTGTTTGTTGTCCACAGCCTTCCTGTAGCAAATCTATGAGGGCACAATATTCCAAAGTAAGAGTATCATAGTAATTATACATATCAATGTGCAGTATGTCTATATAAAAAACTTCTCAACTCTCCAAAATGTGAATAACAGACGCCACTTGCAAGGCAATGAACTGACACTTTAACTCTCAGCGTGGCATAACAGAAAACCTGGTCAAAAAAGCAAAATAAACATATGCCTCACCAACATAACTCATCAATTATTTGACAAGTTAGAAATATGAAAATGGATGAAGAGTATCGTTCAGTCTCCTATAAAGCTATAAATTACATAGGCCCATATACAAATGCCAGTATATAACACATACTTGAAAAGTGAATTTCTAGGATCTCGTACATTCTCCCGTAGTTTCTTATCCAGTCTTTCAGCTACCATCTCTGCAGCGTTACCACGGGGACATCTTATGATGGGTACAGCACCTGTAATACAAGGTATGCTCATATCACATGAGAAACAACACAACATTGATTATTTTCATGCACATTGCAACCACTAAAGACTCTCAGTTTAGCAAGAGTACAAATAGTAATCTCTTTGCAAAAGGAAAAGTTCCCAATTTAACACGGGCTAAAATACTGCTTTTTATTGCTAGCTACCTAATAACTCTTTGCAAACTCCCACCTAGGCTAGGGAAACTAGTGCTCGCCAACACTATGAGGCACCCGAAAACAAGCTAAATTAAATTAAATTAAACCTTAGCTGATGTTCACAACTCTAGGGTAGTTCAGGAGAGTTTGTAGAAAAATTTAAAACAGATTAAAAAAACCCCAAAAACCGTAACTCACCAAGTGTTACGAAATAAGAGAATAATCCCTCCACTATTGTATTTATTGTATAATCTATTTCTGTATCCTTCACATCAGCTCTGTTAATCTCTACAGATATAACATAATAAGAACTAAAGTATTGAATATATAAATTACCAATGCAACAATCGCAATAGTAAAAGTAGATAGTGGGGATAATTTTAAATTGCCTTCTCTATCACCTGCGTACATTGATGTCTAAAAAAATGATTTAATCAACATCTTCTTCACTATGAAGATTTTTTCTGAAAATAAGCAGCATAAAACCAGAACAACAACAGTGTTCAGGCAAGAGTTGTCTGATGTTGCTTGTTTGTGTATCTCAAAGAACAGTTGCGGACATAGACTTAGTAAAAAACCTAGACAGGACACCATATGGAGCATAAGCATTGAGGCATTTAATTGTGGGCGATGTAACAACATTGGAAGGTATAGAAGCAATCATGCTATCATTGATTTACTGTTCAAAATCCAGGTTTTTTTGTTGATAATTCGTTCAATTTTGTTCAGATTTTGAGTTTGAAAATTACAATAGATTTAGCAGCTTGTCCTGAACAGTTTGATACTAATTTTACGCAAAAAAATTTTTGAAGAAGAAATAGCATCATGCTTCTGATTGTAAAGCGATTTTCAAATTCAAAATTGATCGAGTTATGAACAAAAAACTTGGATTATGGACAGTAAATCAATGATAGCGTCATTGCTTCTACACCTTCCAATGTCGTTACGTCGCCCACAATTAAGTGCCTCACTTCAGGTGCAAATAGTGTCCTGTCTAGGTTTACTATTCAGACTATGGTTGCGGATGATTTGAGTAAAGTTCACATTTTCGATTAACACAACAGGTGAAAATCAACTGAGTAATTAAGAATTCATGAACTGCTATGCGACAACTGATTTTATTCCAACTTTACATCAATTTGATGGCTACTTACCATAATAACTGGCTGAGTCTGTCTCTTTGGGACGGAGAGAGAACATGTCTTCCTCCAAACTGATGAAATTCAAATACTGGTCAAACACCTGTCGAGAAAATAGAGTTGTATTCACTCTTTATATTGTAGAAAACATAGATGGATTTGTGCTCAATAATTATTATATGCATTGCATGGCTATGCCATCCTCCCATCCCATGCAAACGTGTCATATCAATAGAAACTAGTATAATGAATTTGCTTATTGTATCTAGGTGTGGAAACTACAACCAAAGTCACTAATCAATTGAAGTAAGGTACTCTCACTAGTTAGAACTGCCTAGCTTTAAAAATTTAAAGCATGTATTAATCATTTGTAGTAAATGTGTTTCTATATATGTATCACATCTTGCTAATGCCTTCACCCACCCCTAAACTGGAAATGCTTCTTAGGATCAGTATGCTGGCTAGTATGAAAACTTGCTCAGGAAATAACAGGTTTGGGAAGTGAAAAATACATTCGGCAAGAGTACTTAATTTATTATATAGCTAGTGGCGGCTGTCGTGAAGCACAAGGATACTCCCAACGTAGGGTCCTGCAGACTTTATGTACTACTGCAATAGACTATAAAAAAACTTGATTCCATTTTATAGTCTCGATACCCTGTGAAACCAGGTGAGAAACCTTGATGTTGCTCGCTTTATTTGTTTCCGGTATAACCAGTATGGGTCTACAGACTGTATACTAATGTTGATGCCCTTCCTGACACCAACGTGATACGCCGGGAATTGAGCACGGAGCCTCTCGATCGAAAGGCCCATACCCTATCCGTTGCACCACTACTACAATACACTTAGCACTGACCTTATGAACCTGTGTTATAGACGATGATGATATTGCTGCTTGAGCTAAGTCCTCTAACATAGATCTGTTTATTGCGGTGATGAAGTTGAAGTAATATGACTCATACAACTGGTCACCAAGATCCTGTCAAGTAAAATGATGTAACTTTACTAACAGTATGACAGCTTATAGGAATTTGCAAATTTAGGTAAAGACACTCTCAATAAAGTATAGCAAGATGTGGGATAGTGCTGAAAGGTTCATATGTTGGCACAGGAGTTGTAGTGTTGTGTCTCATTTGTGAACCATTTCATGATTAATTATCTCAGTCCCCAGCACCTTCATTTCTATCCATTCCATTTCCATTTCAAGACATCTGGATTTTCAATCTGTAATGCCGAAGAGGTTTTTTTGAGATGACCATGTTTCCAACAGCTAATAAGCCAAGTTTCAGAAAATTTGCAGTGTCTTTTTCTCAAAGTTTCAAGCAAAATGACGTCAACCATAAAAATGACCCAAATAAGCCTCGCAGTTTAACAACTAGGGATTACCACACTGATGACGCGTTATACTATTGTATGTATATCTCAGAGAGTGAATTAATTCACTTAGCTTAAGTACCATCATAAGGAATTCGGTGTGACGACCGAGTTTAATTTTACAAATAAGGAACACGTACATGTTAGGTACTCGTACTAAATTGACACTAATGATCAGAGATACAAAAATTAATAGTGTAGTCTTGATGTGAGTGTGAGGGATCACTAGGGAAGTTTATGGGATACTCACCTTAGATATGCGTTTAATGTTATCCTCTGTCGGTAACACAAAGTATATAGCTGGTACATCAGGTATTGACTCCCTATCTGAATGCAGCTGCTGATGTAAAGTAATACCAGCATCTCTTAACTCTTTCACGCTTAGAAGGGGTGAGATGATATCCTGACCGCATCTGTCATATATCAGTATCTTCCACTGAGGTTCTGTGTTTGTGGATTTAGTAACTTGCTGATTGAAGTTCAGCATACGCCGAATGGCGACTAAAAGTAAACAAGAATATAGAGGCCTGGATAAATCAGTTTTCTTATAATTTTTTTTCAGTTCATGTATTGCCTACCACAACAGGAATCAGAAAGCAACATATATGACACACTCGCATATTCACTACCCTACCATTGATGATTGACCAGTGCCAAATATTTTGGACTCATGAGACTCATGCTGACATCATCATACCCAAGCATTCTGTTATTGTACCAAAAGCAGAGTTAGCCGTTAGGTTGTAAGTTTCAGTATTTGTGACTGGTGATGTGGTGATAAAAACTAGACTAGAGTAGTAGACCTAAGTTAGTAGGTAGTAGTGGTAGAACTACAACTAAACTAGATTCACAAATGTAGCTTACCCGTCTGCCTCTGTTTTACACTAAGGCTCATCTTTCTCGTGAATTATCTTTTGTAAATATACAAGTGGCTGCCAAAGAAATATTCTATGGCGGGTAATGGCTTCTTAGTGACTCTAATACATAGAGTTGCACAGTCTGTTACTTAATTATTGTTATGATCATTCACTTTTTTTCTGAGTTGTCAGATGTGCAGAGGTAATCACAACCTTAAGATTTGAGCTCTAAGATCAAATTTAAATAAATCATCGACTAGGCGTTTAGTTCATGATAAGAGATCAAGGAAGTAAGGGTTGGTGTTATATAGTAACAGAAGGTGGGCAACTCCAAGTCTACATCAAAATCACCCTAGAAAGAAAGAGAGACAATTACTGGTCCGACTTTGTGCAAGTTAGACAAATCAACTCAGGTTGATCTTTGATCATCATTGCACCGTAATCCCTAGCTACTGAAGTAAGTTAATTGCTCTCGAGTACAAAAGCTGAGAAATCACCTACCACCAACAGGAGAAGGTTAGCATCATAAGACCACATGTAATAAGACCAATTGGACCACTTGTGCACTGCTGCCAGAGCCTAGATACGCTCTGCTCTACGGTGCAAAGAGACTCTCATATATAAATATATTATATATTATTAGTAGGATGTCCTGGGACATTTTTCTAGAAGTAAATGACAAGATGGCTCACATTAGAGTATCCGAGGCTTTTAAATACAGAGACTACAAGGTATTATCGTATCATCACGATCAATTACGAAATAGAAAGCCAGACTAAAAATACAACTATACAGTCAGTTTGACGAAAGTAGAAGAGTTTATGCACTATAATTTTTTTATTCTGCATATGATGGCTATTTTGAATGATTTGAGATTATGATACTGCTCAGCAGCTCAACGGTCCGTGAGGGAAGGGGGAAGTTTGCTAGGGAGAATCTAATTCGTCCTGATAGCTAAAGACCCTCGCATTTCTGTGCCTGTGAGCGCTTTTAACAATTAAATGCAATAGAGTGGCATCTATACTCGAGACCGAGTTGTTTATCAGTCAAAAGCGATTATCAGATAAATAATCATAAAATGGATATTGTGCCTTTGCCTTGTTTCAGCTTTTTGGCAATTAAGAGTTATATATTTTCTTTGATGAAAACAAGCTGAAAGACAATACAAAGGTAATCTCAAGCTTTCTCGTATAAGCTATTCATAGCAG
Source organism: Membranipora membranacea (assembly GCA_914767715.1). Classification (NCBI taxonomy): domain Eukaryota; kingdom Metazoa; phylum Bryozoa; class Gymnolaemata; order Cheilostomatida; family Membraniporidae; genus Membranipora; species Membranipora membranacea. Next base: position 7,975,030 of record OU612072.1, on the reverse strand, counting down.
CACTCGTTCAGCTTTCTGATTAACCAGCAGTGCATATCTGTAGCTTCTATTGTTGAGATAACAGGGTCGTAGTTTTATGTTATTGTAGGGGAGGAAGAACCCGAGGGGAATTAAAGCATCACTAAGAGGGGTGCTGCAAGCTCCTCCAAAGCAGTATAACATATGCAAATATCAAATGGAAATCCCTGAGCCTGCCATGGATTATTCAATTAACATGTATAATAATGTTTAGGCCATTCTATCCTGCAGATTTTCTAGGGGAGGCAGTGCCTCCCTGCCTCCCCTAGAACCAAGAGCCTGGACAACCAGTTCTCATAATGCAGCTAATTTGCGATTTACTAAATTTTACTTTTATTTAGAAGATAGATTTGATGGTAGGCCTACACCGTTGGGATTATCGAGGACTGGAGACACAGTGTTTAACCTGCACCGCTTCCATTCTATTTGTGGGGGTGAGTTGTAATATTATATTTCTCAAACTGCAGCAGAGAATGTCGACGGCAAAATATTTGTTAAAATAATAACAATTGCCTAAACAATGGATTTGGAACAAAATTGTAAATTTTAAACCTACATAGTGACACATTTAGGAATTAATCCTCTCACTAGAATTTGCTAAACCACATATATCTATATCTTACAGTTTTGAGAGTTTTTGTCTTGGTGCTGTTGATTGGAAACATGTTAAGATCAGAAAGTCTTCAAACAGCAGGTCTGCTAACCACAATTCAATTATAAAGGCATCAATCTCATGGCAATATGTGACGCTCACTACCGGTTTCTTAACATCGACTGTTGAGCTGATGGTAGTTTGCAGGACACATATGTCTTGGCTGATGGGTGGTGGTTTGGATATCGCTGATGGTGAGCATACCCAGTCTGTCGTTAGGAAAGCTAGAAAATGGCTTTTCATTATGAAACATCTATCATTCCTCAAGGTGCCTAAACCAATCAGATTGAGATGCTATGTCACGTTCATTGAGTGCGTTTTTATTTACCATCTGTGCACTGTTTTCGGTCATATGTCCAATTCATGTCGAGAATCTATTGACAACGTGATCTCCACAGCAGGTTATCTAGCAGAATGCAGATTCTCCAACATATCTGATGTTTATGAACGTTGTTTTCACAATAAGTGCCTTAGAATGTACGCCACTGAGAATGACCCTCTTTTTGAGCTAGATAAGCTACCTTCAGGGCGCTACCGTGTAAGAACTGTTTTAGAGCACAATACATCAAATTTTTAAATAATAAATTTTCCTGAGCATCATTTTATAACGGTACAACACTGCAACATTTTTATATTGTACAGTATTTTAATATTTTTATTATGGGCTCAACAGACGCTTTTATTTCTCAACCACTTGGCAGAGACAGAATAAATTATCCTATCCTATCCTAATTTAAAATATAATAATTCACTGATATACATTTTGTCCATCCCATCCCATCAGATTTGGCATGTCAAGGTTTAAAACTCCATTATGGTGGAGTCTGTTATAAAATATTTGACAAGACTGTAATGATTCAATGACCATTGGATTGAAACAAAATGTTCTCAGAGGAAATGCATTCTTTTCAAATTTTAATTCAAAATTCACTCGTGATTTACTATTCTTAGCATTGTGTTGGACTTATCGTGACTAAAGCTATTTCACAATTTTCTTGTAGATGGTATAAGATCGGTTCCACTACCTGATGAGAGAGGGCTCCCGTATGTATTTCTTTGCGATGAAGGGTTCCCATTCAAGCCATGGTTTATGAGGCCATAACCTGGTAGCAATCTTGGAACTCTTGATGAGAAGATATTTAGCTACAGACTGAGCCGTGCTAGAAGAGTTATTGAGAATACATTTGGTAAGGCAAAGTTGACACTGTTGCGTGTGAAATCATAACAAGGCTTACAATTCCTCATCCAAACACCATTATTCATTATTATCATCACCAGCCTCCCCCTCCCGCCTCCCCCTCCCCCTCCCCTCAAACTCTCATTAGAAGTGTTATGGTAGTTTAAACTAAATAATCACTTAGGTAGCGCCAGAGTAGGCTGCACCTAAACTTGCTCTCTAGTTTTTCAGCAATTACTCTGTCAGAACATGGACTATAACATCAGAAACATACTGACGGATAGATCTTGACGCTGCCGTTTGACTGATCTAAGCTGGATAAACGTACCGACCCAGCAAATGCCGCACTGTAAAACGGCAGAACAGCTTTTTTGAATTTTATATGAGATTTTTCAACTAGTGCAATATTTTTCCATCAATTTTTATGTAAACATTTCAATTTTGTCAACCTTTTTAGGAGTGATACCGGAAATGTCTAAATAAACAAACAAACAAACAAACTTAATCACTCATTGCTCACTTATAACTTATCCCTGTATCTGATACCCCAGGCGTTGAATAAGTTACGTTGTTTACAGTGTTCTGTCCACAATCACCAGATTCAAAGGATTAGATTCCTGATATACATACATATGTATACTTCACTGTTTAGCAGTGGTAGATAATAATATATTACTTATGTTATTTTCAGGGATACTGACAGCTAGATGGCGGGTACTCACTACAAAGATGACAGTGCACAATATTCCACGAAAAAGAAGGATCGTAAAAGCTACCTGTGTGCTCCACATTATCTTACAGGAGCAGATTATAGCTACTCATATACCAGAAGGCTTTTCTGACCATGAGGCAGCAAGTTATCAGGTTAGGAGCATGGATAGATGAGGTTGGGGAGTATGGTGAATGGTATTAATCTTTCGGTAAGAGTGAAGAAAGTGACAGGTTTTGTAGATTTTTTAGCAGCGTTGCCGAGTTGGACCTGTTTAAAGGGAGTTTGATCTTGGTACACAGCACTGGTTTGTGAAGGTGAGTTGTAATCTTGTGTACATTCAACTGCACCACAAAATGTCAGCGGCAAAGCATTTGTTGTAATAGTAAGCTGCAGGTAGCAAATAACAGCTATTCAAGAGATTTAACACATATAATATCGAATATAGGGGAAAGTAGGCTGAATATCAGTGTATTATGCTCCAGTACAACAGCCACCTCAATCTTGATCAGATAGCTGCCAATACGTTAAGGTGAGAATTGTGTTTTTCTCTCAACAACTTGACTAAACTTTCGCCATGGGATTTGTTATTTCCAGAGTGATGTTAAACTCTTGGTAGTTTCTCATAAAATTGTTGCAATTTTCCGTTTTCTTGGAGTTAAGACAGTAAGCCATCATCTGCATAGTGATTTTTTGGTTATAAAAGACAATGTAAAGGATATGTAAGGAAGGATATGCCGATCGATTCTTTGAGATGTTTCAACTAAACCGTTACATCTTGGTGAAGATACCACAATATCATCTCTGGACGCCTTGATATCTACTCACAGACTTTTTCTGATATGTGCAGGTAAGATATCAATATTTTAAAATAGGATTAGCGCCCACATATTGCCAGGTGGTGGATTTACACCTCTGACTGCATATTTTTTCCCCAAAAAACTAACAGAACTATATATATTTATTTCAATAATTCATCAGTATTTTTTAGTAGGCCCTGACCAGTTTGAAGTCGACTAGTTGAGAGTCGTTAAACTAGGAATCACCAAAGTTTGTAGTTTATATTGCTGATTGTGCTCATCTTTGAAGCAGGGTTATCCTCTCTTGGGTACAGGTGCGGATAGTATTCATGTTACCCCCAATACCTGTACCTGATGGAATCCCTGCAACTCTTAGTATCAAAGGGGCGGAGGGGATTAATTTCACTGAGTGTGGGGTGTGCAAACACAGTCGTCAGTTGTCATTTATTTTTTAGGTTGTTATGGGTACATTGTACTGCTGCTGACAGCCTAATGGTCAATACTTTTGGCTTTGCATTGGTTTTAAAGCTGTCTTAGTTGGAGTCCAACCCTTGCACCCCAACTGTATAGATTATTGGAGGCTTCTATCACCAACTCTAAGTAAGACCTGTTAACAGTTTAACTTCAACCCATTCTCCATTAAACACAATCATATTAATTGAGTAACCAAATTTTTTGTGAATGGTAAGTTTGATATAGCATTGATTCCCATTAGTGACATGACGCAAACTTTCTGGTGAATACAGCATATTCTCTTCCTAAACTTGAAAATCAGATGAGACACCACAGATAAGACTACTGGCTTGTATTAATCAAATTCACCAGATTAATAATGTACAGCACCTTCTAATGTTAACCGAAATATCCAATGCCAACTTTAATGATAATTTTGTCAGTACCTATTTTCAGATATCAGTTGCGTCATGCTGAAAGCAGTTGGATTAACTTGCTCTGGTATACGCTTCCTACTTATCTATCGTGGAAGGGATCGTGATGCTGTCGAATAATATTATACACACACACGTACTCACGGGAGTGTAACAAGGTGAGAGATAACAGACTCTCACTCTGCCTACTGGTATTTTGTTCGTACTTGTATCAGGTAAAAGGAATGTATTAAACACCCTCAATACCAAGATTCTGACCACCCAAAATTTATTGCCAGTTTTCTCCTCACAGTTCTGAGTGAGAATTCATCTAAATTCATTGATGACTTGTTGTGTGTACTGCTTTGTATACAATAAATAATTTTTTGTCAACTTATTTATTTGAATTATCTATTTATTCGATTATCTGCTCAGTAGGATCATGAAATTGTCTAAATTCACATACTGTACCAGTTAATCAGACCGCTAACAATCAAATCAATTAAGTCATATTAAATACATAAATATTTATGCATTAGTTCCACGAATGGTGAACTATTTAAAGTTATGATCCTCTTGCCAGATGCAGCGCAAACTCTCATGTGAATCCGGAGCAATGTAAATTATGTAAAATAATTATATCAGACTTGTATCTTGTAGTTCAAGTCTGCTGTGAGGAAGATATTGGGGTCTGGAAGCATACATGCACATATGACCGGAGTGCACTGTTATTATGACAGTGGAGGAAAGTTCCGAGTAAAACGACTCACAGCAAAGAAGAAAAGGATTCTCTCCGAGCAAAAATCCTAACCAAAAATAATGTAAGTAACATAACAGTGTGGGGCTACCTTGCACACAAAGCTTCAGCTATTAACTCCTTAGATGTAATAGATGTAATAGTTTCTCATTGCCAATTCGATTGCCCCAACAAACGAAAGCCGCCACAGTGTGAATTTCTTTCTATGCTTTAAGAGGATGCATCAAATTTACTGTCACTTGATATGTTTTAGGTTGAGTTGGTGGGTTGAAAGCAGTCATTGCCAAGTTGCAAACTGAAATGTACATGATGATTTATGGATCACATGATGATTTATGGATCCATTGCATTACCTGGGAAATCTCGGAGAGTAAAACTAGCACTGGATGAATCAATAGATCGATAGCCAGAATACAGCCTGTGATATTATTACAAGGTTATTTCTGCTCTGATAACTTGGCAGTCTATAATTGTTTGATTTCTGCCAACGGAGACAAAAATATCAGGAAAACGTGTCATGACGATTTTGCCCGCAGTTCTGTACCTCTTCATAATCACATCACATTTAATTTCTTGCAGAAGAGAGATAGGTATTGTCATGGTGAGGAGATGTGAGACTTTACTGAGTCAATTTTCAAAGCACAGACTCTAGCTGTTGAAACTGATGTAATAACAATCTACATTTTCTCATGATATTGTAAGTGGGGGCATTAAAAGTAACAGGGGGCATCGAATCTGTGGGGGCAAGTAATCTGGGCATTAAAACTAACAGGGGGCATTGAATCTGTGGGGGCAAGTAATCTGGGCATTAAAAGTAACAGGGGGCATCGAATTTGTGGGGGCAAGTAATCTGGGCATTAAAAGTAACAGGGGCATCGAATCTGTGGGGGCAAGTAATCTGGGCATTAAAAGTAACAGGTGGCATCGAATCTGTGGGGGCAAGGAATCTGGGCATTAAAAGTAACAGGGGGCATCGAATCTGTGGGGGCAAGGAATCTGGACATTAAAAGTAACAGGGGGCATCGAATCTGTGGGGGCAAGGAATCTGGGCATTAAAAGTGCGTTCAGCTTCACCCGCATCAAATCTGGGCCGCGCTGCGAAGGGCTGGGGCTCTCCTTGCGCGTTCAGGTATATTAGGCAGGCTGCCAAGGGGCACTTATTTGTTCTAACGCATTGAAAATTTGTGAATTCATGAATCATGCTATGCTCCCTTTACCGGACAATCACGCTTGAAAAATTCTAAAATTGCTAGAATAAACACTATCCTAGCTCACGTCAAGGATATGGAGACAAATTACCCTGAAGCATGTATAAAGATCATGGGTGATTGTTATCAACTGCCCATCAAACTCAACAACTACTACTAGATCGTTAAAAAACCCACACGTAACAAGAGAACTTTGGACAAGTGCTTTGTCCGTGTAAAAAATGGATATAGCCAATGCCGTCAATTAGGAAAGTTAGGAAAATCTGATCACCATGTTATGCATCTAATACCCACCTACAGACCTCTCTCAACCAACAAACCAATATATATTTCATGCCGTAATTATTCTGATGAAAAATGCAATAGTTTCCTTGCTTGATTTGACACTACAATCTGGGAAAACCTAACCCGTGAAGACGACAACATAGACACTCAAACCAACGTCATATCAGATTATATCACATTCTGCACAGACCTCTGCATCCCACCTAAAACAGTAAAGAAACAGCCCAACCAAAAACCCTGGATCAACAAAAACATCGAACGCTTAATAGATCAGAAACACTATGCTCATCAAATTGGAAATAAAAACTATCATAAACTGAAAAGAAATGTTAGCACAACAATCAAAATATCCAAACAAGAATACTCTGCCAAAATACAGCAGCACCTAGTAAACGAACCTGCCAGAGCGTGGAACGATATTAAAAAACTCAGCGGATTACCTACAAATGACACTACCCCTACTACAAGCACAGACTTCAAACAAAAAGAGCTCAACAACTTTTGCCGTTTTGAAAAACCAAACATTAGCCGACCAATTGTAGATTCAACAAAAGTGACAGCACCTGTTTTTGAAATTAACGACGACACAGTCATAAAGCAACTGAAATCTCTAAATCCTTGCAAAGGGCCAGGGCCAGATGGAGTCATACCTAAAGTCCTGAAACTTTGTGCCTACCAACTAGCACCAGTCATTACCAAACTATTCACATGCTCTATTAAAAACCACAAAAACTCTGGAAAACAGCTATTATTAAACCTATACCAAAAGTTAACAAACCTACTCAGCTGAAAGACTACCGACCGATAGCTCGTACTAGCTGCCTATGCAAGATCCTGGAAAGACTCATCAAATATTATGTAACACAACACACACCAATGGACCCATACCAATTTGCATACAGAACTAATCGATCAACTCAAGACGCAGTTATGTGCCTCCAACATCCATATCTCCAACATCCATATTCAACTTCCTTGATAAAGCCCAGACAAACTACGCTCGCTGTCTCTTCCTAGATTTTTCATCAGCCTTCAATACAATTAGAGTAGAATATCTAATCCCATCACTGCAACACCTCGACTCAAAAATTACACAATGGATTATAAGCTTTCTCAGTAATCGCAGACAACAAACAATATCCATTAATAATAACTTACTCTCAGATACACTCATTACCAACACTGGCGCCCCACAAGGATCTGTACTAAGCCCTCTATTGTTTTCATTGTATACTGATGAAATTAGATCTAGATGTCAGAAATTTCATGTCTTAAAATATACAGATGATACTTGTTTAATTGGACTCATAGGTAATTCCTCTGATTTAGATTGTTATTTTTCTGAAGTAAATAGAATAGCTAATCAATGCTCAGATCTGGACCTCCTTTTAAACGCAGGCAAAACTAAAGAAATGTTATTTTCAACTAAACGTGAAAGACCTGTCAGCCCTAGCCTCTTACTTAATGGATCAGTTATTTCTTTCTGTGAGACTACTAAATATCTTGGTGTTGAGATTGGCCAGAAGCTTAGATTTGAAGCCCACATCCAAAATGTTGTTTGCAAGGCAAATCAAAGAATGTATAATAATTAAAACTTTCTGTATTTGAGTACCAAGCCACTTGCATGCATGCTTTTTAAAAGTTTTATTGTTTCACTTATAATGATTATCTACCAGTCCTCTATCCTGCCATTTATCTACGAGATAAGAAGGACATGCTCAAAATATTTAAAGATGCTTCCTCACTCGGATTACAACTAAATTATGATCTCGACACTCTAGTTAACACTCATTTAAAAAATCGTGTAATGAAGATATTCACTGATGACGAACTTTTTATCCATAACTACCTCGAACGATGCCCCTCAGGTTGGCTTAGTCACCCTAAATACCGCACTGCCTGGGGCAAAGACTGCTTTTTGAGACATATGTGCATTTATATTAATAATACAATTTTTTAACTACTTTTTAATAATACTATTTTTGCATGCAAGGCAACTTCATTATTTTTAGCAGAGTACGTCTACCAGCAACCTTTTTCTCACAACTTTTACAGTTAGTGATAGAATACAAATCAATCAATCAATCAATCAATCAATCAATCAATCAATCAATCAATCAATCAATCAACCTTCATGATGTTATGATTTTGCGTCTCCATTCTTGCCCATATTGTGTCTCACAACATCCGGATATTCAGGGTATGCTTTGATTTTTATTTATGACCAAAACTTATCGCCCAAGGTGGGGCTCGAACCCACGACCCTGGGATTAAGAGTCCCATGCTCTACCGACTGAGCTACCCAGGCAGATATTGATGTTGGCCAAGGCTACATCGAACAGTTATGATGGATACCAATCATCTCAAAGCACATACCAAACTAGCAACAGGTGTCCGTTCCCTTGCCTGAGGTTATCTGATAATAATAGTGAAAGTGATCGTAATAATAATGATAGGTTACACCAATGATCACTGTTCGCTGTTCGCCTACCATATCTACCATATCTACCATATCTACCATATCTACCATATCTACCATATCTACCATATCTACCATATCTACCATATCTACCATATCTACCATATCTACCATATCTACCATATCTACCATATCTACCATATCTACCATATCTACCATATCGGGAGAAACCCCACATAACAGACCTCTAACAATGTGATCTGGGGTGCTCTTTCAAACAATCAGCTTAATTCAACCAAAGTCCACAGTCGTGCTTTAATAACAGCTACTCAACTCACATCACTACTAACAGATGAAATATAAAAAAAGTTAAAAAATAAATATTTTCTGAATGTAAATGTTGAAAGTTACATGTCAGGTGAACTGTATTCATGACTGCTGATTTTTAAAACATATTTGCGTAATATTTGAATAGCCCAATCTTCAGCTTTCTATGCTGAGTGACGAGACAAGACCAAATAGGTTTCTTTAAAGGTGCAACAACTCACACAAAATCGACTTTAGTTGATAAAATAGATTGTATATACACTAACTGTTATAGATCTTGGAAAATATCTGAGATAATTCAGAAATAAGGAAAAAACTAAATATAGTTGGTTTTTATGGACATGATATTTGGTTCATTATATAAATAAAGATAGTGGTCCACCTTTCCAGTTCTGTCCAATCAAGTGGTGGGATTCATTACTCAATAGCATCTGTAGTAAATAGATGACTGCTGGAGTTAATAGACAGAAAATCCATGTCATCGTAATTATTTCACTCAATAGATTTTCTTTCAAACAAACATTAGGCAAATTTGTAGCATTGTGATTGTTGCTCTCCTAGACCAGGTTCCTGTATGAAAATAAGTAAATGAATATATATCGACAAGTAAGGAATATAAGCCAATGAGATTAAAATAAAATTACGTCATGATGTGTTCCCAAGCCTTGAACTTCATCATTCTCATTTGCATAATCTAAAAAACTTCATATTTACTATGGTTTCCATGCTTCGAATGACTGGTCCACTCCCATATCGAATGAATGAAAAGAGATTTACCGCGGCCCTAGATCTAAGTCAAGTCAATTCACGTCATTGTGTGTAAGCGTGAGTGCCCATGCCATTGAATTGTACTATTCTTAGAATAGCATTTTCAACTCACCTTTCTCCAATCAGGGAGCTGTATTTTCCAATAGACATTCTCACAATTTTCATTTGACATCGAGCTCAGTCCCTAGTAGCTTTTTGGAGTTTGCGCAATGTTTGATTATTAAAAAAATCAATTTTCTGTGAGCAACAATTTGTATAAACTAGTGTCTTTTTCTTTTATTTGGTTGTTATTTCGAACATAACTTTTATTTATGCCTGTCTTGATAATATAAAACAATAAAACACTATGAGACAAATCCATAAATCGATGAATATTTTATTAGAGACTGCACTATTAGTCAGGTGACTGTCACGTGGTCATACAGTAAATATGGCACCCTCTACTAGGGACAGCCAATCACATAGCATTTCACATAGCAAATCACATAGACATCTATAAACTTAAATTATTAGAGGATTGAGGAGTTCATAAAATCAAGTAAGTATTCCTAAATTGAGTGATTACTGTTTATAAGGCTATGAGTGAGCTGCTGTTCCAGGATTGAGTTCAGTGGCCCATGCGTACGGAAGTTGACCTAAATGCTAATTCCATGTATTGAATGGCCCTCGAAAGGATGACACATAGACATATGGAAACATAGAATATGTCATCTATATTAAATTAATCATCACTTTACAGTGTTACAGTAGATATTCACTATGGTTCCATGGATCGATTATGTAAGGATTTCGGTAGTAATCGCCCCATGGAAATGGCATTAAAGTCAAATTCCGATTGTGACGAATGACTTTTTGGACGAATATCCAAACCGTGTTTATTCGACCTATTTCCTAATTGGCATCGTCGTAGCTGAATGGTTAGCGGCGCTTGCACACAATGCCTTCAAAGGGCTTTTAACGCGGGAGGCCAGGGTTCAAATCTCGGCCACGGTAGATTCTTTTCATGTTTTTCCCATCAATTGGAGTGAACCACAAAATCGACCCATGGAACCATAGTGATTATGGCTGTGTGACAAGACTAGAGGCGCAAAGAACAGTGCGGTACACAAAAGTTTTAGTGACAATTCCTTTGAAGAACTCCTTGGCATGTTGTGCCATTTACAGGAAGTATAAATTCCTTTTTGGAGAAAAAACTCCGTGGGGTCAGCTATCTGCAATCGATTTGAAAATCCAACCTATTTTGTTGAACAAAATTAAAAACCTTTATTTCTATTATAATCACAATTAAACAGGAAATATTAAAATTTAGAAACCTTCTCAATCACAATGAAATGCAGTGTTAGGAAGAAAGGCGTCATGAAATAAACAGTTAATTTTAAATATTAAGTTATTGAACTAAATATGGAATTATTTTGTGTAATTTAAACATCGAGATCTTTTTACAGAAAATTTGCTCAGGTGAGAGTAAGGTGATATTTGAAATTCAAAGCTGGATCATTAGTGCTTCTCTTTATTATCATGCTACATTTGTCATAATATATGTGATAAATAATGATTTGAATTTTTGGTCAATTATAGTCTCATGAAGATCCGAATATGACGCCTAATGAACGTCGTCACATTTTGTTATTATCCCTATTTCCCTGGCTGCCATTCTAGAAATGAGTTCTGCTCTATTGATAGCTTACAAGAAAATGAAAATTCATGGTCTTATCTGTTCAGTGCTCCTTTCTAATGAGGGACAACTCCTGGTACAACCCCATTATGAATATAATCAATATCTCTGACCTGGCCACCTATTATGACCATCTATACAAGATTGTGTTTGTTACAAACAGTAGAAAACAAAGAGTCTTGGCTATCTCCTTTGTGATAACTGGCAGAACTCCAATAATCATTATGATTCCAACTTTGATTGTTATTTTCTAGGACACCCTTGTTACTATCTCTAGACAGGTCATCTCATCACAACTAACTAACTGTACCTTACATCCAGCCTCCCACCAACATTATCATCCACTTAAAGAATTAATAATTGCTTCAAGACTGCTTTAAACAACAATCATCTTTAACAACATGTAAGTACACAGTCCCTATGAAGTGTCACCGTGACCCAAATTCATACAGTTTGCTGAAATTGCAGTCCTCTAGTACACAAGGATTTATATCAATCACTCCCGGTGTGAACCTCTGCCTGGAGGTGAAGATTTAGAGGAATCAGATGGCACACCGTATTTTAATTTTTTTTCACCGCAGATAAACCTCACTCTATTTTGAATTCTGTGGATAGGCAGAACGTCCTGGAATTAATCGATTTTCTCATTACCGTAATATTAATAATAAGTCTCAGAGTTGAAGCTGATAAAGGGTAAATAATTTTACGCTCAAATTCTTGTGTTCACATATGCAGAGTTGTGGGTCGACAGGTGAATAAGTCATTGACTTTTGGAAAAAAATTCACTGCATGATTTTAGATTGTCGTAGCTCTTTGCCGATACTGTTAGACCAACACCCTAGTGACAGCGGGGTTATGAGGTCATCAAAACCGGTGAATGTTTGGAAGGCAAAATTTTGACAAGTTGTGATCACCATGATAGCATTGGGAGTTGCCATAAACTGTGATTGACTGGTATAGCTGGGATAGCGGTGATAATTCTGTAGGAGATATTTCATTGGCTAATGGCTTCAATGTTAGCAATGAGATGAAGGCGTGAACATCGAGTTCCTCAGTCACTCACAACCCTACATGTAAAGATACCTTGTGATGAAGACAGCTACCATGGTCTTGTTCAAATGAATGGGCTCTTACTGTTAAAATAGAATGGTATTGAGATCAGATTTTGGACTATTTGCTTATGGGTATTTAATTTGGGTTAAAATATTGCTGGATGGAGTTTGAGTACATATAAATGATCCCAACAAACATCTTAGTACACAAAATTATTGGATTATTGATCACATAATCACAATATTATGCTTGATTTTATGTATTATTCTGGAGTCGGTAATATGAATGATTTTCAGGGCTGTAGTTTGAGAAAGCTAGCATTTGCTTTATTGCAATGAATGCTACGTCAGCCAAATTATTTGAAGCTGTCTAAATATCTTATTAATTTTTAAGCAAACTCAAACAAGACACTTTGTAATCATTACAGTCATAAAGTCACGCTGTGGGGCTTGTGTGTCACGATAATTGATTTTCAAAAACAACAAACCTATTTTCTTGAGATCTGCTCCCAGCTATGATATGTAGAGTTAGTTGCGATGATCTCAATTGCTCATAATATTGCTGGATCAATTTGTCAGACTTACTCTAAAATTGATTGTAAAATAAATTTGAATATTCAGCTTGTAATGGCGAAGATACTAGGATACTCTAATAGTCATTGGTAATGGCACATCAAGCTTCTTAGCTCATTGTGTATAATTTTTCAGGTGGAGATAAAGCTCAATATTAAATCGTCAGATGTAACACTTTTATAACGACAAAGCCATTAAGATGGAGAGTTATAATAAGCAGCTGAGGGATAAAAGGGAGCTAGAGAAGAAGCTGAATATGTACGCTAAAGAGCAGAAATCTAAAATCAATCTAATCAACCTGGAGCGTACTCACCTACAGGGTGGACTGCTGGTAAGCCTAACTCACATGGAGAAGATTAATCTTATCTCGAAGGCCCTTTTTTCACAAACAGAACTAAAAAGAAAGGGGCCTTTGAGATAAGGATGATTTAAAAAGGGGTCTAAAAAATATCTCAAAGGCCACTATTTCACAAACGAAACGAAAAAGGGCCTTTGAGGGGAAGGGGCTTGGGATCTGTGGTATTGAGTTGACGCTGACATCAGATATCATTACCATCAGACTCAGCTACGCAGCCTACCAGTGAATTTGTGGTTTAGGCTGTATAAATCAATATTCTCTCATGAAAAAGAAATTAACGTAGCTCTGTCAGGATGAGCAAACGTAGATGTCAATGCATGAGCTGCTAAGGTTGCATCTGTGCTGCCTTGTTTTGTGATTTTGTGAAAGCATAATTTTTCTGATATTTAATTCAGGAATCCGATTATTCGTTTGCCAAAATTATGAGCAGGCCTATTTTAGTATTGTAGATGTTTATTTTAACATCAAAGGTCTGAGCCCTATATGTTTAGTAAAAAAATTAACAGACTTCCAAAGAATCTAAACTTCCTTTCACCAGTTTTTAACTTCTCAAGTTGATCATGTTGTTTGAGCAGGCTGTATGGGTGGCCTGTTTCCCATTACTTGTATTTTTAATTTCACAAAATTAGATTCTTTGAGCACATACATTTGGGGAACTAAAAATCATCTGAAATTAGTTATATCCCTTCTATTATGTGCCTACTTTTTCTTTCCATTATCACTGATGCATAAACTTGCTCTGCTCATGGAAGTGCAAGCCAGTGTTTTAGTGGGCACCAGGAGCACCAATTACAACAGGAACCACTTTATTATAACGGAATTTATTGTTCATCAATATGATGAGAATATCTGCTCTCTTACATAGGATGTGCAGTCAAAGACTAAAAATCTCACAGAGACAGTTAACACAATATCAGGCAGATTAAAAGAGGAAATGAAGACAACCCAGGGGGCTCTTAAAGAGCTGGAGAAAGTGAAAAACCATCCACAGACATTCAGAAGAGGAAATAGAGCAGGTTGGTACCATAGTCTGACATGTCACTTGCATGGAAAGTTACATCCAAAGAAAATGCAACGCCTCTAATGATTAAAATGTCATGCCAGGGAGTAAGTCCTAAAATCCATGATGAAGCAGAGCTGCATCCTAAAATCCTGGCGATTATATCGAGTTGCGAGCTATTTTAAGAGGCATCCACACATGCTTCAGGTAAACTGGGCAAACTTGAGTTCCCTTTGCTGAGCTTGCTGTTTAGAATGCTCATACAATTTAGGATCAACACAAACCCTTTGGCAATTCCGATGACTTATGGATTAATCTGTTGTTCATGCTATAAACAAATTTTGATGAAATGACATATTTAGTATCAGAAAAGAGTCAATACAAGCTTCTTTGTATGCAAACCAATGTTATGTTATGCAAACCAATGTACGTCCAATCATACTTAGCAGTTAGTACTCATCATCTGGGGATTGTTTTTGACCCTCCCAATATGGGAGATACAATAAATAGTAAATACTAATGCTAGTTGATGTGTTTCAACCGAGCATGCTTTAATTCAAGTTCACAATTCATTAAAGAATGTTCGCCTATTCTAGCCATAAAAGAAGAGATAGACAAGAGAGAAACAGAACTCAACGAGAAAATTGAGTTGTTAAACAAAAAACTTGAGCTGCTTACCGGGCAGAGACACTTACCCGAAGTAAACAAGGCTCTCAATCTAAACCTGATCAGTAAGAAGAAGGGCTTCGGAGCAGCACTCAGTAGGATACGTACCAAGAAGGAGACAGAAAAGAAACAGCTGCGGTTGCCAAGTTTGCGGTCAAGTAAAAGGAAGCCAGATTTCAACCGCCCTGAAAATGTCTGCGATCTTATTGAGGAGTTTCACAAACTGCCAAAACTTTATCCAATCAAACCAAAAATGAAAAAGCCAGAAATGACTCAGGTACTGCTCAACAAATATGAAGACAGAAGGCAAAGTCAACAAGCTGCTATGCATTATGGGACACGTACTAGGATTAAACGAGCTCAGTATCATTGTGACTCATTAGCTGGGATCTACATTCCCAAGAGACAATCTACTAGTGAGTTACCACCGCTCAACTTGGATACTCATCTACTGAAGCAGGTCTCCAAAAAATATTCTCATTTTCAGTTACAAAACTCAAACAGAATGAGAGCAATGTGAGCTCTTAACCAACCAAGTTAGCTGATAACTACTTTCGCCACCGGTGGTAGCCTACTGCTTTACTCATAATCATGCATTGTCACTTATGTCCACATGTTTGGTGAATTATGCTGATAAGAAACTAAGATTACTTCATCTTTGTGCTACACCGGTATCGGTATCGGTATCGGTATTGGAATTCATTTGCTTTGTTGGGTTGTTTTGAGTTTTTTAATAAAGTAATAACTCAATTGTGTTTGTGAAAAAATTCAACCTATAAATGTTGGAAGAGTTGAATTTCTGTTATGAGAGTAATTACTAATGTAAATACAAGCAAATATTATATTAATCAGAAATTTCCATAGCAAAAGAGAGACAATGGGGGGTGGGGGTCTTTCGATTAGCATTAGGGATACTTTTTGAACAACAATGTCACTATTACTTTGGTCAAAGTCATTGCTCATTTGATCTATAAACTTAGACATATTTGTTCCCAAATATATAGTTAACATAGTTCTATCGATGTGTGTGCAATTGAGGAACGAGTAGCGGGTTCACTCAGAGAGTGATCAATTAGAAGTTGATTTTATCGTTTTTTATCTGAAATACCCCCTGCCTTGGTTTTTCTGTTGGTTATTTACCATTATGCCATTCTATCCTAAAGTGGATATAGGGCCTACCAGTTAAAAAATTTCTCAATACATACTGCCTACAGGTTTACCAGAAAACAGCTTTTGTTGGCGTGAGATAGCTAATTTTGAGCCTCGCTGACATTTACTTACTTACCTTCTTATCTTCACAACTTCAGCTGCCAAAGATTAGTGCAAGCTCCCATTAATATAAGCTGACCCCAACATAGCTAAACTAAACTCTAAACTCTAGGTGATTATTTAAGAATTGGTCTGCTTGTGGAAGGTCTCGTCTGCTCTCGTCATCTATTTAGGATATTGGGAGTTATCTTCTTCAAAAACTATCTAACAAGCCATACTTGAATCGCTATAATAATTATAGCAACATTTCCTTATGTTTGGTTACAATCAACGAGAGCGTCTGATACCCCACATGAAAAAATTGAAATGGAAGAAGGCTCAGCTATATTGTTTACAGGGAAATTCAATTTGATATTCTTTTTGATTATTATGAATTGTGTTCAAAATAGAGTTCAGTCAAACAATCATGACATCGCTCAGTCTTGAGAGCGCTGAGTGATACATCATTCAGCAATGAAATTATACAACCATGAATTATTTACATAAAGCCAGTCAGTTAAACTAAACTCTACCTACTAGACTAGCTAGAGACATCAGTCAGCACAAGCCTTCTTCTGTTATTGTTGCAAGTCCAGTCACCACCACTCCACTGGCTGGGACACTCAACCACTGGGCTTGCACCAACTGCAGAAGGCGTGTGGGCAGCAGACACACCAACAGTCAGTGACTGTGCTGTCCCTACTACTCTACTGTGAGTGTGGCTGTGAATGAGGCATACTACAGTCAAGCCATCTCAGACTCTTCTGGTCTGGTCACACTCACAGTTTCCCTTGTCTCTGTCATAGTTATTTTGTATCAAGCATTTATAACTTAGTCAAGAAGTTACAGTTACATTCAATAGTTCACTGAGTTTGATCATTCTCCCTGGTGACTGGTCAGACCTTCTTGAGGCAATTTTGCCAATAGACAGTCTTGTCTTGGGAAGGGGCTGGCTGGCCGGGGTATTTCGAACAAACCTGGTTTAATAATTAATACGCTAGGAAAGCAAATTACACACACATTGGCTATAGGCAATTGGCACAAGGACTTGCAACCATGTAGCCTTCAGAGTATCTGCTCCAGATGGCAATACTGTGTAGGCCTATTCCAAATTAATTTGTAAATTGCATTTAGTCTGAGCGTATTTTGTGATGTAATTTCACTGCCTGCTTTTCTTATTTCATCAATCTACTATCATTGTGAGTTAAACAAGATTCTCTGGTGCATTTCCTGTCCTGGATCAATTCTATAATAATCCACTTTGCTAAAGGACTCGGAACAATGAAACAATTTTGCCATTTCTGATTGTGTTTGTAGGCATATTCTTTTCCTAATCAAAAACAAAGGTTCCCATTTTCAATAGTTTGCAGCTTCAGAAGCGAAATAAAACACTGAAAGGCACTTATTTTTGCGAAACAGAATCCCTTTTTGATCAATGCCGCAATGAGAGGATTATCGTAATAAACTGAATTATTTTAATGTTGTAGCTTTACCTGACCTTAAGTAGTGATATTTTATCCCTTAAAAATAAGATAAGAATTTATTGTATCTCTCACAAAAAACCATGGGATTTACAATAATTAATAACGGGTCCCATAACATCCTTATAACCTGTGATAAGAGCTTCTAAAACAAGAAAACTTTTGGCTTCAAAAAAGTTATTGATTTCTTATTTTTTTCAAAACGACCAACAGCTTTCAAACTGTACTTCAAATTTCATAGAGTGGAGACCTTAAGCTATCAAAATAATATTTTGCATGTCTAGATTGTTGTAACCTGATAAAGTGATATATCATTCCAACAGAATTGCCCAAAAATCCGATTTTTTCAAATAACTGCGGAAATTGATGAGAAATAAGAAGAAAGTTTAATAATTTGGCATGACATGTGCTTGATCTGACCAGGCATTTAAGGTAACAGGGCTTCTCGCACGTCTACTAGGGCCTGCTCAACCAGTAATTGGAAAAATTTTTTTTTAAACTTGAATATTGATACATCTGGAATCACACCATATTCCCTGACACACATGTTTTCTTTGTTTCAGACAGCTCAATCAGATTGTATACCACATAGTTTTGTCCTGATTTATCTACCTCTGATCGATGCGATGCCTGAGAGTACAGTATTAGAGGGTGTATACACCTTTAGAGGTGTGGAGTATGTGATCACTATGCAGATCAAATCTGACTCATTACTCACGGTGACTGTAGAGGATAGACTCACAGCTAATCAGTGGAAAGGATCATTCGACTCAACGTGTGAGTACCTGATGATTTGACTCTTAACTTGACTTGTGTTAATGTGACATCATCGAGTTACATAATGATGGTAACAATCCAGACTATTTACATACCTTATACCATTTACATTATTTACATACCAATTGGGCATGCAAAGTTGTCCCCTCTCTGTTGTGTGCGCTCTCCCACCCACGTGCACTACCGTCGACCGCAGCCGTGGTCTTGTTCCCGAATTACTCACTCCATGAAGGCGCTATAACATTCTGCTTTGGGAACAAAAGACTAAAGGATTGTCAGGAAACTGATAGTGAAGGACTCATTGGGTTATCTTTAAATAATCCAAGGATCTTAGTTGGTATTTCATGTCCTAATCGAATATTTTATACTTTTATTGTGTTTTTTTCTTTTCATTGCAGATATAGAAGACATGACACACAAGACAGGGAATTACAAACAGTTTCATGTCTTTGTTAATATGCTTGAGTCAGCAATCGCACAGGTAAGCTCTCGACTAGCCACTCAGTCGAGCACTGTAAATAACTCATGGCTGTTATTCAGAGCGTGCATGTTTTAGACTGTAAACTGTTAAAAGGCAGGGACAATTGATTGTTGGAGAAGAGGGAGGTCTTTCGATAAGTATGAGCGACAATATTCGAGGCAAATTCTTCCTCTAAACCATCCCTCAGAATATTATAGTTCCACAATAGAGTGTACAATTTTGGAACAATACTTCTAGCATATCTTGTCACCTCGGCAAGAAGCAATCAGATAGTGGTTTTGGCCGTACTCAATAATTTGGCTTAACTGACCTTTGACTCCCACATATTATGCTTATTTGAATAAAGACAAGTGATTCCGTGATGATGGATCTGCTGACATTCTCAGATCTAGAGTTGCTGAGAAAGAGAAAAGCTGGAGTTGGTACACACAACATACCAGGAGCTAATAACTCCTCACTAACACAGAAACGTTATCTCATTCTCACTTACGCTGTCGAGTTTGATAAGTAAGTAGTTGAATTCACATTGGTATCGAGGTTACACTGTTAGGATGCACACTGATGGTGTGAAATACTATTGCATGTATATCTCTGATCGATAGAGAGTGAACTAATTCACTTAGCATGAGTACCATCACAAGGAATTCGGTGTGACGACCAAAGTTCAATTTTACTCATTAGGGCTGGGTTCATGTTAGATACTCTTACTATATTGACTCTAACGATCAGAGATACACATGATAATAGTGTAGTCTAGATGTCAGTGTGGTTAGGATGTGCATCTCTGATTGTAAGAGCCAATTTAGTCTGAGTACCTTTATTATGCCTCGCTGATTCTCAAAATTTACCTCAGTTTGTCACACCCAATTCCTTCTGAATGTACTCAAGCTACACTAGTTAATTAATGGCCTATCGATCAGAGATATACATACATATAGTATATCGTCTGATCAGTGTGATCAGAATAACTCAGACTGTTTTGAAGGAACTCAGGCTCCCAATACACTCTCATTAAGGGTGAACTGGTTTGGATTTCAGAGTATGGCTTGAAGTTGAGAATGTAGTCGCTGAAACAATATATAGAAAGTTTAAAGCTCTACAGCGTCATAGTAGATGACAGAAAATCTTGTCACAAAATAGTAAAGTTCGCCCAGACATGGCCCTTAATTCAGCAACCACTGTCCAAGACGTGATTTATATCGATGAGAAAAGTATGCTGCACAGAGAGCTACCAGCATTCCAGTCGCTGCTCACTCTCAATTAGTAATCAGTAATAGGTACTCGAGGACAACAACTCTACTTGATGTACCACATTGTCTTAGATGCACAAGCTTAATCAGTGAATACAGAAGATAAATAAAAAATAAATAAATGACAGTGTTGATTTGAAGTGACATGTATTAAATGTTTGTAGGATCCACTACCCTTTACCATTACCATATGCTGGTAAACCAGACCCAGATATACTACAGGAGACAATACGAAGATTACAGACGGAAATTAAATCACTCAAATCACATGTAAGTACCACAGTATGTAGGCAAGTCAGTTCACTAAACTGCAAATAATTAAATGTGTGGTAATTTGGAGTCGCTCCCTCTTTGTTTGGGCCAGAATGAGGAACAGCACAATACAGACAACTGTGTCAGGGTTGTCTGCTGTAAGAACCAAAGCATAGATTCTGACATCGAAATCAAAAAATGAATATGTGTATCCCTGACCATTAGAGTCAATTTAATCTGAGTAACTAGAATGTGCCCTCGCCTAATGCTAGAATTTCACCTCCGGTGGTCACTCTGTATTCCTTTGAAAATACTAGAACTTCATGAATTTATTCATTCTCTATCCATCAGAGATAAACATGCAGTAGAACATCATATCAGTAGATGCTTAGCATAGCCAATATGGAATTCACATACAGAAAAGCACATATTATTTTGGTTGGTTACGAAAAAATACTTAAAAATTACAATAATCAGTAAAGTAATCTATATATACATATTATTGAAAGTAATATATATGTATATATGATACGCCTATTTGCATAAAAATACAAGCGATGTAGTCTTCAGTCTTCTCTAGTCTGTCCCTGATATTTCTAAATTGATCAAGTGAGATTCTGTTTAAGATAAGCCACCAATATGTGGCTCAATTACATTATTAGCAATATATCAGATTCATGAGGATTTAATTTTGTTGTTCACCTTCAGTTTCTATTTGAGTATATATTCCCTTTTCTTGCCAACAGGAATCTAAAGATTACAGGATCCGGGAGCTGGAGAAGCTCAAGGACAAGTGAGTTACTCCATAGTTGTATTTCTACATGATATTAATAATATGCTTCATAGATCAAATATGAACAAAAGCCAGAACTGGTACTTGATGTATTTCATGTTAAACGCATAATCTACTCAATGTGAAGTTTGATCCAGCCAGGGAGTTTTGGACATGCCCAAAACTCCCTTATCCATCAATCTTCCTGGATTCAGTTTACCTGCACCAAGAGTTGATCCCCTCTGCTGTGGCTTATCAGTAGATGGAGCAATTCCGAATGCAGGGAAACTGACTCAAGTTTGATCAAATACCACACATGACACTACTATTTACCGGTGATCAGTTGACTGTAAATGATGTTTCGGTTTTATGTTTATATTTTATTGCACAGTTACGATCAGCTACTGTCAGATAAGGAAGCAGTAGAGAGAGAATATATCCTCTTTAGAAAGGAAGTGAAACATACTAAGGCTGGGGCTTCTACTAAGGTAACTAACCAATAAATATACCTACTTATACATACCAAGGTACCTTACATGTATATACTAAAGTCACTTACTCAGTGGTCTAAGTGAACTCTTTTCTTTGTGGGTACTCTTCTCTCTGGGTTGAAAATCGATTTGGGAACTTTGTGCAATTTCTAGATCAAGTTATGCAGAAATATGGATCTGTAATAGTATGATTGATATCTGGTAAAAGGAGACAGTTCCCACACACTCAGAACACTGAACTTACCCATACATACTAAAAAAAATTTTTGATGATAAATTTATCAGACTTCGTATATATATAAACCTGCAGATTTGACAATTCAAGGCCAAGGCGGTCAATTTATTTTGGTCAATATAATCATATTTTTAAAATGACTCCCACACATCTGGGAGTCACGCATTTCAATTTCAACTAATCGACAAAAGTTGTAAGTTAAACTTTCTTTAACAGCATGACAAAGCGGTTTTCGCAAAGGTATGAGTTCACTGCTATAATAGTATTAATGTTTCTATGCTACTTCCTATCATTATCAAGATGGCTGTTACATATGTTTTAATCGCGAAAGCCAATTTTACTTGACTCAAAGCTTACCAAATCGATTTGATTCATCAAAGGTCTAACTAGACCAGGGAGGGTGGGTATATCCTACCCTCCCTGATTAGACTGGGATTCAGCCCAACAATTTGGAGTTATCTCCTGATATTGTAAACAAAACCAAAACACAAAGACATTGGTCTATTCAGAATAGGGATACATGAGTCGATAACACCAGAAGCAGTATCCAACTAAACCCATGATACAGACAGGGAGGGTATATCCCACCCTCCCCATTGTTGGCCTGAATCCCAGGCTAAGGTCCAATGTGTTTATAAAAGGTGAAACCCCACAATCGTAAACTAACCAATAAAATTGTAGGAGATCCGGATATTGAAGGGCGTGGTTAAGAACTTAGAGGAGGAGCTTATGAAGGAGAAATCTAAGCATCAGAGAGCTGCAGCTAAACGTAGAAAGGAGACTCAGGATCTGATGGAAGAGGTAAAAACCTAAAATCTAGCTTATTCAATTTACATATTATAATAAATGGATAAAAGTATTGTTGAATGATTTTCTTTTTTTTCATTTTTCAGGTAATATTTTGTTACGATATTTACATATATCATAGGGCTGTAGTTTAGGAAAGATGGTAGGGGGAGGGCAACAAAGCCTTATGAATGTGAAGTAACACCAGGCTGGGTATTAGCTCCTCCTGTCGAGTATGGGTCACTCCCCAGCCTCAAAAGCTTTTTATAATGTTATAAATAGCAAATGGAAGTCCCAAATGAGCTGATTCTGACGTGGAATTTTCAATTATTATTCTATTGAGCATTCTAGGGCATGCCCTAGAACTACAGACCTGTTCCAATGCTGGAATTACGTGGCGCGCTAGAACCTGTGAGTGATGAATGTCAATAATTTATCACTGAAAATATCTTGCAATTGTATTTGTAATCAGATTTCTCACAATCTGTAACTTTCCCTTGTTATGAATTTTCTCAGGTACAGGAGTTGAGAGCGTCTGAGAGAACACTTAAAGTTCGACTGAAGAGTCTGACCAATGAGCTGGCTGTATATAAACGTAAGGCTATACAAGCTGAGCACGGAGGAGGTAACTCTACTACTAAACCTTACAGACCTCAGTCTAACAGTAGAGTGGGTAATACCAGCAGAGGTAGTGTCGGATCTTACACCAGAGAAAGGTAGGATATCAGGCACAGCATATAAATTGTTGTGTAAGGAAAGTTCTCTTATCATGATGATCTAATAGCTTAAGCAAAAGGGACGAGTGATCACCTTCATCTACACATGGAATTTACCTACCCATGTGACATTCTCGGTCGAGAGATTATGCACAATGTGTATACCCTATATTTTTTGTATTTCCCTTGGACTAATGGTATACATTGTGGTGCAAGATCATGTTTCCATAATCTGAATTTGGAGTTGCTCCCCCTTTGACTCTATGCCGCCCTCAAGGTAGAATGGTAGCGAACCAAAGTTAAGGGAAACTGAATGACTTTTGCTCTTCATATGATTTTTGTCTGTCTTTGTTTCATCAGGTCCTTGTCACGTGACAGAGGTCGCTCCGTATCCGCGGACAGGAGACCCTCATCAGTAGAGCGTCGTCCCAGCTCTAGTAGATACAATGATAGACTTGTATCTCCTCAGTATGATAGAAGATCAAGTACTAGAGCTGAGACACGTAACAGGAACTGTTTTGGTAGAACTCCATCTCCAGGACAGAGACAGAACAAGCCTTCACCATCAGGTTAGTTCTCCTTCTCAGATTATTTTTCCATCACAATTGGTATCTCAATGATAGTCGGAAACCTCCCCCCCCCCCCTGGGGAGGGAACGACTAATTTTTATCATTATGCGAATATGATTAGGTTAGCAGTGGCGACACACCGACTGGGGAAAAGTCTGAGGCAAACTATAGGGATGTCAAGCTTTCATTTATTGTGGATGAAAGCATCATAATCATACTGTCATTTTCATAGGTTTTTTGTCCATTGCCATAGCTATATGATATCAGATTCCATCTAATGTGATATGATGTGATGTCCTTCCAATTGGACCAAGAAGAAATTGTAAAAAGATGAATATAGCCTTGAACGAATGGATTTGCACAATGTTATGTTGAATATGATACTATTTAATGCGAATAAAATGTGACAAAAGCGAATTGTGAAAAGCCTGCCAAACTTATGATGAGAAACCAGTGATAACATGAAGACTGTATTTTTGTATAATTGCAGGAACAAGACGGCCTCGATTTGACCCAACTGCCTATGTGACAGAGAAAAGAAACAAGATAACCAACAGACCTCGCTCTAGTCCTGGAGTAAAGAGCTACAGGAATATCGGCGCAGGTTCACAAGGTACAGTGTACGCCGATTAATTCAAACTTTATTATTCAAAACTCCTGTTAATTCAGACAAGGAAGATTGTCCCTTCAGCCAGATCTCAATGCACTCTAATGTCGCTTAATTCAGTAGGACTAATTTTTGTAGTCCCCAGAGGTTTGAATGAAGTGAACTGCACTGTAATTATCGTTGCATACCCAACCAATATCATTGTATCATTGTTCCTAGTTCTAGTTTTGTTGATTGAGAATGTATCTCCTGAGACACGCATGTTGACTAGGAGGTTTGGCCCTCAAATCATTATGAAGTGCCATAAGTTTCATTCATAAGATAGTATAAGCAACCCACACATGATAATTAATAAGGTATTCATATTATCAACACTTTGAGTTTGGAGTGGTCCTTTCCTTGTAATGGTTAAGATTAAGGGTTTGTGTGGCTTCATGGCTATTGCTGAATTATATATAAATACCTATAGCTACGTTGGTCCTGTATCAACCGCCCCATCAGTATTATCACCATCATATCTATGTGTTGCTTTTTATGGTGTGAGCACACAAACAACATCCATCACAAACTGAGCAAGCAATGTTCTTAGAAAGAAACTCCCAGTCTAAATTTGAATAATCATAGTATTTTGTTGGCAACATTTCAGGACGAACACCCACAGAGCGCGTTCGGTCATCACCGAATCTCAACTACCCGCGTAGTACATCTGAAAGATTACACAGGGGCGTAGACAGGCCGAGGAGCGCAGGGGGTGCTCCGGTGTTACACACTCGAGAGCGGAGCAGGGAGAGGGTCAGCAGGAGCAGAGAGCGAGGTCATAGCAGCGCTGCCGGGAATAGCAGACACAGAAACTCATCAGGTAACATTTTGATTTGTATACAATTATTTATTAATTTTATTTTTTGCTTTTTCCATATTTAAGAGGGATTCTTTTTAGCAATTAATATGCACCCAGCAAAAAGTTTTTATTTTATGTAAACATCTCTGGAGAGAGGGTTTTAAAATTTAACAAACTGCCACCATCCTATATCTGAGAAAGCTCGGTGGCAGTCTCTGTAGTTTTTGTCCCAACAATGCTGCAGATGAATCTCAATTGAGCTTTAGGTTATTCAAAAATTCCAAGTGAGATTAGACATTGATAACATATGATCACGTTAATGACGTGATATACTATTACATGTATGTCTCTGATCGATAGAGAGTGGAATCATTCACTGAGCATGAGTACCATCACAAGGAGTTTGGTGTGACGACTCAAGTTAAAATCTTACTAATTGGGGGGGGGGGGGGGTACATGATAGGTACTCTTTCTAAATTGACTCTAACGACCAGAGATACACATGATTATAGTGTAGTCTCGATGTCAGTGTGGTAATCAGTAGTGTTGAGAGTGTTCTTGTTTTATCATATTCTATCATATCACTATTCAATGTTTGAGAAAGCTCGACAGTCTCTGTAGTTTTTGTCCCAACTGTGCTGAGGATTTATCTTATTTGATCTTTAAGTTATTCAAATAGGAGATAAATAGAGCTAGATCAAGAGAGTTGGAAGTTCAAACTCTCTTGCTAGATCATGCTTGATCCAATTTGCCTGAATTCAGTGTCGCTCCCACTCCACTGGTAAGCTAATCGGCAGCTCAATGGGCAACTCCAAATAAGGGCAGATTGGATCCTACTCGATCTAGAGTTGAGCAATGTTCCACTTCTGTGTAGTATATCTTCATCAATTCCCCACAGTTTGTGATAGGGTTTATAGTAATATGGATTAATGTGGTTTGGTAGTACAATGTAACGAGTAGTTATTCCTCCTTTGATATTACATTCTGCTTTCTTCCACAGTTGAGAGCGTAGGATCAGTGGGTTCAGCCCGACGCTCCAGGAATAACTCATACTACAGTGATATGGAGAATATGTCAGATACTGGGTCACAGAGAGGTCAACGAAAGGTTGGAGGTCAACCAAGTAGGAATGTCGGCTGGAGTGGAGATAGCCCAACCGAAAACAGATACTCCTCTAATATCAGGGTAATGATCTGGGATACCCTGCAGTCATGTATTTGCAAGAGGAAAAGTTAACCTTTTTGCGCAGGCTTGAAATTGTAAAAATGTATTACTATTCTAGCTAGCATTCACTCAACCTCATTCTTTTATATAACTACTACCTTAGCTCAAATCGAGCTAGCTGACATCAAAACAGCCTCAGACTAGCTAAACTAAACTTCAGCTAACATTTACTCCTGATATTGTCTCTGGTAATACTGGTTTAGCATCACTTTGTACTCCATCTGCATCAGAATATAGAACCTGATAGTACACTATTGTGTTGATGGTTTCCTTTTGATATTGTTGGATTAAACTGTTTGTAGCTCTACACAGGAAATGTGCATGGCCCCAGACTCCCTGATCTGCGTAACATGATCCATTTCCATGATCAAAAAAAGCCTTTTTTGCTCTTTTTTGGTTTCAGTTGCTGGTAAAGCAGCTCTTTATGACCCTGTTTTTTGTCACGGATCATGATTTTGGAAATCGGCCATTGTCCAGATATTGGCTGATAATGGATGATAGATCAGTCAAGCCAAAACATTGATAGATCTATGTCATCTTTTTTGATTAGGAAGTAGAAACAGTAATAACTAGGATACAGTAATCTGCACTGATTAATTATTAATCTGAGCAGATTATTGTATCCTAGAGGAGTTGAATATTGGCAGGAGGTAAAGTTAGCTATTTCGTCTGTGCCTGAAATAGCTAATTTTAAGACTAGCTAATATTTACTCAACCTCATCACTGTATATAAACTCCTAGCTAACATTTAATCAGCCTGATGATTTATATATAAACTCCTAGCTAACATTTAATCAGCCTGATGATTTATATATAAACTCCTAGCTTATATTCACTCCTAAAGCGAATTTATTATCAGAGAAGGTTGCCGATCATATTCTCTCAGACATATTATTTGTTGTTATTTCAGAGTAAAAGTAGAACTCCTAATACAAGCACACCCAATCAACATAGACTGAGATCCCGAGAGAATATACCGATGGGTGAGTACCATTGATATGGATATAATATATATCAGTGGTGAGGACAGCCTGGGTGCTTTAAACCACAGGCTCCGGTTAAAATGAAATATGACAGCTGTGATGGAAATGAGTTTATTTTAGTTGTGTTGTGAAATGGGGAATGAATTCTGTCGTAAGAAAATACAAATATTCCCCTTGCTCTAAATGACAACCAACTCCAACGCAGCATTATCCTATATGAGTTTATGATTTGCTTATATCATTGTTGTGTATTTTTATCCTTTTTTCCATCCTATTGGAAGTAAACCAATAAATGGTTCAAAGTAATAAACTATCTTGAGCACTGTCACCTCAGCAAGCTGTGCATGTTCAGCTGTGTCATGCGGCCTCTTTTTTTCTGGCTGAATCATCCTCAACCAGTGCCTATCATACAACCTAAACTTCAGTGAGATTTGCTAGTGTAGACCTTCAAATATGAAGTTCTGATGCAAAACAGAGTTTGAGGTTTCTCTGGACAGCCTAGCTGTGCAGGAATTCAAACCACGCGCTAGCCTTACTATCTGACCTAACATATTTCTAGCCTCTACATTCTTACTCAAGTATAGAAGCTCTGCCTAATGTTACAAGCGAATCGAAAGAGTTGCCTAAAGTATGGGCCAAAGTGCACTCTCTGGTCCATGGTGGATTACGAAATTATGTTTCTATTTATAGATACAGATACAGATTATCACAATCGGTCAGCGGATATCGACGATATCGACGCCAGGTTACTCCGTATACAAGAAATGATGAAAAATGGTATATAGTCCAAGGTAACATACCGCAGGGTGCGTAAGTTTGATGTGACTGTGACCTGATGAAATCCCCTGCAGTGCATAAATTTTATAGTCTTGAGTGAAAGTGACAAGTGACTTTAAGCTGACTTTGCAGATTTTAAACAGATTTTGTAAATCCTGATTTTATGAAAACAAATCGAAACAGCTGAGTCAGCTTCTTGGCAAATGCTGGTGTCAATGTCTTCCGAATTGTGTCTATATCACATGGCAACAGTTACTTTGTAACAGTTATGGGTTTGCACATTGCTGCTAGTCAGCCATCCAATGTATCCACTGGTATTCATTTTGATTAGAGATGATCAACTGGCCAACCTCTCAACCCGGACAATGC
This sequence comes from Membranipora membranacea, assembly GCA_914767715.1. Taxonomy (NCBI): domain Eukaryota; kingdom Metazoa; phylum Bryozoa; class Gymnolaemata; order Cheilostomatida; family Membraniporidae; genus Membranipora; species Membranipora membranacea. The sequence goes on along the minus strand of OU612072.1, from coordinate 7,945,864 downwards.
TATGGCTACACACACCATAATTTCCATAGGATTTGGGCACTTTTAGTACGGCTAGTGTCATAGATCTGCAAGATGCCATAAGTTCCCCAATCCTATGGAAAATACGGTGTGTGTAGCCAGATTGATTGATTCTATTTTCCTGTGGAATTATGTCCAGTAATTGTTTTCTTCTATATTGCTGTGATTTTGATCTGTGTTTTATTGTACTATTTATTTTTGTATACTAAGCTTTGAGTGTGTTAAGGTATTGCGGATTCTAGTATGAAGTGAGATTGTATATTTTGCTGCGTGAAAGTGACGATTGTAATATTTAGTGGTGCATGTACATACACTTACATGTCTTTGCGTTGAAATTAAATATGATAATGCGTAACCCAACAACTACGACTACTGTTAGTTTCTCGTCTTTCACTCTCGAAGTGTTTGAAAATACTTGCGTCGATAACTTGTGACTATGAGTGGGCAAATTTCTTAAAGAATGTTTGACACGACATATCTAGTGATTAATTGCGGTTATCTACAACCTAGGCCACATTGCTTGCAGATCGACTCTGTGATACAAGTCTCTCTGCACCGCAGTGACAGTTCAAGGCTAGTACTGTTGAAAAAATTGTCCAAACCCAGCTGATATCTAGAACGTATGACACACTGGCAGGACGGGGTTTGAGGCCATAGCCCGTTCTGTAACTCCTGCTGTCAAATTAATTTGTTATTATTCTCCTTCTAGCAGTGACTTTTGTTTTTCACAAACAAAAACAATCTTAAATCTACGCAATCATCCTACTGACAGCCTTATAGAGAAACCCAAGATCTGACAATCTAGTTTCCCTCACTTCTTCATTCAATTCATATTCATATTTTTTGATTGATCGATTGATTTTATATTGTATTCAGTATCATTACTGATAAAGCTCTTGGGTAATAGTTCCACTTGTGGTCATCACATCTATTATAATGGAAGGGGAATCAATCTGTTTCCAGCAACATGAAAATATTGGCATCTTTTTCTCATTTATCAATCAAAAGGCGTCCAATGATGCACTATTTTCCTCCAATGATGCACTATTTTCCCCCAATGAATCTCTATTTTAGTTTGCTTTGACAGGCCGCGAGAACATAGCTAGATCCTAGGCATGCTGTATGTTAGTGATCACGACAGTATCCTCTTTCATAAAAGTCACACACCCTAGTGACAATATCTCATTATTCATCCGGATTTCATCGGAACAAGCACAGTGCTGCGTATTGCCTCTTGAAGCTACAGGTTGCTTATATATTTAATACGGAGTCATTCAACTTTGGTGTTGTGTACAGGAATAATTGTAGGTACTTAGTCCAGGCTACCTGATTGGTGGAGTTACTACTTTTATCTAACAGTTTAAACACCGTAAGTTACATTAAAAAACAAACTTTATGTTGAAAATATCAAACAAATGATATTGTGTTCATCGCCTTTCCTTACATTTGCCTGATAAAATTACTGTTATGAATATAGAACAATTGTTGCTGGTATTTTTCTGCACAATTTTTAACTCGGTCAACCAGACCTGCCATACCAACAATTTCAAGCATTTTTTATGGTAGGTCTGCTTATTCAAAAACGATGATGAGAAAAACACAATTGTTCCATTTAAAAATGTGGTGGTTTTATATAACAGTGGTCCCATTATGAGTCTTATATTAGAACAAAGCATCTCTGTTTTTATTAGAATATGAATACCAAAGATTATTGTGTTTTTGATTCTTTTTCCATGCATTTTGCAGGTTATATAACGGGAAGAGTCTAGGGACCCCAGACCGCTTTTCATTTCAAGTCGTGATACATTAAACTTTTTTCGTAACTTAAAGACTGTTTTTTTTTACGCAGGTAAAAGCCACCAGAGGGCGCACACGATGACGATATTAGAAGATTTAGCCGCGAACTCAAAGCTTCACTGGTCGGACTATGTGGTACTGATCGTCTACTTTGTGCTCGTTATTGGTGTCGGAATATGGGTAAGTTTTCTAAGAATTCAACTTCCATCTGGGTGAAAACAGGGGTAAACTTAAAGTGAAAACTTTCAAGGCAAGTTGTCTGTAAACGATGTAAAACCAAATGTTATGAATACTTATTGGTAAAACCAAGGTAAAACTGATATCTAAATTCAATGCAACAAGGTTATTCTATCGCAGCTAAGCAATGGTCTTTGTTCGGAATCGTTTGTCTTGAAACTGCGAGAAAAATGTGACGCACAGCCTTACCGAATGACAGTAACAAATTTTATGGTATGAGCCCACATGCGAACAGAGGAACAAGACTATTGGCTAGATTGGCTGACCTACTTTACTCTAACCACTTGATATCTCTGCCCATAGTCACCTGATCCGACGTATCTGACCTCTGACGTTTTCATGGACAGTACTTGACGGCCAAGGCGGGGTGATTGTGGGATAATTGCAGACGATTTTTGCAAATTGAAAGTTGTATTACCTGTGTAATTGGTACTGGTATTCACAGCTGTTTTATATGACCATGTCCTATTGAGCAAGTGGCAATGTTTGTTAATGAATGTCTGTATCGGACTTCAAAAATTGACCTACCAAACAAGTGGCGACAATTGTCAATGCAAATCTGTATCTGACTTTAAAATATTGAATAAGGGGAATTTCAGATTCTTTGTCCACATGCTAGGGTGCTTGGGTAGTTTGCATAATCAACATTGTTTATTAAACTTTTCAATACGGAGAATATATTAACCCACAAAGCTCATTTTTCCATGCCATTGTTGTCTGATCGATAACTTGACAGTTGTCTGTAAAAAACACTGAATCACTCTTTCGTCAGGAATTCCTTCACAACCACCAAGATAGCGTGACACCAATAAAGCATGATGATAGATTTTGATTTGTTGATTTTTGATTTGTGCTTGATATATAAACTCGGCAATAGCCCAGACAGTAATGTTTGTTTCAATTGTGTGCAGCTGGTAGTCATCAAAAATAATACCAAACATCCAGCTCCAAAGATGATAGATTTATTTTTTATTTGTGCTTGATATATATATACACGGCAATTGCCCAGACAGTAATGTTTGTTTCAATTGTGTGCAGCTGGTAGTCATCAAAAATATTACCAAACATCCAGCTCCAAAGATCCTGTAAAGGTTTGTCGGATATGATAGCTAGAGCTTGACAAGCTAGTTAGTTAGTATAGAGTTGAAATCCACTAGTATGAAGCCATATAAAGGCCAGGATATGAAATGAAAACACGAGTAGTTACAACTCATTTGCATCAAAACAATATCACATTCCACTTATTGGCATCATAATTTTGGTAAATAGAAAATATGCATATCATTATGTTAATTGGACATTTCTAGACTTATGTTACGATACAACACAAAACGAAATCAGAGAAATTTTTGCTCAGTGCATTGTCAACCTAGGATCAGCCCATAATGATAAAAACTATTGCATCTCATTTTGGGGGATGTAGCTTTGTCACGCAGCTACAAAAAAAGAAGCTGCTGCTAGGGAATTGGTATGAGGGAATTTCACAAAAAGAACACAATCAAGGCTCTTCCTAGTTTGAGCGGTTAAACTGTGTCGGGATAGCTGGTAGTAGCATTTCATTATCAAACACTTTCCCCACCCCTTAGTTTGGAAAGTGGTTGATAATGAAATGCTACTACCAGCTATCCCGACACAGTTTAAGCGCTCAAACTAGGATCTTCACAAATAGTTTACGGGAAACCTTTCTCAAACCATCCACGCCTCTTTTATTTGTATGACTCTCACATCCTTTAACATTTATGATCATGGCCTCTTATCTGTTTATTTACAGTCATCATGTCTGAACAGAGGAAGTGTAGGAGGATACTTTCTCGCTGGCAGAGACATGAACTGGATTCTGGTAAGTTGAAATGAGAGTTATGAAGGGTAGGTCGACGGGTGGGGGGGGGGGGCGCTCAAACTAAGGTGTTACTTAAGTTTGTAGCGCTAAGTTCTCATCTACACACACAAGTTTCCTACAATTTTTTAGTCTTCATCTGTATTGTGCCTTTGTACTCTGTGATTTGGCTTGCCTCTCCAACACCTCTCACTTTAACATTAACTCAACATAGGCCGATCAAGAGTGCTGATCTCTCGGAGTATTTTTTTGGGCACCGTAGGGGTGCAACACTGTGCAACTCAGTTTATAATCATTAGAGCATTTGTCGAATGGCTAAGGACATAGAAGTTTTACAAGAATATGAGGATTTTATATTCACAAGCTTTGCACCCGTGACTTTCTTACCGTTTGATGGGACACTGAGTATCAGCTACAACAATGCTGAGATACAGATATCCACTGGAAGCTGGCATTTGAAATTTGTAACGGGATTAACTGGCTCATTTGAACCATAGGTTGATATTTGCACCTAAGTTATTCAGGTCATTATGATCATAAACATATAAATGTGAGCGTTTCAACTATTGAAACCGGCAACCTGTTCTCTGGCAACCTGTTCTCCGTCAATGACATCTTTTTTAGCACAATGACATCTTCATTAGCTCAATGACTTGATTATTCTTTGAGATGTATAAACCAGGTTATATCATTAAACAATAAGTAGTTTGTTTGTGGAGGAATTTCTTGTATTTGCTTGATTATGATGTGTTACACTGGTGAATCATTTTACTTTCACTGATTTTCACTGGCATTGCTTTGGTGTCTCTTGATGAAAGACAAAGACCCACTGTGAAACACATAAAATGGGGTTATTGTGCTGTATTCAAACTTCATGGAGTGCCTGGGCAAAAATAAGAGGCCCATAATAAACATATGCATTCTTGTTCAAATTGCAAAATATTATTTAGAAAGCCATATAATATTGCAATTAAAACTTTTTTGAGTTACATAAGTCTGTATATATAACCGTAAACATAAGAAAGATAATTGTCAGTTCCTATTCATGTCACTATGTGACTGATGAGCACAATCTTCAATGCAAGGTTTTGTCTTTGAATGAGTTCAGAGAATTAGCTTATTATTATCTTTATTTCAGACTTTTAATTTACACATCATGAAATGTTAAAACCTCTAATATTGACCTCATGGCCTTCGGGCTGGTTGCGATGACTTGGTTGCCACTGCCGGCTGAATTACACTGTAGTCTGCAGGGCTGTAGAGACCAATTTTGCCTCTGTGATGAAAGTGAAAGCTCATTAAATTTTACTACCTTATTTTTATTGCCAAATTATGGAAAATTACACTTACTCCAAGAATAGGCTACTTGTAAATTACATTTTATTGCTATTTTACAACATATTGAATGGGTCTTCCTGTAAACATCAATTTGGTGGCCCTTGTGTCAGAAATTCGTTGACAGGTAACTGGAGAACCAGTTCATACTATGAGAATTAGCAAATTTAAATGTTGTAGATTGAAGTCTGGGGGTTTAGATACCACATCGTAATGACAGCAAACCTATAAGACCTGACAGTGTCCCTCACTGAAATTTCACGTTTTTATCTCTTGCTATCAGGTTTCGTCGAATTTCTCTTCTTCATTTCTATAATGGCATTAAAAAAACCAGAATTAGTCAATTTTCAGACCATGAATTCAACCAATAAACTAAAATGAATTATATATAATAGTATGACCTAATTGACGTAATTCCATAAAAGTTTACACACTTCTGGTATGAATCCAAGGCCTTGGCAGTAGAAGGCTGCATTTTTTTTCTCAACGCTATCCATGGGAATGGATGCATATTTTGAGGGCGAGCCAAGAGGTGACAATTCAGCTCAATCTAGGCCGACCTAAAAATTCACCACCAAATTTCACCAGTTTCCATGTGATTATCAATCACAAATCCTCTTTATTGTTTTTCAGTGGTATTTCAAATTTGAATTTAATATCTACTGCATGATCTGAAACTTCATCCAATCTTGAAAGCTAAGAATAAATTATTGTTACTATCAATATTGTACTGTATAATCCCAACCCCTCTGATCACACCAAACTTGGCCAAACTTATTCAATGTACTATTGTTATTTGCTCTTGATAACAAGTGTTTGGAGTTAGAGTTCTACAACTTCAACTCATTGTGACATTCCAGTTCTCATATTGGCATTCCAGTTCTCATATTGACATTCCAATGGTTGCCTCAGAAGCGGATTAGTGAAGAAATTGAGTTTCACTGGGGAAAAATCCTTTTTTGGGGCTATTTTTAAAAGTTGGAAATGAGCCGTAATGGATAATTAATTGATGATTGGGCAGGGGGTATCAACATCCTGATGGCAGGAATCTGATGTGACACTCAACCGAGAAAAAAATACTACAAACATGTCGTGTTTGTTCCATGTCAATCTTAGCCAACATCCTATATTGATGATATGAGCAATAATGTATGTGGTCCGTCAAAGATGTGAATACCCCCTAAACCTTTACCAGGATTGAACATTTATATGGACCTTTGGTACGAACCGCAACCAGCTATACTATGCAGAATGACATGTTACTGGATTACCCACAGACTTCTGAAGGCAAACTAACTTCTTAACTTGTTTACAGGTTGGAGCATCTCTGTTTGCCAGTAATATTGGTAGCGGACATTTCATTGGTTTAGCTGGATCAGGAGCAGCTACCGGTATAGGCATCTCTATATTTGAGCTCAGTGTAAGTTGTCTTCTCTCAATTTCTCAATTTCATCACTTCACCTGAGAAAAAAGAAAATCCATAGTGTCTGCTCTTACTCTGCACACTGACATCGAGATAACACTACTAACACGTGTATTTCATATGTTAGAGTCAATTAAGTATCAGCACCTGACATGTACCCATCCCTAATTAATAAAATTGAACACAGGTCGTCACACCAATGAACTAAACTGGTTCATTGGTCACACCGAATTCCTTGTGATGGTACTACTACTAAATGAATTAATTCACTCGCTATCGATCAGGTGACCAGTGTGCATACTCTGTCCGAGTAGCTAGTAATGGTGTCTGATCATCAACTAAATCTTGGTTTGGATTTGCTTGTTCATTGAATGCCATAACCTGCAACCCATGCAGTGTTTGAGCACTTGCACTTTTAACCAGATGACTAAACGTGAACTGATATTTGCTATCCAATTATCCAGATATTGATACCGTCTATGAACGCTAAGGCCTCAATATTCATTATGATTATTCATAGGTTATAGTACAATGGAGGTTGTTACTTGACTCCATTACTTTGGCCATCTGAATCCAGAGAATTCAACCTTTCATCTGTTTGTTACATCGGAATTTTCCTTGCCTCGTACAATATATATATCTGCAATATCCTTCATGGTTTACTCTATCGTTGTAGGCCATATTTATCTTACTGGTGTTAGGATGGGTGTTTGTACCTGTATATATCACTTCAGGGGTAAGTAAGCAAGGCCAAACATTATAGATCTCTCTTATGGTGTTAACATTGGACCAAGTTTGGTCCATTTGCCTGTATTTGGAGTTGCTCCCACTCTACTGGTTACGCCGTGGAAGGGGAGCAACTGGAATGCAGGCAAATTGGATCAAATTTTTTCTAGGGTTGACACGTACAACTCTGTGTGGAATGGCCAAAACTTTTCCATTATTCTACATAATTACTCTTTATCTTACTGCCCATTGTGCTGAAGAGACTTGGGCACTCCTTTTGTGTTCTTCCTTGTGTAACACCTTGTGGACTCAACATAACCAAAGCCCTGAGACCCTATGTATTGGCGTTGGCATGGGCGTTGGTATCAGCATTAGTACAAATAAACGCTTAGTGGGTGTAGTTTTTTTAATATGTACGGCAGCAGGCAATTTCTAATACAAATGATGTCAAAGGAAAATAATGAGCTGCAGAAATTCCCTGTTGCATCCACGGATTCATTTCCAACTTTTTATGATGGGTGTATTTGACAAGCATTGGCCATCATAACTAATCTTATAAAAAACCAACGATCATTACTGATGTTATTTTGCGTTAAGAATTTCTCTTACCTGTTAGTGATTTGTTGCTTTTGTAAATATTGATTTGTTAAGGTGTTCACAATGCCCGAATACTTGAAGAAGAGATTCGGAGGGGAGAGAATCCGGGTATATCTTGCTGTGCTCGCTGTCCTGCTCTATGTATTCACTAAGATCTCAGTAAGTATTATAGCCCACTGTGTGTACATAATAGACAAATCACTGTAGATCTCAGTGTTAGTATTAGTAGTATTAGTATTAGAGCTGGTTGCCCATTGGTCAGCCGGTGCCATCAATAAAGGCTATTCAAGGCTTAGACCAATGGGCCACCAGCACTAATACTAATATTACTAATACTAACACTGAGATCTACAGCATGGAATTCCCACAAAGACCAGGTCTATCATAAGTTACCAATGTTTGATCTCACTTGGAATTTTGTAAAAATGCAGTGTAGGATACTCATTACAAGTTTTATGTTTTTTGAAGATAGGTAATGTATATTTCTTGATCAAATAAAGCCCGTTACATATGAATCTTCAATCAAAGTGCAGAAATTTGCACTACAAGATACTCTTCCGTTAGCTGCCATGTCTCCAACTTCGCTGGTGTGGTATCACACCGATCACGTGATAAACTATTGCATTTAATTTCACATAGCATGAGTACCATCAGAAGGAATTTGGTGTGACGACCCGACATCAGTTTCATTGATGAGCTTTGACTTTTTCTCTGTTTCATAGGCAAATGAATTAACATTATCATTTATCATATTCAAGTAAATATAAATAAGTTGATTGCACTCAATTTTGCAGCAATAATGTGAAAACATGGCTAAGTTTAAAAAAATTTAAAACAACCATGAGTATGACCATGATCAAGGTCAAGGTCATGGTCATACTAATGGGTGTTATAATTTTTTTTTAAACTTAGCCATGTTTTCACATTATAACTGCAACATTTAGTGCAATCAACTTATTTATATTCATTTTGAATATGATAAATGACAAAGTTAATTTGTTTGCCTATGGAACAGAGAAAAAGTCAAAGCTCAAAGTTGTGAAGATTAGAGCTAAAACAGCAGAAGACAACTACCGATACTGTACCAAGAAATACAAGGCCACCAACCAAACCAAAAAAACCAAAACCCGTGGCCGCTTGAACAAGGCTTAATTACCACGAGATACTGGCACCATATACTACCTACTATCATTATAATAATGACGTAGTCACATAATACATTATATTTATTTATATTTGTTTATATTTTATTCATATTTTTTAGGCTGATTTATTTGCCGGGGCTGTGTTTATAGAGCAGAGTATTGGCTGGGATATCTGGGGATCTATCATTGCTCTTCTGGTCTTGGCTATGATCTTCACTATTGGAGGTATACATTCATTTCTTTGAGTATTGTTTGGTCAACGCTTACAAACCAGCCTGGGTTGAGCCATAGAACTCAAGCCTTCCATGAAACTAATTTTAATCTTGCATCTCTTTTCAAAATACCGCGAAATGAGTATTAAACTCATGCTATGTGCTGTTCCTTCCAGGAATATTCTAATGGCTAGGAGAGTGTGATTGTTAAAACTTTCCTATATATGCCATGCCTTACATGACTTATTTGTAATAAAGAGAAATTTTCCTTGTGATATTGAATATCCTTCTTCCTGTAAATATCTAGACCATGATCCATTATAAACTACTACACTGTGCAAGAACTAGCAGGTACTAGCAAGTACTAGCAAGTACTAGAAGGTACTAGCAAGTACTAACAAGTATTAGCAGGTGCTACAACAAGATGAAACTGAATTATGCCTGTATTTTGATTCTCTTACAGGTGGTTTGAGTGCTGTCATTTGGACTGACTTTGTACAGGTCATCATCATGATTATCGGAGCTTTCGTTCTCATGGGCATAAGTATGTATTAACCATTAAGGTACTCTTTAGTTTAGGCAGCATCATCATCTGATTAATGATTTAGAAATGATTTTGATCTGTGTTACTAAAATTTATCAAATAAAGTTAATTTTAATGTTTATTCGGACTAAATTTTATGGCAATGGAGTCATTGCTCTCACCTGGCAGTGGCAGGTATTTATAAAAACAATCGTTGTATTCATATGAAAAAAATTATAAATTCAAACTTTGTAAAGCATATTGTGCATTGTGCTATGTAACCTATTAACCTATTGACCTATGGACCTATTGACCTATTGGCCTATGACCATATTTCACTACAGGTTTCTTCCGTATTGGTGGATATGGAGTACTGGAAGAAAAGTTTCTAGGACCTGATGCTTGGCCTAACTTCACCAGAGTGTACGCTGAGCTGCTGGAGAAGAACGAGAGTATGTCTCCAGAGATGGCGCAGTACGGCAAGTGTGGTATGTGTCCACGGTGATGTGTAATGTCACGGATAGTTTTTTTATTAATTAATAATTTAATTATTAAAATTAAATTATAAAACAAACAAATACATTGGTTAATAATTGAATTAATTTACTTGTTTGTTTGTTTCATTTATAACGGAGTTTCAATGAGTGCTGTCTCATACATATATTTCTTAATCATCCTTGCCATGATATTGTATGTAAACAATACAAATCAATCAAATCAATACAAATCAATCAAATCAATCAATCAATACCTGATCATGACTCTTGAGATGGTTAGAGAAGTGAGGGGATTAGTTGAGGGAGCTATTCACTATTCACACTGGGACTAATATTCAATATCTACTGCACACTCTCACTTTGTGAAATGAAAGGGTTAGAATTTGGCTTCATATTCACTCATATTTCGGTTCCATTTAGAACTGTTATGATGACGTGTCAGAGTTCTAAATGTTATGTTTTGTCGTAGGAATGACACCTAAAAACTCATTTCACCTGGTGAGGAGTGCTGAAGACGGTGGACTGCCCTGGCCTGGTGTTTTTTTCGGTCTGACAATCTCTGGTGTCTGGTATTGGTGCTCTGATCAGGTAACGAACGTTAAGCTTTATGTAACGTTTCCTTATGCTATGTATCACTGCGTTATGTACTGTAATGTGACGTAGAGAGTACTTTGTGCATTCTCTTTTTGAACAGTAGAATCAGAGAACTTGTTAGACCTCTTCTTGTTCTTCCCTTTCCTAACATGTGAATTTTGAGTCAAAAGTTTAGAAACTGGTCGTAAACTGCTAACTGCTAATACATCGTCACCAATACATACTTGAAGGGCAGTAACTTACTATTACAGGGATGTTGGTTGAACTTTCTATAGTCTATAGAACCAGTTCAAACTTCCATAAAGTGATTGGGAAGGAATCCGGTTTTTGGTATCATTCTGAATCTAATTTACAAAACTGCTTCAAGGTTTATTTACAGCAAGTGGTTTCAACTGATTTTCATGCAAAGTTGAGTTTAGAAGGTACTAGAATGGTACTATTTTGTATATACTATCATTCAAATAGTACGTTTTCAGTACCGTCACATCTCAACTTTCAGTAAAAATGAGTATAAACTGGGCCATATATTGTTAATGAACCTTATAGCAGTTTTCGAAATTAGACTGAGAACTCCGGCATGATAGCAAAAACCTGATTCCTTCACAATCATTATGATGAAATGGTCTAGGGGGTCTTTCAATTAGAAAGAGTGATTCTTTACTAAATCAAGCTATCACTATCACATTGCTCAAAATTATCACTCACTTGGTCTTTCGATAGACAGTTTTCTGAGCTCAGATTTAGGCCTCAATTTGGAGTTGTCCTCTCTCCAGTTTGGTACTTTTAACCCACGCCGCATAGGAAAAACGTGCTGAAAAGAGGGTTATCTTGAAAACCGCTTATGATAGGATTAAAACTATTTTTGATTTAGAATCTGCAACATTGAAAACTCATATGGACATAGTTTGGGAAATAATTTCAGTATTTGGATAGTCAATTATAGCATTTTCTGCCTGTTTTGCGGACAATTTGGCAGAATCTTTCATGAGTGTCGTCACTAAAATTAAGATTTATCAACATTCAAGCCTCCAATGATTTGGAAACCCTCTCTCACAGAGTTTTCAGTGGTGCAGACTCTGAAACGAAAATCATTTTTATCCTAACATAAGCGGCTTACAATATAACCCTCTTTCAGCAGGTTTTTCCTATGCGGATAACTGAAGAGAGGACAACTCCGAATTGAGGCATAAATAAGAGCCCAAAAAACTGTCAATTAAAAGAAATTGTTCCCAAATCGCACACTCAGATTGTATATAGTTCCATCAATGACTGAGCGATTTGAAAGCGAGACCCCTAGCAGGTATCGCTCACTCATTGAGTTACGATTGCGATTTTGGCTGCTTCTAATTTAAAGACCCCCCCTGGTAAGCATCTGCTGCTGAACACTGTTTAAGTTATTTTGAACATTTCAATAGGTTATAGTACAGAGAGCTCTAGCAGCTAAGAATCTGGTGCATGCTAAAGCTGGAGCAGTTCTAGCAGGATTCCTCAAGTTCTTACCGCTATTCCTAATGGTAATACCTGGTATGATCTCCAGACTCCTTTTCCCAGGTAATCATGTTCAATACACCTTCCATCACAGTAAAACTACCACAAGGGGGGGTACACCCACCCCCACTGTCACCAAGAGAGACAGAGAGGGGGTAAAACCTACCCTATGTAAAAGAGTCGGAGGGGTACACCTACCCCGACTGTCAAAGAGTCACAAGGAGGAGGTACACCTACCCACTGTCAAATAGTCAGAGAGTGGGGCGGGGTACACCTACCCCGACTGTCAAAGAGTCACAAGGAGGAGGGCCTCTCAATAGAAAACTTGTTGCTATCTGATTTCCCTTGCCGAGATGAACAAGACTGACTGATGGCGATAATTTGACTAGATAGGCCACGTATCTGCTAGTTGCATCAAAAACTTGCTATGATTGTACACCCTGAGCCAAACAAGCCCTGAGCCAAACACATAGTATTCGTATATTGGCCCTTTGGAGCCTTGTCAGGCTATAATAGTGAGAAGTGTCATCAAATTAAAACGTATTTTACTAAAGAATGATGTTTTGTGGTTTTTCTATTTAGGAGTTGGGTATCCTATGTATGCTGTAACTTTTAAACCCATTTCTCAAACGTTTGAAGTGGTCTATTGCCAAAAGAGCAACATCTGACATTGCAAAGTTGGTGAAAAAAATAGAGAATTTGGTGGAAAATTAGGTGTCAAGTCGACCAGGGTTTTGAAGAGAAGGGTTATTTAATTGTGGTTTAAAAATAAATGTACAATATTGCCCTTGGGTGAATTTCTGACACGGCTATTCACCATCAATATCAAATTTAAATAATTGTGAGCTGCAAGTTGTAAACTACCCATGCCTCTTAATCTTCCCATGGATGGGCATGAATTTCCAAATGCATCAAATGAGATAGTGCTGGGCGAATGAGGCCTGGGGCCTATGGAGACATAGCCAGTCTTGACAAGCTTTGTTTGTGGTAGTTCCCCCCCCCCCAAAACGGAGGCACTCTGATTAATCATGATGATCATTAATAGGGTATGTTATAAAATTAATGTAAAAGAATAGATTAAATATAATGAATAGTAGAATATGTAATTGCTTTGCGTTGTAGAGAATGTAAATATTTGTAGAATGTGTGTATATTTCGTGTTGTAGAGTTTGTAGCCTGTGCTGACCCTGTGTCCTGTACAGAGATTTGTGGTAATGCTGCTGGATGTTCTAACATAGCTTATCCTCTACTGGTTGTCCAACTCATGCCTAATGGAGCCAGAGGTGAGATCCTGTCTGCTTATTTGAAGCCACTTAAAGACTACTCAAAGACCAATTCATGATATAGACAGTCAGTTAGTTATGATAAAGTTGTGTCAGATTTGCATGGTAAAAGAATTCAATGTTCTACTTGGCATGAATTATTGATGGTTGAAAAAGTGCCTCCCAGAAGGGAAGGTAGCTGCAATACAAGAAACAAGCACTCCTGGAGACATCATAATGCAGAAAATGAGAGTTACCTTACCTTATGGGAGGCACTTTTTCCACAATCGATAATTCATGCCAAGTAGAGCATAGTATTTTTTTTACCACGCAAATCTGACATAACTTTATCATATGTAACTGCCTGACTATAAAACGGATTGGTCTTTGGGTAGTCTTAAAATAATTTTATTGATACAAAGCTGCTGCAGCAGGTCATGTTGGATCAAGTTTGCCTGCATTCTACTTGTGAGCCGTCCCCAAATGCAAGCAAATTGGATCATAGTTGACCTATGCGGCCCTCATGTATGCTTAAAAACCCATAGAAGAGTAAATGATATTGTTTATATATTATACTTTGCTTAGCTAACTGTGGGTGACTCAATGGTAGCTGGCACAATTTCTCACTAGCTGATGTTGGAGTTGATGTGAAGTAATGAGACTGTGTAAATGTTAGCTAAGATTTTGCCTGTGCAAAATTGAGGGGTTCTGCTACTGTAGCTTACTTTACTCCTTTATGGTACACGTCCGTTCATATTATTTGATCATCGTTTTAGGCCTGATGTTGGCAGTGATGATGTCAGCTCTCATGTCCTCGCTTACATCCATATTTAACAGCAGTTCCACTATTTTCACTATGGATATTTGGAGAAGGATTCGTAAAAACTCCTCAGATATGGAGCTCATGATAGTCGGCAGGTAAGATAAGCGATGAGGAGTTGTCTTCCTAAAATCCACTTGTAACCTGAAATTCCCAGAAGGCAACTTTAATCTGGAATTCCCAGCGTGGAACTTTAACCTGGAATTCCCAGAATGCAACTTTAATCTGGAATTCCTGGCAGTTCTGAATTCTTAAGGTTATATTTCATTCATTCATTGAAAAATTTGAATACTTGAAATATTTTATAAATGTATCTTAAATAAGTTCAGTTGAATTTCACATTCAGTCCAGAGAGTCAGAGACATAGAAACAATATATCAAAGCAAGAGCAGAGCAATCTTAAACTCTACTGTATGGAAAGCTAGAGCTGATCTGTTCGTCATGCACGAACTTTATTTCTTAGAATTAAACAGTGGCCATTGTAGGGAAAACTTGTATTTTGCTGTGTTACAGTATGGATCTTACTATTCTGGAAACTGATAACAGACACATTATCACCTATGGTGTGTCATCCCAGCCAATTACTGTCGTCAGTGCTTTTATAAGGCCAGTCAGAACATGATTAACATCTTTGAGGTTCTAGTTTGAAAGGGTGCATTCTATTGGTTCACTACATTTAGTTCTTAATCCTACAATTATATTTATACTTGCCAAATCTTTTTATATTGTTTTTGTAGAGTATTTGTGCTAGCCTTAGTCGGTCTGAGTATAGCATGGATCCCCATTATACAGAACATTTCAGAGCTTTTCCACTACATACAGGGTATCACCTCATTCCTGGCTCCTCCTGTGTGTGCAGTCTACGTTTTAGCTGTATCCTGGAAACGAATCAACGAACAGGTGAGTTGTAAATCTTTTTCCACTTGAGACTTGTTCACATCATTCCCAGAATGAAACTTAACCCTGGAATATCCAGAATGCAACTTTAACCTTGAACTCCCAGACTGCAACTCTAACCTTAATCCCTAGAATGCATCTTAACCCTGGTATATCCAGGATGCAACTTAACCTGGAGTACCCAAGATGCAATTTAAACCTGGAACTTCCAGAATTCAACTTTAGCCTAGAATTCCCCCAGTTAAGTGATACTTCCCTACGCCAGTAGTCGTAAGTTGAAACTTGACTGGAATTATTTACTCGTTGGTACATGGAGTTTCGAGTAAATAATTCCCTGTATAATCAAGTCATTCGCATTTGTGACCTGATCTCGTTGAGGGTTGCAACCAATTGCATTACTGAGTGCTCTCTAATTGTCAAATGGCTTTTTTATGATATTGTTTTTACCTGATGATTTGTTTGTAGGGAGCATTCTATGGTTTGATGGTAGGACTAGCTGTTGGTATGGTGAGATTTATCTGGGAGTTTAGTTACGGTCCACCGCCCCCTTGTGGTGAAGAAGATAATAGATCAGTGTTCATATCTAAAGTACACTACCTTCACTTTGGGATATTACTGTTCGTGATTGTAATGATAGTTACTACTGTCATAAGTCTCTGTACACAACCAATCGACGAGAAATACGTGAGTTATCAGTTCTTTGTGTACCCACACTGATCACGTGATATACTATCAGTTCTTTGTGTACCCACACTGATCACGTGATATGCTATTGCATGTGGGTCTCTGATCTATAGAGAGTAAATTAATTCACTTAGCAAGAGTACCATCACAAGGAATTTGGTTTGACAACCCATGTTCAATTCAATTAATTAGGGGTGGGCACATGTTATGTACTGCTACTAAATTGCCTCTAACGATCAGAGCAATGAACTAAACCTAAAGAGATACACATATTAATAGTTTAATCTTGAAGTCAGTGTGATGTGTCCACCTGTTTGTATAAATAAAATTGGTGGAAATGCTAAAGTGAGCCACAGATCCATTGGCGTAACTGCTGTATTATCTTGGATAACGATACATAAAACGGTGGCCATCACCTAGATCAAGTTTGCCTGCATCCCTATTATCTCCCATTCTACTGGTAGGCCGCAAGCAGCTTGAGTAGAAATTGCAAACACAGGTAAACTCAGTCTAAGTGATAATGTAATGCCACTAACTTGTGTTGCAGCCGTCTGAACACTTGGACTAAGGCAAGCTAGACCAGTATCGACCTACCTATCATCACTCACATGACTAGCCAAAGACCAATGCATGCTTTAGTCAGGCAGTTACTTATGATAAAGTAGTGTCAGATTTGCATGGTGAACAATTCATGAATTATCAATGGTGGAATAGTGCTTTATCATAAGTAACTGCCTGATTATAACATGCTTTGGTCTTTATGTAGACTTTTCAATACCACCAAAACTCAATCATTGCCTCCAACAACTCATGTTATATAAATTCTGCTCTATTATAGTTAAGAAGGCTCACGTTCTCCTCACGATTTGAGGAGGGTAAGAGGGTGGAGCGGGGCAGTGAAGAGGATAACGAAGAGGATGACTCTGCCTCCCCGGAGAAGGGAGAGAGTGGAGAGGGTGGCTCTACAGGTGAAGATAGCGGTGAGGGTAGCTCTACAGGTGGAGAGAAGATGGAGGGATCTAACATTGATAAGTTAGAGGGATCCGTCGTCCCGATGAAGGAGCTGAACGGTGGCAGCGAGACGGCCATTATCACTGAGACCACTGAGAATAATGAGAACGAGAATAACAGCGGTAATCAGGACCTCGACGTGGAGGCAGAGGATATCGAACAACGAAACGGTGAGATAATTTATTGATATTTAATAATTATTTAATTGTTTGTTATTGAATTTATACTTAGCGCCTTCATGCAATGACAACCAGAGAATCTACTTCCTCAACAGAGTGGAAATACTCATGAATTGTGGAATTCACAGGGTAAAATATTAGCAATAGTTTTGATTTTTAATTTAATTTTGATTTTAAAAATTTTAAACTTTAATAACTTTGTATGAGTTGCCATTGAGAAATTAGCCGAAGCCTAACGACGAGCAGAATTAGTACTTATTTTAGCCAATTTTCATTTAAGAAAATTGGGAAACCTATGTGTTACCGTAAATATCACCCACTGTCCTGAATTTAATGCCTTGCACTAGAAGCTGCCCCTCTATCCATCATCCATCATAATAAAGTAATATTTATTATTAATTTAATGATTATGTATTATTAATTAATTTATTAATATTTTTTTATTTATTATTAATTAGTTATTGATCATAATCCATCAATATCATAAATTAAGTTTTAAAAAAAATCCATCATAAATATATTGCACCACTAGTTTTACAGGGTTGCTCATTTCTTGTATTACAGCTCGCCTGCCATGGTACAAGAAGATGGGATATTGGATCTGTGGAGTTGAGAACATGAGCGAATCGTCCAATGAGGCGGCTGAGCCGATGTCTGAGGAACTCATGAACATAGACGAGGATCCATTCTGGGGCGGGATGGTCAACGCCAGCGCCATCGTACTCATGATCGGCGCATCAGTAATGATTGGCTACTATGCATAATTGACAAAAAATTCAGAACTTTCTATTTTTCTCAGTTTTAATACATAACGCATGATCGGATTTTATGCATAATTAATGAAAAATTAAAAATATTTTCTCAGTTTTAATGCATAAACTTTACTCTAATCAACAGTCTTTTTCTGACTTTGTGTCAGTTCAGTGAGGTGAGGTATAAAGGCTGTTGTTTTTTGGAGAAATGGAGGCGAGAGGTTGATTAGGTGAAGTGAACTGTTGACCCTTGACCTTTGCTGCTGAATGTGTCGAGTTGACGACTCTAAAGCAGCGTACATATTACATTCAATATTAATTTTGTATAAAACTTTTCCAGACTTATGTATTGTTTATTTTTTATTGAAGTAGTATGTACAAAGATATTCTTTAAGCTTGCATGCAGTTTTATAAAATTTCCAATATCCATTATTTATGATGAAAATAACAACTTTTTGACTTACTCGAACAACAGAATTTATAATAAAACAAGTATCCGATAGATATTGTCATGTCGGCTTGATGATGCAATAAATAGGAGTGGGAGAACTATTCATAACTATTCATCACAAACAGTCGTTTGCTCTCGCATTCAGTGTTCATGAAACTCTGAATAACTTTGTTCCATATCCACATCATCATGCCACCAAAGCCGAGTTGTAAGAATAGTTTCAAAATAAAAGAAAAGTAATATATAGACGCCGACAGTGTATGAATGGGGCAACTCATGTTGTGAATACGATAGCTCATAATATCTGCTGAGTTTGAGGACCGGCTTGAGGATGTCCTCAATGCTTTGCTAAAGCTGTTAGATGCTATTTATTCAAGGCCAGTATTTATTGGTGTTGTCTTTCTTTAAGATGCAGAAGAGAAAACATTAATTGGATAAATGTATTTCGCAATAGCCAACTTTATGTTTTTACATTGAGATAACAATATGGTATCATATGTATATAAATATATATTTGGTATTTGAGCACAAAGATATATCTGTGTTTTCCATCTCCCTGTGCAGGTTTTCAGATCTCAATTCTATTCCTCTTTAACTGTAAAAAAAGAAGCAAACAATTAGAATATCAACCGGACGTCTATTTAGTCATTTAATATGTGCACATGCGTACATGTACATAGCCAATGTGTTGGCTCTGTCTCTCATATGAAAGCTGACACATGATTGGCTAGCATATACAGCAATTCAGGAAGAGATGTAGTTAAAGAGCTCTAACTCCGATGGTTCAGTGGCATTACATGATAATGTAATGCCACTGAACCACCGGAGTTAGAGCTCTTTAACTAGAAGAGATGGTAATCTCACCTATTTGTTTTCCTAAAGTAAGAGTAATCTCCTCTTCACAACTAGTGGGATAACTCCTAGTACTGTGATGATACACTTTGCATCTTCCACCTCTGAGATAATTATAGAGGTGGGAGACCTGAATCAGAGGTGGTATAAAGTATGAGTTGATAACAGCTGACCTCTTTACCTTTTTAACTTAATATCTCCCACTGCTGAGGAGGTATATGGATACTGCCTGATACCGATCAGCCGTCAGCTAATTCACTATATTGAATACATTTTTACCCTCCACTTCCGTAGGTGGTATAGTGTTGCTTCGTGCTGAACTGCTTATAGTAATCTGCTGTGTATGGTACCTTGGTACCACCCACTCCTGTAGGTGGTATAGCGATTGCTTGGAGCTGAATTGCTATCTGGTAATCTGAATTTCTAAAAGCTCATCTACTATATATGGTACCCCAGTAACCTCAACTCCTTTAGGTGGTGTGTAGCGTTTGCTCGGTGCGGATCAGCTTGTCTTGTTCAAACTGTTGGCTACAATACAGAATCCAAGAATAACCCAGAATGAGATCAGCTATCATATTGGGTTGTTGAGACTATGGCGTAATCGGTAAGCGCGCTTGCTATTCACTGCCAGGCGATTGATGCCGCAGGAGTTGTGGGTTCGAGACTCATTGGGGGAGCCTTCAAGATTGATTGTTTCAGCCCCAAGCACCGTCGGGTGTATACCTCTTCTGTGTCACCAGGCTCAAACCAAAGAGTATTACTCCTTGCTCAAACCCAGAAAGGCATAAGTCTACATAGATGGCTGTCGTCATGAGCACTGTTTTCTTTTAAATATTGGATGCCCCCTAACAGAAAACAAGTACTGGAAGGAGGGGCTGAGACAACCTGAGTACGCCAGCATAGTAGCCAGAAGGTATTAAATAGTTATTGGAGTTGTGCCCCTTTGATCTGAGAGACAACAACTCATCTCAACTCACACCGACTAAACTCGCTGTTACGGATATTTGCCTCATCACTACTATTGCGCAAATGAATATACACATCGTTTAAAAAGAAAGAAGTTTGTCTTATGAAATTGATATTATTTTTTAGATACAACTTCTCTATTCTATCAATGTGCTTAGTTTTCTCTTAACAACAAACATTATTTTAGACCATTACACACATGAGTAAGACGGACTTTGACTAGGTGTAGGGATATATGAATTGCCAGCTCATAGCAGGCGGCGTCTGCTGGATAAGAAATACCATAGAAAGTGCGCAAGTCGAGATTTGGAATGAATATTTTACACTTAATCACATGCTGCTTCTTCCAGTGACTGTCGTTTAGTGACTGATGATTGCTAAGGAGAATGAGGATCAAAGTCAAAATCAGAAGGCGTAGTAACGGCATTGAACCAAGGAGTTTAAGGTAATCAACACCTTTGATGGAATCAGGGACTGGGTCTATCCAGGTCCCTAGTCTATCTATCCCTGATGAAATCTTGCTCATTTCATTGTCATTCATATACTGAAAAAAATATACATGGGTAGGCCTGTCTAAAGATTGAAGGCTGATGTGATAGTTGTGTACTCTCTGATGATAACATTGATCTAAGCCAGGATCCAGTGTTTAACTCTAAAAGTACAGGGGGTCTTTCAATTAGAAACAGCCAAAAAGTGAGTGATAATTTTGAGCGATGTGATCAATGAACTAAACATTTAGTTCATTGATGTGATAGTGACAACTTGCTTTGGTTAATAAAGCATCGCACTTAATAATCGAAAAAAAACCCTGGTTTTTGCAACATAATTGATAATATAGCTTTTAAGCGCATGTAAAAAACTGATACAAAAAATATACTTACTAGGTCTCATCCAGCTAATGTGCATGGCAATTTTCTGCACAAGGATATTCAGCTTTTTTTCCCAAACAAACCAAGCGAAGATCGTAAACAAAGTAGATAAGCCTGTTTTCTTGATTTAGGTCATTGCAAAATGTTTCACCAGTTGACATGAATGCTGTCCATGTTTCATATCAGATAGTTCGGCTGTTTCTGTCTTGGTGGGTGGAGTTTTTCCATCCTGTTTAGAGGTGTTATACAGTTTTGGTGAATTTTTCGAGGCTGATTCAGGCTTGATCAGATGGTTTATCTAAAACTGCAGGTGGATTAAGTAGGCTTTTGGCAGCTAGATCAGACATTGTATCTGGCAGACTTTCTTCAGGTTTAGAGGAAGTTTGAGCATGACCTCCGTTTGGTAAGACAAGTTGGGATAGTGTTGCAAATGGACGTAAAAAGGGCATACTCGAAAAGCTTAAAAGAGCTTCAAAAATCACCGTTGAAGTCGCTCATTCTGAATAAAAATATAGTAGCTCAATCGGAATCATTCATAGCTCAATAATCAATGACACAAAATCTTACTCCGAACAATCGTGCATGCAAAGTATGCAGTACGCGTATGCAAATTGCAAAGCTATCAGTGGCAACACTTTTTTCTATTAATCACAATCATAATCTTCTGCCAGTGGAGTCGATTGATATAGCTTTGATCTAAGAGTTAAGAGAGAACTTTTTGCTTTGATCATTTATTTTTCTTTAGAATTTTGTAAGTTGTCGAGGGCTTTTTTTAACCTTACAATTTTATTTGCCTCTCTTATTCACACATCGTCAGTTGGTTGAATCAAGGAGCTAGTAGTTAGAGTCTCTAACTCCCTGGTTGAAGTCATCCATAAGTAGAATCATAGGAGAGAAAAGCTATTTGTGTTTCATAATTTTTTAACATTGCCTGATTTTTTCCTTTTTTGACACACTTTTTTTACTGGCAGCTGGTGAGCAGCACCCTTACACTCGATCAAGATCGGCCCAGGTCCTCAATCTTGTCTTTCTCTTTATTTTTTTTTACGACCGGCCAAAATGTTACCAGCCTGATCCAAAAGTGGGTGGCTGTTGCACCCTTACATTCGATCAAGATCGGCCCAGGTCCTCAATCTTATCTTTCTCTTTATTTTTTTTTACGACCGACCAAAATGTTACCTGCCTGATCCAAAAGTGGGTGGCTGTTGCACCCTTACACTCGATCAAGATCGGCCCAGGTCCTCAATCTTATCTTTCTTTTTATTTTTTTTTACGACCGACCAAAATGTTACCAGCCTGATCCAAAAGTGGTGGGTATCTGTTGGCGTCAATTTAAATACCCACTCCTATGTTTTCGTGCTGTCCGCTCCAACATTGTCGATGTTGTTAGATGAGGATTTCTGTTTAGCCTACCCTCCAAAGAGATCCTTCTGTGCTGGGGCTTAAAATACTATTTTCACTTTTAAGTTTCTGGTCCAGAACGGATTAACTCTACTCAGAGACTATATTCTAGTCAGCCATTGATATTTTTACTAATTTTGTGGTGAGACTTATGTTCGGGCCATATAGTTTAGGTTATTTTTGATAGTTCTTTGGTTTTGGTCTGTATTAGGATTTCAAAGGGATTGTAGCACCGGCATGCTTTCAGATATCTTCAACAGATCTTTTATCTTGGTCAATGTGCTCTCTTCGTCTCCCAGTCTCCCATTAGTCAGGAACAATGGCGTAGTGGTTGGGATTTTATCTAGACGATCTGAGGGTTGCTAATTTAAATCCCTGTCATGACCCAAGCTGCTAATAGAGGTGAGCTGTCTATACATTAGTCTAGCTTGTCCACTCCTACCTTGTACCAGGGGTCGACAAAGTTAATATTTCATGGGTATATGTTTCTATGTAATATGTTTCATGTCCTGTGATGACAGCTGGAAAGTTGCTAATAAAAAGTGATTTACATTTAAAATCACCCTCTCTAGGAAGATCAGTTTTTGGGGTTAAAAACAGGTGGTGACAGTATTGGTTGTTTTATCATAAGTGTGCGGATTCTAAGGTGGCCCAAATTTGATTCAGGTGCTGTGCCTGTCTCGATCAGCATGTTGATTGTAAACTGCTGGGAGTTATATTTATGATGATCTGTAGGGCAAAGGTAGGAGTTGTTTTCAAGGCTCCTGCTGCAGACAAGGATAATAAAGGATCAACTCCACCCTCTTGCAGTCTCTGCAGTTTTGCTATCAATCTGTAAGGGTCGGCGCAATGAGACAATGATGAATAGTCAAGTAGACTGCATCCCTGCTGTATATATCCTGCAGTTATGTTGTCAACTCGGATCTAAAAAGCTCTCTCATAATGTATTAGTGTCTTCTGATGTTGTCATTTTCACTTCTAAACTTTCACAAGGCTGAAATTAAATATGTCAATAATGTTCCTGTTTCGCCAGAGACAAAATTTCTTCGTGCTTCAACCACAGCATCTCTTCTTTTTTTTTACGCGGAAGGTATTGCATGAAAAATTTTCATCAAAAAATTAGTGTTAGACTGCTTTTCAATTTGACACATAAGGGTGATTCCAATTGTAAGTAGAAACATGAACCTAATGTTTAGGAAAAAATATTGATGGTAAAAATACTCAGTTTGAGAAAGCTTGCGCATTTCTCTAACCGACCAATTACACAGCGAGTTATAAAGTCGTCAAGTTTCCAGGTCTCCTTGGCCCTCATCTTTGATTTAATAATATTAATAATAATGTCTTTATAGAATGACTAATAATATAAATAATAATAATGATAATAATAATAAACTAAGCTAAAACATAAGTCATACAATATAATGTTGTGTGAATAATAAAAATATGAGAAATAATAATAGTGTGAAAAATAATAATCAATTAACTTAGTGTACATACAAAGGCAAGATGTTTGGCTCCGACCTGACATCATCTCTTGTAGTGTTTCGTATAAAACCCTCTATATATATGTGCTGTAAAAACACGCCTATGGGTTTCCAGCAGATGCGAAACTGAGATTCTGGTCATTCACATTGGTTGGTCTGTCAAATGATAAGAATTATTGTGTGTGGAGTTGTGTTTTGACGTGTATTGCTCGTAGATGAGGGTCTATCAGACTAAGGAGTTAGTGCTAACTCCTTCATCTGACTCACCTCGGTGCATTTAGTTCTAAAAGAAAAAAGTATCCAGATCTTGTGGATAATTGATTAGGGCATTCTGACATTCTATAATATTCACACTTAAGATCCCTTGTTGTGATGTCAACTAATCCTAGCCTGGGCAGATGTCCGCTCAGGCTAAACTAACCACATATCTCACAAAAACTGCCACCTGGCTTGCTGTCTCAAATCAAGGAGTTAAAGACTCCTTGCTCAAATTCATGCTAACATGCTTTCTCATTCAGTTCAGACGGTAGTCAATTTTCAATAGTTTGCAAACTGATAGGTCACTATTTATTTTTCTATGTCGATATGACTTCATCTTTCCCATTATCCAGATGTAACAAATACTGTTACTGTTACTGTTACATCGAATCAAGGATCCGGAGGCTTCTCATATCATGTGTTTATGTCTCTGACTTCCTCCGAGCAGAGCCATTCAATGTAAATAGTAGGTTAGTAAATTCATCCACAATTATTTTATAGATGCGAGTGAGTGAGTGAGTGAGTGAGTGAGTGAGTGAGTGAGTGAGTGAGTGAGTGAGTGAGTGAGTGAGTGAGTGAGTGAGTGAGTGAGTGAGAGAGAGAGTCTAGCCTAGCCTAGCCTTAGTTCAAAGTCCCATTTTTTCGCTTTGTTCTAACAAAAAGCAATAACAAGGCTAATATTGCCACATGGTCAGTAAGAAATCAGTATTCAAAGCTAGGAGATTTTGTTAATCAATGGTGGTTATTTTATCTCATTTCTCCTAAATGGGCAAATGCTTAAATGACCCTTTATGCCCTTCTTAATCACTATGTTTCCATGCTCCGTACAAATGCGCATATAGGCGATTTAAGCCCTTTTTCTTGGCACATGGAAACAACAAAGCTATTCAAATTCAATTTCAATAGGTTGTTCGCATTCAAAAACCGAATTTGTTCGGATCCTATTGTTATTGTATTGTGTTTTGATTACATAACAAGCCAAATCCATTGGATAGGATGCAAATGATCATTCGACCCATGGAAACATAGTGAATATTATTATTGAAAGACGAGATCATATGCATCAACGATTGAATTAAACAAATTAGAAAAGCTCAATTCTGTTATAGCAAGACTTCTATTACAGTGAGACTGCCAACTTGGCGATTATACGAAAAGTTAATAAATGGTGGTTCAGTGCGTTGAAAAGATATAACTTGTTACATTAGATTCATTATTAAAGCTCATCGTTCCGGAATTCATGCAAGGATGGGCATTATGCCTTAAAGTTTCCATGGCTTCATTTTTTGCTCTATCTCTATTTTTCCCAATACTGTGTCGGTTATAATCGCCTAAAAATACTGAATTTTTTTTCTTATTATGGATGACTCCAAATTAAATCAGGAATGTCACTTTTTGACCACTACGCGATGATAACTATTTAATATTCATACCCCCATAATACCTCATACATGTGACTTTAACATCAAAGGTTGACTTCTCTTCAATCACTCTGGTCTAAGACACACTGTCATGACATGATGTCATGATGTGATCATATGACTTCTCTTTGACGATAACCATTATATCGTAGCGTCACAAGTTTAGCTGTTACTTGACATTCAAAGACAGGTTCTTGTTACCTGGAGTTCCAAAACTGTATTGGATGGAAAGGAGGGGTGAGACCCGCTAAAATAATACCAGCCGCCACTACTCCAGTTCAAAATAGCCTGGCTCTACAATAAATCTACACAGCTAAGTTGGTTTACAAAATTGAGCATGAAAGTGTTTATGAGTCCATATTCTCACCTCCTTCTCACCTAGTCCGCCGTGTTCCGGGATGGGTGGCGTTCCTGCAGGGCACCAAGTTCTATCAGAGTCCATATATTTTTTGCGAATCTGAAAACTCTCTAACTTGCTAAACGTTATTGTGATTTAGCACCCAATAGTTTATTTGTTACCAACCAAATTGCATGTAAATAAAGAAGGGAAAATTGATATATGGTATAATTGGTATATTAAGTCTAAGGGGTTTTCCCCGCCACCTGGCCCTCTACAATGCATACTCGGGGTAATCAAACATTTGTAAGTCTATATAGAAGATCCTTATGAGCTTATCCAATAAGGTAGGATCTACAGTTCTCCAGGATTCTTTATATGAGCTGGTCGTTATTCCTGCTTTTTCATTGACTTTTCTGAACTTATACGACTCTTTTCGCAGAGCGGTTATATTCTTGACACCGAACTGGCTAAGGATTATAGCTTCGTCTTCAGCAAACGTTTCCACTTTTCCTAAAAAATTATTAATGTAAAATTCCATTGCTGAAAACAAATGAGGGAACAACACGACTCTTATAAATCAATCAACAATTTACACCATTTATGAAATAGTCAAATTGACAGGTATCCCATAATACAAAAGTATCTGTAGTGTGATATTCCGGGTGATACTGTGCGTAAGTTGCATTGTGGGCATTTTTAGCGTGAATTGAGAGCAGATTTCATCAAAAGTGCATGAAAGTGCTCATACTATACTGCAAACGTACACAGTAAATGCATAACGTAAGTGCATCCAGTAAATGCACACAGTAAATGCATACAGTATACATTAATTATAATATTTAAATTTATACATATTATATCATATTAATCCACATTCTGTATTTATGTGTACTTATATCATATACTGGATATGAATGCATACTGTATTTTTATTTCTCAGGTGGGGGGGGGCAAGAGTCTGGAGGGGACAGACTATGTATTTGTATGCATACTGCATACGAATGTAAACTATGCGTATACCTTATATGGGCCATGATTTAGCTCTACCGATTTGTTAGGCTAAACATACCGACAAAGTTGTAATCAAGTTGGCAGAAGGCACCCCCCATGAACAGCGGTCTGTAATGCTCATTCATTCCATTTACTCCATACTTATCAAACTGATAAACAACGCACAGTTCTAGAAACTCTCTGAATGTCCAAGTATTGTTTGTTTCCTTCTTCATTCTAAAATACCAAGTAAAAAAGAGCGCTTATACAAAGTAGAGTGCAGATCTGATTTAAATTTGTACTAGGCCTATTTTGTGTCAAACAATATCAAAATTGGTTTTTTAGCATCTGGTAGCCCAGGTTACCCTTCCTTCTGGTACTCAGTGCATAGATAAAAAATTAGCCAAGCCTCAGGTTTAGCAAGTTTTTATTTGCCCAAAGGATTTTGCTGGGTCTTCGCCTGACCTCAATGATAAAATAAGATCGCTTTCTGCATCAATGTTCACGAAAGAAAGCATACTTGTTTATGTGTGAAAGAAACTAGCTGACGTAGTGGTGAATTTGGGGGCGTCACCGCTAACCCCCCCCCCCCCCACAATTCACCACTTTCGGGTCTCACTTTTGTAGCTGAGGCCAGTCAGTCTTCACTCTGCATACGTGTATGTATTCAGTACTGTATAGGAACTTCTCTATGTATGCACTGAGCAATCTTGACCACGGGTTTCTCACTATGGCAAACAGGAACTTGCTCTCTACTGCAGCGTGATATCTGTCTTGTACAGCAGCAGCGTTTGTGGCGTGTGCTGACGCTACCATAGCATCGCTCTGCTGTTCAAGGAAATGCCTAAAATACCAGTTAAGTAAGCTTGTGATAAAAATCAACAGTAACATGACAAGAGCCTTACCTAGCTATAGTCGTTTTGTATATATGGCTGGTCTCAAACAATCCTTAAAAAAATATATTGTAGTGTGAAAAGAAACTTTGTGTTCTCGATAAGCCGAAGTGGTAGTAAGTAAGAAGTATGTAGTAGTAAGCAATGTCATATGAATTTTGTCAAAAAGGAAACAAAGTTGACTATAAATGTACCTCGTTTACCATTTCAAATTAATGCCGTTCTACTGGACAACAAACCAAGCAAAAAATAAGAAATAATTTCTACCAGAGATTGTTGGTATGTTTGTGCAGGACTTTAATAAGCCCTTTATTTTTAGGGTAAGTTCCTACAGATATCTGATATAGCTCTCCTTTCTCAACAAGTAATGATATACTGTTGATCTAGTGTACAGAAGTTATTGGTTATATGGCTCTGGGTGTGTCTGGCACCTTAGGTATTTAGGACCCAAACACCTGAAGTCTTAATTGACATGATAATGTTTTGTTGACCAAAGTCTATGCGAAAGCTGTTGTCTTAACACAAGAATTCATCCATCCGAGGCTCAGCTGATACAGTTACAACCTCAGTGAGAATAACAATCGCCTCATTGTGAGAAAGTGTACACACTCCCTTCTTTTTATTTTCAAGGTTATGTGCGATTTGTACTGCGAATGCTAATTTTATTGAGACAATTCCACCACTTTTTATTATTATAAAACGAAATGTATGCCTTTTTTAAGCAAAACGCGGCATAATTCCTTTGTAAACACACTGATAGGGAAATCGTCATCTAGCCCATGTGTTGGCTCCGATTGACTGATTGGCTTATCATTTTATGAAATAGAATGGTGGCTGTACTTTTTTTGGTTATATCTATTACTGCCAATACAGCCACTTAAACTCCAAGCGCAGAGTTGTCTACTTACATTTGTAGAGGAAACAACTAATGTATGAATCACTTCAATATCAATTCCAGACAAAGAGATAATACTGTTTCGGTTAGAATATTTAGAGAACCATCTCACTTCTTTTACCAATATTTCAAAATCAGTCAAATCAATGTACTCTTTGGTCGGATCAACATTTCGCTTCAATAGCTGCAATTTATCAAAAAGATAATCTTTCAATAACATACTGCCTATAAATAAGTTTTAGTATTAGTGATGGAGCCGTTTTTTATGAATAAAAATAGCATTGTAAATACTTCTACCTATAATTCTTCAGTACTACCTAACCGATCATATCAAATAAGCTTAACTGGGATGGTGGAGAAGAGAAACTTCTACCAACCCAGCAAGGAAAAGACTTACGTGTTTACAAAATAATGCTCATTGGTACTTCCAATCTTGTCCATACATGATGGTCCTTCAAGTATGCAGATTTTTCTGAGCAGATTTGTGGTACCTGTCTTTGGTAAAGCACACCAAGTCGTATTTCGATACTTGTAGAATCTGACTCTGCCCTTCAATGGGTCTTGAAGCCTTGGAACGAATCTGCAGATCTATTAACAAATTTTAGAAGATTCACTCAGACAATGCCGGAAGAGAATAACTTTCACTTGTCTAGTAAAGGAAATCCTTTGATAGTGAGAACCTGCTGTTTCTCATCTAGTGCACGCTGAACGCAAGAATATGATGTGGGCGAGGCTTTGGGGACGAAGCCCTATCAAAAGATACTTTTTAAAATATCGATAATAACTGTAAGCAGCTGTAATTGACCAGATATGCTGGATAATCCAGAAAGGTGCTGTATAGGATAAGCTCTTGAGCACTTTTTAGTTGCACAATAAACCAACCTGTTTAATTTTGGAGAGTCTTCGTATCTGTGTGTGTTTTATAGATTCAGCGCTAATATTCATCACTGTTGGAATTTTGAGGTTCTCTATCCATTTGAGACTTTGCACTGCCTGTGTGCTCTCTGTATCTGTACAATCAAAGACTGATGTTGAATAATAGCCAGTATGCGGGAAGAGCACAGAGTCGGGGTGGGGGCACCTTACAAAGGGCACCGCTTTTGAGCAACAGGGTTGGGCCACCTAAACCAGTTCGGTCCATTTGCCTGCATTCGGATTTGCAATTTTTGGAGTTTTTCAAAATTGACCTGCTGAAAAAGTGGTACCTACCTATGAATACACCACTGCACCGCAGGCTGTGAATGCAGGCTAATTGAATCAAACCTGTTCCAGGGCACCGCCTCTTTGGCTTAGGCTTTGGGGCAACAGTTGGGGGGGGGGGGGGGTTAAATCAAAACCTTTAACTGCTATTGTCAATTTTTTAATGAAGCACATAATGGAACCAAGGAATCAGAAAATAATGTGATGCAAAAAGAATTATGATCCACCTAGTTGCTTAAAGTAGCAGACAACCCTGGCACCACTAAATATGTATCAAGATGCAATTAGCTTCACCGGTAGGCGATAGGCAACATACTCAAAAATAAAAATACAAGGTATAAGCCTTGGTTCTGCAACCACAGAAGGGCAGCAAACAGCACCTCAATGTTATCGCTGCAATAAACTGAATCAACTTGAGAGGCTATGTTTTTTTATAATCTCAAATAAATGCTTAATCTTTGTTATTGAAAGCAAAAATATCGATTTTTTAGATGATTTTGTACTCTGAGATGACTGTTAGTGTTAATGTATTAAGATTGACAATAACAAAAGATAACTGCTTCGATTCTAGAAAATGATTCTTTTATACATCATTTTTTTCCAAAAATATATTTATTTTGAGAGTATGGGTATTCCTGTCACTGAAACAAAATGGTGGAGGAGAGTTTGCATTCAAAATAAATAAAATTTATAATTTAATTTTTATTTATAACATGCAAATTTAGAAGGAGTACATCATTACGCATCAAATATCAAAATATAACTCTTGTGGTTGTCTGCTACCTTAAACTTGGAATAGTACAGCACTTTAACCAATTGCATCCCAAAAAATTGGGAATTCAATTTTTAACCATGAACCAAAATGGAATTATTTATGGATAAACCAAGAAAAGGGTTCAAATAAATGGGTTGAGAAACAAAACAAGCCTAGTTTTTATTGTGGGATGGCAGGAAAAATAATCTAAAAATTGTACTAATATCTAAACTAAAAGATCAGCAACAATTGTATCAATACGACAATTTGGGGGATTTCAAAAGAAGAGAGGGAGGACGAGTTCTAATAGTCCTGCTGCTTACCTGTGCCTGCGATAAAAACATCTTTTTCACTTGAACTCTCATGAATTTCCAAGCCCTGTCTTTTTAAAACACTGCCATGTTTGAGCTGATCATTTGAATAATTTTGAGTATGTACCATCCTATAATAATATACAAGAACATACATGTGATATGTACTAATGTGATGCTATACATTGGTGGCCCAACTTAGCCCAATGCTAAGGTTTAATTCCATCAGAAATAAGTAATTACTAAATATGTATAGAAGCCGAGTACAGTATGTCTATCAGTAAGCGTTGGTCAGAGTTGTCTGTTGTCTCCGCTCAGTCGTGTATCCGTCCCCAGTCATGTCCTATGTTATGTCCTAGCTTGCCTCTGCCCAGTGAAGAGGTTATCCATTACCTTACAGAAAGTTTGACCTGGGTAATCTTCCTTATATTGTAAATCCATATTAGCTTGATCTAGTTAGTCTCTGTTAATCGAAAGATTATCGGCCCACCTGAGGACGCCAAACTGCTGTATATTGGTGGCCACTAGACATTTCCATGGATTTCTCACGAATGCAAAGCTGAAATTCTGTTCATTCATTTTAGTAAGAGGAATTCTTTTGAGAAGCCTCTGAACAAAAACGTGTTCTCTCTGTGATCCGACACGGCTGATGCATTTCGGACTCATCATTAAACACACAAGTCTCATCAGATTGCTTGTTCCTATTATTTGTACGCTGCACCATGTAACGTTACGAAATGTAAACATGTTGGCTTCTGCCGCCTTAAAGTTTCTCTTGTTAGCTTGAGATCCCTCAGTAAGTGACCTCATACGCTTGGTCCGATTCTGTAGAATTTGTTGTCTCTCCGTGGAAGAGAAAAGAGGGTCGTTCACCCATCGTAGCCTGTTCTCTATGGCAGTGTCCCTTCCTCCTATTGTTGAACTGCTCCGAAGACTTGTAGTTGATTCCATGGTAGGATTTTGCAAATGTTCAGGTGCAATGACATGTCTCTCGGCTGGTTTAGCTGGATCTGACTGTTGGAACAAGCTTGCATTATTATCTCTTTTGTATTATGCACCATCTCCGGTGAATATTACACTGTTGCAAGTATTAACTATATTTTGATTTTTTGACCTTGACCTTCACCAGGGAGCGAACATGCATGTGATCATAAACAATATAACTGCAACAGCTACAAGAAGGGGTATTCCAGTTTTCTTTGGAGACAAATCCATCTTCATGCCATGAACCTGATATGTATAGAAGCCGAGTACATTAGGTCTATCAGTAAACGTTGGTCAGAGTTGTCTGCTGTCTCAGATCAGTCGTGTATCCGTCCCAGTCATGTCCTATGTTATGTCCTAGCTTGCGGAGATTATTACTTGAAAGCTAAGAATAGCTTTAGTAATTATTAAGAGTTGACTCAGTTATTGTCTAAGTAGACTACCAATGGTGTGTAAAAGTATCTCAATACAATAACCAAAAAAAATAAGCACAATACAGTATTATATATTACAATGTAATATAATTCAATACTATATGATAGTTCAATAGAACACAATAATAAAATTACCATTTGCAATCTTCATATTATATTACCTTATTTTGTTCATATGTTACTCGATATTGGAGTAAATTATGGAAAAAATTAAAAAGTTATATCAATACTCACTTTGTCAAATCTCGAGCCATATTCAAGTAATAATTGTTGTTACTGAAAAGATTTACCGCTGCTAAGCACAGTATAAATCCGAAACAAGCTAACATAAAAATCATGTTTTGTCTCGCCATAACCAGATTAGTAAGGTAGGCTCCCTAGCTCTCTCGTTGAGATGGAACATTTGGCAGAATTCAGTAAGACCTGCAGAATCAATACTGTACACAAGTGAGTGAGAATGATGCCTACTTGACAAGCTTTAACCCAACAAAGCTTGTGATGAGTGAGCAGTGAGATGGTATCACATTCAGCTGTTGCCATGGTTGAGTGCCCATTCAAAGTCTCCAACACATGCTCATCTGCTCATCTATATATTCTATTAATTGATATAAGTAACTGGTCACATGATGGTCCCAATACATGGATACTGCAAGATATGAACTTCTGAAGGAAATTCTGCCGAACTAACGGGCAGCAGCAAATTTCTTATTTTGTCTGAAAAATAACACTGAAGAATGTAGTGCTCGCACCAGTTCTGTTCTGGCAAATGATGATATAAATAATAACGAATTATTACCTATGAATTTCCACAACACTTAATCCCATATTCTAGTTGATTATTGATTTATTTTATTTCTATCACTAACATGATATATGTTGTGAAAAAAAAGCTGTTAAATACTGATGCCCATGATATTAAAAATGACAACAGTACAACATGCATAGTTTAAAATAGGAGTAAAAAGTCTCTGAGGCTGGAAGTCACTTAACATAAATTATAATTCAAGTTTATTTAGCTTGAGTACTGCCTGGCGTAAAAAAGAATCTCTGCCCCATGTGCTTTTGTATTTAATAGTACGATATCGTCTTGATGGACACTTTTCAGGAAAGTCATTTAGAAAATGTGTGTCATCATGTATATATTGTAGTAGCAAGGTTTTAGTTTTAGTCTTCGATGCCTAGTTTGAGTGCCTCTTTAAAAAATGTCTTTAGCATACAGGGATGTGTAAAGAATGGGCAGAGAGTAAGTAAGAAGGGAGATAGTAAAACTTTTGAATAGCATCCTAGCCAGGGTGGTTGAACTAAGGTCTTGGGGTCTGTTATTGACGCTACTATGACAATACAAATTAAAATGGATTTGATATTTCTCTTTTTCGATGACAAATATTAGTTATTTCATTTCCTATTCCTATTCACTATTTTAATTTGTTCCAGAACATCCGTAAGAACAGCTTAGCTGAGTTGAATATGGTGTACACAAGAATTAACGAAAAATAGCCATATTTGAACGACACCTTGTTAATGGTACGGATACAATTAAAGAGGTTTTGCTGTTCCATGAAAGCCAAAGTATTCACGCTGCATTTCTAGCTGATTTAGCTCTCGGAAGCAGCGAATGCTGCTGTGTTTAATTTGTAGCTTCTGGGAAAGGTTTTTTAATGCAGCTGCACCCATGACAGCAAATAAATGCTAAGAACCTAAGATCCCTAGCTGATATTTGATCGAGCAGGATATGTCAGTCCGTGAAGAATTGAAATCCATTCTCCCTGGTCACACTGTAACCCAAGAATGTTATTGTGGCAAATCGTCTCATTCATCAGACACAAGTCATGCGGTGTTGATTTTCAAGTATCAAATCACAGAGTAAGGATATCCTTACTCTGTGATCAAATAAAAGGGAGCACTAACAATAGCATCGACAGCAGGAATAAATATTATTCTGCGTTCATTCATTTTGATATGATATAATCTTTTTTTGTTGTTATTGAATACCATGAGTGCTATTAGATGTTTTTCTTACATCTAGGTATGTAAGATAAAAATCTCTCTTAAAAAAAATTATTAGATTCTCCACACATACACACCCCCCCCCCCCAACTCTTGCTGTACTGAATATATAAAATGCCAGGCGGATAAGACTGGATTATCATGCACTGAGTTTCAGTTTAACATTCTGCATGGGTGCAAATAAATGTTAAGACAGTAAAACAATGACTCTCTCAATGCCCATAAACATAATACATATAAATGTTTATGGTTTTACCTAAGGTATGTATCATTAAACAAACCCTAAATAAAACAGCTAAACACATGAGGGGAATACGCAGATTGCCATAGCTTGTTCATGGGTCAATTGCCTCAATACAGTGATCACGGCCTCGTCTTACTCACATGTAACAAGATAATTTGGCTATATTTCATATATTAGTTGTCCTCTCATTCATCCAAGTATTTACTAAAATATTGGTCCTGATTGTAAAAACATGTATAATATTTAAATGTTTATGGTTCTGATAGAATGAAAATGTTGTAACTACGTACTCTGAATGACTTTTTCCTCCCCGACCAACGTTTCTAAACTACGACACTGTGTCATTTGAACCAAATTGATGATACTGCATGATTAAAAGTAATAGCCTAATGATGGCTGTTTATCATATTATCAAAATAATACAGTTCTCTGACAGGAAAGTCAGCGTGATGCACCTGTTATAACCTCACATTCTTGTCTAGAAGACAGTACATCAATATACCCATTAAATAAACAACCATAACCGATTCATAAATACATCTAAATGTGTAATAAAAACAGTGAGATACTAGAACTTTAAAAGTACCATATGGTAAAGGCTATTCTAAGAATAAGCACATTAAAGTATGGAGGTTCCACAAGGAAAGCAATTCTGTATCATAACCTTTCTAAGGCTCCCCACCTGATCTCCGTGGTACAAT
This sequence comes from Membranipora membranacea, assembly GCA_914767715.1. Lineage (NCBI taxonomy): Eukaryota > Metazoa > Bryozoa > Gymnolaemata > Cheilostomatida > Membraniporidae > Membranipora > Membranipora membranacea. The sequence goes on along the minus strand of OU612072.1, from coordinate 7,910,375 downwards.
GTCTATTTTATTTATTAGTTGTCTTCTCTTTTACAAGGGGGAGACAATTATATTCCAAATGAAAAGCTTAGGATTCTCCACAACATTTACTACTAATGAAATTTAAATATTGATTAAGCCCTAAACAGCGTATGGGATGGCAATCTCGGCCTATGGGCTAAGGGCTGGCTGTGAACACATGTAGACAAAAAACTTTCAAAATTGAGATTCTTCTGTTCATAATTTCTTCAGTTAGGGTTAACTCAATGTGATATCAAGAGTTTAAAAGGAATAGCTGTATTTTTCATCTATTGTGCAGGGAGGAGCACTTAGGTTTTCATTAGGAGGTTGTGGTGGCTGAGTGCTTGGTTTATCAAATCTGGCAAAGAAATTATCCAGTTCTTCAGGTTGGAAGTTAATATCTGGTTGTGACTTGGAGCCATAGACTTTATTATTAAGTCTATGCTTGGAGCTGTTGGTTGGGAGTCCGGTAATTTTTTTAATGTCATTCCAAGCGTTTGCAGGATCACTGGCTAGCTGCTGTTGGAATATTCTTCACTGGCTTCACATTTTTTTTTAGACTTGCTTTTTGAGTTTATGGTAGAGTTTTTAATTCCAATTTTTGTAGGCGTCATGTTTTTCATTTATCATATCCAGAATTCGCTTGGTAATCCACAGCTTTTTGTTGGCATGTTTTTGAGCTCAGAATGTTAAGGGCGAAATTTGTTAGCAATGAGCAGTATCAATCAGCACTCGATTCGGAAAATGCCCAAAATGGCCGTCAGGATAAAATGGCCCGAAGCCAAAAAGCAGCCTAGTATTATAGTATAACGGGACGGACTTGGTATTGGAAATTTCTTCAAAAATCTGCTCAGTAACGTACTTGGACCATCTTTTCTCTGTGACTGGATGGTTCATGATTTGTGTTGTCTATGTTAACCAGAAGATCTGCATTACAGTTTCAGTCATTACAGTTTCAGTCATTACAGTTTCAGTCATTACAGTTTCAGTCATTACAGGCATTACAGTCATGTCTGCTGTTTTAAACTAACTAGCGATTTTAATGTTGATACAGCCTACATGAGAAATTCAGCAGAGCCCATCAATGGTCATTGCTTCAAAGCCTGAAAAATAAATTGTGTCTGGTATTGATCAACCTGTATTTCCTGCATCATAAGAGGCACTTTGCTTAATATTTCACTTAATATTTCACTTCAGTCTTTTCTCAGAAAGCAGGTGCATAATTAGAACATATTACAATCTAAACCAGATCCTTTTATTACAATCTAAACGAGATCATTATGAATCATAAATTGTAAGGAATTAGCTAGGCTTATATAAATAAAGGTGATTGATTTGGTTCATTGAACTGCTTGCAACCCATGCACTAATAGCACAAATATTGCTAGCCGTGTTAGTACGAGCCGCGTGTTAGTACAAGCCGCGCAATCCATAATATAGGCAAGAATCAGAGTACTTGCATAGCAGCAGTTACTGAAACACTCTACATACATCAGCCAGGATATAAAGCGCTGATTTGAGCTTTGATAGGATTTAGCCTCACACATACAACACTCAACATGAATGTGGTGCCTGTGTATAATCCTGTGAGTAGATGATTGCTGTATTAGTCCTTACTACTTATAGTTTAGTGATGTACCTTTGTACTGTTGTGTCATTGTCAGTGTCATTCCATTAACAACCATCCTCTACTAGTATGCAGTAGGAATAGTTGAAGAGGAAATGCCACTCACAGCAACTTACACAGAGTGTCCCGCATAAACTACTGTGATGGGTGGTGGCAAGTGTTGATATTGTGTAGGCAGTGCTGAGCATGAATAGCAGTGGCATCAACATGGTAACAGGTAAAATATTCAAAAAATACTTGTAAAGTGTGGCGGATGCATACCTAACTAAGTATTGCACTAGACAATATGGATTAGCAAACAGCGAGGCAGTGTGGTGTGTGTGTGTCGTAATTTTAAATGGCGATGTTTTCCCCAAGATTTCATCACCACAAAAAAGTTACTGTGTTATGAACATTTTCTCAGACAGCTTTCAGTGGCACATGTACACCACTTATTTTGTATGGCAAGTTTGATGATCAACTGGTACCAAAGAATCACAAAGGTATGTCTCGAATATTCTCCTGATTCTACATTCCTAACAACACTAAAAGCAGCCCTTCTAGCTCAGTGTTATTCCAAATATTACTTATGATATTTGTATTGTTGCAGCCTGTACCATACAGAGGTGCCCTGCCGATGGCCGCTGGACATGGATCCTCTATTATAATCAATGGTACCGTCCCAAATGGGTGTAACAGGTTAGTAACATGAGATATACATGAGCCTCGGGTTTAGGGTTTTGATCTGTTTGACGTAGATTTGCTGCTTGACACAATGCCTCTGAATCCAATTTCATTTTCTTTAGTTTGGATTTGTGTCTAAGGGTGTCAATGAGGAGGTGTGCTGCTGGTCTTTGTAAATGCATGGTCACGGCCAATCGTTGGCTCTGGGTGTTGAGTTGGGTCCGATTGACTTTTGTGTAGATGATTCTATTGCTTGAAACTAGTAATTCCTGTTAACGAGCCATATAATGCTGAACTTGCAATTGGCAACAAAAACCATAAATACCCCTGAGAGACATAGGCTTACATCATCATTCTAAAAAATACAATATTTGGGTAGACACGCAAACTACATCCAGGCTACCCAACAAAACAAAAACGATGGTGGCAAGTACTGTAAGTTATAATTGAAATATTTGGGTTTGCTGAAACAGATGAGTCGGCTATCACCAATTGTGATATCCCAGGTAGATCCCACTGCAACCTCATCAAAGCAACACTGCGCAGCCCCTTCAAGACCAATGCAACATAATTATTTTGTTTACAACTAGCCTACTGAGAAATCTGTGAATAATGGAAAAGCACTGCAATAAAAAAACCAACTAACATAATGATATTCACGGTGCAGTACAGGGAGTATCGTGCGGATTTACAGTCCACATAATTTATACACACTGGGGAATGTATAGAATAATCAATCTCTCACATGTTATACTGTGAGGTTAGCACACACCACTAAAGTGACATTATGTCTGCTTGAGCCATGCGGTCAGGCGCAGGTTAAGTGTACTGAATGTGACTTTTTTCTATCTATAGCCCATAGGTTTTGAGCACAGACATCCTTGTTTGCTCGCATTTCAAATGCATAACAAAGTCAAAAGTTCATGCATTCTATTCAGCTATTGTCCAGATGTGTAGTCCAAACTGACAATTTACTATCTTAGTGCCGAATTGTATTCAGGGGGTCTTTCAATTAAAAAGAGCGATGCCTTACTGAACTATCGCTATCACCAAAGATTATAAGTAAGTCATTGCTATCACTATCGATTTGCTCAAAATTATTACTCACTTGGTCTTTCAATTAGATAAAATCGTTCAAAAATTGCTCACTCAGAATGTATACATCAATGACTGAGCGATTAGAATGCAAGAGCCTAGCAGGCATTGAGAGAGCAATTGGATTGCAATTTGGCTGTTTCTAATTGAAATACCCCCAATTTTCTTTTCGGCTATCAGCATTCAATTTTTTAGGATTCGTTCTCCACCTTGGTCATTATAGATTTGTGATAAACTTGATGGCAGACAATAAGGATGTTGCTTTGCACTTCAACCCACGATTCGAGGGTGTGAATGCAGTTATCCGTAACACACGACAACAAGGCTCCTGGGGTAATGAGGAGAGACACGGTCACTTTCCCTTCCAGCAAGGACAGGCTTTTGAGGTCATGTTTCTCATTGATGAACAACACTACAAGGTAGATAACTTAATCTATGTTCATTTACACAAATTGAATTACGATGAACTATGGGTCTACTTACTCTCCAGTGGGGATGGAGGGGTCTTTCAATGAAAAACTGCCAAAATTACTTTCTGATCACTCCTAGCTGAGGGAGACCTGCTCGGGGTCTCCTTCTCAAATCACTCGCTTATTAGTGTTACAGGAGTAGGAGGTGGCTCAGTTGGTTAGAGTGCTGGTTGTTCAGCATGCAAGTGTTGAAGGATGTGGGTTCGAAGCCGACTGCAGTTCGGGGTTTGGTTGGCCCTTAGGTGTTCTCCGACCTGGCGCAGAAATTGCAGCCGCACCCTAAAGGGAAACAATACTTGGCCACCCATGCTTCTGGATGTGGCAAGTAATATGACCATCTGATTTTAATCAAACCTTTTAATTAATTAATTAATTACTTTTAATCAGCCATAGGATCTGAGAATGAATTTGTCTTATTGAAAGACCAAATTAACGAGGATTTGAGGTTGAGAATGCCTTTCTCACTCCAATTGAAAGACAGCCCTGGTTCCAATCACTCGATGATCTAATATTATGTAACATAAAATTCACTGATATTCCCGACATAATGCAGTAAACCACTCACCGCTGCTGCTACCTGCTACCTGCTATCCGCTGGGATACCCGTCCATGTAACCCATAAATGACAAGTGGGCCAGGCTCCATATCTGTTAGTGTGTCACCCAACTATCGGGGGTGGGGGGGCACTCTGTAAACCTCCTGTCTGGGCAATGCCGAGCCGCCAAAGAATGTGGCGCAAACTGTGTGACCCAGGAGAAATTTGAAGAGTTTAAAGTTAACACAATTGGTTATAATTAGTATAATACCAGAACTCATGACAATTTACTGGCCAAGCAAATAACCATAATATCTTGTTCCCATTGACAAAGTGGTGCAGTAAATACAAGCCAAACATTTGAATAAGCTCCTGGGTGCAAAAGTGGGTTGGTGTAGGGTCATCTGGTATCATAGGTTATCTAGCTGAAATATCTGGTGTCATCCTACGAGATAGGGGTTCCTGTCATATATGATGTAAACCGTGCCCTTCCATCCTCTACACTACAGCATGTCCTCCATGATGATCTAGTTTTTAGTTTTTAGTTTGTTTGAGAAAGGAACATTTTTACACCTTTCCATCAAGAATTTGGATGCCCATCCGATTACCCATTCCCTTCAATGTTTTTGGCACATTTGGACATGCATCGCCAAGCATCTGCTTATTCTGAAATATTTCCTGTATGCCATACGTAATTTAAACTTCGACACCTTTGGGTATGACCAAATTTAATGAGCCATTTTACTGGCTGCTCGAGGGGGAGCAACTCCGAATTCATGGAAAGGTGACAACTATAACTAACCAGTTTGCGTTTTTCTGCTTACATAGAGTTACTGTGGTTTGAGAAGCATACCCACTTGACCCTTTAGATTTATGAAGGAATACCTAGGTAAGAGTTGCTCTATGCCCTTAGGATAGGACAAGTCATACCTGTTTGTCTTCTTCTTCTTGTTCTTCTTCAAAGTCCCAATGTTGCTCAATGAACATACTTAAACATCAAAAAGACCTCCGCACATCTCTGCTGCATAACCCTTTCCCCCACTCCTATTTCTGCAGAATTCACAGCCAGCCCTTAATGGTGTTTGGGATAGCGATCGTTAACAACAAACTGTGGACGCAATCATTTTCTGAATATCATTGATGACTGGTTGTGCAGATATATTGCTTCTGTTTGCAGGTTGCGATTAATGGGTCACATTTTTGCGAGTACGGACACAGAATCCCTAAGGAAATGGTGAGACAGCTAAAAGTAAAAGGAGATGTTCAGCTAACACAGATCAGATTCCAGGGTCTAATTGTAAGTAGTCTATAAGAAAATGCATTGCCGGATATATGACAAGTTTGGCCCAGGTTGCCTGCATACTCGTTCGCTGCCCCCCTCCATTGGATAGGAAGGATAGTAACAACAAATGTAGGCAAATGAACCGAACCAGGTCTAACTAAGGGATGTACAACGTCAGCTGTTTCACTTCTTAAGGTCGACATTGGCGAGAAGGTCATTTAAGACGACAAGTTCTATTCAGATTAGCTCAGTTATATTTTTGCATACGATATATGGCGGTGATAATTTTTTTCTTTTCTATCGGTCAGATCAACTAAGTAAGAATTCAAGCTTGATTCAATATTGCCATGGTTAGAAAGATCTCAGTTTCATATTGCTGGTAATCACAATATGTAATGTATATTGATATATATATAGTATGAATATATCTTCTTATTCAGTTTCCAGGTCAAATGGGAAATCAACCACAGGGACAATATGGTCACCCAAATCCTCCAGTAAGTAAACTAGTCAGGCATTGTAAGTTTTGTTTTATCCAGCAACTTAAATATATAACTCAATGATTGCTGCGTTCACGTCACCTGTCTGAACTAGATCAAGTATGAACCAACTTGCCTTCATTTGGAGTTGCCCATTCATGCCGTGGCAAAGGCTTTTGCCATTTGCCAGCGGCTCACCATTGGAATGGGAACAACTTGAGTGCAGCAAATTTGATTTCACTTGATCTGCAAATGGGCAATGGTTTATTAAATTCTTTCCCTTCCCTATCCTTAATTCACAACACCCAATTAAACACATTGGTTATTAGAAGCGAGTGTAACCTGAGTTTGTCATGCAGGCCTCAATGAAAGTGAAAAAGCCATGTTTTATCTGGTTTTAAGTTTATCACATATTTATCTGTAACTATCTCTTTTTTCATAGGCACCAACAATGCCTGTGAGTCAATATATCCCCGGTGGTATGCAGCCAGGAAAAATGATCCGAATTAGCGGACAACCTATAAAAAACCCGAGCAGGTGAGATTATGTTACACTGCACATACAGCTGCTAGATGCATTCTTGAGTATTATATACATACTTTGTCACAAAAGAAGAACAATTCTGCGACAAACATGAGAAGATGGTGGTCTATTACCATCATCAAGACCTATTCTGACGTTGTCCTATCAACAACCTACTTAATAATATCCTTGAGGTGCTAAAAATTAGCTACAATTTAGACTAGCTAGTTCAGGGGTGAGTTATGTAAGGTACCACCAAGTTTAGGGGTGAGTTATGTTGGGTATTTAGACTAGCTACTTTAGGGGTGAGTTATGTTGGGTATTTAGACTAGCTAGATTAGGGGTGAGTTATGTAAGGTTCCACCAAGTTCAGCTAAAATGGAGTATATGTATGAAGTAATGAGCTTGAGTAGATGTAAGCCAGCCATAAATTTGATTATTTCAAGCAAGTGCAAAAAGGCGAGCTCTATCTAATGCGAATACTTCACTCATATCAAATGATTTTCTTCTTCAAGAACTGATGAAAAAGTTTGCATAATCTAGATATTCCACACAGTCTATCCAGAGTTGTACCATAACTACTATAGGTAATCTAAGATGGCTTGAGAAACAACAGCATTTAGTACTCGTAGTTTCTGCTTCTTATGCTTAGTAATTCCAGTCGACTGGGTCCTTGTAGCAGGGTTCATATCATCAGGACGGTCAATTGTACACGTAATCCCGAATTTTGAGGTCATTAGTAGGTGTCAACAGAAGTCAGTATACAGATTCTTGTAGTATGATAAATATAGTTAGCGTTCCTTATCCTTAATGCCTCATGTATTCTATGAATGTGTAACTATCACCCTTCTTCACTTTGTAGGTTTAATGTTAACCTGGTGAATGGTACTGGGTTTCACAGCAACGCTGATATTGGTATGCACTGTGATGTCAGGTAAGTTGTTACACCAGTGATCTCACAGGCCAGTAATACAATGAGTTGTGTATCACCTTAAGGAAGAACCCTGATCAACTCCTTAACCAGTGTAGGCGTGGAATACAAATCTGCTAAGCATGAGTGGCGATGAGCAGGACTGTAGTTGGATGCCCTAGATTTAGTCCTGAACCTGACAACTGATACTGAACCTCAGGATTACAATATCAGCTTCAGTCCGCTCTTTCCTTATTATTCATTCTGTCTACTGTTCATAGGTTTAATTACGGAGATGACTCTAAAGTTGTGGTTAGAAACGACAGAGAAAATGGCGGATGGGGACAGGAAGAGAGACACTCCCCCTTCTTCCCTTTTGTACCTGGACAGGCATGGGAGATGATCATCAGGGCTGAACAAGACAAATACATGGTATGAGATGATACATTTTACCAATATGTTTGACTGCTTACAAAGATTGTCTTCACCTGAATTGTCAACCACTGAATTCTGGACGCCAATGCTACACCATTGGCTCAGAATTGGACACAAATGTATACAGCTCTGTATATATGGTGATTCCGCTTGTGCCTGACACTGAACATGATGTGGTCTATCAATTTTTCTCACTATCATAGAATTCAAACAGGTCCTCAAGATAAGGCAATGTAGCACATATGACCCCGATCAAGGTCAGATCCTTCTAATATGTCAAGAAAGAGCTCCTCTTATTTGACTGCTGCTCAGGCAAAAATTGAGAACAACCCCCCCCCCCCCCCCCAAATCTAAAGACAGGGATGAACTCCTGTGGCCGTTGCCAAACTTCACTGAATAGTTAGTTAAAGCCTCATACTACAGTTGCAATATTTTTTTTTTAGGTCGCAGTTAATAACCAGCACATGTACGAGTTTAAACACAGACAGCACCCGGTGCACAGATTCGATCATTTAGTAATAGAGGGTGATATTACTGTACGCCATATTCAGTTCCAGTAACGGTTTAATCTGTGTGCTACTGCAGAGTCGCCACCATAAGCCCATATGTCACAAGCTCGCCTAACCTACTGTCGAAAAGGTGGCAGCTAAGTAATGAGCTGGGTAATAAGATAAACTTTCTCACCAGCCGAGCACTTAAAATATGCTTCTTGTAGCCATATGACTGAAGTATAAGAACTTGAAATATTACATGAAACACTTGTAGTGTCATTTATTTTATATATTCATGCCTATTCATGCTGTTTTCATATTATGATATTATGATCGCTCAGATCAACTGTAGACAATGGAATATTGGAGGCAGCAAGCTGTCCCCAAAAACAACCTACTACTACTGAAATCTCTGACACATTGAATCTACGATGACAATAAAATCTCAGCAAACGAAGAAAATCATTATCAAAAACATATTACCTGAATTGTCTAGACTGGAAACCGTTGGCTATTCCATGCATACTCCTAATTCTGTCCTTGCCAATTCGGTGCGTTCCCCATGACGCGATGAGCCTGTGCTTTGCGTTGTTAGCAGTTCTATGAACATGATACAACTGCAATAATATAACTGCGTCTGATCACTTCAGGTATCAGCAGGTCATAGATGGAGTTAATTTTCATTTGAGCGATCCAAATGCAGAAAACCAAGCTCAGTGCACTCTTAGTACATTCTTCCTTCGTTACATTAAAGGAATTTTATGGTGAACCAAAAAATTGTCCCAGCAGCTGTCAAGAAACACAGTGGCTATACAACAAAAACATGTAGCCTTGGTGGTTGATAGATGATTTAAAAGCTGCAGTGCGTGTCAAAGCTTTTTGTAGCTGTACAGGACTTGATATTGATTCAATATCTATAAAATTACCCAGGGACTAAAGTCTGCAATCTGTTGCTTGACAGAATCAAATCACTGAAGGGCAAATCTGAGTATTTCATAACAAGTATTTCATTTCTGTCTGCTACCTCCAAATGTGTAAAACTGAAATCTAGAAGATTTGCAAAAAGACTTCAATGCGGAGGGCAGTCGCAGGCACTCAAAGTAAATTGCTTGGTACTTTTACATAAGTATTTTAGCCACACTTCATTTCAGCTAAAACACTATAGCACTTCTCTCCCATACCGTTGTTTACCCTTCATACATACAAAAATGGAATGAATCTATCTCGCACAAGTGACTGGCTGTCTTTGTTTTGGGGTAGTTGGACAAAGGGTCAGTGGTGATGAGCTCAAGTGAGTTAACAGGCTATTTTTGATTGACCGTTGAAACAATCATTGGCAGAGGGTCTTTTGCCAGATAGCCATGACAAGGACAATTTATTTTGTTGGTTGGGCAGAAAGGAATAGACAAAAGGAGAAATCTTTCTGATCTTTCTTATTTGTCTATGAATGGATGAATGAATGAATGAATGGGTCATTTAATGTCCATCAATATTCTATAAAGATGGTAGGTTGTATTATTTGGATTCTCATTCAGTAATTAAGGAGTTGTCTTTTCAACATCAGGGTTACCACAACACCTAGCTAATTCAAAATGTCAATGTAATGTGGGAGCAGGGAGTTTGGGACATTGAAGTTGTCCAAACTCCCTGGTGGGAGTGAGGGCAACTTCAATGTTGTCAACGCACCCTCCCTGGTCAAGGTGGATAAATAATAATCTAGCTACTGACTACTTGCTAATTGTTGCCAGAAACTTTGGTATAATTTATACCATCTATAACAAATCATTTGATCCAAGATTCGAGGTGACATAACATAACCATAATGATGTCAAATTGCCTGCCTTTTTTAAAATGTGTCTACATTATGTTCAGACTGTCATGATATTGAGCGGTTGCAAAATGATAAATTTTTGTCAGTTCCATTGACCCCGCTAGCCGGAAACCTCAACCGCTTATAAATAAGAGGATAAAATTTGGACTTTTTTAAGTTTACATTTCTTGCACAGTAAAAAGAGATAAAGTTGAAGGAATTATAATTTTGGGAAGCATTGTATTTAGAATAACTATCCACAAAGGTAATATGTTTCGGATTCAAGCCTTCTAGTAAACAAAGTTTAACAAAAAAAACTGGATTTGCAGAGGAAAACTATGATGATAAAACGCTTTGGTGCGGTGTGCTGTAACATACTTTACTGATTACAAACCGACATTAATTTTTTATACCAAGAATATCTTACAATGCCTCAATAAGCCTTGCACTTTTAATTTGTGGTTTTTGTTGGTTTAATGAAAATCCCAGATTTAAAGTTGATCTCAACCTGTAATATTAAAAAAAATTATTTAAAAAAAAATTTAACTCTTTCAGTCAATCTTTTCAAACTAAAATTCAGACACAAGGGTAAAAGATATTTCCTCCTCTTGACTATATGACTCAATCATATGATTCACTATTGTATGTATATCTCTGATCAATAGAAAGTGAATTAATTCGCTTAGCATGAGTACCATCAGATGGAATTCCGTGTGACGACCCGAGTTCAGTTTTACAAATTAGGGGCGGGTACATGTTAGGTACTCATACTAAATTGACTCTAGCGATCAGAGATACACATGATAATAATGATGTATTGATGTCAGTGTGTGACTCAATGTAAAAGTAGAAGAGCCAGGATTGATATAATGAGTACTGAGCTGACTGCAGATCTAGATGCATCGTTGCTGTCTTCATTCACAAGAGCCAGTAGTCTGACCGGCCCACCACTACCATTCTCTGTCTTTATTACACCTACCGTCAGTATGGTATCTGTAAGTGAATATTACACATTAATAGTTTTATAGCGTCTGAGCTATTTTAGTTGGTAAAACTTGTGTCCATTTATAGTCTCAATAAGTTGTGCCACCGTGTGAGAAACCTTGATGTTGCTTAATTGTTTCGTTTCTGGTATCAGTATGGGTCTATGGACCGTATACTAATGTGGCACAAGAGCATTTGAAGTTGGATGCCCTTTCTGACACCACCGTGATCCGCTAGGATTGAACACTGGATTGAAAGACTCATGCCGGAACCTCTCGATTGGAAGACTTATGCCCTATATCCATTACACCACAGTCGCATTACTTTATTATTTTGTTAGTAATCTGAATGTTTAGTTAGGTACCACACACTGTGGTGCCTGATTCTTACCTCCTCCTCCTGGTGGTATGTCTGTCAGGTCCCCGACCATCTCTAACATCCAGATATTCTTTGGCAGCAGAGTCAGGTGAACATCAGGTGACCCTCCGTTCTGACCTCTGTCAGCTGACGGGCATTGTGTACCAAACCCTACAACATTATGTCAAGGTCATCTCTCATTACCTCGTTACATGAGAGCAGATAACTCTGGTGTGTCAGATTTACTTAGTTATCAGTGGTGAGCAAAGACTTAATAATAAACCTTGATCGTCCAATCGAAATTCATCGAGCTATCAATAAAATCTGGTGTGTCGACTGAAACTCAAGGATAACACTAGTTTAAGCGTCGGAATAGCTCGTAGTGGCATTTCATTATCAACCACTTTCCCACCAAGTGATTGATAATGAAAAGCCACTCCCAGCTATCCCGACACAGTTTGAGCGTTTAAACTAGGATAATACTAATGCTTGTACACGATTCAATGCCGTAACGTCACCCAAAAATGAATGCCTCAGTGCCTCAATGCTAATGCTTGTTATTGTCCTGTTCTAGGAGAGGTATACACCCGAGGGTGCTGGGAGCTGGAACAATCAAGCTCCCCCAGTGGGGCTCGAACCCACAACTCCTGCGGCACTAATCGCCTGGCAGTGAATAGCAAGCGCGCTGACCAATTGCGCCATCTCGCCATCTCACCATCCCCAAATAGAATGGGTCGATGGAGCTAATCAGATAGCCCGCTATTCACTATTTGTTTATTATAAAGCATATGGTGGTAAGTTATAAACTTAAACTTAAACTATAAACTTAAAGCGTAATGTTGATGATGATGGAACAAAATTTCATATTAAGTGTCATTTACTGGCCTTGAGCCAACAAGGCAAAACCTAAAAAACAGATATGACGTGCCGTTCTAAAATTAGCAAAAACTGTACATCATGTATAGATTCCTATTTAATTTGGCGGTGAAGCGAAGGCAACAGGGGGGCAGGGTAAGTTGTGACATAATTTAGGCTTGACGCTAATCCGCATCGAACGCCTGAAAATCCAGGGTAAAAATGCCTGAAATAGAACTAAGTCTTTAGATAGATTTTATTCTAAGTCTCCAAATTTACTGACAATGAGGTTGTTTAGTGGATGTCAGTGAGCTACAGTGATCCTCAATTAAACCTACTAAATCCAACAACAATTGGGGTGAGAGGTCTCTGTTGTGCAGTGGAATTAAACTGCTCAACAGTTGAGGGAGGGTTTTGGTTCATTCCTATGAATGGACTGGCGGAGCGTCTGTGCACCAATCAATATAGGTTGGTTATCTTTGTACCGTAGCGACTGAACTAATTCAAATGTGTTTGAGTTCTCAAACTGAAAAGTCATCCCACCCGAACTGAATAAAAGTTATCTTCTATAGCCAATGTGTAATTAGGTCAATTGGACCAGTTTTGTGGCACTGCCGCTACGGTGCAGAGAGGCCCGTATCACAGAGTCGATCTGCAAGCACTGTGGTATGCACATCGTTCATGAGACTGGAGAGCGTCAATGAGTAGACAACGCCCCCCCCCCCCCTTCCTGATGGCTACTGAGCTATACTATAACTGATAATTCTATAATTCTAGTTCTAGTCCAGTGTAATAAGAATGATGTGACCTACACTTTTAACATCCACTTACATGTAATCGATTAATATATAAAACAAAAACAATTAAATCATATCCACATTTGTGTATTAAAGCCTTCCTTACCAACTATACCCCTCTCCACCAGAAGTTCAGCGCTTTCCAGTATCAGTCCAGGAAAGTGGAATGATGCTGTGTTTTGGAATTCTTCACTTCCAAAGAACCTCGCTCGGTCACCATAGTATTTCGCATGATCAAAGTTAAGTAGTACCTGTGGATTAAAAAGTGTGAAAGTATTGAGAGTTCCTGAGCCCATTACAGATCTACTTTATAATATTGAAGTTTGAGGTTGAAGAATGAGGTTAAAGTTTGTTTATTGCCTATTTCTAATATCCAGCCTGTAATAGGTTGGTAGCATCGGAAAGTACAGCACATAAGTGCAAAAATAAAAAGGAGTCTTCAATTTCCACCTCACCGAAACTGCTTCCCTGAATGATTCAAAGTTCTCAGTGCACAAATAATAGTACACAATAATCAGAGCACAATAGAGTATTAAAAAAAGCAACAAACGTAATGTTTTAACTGATGGTAAGTAAAAATCACAATTAAATTCAATATGATGTATAGATGAAAGAGAATGTAAATTCTGTGGTTGTAGCTCGGAAATCCGTATTTTCTTATCAACTTAAGGCATACAGCTTAGTGCAAAATTTATTTCCTTTCAAAGTCTTCTATCATCTACCGAATTTTGAGCAAATAACCTGCTGTGAGTTTGAGGTAAGAAAGCATTCTGGTGATGATAAGTAATTATATCTATAAACATTTCAAAAGCTGAAATTGTGTCATTGGTTTCAAAAATATAGACAGTCGATAGTTTTATTCATAATTTGATAATGGAATTTTGATCCTTGTTTTCTGATCCTGCACTCTACTGCAAAATGTGTATTTTTCATGTTGATATCTAAGGACCAATGAATAAGAGATATTCATTTTCATCTATAAGGGTCATTCATGAAGATCAAGCAATGAATAACCGTAAAAAATGGTTGAATATAGGTTTACGTAATGCCTATTTAGGATAGCTTTCAAGATTCACATCCTAGCAAAAATGAGAATCTACAAACAGATTTGCTCCATGTCACCAACAAACATTCAGGGCCGTAGTTTAGAGAGACTGGAAGGGGAGGCGCAAATCCTCGAGGGTGTGAAGAAACACCAGGCTGTGTATTGTAAGCTCCTCCTGAGTACCCAGTGCCCAGCCTTCAATGTGTTTTGAAATATAGACATCAAATGGAAGTCCCAAATGAGCTGATTCTGACATGGGATATTCAATTATGGCATTTTTAGACCATTCGGCATTCTAGGAGAGGCAGAACGCCTCTGTCTCCGCTAGAACTACGGGCCTGACATTACCAACTATTTTTAGCTATCAAACTCATAAATCAAAGAAGCAACCATAACCTAGCTAGATCAAGCATGATCCAATTTGACTGCATTTAAGGTTTGAGCGCCAGTAGATTAGAATGACTAGTGGACTGCGGGTAAATTGGATCAAACATGTTCTAACTATAACCAATACTATACTAAACCCAACTGTAAGAAAATTCATTGCCTAGATGATTCTCTAATCATAGTCTTAAAGTTTTAGTTTCTACATCTAATAATAATGTGAGTAGCTACCATAGGGACAATTAAATCAGCCCATGGAGCTTTCCGTATTTAGAAAATTCACTCGTAGCAGCATTCCGTTATCTACCAAAACTAAATAACAGACAACGCTAACGCGAATCAGAAAAAGGATTAGCCTGGGCAGGCTGTCAGGGATGGTTGGGGGCGACCTTGAAGAGGCTGTCCCCCACCCACCTGACAGCCTGCCCAGGCTACAACAAGTTAATTTCACAAAGCTTTTTCACCCGTAATACTACATGCAGGTCAGCGCACACCTGGGGCACTAAGCCCAGTAGTCAGTAGACAGTGGATAGTTTTGATCCCAAGGCCTTCAACACTTGTGTGTTACAGGTCAGGTACTTTCACCTACCCCTTAGATAGTTTTAGGAACCACAATTACTCACTATGCTGTTTGGTTGTATTTTCCCATAAGTAGTTTCATATTCCTCGATATCAGCGACTGTGACTCCATAGTCTGGGTTCTCTGCAGCCTTATCGGCTACTTCGATAACGTGCAGCTTACCAACCAATCTATAAAATGAAATACATTCTGAAACCGAATATAACCTATATAGACCTACGGATATAGAATGACCTTGGGAGCCCTGAGGGATAAGAGAAAACATTATATTCTGTACCAACTTCTAGGCTGATCAACAATCACATAATATATGTTCACAAGTTTAAGCTACTGTGATGTTACGCTATGGTTTATGTTTTCAATGCCAAACATCATGTCAATAACCAATAAAAACTTGCCAAAAAGTGCCATAAGAGTTTGTTAAATGAATCATTATCTATCGGGAGGAGGAGTCAGTTGGGCTGAATTGTTAAAAAAACATGGCTAAAACTCAATTCAATGTAAAATCTACCAAGATTTTTGCCAGGTTTTAGTTTTGTTATTGAGGCTGCCCCAGTTACAAATTGAAATGATCACTTTGCTCATTGAAATGATCGCAAAGTATTTTTGATTGAAATGCAAGCTTTTTGTGTCATCAGGAACATGTATAAATTATCCAGCACCTTATGAGTTGAGCTTATTGTTAGTTTTGCTTTTTATGTGTGTAGCTAAAATTCTCTATCACTCTTTAATATTGCGGTGCCTATTTACTATTACTTTCCTAAGCTTCCAGCAGTGTTAATTTTTTTATGATGACCTACCTCTCAGGTGGGATCTCATGGGCGTACCACTGATCTGTACCGGGTACTGTACCAGGTACACTGAAGTGTTTGGGAGCATCCAAATGAGTACCCGAGTGCTCAGTCAGAAGCAAGTCGTTACCTGTGATATAACGGTCATTTCCTATGGAGAGGTTGAGCGCTAGAGTCCTTGTAAAACTCTGATCTAGAATAAAATCATCAACCAGTGGGACCTCGAAAAATATCTAGTCAACTTAAGCCAGCAAAGATAAAATATAAGGTTTGTGTCATGAACCCTTGTTCAATTATTTTGGCTACAAGTGAAGTCCTGTCACTGCAACAGAACTAGAATGAGCATGAGAAACTCAGACTCATCCCCAGATACCTATTGTGAAAAACTAAGGTATAAAAATGAAAATATACGCTGATGTGTTGACAACAGCATTCTTCTGAGGGGCAAGCTCATTGAGTTAAACCTTTGTAACGAGAAGACACATAGACTGAGACCAATCTAGATGACGAGACAAAGAATGTAAATTTCACATTATCATTGCTTCAGACAGGGAGGACAGGGAGATCAGAGTTTTACAAGGACTCTAGCGCTCAACCTCTCCATAGGAAATGACCGTTATATCACAGACAGGGGGGGGGGGGGGCTCACTCAGACTACCATTTCCCTTTTTTGCGGTTAATCAGCTGCGTGTCTCAAAAACCCAGCACATATGCCAAAGCATAGGCTAACAGAATCTTCTTCCATAAAAAAGTTCTCTGGTTCAGTTCATGAAAAATGTGAAAATTAAAGTCAGAAATTTATATTGGTGTTCGACTTGTTGTTGGAAGCTGAGATCAAGCTTCCAATATGTCATGATCAAACACAGATTTGCTCAAATCTACGATGCTGGCCTGATTGATGTTGATGACGGTTTCGGTTTGGCATGCTTCCCCACCTTTTTCGGTGGGGTCGTGCGGTAGGGGAGGAAAACTTGAGCTGGGCAGCCTTAACACTAGCCTTTGACTGGCTATCTGGTTGTCCCTTTGCCTTTTATAACCATTTATATTTTTAAACAACCATCTTAGTATATTAATTTAGTGCAATAAAAAAAAATCTAATCTACTGTAAGTGAGATGTAGTAGTTTTACTTACTAAATGCAGGCCAGAAGTACGTATCCTCATTAAATGTATGAGTGAGATCGACCACTCTGGTGTAGCCGCTGACGTACCCATACATGCAGCATGATATGGATAGAACTCTCAGAAATGTACTAGCCTGAAAAACAACAAACGCTTGAAAAAGGCAAAGATAAAAAGGCAAAATATGGATACGACAAACACTAGGGTTTTCAAAAGTCAGCATGGATTGGTACTCATATGATAAACATACGCATAAATATCAGAGAACTCATGGAAATGACGTGTTTTGGAAACATTGGTGCCGGTACATTGCGGATAGTTGGAATCCTGCCTTCATCCCAAAAAGCTGTGAACCCCTCTTATTGAACTGAATTGAACACAGAATCCATGACCACCAAGGCTACAATGTTTGTAAGTTGATTTTACTAGAACTCTCAACATGTCAAAGAATGAATACAAGCGTACTTACATACATGGTTCTCTTTTCTTGCACTGACTAAGGTTGAGGCAAAAGAGATGTATATATACAATATAAGTAGGCCTCACCAACTACGATAAATACAAACACCAAACTATTCCTAGAGCTTATATTTCAGGATCTGTCAGAGGGGTGGTGATTAATCGGAGAATAAGCAGAGAATAATTGAAATCTCATTATCCTCATGTGATGTTGGGAATTTAAAAAGACAGTCTCTTTGCGTCATTGTAATAAATTAGCATCAAATTGAGGTCTTTATGCCGTCTGCATCAGGATAAAAACTCTATGACTGAGATTTAATGCTATATTTTGTTGAGGAATTTCATTAAATTTTTTATTGTGGTGACACAGCGCATTTTTTATTTTGTGGTCAACCCTAAGTAGCTTGAGATGTGAATTACTTATGTTATTCTGCATTTCGTAGATATCACTGGCTAGCAACAAGCAACACCGCTGACTGCATATAAGTCAGTTGTCATGGTTTGAAGAAAGTCCCGAGCGTTGTGTCACACAACTCAAACAATCGCAACATAAAATTACAGTGAGATAATTATGTCCCGAAGATCTATCCAAAGGTGCAGAAGAATAAGGGTCCTGATCATGGCAACAACATAACTGTGACGCATATCCCGGAAAACTAATGGACTTGCAGTTTCTTAACAAAGCGTGGCAGAACATTGAAAAAGTAAGGAGGCACAGTGGTGTCAAAAAACTGCTAAGCTGAAAACTCTGCATGTGAGGCTGACGGCACACCATCCCAGGTTAAAAATTGCAGTGAGCAGTCGACCAACTATCGAACATCCGCCCATTATCACAACCTGCAGTTAATTTGATGAGTATGCAGTTGTTGCATTGGCAGGTGGAGATGAGACAATTCCACCACACAACTGTTTGCTTGAGGTAAGCTCTTGCAGGTCTTGGGGGTTTTTCAATGAGAAACAGCCAAAATCGCATTCTGATCGCTCGGAACTATATACATTCTGAGTGAGCGATTTGGGAGCGATTTTGTCTAATTGAAACACCAAGTGATAACTTGCTTAGTAAAGGATCGCTGTTTCTAGTTGAAAGACCCCCCTGCTTACATAGCCCACTATGAGTCTGAGTATCATTCTTGGGATAATTGTTGCATCAAGCTCTTGTGATCACATTAGCTTGTGCACCACCCGTTGTGCCTTGCAAGCCAGGCTTCTCGGTAGCCAGCCTACCCTACCCTCCTTACCAAGAGTTGATCAGAACAAATACTATATATAGTGTGCCATTTTACTTTTAAACTTCCAACTGTCTTTTCCAGCAGGCCAAATAAATAATGTGTACTTGACATTCTGAGTATCTAATCATTTTATATATAATTTATTTTTACGTATGTATATATTTGTTGTCTGGCTAGGTAGACGATGACTGCACCGAGGTGTGGCATAGGAAGAGGTTTATAGTGACGATTAGGTTTCCGAGTCATTAGTGACTCTTTTCAACTACTGACAGCTTTAAAGCGCTACAAGGCCGGAGCTGGTTGATGACAGTGGAGTGGTTGATGACAGCATCCTCCTGTATAGAGCTGTACCATACAGGAGGGTTCTTTAATCTGCATGCACGATGGTGTTGTACATACAGAAGACCTCCATTATCTATAGTCCTGATCCGAAGGGACTATGTGATCAGTCAAAGTCGAAACGACTTTCGGTCCCGGACGGGGTTCGAACCCACAACCGGCTGGTCAAGTTGCAGACACGCTAACCACTGCGCCAAACTGACTGATTTTTACGTACTAACGTATTAAAATACGATATACGTCATGATACCAGCCCCCTACAAAAATTGCAACAATATGGTTCATCTTTTGATACATTGGAGTTGTGCGCCCAGGGCAAAAGATACTACTTGATACTTGGCTGGTGATTAATACCAAGGAACTAATTCCTTGATATTTCTCTGTATAGATTCAGATCGAAAGGCTCATATATCAGATCCGAATATCACTAAATCAACATATTTTCCCGCATAAAATGAAAGACATGGCTTTGTCACCTAACATATAGTTTAGTTTCCCTTTTTCATTTTGCCTTTGGAAACATATTCACCATTTGACTTCCAAGACAGTAAAAGATCGTCCATACGCTGGCCTAGCCTAACCCTCGTTCCTATCTGACACACAATGCAACTGCTCTAGATGCTATATAACTTATGCCACATGAGGTGATTCCAAAGAGTGACAAACCTCTTAGAGGATCCGCGGAGGGTCACCTGACGGCTTGTGTAGATGTTACAAATCAATCATCAGAAGCCTGTCAACCTATGCATGACCGGCATGGTTTCCATCTCTAGCGCAGTATGACATTGACAAGCTGCAAGGCATTCAAAAACGTTGCATCAAAACTATCCATCCAGAAGCCAGTGACTACAATGCTCGCCTGATTGCTGCTCAGTTTACTACGCTACAGGCATTCTTGTCAGAAACATGCAGCACCTATACATGTTAAGTCATTAGTAACCCTAATCATCGGCTATACGACATGGTTCTGCAGAGACAGTCAGCTAAGGGTAGACATTTTATTAGAACTCTTGATGTCCTGGTGAAAAAGTGCCACACCGAAGCACTATCAAAGGGGCCCACACGAGTAAGTTGGGATTTAGTCCATGTTGCCTTTTTTCCCACCCAGTGGTCTGAGTGAGTGGGAACTGGTGGGAACTGGGTTCCCGCAAAAAAATATAGAGGGGAACCTTTAGAACACAGTTCCCATTAGATTTTGTTCAAAAAAACAGTGTCAAGCTGTCTCTTTTGACCAGATATCAATCATACTATCACAGAACCATATTTATGCATAATTTAAATCTAGAAATTGCAAACAATTCTCAAAACACTTTTTCAACCCAGAGTAGAGTACCCATAAAGAAAAAAGTCCACTTAGACCACTGTTGCCACCTTGCATGAGGGCTGCTGTATTTTTGCAAGCACCCACAATATAGAGTTATCCCCTCTATATTTTTTGAAAGAAAACTAAATAAGTTCCGGTCACGTGACTGCACATGTTTTTGTGATTGGCTATACAGTATCCTCCATTTTCTAAAAAGTATGAGTCACATTTTTAAGCATTGTTTCCAATAGACAAATACAAAAGAATGATAAAAGGCAAGTGTGTTTTAGACCGACTTTTGTGATAGTAAGGCGCAGCCAGTGTCAACACTGATATTTGTGATGGCATCCGATAGAGAAACAGAGATCAGTGATACTCAGTGAGATAAAAACATTCCATTGCTCAACATTGTATTATCAAGTGAGGAGTTGTCATTTCACAACAATTCAGCTCATTCACTCTGATTGGCTGACTCTGACAAATAAACCTGGCATTTTGTTTAACCTATTAATAACACTAGGTATAAAACACACATCCCTTGAATCATGTAGCAAGCACTAGTTCAATGACCCGGATATTACTAATCTATTGAAACTCAATGTAAATACAGTGGGCTTCCTTTCATAGCAGGATAGTCATTTAAACTCACGCTGCAAGAAGTTTAGTGTGAGAGGAACAAAAGTATTAGCTAGTAAAAATTGGCTGTGGCTGCAGTAAGATACAGTGTATTTTTGTGATTACATTCTGCACACCTATTTACAACATGAATATCTACTCCGGGCAATACTGAGAGAAAAATAATAATATTTGGCACTGCGGGGAAACTGAGAAGCTAAGGCTAGAAGACGCTTTATTGAGGTGAGTGCATCCATAAAAAATAATCGATGTCATGAAGAACACACAAAGACAGAAAATATTCATTCCACACGTTGACACATTTTAAAACAGTAAAACAAGAATCAAAATTTTAGAAAAAGCTCCAGAGCTTTCACCTCTGATTTTAGTTCCTGCATTCGCAGGCTTTCCTCTGTTGAGTTTGTCGCTTGGCTAATGTCATGCTTCATTGTGTTGCTTTTTTCCTCAACTTTGCCTCTTTTAATGCTGGTGCTTCTTTCGTCCTTTGATTTTGATAGGCTGATTTGAGAGGCCTGGAGGTTGGAGAAAGTTTCAACTGCTTCCTCAATTGAAGAAACCGGAGAGCCTTCTCTTTGCCAACATACTTCCTCAGGATGGGCTCTAAAATTGGAGAATGAGACATCTAAACCAAAAGTAACTATCATTAGACAATCCATTTCTTCCACTGCATGCGAGTATCACAGTTTCAATCAATATTATTTCGCTTTAAAGTTCGTTTGCTGATATGAATTGTTTACTGGGAGGATGAGGAAGATAATGCTTGGCTTTTATATCCGCATAGGATATTTATCAAAATTTGATTTGCCCTACCATCTTGCGATTGTCTCTATCTAGAAGTCTTTTTTTTTATGCACAGCTGCTGGGGTACTGGTACAAGCTTGGGTACTAAGAACATCCATCTGATTTTCAGTCCCGATAGCTTCTGACATGTTAGACATTGGTGTCCGAAACCCTGCCATACCTGAAGACTTTGAGCAAGCTGTAATTATATGTAGTAATGAGAAAGGGTAAAGCCATTATGTGTGTCATGGCTTACAAGTTAACCATGCATAACATGTGATTTCAAACCAATTAATCCAGATCCCTGCAAAAATTGCACTTTTTTAATATATAATATGTTAGGTGTCATTAGGCTGATATATCTCTTTTGCATCTCTGGATTACCTTTGTTCGCTGCTTTGTCTAACTCGGAATTTGAGGTGCTAGGCGGATCATTTTTATTTGCAGGGTCGGGGTACCTGCTCGTGTCTGGCATGACAGTTTCACTAGGTTTAAATGTAGCTTCAGTCTGATCTGAAAGGTCTGGTTGCGGTATGGCCTTGCTTCGTGTTTTAGCTATCACCGATGAAGATGTGTCTGAAATTGGAATGAAAAGTAATAGCTGTCTGAATATGACATATGGGTTTAATTACTTGCTGTTAGTTTCTTTATTGCTAGTGGTTGTCATTTGCATATTGAAACAGCTGAAGGTTAGCGCTGCATGATTTCAACAACAAGCTGATGCAAAGGTTTTAGCTGGTTATTTACTTAGCATATTTGCTTAGGCAAAGGTCAACACATCCCTTCATAATGACAATAGCAGTATTGAGATTAGTATGTGGTTTATTGTTAGAATGAATCACATTATGTATGAGCTAGCTTGTGCGTTGAAAGCAAAATTCCAAGTATCAGCATATTGAGGTCGACAAATCATGTGGTCTTATAACCTCAGATCAGCTCACAGAATTTGTTTGATGTGATCGTAGAGGGAAAACTGTTTACTAGCATTTGTAAAATTCGTAAGATGTAGCACTTGTATTTGAAGTATTATTTTGTATGTACACTCACTGCCGGGCATTTAATTAGACTGGGTTCACCCTCATTGTCATATTCATCATTCATTACCTTGTTATAATCCAGTTTGAAGACAAATGTCGAGTTATGCATAGCCAGAATAGTTAGAGTGTTCCTTGACATCTCAGTTGAGTATGCCAGCTGTTGAATGTGACTGAGATTAACAAGGAGGCTTCGTAATGTCCTCACATCGATTGTGTCCAAAGCTGGATGATTTAGCCGCTGCTTGTCAATAAACGAGCGCAGTCTCAAAAGGGACAGTCTGGCATTGCTCCCGGATATTTCATGCTTGTTATCTAGATAAAAAGGTTAACATACATAGAGGTTTACAACCCCAGTATATGATGTGTTGCAATAACCAGCACTATTTTGTTAATCCAGTCAGATAACGCTTTTGATAGCTCTGACTAGATTTTGAGTTTTTTTTATAATTAAATTGAGCTTACTGCGAATTTTTGGCAGTGCCTATTCAAGCATTGCCCTGAGAGCTGGTTGAACCACAAACATCATCTCTATGACAATTTTAACTAAAATATATCCCAAAAAAAATCTATGAACAATGGTTTTAATTGCAACATAATATAAATGGCCTAATACTTCAAATTTCCTATATTGTTCTACCAACCTATCATTGATTTTAGGTAGTGAAGAATCTCCAGCTGCGCTACCATGTAATCTCCCACATGAACTTCTTCCTCCGAACAGAGAAGGGCTAGCGGTCGCTTGACTCCGGCTAGCTCCTTACTGAGCTGAGCCTGCAGACTAGACTTATCCAGGCCTTCTGTCTCTACATCACGATCATCAAGCTCTGTGCGTAGAGCATGGACCTATAGGTAAGATGTTGGTACATCAGTTATATTACTGAAAAATCAAGCCAATTAACAAACCCTCCATTTTTATCTTAGATTAAAAAAAAAAGATGATCTAACTTAAAATGATGTTAAGAGTGACCAGCCTCCCTTACTGAAGTAGAGCTCGTGGCTGTCTTTGAGTTAAAATTAAATAGTTTCAAAGCAAGGGTTCACTGGTACTCTAATCTTGCCTTGTTTTGTGTACAAGTAATCTTGCGACCTATAGAGTTATTACATTATATGAGAAAATCTCCAAAGAAGAAAAAATCACTCCCATTGAGATTATCATAGGCTGATATCTGTCCAACCGGCCTATCATTCCATCCTGGATTACCTCCATTCTAGCACACTTAGATAGATACTTAGGCTTTGTTAGATTCTGGTAGGTCAGGACAATACGGATGTAAATGCCGCAGTGGCAGTGAAGGTGGCCATTCACCTGATTGCCTGACTCAAATGCCCTTGCTGGAGAATCACCTTGAGAACATGAATTACGATAGAATCAGTAGCCTATCTTTATTTTCTTTCACTTTAGGATGTTTGCAACGATGATATTATGGAAAGCTAAAGCTAGCATTCGATGATGACTGGTTACACAATTATTATTAGACCCTACTATCATGATATTGATAGATATATAAACCTCTACGGCTTCAATTTCTTCTCGAGAACAAGGTATGAGTTCAATTGCATGTAACTGAAATGTACCTATGCCAACTCTCATCTTTGAGTGGTAGACGATCTCTGAATGGGACACTGATGGCAGCAGAGATTTTAGACTTTCAATTCGATAGGGTGTATAGAGCATCTGATCCTTTGTTGAGCTGTTTGATCAAGCGAAAATATAAATCTCTGGTCTTTCTATCAGGCTGATTATAGAATCAAGAGACCTAAACATGAGCAGTCCGTTTATTATGATGTTTGAAAGGTGTCGATCAATGATCATGCAATGCACAGTACATGTTCAAATATTGTGTTACTCTGGCTTTGATCTGCAAGCCAATCCGAAAACCACAACTGCTTTATAGCGTTATAATGCAATATGTACTATGATGATATATCCTTACTCTGTGGTACGAAGTTCTAAGTAAGCTTGTCTGCAGAACAGGCTACTAGACTGAGCCTCTGTAGTGTGAAACCAGACATTTCTATCACACTATACACCAAATAATAATTGACTGTTATCTCCGAAACTCCCCTGAAAGTTATCGATAACTTGTAGCCGTTGGGCTACACAGCCACTGATAGTCACCTAGTTTTAAATCTTTGACAAAAAGTCTTCATAGAGGTACAATATGCTTACTCTGTGATGTTATCATGAATGAATAGCTTCTGCAAGACACTTACTTTTTTCCACCTTCTTTATATTCCGCAGGTTTGAGGTTTACTAGAGGATCATAGATAAGTGAGAGAAGAACAAGGAAATGACTATGTGAGCCGACGGTAGAATGATCGTGCCAGACAACAAACATACAGGAGGAAATCATTTCATTCAGCTCTTCTATACTCCGTGCATTACAATGAAGACCTTAAAAATAATAACACCAAGGTTAAGACAATAAGCAAGTGATCAAGTTTCACTGTGATCATCGGTCATTTTGATTACCAGACAAATGGTAAATACTTACAGCATCTACATCTTATCAGATTATGCAGAAAATTTATTTTGATACAAGACATGCTTTGCTGATATTTTCATTACCTCTGATGTTGACTTGTGTGTAAATTTATGTAGCTGGTAAAAATACAGTTAAATGTTTATTGACTGATCTAACCTACCCTTTATACGTAACTGTTTTATAACTTCATCTATGTCATCAGCTGCGTTAAAATGATTGCGGTGCAGCCCTAGGCTTAGATGCTTGTGAAGAAGCTTATCAAGAATTTTCTGCATACTGTATGCTCGCCCTTCAGTTGTGATACTGTGTTTTTCTAGCTCTCCTCTTTCTCCTATCTCCAAACACTCAACAGTGATCGGGACAATGGGGACGCCGATATCAAGCTCCCCTCGTAAAATCTTGTCCCTTGTCTCTTGTTTCAGCTGGTCTCTGGTAGGATAAAGTGCTGTTAATGGAAACTTGGCCCCATCCAAGTCGAGCATCCTTATCCAACGCCTTTGCCTTCTGTTCTCCTTGTCCGGTTGCTCAAATATCCCCTCATCAATGGCAAATTGTTTGAGTATCTGATTGCCATTTGACGCTATTTTTCCATTTCTCAAGAATACAGGGAAATTACTAGCTAACTCAGAGAAGTTTGGTCTGCCATTAGCTTCTATTGTTGCCTCTATGTGTTCTTTTGTTTTTCCCTATCAAACACATAGTTTTCTGATTTTAGCTCATAGATTGGCCTAGTGTTTTCACACTTTACGAGTGCAACTTCTCTCCTAAGATTTTGCATTGTTCTCATGGAAACGTTACGTGCCATGACAGCGGTATGTGCGCTGTCAACTGCGATTTGACCGACCACAGCTAAAGCTCCCCTAATTATCTCCTCTCTCTCTGTGTTTTCTTTTTGTGGAGCTAGGGCTGGTAAATCTGGAACTTGGCTGCCAAATGCAATAGCATTTCTTCTTAACTTTCCATAGACATATTTATGAGTCTCACTCATACATTCCGATCGCAGTTTTTGTATTGATGTTTGTGTTTCTCATCATTAGAAAGCCGATCCCATGCAAGTAAGTCAAAATGATTGAGAAATCTGTCTCTATCTCTATTGGTGTAGGACAACCTATAAAAAATTAAGTTTGCTTACAGTGTTGATTTTGAGCTGCCCATCTAATCTAGTGAAAGGTTTTGGTGTTGCAATATTGATTTTTCGGTATCATTAATATGAACAAGTTGAATTAACATAGATGGCAGCTAAAACGACGAGCTCACCTGTTATGAAGATATCCACAGTTGTCTTTTTTGCTTCAAGTGTAGTTACTCTCAGTTAAATCTTTCAGCATATCTGGAAATGCCCGCATTGTCGCCACATAATCAATGTATTCTTAGAAATTGTGATACAAAACGGTCTGCCCAAATCCACACAGGGGGGTTGGATGGCGCCCATTATGTTTCAGTTTGTAAAATCCAATTATTCAGTGAAAATTACAGAACAGTATTTTCTCAGACTATTACAATTTTACGAGCTACAGTTACAGATTTATAGATGATTGGGTATGTAGTTTTAAATTCAACGCAAGTTGTTGATATTTACATCCGCAGGTCATTTCCCTTACATGAATGAAAAAATTGTGAACAATTTGGCATCAGCATCGCAATGGATTTGCGAGCTATGTACTGATGTTGAGTACATACAGTACACATGAAAGCACAAAAAGGAGTCTACCTCAAATTTCTAAAAAAAATTCCTTGATCTCTTTTCAGAAATATAAATATCTAGAGCCAACCAGATTGCCTCAGGGAAGTCGGGTGCAAAAATACATAGCAACGATCGTATGAGTCTTGACAGCCTAAAATAGCTCACAATTAATTATGGTTATGCATGCATAAATATTATCTAGAAATTCTTGCAGCTTACTGATCAGTGTTACATGCATTGCAGAACATCAACCAAACAATTATAAACAAGACCATATCTCTGGGCACAGAATCTGATAGATGTTTCATGTTTATTCAAGGTTATTATCTCCAAGAAAAACAGAGGGGAGAGAGATGATTGATGACCAAGCAGAAGCCGCCACTAGTGACACCAGCAATAGCGAGATAATGCCGAGCAGTCTTTTGCCAGAAGAGTTACTCTCTGAAAACAAAGATGTGCAGCAGAATCCAAAACCAAATCCTCGAAAAAAGAAACAGAAAGTTAAGACACACCTACTCCAGACTAGCGCTGTGCATTGCCCATATAAATAAGATAATCAAATTTAAGACGGGATATTTGGGCCTGGGAGTTTGGCGATGTAGAGATACCCAAATTTTTATTTATTTTTATTTATAATGATGACATAAGAAGTGCATAACACCCCCAAATCCTCAACCCTCTCTTTTAAGGTTAGAAGTTTCTTGACAAGTTGTTTTTTTTGGGTAATTCCTAAGTTTGTTATAAATTTTTCAACATAAGCAAAATTATCCCTGTCTATCCTGTCTCTCCTTAAAAGGTTATATTAATGTTTTTTTCTACTTCAGTGGTAAATAATAATGATGATAATAGTAACATAAGTATCGTATTGGAATTCGATATTTGATAGACTTTCATTCCTGCCATCTTTTGTTCGAACCGAACCATTGAGTGGTTTAAAAAATGTTAAGCTTTCCTCTAGCAGAGTGACAAAGGACCAGGTGAGTATTTCAATGAATAAATGCCAGCACTGCTCTCCTACTTCCTTAGGGATATGAATAATTTTAGCATCGGATGTGTCCTGTCGAGATTTATGCAAGTATAAAGAGTTATCTATTCTAAAAATGTGAATCATTTCGGTTGCGTTTTCCTATTTCTGCCAAAGCCGGAAACAGGGTCGTGTTTTCCGCTTGGCATTAACTAGGTTTTTAGTTTATTTGACACTATAGTATTGGCATTATAGTGCTATTATGGAGTAGGAATCAAACCCCCAATGCAGTGTCCTTATCCTATCTAGGAGAAGAGTAAGACTTGCAGCAGGAGCAGGGCTATCTGACTAGCTAGTGACATATCTTGTCATTGAGCTGGTTGTAGCTTGCAGCAGTGAACTCTAGATAATCGCTTGCAATAGAGTGTGAGAGGAGCTTAGGTGGCTTGTCCTGACAAGCTTCTTTATCTGGTCCGTGTAGGTGGTCCTGACATAGCACGGGTTTCTGTGGGGTGAGTGTTGAATTTGAAAGCAGCCATGATATGAAAGACATATCCAGATTACCTAGCAACCAAGCATGTATTAACAAGCTTTTTTCGGTGGGTGGGTGTCCCCCCCCCCCCCTCCGAACAAAGCTTGTTAAGACAGGCTACTTTTGCGAGCACACACATTATAGAGTTATCCCCACTATATTTTCGGAAAGAAAACTGAATAAGTTCCGGTCATGTGACCGCGCGTGTTTATGTGATTGGCTATACAGTATCCTCATAAGCATTGTTTGCAATAGACAAATACAAAAGAATGACAAAAGGCGTGTGTATTTTAGACTAACTTTTGTGATAGTCAGGCGAAGTGTCGACACTGACATTTGTGATGGCATCTGATGGAGAAATAGAGATCAGAGATATAACTGAAACCCAATGGAAATCAATTTTTGACAGCTCCTTGGTTGCCTCTGTTTCCTATAATCTTGAAGAAATACTTACTAAATATCTGGCAGTTCAAAAGGTTACTACTCAATCTCCCTCACCCTCTTCAGAGGATCCAGCTGCAGCATGGAAAGCTAAATATCAACGATTGAGGCCCAAGAAACTAACCCTTGGAGTACTCATCGAAAAATGCTTCGGAAAGGATCAATCACACACATCTGAATCTGCGGTGAATGAGTTGCGTAACAAAATCCTTCACTTTGGGGAGCATGAACCAAGGCTTGCTTTTGCTCTGAAACAAGACGGCACACTCGATGAGAGAGCTGATTTTATCAAACACTATAAAAAAATTATTGAGGGAGGCAGCATCGTTGAAGAGGCGTGCCAATACGAAAAGACTGACCAACAGACGGAGGATGGACTTATAGAAGATTGGGTATGTAGTTTTAAATTCAATGCATGTTGTTGATATTTACATCCGCAAGTCATTTCCTTTACACGAATGAAAAAATTGTGAACAATTTGGCATCAGCATCGCAATGGATTTGCGAGCTATGTACTGATGTTAAGTACATACAGTACACATGAAAGCACAAAAAGGAGTCTACCTCAAATTTCTAAAAAAAATTCCTTGATCTCTTTTCAGAAATATAAATATCTAGAGCCAACCAGATTGCCTCAGGGAAGTCAGGTGCAAAAAGACATTAATAGGTTCGTATGAGGATGAGTCTTGACAGCCTAAAATAGCTCACAATTGATGATGGTTATGCATGCATAATTATTATCTAGAAATTCTTGCAGCTTACTGATCAGTGTTACATGCATTGCGGAAAATCAACCAAACAATTATAAACAAAACCATATCTCTGGGCACAGAATCTGACAGAAGTTTCATGTTTATTCAAGGTTATTATCTTCAATCGAAACGATGAAAGTAGAAAGAGAAATAGAGAGTAAAGAATTTGAAAATAAAAGTAAGAAGATAATCAAAGACCTACAGGAAGGTCCAACAGGTACTTTTTATTGGTGATGGAGCAGGTTTCATGGGAATCCTTTCCAAGGTGTAGCAATGGGACACTTTACTTCTGCTCTCATGTTTGCCGATCAATTGTTTTTACACAGACTCTAGCATGTCTTCAATCTGATCAGTAAACTAGTGCTGTGATACTGATGTGTTTTTTCTTATCATCTTTACACGCAAGCAATTCGTTGTGCATGTTGTAAAAAAAATTACAATTATCTCTGTATATCCAGGTGAAAATGAGGCTGGATCAGAAATCATTGGTGACCTACAAGGAAGTGTTATTGAGCAGTCAGGTGGCTCAACATCAGCAACACAAGTAGCAACCGCCACTAGACACACCAGCAATAGCGAGAAAGTGGTTAAACAGAGCGGAACGCTGAGCCATCTTTTCGCAGAGTTACCCCCTGAAAACAACGATGTGCAGCAGAATCCCAATACTCTGAACACAGGTCCATCCCAGGCTGAAGGAAAACCAAATCCTCTAAAAAAGAAACAGAAAGGTAAGATATTATACCACACTAGCGCTGTGCATTGCCCATATAAATAAGAGAATCAAATTTAAAGATATGATATTTGGGCCTGGGAGTTTGGCGATGTAGAGATACCCAAATTTTTATTTATTTTTATTTATAATGATGACATAAGAAGTGCATAACACCCCCAAATCCTCAGCCCTCTCTTTTAAGGTTAGAAGATTCTTGACAAGTTGTTTCTTTTGGGTAATTCCTAAGTTTGTTATATATTTTTCAACATAAGCATAATTATCCCCATCTATCTTAGGTCAAAATAGAGCTGGATTAGACAAAGACATGGAGAACACAGCTACTCCTGACACAGATGGTCAGAAAAGCAGTGATACGGAGCTGACTAGTGTGTCGACTGGAACAACACCAGTAACAGGGGCCATCGGTAACACCATAAGTAGTTTTAGCGAGGTGGTGGTAGGCAAAAAAAGGATGGAAAATGTTGCCACACCTAATCCTATTATATCTCAGGCTGAAGGAAAAACCAAAACCCCCAAAAGAAAAACTATATAGAAAAAATTTCCATTATAACACTCTGCTTCGCCCATCTAAATGACATATATAAAAGGGGAAGTTTGGGCCTGAAGTTTGGTACAGTAGACATACATTAACAAGTATTTATTTTTATTTATCCATGATGATGACATAGAAGCTCATAACACCTCCAAATCCTCAACCCTTGACAAGTTGTTTTATGTTAATTCCTAATTTGCTAATTGCTAATTTTGTCACAGTCACATAAAATAAGTGACAATAAGACAAATAAATGTAATATCCTAAATTATTTTTTCATACAAATATGTTAAGCGAAATGACAGGTGCGCATACAGTTACATATTCATCATATTCAATGGCAACAAACCAAATTTGGCAACCAAGACCACTACAGGCATTAAGGGCTCCATTCACATCAGGACGGTGGAGCCCCCTACAATTATAGTCATCTGCGAATTGCCAAGCCAGTCATTTAGCTAAATTTTTATTTTTAATTCCGCATTCATATTTTAATGTTATAATAATATGCCTGCAGATAGATGCTTTTTCTAAACATCTATAAATCTGTACACAAAAATAAAAGATTACTAACTTAACCTAGCCTTAACAAAATCCACACACCTAATATTTGATTACGATTAGTGTTGTACAGTGGTACTTTTGTACAGTGAGTAAGTGGAGCTCAGCGATCCACTTGGTTATAAACACCCTTCTTGAAGTGGAGCTGAACTCCAAATCAATTTTTTTTATTCCCTTGATAAGCAGGGCTCTCAACCTGGGAGGATTCGAAACCTGAGTTTTAATATTAGCATGTCGCAAAGTGGTATTTTAAAGGTGTAAAACCCCCTGAGCATAAACAGCTGAGGGTACGTCTGAGATGGCACCGTAATATTGTCGGGTGAAACACCTGAGATTTGAAGATTATGTGCAAAGAATAGCTGGCAAAGCAAGTCAAAGAATGTATGTTGTTAAAAAAATGTTGCATCTAAGTTCAAAGCCATTAGCTTTCATGATGTTCCAAAGTTGTGTAGTTTCCCTCTTGATGTATTTATTGTCTGCCTGTTTTGCACACAAGCATATGTACCATAGACAAGAAATTACTATGGAAAGTTTTTAATTTAATTGTTAAAGACAACTCCTTGATCACATCATACACAATTTTCTTTCCTGGCTGCATACCGCCGGGGATGTTCAGATTTACAGGCATAGGTGGATTATATATAGGTACCTGTGAAGCAAATAATGATAGAAAGTAAAAAACTAACTAACTTATAACCATGAATGGCCAACGATATTCCGAATCGTTATCATTGCTCACTTTCGGTCGAAGATTGTATGCTGGCACCTTTGTCCAAATAAAGAAGGGAGATTTAGCCACATATAAACATTACATAGGGATTCATCCATTGCTATTCTGAGAGAGTCAGAAGGCTGCGCTGCGAGTCAGTGGCTTTACATGGTAAAGTGAGTGGTTGATAATGTAATGCCACTAATTTGCATTGCATTGCAACTTAGACTATTTGTTTACATTCTTTGGATAATGGGTGACATAAATTATTGGTTTTAGAGTAATGAGTATCTTACAAGCCCGCAATGCATCATCATGCATAACGTCTGCAGTGTTATATAGTGTCATACATTTATGTACATATATCTAATGTGAGATAGCAGGACATGTGCCAAACAATTGTTTTCCATCCGGACGCAACCGAAAATGAAAACAGCTGAAGTTCAGCGAGTGAGTGTTAGTTTTAGTACAGCTAAACTCAAACGCCTCATTTTTATGTGGGCATCATTTTATGGGCTGTTGTTAGTTTAATAGTAACAGTTAAAACTCCTCACAATGGCTTACTATGGCTTATCAGCGGTGGGAGGGGTTTGAAATCTGGACTGAGACACAATCACAAGTCAATTTATCAACAATTTTGCGGGGGTTTATCTATATCTCAGTAAAGATCCTGAAACCATTTCTAGGATTTTGGGCTTTATGTGGAAGAGATAAAACATGGAACAAACACTACAATTTTAAGTAGGTTTGACATATCAATTCATCCAATGGGTGATAAGAGCCGGCAGTTAAGACTGATAAATGTTGAGGGATGGTCATAGTGTTACTATATGCATCCACTGAACACAGTTTAAAATATAAGCTGTTGTTGCCAAATTGCCACAAACACATCATGGACAAATTCCCCACCGTGTTTTGAAATTTGTATGCTCCTTTCTACTTCTCGCAACATATCATCATCACCAATTTGCATCAAATGAGAAGACAACTTCGTATTTTTGTTGAGTTGCGACATTTGCGACGTTAGTGGGTTCGAGCTATTGCGACATTTAAAAATTGCGACGCTTGTGGGTTTGCGACGTTTTAAAAACCCTTCGTTGCGACGTTTTTTGGATTGCGACGTTAGTGGAACGACAGATTGCGACGTTTTGACGTTTGCGACGTTTGTGGGTTCAACAGTGGTTTATCTATATCTCAGTCAAGATCCTGAAACCACTTCTAGGAATTTGGGCTTTATGTGGAAGAGATAAAAACATGGAACAAACACTACAATTTTAAGTAGGTTTGACATATCAATTCATTGAATGGGTGATAAGAGCCGGCAGTTAAGACTGATAAATGTTGAGGGATGGTCATAGTGTTACTATATGCATCCACTGAAAACAGTTTAAAATATAAGCTGTTGTTGCCAAATTGCCACAAACACATAATGAACAAATTAAGTACAGAGAAACCTCATGCTGTCAATAGTACCATGTTACATATCAACACATGAGCATAGAATACCAACAGCAAGGGGTGAAGCGAATATTTTAAATCTAAGGAACTCTATAAGTGTGAAAAACATGTACACTCAGTTATTTAAAATCGATAATGCTCAGTGGTAGTCATCTCCTCCTTACTTTTTAAAAAGCTATCTGACAGGGTTTTGAGGAGTCTGAGGTACAACCTTGGAATCAAAGCATAGTGTGATGGGATGATATCATTAAGAGACACGAGAACGATGAATAAATAGTCTCACAATTAAAATCAAAATTTCATCACAGCTTTGTGTATCTCCAATGAAAATAGAAGCAGGAAATCAAACGATAAATTAGGCTGGTGAAGAAAGATGGATGTGTTACAGATTTCATGAAACCAGAAATGATAGCAGGGTGTAGTATTACAACTATTGGGTAAGGAAAGCAGGTAAAGTTGTAAACCAAAGTTTAGCAAACCACGCTAAATTTGCTAGACGACAGATTTGAGGACGCAAGCGTGAGATTGTCACTGATTACTTGTTGATAATACTTGAGAGCTTGAGTAATCGATTTATAACATTATCGATATCTTTATTAGTTGCCTCTTTCTCTACTGTACACCACTAAATTCACCGTGAAATCTGAAAGGATCATGTGAAAAAATAGTAACTAAAATGTAGGAGACAATCATGTCACATGATCTCAGTGTAAACTGTTTACCTGCTTGTCAAGGTTAAAAAAGGTGAAATGTGATCTTTTAAATTACCAAAAAAGAAGTTATCATAACGCAACCATTTAAATCCTCAAATGTAAAGCAAATCACAATCAGAAAATTAATTAAGTACATGTTTGTGACTGCTGACGTATATCTCATAATCGTAATCAAGACACAGTTGAGATAATTAGACAAAAATAATTGATAAATTGTAAATACCTTTTGCCTCTTTTCCTCAATCTGTTTATAACAATCTCAGTTTGAGTGTCTTTACGATACTACATAAACTTTAGAATACCGATGAGCTCTAACCGGCTGCTAAAAGAACACTGAAACAGGATAGATTTTGCCAGGTTTACCAGGACCAAGAAACACAAAGGCCAGGGCGGGCCCAAATCCCTCCAGACCAATCACGGACAGCCAACGCCCCAAAAAGTCATCAGGAGGTGGCCAAAAGTCGTTATCATCACACCTCTCAGCACAAAGACGCACCCAGGAACCCCTGTTTGATCAGCAAATTTCTCTATTCAAACCTGTAACCCAGTCAAAATTAATCCCATTGATGAGTCTCTAGTGAACTTGTTTTATTATTATTGCCCATTCACATACTCAGTTTGAAGATTGCAAAAGCAGTTACTCAGAGTACACTTTGCATTGTTTTATTTAAACGAGTTTTGCAGGAGAAATGCTGGGAAAATGATCCATTTCTCTACACAAAGCTTAACAACATTCACAGCGTTAAAGCGATAAGGTACTGTAGACGTCCATTCAGGTATTTCCATAATATGAGCAGGCAGGAAGCATATTAACAACCCCAAACCAAGTAACACTCATCTCAGCAACAAAGCCATTCCACTAACAAACTAACAATCTCTACCACATTACTTAGCACACTCACAATGCCTAACTAGTTTACTTACAGGAGCGTAGGGAGTAGAAGGCATTGGAGGGGGTACTTCTGGAGGAGGTGGGTGGTGCATATGGCCAGGCGGGTGACCGTGGTGATTATGATGGTGACCGTGATGTCCGTGGGGATGATGGCGAATCATGTGTCAAGCTGGAATTTTTCAAAAAGTGGCACCCTCTTTTGAGTGGTTGAAGGATCAAAACTTCAGACTAACATAACTGTCAACATCACTTTCCTTTTGTTCTTTGTAGAGAGTTCGAATAGGATTGTCTAGATTGAATAAGAAACTTGACTTTTCCTCCTTGAAATTTACTATAAACAACGACTGATATAGTTTTGAATTTCAGGAGCAAACAACTTCCACCCTGGAACCTGATCTGAGATAGCTGAACATCTCCCTCTACAGTTAGCTGTCTTAATTTATCCTTAGGGATCCTGTGTCTGTACTCACAGAAGTGTGATCGGTTGATGGCAATCTGCAAATGAATAAAGTGAATCCGTTGATCATAATATGGCGGCTGACTTACAAAACAGAGAGCAGGCATCATCCATTTGAGTAACATAAGAGAAAGTTTCACCATATTAAGGCATGCATTATCTAAGGTTGCAACAACAGTCTTCCAATCTTTATAAAATAATCAAGAACGTTATATTTGACTTTTGTGTACCCGTTATCAGACTTCTGCTTTTGGTTTTCTTGATTTGGTGTGAGAAGTTGGCGCATCCTGATACAATACAATTGAATGGGATAAAACACGGACTTTTCTTCTAGTTACTGAAATCATATCATTAATCTCATTTGTTTTGGGAGGGTGGAAATGTCATGTGCTGGTGTGCCCCTTTACCTACCTTGATTGATTGATGGGATGAACCCATTAATGTTTTTTGCTCTTTATTTTATCAAGTAACTTGCGCCTTGTGTAGCATTCATAGACTACAAGCATAGCCTGGTAAATTTCCAAAATGTTTTCTAGTTCCATGTTAAGATAAATTTATTTTTGGAAAATGAATTCCGGAAACGGATATGATGATTCTGCATCGATATGATTGGCCTAGGTAATGTAGGTCGGTAAAAACGGTCCGTAAAAACGTTCGGCCAGTCGGCTTGTTCGGCTGGTCGGCAAACTGTAGCTACCTGCATACTGATGGGATGATGTCATTGACATGTACGAGAAAGATGAATAATTAGTCCCACCATTGAAATCGAAAATCGAAAAAATTTCACCACAGCTTGGTTTATCTCTGATGAAAATAGAAGCCTTGTCATGTGTATAGGATAAATGATCATTGCCAGATCTTCCCCCAAGACAGCGATATTCCTGCTATTCAACTACTTATCCATAAGACACTCCATCCGCTGCATATGACCCTAAACACTTTGTCTCAACAGTCAACACGTAAGTGAACTGCATCCATAACTCCATAAATCTATATGGGGATAACTCTATGACTGCATCGAGTGTTCAGCCAAGCATTTATTTGGAAACATGAGTAGTTATATAACAGTAAATAATGATTGGCCATTTTGTATATAGAGACTAATCTGAAACACGGGATTCCCCTCTCAGTTACTTGATCAGTGATAACATTATAACATTACACAACCTAAGATGAGGCTATATTCTATTGTGGAACGATGAGTATAGTTATATCAAGGAGTATTACTCCTTGGTTATATGCAGAGAAAAAGAAAGATTATTTTTCACGAAATAGATATATCAAGTGTAATCCCCATATAAAAACCTGTGGGGAATTCAACTACTTTCTGGTATGTCCTTGACAGGTCAGAACAATAAAAGTTTTGTACGATAAATAAAATCGAGGTAAACAGTAGTGTTTTAATGGAGACTTGCGCTCGTAAACTCATCTCTGTACTTGAAGTTTGCCCCCGCGATCTTTTACAACTACTGCTTTAAAGCATGCTTCTCCGAATCAGGAACAACATCTACACCAAACAATTTCTTGCAGAAGAATACATATACATTTCAATTGTCGTTTGTCTAAATACAAACTTTTTAGCTGAACTTTAACTGAGGGGAGCGTCTTATCACTGAATAAGTAGAAGTAAATGATCAAATAAATGTAAAGGCTATACTGAGCATTCTTTTTCGCTTTATTTATAGAGTGTGTCAGTTCTGTTAAAGCGGAAATTTAAGACAGCAAGCCAGAATACAATCACTTTGTAAGAACCTTATCAGGCTACATCCAATGATTCTCTCATTGTTTCATTTTGGCTTTGATTATTGTGGACCATATTGCTCTTCTGTATCTATGTGTTGTCTTCAGTTAGTCTAATACGTTTATTGTTTTCATTGTGTCTTAGGACGGATAACTATCCATCTACGGCCCTCAAATAAGTTAGAGCCTCCATACTCATGTTCCCTATTTGGAAGGCCCTCACTGTGTATGCTCTGACCAACAACAAATTAAGGTATACAAATGAATCTTTTTTGGTTGAATGCGAATATTTTAGCAAAATATAACTTTTGATGATGTAGTGAAAAATATTGCAGAAAGAACTAGCCTCTAAAAACTAAGGGGGTAACAAGGAGTGTGGCTCTATGTTGGGCTAAGTATCAGAGAGTAAAACCAGTAGTAGTGGTAATCAATCAATCACACTGATCATGTGATATACTAGTGCATGTATATCACTGATCGATTGAGAGAGAACTAATCCACTAAGCATGAGTACCATCACAAGGAGTTTTTTGTAACGACCTGTGTTCAATTTTATTAACTATGGGCGGGTACATGTTAGGTACTGATACTAAATTGACTCTAATGATCAGCGATACACATGATAAAAGTCTCGATGTCAGCGTGGTAACCAGTTGTGGTCAGAGTGTTCTTGATTTATCTTATCATCCAGCTGTGGAAGTTAGACCTCTACTGGAACTGAACCATGCTGACATTGACATCCCCCTCAATGAACAGGTGATCAAATTTGTGCATTGGGTGCATTCTGTGTCTGAACTCGAACATGTGCTGATTGTTTACTGCGATCTGAAATAAATAAGAACAATAATATGTCACAGTCATCCGGATACCAATACAGGAAACAGGCACTTCCTGGTGATTGTGACATCATAATGCAGAGAATGAGAGTTACCTTCCTTTATAGAAGGCACTTTTTCCACCATCAATGACTCATGCCAAGTAGAGCAATGAATTTCTTTTGCCGTGCAAATCTGACACAACTTCATCATAAGTAAATGCTAAGGGAGCGGCCGTGGTGCAATGGATAGGGCGTGTGTCGAGAGGTCCCGTGTTTGATTCCCGGCGTATCACGGTGGTGTCAAGAAGGGCATCCGGTCTCAAATGCTCCTGTGCCACACTAGTCTACAAACTCCATAGACCCATTCTGATGACACCGGAAACAAATAAACCCAAAAACATCACACGGTATCACAGGGTAACGAGACTATAAACAAACGTGAGTTGTTTTTTAATAAAATGCTAAAAAATTCTCATTCGGTGAGAAAATATGGTAACCTCTACTCCACATCTTCCCTGTCCACAAATCTGGGAATCTTTTGCAAATTTGTGGCTGCTGACCATGAAAAATATTTGGTTGACCTCTATGAATAAGCTAAAACCTGGACTAGCTATGCGTGACAGCAATAGTGACAGACCACACAGCTACTAGTGAAAACACCATTTACACCAGTGTATATTTGTGTGTCCAATCGAAGCCAATGGTATAACACTGGCTTCAGAATTCAGCTGCTGAGAAACATTAACTCCTCAGCACAGGAGTAGGGGATCGATGTTATCAGTTTAACTTGTTATATCATACCATGTATTTGTCATGTTCAGCTCTGACGATCATCTCCCATGGCTGTCCAGGTACAAAAGGGAAGAAGGGGGAGTGTCTCTCTTCCTGTCCCCATCCACCATTTTGTCTGTGTGTCCTTACCACAACGTTACGGTTGTCTCCATAATTAAACCTGTAAACAGTAGAGAGAATTATAATGAGGAACAAGAAACAATAGCACAAGACGTTAAACTTACTCTCAGTAAGCAGACAGGTAAGAGCAGGTCGTTTGATGGGCTGGAGGGAGATCCAAAGAGCCAAGCTTGCGCATTTATTCTGCTGAATCCACACACTCATGGCAGAAAGCATTGTCCTCCTGGGTCAGCTCATGAATTAAAGCCTGTTTAGAACTGACTAAGTTGTGTCAGTTGTAGTTGTGTCCGCATGTTAAAGTAGAGCACAACTCATGACATCATTAGCCAGCTCTCATCAGACTGTTTTTCAAATGACTGTAGTCTGAGCCCCCCAAACTATGGCCATCATCTGACGGCACTAGGCCAGAGATTACTGATGTAACTTACCTGACATCACAGTGCATACCAATATCAGCGTTGCTGTGAAATCCTCTACCATTCACCAGGTTTACATTAAACCTGCAAAGCAAAAGGCTGATTATGAACTGTTCAGAGGATAGGCAACACAACCAAGTAGTTCAAATACATGGAGTTGC
Organism: Membranipora membranacea; assembly: GCA_914767715.1. NCBI lineage: Eukaryota > Metazoa > Bryozoa > Gymnolaemata > Cheilostomatida > Membraniporidae > Membranipora > Membranipora membranacea. The sequence goes on along the minus strand of OU612072.1, from coordinate 7,870,400 downwards.
TTCTCTTCAATCGAGTAAACAGATACGAAGGTTATACTATAAAATATCGCTAGAACTGTAAAATGCAGATGGACCCACCTCAAACAAGGGTGGGTGGCATTAGGGTTGGGAGAAGTACGAGGATCCGTGAATGGGAAATAATCTTTATCACAGTTTACTCGTTTGCAAATTCGTAGAATTTAAAACAAGCTAGAAAACTCCCTGCTAGCAGAATTTGCTTGATTATGTAGGGTATTGGTAAACCTTCAGCGAATGCATAGCCTTGTCACACGGCCACCTTTTAAACAAATTAGACATACTGACTCTCGTGATTTGACTGGGCATGTAGATCACTGATAAACTAGGCTATTATTACCACAAAGCAGGTGTCGTAAGGCTAAGTATGCATCATGCGTGACTTGAATTTGCGCATGTGCAAGAACAATGAGTTTAGTTTGGGTTCTGATTGCAACTTTGGAAAGGGGAAATGGGATATCCCCTGCATAAACTGTCAATCAAAATCAGCTAATAATGACAAGAGAGGATAACTATTAATAACAAATCCGCACACTTTGGGGAATATGTCACCAGAGCGGGTAACAAATCAGATGGCTTCGGAATTCCGAGACTCAATTTTACAGAGATCAGCTCATGCCCAGAGCTGAGCATGCGCAGAATGCAAATTAGATGCCGCATGACAAGGCTAGCGAAAGCAGACTTGAGAAGCTTGATGGTTGGTCATCAGTTGACAGGGTCCAGATGATCGTATCAGATCAGAAGTCCCAACATGGTGACAATCAACGTCTATGACACTTGGGAATGCAGCTGTTGGCTAGCTGTATTAACAGTATGATATAATCTTACCTGCTTGGGTTATAACCACTCTGTCCGCTGATTCTGATCATCTTTCCTGGCTGCATACCGCCGGGGATGTTCAGATTTACAGGCATAGGTGGATTATATATAGGTACCTGTGAAGCAAATAATGATAGAAAGTCAAAACTAAGTAACTTATAACCATGAATGGCCAACGATATTCCGTATCAGTATCATTGCTCACTTTCGGTCGAAGATTGTATGCTGGCACCTTTGTCCAAATAAAGAAGGGGGATTTAGCCACATATAAACATTACAGAGGGATTCATACATTGCTATTCTAAGAGGGTCAGAAGGCTGCGCTGCAAGTCAGTGGCTTTACATGATAAAGTGAGTGGTTGATAATGTAATGCCACTAATTTGCATCGCAGCTGTCTGGGCACTTAGACTATTTGTTTACATTCTTTGGATAATGGGTGACATAAATAATTGGTTTTAGAGTAATGAGTGACTAACAAGCCCACAATGCATCATCATGCATAACGTCTGCAGTGTTATATAGTGTTATACATTTATGTACATATATCTAATGTGAGATAGCAGGACATGAGCCATGTTCCATCCGGACGCAACTGAAAATGAAAACAGCTGAAGTTCAGTGAGTGAGTGTTAGTTTTAGTACAGCTAAACTCAAACGCCTCATTTTTATGTGGGCATCATTTTATGGGCTGTTGTTAGTTTAATAGAAACAGTTAAAACTCCTCACAATGGCTTACTATGGCTTATCAGCGGTGGGAGGGGATTGAAATCTGGACTGAGACACAATCACAAGTCAATTTATCAACAATTTTGCGGGGGTTTATCTATATCTCAGTAAAGATCCTGAAACCATTTCTAGGATTTTGGGCTTTATGTGGAAGAGATAAAACATGGAACAAACACTACAATTTTGAGTGGGTTTGACATATCAATTCATCCAATGGGTGATAAGAGCCGGCAGTTAAGACTGATAAATGTTGAGGGATGGTCATAGTGTTACTATATGCATCCACTGAACACAGTTTAAAATATAAGCTGTTGTTGCCAAATTGCCACAAACACATCATGGACAAATTAAGTACAGAGAAACCTCATGCTGTCAATAGTACCATGTTACATATCAACACATGAGCATAGAATACCAACAGCAAGGGGTGAAGCGAATATTTTAAATCTAAGGAACTGTATAAGTGTGAAAAACATGTATACTCAGTTATTTAAAATCGATAATGCTCAGTGGTAGTCATCTCCTCCTTACTTTTTAAAAAGCTATCTGACAGGGTTTTGAGGAGTCTGAGGTACAACCTTGGAATCAAAGCATACTGATGGGATGATGTCATTAAGAGACACGAGAACGATGAATAAATAGTCTCACAATTAAAATCAAAATTTCATCACAGCTTTGTGTATCTCCAATGAAAATGGAAGCAGGAAATCAAACGATAAATTAGGCTAGTGAAGAAAGATGGATGTGTGACAGATTGCATGAAACCAGAAATGATAGCAGGGTGTAGTATTACAACTATGGGGTAAGGAAAGCAGGTAAACTTGTAAACCAAAGCTTAACAACATTCACAGCGTAAAAGCGATAAGGTACTGAAGACGTCCATTCAGGTATTTCCATAATATGAGCAGGCAGGACCCCAAACCAAGTATCACTCATCTCAGCAACAAAGCCATTCCACTAACAAACTAACAATCTCTACCACATTACTTAGCACACTCACAATGCCTAACTAGTTTACTTACAGGAGCGTAGGGAGAAGAAGGCATTGGAGGGGGTACTACTGGAGGAGGTGGGTGGTGCATATGGCCAGGCGGGTGACCGTGGTGATGATGATGGTGACCGTGATGTCCGTGGGGTTGATGCCCCATGTGGCCAGCTGGGTACTGAACAAGAAACATACATAAAGATTATCATTGACTAGAAATTGAGACCTGTTTAGTGATGGCGAATCATGTGTCAAGCTGGAATTTTTCAAAAAGTGGCATCCTCTTTTGATTGGTTGAAGGATCAAAACTTCAGACTAACATAACCGTCAACATCACTTTCCTTTTGTTCTTTGTAGAGAGTCCGAATAGGATTGTCTAGATTGAATAAGAAACTTGACTTTTCCTCCTTGAAATTTACTATAAACAGCGACTGATATAGTTTTGAATTTCAGGAGCAAACAACTTACACTTCCACCCTGGAACCTGATCTGAGATAGCTGAACATCTCCCTCTACAGTTAGCTGTCTAACTGTATCCTTAGGGATCCTGTGTCTGTACTCACAGAAGTGTGATCCATTGATGGCAGTCTGCAAATGAATAAAGTGGATCCGTTGATCATAAAATGGCGGCTGACTTACGAAACAGAGAGCAGGCGTCATCCATTTGAGTAACATAAGAGAAAGTTTCACCATGCATTATCTAAGGTTGCGACAAGAGTCTTCCAATCTTTATAAAATAATCAAGAACTATATTTGACTTTTGTGTACCTGTTATCAGACTTCTGATTTTGGTTTTCTTGATTTGGTGTGAGAAGTTGGCGCATCCTGATACAATACAATTGAATGGGATAAAACAACAGACTTTTCTTCTAGTTACTCGCTGAAATCAAATCTTTAATCTCATCGTCAAGTCTAATGCATTATTGCGAAATTTTATACAAAATCGGTAGCATTTGATACCTTGTAATGTTGTTCCTCGATGAGGATCATGACCTCAAATGGCTGTCCTAGATGGAATGGGAAGTGACCGTGTTTCTCCTCATTACCCCAGGAGCCCTGTCGGCATGTGTTACGGATGACCGCATTCATTCCCTCGAATCTGGGGTTAAAGTGCATAGCTACATCTCCATTATCAGTTTCCAAGTTCATCTGAAATCTACAATGAACAAAGTAGGAAAAAAATAGTTAGCTGTAGGTGGTGTTACAATAGAACATATATATAATCCTCTCTTCAGAGAACTGTATCATTTTCGGTTCAGTTATTCCGACAATGGGATACATGCACTTTCAAGTCTACAGTGTAGTAAAATATGTAAGCTAACTAATGAAGGCCATAACTGAAACAATGATGGCATACACGGGATGACCTAGTTTAAGCGCTCAAACGGCGGCGAGATGCTGGTAGAGGCATTTCATTATCAACCACTTTTTGGTTGATAATGAAATGCCTCTACCAGCATCTCGCGTTTGAGCGCTTAAACTAGGGATGACCACTTGATTCAATCAAACTGATGCCAAGATTTTTTACTGTGAGATGTAAAACTAATCATACAGTATATGACATGATTGATTGACCTTTCTGAAAGTTACAAATGTGTTTAAAATATGCATGAATGTATTTCCTCATTCAAACAGCCTAATAAATGTAATGGTTACGAACAGTACTCACTGTACAGTAGAGTACATTTATAAAACTGGATCAAGTGGTTTTATTTTAGTTTTGTAGCCATTATTTTGTAGATTTCTCGGTAGTCTATTACCGAATCTAGGTTTTATTGGTTTGTTCGTGGAGACCCACTACTATGGAAAGTGTAGGTAGCATTGAAGGGACAGTATAAATGATATTCGCAACTTGTAACTTTCTGTTTGGTGTCTTGTGTTAAGAAAGCCAAATCTGATTGGGAATTCTTTATGTTAGAATAGGAGAATAGGCCTATATTGTCTAAGAGTAATCTCGTATCCGAAAAGGGAGGAGGATAATTTAAAGTGCTGCCAAAGAGCAAATAAGCATTATGTGGCTTAAAAACTAAGGTCACTAGTTTCAGTACACAATCGCCTCCAAAGAGGTGTGCAGCCAAGCGAACCTAATGAAAACTCTATCCCAGCCACCAAAACACTATCCTGGGTTCTTAGGCTGAGTTGTGGTCTGAGCCTAGACCAAGTTTGGTCCATTTGCCTGCATTCCGAGTCGCTCCCGATCCACTAGTCACGCCGCCTTTGCCTGCGGAGTGACTAGTGGATCGGGAGCAACAGGAATGCAGGCAGTTGGATCAAATTTGTTCTAGTCTGAGCCCCACAGACTCTTGCTCCCTCCCCTCGGCCAGCGTACTGTTGCAGCAATCAGAATGATGCCCAAAATCCCGACCTGAGGCTCCAAAAATATCCATGATAGCCTACTGACCTGTTACACCATGTTGGAACTGTGCCGTTGATAACGACTGAGGATCCATGTCCTGGTGCCATCGGCAGGAAACCTCTGTATGGTACAGGCTGTAACACACAAATAATCAGGTTATTAGCGGTGTTTGTTACTTCTCTGAATGTTACTGTGTGAAACCAGTCAATCACCAAAGACGCCAAACAACATTAATGTTTGTGCAATACTGAAAACTTCCTGATAAAGCTGACCTGGTAGTCCTCTTTTTGGGGTGACCTAATTCTAGGAGAAAACAGCGCCCTTTGGAATAAATTACAATACATGACACTTTAGTACAAATTGCTAAGCCCTATGTGTAGTGCGCTACTAAGGCCCCCCTACCCCCTAAGTTCTTGTCATTGCTGTGCCCTGTGCAACACTACATATGTCATATCCGTACTTGCAACAACTAGCGTTTGGTGCACCTTGCTGTCGGGGTGGCATTGAATCATCAGTTATTCCTACTGCTTGCTAATGATGGAATGCCACTAAAATCAATGAAGAATTTACAATACTGAAATAAAACTCCTATTACAGCAGTCAGCGATCGTATACTTACTGGATTATAGATGGGTACAACAGACATCTTACAGGGTTGTATGTGTGAGACTAAAAAACTACTGAAGCTCAAACCAGCTCTTTATTCTGGCTGATGTATGAAGTATGTTTACGTGGAGGCTATGCCAGTACTCTAATTCTTGTACTACACTAGATTGTCCACTTGTACTAACAAGTCTTAGATAGGGATATGATATTTGCATACGCTGCTGCGTGAAGTAATAGTCAACCAATCAGCTACATTTACCCTTATATACCGCAAGAGTGCTTAGCTAATTCCCATAAGTTATCATATATATGATCCATATTATATGATCTGTTAATGTAAACAACTTTATTGTGCCGAGCATTCTAAGAAACAAATGAGGCGGAAAATTCATCAAATGACTCCTACTCAGAGCAGGAAGTTCCGGTTAGGGGCGTTACTGAGGCTTATTTCTTATTCCGACTTAGTAGCGATGACCACAGAACAGCTCTGCTGAATCGATGGTACCTTTTTCAGGTAGTGAACCCTCATATATTTCACAAAACGTTAAACGTAGTATATGTAGTTGACATAAGGATTACTGAAACCACATCTACTGTGGTTAACCCAGATGATGCACTGCTTCGGTCAATAGCAAAATAATGTCACTGCAAACCTTACAAACTTATCGGTAGGTGCATATTTGAGTTAAGTATCATTCGGTCAGACCTATCAATAATAGCCACAGGTTCACATGTCATGGCATTGTAGATATAATGCAGATAGTATCAGAATGTGTGTTACACTTACCGGGTTGAATACTGGCTGGAAATGCATACCTCCGGAGTGATCCTGACCCATGATGAAGCTGTCTCTGATAAAGATTAGAACAGAAACTGAATTGCGACTCAAACTTTGCTGGTTGGCTTCTGAAAATATGAGTGAACTCCCCTGCTCTGGGTTCCTGCTGAAATAGCATTCCCCTTATCATTTAGTAGCCTGAGAATTTGGCACATTATAGATGATGGGGGAAGTCATCAAGTTGTTGAGCACAAGGAGGAAGTCAGAGACAACAGGCTATGTAAATGAAACATGATTTGACTAGCCTCAGGAACCCTAATATGTTACAACAAATAGTGGGCTATATTCTGGTCCGCAACTGATTTATTGCAAATGATGATTCCAAGCCTATCTCATGTGACATGACATCATGACCCTCCCACCTTGTATTTATCAGTTTTATTTAGACAGTTAGTGATAATTGTGACCCTTGCTGCGATAAAGCAGTGTAACCTTGAAATCAGCGTTGAGAGAGAGAAGGAATTATTAACACTGTGATATTGAAACTAACACAGTTTTGTCTTAAAATCCGATTAGCAATTCCGCAAACCTAAGCTAACCCAATATGTATGATAGTTCAACTAATGACACGAGAAGAAAAAGTCCAATCTTGCAGAGGTTGTTGTCTTCCAAAATTGATGCATTCTAACACTCATAACTGCCTGTTAAAGAGACACAGTGCGGGGCTTGTCAGCAAAATGATCAGAGGGAAAGCGCTTTAGGACATCATATCTAACTGATCAAGCGACTCCCTTATACACGTCTTAGCAATGTTAAGTTACCATGGTTATGTTATCTGGCTTTGTCAGGCACATAGCGAATTTGACCTTTCCGATCTACTTGTCATCACGTGTCTGACCCGACATCGGTGTAATCTGGCCATTCAAAGCCTGACACATGACACATGGACGCATGAAAGCCTGATACATGGATGCTATTGTGATTATGTTTCGGTTGGAGCAACATAAAAGAATACTTGACACACAGGATAAATTCTAGCTTTCACTATTTTTAGCAGATTTTTAGCAGATCTGTAGTCAAAAGGGCATCATATCAGCGTTGCCTCCCATCATCCACCCTTGAACAAGTTTGATCCAAATTGCCAGCAGTGCGGTTATCCTCATTCTACTGGTGAGTCGCCGCCGGCTCAAACCCTAAATGCAGGCAAAAGGGATGATGCTTAATCTACATCCGCCCAGCTTGTGGAATGGAATGGTTAAATTAAATTGCAGCATTATGAATGCAAATCATTGAATGACAGGCAGGCTTAGAAATAGGACTGCAATGCGAGAATGGCCACTGTGCATTTAACTACAAAACATGACCTGATCAACCCTAGATATTCTGGTAAATCTTATCGCATCCATTCACAGACCAGATTACATCTTATCAGCACCCAAAATTAAATGTGAATGGTAAAACATTGACAGATACCATTGTGTAACAATCTGCATATAATACCAGATAACGCATAGCCAGGTCATCACATCTGCGCAAGAAGATGGTCAACTACAAGGTTCTGGTCCATTTTCCTACATTTGTCTAACTCTAACAGGTTAGATAGGTCTAGATGGAGAAGCAGATATTCTTTGTAACATTATTTTAAGGTTGATTGATAGGATATTTGACAGACCATTAGCTCAACATTTCGATGAAAATTAAAAGCCATCAGTCATTCATACTGATGCGGCAATCACACGTGCTAAGCACACGTGCTAACCACATATCACAAGAATTTGAATCATTGGGAAACACATCATTAAAGCAAATGGCAATACACTAACCAGGAAGTGATAGTGTATTGAGTAATATGGAACCGTCTAGAAGTGTATCACTTTTGAGTTTTAGTCATGTTACTGGTAATTAATGTCACATGTATCGTCTGACAGACACACGAGTGTTTCAGACTAGTTTATAGAGACGAATAATTTGGGGTTTCCATGAACATATAAAATAGTAAACACTATATAGAATTTATATGTTTATTGGCTGTTCATTAGAGGTTGAATACGCTTACATCCTCACATGAGCTGCAAGGTGTAAGTGGGTCTTGTGAGGGGTGAGGGTTGTGGTGAGGTGGTGGTATTTGGTATTGTGGTGTATCAGCCTGAGGTTTTCTTGTTGGGTTAACAGTATATAAGTCAACTAACTACATTACACCATAGCCAACCCTTAGAAGCATTCGGCCACACCGCAATCGCCATCTCGAACGCTGGCAATTCAACTGAATGTATACAGATTACATAGATTGCAGAAAGTTCCTACCATTGAAGCAATGACATAAATAAACCTCTTTATTATTCTACAGCACAAGATCACAGAGTAGATTTTATAACAGAGCTGAAGAACAGAGAATGAACTGACGACCTCTGGCTGATTTCACTAGCGCTGGATAGATTATTGAGGGTACCAGCTCCCTTTGCCGGGGGGGGGGGGGGAGAGATTGGGAGCTCAAACTAGGCACAGCGTCATCGCTTTATCATACTGTCATACATTTCCTATTTCGAGTGTCAAAAAAATTAACTGGGCTAGGGCTACATTTCACCCTTGCTTCGTCATTCAATGGAAATCTTTGAGAAGAATGATGCCAACACTAAGATCAGTCTGGAGTTAAACACATTCTAAATTGCATACATCTAAATATCTAAATAAGGTCTTCATAGTGCGATGCAGAGATATATTATTCATTGATAAAGTAATGCATAATTATGAGGTAAATATTGCATCCCTAGACAAGGATTTCTATGGGTAATACACATAGCAGACATTGTAACCAAGTCTGTTCACTTCCATGCAAACAAAATAACAATTTTAGATAATGCCAGAAAAATACAATTCCTCAAACTAGGATAACAAAGTTGGATTCCAGACACCAGGAATGAAGCTAATAACGATGACGTTATGTGGTAGACAGAATACTCAAATAACTGCAGGAATATAATAAACGTTAAAATGAATGTGCACTGTTGTGACATACCGAGCCATTAATTTTTTGACAATAGATACCATCTACAATAAATGTTATACCATAAATAGTTTAGTATGATAAGTGGGCACAAAATTTAGAAAGCGTGAACATTATTGGCCACAAAGATTGAGACAGGACCAGTGATTGGCTAACCGAACATACCACCCATTCCTCCTGGCATCCCCTTTCCTCCTCCGGCTTGGAACTGTTTCATCATATTCTGTAGGCCGGCCATACCACCTGCAAATAATATGAATTATATAATGATCAGTAATACAACCAATATCATAGAAAATGTGAACTATGAAACTTAACAGTCATCTTGATCTAGATTGGGGCATCAGAGGGAAGGCGCAAACGAAAATATTCAGCATCATGATAGCTGATCTCATCAAAAACAAACTATGTGTTCTTAATCGGTATGAATATTCGACAAGTAGGGTGTCGTGGTCTTTGCGCAGTGTCGACTATATTGTAGAAAATTGAATGATTCCGGAGGTTTTTGTCTCCCCATACATTATGAGCTGACAACTCCAACTACTATTTTAATAGTCGTTTATAGCTTATGATTTGGTGATTTCTCACAAATCTATTCAAATAATTCTGTTATAGACAATTTGTATCCAAATTGAACATGAATGCGTGGGGTACGGAAAAACCATTACTCTACATTTTACTTATAGCTAAACTGTCAGTAAGACTGCAGCAGCCTTCAAGTTGTCGAACACAAGGCCATAAAACCTCCAGTGACAATCCGACCATCTTACATACCCATTTGGTGCAGCACTCTTGGGTCCATCATCTTTGCCATCTGTTGGTTGAGTTGAGTCATCTGTTTGGGGTTGATATTCTTGTCCATGTTTCCACCTAAACAGAGACAGGAGATTAATAAAAAATATCCGAGTTTTGATTCATGTTACCCCAGAGACACCACCGACATTGAAAGTAAGAGATATAGAGATCATTCCATTATAAGCCGACACAATGAACCGCGGTTAAAGAAGTTTGGAAAACATCAAAATAGTTTGAGTGATCACAATTTGTCTGTGTTCCTGTTCTTTTACCAGAATTCCATAATCAACCACGTCCCGATAACGGTGTGGTTTACGATGGAATGCCACTAAAAGTGACTGCGAACAACACTTGAGCACTGAAACTAGGAGTGGAAGAAAACTAAGCATGATATCACTGTGTCTGAAAAAAGTGCGGGTCTGTGGATACCGCCCTGTGAGCAATAGCGGCAGGGAGTATGCAGAATGAACAGGGTAGGTAATTCTCTTCTATCTATAGCCTTACTATGACCTATAATATGAAACAGTTCACTGAGACTGAAAAAGTTTTGGGGTCATGATATAATCTAGTACAACTGATTGGACTGAAAATCACAAATAAACCTTGAGATAGCAAAACATTTCTCCAATATAGACATATACACAAAACCATATTTTGATACCCAGGCTCATTTGAATTTTATGTCTTCCAAGTGATTAGGGAGTAAAGTGCTGCATAACATTGCTGAGTTTAGAGGATATTCTAGTATATGATAATAACTTTCAGCCGCTCAGTTGCCCTTCAACACACATGCCATAAGCCCATACATCTCATAAATAATCAAAATTTAGGCTCAAACTATCAACATGAATAGACACGACATGGGGACGCCCAGAAGAATACTACTTTAGACAAACTGATGAGAAAATACCCTCAGCCCTAACATTAATAAAGACCCCAAGCATTGAGTGAGTAAGCGCTGTTATACATTACTTTTCGGTTCTTCACATGAAAATTAGATTACAAAACATGTTACTCAGAGAAAACACAGGTGAAAACAAAGGTCATTATATTTCTCTTTGCAGTGGCTATAGAGCTGTCAATTTCTATTGGAAAGAAATCTTCTCACGTTCAAGTTCAACACCCAAAAAATTAAGCTGTCAGAGACAATCTTTGAAATTGATCTGTCTTTATCCATCAAGGTTAACATTATTTTCTTTCAGGACATTAAATGTAAGGAAGTAAGTGACATCAAACACACAATGATTTTAATACAATATAATTTATGTGTTTATATTAGCTGTGCAAATGCCGGCCATATCAGTATATCTGCATAGAGGTAGTAAAATTTATTAAAGTGATTGTGACAGAAACAGGTTTTTTGTATCATAATGGAGTTCTCAGTCTAATGTAGAACTTTAAGTAAAAATTAATTGAAACTGGGCCCAAGGCTTTTTATGAGCCTAGAGCAGTATTCTAAATTAGACCGAGAACTGTAGAGCGATACCGAAAACCTGATTGTATCACAATCACTTTAAGGTAAGACATACATGAGACACCTTTATGACATACAAAGTACAAAGCTGATCATCTGTTAAACCTACCTTTGAAGAGATTTTTCATGCCGCCCATTTTCTTGACCATCTGAGCGAACTTGGTATATTGTGAGAGGAGCTCCTGTACGTCCCGTACTGAAACACCGGCCCCTCGGGCTACACGGTCTATACGTCCTGTCTGCTTACTGAATAACTTAGCTCCCTCTAAGTGATCCAACTCTATAGGAAAGGAAAACTAGTTACAGAAGAGTTCCCTATACCGACTAAAATAATTTCTTTGTTCTTACTACAAAATACTGGGCCATATGTTGGAAGATGCTCAGGGTCAGGTGAAAATCAGAGTAATTTACGCTGAACTTTTTACATAAAAGCTATGACTCTTACGGGAACAGCTGCCAGAAGAGAAATTTCATATTAAATTACTTAGAGCCATATCTAACTTATCAGCCTAACCATATGAAATCCTTAAAATGTGGATGATAACACACATAACACTATTATTAAAACATATTATTTAGATAGGCTGACTTACCGAAATCATTCATACTATCCATGATAGTCATTAGACGCCGCAGTCTCTTCATAGATTCCTGCTCATTACCTTTAGTCATAAAGTCTGAACTGAATCCTGGTATCATACCCTACAACACAAAAGAACGAAAAGATGAAACACAACTACAACTATTTTATACTTAGGTCACAAAATTAAAACTAAGTTGGAGTTGTCCCCTTTAAATCAAGGAGAATATAACTCCCACTCACAACATTCAACGGCTTATATCAGGAATTGATGGGATTATCCCATCATCCCTGCTCATAGTGTTTTATAGCTTATGGTGACATTCTCTAATGGTGACCTTAGAATATTACACAGTACACCGTGTATTTACATGTATGCTGATTTTGAAGTATTGTTTACTTGGGCCTAGTAATATTACATGAGGATTTGAGACAAACAACAGCCCTTTTTGTCGGAGGTTTTTTTAGCATCTTGATATTTGGTGCTCTGACAATAATGGGACTACACAAGTAGAATTTGATACAAAGCTTACCATGATCTGAGAGAAAGGTCCCATCTTCATGATATTCTGGAACTGTTCATACATGTCTCTTAGAGTAAACTGTCCCTGTTTTAACTTCTTCACTAACTCCTCATTATCATCAAGTTTTAACTCAGTTACCTTCTCCATAAGGCTCTCAAGGTCTCCCATACCTGGTATAAAATTGAAAAAAATATTTTTATATTTTTTTTTGGCACTGAGTGCAAAATATTTCCAATGAGATGACTTTGGTGGCCAATAAAAGTATATATAAGACATTAAGTGGTCTTATTTATAAAAAATCTATAAAATTTATTTGATAAAAAAAACTTACCTACAAATCTTAAGAAAAACAAACTTATAAACTGGCTGGTATCAAATGGCTATGGTGAAAAGTTATCGCAAGTAAGGCTAACTATGGAAAGAGGAAGCTGAAGAGGAATCAACGGATAGTTTGTAAAGAATAGACGCGCCCAAACTTTGTTTACACAGCAAACCACAACAGAACATTGCTTTGATACTTCTGCTGTAATCAAGCATGGAAACCTCGGCATTGTATTTGTTATTTTCAGGGATCATTTGCAGTAAAATAGTAGAGTCAAGATCCAAAAAAGACATAAATGGACTCACCAAGAAGTTTTTGAATGAATGGTTGAGTTTTAAATGGCTCCAGATCATCGATGTGTTCACCAGTACCGATAAATATGACTGGACTAGAGGTAGCTGCAACACTGGAACAAGATAAAAAGTACCACTCATTACACTCATTACATGTGAACAAGCTGCACTGGATATTCCACACAGATATTAAACTGGTTTTTGGGGTTCTTGATTAGCCATTGCAAAAGGTTCAACAGCATTCGACAGGCAACGCTCGGTTGCCCGGACCATTACAAGTGCGGTCTGGCAACTCTAGTTCTACATGAGACACTCATGAACTATGATTCATCACAGCACTATTACAAAGACAAAGTCCTAGGAAAAAACAGTTTGTGCTAATATGCACACATAAATAGGATACAACTGAAAGTGATTGCAGACATGAGTGAACAATTTCTCTCTCTGGGTCGTCGAGAGCTGATGAATGTTATAAGACCTTACTGCGCTAGATAGTAATTCATGCCAAGCACTACATATTGAGGATTGCAGACCTAGGTAATAGAGTAGACTGAGAACCTAATATTCCCTGTATGATAACTCACGCGCTGAGAGCTCCACCACCCTTAGCGTGACCGTCTAATTTAGTGATGATCACAGCTCCTACATCGACTGTGTCTTTGAAAGCTTTAGCCTGGCCTTCACAAGCCTGACCAATAGAGGCATCCATAACGAATATCGTCTGGTCTGGGTTAGTGGCTGTGGACACCTATAAAACGAAGTCAGAATTTTTAGTATCTGGCAATGCTATGCATTGTTTCATAACTAGAGACTTTTGGAATTTTACATTGCCAGTAACTGCAGTAACCAATAGTGTCGATCTCAACTGCTGTTAGAGAACTTACAGCACACACAAATATATAAACCAGTATGTGACAAAGCTTCAAAAATTGAGCCTTCGCAGAAAGTGTCCACTAAAATGAACCGTAGGATTCGTGGGTTTAGACAAGGTTTGATTCTTTGACGTAGTCCTTTCATATAACCCTCAAATGAACCATACGACTGGATTGTCCTCAGAGCTACCTTATTGAACTGAAAGTTTGTAGTACGGAACACTGTCAAAGTCGCTACCATTATGCACCTATCAAGCTGAAGTCATCCCTACCTGTAACATTTCTTCAAACAGAGAATCCTCCTGTTTGTGGCGACCAGATGTATCTACTATGATAATCTCATAGTTCTCTTTTTTAAATCTCTCCACACCTTCCTGAGCTATCACTACAGGGTCTGTCTCTGTGTAACTGTAAATATCATATAAAACAGTAAATAGTGAGGGCAGGGAGGGGCTTGGGTGGGGAGAGGGGGGTGTTAGAAAAGGGGGTGTCTGAATGTCTGAATTACAGATAACAACAGTGATTAGTAAGGGGGGATAATTTGAAGACTTATGCGTAGCTTACTAACTTATATATTGCCCTGATCGATTTTTATGAACTAAGCCGTATTTGATCTGGAACACTGATAAATGGTGAAGCAATACCATTGCGATGGTATCAGACCATCATCACCTATGTTATCATAGCCATAAGGTGGTCATTTTCTGATATGGATACCCATCAGAAATTCCACAACATTATTGACCCTTCCTCCATGCTGTCTAAGGTTCCCATTGAATAACACAATGTATGCCGTTTAATATAAGTGGGAATAGGCAAATATCAAATATAGAGGGATACGCACCTTCCATAGAAGGGGATTCTGGCTTTAGTTGCGTTCTGTTTGAGCTGATCAAAAGCTCCAGCTCTGAATGTATCAGCACAGATGAGGCAGGTCTTCCATCCTTTCTTCATATAATAATATGCCAACTACAGAACAAAGACTATGTTATCATCTCAAGATGGCTGAATGCCAAGTATAACACATAAACTACATTATCTACTCTGTCGGTCTATATGGTGTATATTGACACATCTGCTTGTCACCCGAGTTAAATTGAGTATGGACATTTTCGACTAGTTGTTTGATTTGAGAATGGAGGAAACTCTGTTGGCAAGTAAATTATGTTTAACTATAGATGTATTTCAGGTAAGCAAAAATAAAAATACAGAAGCACCGTTTATATTGATGTATCAAATTTATGAATGTAAGTTATAGGCTAATGACAGCATTGAGCGTACCTTTGTACATGTGGTAGTTTTACCACTACCTTGGAGACCAACAAACATAATAACATTGTTTCTGCCTTTGGTAGGAGTCCAGGGCTTCACACCTAAATTCAGAAAAAAAAATAACAGCGTATTAGTTCATGGGAAACCAGTTCAATAAAACAACATGTGATCGATACTTTTTTCATGAGGAGTTACAAATTTACCTTACATTTTGTTATGAGTACGGCAGTACTTTAAAAAATAAAATAAAAGACACTCAATCATTTGTGAAATAGGTTAAGACCTTTGCTCATGTATTTACTTGTAGTGTACATCAAATAGAATACAACAGTCAGTCCGCATAACTAGCCATGCTCTATGGTTTGATGAGTAGTTTCCTTTTTATTTACTACCATACTGTATTTATCAAACCTTTCATCATTTAGGGATTATAATATCCTTGTTTGACAATGCTTATTCCTCGCAGTCTTAGCTTCTTCCTTTTCTGTGTTTATGAAGATAATTTTGACAGTTGAGATACAGTTTCAGGCCTACAAAGTTATTATTTAAGTGGATATAGAGACACTCACAAGACAACACTCATCAGTGGAGCATATTACACACCTGGGTCTACGAGTTTGACGAGCTCTTTGAAGACAGCTGACTGGATCATTTTTCTCTTGTTGAGACCGGCGGCCATATCATCAAAGTTAATAACTGCTCTGACATTCTCTCTAAGTTTCTTGACAAGTCTGATGTTGACATCTGCTTCTATCAGAGCCATGACCACCTGCTTGAGCATGTCGTCCAACACCTAATCCATAAATAAAACAAAATATATGTATATACGTACTAACAGGAGAGGTATACACTCGAGGGTGCTGGGGGCTGGAAAAATCAACAATGAAAGCTCCCCCAGTGGGACTCGAACCCACAACTCCTGCGGCACCAATCACCTGGCAGCGGCGCAATCGGTTAGCGCGCTACATACTAGCTGGTAAGGAGAATCTCTGTCATGAAGGACGTGATTTTTTACAGTAATACCTCTGGAGCTGTAGCAACAGATTCGCTATCATAGACAGACACCTCTCTCAAAGCGTCAAAAAGGTCTGCTAGAAGAATAGTTTGTGCCAACATTGATAGAACAAAACTGTGAGAAGTATGACAGAACCTCAAGGCTCAAAAATACTTCTAAAAGATAAAGAGTGCTGTTACTCACATCCTCGTTGATGATTGTGGCATTACCCAGAGATTTAAGGGCTGTAGTGATCTTCCTTCCTAAATCTGCTAACACCATCTTGAGGCCGTAGGTTTAATTTGTTGTGTTTATGAGATCTGTGAGGTTGATAATGGAGTGTACAGGGTACAGCTTTCAAAATTTCCACTGCTTAAACTGTGGTACTGTAGGAGAAAATATAGTAGATATACACATTTTGAGGCATTATAACAATAACGAGGATAGAAAAGCTTACGGATTTGTTTTCAACAGTGAATGGATCAGGAGACACTTTAATCTGCAAATTGTTGCGAACCAAGGATTACTTTGTTGTGATCTGTTTGACAGGGCAACAATGGGCTTAGCCAATCGAGCTACTGATTACTTTTGGTGACACTTTTGATTGTTTGTGTACATATTATCATGTTGGCAAAAGACGTTAAGTTGATTACATTTCAAAATGCTTAATTCTGAAGCAGATTTTTCTGATTTGGACTTATGTTTTCAGGTAGGTCTACTCAAGTGAAACTGTGTGAACCTGACACGACTGTTAAACTCAGGTCAGAAGGCCAAGAGAAGGTCTACACAGTTACCTCACAGTTTATTGTGGTGCTCCTGATTCGTAAATAGTACCATTGAGGCATGATGATGCAATACTGAGATAAAGCTCTATATGGACTATTGGATGCGTCATGTGTTGAGGGATTAATACAGCCAATACACTTATTGGGGAGCATGAAGAGTGAAGACATAGCAGAAATAAAGCGGATATAAATATATGGGATTTATCAAGGTAAACTAAATGTTTATCCTTGAAACTTGACTTGTTTATTGCTTTTTATGGTAGGCTTGTGACTGCCAATGTAACCATTTAAAAGTCCAGTTCTGTATGGGCAGTAGCCAGATTCATGAAAATATCATAGCAGAGGGTTTGTTGGTGCGGCCCATTGAACTTGCTAAGACATGCTTTAGTTACTGGGCCTGACCCAACACTCGGGTGTTGTCGACATGTGGCAGGTGCTGAATAGGATATGTCCTGCAGCAGTCATGGGGCCCTTACAGCAGAAGCTACGATGCTTTATAGGCCTTGTCACATACAGCACCTGCTACACGTCTTACAACACCTGGAATATGATAAATCTGTGTAATGACAGCATAATTTGACAAGTTTCACAGGGTGTATGACGGGACCAGGGAGGACGTATGGCCTGACTTCAGTCATCAGTGTTCATTGGCTGTAAGTCTGATATCTGACGAGCAAAGAATTATGTTGTCATTATCAGTGTGTGCAACCAACTTAGGAAGCTGTTCAATGAGCTGTGGGGTTCTGTGGAAGCTGCTTCGCTTCCAACTTTCTTCAAGTTTGTTTATGATTGCTCTTAGATCAGACGAGTCCTATACTATATTGTGAGAATTTGGTTGGTACGCCCACTTTAAAGATTTACCTACTACTCTATACAGTAGACTAGTCCCTACATTAATCTACGAAACTGTTGCATTGCTTCTTTAAAACAACCTAGGTCCCTAACATTGTTTTTTTCTACCCCCCCCCCCCCCCCACCACTGGTTTTCAACTTAAACACAAGGAGTAGATATGACCTGAGTTTCTGTGATCAGTCCATATGTCAAGCACCATCAGGTCCAGGTTTATCTGGGAACATAAGACTTAAGTTGAGCAGTAAATGTGCTTATTTTGTTACTGTAAATAGAGAATAGACACTTGAGACAAGGAGGACTCCTTGCTCCTTACTGAGATGAGAAAAATAATAATTAATTACTACTGTAACTGGTAACTGTACAACTACAAGTACATACATATTTATCATGTATGTATTCTCAATAAAGAGGACGAGGATGCCATGTGTTCCACTATAACTTTAGTCAGCCATCTGCTGCTGATCATCAACTAATATTAGAATGTATGGTTGTGGAGGGAATGATAGTAAAAATAGGATTTTGTAGAAGAACTTAGTAGTCAGTGCCAGAAAAATTGAAAAACTTTTTGGTGACTTTTGAAAAATGAATAAGTTTGAGCAGCTGTACCATGCCGTGGCAGGCATCTTTTCTCAATAGATTTAATCTTTTTATCAAAAGTAAGTTTTCCTTTTGTCTTATTTTAATATTTGAGATTTTTTTTGTGATTCTTGAATTTTTACCCAATATATTTTCATATAATTAAATTTTCCCCAAGGTCATGACCTTATAGCATCACTCTTTCCTGTTTCCTTTCACAAAAGATTTAAGATCAGAGTGTTCTGGAAGTCCTGGGAACTCCTCAGTCTCAAACGTTTCAAGGGTGGAATCTGACATTGTAAGTTTCATGTTGCTCATGTAGCAAGACATCACACACTCACAAACAAAATCTTGTCTTTTTCACCTGTTATAAGATATGTTTTGTCAGCAGACTTAATTTTAACTGTAGTCTTTTTCAAATTGTTTTCCAACCATATATATATATATATATATATGTATATAATATATATATATAGCCTAGCAAGGAGTAAAAGGGAGCTGGGAGTAGTGCAGGTAAGATGGTAAGGTCAACCATGATATGAATGATAAATGAGAAGGTTGTTCTTCCCCCCTCCTTGTAGAAAGTCTGTCCATGCTGGCCCTGTATCTTGATTATTTATCAATCAAAGGTGCTAGAGAAAGCAGGAAGGGTTATTATAGTTCAGAGCCAGAATTTCTTCATGTCGGTCTCTCTGGTTTGCTTCTGTTTGTTGAATTAATTAAAACAATGATTAATTCCTAGTTCTTCTCATGTAGGTATTTGCATTGATCTCTTTGTTGTTTCATTTTCAGAAAAAAAACATAAACTAAAACTGAGGTCAGACTTAAAGCTGCTGAACGCTCAACCAACTTTCCAATCGGACAAGTTTTATCTCCTCCGTACACAAAACAAATCACAAGATGGTTAGAGAGACGGGATATTATGATTTATTAGGCGTAGGGCCTGAGGCTAATGACAATGAATTAAAGAAAGCTTACAGGAAACTGGCTCTAAAATTCCACCCTGATAAAAACCCTGGAGATGAGGAAAAAGCTGAAAAGGTAATAACACACTTACTACAACTACACTAGGTCTACATTTTGTTTGATTTTTTAATCAGATGTTGGGAGGGAGGACTTAGCTACGATCCAATATGATTGTAGGTTAGTCGCGCAATGTGGGCCTAGTGAGTGTTTGAAGTCAAACAAAGAAGTTTGTCAAATAGGACCTAGTTTCTTTGTTTACTAAATGTATCTTGGGATCAATAATTATTCACAAGTGTTTCTCAGTTGTTATTCCTAGTTTTAATCTTGAGACTCTTGTCTTGTCTTGTAACCTAAGATGATTTGATGATGGATATAAATTTAGTTTTGTTGTCTGATTTTTGTGCTAGTTAGGGGAAGCCCTGACAAAGTTTGATAGGTGCAGGGCTTAATTACCACAGAAACCGACACCAATGGACCTGCAAAGATAGCCCATCCCTTAGTGTAAAATGTTGATGGCTATGAAAATAACCATGCGCTATGAAAGAAGTATAAAATGATGTCTATAAAGAGATTCATGTTAGACATCTTTTGGTATAAAAGTGCCTACCTTCATAAAATATGGATTTGTATAATAATCTCTAACACTCTGTTTTCTGTATGATTTAGTTCAAGGCTATAAGCCAGGCATATGAAGTATTAGCAGATCCAGCGAAGAGAAGTTTGTATGATAAGGGAGGAGAACAGGCTATTAAAGAAGGATCGTCAGGTCAGTAAATGCTGTCTGTTTTAAGAAAGTGTTCATCAGTCATTTATTATCATATTCATAGTGAGTGAACCTGGTCAAGTGTCATTAGCTGATGGATGGAACTGAATGATAGTTGATAATTGAAACAGTTGACAAATAGCCTGCAATATTATTAGTCCCCATAATAAGTTGTAATTGGTTGTGTTAGTGACAGGTTGGCGGGACTCATTGTTATATAGGAGGGTAACTCTACTCCTCAGAACAGCAAAATTTAAATATGTAGTGAAATCGTTTTCGATGGGATGACACTTGACGTTGACATGCGGGTGCATCTGGACCGGCAGAAACATATCGACGGCAGTCTCATAACAGACTATTGAGGGACGTGTTGCCAATGTTGAGGTACTTAGATAAATTCCATCTTGTCGCACCATTTACATTGTACACAGCTCTATGTTATCTATGTTGACAGGTGGAGGCGGTGGCGGGTTCCACTCTCCTATGGATATATTTGACATGTTCTTTGGAGGCAGTGGTAGAGGCGGCAGGAATAGAGGACCATCCAGAGGCAAGGATGTCATACATCCGCTCAAGGTTTGTTAAGTCACTGAATAATCGCTTCTTGGCCTATTGGCTAAGATCAAAGTGTCACTGCCAATGGCTGATAAGTGCCAGTTTCAGTTTTGGCAGCTTGCACCCACAGTTCAGGTGGTCCTTTATTGTCTCATCTCTAGGATACATTCTAGTTTTATAGGATGTATCACACCCTCAGTATGAGGATTTAGGGCAGCATGTGTTCCTCTGTAGGGACAGTCCAATTTTTTGTTTGAATAGCAAACAGCAAGTCACCAAATTATACCAAACAATGTCGGGAACTTTTGAAAGTTAGGACCAGGTCATAAAATATAACTGTTCAATGCTAAGGCTCCCCCTCCTAAAGAGTAAGGCAACCTGTGTAAGTTTTGGCTGAATAAAGTTTGCAATAAGAGAATTCTGACATGGTCCGTCTAGCCAATATTCAAGTCTGCACTCAGACTAAATCAATATATGCAGGACTGTTTATCACTCCCATGTAGGGGCGTTGATCTTTGACAATGCTAGTACAATCCTTGTGATGTTTATATAAGCAATGTCAGAGCCAGACAACATAGTTATACTCATGCTGGGTGTGCTATCATGTATAAATGTCATGTTCTAAAATAGGATTGTCTAGAGGAAAAAGCCATAATTAGGATCCTCATTGAAAACATTACGCAATATCTAGCTGGCTCCAGCCTTGCCAAGCTTTATTTGGCTTATAAATCCAACTGAATATCGATTCCTTATGATAATACACAAGTGAGAAAATCTATAGAGAAGGGAAACTTGAAGTGAGATGTCAAAAAGCAGGATTACATCAGTCTGAGTTTAGTAAGATGCAAGCCTTACCTGGGCTCATCACCATAGAGTTATTAAACAAATTTAAAATATGTCTCATCACTATAGCCAACAACTATATTTAACAATATTTGTTGCCATCAAGAAAAGAGACTTGAAGTAAGAATGACAAAAGCCAGGATGCGTCACTATGTAGTAATTGAATCTAGTTTTAGCCTGCCTGCATGGTTTGGACTTTGGTTCCATCCTATTGCTCATATTTCCTGATATAATGTAATTTTTCTAATATAATGTAATAGGATATATAAATTTTATATGATCTAACTAAATGAATGTTGTTCTACTGTTTCAGGTTTCATTAGAAGACATGTACAACGGAACAGTGAAGAAATTAGCCTTACAGAAGAATGTAATATGTGCTGCCTGTACAGGTAAGCTTATATGATTACGTCTTCAGCGTCTCAGCTCTGAAATATGATTAAGACGACATTGACGTTCACGCGCCACATCCCAAATCATAGATGATGCACTGGATGATGCACTGGATGATGCGCACAGCTCAAAAATATACATCCTTATCAATGAATCTGACCTTATTATGCTCATATGTTGACACTAATTTGGTATTTGTGACTGTTAGGCAATCCCAAAGTTAATGATATTCCAGATATATATATATAGTGGGATAGTCCTCATGTTATCATTTCCTGTACTTGCTGTAAACTAGGGGAAAACCCCCGGAGGGTCGTTATAATTAAGATGTGGGAAATAACGTTGTATAACATGTTAGAAGGTAGTTGGAGTCCTGTATCTTTAGGATGGCCACTGTAAAAATACAAAAAATGTCTTATATTATTGTATTTCTGTGTTATTATTTTGTACTTGTGTATGTTTTGTGTTATGTTATGTTATGTTATGTGTATTTACATATCTAAATAAGTGCATTATTATACATACTTATTTGTATTCTCATATACACAGGTACCGGTGGTACTAAGGAAGGAGCTGTAGAGAGATGTACTACCTGTAGAGGTAGTGGTATACAAGTCAGGTTACAACAGGTACAAATAACTCTATAGTCTGTGTTATCTATGACTTACTAAGATGAACAGAAATTTAAAATTTAAAAATCCTAGTATTGTGGTTACAGCAATTTAGGATATCGTAGTTATTCAAAATTAGTTTGTTTGTGAGCTTGCGAATGTACTGATCTAGAAACAGCAATTTTTGAGCAAGATGAAAACTATGTCGCATTTTCTCTGCCTGATTGATCACTAACTATTGAGCGATATCGACACCTGATCATATCTAGTTGTCTTTCACCTGTCCTCTATCATCTTACTGTGAGCCTCTGATTGTGATCCGTACCTAAAGTACACCAAATAATTCACTTGTCGTTGATAGTACAAAAGCCCTGTCGCTTTTACAGGTAATACTCTTGCATATCTGTACAGCTACGTGCTATTTAGTGCTTGGAACAGTTTGATGCAGATAGAATGTCAACCTATGTTAAATTGTTCGAGTTGAGTTTTTTTCTTTGATGCATATATTTTTCATTTATATAACTACATATGCAGTGTATTAATATTATATGTAAATTGATACATTATGATTGATTTATACTCCTACAGATCGCTCCAGGTATGGTACAACAGATACAGAGTGTGTGCGGAGAATGTCGAGGTCAGGGAGAGAGGATAAATCCTAAATTCTTATGTAGGGAATGTAACGGTCGTAAAGTGAACAAAGAGCGTAAAATACTCGAGGTGCACATCGATAAAGGTCAGTAACACTGTCATACTTATATATTATATATGATACATGATATAATATTTAAGATATATGATATACTATATATAATATATTATATATTATACATGATATACTATATATGATAAACTATATACTATATGATGAATAATATATGATATATTATTTTGTATTTTTGTGTTATCTGGTGACTTTTGATGTGTTGCCTATTTAGACGAGATATCATCCTCTTTTTCTTTGATCAACAGTGTTGAATTTGTTTGAGAATTATCATACCCAATAGTTGATTGATAAAATATCAATCCTGAAATTCCAGTACCAGCTTATAGCAATCATATCTTTATGAATGTTCCGAGCCTTTTACTAAAGCTTGTTGCAATGCGTCCAACAGCAGGCCGCTATTTAGATGTTTATTTCCTAACATGATTCAGCGAAATCCTATAGATATGTATCATCATCCACACTAAGTGGTAACAACTTTTGGGATGTGTTAAGTGAAGAGAAGTAGAAAATAGTCTGGCTGTGGGTTAATATTGATTTTAAGTTACTCTTACAAACACACCAAACACTTCAAATTCACCAAACGCATTAATACATCAAACACACCGAACACGCCAAGCACACCAAACACACCAAACACACAACATACTATGATGGACTGATGACAATACATGGGATGATGATCTAAATCCATGCTAACCTACACATCTAACACATGAATACACTGTACTATGAATACATCGCTCTATGATGATCTGATGTAGGAATGAAAGATGAGCAGCAGATAAGATTCAGCGGTGAGGGAGATCAGGAGCCGGGATTAGAACCTGGAGATATACTTATAGTACTAGATGAGAAACCACACAACAAATATAAGCGACACGGAAACGGTGAGAAGAATATTTAATACTTCAACAATTTATAATCTGCTTCTAGTTGCATATTATCTGTGTATCTGTCACTTCGCTATATATAGATTAGAATAGTCACCCATGAGATGTCATGTTTATAATAATCCAACTAGGAAACTTATGATGTGGCCAGGGTTGAATGAAACAAAGCAGGAAAGGCTGCAAAGGGCAAAAGTCATAGAGCGAGTCATATAGCTTAAAAGCGTCAAGTTCTGAGATATATATTTTATATATGTGATAAAGTGGATATCATAGTGGGAATTATGATTGTTGAGATGAACTTATACAGACGATAAAGAGTAAGAAACGAGATGGAAATTCTCCATCAATTACTGACTTGAAACACTCAACCTAATTTTCTATTGGGTCTGATCCTGCACATTCATGACTGTGATCAGTTTAATGACATGGATGCCGTTCAGATATAACTCTGGCATGCCATATTGACTTTATAGAAATAGCTTGTAAGCAGTAAATGACCTAGATCTCAATGACCGATACAAGACTGGTTTGACTGCCAGAAAAGAGAAGATAATTTCAATTTCTTGTTTTAATTGTATCAAGGGTATTTTTTCAATATGTGTTATCTGTGATATGTGTGAAAATAAGCGGGGCGAGTGGCATAAATTTATGGGTGATATTTTGCTTAGTTTCATTAGTCAGTTCAATTCACTCCTGAAACTGTTTTGTTCCAAAGGATTAATTCTGAAAATTATACATCATTTTTTCCTTAGCTATCCTTGTTTGTATGTCATAGGGGCGTTATGGCTCTCACCATGCTTAGTGTGATGTTCAACAGTATGTTGATACTATTATAGATTTATCGATGGAGATGGATATTAATATAACAGAAGCTTTATGTGGATTTACTAAAACTATAGAGACGCTGGATAACAGAGTACTCGTCATCAGCTCTCCAGCTGGTTAGTCTATTAGCTGTTAAAACGAGCTAATGTGTTAGCTCTGATCTGACTGGCTGTTGCGTGGGAAAGAGAGCCAATGAGAGGTTGCTAAAATTGAGATATAGTGAAACTGAATAACCTTCACATTCACCATATATCTGACCTGGTATTGGCTCTCTCACTCCAACCAGCCAATCAGAGCCAACGTATTTGCTATGTAAAAATATCTTCTATATATGTCGGTTTTAATCTAGTCTACATCAGGATCAGATTTTGTTGCATTCATTTAACTCGTACTGGACTTAGGTGGTAGCAGCTAAGAAACAAAACAGTTCAGTCCTTTAATTAGAACACTCTTGTTTTTAGAACAGTTTAGAGCACTTGTTATTCACTTGTTGTCGTTTTTTAGATCTTTTACCAACACAGCGGTACAAAAAATGATGAGCATTCGGTCTTTTTTTGTCGTTCATGAACCAACTTTACAGTATTTTGTGACATGGTGATTATCTTTACATGATGATAAGCTCTGTGTTAACTACTTTCAGGTAAAGTTGTGAAAAATGATGACGTACGATCGATTCACGGAGAGGGAATGCCACAATATAAGAACCCGTTCACTAAAGGTCAGCTCATTGTCAAGTTTAACGTTACATTCCCAGAAGACGGCTTCTTACCGACCAACAAATTAAAGGTAAGTTAGACATTGGCTACTCAAGATCTCCTCAGCCACTTATTTATCGTACTACGTCAAATGCTTCAGCTTAACGATCAGTGTGATTATGTTTGTGACATGCAATGTGCATTTTGAATTTTTCGCTGTCACATATAGTGCAAAAATAAGATTTTACTCTTGAGTTTCCAACTGAAATGTGAAATACACTGTTGTGATTTATTGTGTCAAATTTCTCCGCCTCATAAATCTAACAGAGCAGGCAACTAAATTCGAGGGAGTTGCTTTCTTCTATAACAAGACCC
This sequence comes from Membranipora membranacea, assembly GCA_914767715.1. Taxonomy (NCBI): domain Eukaryota; kingdom Metazoa; phylum Bryozoa; class Gymnolaemata; order Cheilostomatida; family Membraniporidae; genus Membranipora; species Membranipora membranacea. The sequence continues at coordinate 7,844,124 of OU612072.1, read as the reverse complement.
AGCTTCATGCCTTCTGGTACAATATGCACTTTTCAGTTTTAAACTGACCACACAGCCATTCTTTCTACACCTGTTGTGATAATATTCGACCAATTAAAGCCTAAATGCGAGTGCTAAAATATAATGACATAACCTCATAATAGCGTAATTTGTATTACAGTTATTAGAGAAATGTTTACCAGAGAGATCACAGGTAGCGTATCCTGACCATGCTGAGGAGGTCGAGTTATCAGACTATGATCCAGAGAGAGCTCACAGACAGGTAAGGAACAGTGATCATGTTTTATCACTACACTTTTGTCCAGTCCAGTCGGCCATCTAGGTATCTTGTCAGATGTGCTCCTTTCTGACAAATGAAAGCTTGACAGGCATACTTGTTCAATCTGAACCATGAAACTTCAGGTCATGATGTCACACTGGGATTTGATTCACACCTATATTCAGTGAAGGATGGGGCCTATATACCTTGACAACCATGATCTGCTCCTTTATCAACAATTCATAACAATGTTGTAGGCTCGAAGAGAACACCACGGACATCGAGGGTTCGGACATGGACATGGGCATCAAGGATTCGCTCAACAGATGATGTATGATAGTGACGATGATGATGAAATGATGGGAGGTCAGGGAGGTCAAAGGGTCAACTGTGCCAACCAATAAAAACAAAGGTCAAAGACGCAATCAACCAATCGGATGTTTTGGCACAAAAAGTTTGGGACAAGAACATGAGATGTGTATATCCTGTGAATAGTTGTGAAGATTTTACAGTTCAAAGACTTTGATCTGAGAATTAAAACTTTGATTAAGTGCAGGTAATTGCCCACTAAATCAATCCCCAGTATTTTGCCTATAATATAGGCATCAGTTGTGATTAAAGTACAGACCGACAAATTTATACTGTTACCATTTTTCTAAAGTTGCTTACAATTCGACACTTCCAATGTGTTTACTTTGTGCAGTTCAATTTATAAACCTCATTTTCTACTACTGCCCATCTGTTGCAAACTGATGCTTTAAAAATTTATAAAATTTAAGGTGTTACTTTCTTGTTAAGATGCTGAATGCTATGCTAGTGGTAGCCTCTGAACTGTCTGCGTTACAAATAAATCCACCATATTTCTCCGTAAAAACTTGTAGCCTTTTCCTTTTATGTCATCATATTATACTCTACTTTAATAATTGGAGTATAAGTCAGTCAGTTCTTCTTGTGGTTGTTATTAGACAGTCCCATTTGTCAACTTGTGGCAGATAATTTCATTGGCTGTCAAACTTGTGACAGATTATTTCATTGGTCCACCAGATTGTCTCATCACTTCCAATGGTAGCAAGGGGATAATCAACCAAAAACACTGTATTGTTAAATAAACGTAGAAAATATTCTATGGCAGCATGGAAACACTTGAACGTATAAATAATTATCACAAAGTTTCACTAGTAAAAATGTGCATTGTTTGTAGAAAAATACTGTGAGAAATTTGCTTCTCATTTTCTTGATGCATTGAAATGTCCAATCATAAATATAAGTCACTGCAATATAAAAAAGTAGGTTTCAAATTTTGATTAACACTCGATGCGAGAGTCGACTCAAAAACTTATGCTTATGCTTTTAAAAGTTAATGTATATACACACACTCTATCAAAGCTTGTTGAAAATTAGTTTGATAAAAGGAATTTAAAATTTCAACTAAATAATTTAGAGCTGGCTGTTGTGATATGTGTGTATTGAGAAAACCACCTTCCTCCATCTTCTAATGGCGAGTCGCTGAACTTGAGCGGACTAACGGGTCTTGTCATGGACGTCTGTCGATGGCGTAACCATTTCTTACTCTCCACCATCTCTTAGCATTCTGATCTATTCTGTTCTCCCTAGCCTCAGGATCACTGCACTCACACTCTCTACAATAAAGGATAGGTGGCACAAGGGTAAGATAATATTACATTATGAAACCAGTTTTTTTATGGTTGTTTAAAACTTTAGTAAACCATTCCATCTGATACCTCACACTATACCGTGATAAACCAGTAGTCAGTAGGTAAAGTTCACATTACCCTGTCCGTGACACGGGCTATTCCACAAGAAAATGCTTGTGATTATTCTGCGAGATGGAAAGTAAAGTGGTCCAAATCACTGCAGTAAGTCTCTCTGATTAAATTAATGAGTGCTAAGCATCAATATTTCGTTTTAGTTATCACTCAATTTGTTCCAAACATAGAATTATGGAGTTGTCTTACGTTGTGCAAGTTTCGGGGAAGTTTTGTACTTTCATAGCCTTAGTAGTGGTCTGACAGCAGTCTCCTCCATCATATCCACACATATCTCTGTTATTAGTCGCATCACACCAACCGTCTCCTATATACTCCTGAGAAAATATACATTAAATACTAACAAGTCCTAGTGTAACCAGGCCTAATATGAGCAAGAAGGGTGATAATAGAAGCCTCCCTTTGGATAACTGCTCAGAGTTGTCTCATCATATACCAGGGTAAGAAAAGAGTAAGCCAGCAAATATTATTTTCTACTGGGCAAGTGACATGGTAATGAAGATGATGGGATTCGGAGAAGCAGTATGCTGCTTTCATCCATTTCAGGCTCAAACCCAGCTCCTTCAGGCTCAAACCCAGCTCCAGCTCCAGCAAACCCACATGGAGTTTGTACTGTTGTAGGTACTAACAATCAGATATTCACATGCTGTTATGAAATATCAATGTCGGTGTGATCTAGAAACCCCTTCTATCACTGAGAATGACCCTGACCTTACCTCTCTACAGAGTTGTTCGCACTGTATCATATCCAGTGCAGGGGTCCACTCTCCTATACTTGTACATCGGAGCTTCTGTCTGAACTGTGTGAGCTTGATAGCATTACCAACAACAACCTGCTGATGTACTGTCTTGTGATGATCCTTGCAGATTGGTCTGCAAATCGAACCTAGAATATAAAATGATCCTGTGTAATTTATTTCACTAACAAATTTCAGGCCTCATGTGAATGGGGTAATATCTGAAAAACCAAAAGACCTTCATTAACTATTGACGGATAGAAAATTGATGGCAGCATAGCAGTTTCTTGTTACCTTCAATCGATGTACAAAAACCTAGATCCTGTTTGATCCAACTGGCTGCAATTGGGGTGACCCCTATTATTCTTGTTACCCATCAGCTGCTCGAGAAAGAGAGCAACTCTGAACACAGGCAATTTCAATAATCTTTTGGTACTAATTGATGGTATGCTGGATCTAACAAAACCCAATCTTATCATATTCCAACTTCATATGGCTACAAAACTTAGAAGTAGTGAATTATTTCAAGATCTGTTCTAGATGGTATGCGTCAGGAGATTGTGCCTGCACCATGAACCGAGCCTCAAATCAAAACTCAGATGTAACTATCACCTGTATTGTTTCCGTTGCAGGTAATGTTCATCTCGTTCTTCTGATTTTCTATCCTTGGACATTCAGTGTCAGACATATCACAGACAGCTAAGCTAGCATTCCACAGTCCTAGTGGTAAGCACTCTATAACTGACCTTTCCTGTAAGATACAATAACAAGCTGTGATACCAATGATGTGAGTGCTAAGGCAGTGCTGCATCGATGCAGTGCTGTGCAGAGGAATTGTTACTTTGATGTTCTATAGCACAGTTCATAAATCCTAGTTCCTAAATCAGGTTGCCGCAGATGTGTCCTGTTCAGATGACAATGCGCCCACTTAGAATGAACTATTTTTACATTAAGGGCCTAGAGATACAGCGCTCACAATATCGCTTTGTGGCTCTTTGTAACCATTTACAATAAGATCAGTGAAAAGGTAGGTGATAAGAATCAGATGGTCATATCGCAAGCCACATCTCGAAGCAATATTTGTTGTCTTTAGGGCGACGTCGCAATTCCTATGCGCCAGGTTGCTCTCTGTTTTCAGGCAGGTCGGAGCACACCTGGGGGCCAACCGAACCCCAGTAGTCGATGGGCTGCAGTGGGATTAGAACCCTCAACCTTCAAAACTTGCATGCTGAAGGACCAGCGCTCTAACCAACTGAGCCACCTCCTACTCCTAGTGAAGGATAAACATGTTTAGAGAATACCGGATATGTCATCCAGCTTGGTCTAATCACTCACCTGAGAGGAGGGACAGGTAGCTGTACACACAGATCCGGAGTTACCTCCATCGGTACACTGATATAATCCCGCCCATACAACAGGAAGTGACGAACACTGAACTCTTACACACTTCATGTTCCACTCCGCTGAGTACAGACACTCAGCTTTACCCTTCCGCCTATAGATAAGTAAGTACACAGGGGATGGTGTGAAGTTATTGCTCTAAATCAAATCGAATTGACTGATTACCCAAACAAATTTGACAAACGGGTCATGTGCCATCTATCTGCCTGGACTGTGTATAGTCAATCAATGAGCGAGTGATTTGTGAAAGTGATCCTAGCATGTCTCCCTCACTCACTGGGTGAGCAGTCAGTTAGCAATTTCGATCTCATTTTTTTTCCTTATGGAGTTATGGTTGTTTCCAAACCTTTGTTTTGAGCCAATAGAAATAATGACTTACTTTTTTTCATCCTGGCCTTCAATGTAAAACCCGTTCTGACATGTAAATGAGCATTTCTGCCCTAATTCCTGAGGGCCCTCACACCTTTGGTCTACTATCTCAGCGTTTAGAGTTGTGAGATCAGGGCAGACAGGACTACACCAAGCACGTGGCTCTGTCCACACACCGCTATCCAAACACTTCATCTGGGTCCCATTACCTGAAGAGAAAAATACGGAATAGAATATTGTAAGTCATTGGTGAGCAAGAATACAAGGAATCAACAGGTTTTACTGCATTCTGGTAGATGATTCCACTGATATACAGAGCGAGAAAGTTCTTACAGATCTAACAACCTCTGAATATTATTTCACTAGTTAACTTAGCATAGAGCCATCAAGGTTAGTTACGTACTGCTACAAACATCTTCCACCACAAACAGAGAAAAACTCAAATATATAGGCTTAGAAAGCATGTATTGTCACCCTTTGTCAGCCTTTAGAGAAAAGAACAGAATATTAATAGTTGACACAGAAGCTGTGTCCCCACACGAACTGGCGGGATAACTCCTATTGAATCACATACCTATTAGCTCAGATGGAGAAGTACAGCTCATGTTACATACACTATCATAATGATGTCCATCAGTACAGGTGGCATATCCCAGGGGTATGACAGGCCTGTCACATGACACAAGGTGACAGGTGAGCTCAGGTGTCCATCTGCCATCGATACAGGTCGAGCTGCCTGAGATGGTATTAGTTGTAAATCTGTAAATATTGAAAGTGCATTTATTGCATTTCACAGTGGAAGGCACATCATTGTTTGATGCGATTTTGCACACTTTCGCTTTATGATCTCCCAGGACCTATCTCCATTTATCTTTGTTCTCAGTCCCGACGTTTGGATAATTGATCCTCATTCTGCTGTCTTTTTCATATCTTCTAACATTACATTGAATCTATAATCAATCACAGTCAGGATTATTTGTAGATATCAAGAGGTATTAATGCTCATTTGAAGAACTGCTAGCTCCTCAGAGCACCTTCAGGCATCAAAGTCAAGCATTTCAAAAACAGTCTTCTACTTCCTACTGCTAAACATGAGCATGTGCTTGCGCCCATCGCAGACAGATGAGACAAACACCACAGAAGCCATTACAGTCATCACTTCAACTAATTGTTCATCACAGAAAACATAACAGTCATCACCTAAACTCACCCTTCATCACAAAATACGTTACAATCGTCCCCTTCAGACATTCCTGTACATGTCAGGTTACCATTAGTCACCTCCATTGGTAGACATGTCTTAGCTTCTATCGGACCAGCACACTGATTAGTACCTGTGTCATCATAAATTATTTATGTTATAATGTACGTTGAAATACTGGTAATATTTAAGCTAACAACACTTGACAATACTTATACTCAGTAACAGCATCTAGTATTTGTCTCAAAACAATTTCAGCCTGTACCTCGTTATGAGACTTGATCATTATTTTCACAATTTGAAAATTATCTAACATAACTTTTATGAATCAGTTGACTAATGTGTATTTGAGCATAATATGTTGGTTTTACCAACCTATATTGTAGAGATTAGATCGACATGAGTTGATAGCTACAGGATCAAAGTTCTCGAATGTCCTGACTCTCAAGGCAGCGATGGAGATCGCTCGAGAGGAGATCTTCAGAATTAACTCTGCAATCATAGAAATCAAGCTAAATATATGAAATTCTGTATGAGTCAGCTATGTTGTACAGGCTTTCACTATTTGTGCTTGTACTAGCTGGGTACTTAAGAAACCGAACAGAAATACACATGCTAAAAATGAAATCTCGATGTCAGATTCAAGACTAAGGGTAATTTTTTATATAGTTGGTAGGCTGTCACATTATTGAACTAGTTGATCAACTGGAATGGATCAAACGTATGGGTGTGGAGGGTTCTGTCGTCTTTAATTTGTGAATGCTAATTAATGAAATATATGAGTGACTATGATACATACCCTTTGTTCTCTGGAATGGTTTTGAGAGATCTTGTCTCACTGAGACTGTATGCGGGTTTTCTTTACATGACAAGTCCCATATAGCATCTGTCAAACAGCAAAACCAAAACAATGGAGATATTTTAGAGTTGCGTCGGAAGGATTTTGATGTGTCAGAAATTCACCAGCCAAGACATTTTCAAACCTTTAATGATATGTTAAGCAGCTATTCCATCTGAGCTTTCGTTTTTCTTAATAGGCTAGTCACCTCTGCTGTCTCTGATTGGCTGTTTCTCACCAAACAGAGCTAACTCATTGGCTATCCAAATCCAAGCAGATGTTTCTCTGAGCACATCATGCGGATTCGGATGATTTTTTGGAAGTAAGAGTTGCACTAACAGTTAATTGGCTTACCCAACAGTATTATGTCAGAGCTGTCCTCATAGATCTGACGGAGAGAGATCATAGGATCACTGCTGCCTCCCATATCAGTGGCGCTGCCGTCAGAGCCCAGATGTATCAACACTTCTGTTATCACGACAGGCTTCTCAAAACCAAACTACAATTTTAAGAAGTGGGTTAAAGAGGGTTGAAATTGAGAACTAACAGTGCCTAAAGGGCTCGGCCGCTGTATTCGGCGCCAGTTGCTCTCAGTTTGCAGGCAGGTCGGAGCACAGCTGGGGCGTCAAATGAGCTCAGAAATTGATAGATAGTACGCTTAAAAATACTAGAGCGATGAAGGTCTTATATTTCACACACTCTTCACTTTGGTACAGCAAATATTCTTCTATCAAATCAATTTTTGATCGAATAAGATTCAAAATTCTACTACCTGATTGATTTGGTCTAAAATGTGTAAACTTGTAATTATCAAGCTGCCAATAAGTGTTTGACCAGTTATGACAGATATCTATGTAGTAAAACAGTGCTATATACCTTCAATGCATAGTCTTCTCTCACATATCCTGAGAGTTGTCCCGTTTGGCACGGTTGCCAAATCGGGGTAGACAACTCTACCAAGCTAGATTTACACTTCAGAGCAGATGGGGGCGGACCCAGCAACAAGTGGGAGGGGCTACATGTCAGATGATGACCGATTGTAGTGACTGTCGAAGCCCATTGGTCTGAATAGTTTTGAGGCACATAGAAGCCACACCCATCTTTCTCATGAGTGAATCTGTATCCGCAGTGCTTGCCTTTAGTGTCTTCATCTTGCCAGCAAACACTCGGAGAACCTGAACAGGGAACAAAAGATGTCAGGCGCAATCATGAAAGCTAACGCGTTGGATGGTAAGCAAGAGTTGCTCATATCCACTCACCTTATGACCAAATGAATTTTTGTCAGTCAGTTTGCTCTGTTCATTTTAACGGTTGGAAAAAGCTATTGATAATGATTGAAAGCTGCTACTATTTACATGCAGTATAGCATAATCAAAATTTAACTAGGGAGCAAAAATTTGATTTTCAAAGCTGTAATCACTCATGCAATGTTTCTGCGCTCAAATTTTGCTTTCTTCTACAAGGAAGCTTGAAATTAAAATGCCAGGGTTGTAAATCAGTCACATCGCCATAGCAATAATTCTCACATTCCGTTCAAGCTTTGGCAGCAGTTTAGGAAAAAGCGCTATCACTATAGAGGGAGGATCTACATGTATGCTGACACACTGTGGGGGGTCTACGATGCTTATACCTGTACAGAGAAATGACAGGTACAACATGCTGTAAAACCAGCAGCTGCCAGGAGCTAGAAAATAACACAACGCTAACAGAGGTGAAAATAATTTGATTTATTTTGGAATTTGGTCTATACTGCAAGTACCTTTACTCGGCTTCTTTGTATGCTGCAACAACAAATCATACATCAAATTACAGTGATAAGCAGTCTAACACCCATGAGACACTCTCATAGGGTTACAGCTGTGGTAGCACTTTCCATCTTGCGACGGGTACTCCACCTATGCGCCAGAAAAGATTGGTACCTCCGCTGTGAAGCTGAACATGACAACTCTACTGGTTTGGTATGTTCGGTAAAAGTATGCCGGCACCTACCTACACAACGATAGCCTTCTTCTAGTCTACAAGTTGGACTGCACCCGTCATCTGATATAAAGTTACCATCATCACACTCTTCTGAGCTGTCAAATCAGTAAATAACTCATAATTGAATATCGAGATATTTGGGAGACAACTCCAAAACTCTGTTACCAATGTGATAAAGGAAACAACTGCTATTAGCTTCAAGGTTGTTTTATCAGTCCATTTCTCATTTGCAGTGGTCCCACCAAGGACTATGGAGATAATATCTATAGTCTCTGGGTCTACATTAGACAGAGCTGACTGGTCAGCCAAATAAATTATAATTATATTCATCACATTTTGATCTGATCACATAATAATATATTGATATGAGTATCCTTACCCATCAAGCTGACCATTGCCACAGAACTGCTGATTATGGGTATATAGAAAGCCTCGAGAGGTAACACCCTCCACTTCTCCAACAATACCTACCACTGTGTAGTTATAAGTAGACCCTTCAGCCACTGTCTTATCCTCAAATATACTGTTGGAAGGCCAAGAGGAAGAAATTATGATATGTTCTCCTTTATTCTACTGGGAGGTTTGCAAAGGGTTCACATGATTGAGAAGGTGGTGTATTAAGGTTATTCATTATTTGCAGGAACACCCGATCTCTTTCAATCCAGAAAAATCAGTTCACTTATCTCATAAGAATCACGGGAATTGCTTCACCCTTGCAAAGTTTTGAACCTTGAAGGTGCACTTATTCCATAACTATGAAGGTATTTTTCTGTATCACATCTTATTCTCAATATTCTATTCTATCATGTGAGCAAGTTTCAGCATTAGAATCCTAATATTGAGGAAGTCATGGTCTCTCAAACTAACAAACCTATAAGATGGAAAATGGCTACGTTGTTTTGCCTTTTTAGCGGGAAATCTTTTCATTAATACACTCACGTTTCTGTGATGATAGTTTCCTCAGCCATTGGTGGTTCCCTCATTACTTTATATGTGAAGGACTCACATTCCTCACAGGCTGCTGAGTTACCATGTGATGTCAACTCTACTGCATCAAAGTCTATGTCAGGCGTTACAGTATAAACTATAATCTGAAATATGAAGTGATACAACTCTGCAGATACTTGAAGAGTTGTCCCCTTTTTAGGGATGCGAGACGATAATGAAATACAAAACAATTGAACAAAGCAAACACAATTGTAGTCAATAATGAAAAAATTGATGCCTCATATATTTCACATTGTGCCTACTGGTAAGATGCCTAGGGCGAGACTTAGTTTGGCCAGTGCGAGGTTGAATTGACCCTTTTTGCAAGCTAATGATCTCAACTGCAAACAACTACTGTGAGTGGTCTCTCATGACATGCCAGAGTCTTATCTGTACTAAACGAAATGAACTCTGGCCTACAACTTGCCATGTTTATCCATAAAAAAATTTCAAATTATAGCCTCATTTCTACAGAACAATTAAAACAATCATGTGTATATTATACCCTCTCACCTTGCTGACTGTGGCTAGTACATCATCGATTCTCTTAGTGAATGGTTTATCACATTGTATCGGTACTTTGGTGATCCTCTTGACGATACTACCATCCTCAGAAACTAAGTGAATCTTAGATATAGGAGACAGGCCTGGTGTCACTTTGAACCTTTAAAAATTAGAGTAAGTAAGTATATGTGATAATCCATAATTATGTACAGTAATGTGTATTAGTTCTTATAAAAAGCCATCTCAAAACAAAAATATAGCAGCTGTATTAGCAAAAAAAACACTTAGCACTACTGTGTTATAAATATCTTTACTTTGTAAAGTAAACAACATTTTTTCTGTCTCTACATAATTATGCTACTGACAGAATGTTTGATAATTACAATTTTTCATAGAACTATTCGATTTGCTAGTACATAAAATGGTGTAATATGAATATCAAGTTATACTAACCATGTCATCCAGACTTTGATAGAGTAGGGTCTGACGGGTTCAGCGAAAGAGAAGATGAACTCACAGTTCTCACCCACACAGTACAGTCCTCTATAGTGCTGACTGGGAGACCAGACCTCCATCGCTGCCTTACAAGGTGCGGCATCTGGATATCCTAAATAAAATATAAAATTATTATTAAGATGGTATTAGATATACATGATATCATAAGGAATAATACTATTAATATTGCATCAATGACCAATGTTCATTCATTATAGTTAAAGGACCCTCTGCTTGGCAGAGGGGATGTGGCAATAGTTTGAATTCTTTCATCATTTTATCTTAAATCTTTACCCATACTTATAGAAATCAATCTGGTGAACTTAAATCTAATTTTAAATCTATTTCTCTTCCACTATGACAAATGCAAAACGGTGGATTTCAGTAGCTGACTTTCAATAAAAAGGAGTTATATTCTCATCGGTACACTTGTAACCACTTCACATCCATTTATTGTAATGTTGTGGTTATGGTTGAAGTCATAGTGAAGCATCACAAAATTTATGTGTGAATCGTAAATGAACTGACGCTTATCTATCTATAACTTATATTCGGTAATTTCAGCTCACCTGTTGCATGCTCTGGTCCAAAGTCATAGCTGAGTTCATCAAATTTCTTAGTTCCTCCCAACTCAGCACCGACTGCATACTGGGTGAGGGTGCCGTCAGCTCCACATTTAGTACAGATTTGCTGGGATTGACCTGAGGCTAGCGGTGGAAGCCAGGAGAGAGTGACAGACCCGCTGTCAGCTGACACTACCTGAAATACGTACAGAGGTAACTATGACATAGTTATATGGACATTACCTATTTTCCTCTGTGCAATTATACAATGTAATAGACTTTGTGGGCAAGATAATACAAGTCGAAATATTATTATCCTTGTGTACTTGATACCATCATACCTCACTTTTAAGACCCCATATTTAAAAAATGATTTTAAAATTACATTTAAAAGCGACTTAAAAAATGAAACATGTGGTTGCTTCTTATATTAAAGTCATGTTTACTTTTTTGGCTGCAAGTATGTACGATGAATAAAGACCACTAGCATATTTTTGTAAGGTTACTTGTTAAATCTAAAATTATACCTTGGGATTACCGCAATACCTCACTCTGCAGAGGTATTGCGGTAATCCCAAGGTGCTTTTTAACATATCATACAGACCCATTATATAAATTTCCATACCTGAATGGATAGAGGAATGGCGGATGGTTTCCTATCTATAACTGCCTGAGAATGTACGAGATCTAGATAACAGTGCATCCTCGCAATCTGCTGAGGTGTGAATCCTTTGTCACTGGAGCAGCTACCATCTAAATGAGAAAATTGAAGCAATAATTTTTCAATTACAGCTACTATCTCAATGATGAAATTATTCTTAGTTGTGCAGTCTAATAACTCCAGAGAAGAAAACTCTCTGGTGTCACAAGTTGGTGAATTCATAAACCGACTTGGGTCTCATGACTGTTTGCTGATACTGTAATTAAACCAAGTCCCATTATCTCTAACACAGTGGTATTTAGATCACCACAATTTGTAGAGCACAATGCCAGCCCCTGCAACAGTGAAATGTTCATGATAACCAGTTAAAGTCAAGGACTAGCCTGTATTGACAAGCTTTCTTGGCGGGGTGGGAGAAGCAACGCCCCACACCAAGAAAGCTTGTCAAAATAGGCTAGTCTGTAATTTTTACTAGTTATCATTAACATAAAATCGAACCAATAAAGCTTGTCAAGACAGACTGTCTTGACAAGCTGTCTTGGCGTGGTGGGATAAACAAAGCCCCCCCCCCATCCATCTTATAATGATTGTCAAGACAGACTAGAGACACACATACTTGAGTAGCTCATGAAGTTGTCGTATGGTGTGTTTGTCAGAGCCTCGTTTATAGAGCAGTACTGAATGTTAAAGGACGCTTCAGGGTCAGGATCTGAGCACGATGTATGAAGTGCTGTAGGTGATGTATCAGCACACAGATCTCCTAGCTCTGATCAAGTAACGACAAAATAAATAAATGAATACTGTTATGTCGAATTGGAACAGCAAAGGTCTAAGAAGTTGTGTTCTCAATGGGTATGAAAGGATAACTCTGTATTTTAATGTGAATTTGTGTATGAGGAACGCCGTTATTCGTATTGGGATAATATTGATAGTATAACCTATAGTAAGCCTTTTCATAGAGGTCTGTATATTCTGTTCAGTGGCCAACTTACCGAGTGATGCGTGAGTTTCGAGACATTGATCATCACAATGGACTTCACTGATACCATGGTGCACATGCCATAGTCCTAGAACATGTCCCAACTCATGTACTATCGTATCCAGATATGCTGAGCTACGCAGGGTAGAGGAGTCCACTACCACGGACCCTGGATATTACAAAGCAACATACAGCGCGATTATTAATAGCCAATGAATTTTGAACCACCATGAACAAGTTAATCATTTTAAATGCGTGAGGTAAAACAGAATCATATCACTTTTCTTGGTTTATCAGTTTATGTATTCTGTATTGACAGTTGTCTTAACTAAACACTTTGGAAATATTTGGCATATGTTGACTCACCAAATAGCATCTCAGCATGCTGTTCCCATGGCATAGACGCAATGCCGACCATGGACTGTGAGTTGAGAAAGTTTACAACCACCAGACTTAGTTTGTCTGCGTCTGTCTCTAATAATTCCTGGATCTCTGACAAATGGTAAATAGTTCTGTGAAAGAAGAAAAGCTATCCAGTTAATAAGTAAGTGTCCTCAAAATGTTAGGCTGGTTAATACTGCCCACTGGCTCGTCTTAATTTAGATCGTAATAAATCTATAAGTTCTACTGTTTGTAGTTGAGAAAAGTAGAGAAGTATTTTAATTTTGGTGAAGCTGATGTGTCTAGAGGCTATTTAAAAGATTGCCTTAATGCTCATAATAAGACGGAGACCTTCAGTATGATACCAATATGGGGAGGCGCTACTATAGCTATATAATATATAATATAAAGGCTATCTTATCTTTCAACATCGATGTTTTTTTTACTGTATTATTCACCTGTTGTTGCTGTTTGGGGCTATACACAAGCCATCTGGATCAATGCAGCATTCACCATAATCAAAGTAGTATCCTCCTGCTCCGATATTACACTGTGGGTCACATCTTTAAAGGAAAACTATCAAATTGGATACCAAATAAATTCATATCACAACAGTAGTAGAAGAAAAGTATTGAGCTGTATATCATCAGTATTCTACTGTACAACAAGTAAAGAAAACAGAGAGAGCGTTCCCCTGTTTGCAGGTCTTCAAGTTGCCTCTGGATGAAACATAATCTAGGTTACATTTTACTAACCTGCCATTACCTAACATCTCCTCTCTACAGTCGATATAACTGAGACAGTCTCCTCCATCATAGTAAGTTTCTGGTAAGTTACACTCTTTGTCGCAAATATTATTACCTACAATATCACCAATAATTATTACCTACAATATCACAAGTATTATTACCTAAAATATCACAAATATTATTACCTACAATATCACAAATATTATTACCTACAATATCACAAATATTATTACCTACAATATCACAAATATTATTACCTACAATATCACAAGTATTATTACCTACAATATCACAAATATTATTACCTACAATATCACAAGTATTATTACCTACAATATCACAAATATTATTACCTACAATATCACAAATATTATTACCTACAATATCACAAGTATTATTACCTACAATATCACAAATATTATTACCTACAATATCACAAATATTATTACCTACAATATCACAAGTATTATTACCTAAAATATCACAAATATTATTACCTACAATATCACAAATATTAATACCTACAATATCACAAGTATTATTACCTAAAATATCACAAATATTATTACCTACAATATCACAAATATTATTACCTACAATATCACAAGTATTATTACCTAAAATATCACAAATATTATTACCTACAATATCACAAATATTATTACCTACAATATCACAAATATTAATTATTACCTAAAAATGTTGTATGTCGCCATGTGTTAGTTGACACATCGAAGAACTCGAAAACAATCAGAAATAGTATTGATTGGCAAAATTAATTTACACCGTGATACTTACCAATTGAATCCGGTCTGCAATCTACTGTTATCAGGCTCTTCCGGATCAGATAATTCTTCAGGATTCTCGTTTCTACGCTCCATTCAATATTCGCTGACTCAAATGATCTCTCGAGAAAATTCTGTAGTTCTGCAACTTCTAATTCGGATATCAGTGGTTCAGAGCCGTCATCCAAAGCGGGTACAAGGATTTCCAATCTCACTTCCTAGACACCAATAACAAATAAGCTTTAGCTAAGAGCAGGTTATAGTTTTTTGTATGAAGGAACTGAGCAGTATAAAAAAGCGTAGACACAACTTTTTAGGGTTTTGTTCTAAATTCATTTAACAGATCTGGAATGACTCAAGTCAGTGTCCTCGCAATTCAGTCTAAGTGGATTTCCAGTTATGTTCTATAAATTGACACTTCTATTTGCAAAGTGTATCACTGCTTCCTCCACAAAGGATATTTTATTATTGATCCCACAATGCAATTTTTTCTGGAATTCCCAGCAAGGTCAGTTAATTGCCAACTTTTATGAGATCGAATTGTTTTTCTTCTCATTGGTGGAAAGGTGTGAGCACTTCCTATAGGAAAATGGGGACACCTAGGCACTGAAGATGTAATTTTCTAGCCCATAATAATATGAACTCTTTTTAACACCGATCAATGCAAGAAGCAAATAAGACCATGTGTTTAGGGTGCGAAAAAGCAAAAAAGAAACATAGCTCACCTTCTTGTTTTTCAGCTCAGACTGGCCCTCATAGCTCTTTATCACAGCAGGGTCGTCGCACACTGTTTTACCACAAGGGGGTGCTTTGATAGTCTGAGCACGTTTCTGAGTAGACCAGGCTTGTACCGTAGAGGGCGCTGACTCTGTAGTCCAATGATCTGAGAGCGAGGCGAATGTGTCATCGAGCCAGGCTGATGATGATATATCGATCATATTAGATTCCAACTGTTTCACCTTTCTGTAATAAATCTACTGTTCAATAACATAGTTTATGGTGTTTACGATTATCCTACTTACATATTTGGCGAAAGAAATTTATATTTGTTAATCGCATCATACACAGATGAAGCTGAAATTCTGACACTAGATCTAAAACTGTGCTTGTCAGTGTTTTGAGAAGACGGCATGATATATCGATCATATTAGATTCCAACTGCTTCACCTTGCTGCAATAAATCTACTATTCAATAATATTCAAACTGTTTCAAGTTCAATCTATATGTTCAAACTATAAATCTACTAACTATCTTGAGATGGAGTTACAAAATTTTCACTCACCGAGAAGATAGCGAGAGATCAAATATTTGAAGGTGGTTTAGTTTTCCGCGGAATCCTCTAACCTGATGACCGACTTCAAGCTTCATACAATCGATTTCAGTGAACTCTGTCCAGGCCATGCCCTCCCCTGTAACAAATATGTAGAAGTGAACGGATGAGCAGGTGAGATACACATAATTGAACTGGCATCTCAGGTTTAGAAAATGATCACAGACAAATTATGTCATGTTTACTTTGAGGCATTAAAAATAAAAAACGCTCATATCTTCCCACCATCATCTTAACACTTCTATGTTGGATTACAGCTATTCACATCGAGATCAGGTTCTATCCACTTAACCTGCATCTGGATGCTCGATTTCTACGACCGATAAAGCTGGTATTTTCTCAGCCATGAAAAATTTGATCACAAATAATTTTTCCACCTCTGTATGGCATCATCACATTCTGCAATGTCCCACAATGCACTGCACTGACCAGAGGTATACATTACAAACCTTACACAATCCTAATGCAGGTCAAGCAGGCCCTGTACCAATTAGCACCAACAAAGCACAAATAATGAATCCAGCGTATACATTTGTTTAAGTATATGATCAGAGTTATCCTCTCACCTGTAGACACCTTCACTCCATTGACAAACATTCTCAGACTATCCACATCGTTGATGATAGCCAGATGGAACCACTCATGATGTTTGTATGTTTCCATGGTTACGGGTTTGCGCTGTCTGTAAACATCCTCGATGATAAAGGTCATGGTCGATTTGATATCCCGATCTGTGACGGCAGGAGATAACTGCAGCCTCCACGGACTATATCCAAAACATTTGTTTTTAAGCGCTGCAATAAAACAAAGTCACAGTTACACAGCATTGCTTGTAAATCCAAGCCAGTTTCTGAGTGGCAAAGGCTAAATACTGGCAGTTAAAATCACAGTTTGTTCCAATGTGGCTTGTGAGGAGATTCAAATGAACCTGACTGTGTTATGGTGGGTTGATCATTTTCTCAGCTTGACTTGACATGACTTGACTTGACTTTTGTATGCTTTCAACATCACCATGTCCTAAGTTTACTAGTTATTGATATGCCACGAATATCAACCCTTTTATACGAAATAAACCAGATATAAAAACGTAAACTGGCCTCAGCGATACACGGGTATTTCTCAAATATTTCTCTACTGACTGGACAGGAAATCCTGTCATCACCTAAAGGTGCTGACAGCGCTCTTAACACAGCATGAGTTGTTTGTCCAACATTAATAAACATCCTAGGTCTGCCTAGTTTAAAAGATAAACAAAGCACTCTATGCCATAACTTATGATGTAATAGCTTAAAACATTAAAACGTAAACAGAAAGTATACTTTGCACCCAGAAAACATCAATATTTATTGTGTTTATCGAAACTAGAACAGGTTCAGAAATAACTTCAACACCTTATGGGTCGCATAGTTAGTGCAGGAAACAAGCAAAAATCGCGGCGATGTAAAGTCCTAATGCTAAAAACTGAGATTTGTTGGGAAGCTAATAAGTTACGTAGGATGAGACAACTCCAGTTTCCTCTTGGAAGTCAAACATGGCAATTATATTAGTGACTAAAATTTATGCGCATTATATTTGAGACTGTGATATATTGATTCAAGGTGAGAACTGCTCCACAAACTGTTCCACAAGCGCCAAAACAAAGGGGCCACAAACTGTTCCACAAGCCCCAAAACAAAGGGGAGAAAATCAGATGTAATCAAGAAATTAATTTACTTTAAATGAAGCAATCAACAGGTGCATGCAGCAAGGCAGGTAGTATCAAAGTGCAGAATTAATTCTCATGTGCAATTGGATCAACTGAGATGACAAATTTGTGATGAATACTATTGATCAACAAGTCTTCCATCATAGCAGTCCATGGCAGAAGTTCAAAGTCCACAATTTTCTGACGGAACTGAAATAATTCTGACAGCGCAAGCACTAAGTAACCTGATCTCGGTGTAAATTCTCACTTGTCTAGAACAAAGTTCAAATAGTTTTACCGACTTTGACAGCACTTGGTTATAGCTTGGCAGGCTGTCGTGTCGAGGCCCACCCCCCCCCCCCCCCCCGACAGCCTGCCTAGGCTAACTCGGTTATACAAGCTAGTTTAATATCAGTGGCAGCAGATTCATATTTATAAAGAGTGCAGTGCTATTATGAATAAAGTAAAGCTGGCAAATTTGACAAATTACAGATTCATTAAAAAAAATTATTCTTCATTCATTTTAGTCTGTAAAACGGATTAGGTGTAACCTAATATTCAGGGCCACCTTTTTTCACGCTAAGACTCAATTTGAATAGTAAAATCTTGTATGCAAAACTTTGAACAAAACAAAGCCAAATTCTTGAAAAAGAGATGGTTGCAGAGATTGAGATAAATGTGTTACACAATAATTAGAATTCGAAGTAGAATGTTTTGAAACAAAACAGACGCAAAAAAGTTTGTCAGCACAAGTCACAAGTAAACAGCAACTGCAACATTTTTGAGCAATAATTTTAGCTTCTCTCACTGTACCATATTAAGCCTATGGTCTCGCACGATGTAGTGTTAAAATCGTATCACTTAAGTCTGCAATCGATTAATTTGGCAGTGAAATATTATGATAGGCACTCATTCAAATTTAAAAACTCCAGTTCCTAACCGAAAACCGAGAAATAAAATAAATATGCATGTAGCCAAAAGCTTGTGATGGGGTGATATTTGTAGTAAACTGTTTTATGGAATGGCCTGATTTAAAAGTGATTCAAACTTTTATTGGCAAGTGAAAGGTGATATTCTCTAAATATTACCACAACCTCTTCTCTTACCATCGATAAGCAGAGCCATCTATTATTATTACCCTGCAAGTTTGTTGTTTGTAGCTCAACTTTTCAAAATAGACGTGAAGTATTTGCAACTGTGTCTTTAGCATCAAAACTTTTCCAAATTTGCTAGAGAAGTAAATTATTTGCAAGAGGAAATTTTCACCTGTCCGCCCATGCTTGAAAGAGCAAAATTTGACTAGGGAACAAAAACATAACCTCATTACTTTACAAAGGCTCCGACCTGAGCTGTCAGAAAAAGCCAAAGAAAAAGTGTATAATGAAACTAAGGTAGCTAAAATTGATACTAGCTAACATTAAGTCAGGTAGGCCGGGGCTCCGGAGGCAGTGCCGTCGGGCGGGGAGCAAGAGCTTGGGGGTCTCAAACTAGGTAGGTAGCACATCCATTGGTAATTCCTAGAACTACATTATTTCGATTATATGCCTTGGGGTGAACCAGTGCAGTGACCCAGTCATAGCCCAGTGAATGTTTTGTTTGGCTCAAGTACTTTTTAAGTTCCGGATTATTGGGTTTAACCATCTACTCATGTTGGACGAGAAAGTCCCCTGAAACAATAGCAGGTCCTGTGAATGAAACAATCAGCTTGGTGAGTAATAATGGTGTGAATTATTTCTAGAATAATTACATCTAATGAATTTGTGTTTTAGATAATTGCTTGTTTATGCAAAACAATTAAAATTCAGGTACAAAACAAGCAACACTTGCACATACTTCTTGTCCCGATTAATTGCGCAGGTGTTGGTCGGATTCTACCTCAAACTAAACCAAAGAATTTGGTGATTATTTATTGTTGTTTTGCACTCCTGGATGGTTTAAGGTGTAATTGTAAACTGAAATGCGCACAGTTGGTCATTACACTTGCAGCAGTTGAAAAACATTTAAAATCGGTTCACCTTAACAAATCTGATAATATCTATTCATTATAATAGTTTTAATTTTAAAGTTAAATTTAATCCATTTAATCGAAGTTCACAGGCATTTTCACACAGAGTTGAGCATTTAAAGCGTCAAGCTTGCAGGTTAATTTGGTTACTGGTACGGTATGATGATAAACTGTATCATTTTCCCACAGCAAAATAATATTTTATTTCTGCATCAGTTATATCGCACTTACAAAATAACCAGTTTGTAACTAATAAAAATGGATAAGTAGGATAACAAAACCTAGCCAAGGCTAGCGAAACTATAGTGCTAATTGATTAGCATAGGCTCATGGTTTGAAAATTTGAGGCTGTCAAAGTGAAGTTTCCATCACTATGTCATTACAGTAATATTCAAAGAAAACTCTGAGATGCCCCACATCAAAGAGTTGATATTTCATAGCGATCAAATGTAGAAATTCCTCTGAGTACAAATAACAAGCACGTTCACAAAACTCACCTAGAATGCTGCCTTTGTCCGGCTGTCCTCCCTCCAGATAGAGCCAGGCGCTGATAGAGAAATCATCTCTGATAACTCGTTTATTGATGTCGTTTAGGTGGAGATAATCACCGATTTCAAACTCCAGCACATTACCCGCACCACCGCCTCCTGTATCCCTTTTGCGGCGCCGGTGACTAACACCCTCATATGTCGATCCGGAATGTGAGGCTAGGTTTAGCTGCTTTGATGCTTTGTCTGTGTTTCTGTTACCAAAGAAAAGTATACACATGAACCAGAGAATTTTTCCTAAAGATATTGAAATATTAATAGAATTCGGTCATTTTCAACTCAATGCAATTCGTGGCAGATATTTACTCTGTTGGCAACCAAAGTCATCTCAATAGAAATGTTGTGCACTAAATGCCAGAAAAAAACCAGATACGATGTGAGTTGAATGATGACCTGTGTCAATAAGTGCATCCTCTTGGTTGAAAGGAAAAGGTGTAAACGAAAACTTGTGCTTTCAGCAGAATAGACAACGTTGTTTACACTATATTACAGCAAGGCTTTTGCCGGATTATCCATCTCAAAATGTTAACAGATCAACAATGGTGAACTTCGCATGTCTCTTTGGTAGAAAGCAAGCCATACATATGCGGAACTGAAGAGATAAATCTGTATTTTTCTAAATAATTCCATCATGTCTCCTTGGTCATGAAAACCTGTCCTTTTACAAGTACCGGCAATGTTTATTATTAAAATATGTAAATATCTGTTATGATGGCCCTGAGTACATGATGATCCATCATTTTTAACATTCCCATAATTAATTATATCTCATTTAGTATTTTTATAATTGGCATTCCAGATTTATAGTATTGATATGGTAGTAGAATTAGCTATAGCCATGCATGTTTTGAATTCAATGTCTTTTTACACTAAAAGTGGTTGTAAGGGTTGAAGTTGCTGTCATGTTATCTAAACTTACAGTTTAAACGATATTTAATAAGTAGATCAATTGCTAATGCCAGACAAAATTTTCATGTAACTGCAACGTTATGTAAACATCACGATTATCATGAATATAACAAGATTACAACACAGGATATATTCTTGGTTATCCGCAGAAAAATGGTACCTGGGCTTTGCCCGACAGCATCTAATTCCCTTCTCTCAGACAGGTACATATCTACCTAGTGATGTAAATGCAAAAATCAGTTCTATAGATGTGCGATTTTATCGTTCAGTTGTGAAATTCCTCAGGGTAGCCAAGATTGAAGTTTTAGCAATAAACTCTTTGTTTTCTGCTCATCACACCAGCCTGGTTTGATAAGAGAAGTATTTAATTTGTACTTACTTGTAGCAGTTGTAGGCTTGAGAGAGAGATATCACAGATAATATATAGATCACAAGTGTCGTCCATATGATTGTCATCCTGAGAGAAACTGTCAACATGTTGTCACAAGACACTGTCCCAGTCTGATGCTGGGTATAAGATGTGGTTACTCCCAGCTCACGGTGCAGAAGTAGCACAATAATCGGAGTATTTTAGTGCAAAAAGCTGTAAATAGCGGCAGCCAATAGGACAACAGTTTGCTGCCACTTATATATAAATATCTATTGCCTATGTTTTACTAAGATTGGCACGTGTCTTGTAGCAGCAAAGCCCTGTTATCTCCAGTATGTATAAATAAACGGGTGTACTTTGCTGTTGTCCAATCACTTGCCGTTAGTTGACTACTACACTACACTACACTACCCACCAGCCACAAATAGTCAACCTCACCTAACTACCCAACCATCAAATGTGTACTGAACATTAATAAGTGTGACAAACCCATAAAATGTGGTAACAACCCTAATAACAATAATCTACTCTAGCGTAGGCCTGTTTACAAGAATCTCCCACATTACTCATGTTGCTTGCGTGGATATTTCGACAGGGGATGATTTACTGATTCACTGAAAGGGGGGGGGGGGGTGGTTTTAAACATATCAACAAGCAGAATATCATCAATCAAAGACCTCAGATGTTGTTTGCACGTGCTCATATAAGTTGTGAATTTCTTCTGAATATGTAGAACACAATTAATTAGACATTGACCAGAGAGCCTAAAGTTTAAAGTTCTCTAACTAGTATTGACCCGTGTATTAGTGTATTAGTAAAATTGAGTCTATGGTCTCAATGCACTGTGAGGATACATTGAGGTTCTTTTCTCGGTAATTCTGTTATCTAACCTGCTACTGTTCCTAATTAAGAACTGAATGTTTACCATGACCAGAACAACCCGCCAGTGTGTAATATTGGTCGATTACTTTGGTGAATCATGATTTGCAGAATCTTCAGCTGTCTTTAATTCACGTTATGAAACAAGCTGTCGTAACTTTATGAACTCACAGCCAAATATTTTCAACATGATAGGAGTTTCACAGTAATGCAGGGTTTTCTTCTGTTAGGTAAAATTTGTTGCGTGGTCAGGTTGTCGCCTATGTTTTCTTGATGACATCACCACATTTCGGCATTCTTACCCCTCACAAGCATTTTATGTTTCTACTCTATGACAATAAACCTTTACCCCTGCCGCACTCTGTATGATCCGTCCCTTGGCTTAGTAGTTTAGCCTAAACTGATACCTTTAACCTTTGGTGGGTCATATAATTCAATCCCATCGGCTTTTAGTGCTAATCTCATATTATCCTTTCACATTACCACATACATCTCATAAAGGATTTAATCTCCTCCTAGGACACTTGAAGTGAGCTCTTCTCGTGAGTTAATAGCCTTGCAACCCTAGACACTAGCCTGGGCAGGCTGTTTAGGTCGGAGGGTGGGTTGGGGGACCCCCACAGCCTGCACAGGCTACCTAGACAACCTGCAAATATTTTAAACACAACAAATGACACTCGAGTCCAGTCGTTACTTCGGTTTGAGACTAGTTTTCCACCCTTTACCTCATTGAGATGACAATGGGCATGGGAGGATAATCCACGCTTAGTTTTCTACTTTTTGTGCCTGTTTACATCATAATCCTGACCTTATCACTGCATAACGACAACTGACATGTGAACTCGCTGCACTGGTTCTTGACCAATATACATTATTGCATTATGTCAACTTAGAGAGTTATTTATAACTTGCCAAACCAATTAAAATTATAATGTGTTTGGCCTGCTGATGGCTAGACCATGAACCACTTTCATTCACTTTACTACAAACTGGTCTCTGTGACTATAGACATTCCTGATCTGAAAAACTCATCAGGCGTGGCTTGGACAGTTCTGATGTACCAGTGGCAAACACCCACTGAGGTCAAACCTAGCCTTGTCACTTGTATCACCCAAAGCAAAAAGTAGCCACCCGACAAGGCTAGCAACTTATTGATCAAGAAATAAGTTAGAGTGAAATGATCATGGAACGTCAAAAGTTCAAATAATTTTTTGGGTGGTACTGCCATCTTTTTGAGACACACACTATGTTTCTGCTCCGAGACATTTTTGAGTACTTATTGTAGAATAATGTCTTGTTACGGCGATCAAGCTCAATTTAGGAATTCTCCAGAGAAATGTAGGCTATCACAGATTTCTTATTGTTTACCGAACACAAAAGTAGGCAATGGGAAAAAGTGACCAATTTATCATTTTATTCTGAAATGCAATAAATGAATTGAGTAGACTTGTTTGCGCCAACAAGGGATCAATATCAAATTATCTCATTGTAGTTGCCAGCCCATTACAAAAGAGGAGAAAACTCTGAAAACTTGCAATGGGAATTCAATGCACTCGAGGCTCCTTGGGGCTGGAACAATCAATCAAGTACAGCTCCCTCAATTTAAAGCTCATGAATGTAAATCACCTGGCAGTAAATAGCAAACAAGCCTCTACATTGTGCCATCCTGCAATCTCACCATCTTGCAATCATTATTAATGAATACAACCTTAAAAATTTAACACTGGCAGTTTGTAGGCCTTTGAGATAATGGGGCCTATGCCATATCAGTCAAATGATAATACTTTGGTGCTAAGGCTAGGCACAAGTTCTGGCGAAATAGCTCGAGCACTTTTCAGTCACCATATTAAACCACACATTATCATTCACATCATGTCTCTATTGTTTAAAATTTGAAAATGGTCAACTTCTTAGATAAAATAGCTCAACGCCAAAACTTTTTTCTGGTGACAGCTAAAATGACTGTGTGTTAAATTGATGACCACCAATTCTGCAATGATTGATGATTGATAACCATCGTCATGTGTCCCTGTCCGTTTAGTGCAATATCTGGCATGTAAAATTCCTTTGTCAGTCATTAAAACAACATTCGATAAAATCTCTTAGTTACAGTAAAATACAGGTAGCTAGTTGAAATGTATAATATATTCATTAATCGACAACTGTAGGATTATTTTTTATTAGATAACTTGCTTATTTTATAATAACCATAACTTTATTTCGATAAAATGAGAAAAATATTAGCATCAAAGAGGGGCTGAAAACTGACTGAAGCTTAGCACTGAGCAAAAAAATGCATCCCATCATGCAACAGGGCGCTGGGAATAGCGACAGCTATGATTTATCAACAAGAAGAGAGATAAGGTAGTACAAAGAGAACGAACTCACATGATTTCAAACTTGAGCAATTAGGTCAGGTGGATGGACCAATGAGAGAGAGTTCATTGGATGGACGGATCTGATTGGTTGACTAAAAAGTGTAATGATTATAGCCGCTAAGTCTAGGTGAAACACAAATCCTCGCTGTTCTGGTTTCATTGAGGCTTGCACGTGGTGAAAAGTGGGGAGCACAAGTTTCAGTGAGAACTAAAGAAAATATCAAGCTTGCTCAGTGTATATTGTGTTTACTTTAAACTGTCTGTCTGCACATAATCACTGGAAGAAAGCTTTGCTTCAAGGGTTGTCTTCCATTGTGGACTAAGAAAAGACAACTCCATATACTATTTAACTTATCACCCTTAAACTGTCATTACAGAGAGTTAGAATCAAATTCTACAAAAAAAGCCTGGTCAGCTCTTTTAAACTGACAGGCAAAATTGCTGACGGAGATACCAATTATTTTTGCTCCATGAGACAAGTAGGTCGGTTAAAGGTCGATTGAAGGTCAGTTTGTGATGAGTTATCGATGATAGCCCACACCTCTTGTTGTAAGTTGATGTCCGCTTATTGTTCTTATAGGCTGCCCGGGACGCTCTGCAAGATAGAACAGTCATTATCAGTGGTTGATGATGAAACTAACAGTGAGTACACCAGTAATATACTAGGGCTGATTTTACTTGAATCTTTCTAACTCGGACACTTGCATGGAAAGAAACTTTCTTCAGAAATACAAGGGATGAACAGGCATGAATGTAGTCACATTATAGACTTATTGTATTATCATGAAAGCATGGTCTCAGACTATCGAAAACCTTCCTACAGCTTGGTGGAACAATTGAAACTGACAAAAAATACTGTTAATCCCAAAATGAACAAACCTTACCAATGATATGAAGTTGAAACAACTCAACACTTGAAAAAAATAATTTGAAAGCTTTTGTAACTGATAAACGATAACCTAGCCTCATGAGTGTAATAAGCCTCAGGCTTTACCTCGTTTTTATGGGGTGTTTACCTGGTTTTTCCTGATTGTGGACAGTTTGGTAGCGTGTGGATCTGATATAAAGCAATGGGCTATTGATTTTAAATCATATGCGCCCTATATGTTGACTTGGAAATGCAACTCAGTGGGATAAATTCGATATTTTAAAGTACAAAGCTGTTTTTTGCAATGTGTGGTGGGAAGGATTGTGCAAATAGCAGTGGAAATAATGCTATGATTCAGTGCAATAAACTCAAATATTGTAGCATCAGGGTTTTGTGGTCTGGGACAGGCTCTCTAGGTTGGGAGGGGATTGACAGCCCGTCCTGAGAGTCTGCCGCAGGCTTAGAAAGTCTTGTTATACTATTACTTTTCTAGGTGGAGCTGTTTTCACAGCTCTTTTCACTGCTAGTTTTGGAAGTGCTGCAAATTTGGCACCGCCTATGGGGCCTGCATTACGACCTAAAATATTTTGGATGTTATGAAAAAGAGGAGCAGCAATAGTGCTAGATATAGTTTAAATAGCAAAGTTAAGAGCTTCTCTATTCAAATTGAGAAATGAAGCGAAATAAAAAATGAGAATGTGTGACTTTCACATCTAAAAAACTCGGACAAGGCATAAATATCTAATGTAACTGCTTAGTATATTATGTAATTAAGTGCTCAAGCTGTTTAAATGCGGGAGTTGACGGCATTACCTTATCAAAGAAGGAATGTTTGATACAGCAATATCACCAATCCGCAATTGTAGAAGTCAGAGCTACCAAGTTTTTTTCTTTCGATACATTAGGTGTGAGGTAGAAGCTTCCTCAAACTCTATTGAGTATATTATACAGTGGCGTGAGTCCTTATGTCAAGTTCAAACAATATAACCTTATAAAATATTTTTATTGGCAATTGGTGATATAACTCACGTGATATATTTGATGTTGGTTCTTTATACCAGTACTGAAATCCAGCCTTAGCTCTGTTACTAAACTGATTTCTCCTATTACCGGCGCTTCCCCCAGTGTCCCCTAATCGTCTCGGTAACATCCGCTGGCCTAAGTGGTTATAACGCATCTCCGGTTCCAAGATACCAAATGGAGGATATCGCCTTACATCATCATCTTTGACAGTGCCTGAAGGCAAATGGTTGAGAAATAACATAAAATGGGTCAGCTGTTGGTCATTCCCAAATCAAGGTAGATCCAGTTTGCTTGAGTTTGGAGTTGCTCCCCCTTTACTGATAAACCTGTTTGTTTTGTTTTATAGTAGAGAAGAGCAACTAGCACATCGCATAAAACTTGATCTAGATTTATCTTACCTAAAAAATCTCTACCCTGCTTGCTGGAAGTTATTAGCCTGTCGTGACATGCTTAGTGTGTTCCCCTCACAACAAAGCTTGTCAAGACAGGCTAAGTGGTTGTATGCCATTAACAACCACTTGGCTTTGGTTGGTAATAGAACGCCACAACCAGCAACCCTGCCAGAGTACAACATTAACCCGTACCAATCTGAGTTTTAAAGACCAATTAAAACTATTTTGGAAAGCGCCTTCTAACTTATGCAAGAATGATGTTATTATTTTGCTTAGGCGGAGGTAATCGAGTTAGTGTTCACACAATTCGGTGACAACTATACCAATAAAAATTGAGGAAAAACATTTCTGAGTTAAATTTGATCTATCTCTGTTGACACCAATATTAGCCTTTCTCAGACTACTTTTGGAGGTGAAAAGCTGCAGTTGGTGAATGTTGCTGGATTTGGCTTCATGCCACTGGCCGCCTAGCTATATTACAAGGAATGGGCAGCAAACTAGGAATAGAATGAGAAACTGAATCTTCCAATCATATTTGACAAATCAAGCTTTGGCCAAAACCTAAATAACTGTCAGAATTTATCAAATTAGCCTACAGGAAACAATCAAATGCAAAGTCTAGCGAGTCATTTCAGGGTTACACAGTGTATTACCTTCTATGAAGAGTATATTAGATCCAGTTTGCCCTAAAGCTTGTTTTATGTGTCTCCACTGTCCACCATTCCTACCACTTCTTGACCTGTCAGGAATAAACACAGTGTCACAAAATCCAAGGCCAACTGGTATGATGTTTTGTATTCTACTGAAAATTCCTGTGGGTCGCATGATAAATCTGGCATTGCCTGCTCTCAACTAGGACACAGACAAATATGAAATTAATTTGATGACTTAACAACACATGGCGCCTATCCTCTCCTGAAAATTTACTAATTAGCCCGCTTAGCTCAGGAGGTTTAACCTATCAGATTGATCATAAGCTGTCAGGTAGACGCTAGAAATTCCCACTCTCAACAATGCTTTTCTATGAAGGGTTTCCTCCTAGGGTGTGCAGCATCAAGCTGTCATAAACGTAAACATGAACTACCTGTACCTGTCCATGTGGCAGTTATCCAAGAGGCTGGCCCTAAAGAGAGTCGCAAGGTGCTCTAAATTCTTGCTGTTTAGTAAGAAACAGAAGATTGGGCTGCCCCTAAAGAGGGACGCAAGGTGCCCTA
Source organism: Membranipora membranacea (assembly GCA_914767715.1). Classification (NCBI taxonomy): domain Eukaryota; kingdom Metazoa; phylum Bryozoa; class Gymnolaemata; order Cheilostomatida; family Membraniporidae; genus Membranipora; species Membranipora membranacea. Next base: position 7,815,847 of record OU612072.1, on the reverse strand, counting down.
AATCCTCATACTGAGAATGTGATACATCCTAGAAAAACTAGAATGCATCCTAGAGGTGAGGCCATAGAAGACCTCCTAATCATTGGTGTGCAGCAAGCTGCCAAAACTGAACTGGCACTAAGCGGCCATTGGCAGTGACACTTTGATCTTAGCCAATAGGCCGAGAAGCGTGCTCTAAATTCTCATACTGAGGGTTTATTGCATCCTAGAAACTGGAATGCATCTTAACAGTGTGAGGCTATGAAAGACCTCCTGAGAACAGTGTGCGTGCAGAAAGCTGCCATATACTGTAACAGGCACTAAATGGCCATTTGCAGTGACACTCTGATCTTATCCAATATGCCGAGAAAGCCACGAGCAGAACTGGGCCACTGCTTGAACTTGATAAAACCGATGAGTTCATTGATTCCACAACTGTCTTTTCGTCTGTCATTTACTAAACAAAAAATATGTTTATGCATTTGGGTGCTATTGATTTAAACCCCTTAGTAAATCAATAATTATCCCTAATTCATTAAATTATTGCTCAGTCCTCTTACCCATAAATAGGCTTTCTAATGTAGACAAAGACAACACCAGTTCAATAAGTATCCCACAATGCAATGTTCCGGGATTCCCAATGCAATATTGTTTTTGTTGTAATTTTATATAGTATATTGACCTAGTCTGAGCCCCCCCCCCCCAGACTCTTGCCACAGCTTGGCGGACCCCCGGCCGGGGAACACCAGATTTTTCTGAGAAATCTCGAATGAAAAAAAGGGGTACAACTGTTGGCAAGCCCTATTTTTACACTGGCATGGGTAGACAGCTGCAATTTGGTATCACACAATGCAATTTTGTGGAATTCCCAATACAAGATGGTTTGTGTGATAATACAGAGCGGATCGAACAAACCTTCCTGGGACAATAACAATAATAGGTTACAATTGTAGATACACTGTTGATGACAAGCCCTATGGTTACACTCACATAGGTAGGCTGTAGGACTTTCTGTAGAGGTTTGTAGAAGCGATGCCGGCGCTGTCGTCGATCACAAACTCTCCGTTATCCGCCCAGTTCTGGCTCTGACTGCGTACGTGAGGAGTAGACATCCTCAGCTGTCTCTCATAGGAGGGAGCTACAGTCTGTGATCTGCCTAGAGCCGGTAGAGACTGCATCATATCTAATCCCCCCATCTGTGGCAGAAATTAGAACAGTGATGAATTATTCACAATCTTACTCAGGATTCGTTCAAAGACTCTTCTTCAAAAGTATCTTAGGATATTTTTTGTCAAACGATTTCTGAAATGGCAAACTTCAGATACGAAAGGTATTTTATATTCTTCAATGGATGAAGCCAGGTCTTGGAATCAGTATCATCACAGAAGTAGAAGTTTTTTGTGACCACTTATTGCTAGATGGTTAGTACACTTTATCTATTCTTTAGTGCACATACCTCTACACGTTTATACAGCAAGAGAAGTATAGAAAACTCCACAAGCCACTAAAGATGTCAACTCTGAGTCAAAGTGAAGAAGTTTGGAAAGGAATTGTGAAAAGAAAAGCGTCAAAGAATGGCATGGCAAGAAGTGAATCGGAGATTGTGAGTGTTTTGTCTGGAGCTAGACGTTGTGTACCAGTTCCATGGTCACATGACTCTTAAATAGAAGAGAAAGGTGCAGCAGCTTGCTGTATAAATGTGTGTTATCAAACTGACTTACATATGGCACAGTATTACTGCTAAGGCTATATGAAAGTCTTTTGTGCGGCCACGGATAGTTGGGGGCTGACCAAGACATCCTAAATTAATAAAGTATGATCATCACCCAACAGATTTATTAGTTGAAAAATCCAAACGAGAGTCTTTCATTGATGAGAAACACCAGTTAGTTACAGACAATTACAAAAATGATAGCCTTGGTTGCACTGCTGAGAATTGAACAACGGAATGCAAGTTGAACTAACTAACAAAGAGGAACCTCACACAGTTAATGTACACAAATGAGTGTTGGATGGATTGAGAAGAGCCTACCGAACTGTCTGATATCCGGATGCTAGCTGCTAATAAGCTATAGATTGAAAACTCCGAATATATCCGAGCAGCTTATCCTCAAAAACACAGGAACCAATGCAGCAAAATTTACAACATGCGCCTAGCCCTGTTAGATTTACAATAGAGCCTCTCAAACCAGACTGATAAACTCCATGTAGCAATTCATACGAGAGGTTTCCAGTGCTAAAGCCAGAGGACAACCGCTACCCTAAACATATCAACTTAGGGGTGGTGTAACAAACAGCCCTAATATGGCAAATCTCGCAGGCTAGAACAACAGAGCGAAACTTGACAACAAAAACAATAATTCAGCACCTAGACATAACATGCAGGACAACGCAATAAATCTAATAACGCCAAGCCATGCATACTAATTACATAATAATCATCAATTATTGAAGATAAATGTCCGCATATAATGAAATTGTTTATCAATATTGTACATTATTGATAACTCATTAGGGGTGATATTTAGGTACAATGGTTATGTAATGTATGTAATATTGAATCTTCAACATGATTTGACTACAGGATTTCGAATCATTATAGGAAGTGCTTCTCAGCAGAGGCCATCGAACTCACTGCTGCCTAGCAATACTCAATGACTGGAATCTAAGGTCTGTCTGTGATTACTAAACTTAGCTGACAGCGAGAGCAAAGAAAGCTTCCCTCATAATGGTTTAATGGCTGTGTTTGACATTTCCACTTTCATCTTTATGCCCAAACATGGTAGACAGGCGCTGATTGAATTCCACTTCACTAAGTAGCTATCAATTTTCACCCAATCAACATCCGCTGAATTTTCTGAATACAGGAATAGAAAGGTGCCATGGTCAGGTGTCTCAGGTGACCACTAAAACTTGGTTACATGCTGTCTAATAACCCCCAAGAGATTGATTGGATTTAGACACAATGCCAAAGTGTGGCATGCCAGTATGAACAAATTCGTCTCAAAGGTGCATTGCTACGATAGGGTCCAATTATGGATGGCAATGACAGCGTATCGCATCGATTGAAAAGACTATGAAATTACAAATTATAAAAAGAAAAAAAGACAAATCATGCCCAAAGTATAATAGAGATAGCCGATTATAACTGCCACCATGTGAAAGAGGATGTTTTCTAGTGTTCATCGATAGTTCTTATAGTAAAAACTAATGTTCAAGAACGATAGAATGCTGGTTATATAATCTAATAATACAAACAGAAATCAATAATACCATGGTAATATCAGAATTTCATTACTGAGTTATTTCATGAGCTGCGGAACAATCAATCTGTGATTTTATTTGTTTAATCAGTAAATCACTGAATATCCAGTCAGCACCTTTGTTTTCTTCGGCAGCGCTTTTCAGGCCTTACTGACAATTCGTTTCCAACTCACTAGTGAAGTTGAAGCGGCTATTCATGTCCTTGGAGGAGGTAGGCATTCCCGGCCAACAAAGCATGACTATTAGTGTCATTTCATCCTGTTGCACCGAAACCCAATACCTCTACTCTCTCTCACTGAAATTGAGTGTGAAATATATGGGGGCCTGGAAATTTTGAGACACACTCTATCAGGGAAAAAACAATTTCAGCGCAAATCAGAACATTACTTATCAAACTTTAACCTAGAATCAATCTCATTGTGAAGGACGATTAACGCACCATGACATTCAATCATCGAAAATCAGATAGATTTGAGAAAACCTTGGACTAGGGTTAGGAGAAGAAGACCAGTGTTTGAATGTTGTCACAGAAACTCACTACACACACTCTAGAACTAGACGACTAGGCGCTGATATGTCAGAAGAAGGTTGGGAATATCAAGAAGAAGATGAACTGATGGCGCCTAATAGCCTTATAATGAGAAAGCTTTATTAATTATTAACACCATATTATTACTATGATATTATTCTTTCATACGTCGATGTTATAAGACTTTCTAGTATTAGGCAACTCATCCACCATGCTAGACAATTTGTTTGAACCAATTCAACTTAATACCATATCATTTGATCTTACCAGGGCATCATTATAATCATGTTCGTCATATTGAACTGGTGTTATAAAGTGCTGAAATATCATAATCCATATACAGGTTATAATAATACTAGCTGTATAAAAATGTGTAAACTTAATTATTGATTGACTGTACAAGAGTTATCTTCCCTTTTTGCCGGTAACGGACAACTCTAGCTCTAAAAAGACTGGCTGGGGGTCACCAGGTAGGGTGGGATATCCAACCCGCCCTGGTGTTACCAATTTATATGTCTAGTCAGATGGGGCATTTTCAATTACCCACATGATATATACATTTATGGCTTATCATCTTTTTGAGTGACAAATTTACTGATCGAAGAAATCTCAAACCTCTTTGGTTGCAAATAAATGGTTTAACTTCAAAGAACATCTCATTGCAGGGACATCTTGTCGTCTTAACTTCGGAGAGGCGGCTATGTCGTATCCGATACAGCCGTAGCTATCAATTACCATCTAAAACCGTAGCCTGAGTGTCAATATCATACATACCGGGTGGTGTTGTGTAAGGTGATTGTGTCTGGTAGGAGACACAGGCTTATAGCCACTGGGAGGTCTGTACGAAGCGTAATCGTCGATTTCAGTGCTCTTCCTGAAATAAACCAGAAATATGGTAGAGAATGTTTGCATGGTATTTAGCTGGGATAGATATGGAGAAGACTGACTTTTAACTGGTCATTTATTGGTTTGTGCAGAACAGAAATCTTTTGATGAATCTCTGGCTCCTAAATTGCCACATGTCTCATTTAGAAGCAGAGTATGTTTGTACAAACGCAAAGAGAGTTAATGAGCGAAACCCAACTGTTTGCTTTTCTCTTCTTTAGAAAGGGGGAGGAAATAAGATGAAAGGCTGATTTCTATTTAAATCTGGGATTTGATGCCGTTGCACTTTAATACCATAGAATAGTCTGAAGCAGGTTTTGATGCCTTCTTTTGTGATTATTCAAACTAAGCCAATATGAATGAAATTGAGGTAACCTAAAACTCAAAATAATCGTGCCCTTGCATGCTTCTAAAGACCTTACTTTATTGAAATAGATCATGTTTCGTTCAAATAGAACACGATGTATTTGTGGAGATTGAAATGTACATACAACACGGCTAGGCCTTTGAAATTAAATACAGTGTTACATTTTATCTTGCAAAAATATTATTGAAAAACAAACAGCGTATTATTTGAACTGTGGTTTAATGAGGGAAATTTAGACCTATTCCCGTAGCTCGGTTCAGTTTTGACTGGAAGGGTATTTCTGTGTCAGACCAGGAATGATACGGTATAGCTCCGCCGCGGGGGGAGGGGGGGTTGGGGGGAGGAGGCAAGAGTCTGGGGAGCTCAGACTACTGTGCACCCATTGCACACCCTATCCCTTCCTACATATTGCCCTATCAAAAAATTGCTGGCTAGGTAAAGAGGTCCAATCAAAAGCTGTCTGGAGAAGCTATCAGGCCAGGCTCAGTGTGAACTGTCAACTAAAACTCTCGACTCGCGGGGTTTAAAGAGCGTTAACGTTCACAATAGCCATATAATATAAAAACTCAAGAGTTACCTGGTGTATATACCATCTTTATACACCCACCCAATGAATAACGTTGCGTCCTTAGGTAAATCAGTTGTTCTGATTCTAATATCCGTAGCCTTGTGATTTTGTACCAGTCAAATCAGCAAATGTTGCTCAGTACAGACAAACCTGTCATGTTCTTGTAAGTCCACAGGATTAACAAACTGTTTATACAAAGTATCCTAAGCTAATGGATGGATAAATATTAAAACCCAACTTACCCTAAACTATCAGACACGACTATTTAGGTAAAGCTTTATCAGTGATATTTATAATCCTCATACCATTTGTAAATGGCCAGAGGACACCAGTTGAGGATAATTATTATAAATGTCATTGTAGAATAAATTCTCAGTGAGTTTAGAGTTAGAGTTCTCCTATGTTTTCCCTGGGTAGCTGGTATTGCCGTTAACAACCACCCAACCCCAACACACAGCCAGAGTTCGGGATAGCAACCGCCATCCTGATTGCATTTAAGGGCTGACTGCGCCTAATATGTGATCTTGCGATGTTGGTTGATAATGGATTGTCAATACCAGCAACCTGGCCAAAGTTTTGCCACTTCAACAAGTTCTCAATAATACATTCATGATACCAAGCTCAGATAAGCAAGAAAAGCAATGGTGGATGTCTTCTTAGAAAGTTTTAGCACTGAGAATAGGTTTTATCGTAGAACGAGAAACCAGAGATACTGTAACTCACTGATAGGGTAGATAAGAAGGGATCGGTGTTCTCGTTCCCATATCAGAGTAGACACTGTATCGGGTAGCTGACGGTACTGGCATGCTGTCTTGGTATTATCTCAGGCTATGTCCGCTGTCCGATGTCTTAATCGATCTCACACTGAGTTTATACTTCGGTGTAGCTGAGTAGAGTAAACTTTGCTTATTCAGTCCCGTGCCTCTTATCTGCGAAGTAAGCAAGCTGAGTGTCGACTCATTTCAGCAGCAAGGGTCAATGTTTTTCTATTTTTTATCACCTCCTATGGAGTGTTAGAAAAACCTGTTACTACCACTATTACTCGTTACGTTCAGCGTCAATCACAACAGTGCACTGATGGCATTATTTCTGTGACTACTCACTAAATCTAAATCCTAAATTTCAAGTCAAGAAATGAAGTAGCTTGTTTAAATTTGATCTGATAAACGCTACGTAGGAATAGCAGTGGAAACGCCGAACTTGATCCAAACAAGAGAATTAAGTACAATTATCAATTAAGATTTGTCTGTAACCAGATAATGTACCCACCTCAACATCCCACTGCGTTGTTATCAATGACGAACAAATTGCACCAAAAAATACTCAAATATAATCTATATGCTGCTTTTTATACCCACTTACATCTCGGATAATCGTTAATCCCTGTGTCGCTCTTACCTGTCAACTGTCAATCACAAACAGGTGCTGCTTTAGAGGCAGCAACTAATAAGAAAGTCAGTGAAAACTGAGCAGCAATTACAGCATGTGAGGTCACATTAGCCACCATGTGAAAGGGTATGTGTGCATCAGCGTCTAAGACTGTGGGTGGCAATATAACACAGCTGAGAAACCTTACAGTACCCTATGGCATGTCGCTGCCATTGATGTATAATCAAGGTGTTTGTTTTAACTACGGCATTTTTAATCTTTGTTCAAATTACATTTAATTGTTTAATGTGTTGAAATAATGACGGAGAATTTGAATGAAGGAATTGTGTAAAGTTGATTAAAGTGTGCTAAAATTAAAACAAAAAGCCAGGCCATTATTATATACAAAATCAATATGTCATATAAGCTTGCCAGGATAAACCCACGGCTGGCTAAATTACAATATACCCTTTACTCTCAGCTGTGCCATACACATCCAATTTACCCATAATGACTTAGATATTATTGCTTCGCTCAACTCAAGTGTTAAAAATAACACATTCAATAGTCAAACACGGTATTGGTCGTTTAAAAAAATTGTGTGCTTATAAAAAATATTGTTGTACTGTGTGGCTGAGAGGACCAAAACTAAACACTTACAGAATCCTGACGGCCCAAGCTGCTTAGTAGTCGGTGAATGACTGGCTTGTCGGTCTCAGCACTGCTACGGCGACGATTAATATAACGATCCTCCGAAGACCAATAATCGTGTTGTCTTGTTTTTGTCCGGCAGTTTTCTAATAGCCAGGAAATCAAGTGAACAGGAGACTATTTACTATCTGAAGTGTCAAAATCAATGCTGCTATGACAATAGAGGGCGAAATCTAACAAGATATTCTGTTAATATTATACTCTGTAAATACACACAATGTCTGCAGTTCTCGGACACACAGACCTAAATCAAACAGGCCGAGTGGCTGAGCTCTTTGCTAGGCATGTTAGATTAACAAGGAGGGAATTATGGGAAGGATTTGCTAGGAATGATTGTTGCAGCTTGGAAACGAACCTAATAAGAGATCCCTATAATATTATGTACAATACAAGTATTGCCTTTAAATGTTACAGCATTTGATTTTATAGCCCTAGGTTCACTGTTGCCAGGTAATCGTATTGCGAGCACCATCAATAGCCCACCCTCAATACATATTGGGCTTCATCCTGCTAAGAAACGAGCACTAAGGCTATTTTGAAGTTTGATTGAATTTTATCAATATTAGCATTGTGGAATTCAATTGAATGTAAAATATTAGCTGAGCTATTAAGTTTTTGTCGTCAGATTAATTAGTGATATCTGATTAAACTGGCTGCGAGTAGGTCCTTGTGGAAAGTCTAACACTATTTTCCCGCAATCTCTAGTATAGCTGATAGGATTTTAATTATTTTTAAGCACCGCATAGTTTACATACCAGTATAAATCTAGCTCTCATGGGGTCATGATAAAGCGCACTGACCTTGCAATATGCCACCTGCTGTGCATTGTCAGGTAGTGAGTGGTTGTCTGCGGAGAACAACTGCTGCTGGACTACACTCATCTCAATGACCAAGTCTCTACGAGATCATGTTATTGATGATTGCTAACTTCCTCTAGTGTTCATCTAAGTTTCTTCCGATGTGCAATCCTACAGACACCTAATGGGATTCCCTTAGGCAACTTTGTGTGCATAAAGTTAGAGGTTGAAAAGTCCCTTCATAATGAACCATGAATCATCAGCCTCAGTTACTTTTTATTCCAGATCAAGGCTGTAACTTCGTACATGACATGCTCAGTACGAAGTTACAGTCGGTAGACAATGTAGGATTGTCATATAAATGATTATAGGGATCAGGTAAAACTGAATTTTTCATTGATATGAGCATAGTTGTCATCCCTTGTAATTTAAAAAGACAACTCCAGCATTTCCACCTGTAATAAAATTGGCAAAGGGGAGGGAGAGTGGCGTGGAGCCAACTATGTATTAGGTGAGCTGTGAAAAGTTTATCAGTCCTACGCAAGTGTCATACCATATCTCATGTCTTTACACAAACTTATGGATGAGATTACATTGCTATGTAGCAACAAGTTCTAATAAACTTTCACTGATAATAAAATAGATAAGTTAAATGACGTAAATCAATGTAGATAAAACAAACGGTCTCAATAAAGTGCAACGAGAGCAGACAGTTGGAATGCAGTACAGGGGAAGCATCCTAAATTATTACCAAGTTAGTTTATCAGCTGGTTTAGAAGTGAGACGTGAATATGGTGCTGGCCCAGATGCTGATGAAGGTAAAAGTAACGAAAATAGAATTCCTGCTAAAAATTAGGTTCTTTCCAGCCTTTCACTGAATGTATAGGGTGCTAAACAACAAAAATAATCGGTATTATAGTAGCTCAGTACCTCAGGTATGTTATATATTGTGGAGTTCAACTGTGAGCTATTTTAGAGTCAGACTACCTGACAGTGCAGGTGACCTTGTATTCATTCCGACAAAAGGGCAATTGTTTTATGATCTCTAATAACTTGACCACGGTCACATCCTCTTTATATCAATGTGATTTTATGACTGTATTTTTAACCTTCAGGTGACCTTCATGGTAGCATGTCTGGTTGTGTTGTCAGACGCAGGTCCTTCTTTGGCACTCGCTGACAGGTAAGTTCATCATCAGAAATCTCTATCAAGGTATAATGACATCACCAACAGGTGCTCTAGTTATTAACTTGCATAACTTTAAGTTAAAGCGAGCTTGGGACAAGGCAGTTGTAGGAGGTAGCTACCAGATCTTGAATTACCTGCTCAACAGACAGTAAAATAAGTGATACTGTCCATGAAAAGATTTAATAATAGTAATAATCATTTTTGTGTGAGCAATTTTCTTCACAATTCTGTCTCTATTGACCAACACAGAGAAGGCTTTTGGGATGAGATGCCGCATTGAACTTTGACATGCTCAATCCCTCTCTGCAACTAATTGAGAACATGCAATGTTCTGAAGATTTTTGTTGAAGTTTGGCCGAAAGGTAAATTTTGAGGAGGGCCATGGCGCAGAAGGAAAGTCATATTATTCAGTTTTAGATATACTGATGGACCTCATGACAAGCAGAAATTTGCCATTATAAAACAACGACATCAGGGCTATTGTTTCATAATCCATATGTAACACAACGGGCCCCAATGAGCACCTGTTTTTGACAAACATAAATGTGGTCAATGTGTATTCATAACACTAGCAATTTTAGGTTTTTATTCAAAATTGACCTCCTGAAAAAGTCCTGGCCCTACCTATGAATACAACCCTGCTTTCTACTATTACTTATCTGAGCTTTATCGGCCATCTCAAGGCAATCCTTGAGAATGCTCATGATTTGCCTGCACACCTGAAGGTTTTAACCTGTCCCTGATTGTATTTACAGAGTATATGGGGAATATGTGTCAACGTATCTAAAGACCGAAGGCAATGTCTTCCATATCGACATTGACCAGGCAGACAAATCCCGTTTCTTATTCTCTGATGGCAGCTCTCTTCGCACCAACAAGCCAAACGGTTCTTTGGAAACTATTGTTGGATCGGCGTCTGAATTTGGCTACAAAACTGGCCGACCAGCGATGTTCAATTCGGTCACCGGCTTCGTTCAGCTGAGTCCCTCTGAGGTGATTGTGGTTGATAGAAATAATCACTGTTTGAGGCAAGTCGATCGTAACACTTCAATAACAAGGCCGTACGCTGGAAGGTGTCAGCGAAGGGGTAACGTCAACGGCTATAACGCTAGATTCTCTGAGCCTTGGGGTGTCTACAAGGACATTGCTAAAAATTCGGTTTTGTATGTCACAGACACCAAAAATAGTGCTGTTAAGATTTACAATATTTTGTCCAAGCTCGTGAGTGTGCTGATAACAGATAAAAGATTGGTTGAGCCGAGTGGACTTCTGCAAACGAGCAATGGCTTCTATGTCACCACAGCAAATGGTGTTTTCAAGTTTGGCAACAACGGAAAAAACCTGCAACTTTTAACAGGGACCAACAACAACCAACGAGGCTTTGAGAACGGACCATTTAACTTAGCAAAGTTTAGCGGCGCCAGAGGGATCACCCAAATAAATGAGACTACCCTAGCTGTTGCTGATTCAACTAACCATCGTGTCAGAGTGTTAGATTTAGGGATAGAGAATGTGACATCCATATGTAACGGAGACTCCGGACATGTGGATGAGGCTCTCCTAACCTGCTCTCTAACCTTCGTCTATTCTCTCATCTCCCACGACAACAGCATCTACATCGGAGAGTATCAGAGGATCCGAATCATCAAAGGTGAGTCAGAAAGCTATATTATATATATTTTATTTATATATATATAATATATCAAATATATTCTAAATATATATAATAAAAGTCCTACAACTATGTATATACATATATATTAATTACATATATACCATAAAATGTGAATAATATATAAATTATTATATATCATGTTACGCAAGTGATATTTGGTGAGACTGCAGCTATCTGCGTTTCGGTTCCACAGAGTGATACTGATAACTTTATATTCTTGAACAAAACTAATTTTGCAGCAATGGTGTTATCTTTGTTAAGGCAACCTGGTATTAACAAACATGATTTACGATGTTATTATTATGAACTTTATTAACCACCGATCAATGCATGAAGCAAATAAGACCATGTGAAAACAACAAAAATAATATTTCCCATCCTATTTTGATCAGTAGACATAAACAGTGGCTGTACTAGTGTATAAAGTTGAGGTATCATTTGTTTGTCTAATGTTTAAGCTAGTCCCCATGAGTATTAAAACATATTGCTGGTATTATGGTGGCTTGCGTGTCATTTGAAATAACTACAAGTTTAACACAGACCAACTTGTAGTGGCATTAAAACAAAAATTCTTTAGAATTTCACCGACCTTCTAGTGGCTTTTACATCTATTGGGAATCGTGCCCACTTATGAATCAAGAATACTCAATGACATTATTATTGTTTCAATCCTATTAATGGCTACATGGTGTTTTCAAACTAATTAGTAGTAGTTGGTATTCAATCTGTGAATAAATGTGTTGCAGGATACACTGCCGTCAGAACTACGCCTACACCGACTACTACAACAACAACACCAACGACAACCACCACCACCACCACCACCACCACCACCACCACCACCACCACACCAACAACTACAACAACCACACCCACAACAACACCCACCACACCTACAACAACAACTACCACACCAACAACCACAACAACCACACCAACAACAACAACCACAAAACCAACAACAACAACAACAGCGATCCCATGCATATCAAAATCAGTGACAAAGATTGCCAAGGGGAATGAGGGTAGAATTGATGTAGAAGTGATACCTGGACACACTCTATCACTCGGACCAGGGCTTCATGTGTACAAGATCAGAGACAAGAGAGGACAACTCCAGTGTGAGATAAGAGTCAACGTCATCGACGGTATGCAGTATCAATAGATCTTCGTTATCAGTTTATCTGTTAGTTTTGTAATATTAGATACAGTGGTTTCAAAACTGTTCTCATATTGAAAAATAATACCTTCCTACCACTTGGTAAGCCTTCAATCAATAAATTGAGGGAGTTCATTATTTCAATCACCCATACAGAAATGTCTGCTTCTATTTGTGGCTTGTAACACATAACTCGAACCTGTTAAATATTAAAGGGCAACCAAGGTTTCGCAGCAATGCATTAACGGGTAGTAAATAATGTGCTAGGCAGCATCAGCTTTGTGCATTAAGCGATGCAAAACTCAAACTAGATTCTGACCCTAGGCTGCGTAACACTTCGATTTAGAGGAGGTTCCAAGACGTTGCTGTAATGATGATAGAGCACAGGCTAAATAATAACAGGAACAGGAAACTGATTTGTGGTATTCTATTTTAGCTTTAGTTTGAGTACCTGATGGACGAAATGTTTCAGAAGAATTCTGGCTGAATAATCATCCGAATTAGATTTTGTCTTTTTCCAACAGCGGAAGGTGCAATCTGATATTAATCAATGAGGGCCAACGAGAAGTTGTTTGAAACCCTGGTGGCCCTTTAATGCTGCAGTTTTGGTAGCTGTTTCAGATTTGTACCTACTTTGTAGGGCGTCCCACAATACCACCACCAACTACAACCTCCACCACCAGACCGACAACTACAACTACAACAACCACAACCGCAACCACAACAACAAAACCACCACCAACAACTACTAGATCACCACCCTGTAAGAGTACCAACCAGACTGTATTCATACCAGAAAGGAAGAACTCCGTCCGCGTTGAAATTACACCCGGAGTGAGGATCAGTCTGCGTAGAGGGGTGTATAACTATGAGACCACAGACGACTACAACAACAAGTGTATCTCTCATGTTGTAGTCCATTACCAGGGTGAGCATTCATGTGTGTAGTAGGCCTGTAGCTGTATGTGTGTCAGGGAGGCACTGTTTTCCCTATTAAGCGAAGTAAAGAGGCCTACAACTCCATCATCACAGAAAAACCCAAGTCAGAACTGGCTTTGTATGGATTCAAATTCACAGTTATAAAAAGATTCGGCCGCTTGGGTTATAATGCCTTTGACTTTCCTGCTGATGTTTTCCAGGTGATATAAATTGACTTTCTCCTTGGGGCATGCCTACACTATGATTTTTCTAAACTATGGCCTTGTGTAGGCATTTGTCACTCAGTCTTTTTCTGGTTTTGTGTGGAATTGCAAATTACAGACTCAATAGTTGCATGCGTAAAATATTTAAGTATTTTGACGCTACCTCATTGAAAATATTTTTTATAAACATAACAAAACTGCGTCATACAAACATGAACAATATTTCATTTTACATTTCCAGACTATGATAGCATCAGCAGACAGATGGTATTCCAGGCTCATTACCAAGTCGCTTGCTCCCTGGTACAAGATAAAGTGTCCAAAACTGCCATAGAGAATGTCGCCAAGTCCAACCTGGTAAAGGTCAAGGAGCTATGTGCCTCAGGTTAGAACAACTATAAAGTAGGGAATGCTACAATTGCCATTTGTATGCAATGTTGACATCACACTAACATCAAGACTACACTATTAACATGAGTATCTCTGATCATAGTTAATGAAATTGGTCATGAGGCGTCACACCGAATTTCTTCTGACGGTACTCATTCTTAGTGAATCGATTCACTCTCTATCGATCAGAGATAGTCATGCAATAGTATATCACGTCATCGGTGTGCATTGACATGGTATCTATCGCTTGGATGCCCACCTTATTTCTATAATTTGAGCTTGGGTCACCATAGGTTAGTAATTCGCTCTTTATTGACCACATGAACGGGCGCTGGTATATCATAGGATCATGGACTCTGCCTTTGCCTTTTAATGCCTAAAAAATAAAGTATATAAAATAATATATAATATCTACAATATACAATGACTTAACATATGTAAATTTCCCATTCTAGTGTAGGTGGCATATCACAGTTAGAAATGACAATGACCATCCACCACACTCACGCATTAGATTGAATAACAAAAGAACATCTTCTCGTAAAGCTATAATTTCCCGATACCGCCCCAAAAAGTGCAGAATATCAAAGAGACAGAATACTTTTTTGAGCATTATATGAGATTTTGCAACTGATTTTATTTTTGCCTTCAATTCAATACAATCAACCTAGTGTTTGGATCGATTTCCAAGAAATGGCAATAAATAAACTTCAAAATGAAATCCATGCTCTATTTTGTATAACATTCATGCCCTCTTACTTACAGATTGTAAGCTTGACAGCAAAGCTGCCGTGTCATGGGATTGTAACAAAAATGACCTTGTGATCACGTGGCCAACTAGCCTCACCTATAAAGGAGATGTTACAAGCATTCCTCAGAGCTTAGAGAACGCTCTACAAGTCAGACAACGAAACTTCCAGCCTGGTCAAATTGTCATTCTCAATAAATTTCCACCGTAAGTAGGCCAAGGCCATTATAGAAACACTGTAGCCACACTGTCATCGAGACTACCACTGTATTATGTGTATCTCTGTTCATTAGAGTCAATTTAGTACGACAACCTAACATGTACCCGCACCTAAATAGTAAAATTGTACTCGGGTCGTCACTCCAATTTCCTTGTGATGGCACTCATGCTAAGTGTACCATCACAAGATACCTGATGATACAAACATATTCTCCACAAAGCTATTCAAAATGAAAATTGAACTTACTAACATAGAAAACTGGTGTCTTGCAAATACGTTGGTTATAAATTATGATAAAACTATTCAGATAATTTTTAGAGCACCAAACAAAACACTTAATTTTAATGATTTTTTCCCTCAATTTAGTCAACATTCCTCTTCAAATAAAACCGGATACAAAATTTCTTGGAATAACTTTAAACAGCAATATCTCATTCTCCAAACACATAGCTGAACTTGTTAGAAAACTGAATTTATGTTTGTTCATGATGCATGCCATAGCTCTTTACCTAGACCAAAAAACTCTTCTTGTCATATATTATACATTCTTTTATCCTCATTTATTATGGTCTAGAGTTTTGGGGGCATGGAAACAAAACAGATTTAAAACGTGTTTTAATCATTCAAAAAGCAAGCCTAAGGGTTATACTCAAAATTAAACCAAATTCTCATGTCACAACGTATTTTAAAAAATTGAAAATTATGCCGATCGATATGCTATTCAAATATTCTATACTAAAATTGCTTTAAAAAAATTATAGTCTTGAAAAACTAGATGAATTTTCAAAATCTCACAATTATCATACGCGAACAACTAAACTCAAACCAATTAAAACCAACAACAATAGAGGTGGAAGGTCCTTGTTGTGTAGTGGTATGGAACTATACAGCAGGTACCTCTTGGGATGGGAGGCCGCATCTCTGCCTGTTGCCGTGGCAGGTCTTGCTGGACGGCTGTGGGCGGCGGCCTAGGCCGGCTCCGGTTTGGCATGCTTCCCCGCCTTTTCGGTGGGGTGGTGCGGTAGGGGAGGAAAACTTGAGCTGGGCAGCCTTCACACTAGCCTTTGACTGGCTATCTGGTTGTCCCTTTGGCTTTTATAACCATTTATATTTTTTAAATAACCATCTTAGTATATTAATTTAGTGCAATAAAAGCTAAAAAAAAAGGTACACTTAGCATGAGGTACATCTGATGGTACTCATGCTAAGTGAGTCCCCAGATTATAAACATGATGAACTAAATAGAGGACAACCCCTAGTTTTTTTTATACGCTATGTGACTAGATCTAACATTCTGGCTACATACACTTTATCATACTTTGTGATGATATTTTATGGCTTGTTGATCAACATAACTATGTGAATTTTCAAACATTCTGCTACTGGAATGAAATAGACTGCCAATAAAAGTATAAGAAGAAAACGAAAATTAGCGACCTTGAAAAAGATGCCGGATTTTTAGAGTTTAATATCATCATATTAGTCCGCAGAATATCTCAATTAAATTTGTCAGCAAATTTGATATTATGGTGTATATCTCTTAATTGCATATATGACTAGTAAAAAAGCAATGTTTGAATTCAAATTGGAAACCTTTTGACTGCAGTTTGCAGATCGCTTAGATAATAATGCCCAATAAAGACAGTACCTTCAAAGGCAAAGGCAAATGCATACGTGATGGAAGTAATTCCTCCGTCCCCATGTTATAAATAATTTTGCAATTTAGAAATCATTATAGGTTAGTATTTAGTAAAGTTGAAGTGCTATCTCTGTCGGCCATTTTTCAGAGAATTTTTATTGTATTTGAGGTCTCAGTCAGGTCCAAAGATGACTCTTTTTACCAACCTAGCTTTATATACTATGACCATTAAATATCTTATGAATTATAATGACGCCAGTCATACATTATTTTTGACAGAGTCTTGTTTCCTATGAAGCAGAAGAACGGAGCCTATGTCGAACTTGTCCTACAGAGTAAATGTACCAACGGGAACACTTACAACGCTAAAGATGATTCCTGCAGACAATAAACCCAACCCCCAATCAAACCAACCTCCATTTCCTCGCCTTACCCCGTAACGCCTTTGTTTGCCCGGCGTGGCACAAATTGGTATAGGTATTGTGTTAACTTTAAAACCATGAGCATTTAGGTTTGCCTTATTTAATTTATTGATAAAGAATCGAAATTCATATTGCACATAATTGATTTTGATAGCTAAGGTTTCCCTGATTATACTTAGTCGTAGGTGATATATTAATATATTGCTGACTATGACAGTACGATATTTTATATTCACATGGTTTTTGTATACAATGATAAGTAATAATCTACTGCAAGATGTCACGAATGAGTTCTCTGCTACAATGATTGATAATTTGAATATCTCCCCTGCAATAATAAATCTTTGTTTGGCAAAAATTGATCAACTCCTGATGAAATTGGAGGTCCAACCTGAGGCTTCAATTTTATATACAACTATGACCTTGAACTTAGGAGGGTTGCATGACATCAAATCAATTGAAAAATGAAGTACATCGTGTGAATGATAGCAGTATTTCGTCTATCGGGTTTAGTTGAGTTGTAAGGTATCTTCGGTGGTCTTGTACAGTTCATGGTACCCTGCTAGCCAGGTACAGTGCACGTGATGTGTGTGTGGTGCCAAATTTCCACCTATTAATTTCTTGACCACGCTGTTCTCCAGCAAATGACTGCATTTCCTTCAAACATCTTTTCTCTGACTTATTGGGTATAAACCAGGAAATGGGGTATTAGTCGCCCTCCTCCTTAACGGGCAATCCCAGCTGCCTTTTCAAACATTGAGGTGAGAACAAATGAAATGTGGAAGCTTTTAAACCTACGTGAGCATGTAAGTATGTCAAGTATTAACAAGGTAGGGGTGGGCAAGGTAGGGTTATGTAATGAAGAGCTCACCTCCATTATAGGATGGGTAGTGACTTGGATTTTATCCTGCAACTGTCAGGTTGAGAGGCTTGTATTACAACCACTACACCACCCTGTCACTTTATAGGTATATGTGTACATGCGTATGTATCAGTTGTATAAATTGTTACATTTGTACAATGTGTCTTAATTCTTAGAGTGCTTGTATTGCAATGTCATTCGATATTGGGAAGACAATTCTGCATCGATTACTTGTTGTGATCTGAAAGCAGGAAATATTGCCGAGAGATATGACTTACACTTTTATTTATAATTCTACTAGCGAGAAGATAAAGTAAATGAAGTACAATAATCAGTCAGTCAGGAAACTATATACTATACCTGTCTTGGTAGATGATATGTGCTGCTCTTATATTTAGCAAGCTCCTGTTTGTAAGTGGATGTAAGGACCAGAGGTGTGCAGCGGGCAAGTAAATCCCACCTGCTCCCGTCCATCTTTAGATCTTGTCCGTCCATGTCTGTCCGTCGGGCAAAATCATTGAGCATTTTTCAGTATTCATCTTTGTCCATCTTATGATTTTGCCGCCCATATCCATCCATCAGGCAACATTGGAAAAAATTTTATGTTCGTTCCTGTACATATTTTCTTGCTGTCAGTCCATGCCCGCCCATCTGGCAACATTAGACAAATTTTCACGTCCGTTCCTGTTTATCTTTTTATGTTGTCTGCCCAATTTCCGTCCAAGTTTATCCATTGTTCGTCCACGACCATCCATTGGGCAAAATTTCCATGCCCATTCTTTTCCATCTTTTGTCTTTGTCAGTCCAATGTCCGACAGTGCAACCCTGAAAATGTCTGTTCTCAGCTAAAATTAATTAAGAGTTTGTATGTGCCGGATAAAAATCTTCATCCACAGGAGGAGATGTTCGATCTAAATCCAAGGTTTCAATATTTATTGGATTACTCTATTCTGATGACTGACATTTTTAAATGCTTTGAAATTCATCGTGAATAATAAAGGCAGCCAACGCTGATTTCTCATCTACATCCTCAAAAGTAACCATCGTAACTTGCAGCAGTATAGATTGTACTTATTTCTTGCAATAATAATGTGAAAACATGTCTGAATAACTTATCAAGCACTCAAACTTACGCCAATTTCCCCCATTGTACTATTTTGAAATAGCCTAAGCGTCCTCAGACTATACCTGTGTTGCCATGTTATTTAAGATTTTTTCACTTATCCACGTTTTCACATTATTACTGCAAGAGTTTAGTGCAATCAATTTATTTATATTTATACTGTACGTTATAAATGACAAAGTTAATTTATTTGCCTATGGAACAAAGAAAAAGTCAAAACTCAAGGTGGTGTGGAGCTAACTCTTCATACTATAGCGAAACATTCAAGGCCACTCCCAAAAACAAAAAACCCAAAAATCGTGGCCGCGTGACAAGGCTAATGTGCCATGCTTACGACAATGTGAACTCACTAACTAACTTCTGATTTAACTGAACATAATTTCCAATGCCCGTCCAACGAAACCCATTCGTTTAAATTTTTTCTGCACGTCTTTCAAAAGATTTTGTCCTTCCGTCCGTTCCCTTCCTGTCCATCAAAAAGATTTGTCCGTCTGTCAATGACTGTCAAGTACAGATTTTCTGTCGAACTGTGCCATGAAAATGGACGTTTACGGGCGGACTGATGGTAATCTCGTTCGCCATACATCTGTGGCCAGAACCGAACACAATACTAGTATTGGCACATAGAGATTTGTCATAACACCTGCTTTTTAAAGGCTGTTTTTAAGGGTTTATGAAACCTTATTTTCTGTTTTAAAATTTTAATATTCTAAAATGACCATTAATTATTGATAATGCCCATAAACCCATCATTTGAATTGGCAGGCTTATTTGTTTCCATAGTATATTGTGTCACTTATGTTTTCCTATTTTAAATGTTGGACCACTTACACACTGTTTGCTTGCTTGAATAAGCAAATAAATCAATCATTGAAGTTTTCAACTGAATATCTTTAAGAATGGCAGCTATTAGATGTCTTGTTTATGGTGCCAACAGATTAAAAGGCTGCCAGATCTTCTAGCTTGCTTTTGGAGATGGTTTGGTTGTCCCAGCACCTTGTGTTCATATAATGTTATGGCTCGTGAAGCAAAAATACACTTTATTCTTCTGTTCAGCGGACTTACTTTACTCATTATAAAAGCTGATGGAGGTATGTTTGTAACTCTATATCTGACTTTGTTAATCATATTTTATTTTTTATTATTTTCTTTCATTATTATTAGTTTATTATCATTATTCTATGATCCTATTTTATCTTATTATTTTATTAGCATGCCGTGAAAGAAACTACATTTATCTTCATTGCCAGTAACATGTCCACACTCCACAGATCCATCAATCTGCGAACATTTATTATTTTACTTTACCAAGGAGGAGCTTGATGTGGTCGGAATTTAATGTAGGAAGCTATTAAAAACTGGATGTCCCTAAAATTTCATCAAATTCTATATAACTCAAAGATAACTTATGTAGGCTTTTATCTAAACATTGGCATGTCACGGGCAAAAAACCTCCAGGGTATGAAATCAATGAACCAGCTAGAAAAATTCCTATCCACTGTGTTACAACTTAGAAATGAGGACATCATCATTTTAGCTGATCAACTCACCCCCTGATTTTGACAATCAGTTTCTGCTAACGGTATGCCTATGACGTGACAATGCTGACATTGACGCCTCATTTTGTTTTCTTGTGAACAAACTGATGTTGTTTGTGGCAGCCTATGATTTTGACTATGTAAATCAATTTTAACTTAGCTAAGGGATGCCGCAGACAAGGTTCTTATCCATGAACCCTTACCCTTCATGTTTTGGGTATAATTTGGAATGACAGTGTGTGCTTGATGGGCATAGACAGGTTCTCAAACATGTTGTATGAGCCTGAAACGAAGTGTTCCTGCTCATAAGACAATACTCAATGATTCTTTTCTCCCCAACTACATTTTATAGTTTCATCGGAAAGATGGTTAAGGAAGTATTCATGTGCTATGTCAGGTATGGAGTCGGGACCTGTACCTACAGGTTCAGGATGATAGACAAGGCTACTAACAATAGATACTACCCTGGTATTACACCTCAGCCAGTTATCTACCCATGTAATAAGACAGACGACTACTGGATAGACTGGGATCCCCATCAGCTTACCTTCAATCTTTCAGCACCGACCCCTTACCTCCTATCAAGAGGTAAATGATAAAACCCAATGCTATACCTGCTGTAAAGATCATATGTTTTTGTGACCACATGCTTTCTCGTATCATTGTATACTTGTAAACCATACTTCTCCAATTATGTTGCAATTACTACCAACTAATCATCATTGTATGCTAAGGCATATTTCTCTGTGGATAGAAACCTTCATTGTTTATTCATATTCGAGATGTGATAATGTCATGAGCAGGATTTACTGCCTAGTTTAACTTCCAGGAAAGAATTTCTGTGATTTTAACATAGGCATAAACTGCACATCAAATGAGCATCACAATGCTCATTCTTGTGACAAAGCTTTCGATGGAAATACCCTTACATTCTACCACAGTGCAGGAGGTTTACCTGATCCCTGGGTGAGAGGTGACTTTGGCCAAGTCTACACTATAACAAGAGCTGAGTTCATCAACAGGGCGTCGTATGGCGATGGGTATTGTCTATTACAATGTATTACTTTTACACTCATGAAACACAAAAATTGGTTTTTAAGATTTTAATGTGTAAATGTGATTATTCATATACAGCCTAGAGCGTTGGATTCATAGTTTGATGAGAGGATCGGGTAGAAAGAAAACATTGCAGTATTTTTACAGGCGCAACCCATTCATTGAAACTACACAATAATTGAATTTTATAATAACTGTATTTTTTTAGTGATGAATGTATTTAATTGACAACTGTAGGACAATCACAATAAAGAGACTGAATGTGGAAAAAATCTACTAACCATACTTGTATTAGGATTGAGAGTGATGCCTTTGAGTTGCATGTTGAAGGTTAAAGCTAGCTAATCAATGTGTCACATATTGCTGAAATGCCATCTAAGAAATAAGATACCACGCCTTGATTGCTATTTGTAACTCCTGACTATTTTAATCGTTTCCCTCCAAAAGAATATTGTCAAATCATTTTCCGATAATTTTTGGACACTTTTAGATCTGATTCGGTGTCCTCGTTCTCTGAAGATGAGATCTATTTTATAGGGAGGACCACCAATCTTCATTTCTCCGTGGCTGTTACGGAGGCTGACTTTGATGACTACAACGCCACCCTTTGTTATGAATACCCTGGACCTGCTATGGTTGATAGTCAGCAGGAGATGATGAACTGTTCTACACCAATGACAGGGCAATTTGTTCAACTCATGCTAAAAAATCAAAATCTGTACTTTAACTTTGCGGTTCTTGATGTCTACGGGTACTAGCAGACACTGATCTGATCTCCCAATCCTCGAACCGAGACAAATTTGATTGTAACAACAGTACTTATTTAGGTATTGAAAATAATTGTTGTCTTTCAATCAAGTCCTGAGGTAGCAATACTCTGTTAAGCAGCAGTTTTGTTTGCGACGGAGAGATGCTGCTGCTTCTCGACCATCATTAACTACTTTCCTTTTATTATGACCAACTAAGGTTTTTGTCCGATATGATATTGACATTTTTATAGATTTTACACGTTATTTTAAGAACTATTGCTTATCATCTCCTTTTCATAAAGTGAAAATGCCACTACCACTTTTAAAATAGCTATTCCAATATTTATAAAAGCAAACACAAGAAGGTGAAAATTGGATAAAGTATTTGGAACTTACAGTTTTGTACCTTTTTTAAGTAAGCTATTCTTCATAGGATACAGCCAAATGCCATCACTAATTTTATTACAGTGCTGATATTTATCATCAACACATTTTTTGTGACGCTTAAAGGACACACAAGGAATTTGATATCAATGTTGATAATGCTTAGCGAATTCCTCTGTGTTTATACCATTAGCAGTCACTAAATGAATATATCATAATATATATAAAATGAGCAAACTCAGTTATTTTCATGAATTATATATATTGGCATGTTGTCTTTGAAAGACATACTTGTATTTCTTGGTGAAACGTTTTGCTAATCATATTTCAATTGCTGTGAAAATATTTGTCATTTGCTAAAATTTTCCAAACAACACCAACAAACCACCAACAAGCCACCAACAAATCACAACACATTATATAGTTCACTGATTTCGCTCAGCAACATGAAGGCAATTTATTGTGGGAGTAGACCCATAATTTCGAATTTTGGATTTGATGGCACCTGATTTCCTTTTGGAAGCATTATTAGACCTAGCTCTTAAACTTTTTTTGGAGAGAAACTTCTATTACATTATTACAGCGATCAACTAAGACAAAAAATACTACAATTTTTAACTCTCTACCAATACAGATACGCTCAGCACCCAATTTTACCCTTTTTAAAAAACTACTATCAAAACACATTAAATCTTATCAATTGCATCAAATATAGGCTGTGCCCCAGGTGTGTAATGACCATACTGTATATCATGATTAAATTTGCCAATGGTAAATGAGGCAATTTCTTATGAAATTTTGTGAAATTCACAAAGTAAAATCTGATTGCATGTTTATTATTCAGATTTATTTTGATTATCACACAAGGAAACCAAACTTTGGCTATCTGACGCGTTATGGCTTCTTACCAATTGTTAATTGTTTGATTCTGTAAATAAGGGATTCGTTGTCTACTGTAAATTACACTGAGCTATATCCAATATAAAAAAAAAACATGAATTTCGGCGCTACTATTTGAACAGCATTTATGAAAGTCGAATATATCATGGCATCCTTTCACCAGGTGGGCATAACATAAATATTTTCAAGCTGCTGTAGCTTAGCCCTTGTATAAGTGGAAATTGATATTAGTTGTACTTAGCATATTCCTATAAAATGAAAACTGGCATAAATGGAAAAGTGAGGATTCTGTGCCGGTTCGGTTGCGAGTTCCAATCAAGCAGGTGCGTTGCAGGTCAATGTCTTTTAGCACTCAATTAGGCTGGGCGATAGATGTTTTGTTGAGCATGCTGTTGGAGGCCAGAGTGGGTGTTGCGGTGGTCTGTCTGGCATAGCTCCGCTGCACGGGGTTCGCCAGCAGTAGTTGTCAGGGTTGTGTTGTCTGCGTGTCTGTCATCTGTCGATAGAACTGGAACTGCTGGTTGCACTGAATACCATCCATATTTGAGAGGTAACTTCTAGTTGCTACGGCAGCCTCCAATTGTCCAAATTCATCCCTGAATCATTACATGTAGTTTGATCTGGACGGATTATACAGGAAATTCATGGACTATCGATAATATCTGACTCACGTCATAGTCATAGTCAATGATCAGCTCATGTCTATAATGGCTATGGTTTGCTGTTGGCCTTAATATCACTACAGAAAACGATGATCAATCCTTTTCAAAAATACTAGCTATGGGTTTGAATTGACACATTATGTATATTAATTATCATAATAATAAACACTTTCAATGTTGCAAGCTACCTTAGTGGATTATAAAACTTGGCTTTTGTTGGTCATTTACATGGAACTTGATGATTTCAGCTTACACCTCATATAATAATGATCCATTCTATACCACAATGTTTGCTACTAGTTTACAATGAGGATAAATAATGATAATAAAATTGATATACACACGGAAAGGGTCGTTTTCGTGGATCATGTTATTATGAATGGTTGGATTGCAGCTTGTTTGATTTCAGATTTATCTGAGGATTTCTTGTAACGCCTCAAATAATTGTACAAAATATCAGTTGAGACCATAGATATCATTATGGTTGTAACAGTTTCTCTGCAATAATCCATCCTCTCCACCAAGCAGATACTTCATGGTATGAATAAAGGTGTATTTATAAAGAGGCATCCAGTGTACAATCTTACAATGTCATAGCTAATAATGGAGAAACAACGTGGAGTCGTGGACCGGTAGTGTCTTATGACAACACATCCTTTGAAGTTGACATTTGGCAGTCATTTGAAGTTGAACACATAGAGATAGAAGATATACGCCTGATACAGGGACACTCTTGGATGGCGAGCTATTCTGCTTGTCTCCAGGCAAAACTGCCAACAGTAACATTTATACTTGATAACAAATTTTCAACATAAAACTGTCTTGATTTGGTGTGTGGTAAAGGTATAAAGTTACTGTAATGATATTTGGATTAGTTGTGAGTGAATGATGTGAAGGGAGAGGTAGGGTATCCAAACATATCAAAGTCCACCTGATAAAATATTGCAAAGCGCTCAATCAGTGATTGATCTTGTATTGTTTTATAGTAGGTCGTATAGTTTTGCGATAACTTCTTTTCTTCCACAGTCCGAATTGTTTTTCTTCTCACTTGGCTCATCACACTCTCTGCGTTTTCTAAGCCGGCTATATGCAGAACATACTTTGACTCAGCTGTCATATTTTCCAATGAAACTGTATGATAAATTGAAGCAAAGTTGATCGGTCAATGCCAACTGAGGTGTATTTAAGTGCAACAGCATTTTTCTTGTGACCTTGTGCATTGCATCATATTTTATGTCATACCACATGTATGTACTCAATATGAAAGAGTGGGTTGATCATCTGCACATATATTAATCATAATCAATGTCTCATTTAGCAATTCTGAATGCTCCTTTGTTCAAGGGAACTTACTGAAGTCAGTATAAGGATTGTCACAAATAGCACATCTACGGAATATTGGTTCCCAATGTCTGTTATAGATGCCACCCTCCATTTGTAGAACTGCACATTTGAGAAACTCTTCAAATGTAAGCATACGTCCATTTTGAGGTCTCACTTGGGTGCGGCATTTGCGTTGAAATTTCTGTCTCTCGTGACCAGCTAAAGAATATCAAAGATCTAAGTACAGATTTACAGTGTCAAGGATTCGAGCACAAAAGTATGAAAGAAGCGGGAAACTTTTGTCAACATTTGCAGGTGCCATATTAGACTTGTCACAAGCGAGTTAGATTAGACGGCTATTAGGGCTGCTTGAAATAGAAGGGTAATACCAGTTGCAGTATCTTGATAAAAGGGAAGCGGGTGAAAGTTGCCTGAGGGGTTGAGGCTATTATATCTTTCCAAGCTTGCTGTTTGTGTGTAGTCAATGGACTGGACTTTCAACATATACTCCTGCTGCAAAGACCTGCTAATCACGGATTTATCAGCCAGCTGTAAAGTAGCTTTATGATGAATAAACAACTTATTTACCACGGAGCTGTTTTTGTATATATACACTGACTAGTCGATGCCATGGATTCCTGATTATAACTATTGTCCTCCAAGCCTGTCCGGGGTCGAGCAGGAATTTTCCCTGAAAAATGAAATAGAAGCGATAAAATATATTCCTGTCACAGTCTAAGAAAGCAGGGATAAGCAGGAAACCAAACAATTTTTATAAGCTTTCAAGCAAATTAAAACTTCCTTGCTCAAACCAATTAGAAGTTAGAGCAGATAGGGGCCCAACGACAAAATCTAGCATATGGTATTTCTGAGAAAATGAGCTTCAAAGTTTCCAATTTATCAATCAAGCTATCATTCAGTCAACCAATCTAGCCAAAAATAGGATGGCTTCCATTCATTTTCTGATCAATCTGATTGCTGATTCTGAAAGATCACATCTTATTGGAACTAGTAGATGGTTTCCTCAAAATTAGGAAACTTAACTTCAACTTCTCATATAAACAATTGGATAATCCTTACTTATCGCTGCCTTCTGAGACTGCGACACATTTATGTTAACAAAACAATAATCTCAATTACTTTCCTTCTGTCAGCCACCCAAGCAGAAGTACAAACACTTATTTACAAAACTTTTTTTACATCTGGTAGTTTTTGGTTGCAACCTTGTGCATAAAGCAACAGTGATTTTTCCTTAAAACAAAATTTGAGAATTACCGTATTCACCAGATTGGAAAAGTATGACTCCACCGTAGTCATTCTGTATGTGTATTTGTGATTCAAATTTTCTGAATCCAAACTTATATTTCTTATTTTCTTTAACATATGTTTCCAGAAAGTGCTAGCAGCTTTAGGTGTGTAACAGACACCCAAGTGATGTGGTATAGAGATCCCCATTCTTCTCTAGAAAGAGACAGCAGGTTATGATGGAAACCATATCCTATGAGACTACATTAAATTACATATAACTCAGAGTCAGAGGGATTTGTGCGTAAATAAAAGCAGAATTGAATGAGTTTAACGGCTCTTCATGTCAAATCAGAGACTGGTCTGTGGCCTAGCCGAGACACCATTTTGGTCCGAGACTACATCGAGTATGATCCAATTTATAGTGTATACATATTGAGATAGGGTCGCTATTCAACAAAAAAAGTCAGAACATAATCTTTCAGTCTGTTGGGATTCTGTTTCCCATCAAAGAAACTGCAAAACAGTCTATTATCGAAATCTTTGTACCGCTTAATCTCACACTCATCTACTTATCCAACTGCCCACCCTTCCATCCCCCGCCCACCACCCAATTGCTAAACTCTTGCTAAGAAAGTGATTATGTTAACAATATAATATTTTCTTATTAATGTTACTCAAGTTAGCGCAATAGTTTTATACCATACGTCTCTGCAAATATGACCTTTTCTATCACACTCATAGACAATATCCATGACTCGCCGAATTTCAACTCTTCTCTTCTCACAAACCGACCTAAAAAATTAATATGATTTAACTGGTGCACATACTTAACGTCTTCGCAGAACAACTATCTGCTTCAAATAATTAGACAAACATGTATAGCACTATGCTTCCCATTCTCATTATTAGTTTTAGTTGACATTCAAATTTAGACACCATTTGGCTTTTGAATGACAATGTTTAATGTGAGAATGTCTCTGGTACAGTCTTTATGGCCTTTATTAATAT
Organism: Membranipora membranacea; assembly: GCA_914767715.1. Taxonomy (NCBI): domain Eukaryota; kingdom Metazoa; phylum Bryozoa; class Gymnolaemata; order Cheilostomatida; family Membraniporidae; genus Membranipora; species Membranipora membranacea. The sequence goes on along the minus strand of OU612072.1, from coordinate 7,787,942 downwards.
GGTACTGCTGCCTCACAGCTGTCTATGGAAGACAAAGGCTAGGGGAGAAAACCCTAACAGGAAACAGCAATTGCCTGTGGCAGCATTCAGGAGCGGAGATAAACAATCTTATCTACCGGTCAGCCACTGCAGCTAGGCAGGGTTGCCAGCATGTCTCAACAAGTTCTTGCCCGTTTGATAACATCCCTGCTTTGCCGAGAGAGTGATTCTGGTAATGCAAAGGCCAGTCCTCACTTAATCATTTGCATGCAGTTTTATGATATGGAAAAACAGATGAACACTAATACCGGCTCGAACGTCGCCCGGGTCAACAAGGTTTTTTCGCTGGCTTGCTCCCGCTCCAGTGGCCAGCAAAAAGTAAGCAAGGAAGCAAGGAAATTCTAGACTAGCTGAGTGGAACGTTAGAACTCTGCTCGACAGAGATGGCTCCAAGAGACCGGAGCGTCAGGCAGCGCTAGTGGCCAAAGAGCTGAGTAGATATGACATTGACATCGCAGCCCTATGCGGTTGGCTCTCCATGATAACATAGTGGACCACAGCTACACATTTTTCTGGAGCGGAAAAGGGGAACAAGAGAGGAAGAAGGCAGGAGTTGGCTTTGCTATAAAGAACTCTGTAGGCAAACAACTGGAGCAAGAACCAACACCTATCAACGACAGTTTGATGACTATGAGACTTCCCCTGCAGAAATATGCCTACGCCACCATCATCAGCGCATATGGATGGATGGATTTATTACTATCATAGACAAAAATTTGTCACGAAATACGTTGTTAATACTGACAAGAAAGAAAAACATGGAAAAAATCAGATCTCTGTTGTATAAAAAGGTTTTTAGAATAGTATATTATTAAGTGTATGTATGAGATGTCTTAAAAAGCTGTCTCTACCCAATGCACCCCGATATTTAACGGTACGGTAGCGACCTGAGGGGCATTTAGTTAGAAAGTCATTGATAAAGTGCTCTTCATCGTGTATGTACTGTAGTCCAAGTGTCTCGATCTGGTTGGCCACCAGAGCATCTATATCAGGGTGCTCAATCCCTAACTTGGCGGCATCTTTAAATATTTTGCGTAAGGACTTCTTGTCGCTTGCATGGATGCTTGTAAAAAGTATGGGGAGACAGTAAGTGATGAGGGCTACAATAAAACTCTTGAATAACATATGAGAAAGGGGCTTTGAGCTATAGTATACAAAATTTTTCACAATATACATGCGTTGAGATGCAGTAGTCACTATGGATTGCACATGATCATGATAGCGGAGTTTATCGTCAACAGTAACACCAAGGTATTTTACTTTGTCACAAAAATCAACTTCTGTGCCGTTAAGGATAAGAGTAGGGGTAATGGGCCTAACAAGCTGAGTAGAAAACATCTTTCTTGAGTCTTGGAGGCGTTTAAAAATAGGTTTAAATCACAACATTGCTTTGAAATTCTACTAATCTCATCAAGATAGGCACTAAGATCTGATTGATTTGATATGCATCCAATTATACAGGTGTCGTCTGCGTATTTAATGACAGTAATATTGCTCAAGTCTGAGGTAATCCTATTGGTATATATTGAAAACAAAAGTGGAGATAAACAGCAACCCTGGGGAGTTCCAGTGTTGGTTATGATGGGTTTTGAGATATTGCCATCTACTATGCCCCCACCATGACAAACCCGGACGAGGCAAAAGAGCTGTTCTATGAACAGCTGAGAGAAGTAATGAGACAAGTCCCAACCAACGATAAACTGATCATAGCCAGAGATGTCAATGCCAGGGTTGGCAGCGAAGTCGAAAGCTGGCCTTGGGTGATGGGTCATCATGGCATAGGCCAGTGCAACTCAAACAGTGAACTCCTTCTGGCAATCTGCTCTGAGTATAACGAGAGCAAAACCCAGGATAGGTTTGTAGAAAAGGATGAAAAGCTGAACATCTTGCTTGAAGAAAGAAACAAGGCAAAGGCAAGGCACCTGCAGACAAACACTTGGGCAAACAAAGCAAAACTAGTGGAGGTGAGAAGAAAGCTACAGCAGTACACAAGAGAGCTAAAGTCTAAGTGGTGGGAGGAGAAAGCAGAAGGATAACAGCTTGCTGCGGACATGAATGATATGAAATAATTTTACAGTGGGCTGAGAGAGGTTTATGGGCCACAAAAGAGGGAAACGGCACCACTAACTGCTCTTGATGGTGAGGCTCTGCTGAAGGAAAATGATGAAATACTGAACAGGTTTGCTGAACATTTCGACCAACTGCTAAACATCCAGGGTAATGTAGACTATGCAGCTCTCAACACCGTAGCTGACAGTCCCAATGTCACTGACCTGGATTATGAACCGGTCTATGAGGAACTTGTGAGGGCCATAAATTCAACAATGGAAAACAAGGCTCCTGGAAGATGTGGCCTACCTGTCGAAGTATGGAAACATGGCGGAAATAGGCTGAGAGAAAGACTCTTTGAGCTGATAGTGAACATCTGGAAGAGAGAGCAAATGCCTCAAGAATGGAAAGACGCCAATAAAACAGCAATATTCAAGAAAGGAAGCAGAAGAGACTGCGGGAACTATCGAGGAATCTCCCTTCTGTCGATTGATGGCAAAATAATGGCCCGTATAATCCTCAACAAAATAAATTGTAAGATTACACCGAACAACCTACCAGAGACCCGGTGCAGCTTTAGAAATGGAAAAAGCACCATGGACATGGTCTTTAGTCTGAGGCAAATCCAGAATAAGTGCACGGAGCAAAACATGCCCCTCTATGCTGTTTTCATTGACTTTTCCAAAGCCTTTGACACAGTATCAAGAGATGACTTTTGGTGCGTACTGGGGAAGATTGGCTTGACAGAGAAGGTTATCAATCTGATAAAGGCTGTACATGATGGTATTCAAGCACAAGTCGCTGGCCTTTCGAAAAGTTTTACTATGACAAATGGAGTCAAGCAAGGATGTGTGCTAGCCTCAACGCTTTTCTCGATGAACCTGTCTGCTATGCTTGAAATAGCATTCGAAGACTCAAGAGAAGGCATTTATATACAGAAGCGCCACGATGCAGACCTTTTCAATGTGTCCCAATTCAAAGGCAAAACCCTTACCAAGAAAAACTTGGTGAGAGAGATGCTATTCGCAGATGACAGTGCAGTGGTGGCCCACAGCGCCGAGGACATCCAGAAGCTGATCGATAGTTTCCCCAAAGCAGCGGCACAGTTCAGCTTGAAGATCAACATATACCAGCCGGTGAAGCTCCTCCGCTCCCCACCAAACCCTGAAGCCATAATCATTGATCATGATCCTCTTGTTCGATGCACAGACTTCAGGTACCTCAGAAGTACAGTCTCAAACAACGCTCGGATAGATAAGGAGATCAGAAACAGAATAGGTATAGCGAGTGGTGCTTTTGGAAAACTTCAGAATCGGCTCTGGAAGAATAGGCATGTTACTATCAAGGTAAAGTGCAAAGTCTATAGAGCGGTTGTATTGTCTTCCCTCCTAAATGGAGCAGAAAAGTGGACCATCTATAGTACCCAGATGAAAAAACTCAGTGCATTCATGATGAAGCAATTGCAAACCATAATGAATGTGACATGGAGGGATAAAATAACAAATTTAGAGATACTGCGGCGTGCAGGACTCCCTTCCATGACAGACATCTTGATAGAGAAAAACCTCAGATGGCTAGGACATGTGCACCGGATGGATGATGAGAGGTTACCAGGACAACTACTGTATTCTAAGCTCTGTGAAGGAAAGCGAAATCTAGGCAGACCCAGACTCAGGTTCAAGGATGTAGCAAAGTGAAACCTGAAAGTGCGTGAAATCAACTCTGACCTGTGGCAGCAGATGGCAAGAGACCGACCTGCCTGGAGAAGTGTCATCAAATCTAAAACCTAATCATGAAACAGTCATTGCCGAATCGACTGACTGCAAAGAGAGAGAGAGACAGTTTCACAACAAAAGCCTCTGAATAGAAAATAATCATATACCATATAACTATCATTTAATTATTTAATCATAATACTCATATAATCATTTAATCATGTAATCATGTAATATGTAACAATCATAACAATCTCGCAACTTCTACAGTAAGTGATAGAATACAAATCAATCAATCAACCAACCAACCAACCAGCCAGCCAGCCAGCCAGCCAGCCAGCCAGCCAGCCAGCCAGCCAGCCAGCCAGCCAGCCAGCCAGCCATATAACAATGATACAGGCCTTACATTACTCTCTGCCTTCTCTGTGTTAGAAGCAGCCCAATATCTGTCTGATTGTACCAATCTGGAACCCATCCTTCACTCCTAGTCCTGGTCACATTTCTCAAATCCCTAGTGATATTTTCATGTTGGCCTGATACCAGCAGAACATTCTGCAATAAAGGTCTAACCTTATAGAAGTATTTGGAAGTCACGACAGTCAAAACTACAATGAGGCAGATGACAGGGAAAAACTTTTTATATCCAGTGCCTGGCTGTGAATAGTTTTGAACTCCATCCCGATAAAGATTAGACATGATAAACTTTCCTTTCTTCTGTTGGTAAACTGTAAAGCAGTGCTCATTTATCCTGTGCTCTCTTGATCGTTATGAATGACTTGCGCTGATTTCAACTCAACTCAAACTTCTCTGCCTATTTTATTGTTGCGCATCATGTTAAACAACTTATCAACTCATTGCTCATAGTGTGCAACAGGCATCAATGTGTGAAGTTTTACACAAAGCAATCTCACACAATAAAGCTGATTCGATCTTTTTTGCTCAAACTGTAATCAAGTTATCATTGGCTCAAAGCAGTTGCACTGTCTTTACTGCTGTTCCAACTTTGAAAATTATGAAATAATTCATGTTATTTTTTGTTAGGAGGAATCTGACGAGTATCATAGGTTGATGTAGAAGACAAAAGTGAAAGAGAAAATAATTGGTACGACAAATCATTCCAGCATTGATTCCAGTCCTTGGCTGATAGATTATTGAACCTGTAAGTTTTATTGCATCTTAAAAAGTTTTCTGAGAGTTTCTGAGGTGCTGCCACTTTTGGCTGTATGAGGTACAGAGTTATATGACATATGAATTATTGATCCAATTCAAAGACACACATGTTGTTAGAGCTGGTCTGGAAGACACTATGAGTCTTGTGTTTTGAATGTATATGTGACTCTTACAATGAAACACACCATTGATCAGTTAAGCGTTAATAGAATGTGCAACGGCATCTCTCTACTGATCCCTGCTGACGACTTATCCAGCTATATAGCTGTGATTACTGCTGCTAGAATCAGCATAAATATGGCACACTACAACTCCTTGGCTTCAGGGTTTTCTACAAACAGGATGTTTGTGGATTTCAAAAAAACTTTCGACTGCCTCGACTAGGGGTGGAACGGATCAGGGTTGGGCAACCTCGGATCGGATATCGGATCGGTCTATAAATTCAACCTCGGATCGGATCCGGACCCGGATAACGCGTAAAAACGCTAAATTTACCAGTCACAGCAGCTCTTCTTTTGCACCATAATATACAATTAAGGTCATTGAATACTTGGATAAACACTGTCAACAATCTCTTCCCTGCAACCATACCCTAATTCAAATGTGCACATATCAGCTTGGATATAATTCTTTACAGGAGCAACTTATCACTCAAACAGCGCAAGGATCACACAAACAGATTATTTGAAAAGATCATTTAATGAGTTCTAAGATCTCTTGACAACGAGAATTTGTGCATAGGCACTCAATTTGCCAGGATCACTCACACCCCGATGTTAAAAATCACTGAGTTTGAACAAACTCCCTGCTCCTATGTCCCAACAGGGAGGTATATCCCACCCTCCCTGGTCCCAAACTCTCTGTTGTGATTAGGGATAGGAATTGTCCTCCTACTTTGAAAAAGCAGAAGAGGAAAATTACTTTGTTCATCAACCTAGACAATTTGTTACAAAATTTTGTCTTATGTCACAACGACCGGAGTAAAGATGCTTTCTATCAATTTCAGCAGAAATAACACATCCATCAAATTTAATCAGCAACAATATAGATAGCTATGAAAATGAGATAGGTATTAAATGCCTACTGATCACCACTGAGCGCATTCAGCCACACTCAATTATCTTATCTGAACTACAAATTAATGACTATCATACTTCCTCCCTTGTCATTTTCAGTGAGATAAATGATGCTAAGTAAGTGTTGATTAAAAACGCATCATCTCGGATCAGACATAACACATATCCGACTTTGTTTGTGGTTGGATCCAAGGTCAAATATCCGAAATTCAACTCCATCCTCAAGAGGTCGTTCCACCCCTAGCGTCGACCATAAAATTCTTCTGAGAAAAATTGACAATGTACAGTCTAACAACAAACTGCACTCTCTCATCTCGGGCACACTCTGTATCCATACGACAAGGTGCAGGAAGTGCAAAGATTCTCCAAATAGACATTGGTGTCCCCAAGGCTCAATTCTGGCACCAAGTTTATTCCTCATACACGTCAATGATCTATTATCCTACACATTACATTCCAAGGCATTTGCCTACGCTGATGACACAGTTTTCCTGTCAAAATCTGACAACTTTGATACACTCAATGATTTATGTGATGCTGATCTTCACTTGATAGAAAGTTGGTGTAGGAATAATTGGATGTTGTTAAACATGAGAAAAATCTCACTATATGCTTGCACAACCCTCTCTTAGAGCCACATGGCTAGATTTAGATCAAAAAATTAAAAACAAAAACTTAATCGAAATGTCAATACCAAACTCTTTGGTTTTACTTTGAACGAGTCATTGACATGGGATGATCATGTAGACCAGATTTGCACCAAAATAAACAAAAGTTTGGCATTATTCCAGAAATGCAGGGCATTCCTAGAGAGTATATCATCTCGTAACTTTTATTTACAGTATGTCTTTTGACATATGATATATGGTATTCGCATATATGGCAACCTATCACCACAATATATTCTTGAAAGAATATATTTGCTCCAAAAGAGGGCCTTCCGCCTCATAGCAAATGTCAACCACATCCCGTATCATCTCATCCATACAAGAGATTTACATACATCTCTTGGTCTGATTTCTTTTCCTCTCCTTGCTGGTCATTTCACCTGTATATTTTGCATTTGATTCGATATCAGATCAAACCAATATATGACTCAGAGTTGATATACATCCTCCAAACGGAACTAAAACATATCTATAGATCTCATATGGATTGGAACTTTTCTATTGCAGGCTGCAGGGTGACAGAACAACAACCATGATTTTTAAGAGGGATTTTTATCTTTGCTTTTTGAATACCTTTTTGGTTTTTTGAAGGCATGCATACACAAGGAATGCCATGACCAGGATCCTTTTGTGATACATATTATCATATGTTTAGAACAAAGCCAATGCAATAGGTAATGCCATTAACAAAGGCAAAAATGCCACTAGAATTATTGGAAAAGTGACCAACAGAGACAGTTGGTGGTAAACAATACGGGGCAGTACCTCACACGGCTTCACACTGTCAAGGTTTCTTACTAATCAAATTGCCCCAACCCGTCAGGTTTCCTACCACTATGGTTTCCTCAGCGGGTTTAAGAAGTAGACAGTTAAGGTTAAGTCAATTTAAGCCAGATGTAAATAACGCCAGCTACAATTGTCAACGGCACGTACCAGCATCTCAATGAAGTATTGAAAGCCACAACCTACAGGCAAAGGGTCATGAACGCTTTAGAATGACCAGCTATTTAAAAACCATAACCTTGAAATAGCACTCTGGTTTTTGTATATGAAAGGTTGAGCATCAGAACTCATTTGATAATTATCAGTTGGTCTCTAGGAGTAAACTGTTCTACCTCACGCAACCAAAACCTCACACTGATAGGTTAGTTTCTTTGCATACATGATCAAGCATTATGACTTTTCAAAGTCTAAATTCTAAACAAAAAAAATTGAAGTTCATAGTGGACAATATTCTGTATAGTTTATCTATTATTCACTCCGGTGGGTCAAAAGTAAGGGCAGACCTCCTGCTCCGGAAGCATACTCCTAGTTCATACCTTATAATTTAATTAATTTGTATTGCAATCTTTGACAACTGAATATCATTCATGATTATTTCTGGTTGATAAGTCCCACTTAACTCTAACCAAAGTCACCCCTACTTTTTTAAAACATAAACTAATTTGCAACTTGAATCTATAGACAGTCACATAGTCCATGCTACATCTAGAAGTGTGTCTGAGGAGATGCAGGAAGTGAAACCCTACTGACATGTTAGCACCTGTTTTGAACGAGTTTAGATGAATGTGGTTACGCCTAATGTGAATGCTAGTAGAGATTGTGAGTATGAGGAATTTTATGTATTACATTTGCTAGTTGCCTTCTGGTGCACAATAGAAGACAACTACAAAGTATCACGGATATGTTAACAGTATGAATGAGAAGCCCCAGTTCATACATGAATGAACATGGATGATTTGAGAGAGTGAGTAAAGTATTAATAGCAAGTGAAGAGCTTAGCTCGGGGACTCTTGATCCACCAAGAGAACTGAGCACATCAAAAAACATTACTTGGAGCTGAAATATGTGGCAGCAGCACACAGATATCTAGCCACATATTCAGTATTAGATAGTATTATAACTAACAGAAAAACAACAAGAAAACAACAAGAAAAAAAACAAGAAAACAACAAGAAAACAACAAGAAAAACATTGCAATCAGCTAAGTAACCAAGATGATTGTGTGATTGTGGCTGCGAGTTTATATCTTGTTCTGTTTATATTGTATATGTTTTTCTATCATGACGTTGTCCCTCACCCATGTTTTTGTCTATCTCTAGGTTCGATATCACCGTAACAGGACAGTTCGATCAGGATTAAATTACTTTGATGGTTGTCGATTCAGAGGTAGAATAGTGTAATTCGGTGAGTTGTATATTTATATGAATTGAGCATTTGCCATTAACTAGTTGTTAGTGTACACCCCAAAGTGCACCATTTCAAGTGCATCACACCTAAGAAGTAATCGATTGATTTTGTGATAAGTTCACTGAATACCAGGTTACCTTATTGGTCTAAATTTACCTGCAGACTGGCCTTCCAAGGCTCTCTCAGTACCAGGCATGACCGCTTTAGGAGCTAACAAGTAATCTGATATGTCCATTTCTTCAAGTGACCGTCTTATGTCAACTTCAATAGTTGAAGTTTCATATAACTGCAGTTCAAGTTGCTCCTCCATGTTTGCCACGACGCTGTTTGATGTACACTGGGTCACTGTGTACAATTTACCTCTGGTTTATGCTATGTCACGTGAATAGGAGAGGTATACACCCGAGGGTGCTGGGGGCTGGAACAGTCAACAATGAAAGCTCCCCCAGTGGGACTCGAACCCACATCTCCTGCGGCACTAGAATGAATATAATATCATGTGTCAAAACCTTTATATTGTTGATCACTATAATATATCTGTAATCTTTGAGGTGGTAGCCAAATTCCACTAATAAAATGGTCAAATGGAATCTATGATACTAAACTCTACTCTAACTTCTGATTAATCACCATTGTTGTTTGATCTCATTAAAATTGTGGAAGCGTAATGTCCCATCTTGATGACATTTAATCCCAATTTTCAAGGTTATATTGCTTTATTGAAAAATTTTGTTCGCTTCATATATTACTTTATGGATTTCCCTTTCCTTTACTCTGACTTTATGACATTCAATTTCTGTTGGTTTGATATATTGTGGAAGTTATAGCGTCAATTAAAAGGTTTTGGCAGCTTTCATTTTTAACTTTGTGAATTACTCTGATTTAGATGACACTCGACCCCACTTATACAATAAGGCCCGATCCGGACCACCCAAATTTTCAGCCTACTACATATAAAGGGGATGGTAATTAAGTCAAGGAAGTCAGTTCTTTTCGTAGAGCCCTCAGGTGCGTTTAACCCACACCAAATCTTTATGGAGTTGATATAATCCATTCTTTATGGGAGTGACAGTGCACTGGAAAATTTTATGGTAGGATATAAACCATTTTTTATTTGCGATCACTGTTGTCCTTTAATTGGGTTTTCATTAAATGAAGTCTGTTTCAACGTCGAAAGAGGCTTCTTGTGCTGGCACGTCCCAGCAATTGGGTTGGCAGTGTGCCCTTGGTTCTAAGGCTCGGCTATTTACTCCAAATTTTAGTAACAGTTAAAGCTATCACCAAGCTTGCTAGTGCTTTTTTCCCCTCATTGTATTCTGACAGCACAGTAACTGATTAGTTCCAGTGTCATATCAATCTCCAGACACACCAGTTGATATTTTTTCTGGTGTTAATGTAAATGTAAAACAGTATTATCAAATGTAATATTTTTACGATTGCTGCTGCCATACATCTAAGACTGTAGTTTAACCGAAGCAGCCGTACTCACTAGCATCGCCTTGTACAGGTACGCTAATGTTTATCTACATCATATTTACATGTTTCTTTTGGTGTTTATTGCATTTATAAGACATAATTGTCTATCTTGGTTGCGTGACATCAAAGTCAAACCTTTACCTATGAATATGTATTTATAATGTTGTGCTACTGGTATCTTAGAACAGTGTAATGTAGTTTAATCCTCTCTTATTTCAGAGGTGTATCTGAACCAGTGCTATATTCAGCGCACATTAATCTGCGTATTGTCGCAGTCAGTAATGAGGTGTGTTAAAATTTATTACTGCTTAACTGTATCATACTTATCTTGTAATTTTCATATGCGATGTCGTATTTTTGTATTATTCTCTGTATTACAAAGTATCACCATTTTCACCATTTTCAATTCAGTTTTTAATCAAGTCATTTTATTGTGTTTGCTAGAAAATACCTATTTATGCATTTTTATGTACGTGGAGTTTTTCCACCATGAAACTCTATGTTTGTCTCGTATCTAATTTGTCACTCTTTTTTATAGTTATTACAGATAATAAAGGACCGGAATGGTACTTAATAAAAGAAACCCATTTATCTACGCCATAACCGCAACTCTAAATGCATCACGGCCGCCACTTAACGCTGTTGGTTATTTGAATAAAAACTTTATGTAACAAAGTTTGAGTCAAAAACATACAGACTGGAAAAATTTGAGTAAATTACCGATCACTTTTTGTGTTCAGTTGCCCTATTCCTGAACAGGAAGGAGTAACTCCCAACAAACTAAACATGGTTGCTAATAAGTAGGGTTGCCCATTCTGCCTTGTCGTTCGGTCTTGGGTGAATTGAATATCAAACAATTCTTTGCAAAGCTCTAATGGTTCTAAATCTTTGGGGCTTCCTGTAAACAGAAACCAAAAGAAGTCTACATTGAGAAAAGAGGAATAAGAAAAATGGCCAAACGTACTTCAATCATTAATTTTGGTCCAAGTTTATGAGCGCAAGAGACTACAAGCAATAAATCCTTTTCATTTTTTATATAATTATCTATCTTTTGAAATCCCTCTTAATTAGTGAAAAATCGGTCTCATGGTATAAACACATATTTGCAAACCCTGTTATATATGCAGGGGCGTTGGGGAGACTACAAGTGTGTGCTTTGTAATTTGACCAAAGCATCTCACCATTTTGGTAGCCTCTGTTGGAACGGTAGGAGGGATAAGTCATGCCATCTCACATAGATGCCTCCATTTCTTACACAACGCTATGGTTACTCAATTACAGCCAGCATGTGTGTACCGATATGGTCTGGTTACCAGTTAGGCGTCTTGAAGACCTGCGAACAGGGGAATGTTCTATACCAGACAAAGATTTCTGATCAAATGCCATATAAACACCAACTGAACCGGTAAACAAGGTGTATTCATCAACTTATTCACTTCTGACATAATTCACATGCATTTGCTTACTACCGATCGACTATAAAGACTGCCCCATGTCAGCTTCAAAGGATTTGATGTCATGAGACATAGCTTTATGCTGTTTATTCATTGTTTGGTAGGATGTTGTTTAAAATCACACTTCATGCATCTTGATAAATACACGGAGAGACTGTTACAACCATATACTTATTGATTAACAATTCTATTAACAAGTCTATGGTTACAACTCATATTTCCCTGTAATTGTTAGAGGTGTCCACCAAATTCCTCAGATAACGCTGAATATTAGCTGCAAACTGATAGCACAGCATAGTGGAATGAATCTGGTCATAAAGTTCCACATAAATGACTAGCCAAAGTCATATTTCTATAATCCACAAGTATGGCTTGCAACATTGACATGATTTTATTATGAATGTTATAATAATTAATAATACATTTATATCAATGTTCAAGGTCAAATGACACATGACAAATAAATAATACAAGTCATGGAGTTTAGTATAACTAATTCTGTTTGTCATTGTATGGAAATTTATTAGTGGAACCTGGCTACCGCCCTTAAGAGCTATTTTAGGTCATGCCTAGGATACTAACTTGAGAACTACTGGTCCGATTTCCTTGATTTTTCATTCTAATTGAAGCTATTCCTTGTTTAGCAATTTCCAAACCCTCAATTGTCTTTAATTTCATTTCTTATATATGTGTCGCCAAATTTTGGGTTTAGACTTCTTTGATCATGTGGATTGAGAAACCCCAAACAAAATTTTGGCGAGTCATGACCTTAAGGCCCTATTAAACAACAATATAATGGGTTTGCAATGGTTTCGCCACATTATTCTGTAATCTCCTGATCGGACCTGTCATTTCACTCGTGACATAGCATAAACTAGAGTGTTGATATACACAGTGACCCACTTTACATCAAACAGCATCATGGCGAACATGGAGAAACTTGGACCTGAATCATACGTAAATGCATCCTTTGAAGTTAACATGGGACAATCGCTTCAAGAAGTGGATATATCCAAAAACACTCCAGCTGACAGAGAGGTCCTGCCTGGTACAGAGAAAAACTTGGAAGGGAAGCTATTCAGCAAGTCTGCAGGTAAAATAAGACCAGAAAGGTTCCCTGGTATCTAGCTAAAATTACACTGAATCAAATGATTACTACTCAATATAAACTATCATATCGCTGGTATTCAAAACAATGTTTTATCTTATCTCTCATTTTTTTGTGCCTGACATACATACAGATTCATAGTAGGATAGTAGGATAAGTCACATTGTAAAAAGTAGGGATAACTTGTTTTGAATTGAGTAAGAGTGATCGACCAGAAAGAATCATGAATGATCTAAGTTTGACATAGATTGCTAAACCAATTGATCAAATCATCGCTGTAGTTCAGTCAATCTGTACAGTTCAGACGAAAAGGTTTCCGTCCATATAAGATCTCAAGACATGATTTAGTCCAACTTCATAGTAAATTAAATGCGCTATCATTGGCAATGGTTAACATATATGATTTTTTTCTTTAAATTATTTCCAGTCCTGCCTCAGATAAGCACACTAATTTTTGACCAAATCTTCCCAGCCACTTACTCATGAAGGGGACTTTTTTGAGTTATGCACAAACTATGGAAAACATATCTTAAAACTATTTTTTGATTTTTCCTGGTTTTAGGGCTGCGCCAATACCAAAATCTCATTCTGCTCATACTGTGTAAGTCATTCACGATCCATTGAACAATGCTTATATACTTTTGGATGTTTACTTCAATTACCAAAAGAATTGGGAATAAGTCTCAATTCGATTTCCTTTCAAATTGTAATGCCAAAGGAAAAAAATATGTTTTGCAATGCTCAGCCCTAATCTTGGGTAAAAATCGCATTTAATTCACTGAGTTAGAAAAATAAACGCATAGTCATCTAGTGGTTCGGTCTTATATTGATGTTGGTTTCCTTCATACTCATGAGTACACCTGAAGTATCCCCAAACAAATACCTATGTGGCTGTGTTGAAATGTCTCTGAAACTAACTACTTTTGCAAGTCTGTAAGGTCTGAGCTTTGGTTGTTTTATGTTTACAGTAGAAAGATGCAAGTACTTCATGTGGCTGATGCTGATGTTGCTTGTAGCATTAGCATTAATAACTCTGATATGGATGCGAAGTCAGCATGGACCGATCAAGATAGGCTCTGCTTAATCATGGAATATCCACATCGACCACCACAGAATGACCTACAGTGTCTCCAAGAACAATGCATTTCATCGCATACTATACTGATCATGGATAACCCCTCTTTGGTCAACCATAATTATAAATTTCGATAGTTCCAAGCATTCAGGAAGACAATTATATGCCTGCTTATCAATCCTGTTTAGTGACGAAGTATTCATATAAAACAGAGTGGTCTCAATGTTGATCCCATGATTGTCACAATTCATATATATATAGATTTTCTATAGAATATACATATATATAATATAATATATATTGATTTTCATGTAGCTTTGTCTGTCTTGTCAGTGTACATAACGCTCTGAAGCAAGGGAGTTTGAATACTGGGTAGTTTATCAGCTATCACAAACATTTTATGCTGCGAAACAAGGACGCATATATTTTTGTCATATAAAAAGCTTGCTACTGGTGTATGGAACTTTATTAAATAATCTCATTAAAGACTTTGTTTGAGGCTGCTCTTTTGTATCACATCTTATTCTCCATATTTTATTCTATCGTGTGAGCGATTTTCAGCTTTAGAATCCAAATATTGAGGAAGTTATGGCCTCTCAAACTTCCAGGGTGATTGCCTTCAATCGGGATTGGGATTAAGCCGGATGTTTCCCCTGGGGTATGTCACAACCATAGACATGTGACATAGACATTATGAGTTATTAGTTAATACACTAATAATCACACAGATAAGATGATGATCAAAATTCAGACCTGGATACCAATAGGCAACGACGCTACCATCACGCCACTCGGACCAACTAGGTTAGCAAGTAGACAATATAGCTGAGTGTTAGCGGGGTCGCCTGCAAAGCCATTTGGACCTGGGTTCGAGACCCATACTTGCCAAGTAATCTAAATTCAAAAGTGGGTGATTTCTATTTACAGCGATACTGCATCGCACAGCAGTGCTTCGAGGGTGCGAAGCACAGGAGCGATCCTCCTTGGGGTTAGGGGGTGTTGTGAGCCTTTTAATACAACAGGTAGATTTGTTAACATTATCGAATAGCACAATTCTTTTTAATTTTGTGTGCAAAGACCTAACCAGTAACTCATCAACAAGTGCATGGATAGTTACTAAAAAATTGCGATAGGGCTGTTTGTTCTCAAATCTGGAGGAAAAAGTGAGAATTACAAAAAGTGGGAAGTGGGTGTGGAAATCTGGAGGGTCCCACCTAAATAGGGAGACTTGGCAAGTATGTCGAGACTGTTTCAGATTTGAAAATTCTGATCATGAAAATATTTATTAGTGTATCGTAATAAGTATGATGGTTGTGACGTACCCTAGGGATTGCCGGCTGATTCTTACTGCTGATAAATTGCCGTCACCTTGGAAGTTTGAGAGGCCATCACTTCCTCAATATTTGGATTATAAAGCTGAAAATCGCTCACATGATAGAATAAAATATGGATAATAAGATGTGATACAAAAGAGCAGCCTCAAACAAAGTCTTTAAGCGTAAGGCACATTTGCCTCAAAAACAGTCTTTGCGCCACGAGCTGTGATATTTGACCGTGTACAAAGGGATTTTCATAAGGAGAACAACATACAGTAATCACTGTCTTAAACCAGAGTCAAAGTCGCCTGTATCCAATCCTAAACTCTTGGCATCTCGAAAAACCTTTTGTAGCAACTTTTTGTCATTGGCGAATATGTTTTTGTGGAAAACAAGTAGAGAATACATCAAAAGAGAAACTACAGTTCCTTTGAATTGCATGCAGGCTACATGGCTTTGAACTCAGATTCAATAAGTTGTTGACAACATACATTCTTTGACTCGCTTTACCAGTTATCCCTTGCACATAATCTTCAACTCTCAGTTTTATGGTCAATAAACATTATGTTCAATTTACATTTTTACTGTCTGAAAAAGAGCAGAAGGAAAAGAAACAAGAAAATAGAAAGAAGCTACCAGCGTTCATTTGAAAAAAGCAAAAGTGGGAAAGTTGGAAGTGGGAAAAAATCCGGGTGGAAAAATGGATTGGTGGGAAAACGTCAAGTTGGAAAAATGGATTGGTGAGAAAACGTCCAGGTGGGAAAACAGCTTGGCTAAAAGGCTAATAATGATCACAGACAATATAAAATTGGATAGGCAATTCGTTTTAGTGAAAATGTTTTACATCTATCCAGCCATGATGAGGACTGCACTTGTTTCATTGCCTCATTGCTGACCTGAATCTGCTGTGTGCAGCTGAGCTGGCAACGCATCACAGTATAGACTTCTGTTGTTTGTTGGTGTAATAAATTTATGAGTACTAGTTTTCGCTATATACAGAAATGGTTTTTGGTTGAGGTTGTGTTTTGTAACTGTTCCTCCTTGGTTGTAGGCCTGGGAATCAGGCCATCATTCAGGCCTTGTCTGTAGGCTTATACCGAATTATGTTTAATAATGATTATGCGTTGTTATCTACTCATGTACCAGCATTGCGCCGTACTGAATGAACCAATACGTTTGTGTTGTGGCTTTGTTTTGATTGCGGATGAGTTTTGGTTTGTTGTTGTGTGGAGTTGTCTACCTAAGTCAACATCTTACCAACACACCCAGTCTGAGTAGATTACTTCAAATCCGAATCCCAGTCTACTTGGTTCTGGAAGGCTTTGATGCTGCAGTAAATCTAGGGTAAATCTTAAATTGCAGAGATTTATCCTTTCTCAAGAATAGTTGAAAGGATCAATAGTACCCAAGCCCATCTAAAAAGCATGTTCTCTCTATAATGAAGAGGCAATAATAATGTTTCACTGTATTTGTGGTATGCATGCAAAAGTAAAAAATGGTCAGTCTCAATTTGAAAGGGCCTTGCTATGGGATGAACGAAGTGCCAGTACCAAATCAGGGATATAATTAAGGCTAAAATGATTGAAGAGCTGTAAGTTTTAACTCTAGTACACGCTATTCGTTCACTACACACAGTAATGTAAACATACCTACATCTCTTTATAATCCTAGACTATTTATATCCTGTGAGACAGTTTCATTTGCGAACATGACTCACAATTATGTGGAGAAAGATGCAATTACAGCTTTTTAATATTATGCATATTTAACTGGAAGACAATGATATCATCCTAGTATGTCTAAGAAATTGAGGCAAGATTGGGGGAAAACAGGAAGAATTAAAGCAAACATAATGATGGATGTCTTATTGTAAGGCTATGGAAGTTTGTTAAATTGAGATTGATTAATGACAGATTTGCCTGTCAAAATCTTTACAAGAAGACAGGAACCTGGATCAGGGAGTTACAGAGAGGTACGTATCGTACCAAACACCGGGTGCAGACAATATTATCAGATCCCAGAGATCCCAGCCGTAGCTTATGGGCGCATGTTTGCTCGAGCTTGTCCTAGTATACTTATATTTGACCCCATCCAGTGTACATGCAACTGGCCACTAGCCAGTCGAAGCCCTGACTCTGTCTCATAACACTGAGGCCGTCACATGCATTTCCAATCTTACTTGTTATTAAGACTTCTACTTAGTCGATGTGTCGGATAGATTTTACACCGAATCTTGATTTGGTGTCAGCCATTATTTCTATAAGCACTGATGCTTAATACCACATTGAGGACTATGCTATAACATTTTTCTCACCTACATACACCTTTAATGCAATCTGATCAATTTTGGATGTTGATTTTTAATTTTTATGTGACATCTTGATTTTTGGTCTTAGTTTTGCTCAATTCAATAGCGTCTTGGATCGGTTTTGGTAATGTTTCTTGCGCTTCCATCATATAAAACTATAGTATGTTTCATACAATATATTAGTAATTATTGTCTAAAATAAACATATTGCCACAGCTCTTTCTACCAGGATCACTTTACAGTCTCTGCTAAGAATTAATGTTAATATGCTGGAGAAAAAAAACTTCCAACCACATTCCTGTGTAGAATCGTGCAAGCTATTTTAATCATAATATACAGCATTGATTATGGGACAATTTCAAAATTTATACAATCCGATGAAAATTAATAAAATGTTTTAAATTTTAAAGCACTGATATGTAGTATATTCTACAGGCAGTGTAAAACACTTAGTTCATTTAATTTTATAGGGAACTTTTTGTGTTTTGTCTAGTTTTCTGTGCTCCTTCATCCATTTGTCAATGTAAGTGAAATATAGATCATTTGGTGTCGAAACCTCCATGCACTAACTAGTTTTAGCCCGGTAAACTTTTGCCCCAGCACGACAACCCCTTGACAAACTAAACTGATTTGTTTGAGTATATTTGTTGATTCATTCATATCTGAGAATTAATCCTGAGATGCAAACCAAAAATCGATGGTCGTAGGGATTCAGGCCGCTAATCGAAATTCGGCAGTTAAGTTTGCATTAACCATTCCTTTCTGATGTACATGTAGTTTAAGGGAATAACAATTTTCAGTGCAGGTGGTCAGCTTGGAATTATATGCCCATACTGAAAAAGAGGACAACTCCAAATTTCTGGATTTGGATAGTTATTATGAGTTATGACCATAAGCTTCTTATTATTATTAAGTCTATGATCACAACCACTCACTGATGATGAAAAAGAGGTTTGGAAAGTTGAGTTCAACTTAACCTTGACTTAAATCTTGCCTACTCACCATGAGGCAAGCAGACCTTAGATATTAGAACCAAGGAGCGTCTTCTACTCCTTGTTAGAACAGTGTCATCTTCCTCCTTGTCTTATTTCATACCATAAAACGGTGCAGAAGAGCCAGCAAAAGAACAAAGTTTTCCTCTTTCAGGGATGAAAAGTCAAAGACGTATTAAATAAAATGAAAACTCTAAAAATCGCCTGATTCATCACACTGTTGAACAACATAGAAATTCCAAAATTTAAAATAAACCACATTACAAAGATTTATGCAGTTCCGAATGGCACTAAAAACCGTCGACATGTGTTGTAAGACATATGGGAGATGTCCTACAGCGCTCAAGGCAACTACAGCATTGTTATTAAATACAATACAGCATTGCTATACAGCCTATAGCATTAAAAATACATGTTCTTTATGTGCTGTAATACATGTTCTTTGAGTGCTATACAGCATCTGCCACACGTCTCAGAACATCAGAGTGTTGGATTAGACTAAGTACCTAAAAATGTCTTAGCATGCAACATGGGCGGTACCACTACACCCTCTAATTTTATTATTTCATAAAACTGGCTACTGGCCATACAGAACTGGACTTTTCCGTAATGCAGGGCTCGTTTCTCTGCTACAGCTGTAATTGCTTCTGGGGCCAAAGCCGTGATATGGTCTCATCAGTTTGCATAATGTATATCGTGTTATTTTGTGTATCAATTCGTTTTATTGTTTAATTAATCCCGATCTCCAACTTGTTCGGATGAATGCGTAGAGCCTAAAGTCAACCTGCCAGTCGAAAAGTCTGTCTAAAACAAGGCTACCAGCCATGCAGGCATAAAAATATGTTGTTTATTTAACTTTACTATGATTTTATTTTGAGCTAACTAACTTACTAGAACTTCCAGAGAAACAAAGATATAATTCAGTTGATAGGTAAAAGTAATGTGCACTGTTGGTTTTACCTCATGGTGGTGCTAAGGTGACCGTCCATGACGACTACTTTTGTAGACGCTACCAGAGCAACCCCTTTTAGAGATAAGGGATAGATATCAATATCAAATACTCACTGTCTGTTTTATATCATAATTACCATTAACTCAACCTGCACAATTAATAAGTCTAGATATTGAAAACTCTCTAAGATACTTTATTTTGTGTCTATTAAAAGTCAAAGTTAAAACACAGTTAAGATTGTATAAGTCAAAACTCAACTATAAGTTTAAAACTCAACTAACCGACTCTCTATGAATATCAAAGTTCTCATTTAAATAGGCAGCGGTCACAACACCAGGTCTACGTGGACACACAATCAAAAGGTACAAATCATATATAATAGTCCGATAAAATCAGAGTGGTTCGATAACAACATAATTCTACGGCGGGAAACCGGCTTAGATCAAAAGGATGAAGCTATTTGTTGAACCATTAAATCAAAGTTTTATGTAATATTTTCTTGTGGAGGGTGAAAGAGGAGGTAATATGTTACGGAATAAGAGATTTTGTCTATCTGGCACCCAAGGATCAAACGATTTGTTGAACTATAAAATTACAGTTTTATGTAACATTTCTTGTGTAGGGTGAACAATCAGGTATATTACGGCATAAAGGACTCTGTCTGTCTGGCGGCTGACTTATCATTTAACGTTAATATTGTTACGTCAGGATCCATCCAGCGGCTGACTCTAACTAGGTTATGTGCAAAGAGAATACAAAAACTGCTTTGTTCAATCCACAACATCCGTTCATCCTTTAAAACGTTTTTAATTTTATACATTATATTTTCTAATAGTATTGTCTACCCTGGTATGTAACGGAGGGGATGAGAAGGGCCTGTAGTTTCTGTATCGTCGTCGTGGGGGCTGGGAAGGGACCTCAGGGTTAAAACAGAAATATCAATATCTGACGGAGCGGTATATAGATAGCTGCTGAAGTAGTAGTGTAGAAGTGAAGTAGTATAGTAGTTGTAGTAGTGTAGTAGTAGGATTTGGTTGACGTTGCTACATAGAAGAAGTGTTATCTGTATTGAGTGAAGTATTGTAGGTGTATATGAGTTGTTGTTGTAGGATATATAGTTTGGAGTTGTGTGCTCTTGTTACGGTTGTTATTGTCCGCACGAATAGCATTGAAGGCGTTGATAGTTCTGGTTAGGGTTGGCCCTGTTCCCTACACTGTTGTAATTTCCGCGGTAACCATTCACATTACCACGACCTCTACCCCTACCTCTAAAATTGTTGTAACGAGGCTGATTATTATACTGAGCCTGTTGTGGCTGATTCTGATGAATGCCATTATCAACCTGTTGCAGCTGTAGCTGCTGAGTGTTAACCTGAGTCGTTAAAGAAGCTAGCGAGGCAGCAAGTTTGTTCAAGACGTCATGCTCAGAAACTTTAGTTTTCTTTTTAGATTTACGCTTCCTACTATCAGCATCCTCATCGCTTGAGCCTGATGAGCTGTCTGAAGAATTGCTTGAGGAGTTCATGTCATCCTCTACATTTTCGGCAGCTCTTCGAAGCTCATCTAGTGTTTTATCATGGAGCATAGAAATTTTGTTCCTAATGCTTTTTCGCAGCCCGCTTTTAAATTGCGCTCGCAAAAATGGCTCGACTGCATCATCAAATTTTAAAATCTACCGCATTTAAAATGCGCCTGTGATACTTACCTACTGATTCTTTTGATTTCTGCTTGATATTAGAGATTTTGACAGCGATTTGGTCGCGAACATGCGGACCAGCAAAAGTCTCCCTCATATGTGTGACAACAGCATTGTAATCGGAGCCACCAGGATTCCTACGAACTGCCTAAATTTCAATTTTGCTTCAGCTTTTAAATATAACTCTAAAATGTCCATTCTTTGATTGTCATTTGCCCCAATCCCTAAAAAGTCTAGTTGCCTATTAAAATTTGAAATAAAACTCTCAAAGCTTTTAGCGCCAGTAAATTTATCAATATCTAGATGTGAGAGTTCATGGCGAGGCACAGCCTCAGCACGTACCCTCACATCATTATGCACGGCATTAAGCTGATCATTCAACGCAGCATTAGCTTTTTCCACTTGTTGCCTTGCGTCCCTTTCTGTTGCCAACCTACCTTCAAAGGCGTTCATCAGATCTCTCATTGTCTGGTCTCGTTCATTGAGCTGGGCTGTTAGTTGATCTTGACTTACTTGCGCCATTCTTATCTGTTGTCTGTTATCTATATCTTGTAGATTTTGCGCAATCTGCCGCGTTATCTCGTTGAACCTTACCTGATCTCGCCTCCTCTCTCTGTCACTTGCTCTTTGTTCCCGTTGAGTTGGCGGCCTCCGAGGGTTGCAGTTGTCAATGTTGACTTATGTTGAAATTTAAATTTGTCATAAAATTCATAATTTACATTTTGGCAGAAAAGGACTATTAACAGGTGACAGACAGCTCCTACAATATTTTTACTTTCTAAAATATTCCTAAAATCCCTTACCCCTCAAGAGCGAAGCTAAGTTTATTCTGACACCATTGTGGGTTTTACCTCATGGTGGTGCTAAGGTGACCGTCCATGAGGACTACTTTTGTAGACGCTACCAGAGCAGCCCCTTTTAGAGATAAGGGATAGATATCAATATCAATTACTCACTGTCTGTTTTATATCATAATTACCACTAACTCAATAAATATCCAAATTTACCATTAACTCAACCTGCACAATTAATTAGTCCAGATATTGAAAACTCTCTAAGATACTTTATTTTATGTCTATTAAAAGTCAAAGTTAAAACACAGTTAAAATTGTATAATTCAAAACTCAACTATAAGTTTAAAACTCAACTAACCGACTCTCTATGAATATCAAAGTACTCATTTATATAGGCAGCGGTCACAACACCAGGTCTACGTGGACACACAATCAATAGGTACAAATCATATATAATAGTCCGATAAAATCAGAATGGTTCGATAACAACATAATTCTACGGCGAGAAACCAGCTTAGATCAAAAGGATGAAACTATTTGTTGAACTATAAAATCAAAGTTTTATATAATATTTTCTTGTGGAGGGTGAAAGAAGAGGTAATATGTTACGGAATAAGAGATTTTGTCTATCTGGCACCCAAGGATCAAACGATTTGTTGAACTATAAAATTACAGTTTTATGAAACACTTTCTTGTGTAGGGTGAACAATCAGGTAGATTACGGCATAAAGGACTTTGTCTGTCTGGCGGCTGACTTATCATTTAATATTAATATTGTTACGTCAGGATCCATCCAGCGGCTGACTCTAACTAGGTTATGTGCAAAGAGAATACAAAAACTGCTTTGTTCAATCCACAACATGCACAGTTTTGGTCTAGTGCTAACAAATATATATATATATATATATATATATATAACATATATGGAGTGAAAAGTTGTTTGAGCAGTTATTATCAGGTTGTTAAAAATAGTTACAGTCCTAACATTTAGTTTTTATAATAAAGGATTACTATAACATACAAGACATATGAAGGAATTGAATGCATGAATAGATTGTATCAAATCTATATAAGTTGAGGACTAAAATTCCCCACAACATGAAACCCACATTATACGCAGTTTGTTTAAGTTATGGTATGGCACAATCTGATCCAAGCCGATCCGCCAACAATTTCAAATTGCTATTTTGTTCCCTAAAATCATCAGTTAAAGAAAAAAAAGATATTTTTTCGATGATGTTTTAGAAGCACTTGATGCTAGTCTCTATTTTTGTTGAGTAAAGGTAGAAAAAGGATATAAAGTAATGTGGGTGTGTCTTAAACATACTTAGGCCACACCTACAATAGGAATAGGTGAGACCGGATAAAAAGGGCAGTTTTGGACAGGATGTATCTTAGTTTCACTTGCAGAGGGTATTGTGATAGTGTGTGCTGAAATGCACAGAAAACTGTGCTTTTAGCCAATTACTTTACTGAAGTGGGTTACTTTTGTAATATTTTTCGACTGATTCAAATATCGCTTTGTTAATATAACCACCGGTTGAGCCCGCTTTCTTCATCCAAGCCGCGAATTCACCAAGGGCGTGTTCACACTGTAAGTAAACTCCAACTAGTTGGTGAGCCTGTAATAAGAAGTAAATACTCATGTGATGTGAAGAACAGATGAAGCTGGTATTGTATGGCCATAGCCTGTATTGACCAGCTTTACTGGTAGTGTGAGAAAACAACTAATCATATCAAGACAGCCTAGATAGTGTCAAAGGTTTCTTGAGCCTGAAATCGAAATCCCAATCCTATCTATACTTTCATTTCTTAGGTGTAGTTCAAACTGTCGCATCTTAGAACTCAATTAAAGCATCAGCTGAAAGGGAGACTATGCACTAGATTGCAGATGTACTCTGACCAATGTTGAATAGTAATTGAATATATTATGTTATATATATTTCTAAGTTTGATGAACTATATAATATACTATATAATGTGATGCTGCAAAACGATCATGTTTAAAACAAACTAAGCTCTTTTCTCAGAGGAAAGTTTTCTGGAAGAATATGGAGTTAAATGTTTATAAATACATATTCAATATATTATATAAGATAGAATTATTATATAACTAAATTTTTTTCTATGATTTTGAATGGATTTGTTTCTTTGGATCATAAATTTTTCTTTAGGCAGGGCTTGCGAAACAGAATCTAAAAATCCAAAGCCACATCCGAGAATACACATTAAATATAATATATTATGTATGAGAATATAAAAAATACAATATAATACAATATCATATTATATTGTATGTTATTATATTTGGTTTGAAGTTTAAAATTACAGGTCAGTTTTGTGAAGGTCTTTCCGATAAGCGTAACGTGAAATGAGTTTCAATTTAGGCATTTAGTGGGTTCAATAATAGCTAATTAAAACATTATGTAATATAATTTAATTGATCATTTGAATTTATTAAAGGGTATGATTTTTTCGGCATAATCTAAGGTTAAATTTAATACCAAAGTTTACTGCCTCGCATTCAGATGTGACCACGTTGCTATGGTCTGAGTGAGTGTACACAATAAAACCTTTCAGTTTTTACAAAGCTCAACTTCATCCTTAAATTCCCGACAATGGCCGTTTCTAGAAATCATGAGACACCAGTCGCAAAAATTGCTGTCGTTATGGTTGTAATTAAGCTAGAAACAAAATGCTGGTACGGTACCAATGTATAGCTGAGGAACTGGGCTAAAACAGGCAATAGATAACTCAAAATCCATTTCCTACTGCAAATGCCTGATTTTGATGTGCTGCATCACATATATGGAACCCTGTTCCTATGCTTCAGCGGTGTCTTTCAATAAGAAACATCAAATATTTCAATCAAATTGTATACATTCTGTGTGTGTGATTTCGGAACAGATTTGTCTAACTGGAAGACCAAGTGAGTGATAATTTTGAGCGATGTGATAGTGATAACTTGCTTTAGTAAAAAATTGCTCTTTCTAATTGAAAGACCACCGTGGTTAAATATAGTGACGCTATTTTAAATCAAAACAATCTCAACAAGGAATACTTACCGTATTAATGTTTTTCTCCTCCAATTTTTTAATAATCTTTTGAGGAACATTTAGAACATCAATCACTGTCTTGCCTTGCCATTTGATATGAGCTGTAACCAGGATTTAGCAATGCAAACATGAGAGGTGATCATGAGGAGAAGGAGTGGATCAGTTGGTTAGAGCGCCGCTCATTCAGCGCGCAAGTGATGAAAGACCTGGGTTTGAATCCCACTGCAGTCCATTGACTACTGGGAGTTATTAGAGCACAAGGTGTGTACACATTGTGGCCTAGCCCCTAAGGCACCCACTATCTCGCCCATACAGTGACAAAAAAATTAAAGTATTTAGTTCTTGATAGAACTCTGTAGCTAGTTATCAAGACACCCGTTACACCCTCTAAAGTCAACGGTTATTGCTACCCTTGGTATAAATAAAAAAAACATAGATTATGTCTATAATCATTTTGACTTCATTCATCATACACAGGAAAAAGGATTCATCTTCGAAATGATAGGTTTCAAAAATGCTGGATGTGAACATGTCTATGCTAAATGACCACCACCTACTGTCAACATCGCATCACGACCTGAGTAGCAGCAAGTGACATTAACTCCAGCAGCCCAGTTTGGTATCAGCGCGGTTTTGTTATGTACTATTATTGGCAAAAAGACCTGTCAAAATTCAGTAGCTCAAATTAGCATGTGAGAGTATTATTCCTACCGCTATTGAGATCTGTTGTTCACATTTGCATTGAAATTGCGATATGATTACATTTTTACATGTGGCATTGACACAAGAAAAATAAAAAATATTCTTTTTTAGCTATTCGTGTTATGCAACATAAAACTTTTAACTAAATGGTAAAATGCCCATGATGATGATCTACTAATTAATTTAAATATGACATTTTCATACAGACACCTCTCATATGATTAACTTTTTTTGAGTATCAGTGTCATTCACACAGGAAAAATAATCATTCTATTTTAGCATTTTGTGTTATTTCTGCGATTGCAGAAAACAAGATTTATTATTAACATTTTAATTTATATCTCATTATTATGTGTTCATTTTAAATGCTCTATCTCATATTGCTTATTAAAGCTGCTTATTCATAATGAAGTAACCTATATAATAAGCACAATGTCTTATGTAAATCTTAATATAGGAAGACCAGCCTACATATCACATCCAATAACGTATTGTGACTAAGCAAGTATAAAATCTGCGTTCTGCTTTCAGCTTAGCAATCCAGAATTTGGGTAAATGCATACAGGGATAATTTGCTATAAGAGAATTTTAGTACGTCGCAAGATGAAGAGAACACACAATATCATATGTTTACATTCCAAAGCATTTTAACTTTTATAAGCCGATAGTGAGTTCAGTTCATAGCAAACTATCAACAAAGTAATGTTATTGGGTTATAGTTTACTATATTTGCATGCTAACCTCCTAAATGAGCTCTGTGTCGACCTTGAAATCACAGAACTCAGATATGTTGAGGAGCTGCGTAGCAATTTATGCCATCCGCTACTTCCGTACCTGTTATCACGGCAGGCCAATATAACTAAAAGCAAGCCCGACCAAGGAGTGGAACATCACACCTAGGTAGAAGTCATTTTTCATAAATATTGTTATTCATAAATATTGTTAACCTCACATTTTTAACATATAAATCCTGACAAACTAACATATAAATCCTGACGAACTAACATATAAGTTTTTTCATTGTTGTGTATACCATGTAGCATCTGTTTTCATCATTTCTTTATTGTTCGCTACCACGTCGCTTAGTCATTGTTCTTAAATCATTGTAAAACTTGATCTCATCTGCTTCCCTGCACTGATCATTTCAATAAAGTTAATGTTATTACCATTAGTATTATAAATTGACTTTCCGTATTTTACGGATGATGAGGATTATTATTTGCTTTATTGTATTTCTTACGCTAGCATCAATGAGCGAAACATCCACAAGAAGCTGTACTGCAAACAGGTATGTCAATCAGTATCACAGAATGATTCTTATGTGGTGACCTCGTGGGTTTAGTAGATTTAGTTCAATGCTAAAGGCAGAGAGTGTTACTGATTACATATTACTGATATTTTTTGTTTAAAACAGAGGTCAACTTTGGTTAAAGTATTAAAGACCTTTTGCAGAACACTATATTGGTAATTTGTTTTTCTCTTCATTCATTATTATTTTGTTTATTTTTACCTCCCAATTTTCGGAATTCAGACTAGTGATATAACTCAATTCCACTGCGGATATCACAGTTAAAATTTGCTTTTCCGTATTTTACAGTCAATGTGCCGGTTGTGTGACAGCTACCTGCCTGTATACTAAATGTGTTGATCACTAGGGGGAACCAGTAAAGGAGTGTTAAACAAAAAAAAAGATATAAACAAATGTTTTACACAATAAACAAATGTCATACCAAGGCATCATAATTTTGTAAAATGTTTGATTCATGTATAAGCGTGCAATAACTTATATAGTGCCTGGGTGAAACGAGACTTTGATCAGGGGGTTTGAGAGGTACGACTTCCTGCAAAAAAAGGTTGAAGAACTGCAAATAGCTTTTTGAGGGACCAGCTATAAGAGAGAGCAGAAAGGGTATTCAGCAAGATAAGCTTTATGCTCTTTTGCGGGAGAACTGTAAGGGGAAACATCCCAACAAAGGTTGAGCAATGAATGAATCTTAATGCTGACAAAATGAAAATAAATTTACTTTTAATTTATGCATAGCAATAAGCAAGTGAAATAATACATATTCTTCGGAAGTAGCAACATATTTTGCTTGCACCACTTGTACCACTTGAACGCATCATAGATGAGCAAGGGGACGAGTCAAAATAGAATACATAATTTTGACCTAGAAGTGCTTTGCATTTATTCAGAGTGAAATAGTGTGTTACTACTGCAGAACTAGCTGCCTGCCTTTCTTACTCTTTGGTATTTCAACAGTGTTCAATATCGAATATCACAATATAGATGTTTGGCTGCTGGCAGTTTTCTGTTTGCAGAGCCCATTTGCTAATATTAACTTACCAGTGGTATTGAAACAAGCGGTACCCTAGAGATCTGCATGGACACTGCAATTTGACCTGACCACATCACAGCCTTGCTGCTGTCTGACAGCTCATCCAACTTGAATTTCCTCAGGAAGAAGAGCATATTATAGTATAGTATATTATCCAAACAGCAATCGGGGAAAAATGTGTAATTAAATAGGATAATCTCAACTAAACTGAACACATCAGCCTAATGATGATATAGTACCGCATCGATAAAAGACTGGCAAATAATCTAATATTATTGTTGAACCAAGATTAGGGCCACATGACTCTCATCCTCATTGATTTAGTGAGCATATTATCGGTACGTTTTTCAGCTGCCTAGGAAATAAGATCGATTCGGGATAATGGTGGCACCTAAGTGGCAGGTACGGTAGAGCGCATATAGTTGGAAGTATCGTGTCTTTCACTTTTCCGAACATTGCCCTGATGCAGCAGGTTCCAGCTCACCTGCTCAGCCTTTACCACTATAGAGATAATGTAGAGGTATGGGTTACTTTTGCGGTGGAACTGCTTCCAATTGTTAAAATTAGGTTCTGTATTGATGCTTTCAAGGGATTGCCTCGGTTTTATTTTGAACCAATGGGGAGGAATAATGGGATCGTGCTCACTAAATAGCTCAGTTGCTTAGTGATTTGCAGAATTCATCGAATGACGGCATGAGGAGTCCTAAATGGTCTGTATTTAGAAATATCACAACAACTGACTTTCACATGTGTATTGTCTGTTATTGTAGGGAGATATTTCCTAGGAATGTTCACTTCCAGTTGATGATTAGTTTCACTCTTTATTGGTCATTAAGTTGACACAAGTAATCACAACAACACAAAATCATGAATTCAATATTTTGATATGTTCATCCAATCGCTAATGCTGTATGTATCTACATATTAGTACCACCCCATTGTAACATTACCCTGGCATAATTGGTTTCATCATTCTAATGACAAAGTAATGTAGAATAATGCACACTGTCATTGTTGGCCACCAAGTCTGAGAACAAGGCCTCACGTGCTGTACCAAGTTGACAAACCCCATCTTGTGCATTGAAGTTAACAGCTTCACATGAGCCTGTAGTCATACATGTCACCACACAGTTGTATTCTGAGCTAACATTATGTGTCCCTAGTGAGAGTGAAGGGTTATGACTGTTTTGCCAAAGACAAAATGTGTCTGATTGCCTAATCCCATCATCTACAAAAGAATTAGGAAAAGTATATGGATAGATACTTGACATGGAATTGACTTGGATGAATTATTCAGGCAAGGATCGTAAAAAGAAGCCACAATATACATAAGATTAAAAATAGTAGAAGTTTTGTGGTAGAGCTGACAATTAAGGTCATGCATGTTAATATTTCACATGGATTTGTTTCCCCAGAATTCCAGTTAAGTTTTTCTATTTGTTTACCTCAATGATACCATCATCGTATTGGGTTGAATATTGTTGGGAAATAAGTATGATATAGTTTGATTTTGTCATAAATATACCATGACATCTCATCCCATCGATCATCAAGCTGTATATGTACATGATTGGGAAGAATCAGCCCCATTTTCCCACCGAGCCATTATTCCACCGGGTTGATTTCCCACTGTGCCAATTTCCCACCTGGATGTTTTCCCACCAATCTAGTTTCCCACTTGGACGTTTTCCCACCAATCCATTTTTCCACCTAGACATTTGTTCAACAAGCCATTTTCCCACCAGGCCGTTTTCCCACCAAACAATTTTCCCAACAGGACAATTTCCCACCAAACAATTTTCCCTTTGTAGCCTTTTTTTCAGGCTAAGCCATTCACGTTTCACAAATACGTTAACAATGTTCACATCCAGCCAACACTGGAGAAAGAATAGCTTTGGAAATGGAGATGTGACTTGATTTTATTAGTAGCGGGTTGATTTTGATTTGAGTTTTTTATTGCCCAAGTTAGTCCAAGTGGTTTATTTCATCAAAATTGCCTCCTTGTTATAAACTACTTTTTTGACAAAACAATTTAATGGTGCCTATGCCAGTTCTCAAATGTTTTGAGCCATTTAATCATCGCCCGGGCGGAAGAGATTATCATATTAATGGTAATTGGCCATATCGCTCTACAAAATTAAGGTTACATCATATGCTGTCTGCCACATGACTTTCAGTAAAGATTGTTATACGGGTCTACAAGCTTTTATCAATCAACCACCAAACAATGTAAAGAATTTTCTCACTCTATGTTTATTCATGCACACGATTTTTTTCCGAGAAGACAATGAATATTATTCAAGTTACAACAAATATTTGCTTTGATCAGGGAACCTTCCTGCTTTTTACCATATCATTAGTTTGAAACATTAGAATTGTTTCCACTTGTACAAAGAAGGGACAACTACCTGCAATACTAAATGCAATTGGTGATCACCAATATTCGTGAACAATTGAACATATATGATTGCATTGAAGCATTTATGCTGTTAAATAAGGGTGGCCATTTAAAGCAGACAAGGCATAGATGATACTTGGTTAATTATACTTGTAAACCAAAGACTGAGCTTTTGTAAGCATATCTATACACAGCTTGTTGTGGTGCAATTTGGTTGTATGCTCGGTCAAAATTATCTGATAAATTGAAATATTGTTAACATTATGGCATCACAACACGCTGTAACGGGTAATATTTATTTGTTTCATGTTGAAGGTTTTCAATCAGTGAAATTTCAATTGAACTTGGAAATATAATATAAAAATACGACTAACAAAGATTGAGTAAAAACGTAAAATTGTAAATTAAAACGTCAACATATGCAAGTGCAAAGGGATCTAAGGTAAGTATAAATACCAAAAAGTTGATAATAATCAAAACATTTCAAAGACGATGTTCAGCCTTTCATTTAAACCCTCGCTCCAGGACTTTGAGCGGTCCTAGTATTGTATATCAAAACTGTCCGAGAACCAAAACCCATCACTGCTTGACAAGGCTAGTGTCTTTCAACTTAAGGTATTTTCTGTTTTTTAGGTTGGCAAACTTGAGAAATTCAAAAGCTTAAAAATTAGGTAACTGAATAAATTCCATCTGCAAAATCTGATCATTATAGCACCGTGCTTTTTGCAGCTATCAAAATATAGTAAAAGGAAACCCCATGTCTAAACGGGGGACAAATCCTCCTGAAACAATTACAGACCTGAATTACTATTTTATAATTTCTTTCTCTAAATGCATTTACCACTAGAATATTCAACCATAAAATATTATAGAGGAAATTATTGACATGTGTTATAATTGACAGTGCACTTAGGCTATCGGAATCATATTTACACCAGTGAGTTATATTTGTTAAAATTGTGAATTAAGACCTTTATCGAAATAGGACTTCCCCTTTCAATAAATATCAACTGAATTTATAGGACTTATGTTAGCTATAACAAATTAGAAAGTGCTGGATTAAATGTTGACTACATTAGTATATAGGATCAACGCAAGAGCATCTCCCCAAAACAATTGTTTAAATTAATGATGATCATTCACAAAGGCACTCACATCTGTTTATGATGATGGTTACTGAATTTCTGATGGCTAGATGGAATCAAGCAGGAATTTAGTGCAAAAACTGAAATGGTAATGAAACACTGAAATAGAAACATGACTCATCAGCAAAACAATGGTCACGCATTAAAGAAATCAGGTGCAGTTAATGAATCGTAGAAGTTTACACCTTGGTTCACTGTTATCTGTGAACATTCAGTTTTTGTAATGATAATCGTGACAGTGCACTTTGTTTTCCATGCATGCTGTCCACCATGTGTTTTTATCTATCATCTATGGACATTGAATGGACACATATCAAAATCATGTTGCAATTCAATAGATGATGTCATATCAACTGCTTGATTTTTATCCGACTGTCAAGTCCCATCACTGTCAGCGATTTTTAATCGAGTTTTCAAAAACCTTTCTCTTAAAATTTACACAACAGACTCTACACCCCTTCCCACTTTAGGAAACTACCACAAAGGTAGAAAAGATACATAATAAATAAATATAAATAGTACCAAATGTGCAGCACTTGTGGTTTGGCATGGCAATATTGAATGACCTTAGCATAATCATAAATTATAAATTTAAACCAAAACCTTGATTGTGACAAGCGAGTTATTGTTCATAAGATGTATGCTGGTTTTTTATAACGCAATTATTTTAGGGAATTGCTCTCCTGTTGACTCTTTAAACCAACTAATGCAGTCGGCGTTCGATCCAGCACTTTCTAAGTTCATTCTAGGAATTTCGACTTTCATTCCTGACTACGTTCATTTGAGTTATTTTAATCCCGTCGACGTTTGTTCCAGCTGATGTTCATTTCAAGATTCTGTGTGTATCTTCTGTTTACAAGCAAGCGGCCCCGTAAATCTGACAACAGTTCCTTAGGTGAACGCAACTATGCATTATAACAAGGAATTGTACAAGAGCAAAGTTGTGAAAAATCATGAGAAAACTGTTCAAGTCATTTTCACAACCTCGAACAGCATTTTTAACACCAACGGTCGTAGACTTTGAGATTCTAGAATAAAAAAGGAACAACAAAACTTTTATGACGACACTCTAACACTAGTTTCAATTGACATTTTCAATGCATGAAAAAGAGCAGAAGGAAAAGAAACAAAAAATAGAATTTAGCTACCAGCTTTAATTTGAAAAAAGCAACAGTTGGAAAATGGCAAGTGGGAAAACGTCCGGATGAAAAATGGATTGGTGGGAAAACGTCCAGGTGGAAAAATGGATTGGTGAGAAAACGTCCAGATGGGAAAACAGCTTGGTGAGAAAATATCATGGTGGGAAAACAGATTGGCGGGAAAACAACCCGGTGAGAAAATGGATCAGTGAGAAATCGTCCTGTTGGGAAAACGGATATGTGGGAAAATGTTCTGGTGGGAAAATGGCTTGGTGGGAAAATGGTTTGGTGGGGGTAAGGGGAGGTGGGAAAATGGCTTGGTGGGAAAATGCCATTGGGAAAATGTCTGGATACCGATTGGGAATACAAGCGGCTAATTACCTTGATACAGGTTAGTCCATATTGAGTTTCTCCAGTGCCCGCCACAAATCTGTGACTGGTCAGTGCTACATACATAGTTACAGTCCGCCTCACTTTCTTCTCCATGTTTTCCATAACTATCTCCGCAGAAACATTGGGTCCTAGCTTGTAGGCCGGCGTAGATGTACCCTGGACAAGAAGCAAATCAGCCAAATTGAAAATAGATTTTAAGTATTGGAGATCTCAACAAGCTTGATTCAGCAATGGCTAAGACTGTGAGAAACCATGCTTTGCTTTTTTTATGTGAGGGATGACACATAAAAATCTCAGACAATTATCTAACATTATTAACTTTCAACAAACCTGCATCCCAACACCACTCAAGGCAGGATTCAACAGTGGTAGAGTCACTGTTTTCTATGTTATCTGGTAAATCACGATTACGGGCGTCTCTGAAGCATCCTATATATGTTGGTTCAATGACTAAAGGAGAAAACAGGTACCAGATTACATCAAACTATACAGAACCAAGAGCTCTTAATGACAGATATCTGTAAGTGTATATGCAATGTTTGTTGGCTGAAATACCTTGAAACGTATTGCTTTCTTTGTTCAGACAATCATTTTGACAAAAAGGCTTAATCAAATTATTACCGTGGGAAATTTTCTACCAATTTACTTTTAATTTCTTCAATATAGTCAGAACTGCAGCTGCTCAATAGACAAGCCTGATTTAACTCTCTCACTCTCAATTTTCTCTCTATATTATTTACCTTGGTTAGAAGAATGCTCTGCCACAACATTACCGTGCAATGTACCAGTTTTATCAGCAAGATGAAACACATCACCCTTGTTCCGACACTTAGAGAGTGATAGTAGAATCTCTGGTGTAAATATCTCACTCCAGAGGTTCAGACAAGCAACAGACCCTGCAGAGGCTTCTGGCTCAGAGAATCCTCCTGTAACAATTTCTTTGTTATGAAGCGGCAAACTTAACATTGATGAACAAATAAAACAGGAAATGCTCTGCGTAGTTCCTAAACAGAGCAATGAGAACATTTGACAGATGGTTCCTAATCAAAACGTTTGCCATTTCACTGGCCGCCGGTGTGTGCTGAATATTCCCTCATTAAAGATGTAAGCTTTCCCATGTTTACAATAACCTAGCCAGCGAAGATCTAGTTATTGGCATACCTTCAAAGCTGTCTTGTTCATTGAAGAGGATGAGTGACACAGATTGAGAAGATAAGTCTGTTCCATCGAATGCAACCTTCTCCTCTGACCTGTTACT
The DNA here is from genome assembly GCA_914767715.1 of Membranipora membranacea. Lineage (NCBI taxonomy): Eukaryota > Metazoa > Bryozoa > Gymnolaemata > Cheilostomatida > Membraniporidae > Membranipora > Membranipora membranacea. The sequence continues at coordinate 7,753,437 of OU612072.1, read as the reverse complement.
CCATGTTGTATCCCCATCGAACAGCACACTCACCTTAAGATACAAAAATTTTGACATTTTTTATGCTTTCACTGGCGACTTTGACTGATAGTCTGGACAAATTCCATGTTATAATGATGTAAACTAATTGTCTCAATTTTGTTGCGCCAGCCTAACGATAAAAACAAATATTTCTTTTTAAATAGGGTAGAACAGAGTGCAATTCTTTTTTTCATTCTTATGAATTGTAGGGCAGAAGCAGCCTAGCTATAACTGCTCTATAAAAAAATGGCATGGACAATTTTTGATGGCAGAAAACTGGTCGCATATTATACTTCATTATTGTTTCTTCTGTAAAATTCACCAGATGTACCCAGTTGTAGTGGTCATATTTAGAAATTATAAGGTGTTTTGTTTTTGCATTTTATTTGTGGGGACATAACTCCTATTCTGTGTAATATTACTAATCTAATCTTCAGGGAATTCCAGGTTGAAACTGCATTGTGGGGATTTTGTTGACTTGCCAATTTATCTACCAAGTAAACTTGCAGAAGTCTGCTCGTGTTAGATCAGGACAAATTTAAAATTTTCAATAAGTATAATGTCAGATCTTTATGAGGTTAGTATGATACTGTCTTGCGGCAGCATATCCGCAATATTTCTCAAAAATTGCATATAATAAAGTGAACTGTTAAGAATTCAATAAAAGGTGTTTCTAGGGTGGAACAACGTGCTGAATCCAATATTAAGGGTGTACCCAGTTGTAGCGATCATGTCAGCGGCAGCGAGGCAGCATATCCTCATTTCCTCTAAAAATTGCTTTTGATGAGTGAAATATTAAGAGTTTAAATAAAAGGTGTTTCAAGGGTATATTAACGTGGTGAATATAAAGAAATAAGGGTGTAACCTTGAACAAGTTTGATCCAATTGCCTGCATGCCTTTTGCTCCCTATCCACTGGGCACGCCGAGGCGTGACCAGTGGATTGGAAGCCACTCGGAATGCAGGCAAATGGACCAAACTTGGTCTAGTGTACCCAGTCGTAGCAATCATGTCAGCGGAAGATCGGCAGCATATCGCAATTTTTTCTCAAAATCGCTTATAATAAGTGAAATGTTATGAGTTTAAACAAGGGTATATCAAGGGTAAAACATCATGCTGAATCTAAAACTGAGAGTATACCCGGTTGTAGCAATCATATCAGCGGCAGCGCGGCAGCATACCTTCAATTTTCTTCACAATCGGTTAGGTAAGTGAATTGTTAAGTGATTAATATGGTCAGCAGCAAACACGACTATATGTATGATTTTAACAAGATATTTTATCACATCATTTTAAAAGGTGGTCAGCGACAGCACTACATCTCAATGAGAACAAGACAAAAAGCAGCCTAGACGTGAGACAAATTTGATGTAGGAAAAAAGTTTGTACCCAGTTAAAGAGGTCAGCCGCAGCACTACTGCATATCCAAAATTCACACTATCGATATGTGATTAGTGGGAAGTCAACAGTTTGATGCAGTTGACACAAGTCAAGACTATAGTCCTGGGTTCTACATTGTGTATGTTTTATCATTGCATGAGGTGGTTGGTGAGAGACAGCGCTACCGCATATCCCCATATCATGTCATTAGCATGTTAGGAAAGTATGCGAAGCTGGCATATCTCAGTTTTTCAGACTCTGACAGTTGGGTTTCTTTGCTGAAAAGTGAGGCACTATTGAACTCTTCGCTCATGTGTTATGCAAAAGATATCCAGCCGAAAAATGACATGAGAGGCAATTGAAACATCAAAAATGTTGTTGGTAATTGCCCCAAGACAGTGGTCTTAAGACCATACAATATCATACTAGTCCCATAAGAAGTTTGACATAATTCAATTGAAATTTTTCAATTTGTGCTGGTCTGATACGAGCAGACTTCTCTACAAGCTTACTTCGTGAATTAATTGCCATGTCAACAAATCCCACAATGCAATTTCAACCTGGAATTCCCTGATGATTAGATTAGTTAGACTACACAAAATAGGAGTTATTTCCCCACACATACAATGCTAAAACAAAACACCTTTTAATTTCTAAATATGACCGCTACAACTGGGTACACCCAGTAAATTTTTCCGAACATACACCAATGAAGTATAAAACGTGAGCAATATCCTGCCATCAAATATTGTCCGTGCCATAACAACTTATGCTATAGCTGCTTCTGGCCTATTGAACCTAACAAACATGACAAACACCATTCTTTTGTTTAAGGGAGATAAATTAAATGGAAAATCTCATATACCCTCAAACTTTTGAGCTCCCCGTCGCCATCTGGGTTGACATGTTCATTTTCGGCGCAGTAAAACACCCATTTATCTTCCACCAGAATAACATCATGGTGTAGCTCACCATTTCCATGAATAATATATGACCGTATTTTCAGATATGGCTGGTTTGGAAGATACTGCATGAAGAAATAGTTGTTTTCTGCTGCAACATGAAGAGAGAGAGAGTGAGAGAATCTGCTTAAGTAAAACAAAATTTAGTTTTCAACTTCCCTCTCCGTGATCAACATGTATGATTGTCTCATTTCATTGTCATAACAATAATAAGCTTCACAAATATGTTTATATGATGTAGTGATAGCACTTTAACTAATGGCATCATCCCATATATCAACTTAGTTGCTCTCAAAATAGTTGTGAACAGATAATGCTGGAAAAAAGTTTGTAGCGACCTTCAACCTCCTTTTAGCACTTACTATTAGTATTTAATCTAATATGGAAAAATCATAAATTGTGAAGGATTTTGTCTTCTATATAATGTTTTATAAATGCAAAAATGTCCATGCACGATACCGGCTAAAGTCCTATCGCTTCTCTTCTGCACAGGTATCCCAAATAGAAGTAGATTTCATTTTGATTGTGCATTATTATACACGTGGGTTTTTTTAGAGATCAATCAAGTTTCAGTTATAAGCTATGGCTGGAAAAACTTAGAATTTGATAGAAAAACAGTTTGGGGGCAGACTGGATCCATATTCCTGAGATCTTTTGAGAAACACAAGACTTATGGCAGCAATATCATGCCGCCCAACACGATGACAACAAAATTCTGTCTTTAGGTATCCTGAATACTAAGAGCATTCCTATGCCATATGCTGGAAATGCCTAATATTTTAGTCGCTATTAGTTAGTGAACGAGTTTTGCTCACAGATTTACCTTGTGTTGCTATGCTGATCAAAGTTGTTTCCAGTTTAATTTCTGAAATTTTTGCCCAGAAGCAAAGTGTCCAATTCAAAGCAGGCATTGATATTGTTCCCGAAGCATAGAAGTTGTCTACGGATGATAGTGGATTTGTCAGAGTTAGGCCCCGCTGTTCTGGAATTCCATAACGTAACTTGACTTCCGTATCTGAAAAAAAAGGGTTTATAACAATTGCAATGCATGTTACCTGAGCTACAAAGCAAGTTGCTTATTCGTGAATCTTAATACATACAAATGTACAGCATGTGCTTGCACACTTTCTCAGTTTTTTGATTAAGTAATATTATGAGTATCACTTTTTTTATAACTTTGATTGATATACTTTGGTTAAATGGACAGGGACTTGCCAGTGATCAACATAACTTGATTTTCGTCTAGTTATGACAGCAAAATCAGTGCCACATTTTTGGGCTGTTGATATCAGAAAAACAGTATCCTAATCAATGTTGGTGAATCATTAGCAACATAACCTAGATCAATAACTCAAACAGGCCATAAATCAACTTGTTAAGTGAAACATTACATTGACTGGCAGTGTCTTCTGATGAGAGCTCTCCATAAACATCACCATACAAAGTACCAGAATCGTTGCTGAGGTGAAATAAGTCTCCTTGACTTTCACACCGGGAAAAGTCAAGCATTTCCTCCGATGAGAAAACTCCACTCCAAATATTCAAACATGCCACAGATCCCTCACTAGATTCATATGCCTCAAATCCTCCTGCAAACAGCATTAAAATTGGTATTGAGATGGTTCTCAACCTTGTACACTTATATGTCATTAAATAGCGACATTCAGCAGGCATAGCACAGAAATGGTTGTGAACTCACAAAGAAAGAGACGATAGATTACCTCGGTGTGAGTCCTGCTCATTGAAGAGTACAAGGGAGGCAGTTTGAGGAGATGGTTCTGAAGTAACCCCATCAACTGACTGGACAAACATAGCCGTCCATGCATCACTTCCATCTTCCAATGAGGAAAACTTGAAAAAGTATAATATAGCATTCAATTGTTTAATAAAAAGTTGACTTTTAGATGTTAAGCATTCTCAGATAAAAAAGTTGTAACACGGTGCCAAAGAGCATGCCAAATACCCTCTAGCTGACTTTGACTGTTCAATTAAAGGCTTAATTCAATCTGATTCTAATTGCTTCATAAATACCATACCTAATATGTAACGAAAATCATACCATAAATTGCATTTTATCGCCAGAGTCCCACAGCGTAGATATGGTAGATATGCAGTAATATCTCCAGCTGTTTGTCTCCATTTCATAAGAGATATCAAAAGCTGGCAAATTCTTTGACCGGTTAATTGCCGCAATGATAATGTAGAGCTTCGAATATCCTGGCCTGTATTGTACATTGATGTAATTGTCTCGCCCTGGATACAAAAACGTTTCTATCATTGAAATACTTTCTTGGCGCTCAAACACAATTACTCCTCTTGGAGTTCTAACCTTGCAGGTTTTAAACTTTAATTACACCTGACAGGTACTGGTATGGGAAATCATTAGAACGTCCGAGTTTCATACTGGAAATGATTTGATTGCATGGACATGGTTGAATTTTCATATTATCATCTGCAGAGATTCAATGGGAACAAAAAAATGGGAATAAATCAAGTTTGAACGATATTCTTCAATGCAATTTAATTCAGACTCAGATAAAGAAAGTCCTTACATTCCGTAGCTATGCTGAAGATAGTTGTACCGACAGTTAACTTTGAGAACTTTGCCCAAAAGCAGATTGTCCAGTTGAGAGCAGGTAATGAAAGGTGGTGGCTGATGTAGTAGTTGGTGACAGATGCTTTAGGATTGGTTACAGTCAATCCCCTGCTGTCTGGAATGTTATACAGCATAATAGTTCCAGTCACTAATAAAAGAAAATTAAAATAGTGCAGATTTGCTAGCGATACCTACATGTAATTGTATAATTAATTTTATTCTAGGGAAGGTAGATCATTTAAAGTGTACTAACATTTTCAGAACACATGTATATTAAGACCTTCTCTTAACAAACTCATATGTGGTACTATGGCTCTTACCTGGTGCTTCTACAGCAGTTATATTGTATAAGATCACATCATTCATTGCTGACTTCTTAACAAACACAGATCTATCTGTGTTGCTGGCAGCCAGATTTACAACCACAACTGAGGGGGGCCCTATTACACCGTAGCATCCGGACTCGAGTACTTTATATGAGGTACAATCTAGCTGTGAACTACAATCATCTCTACAGCATCCACCAACAGGTGTGGCTGGATATCCTGAGCTTACTAAGTCACCAAAGCCTCCGCAGGCAAACGGGTGTCTGGTATCTTCTGTATGAAAAAGGTTATCGTTTAAATTTGATATTCAAGATCAATTACTTATCTTTTAAAGTGTTTTGGAAAGCAAAAAACCACTCTTTATACCAAAGTCATTTCATAGCAATGAACAAAAACACACAAGGACATTATTGAATGCTGTAAACAATTTCAATGTTCGAAAACACAGGGTCTAGAGGGTCAGCCCTAGCTTCCCTATTACAGTAACCAGGCTGCTAACCTTACACAAGAAATTATCACGGAACAGTGTTGGTCAAAGGTATCCTGGAGGAGATAACCCACTCTAGACCCTTCTAGACCCTGGGTTTTTGCACTTTGAAATGTTTGTATCATTAAATATTTTTGAGTAAATTTATGTTTTTTGTTCACTGCTATGAGATTACTATGATATGAACGATGGTTGTTTTCTGCTTCCCTGAACACTTTAGTGATGTTTGCAATGATACAAACAATTGCCCATGCACAAACATCTGGAAAGGTAAAAAGGTTTTCTCTTTTTGAGAGAAATGTGGTTCTGATAGTATGTTTTGGTGCAAGAACCTTGTCATGATTATTTACCTTGGACATGAAACAATTCAATACTGGCGTCCCGCTGAACCTGTAGAGTATGAGGAAATTCTGACGACAATATGCAGGAGCCATTTTCGGATTGGTATGAGAAGGACAGACAGCAGCTGTACCCTGTGCATAGGTAAGCACATGATAACAACGAAGAGGTGGATAGGATCCTGTCATCTGAAGATAGATGATACTCAGCCTCTAAGGGTATGTGTTTATGATGATAGTTTAGAGTAGAACTTGCACACGAAATAGGAGCGCAAACCTGAATGTATAAGAATAAGATGAAGTGCACCATTAAAAAACTAGCAAACTTGTTTTTTGAAAATCTGCATTCAAGCATGTGCGATCAAAATGTGAAAATATATACGTTGTATGAAAAGACGATACCGTTTACACAATATGTATTCTAAAATGGAACAATATCAATTTCTCCTACCATTGCAACCAATAGAACGAATTCCTTTAAGATATACATGAGAGCAATAAAACTATCCTCTTTACAATTCGCTGTTTATCTATAATTGTTCGGTGCACAGCATAGATGTTTATGATGCACCCTAATCAAGCCAAAGCTATTATTGATCCAACATGACACTCTCAATTAACCCAGAAGCTTCAGTTTGACACCGCTGATCAAATTACATCCAATATTGATCAAACTAGTGAACAATTGTTAATTTATTCTGGTAATAGCCCAACAATCACCAGATTTCCTGGTCACTTTTAAATTTTACTTCCTCCAATTGATGATCAAATCTATAAATATAAAGAATTATGGATAGCATAATTGGTATGACAACAAAGTTTCAGCATGAGACATGTAGTAGATTACTGCCGAGTATTTTCCCATGTTATCAGAATCGCCAGATACTTCTGTTTACATCGCCTGGCAGTGAACAGTTAGCACAGTCATCAGTTGTCTTGTCTTGTCTTATGTGGGGAGAGGGAAGTGGTATGAAACTGTACTCCCCAGATAACAGGTGATGGAAGCCCCTAGTGCTCGAAGACCCCTTGACAAATTCAATTATTACTGATAGAACACAACCCAGATGTTGGAAGGCAAAAGGTAGAGTAGTTCCATCAGTCGGCTTTGTGATTATGAGAGTTGTCTGAGTTTGAGATGTCTGTGATGTGTGAGAGATGTTGGTTGAAGTTGATTCTATGTTTTGTAGTATGTGGGTAGGGAGGATCAAGGGTAAAACCCTCGAGACGACAGTGGGGATTGAACCCGGGACCTCGCGCCTGATAACAAAGGATGTGATCATTTGCGTTATCAAAGTTCCTCCAATCATCAGTTAGGCCACCTCATATCCCAAAAATAGAATTATCTGAGGACACTAAATAGCAAGCCCGATCAATATTCACTCCTGGAATCATGCACTCACATCCCGCAATCTCATTCCATTTCCACAGTGGCAGCCCGAACATTATAGTATGCATCGGCTAGGGGCCCTAACTCTTAAAGAATAACCATAAATAGATAGGCCCTTGAGACGGGACAGTCAGCAATAGGGAGACACTTTACAATAGGGAGACACTTTACAATAGGAGGGTAGGACAGTTTACAAATATTGTAAAGCATCATTGGGACAGTTTACAATAATGTAAAATATCATGATTCTATTTTGATTTTGCTTGCAAACATAACTCACTAGGATGTGTTTGGAGTAGAATTGAATCAAGGAGTTAATATAAACTTGGGATGGAGGAATGGCATGTCGAAGCCATTCAAGGATTAGCTCAGTTTTGTTAGCTGTATCGTATAGTAGCTGCAACAGTTTCAATGAAATCATCATGCTTCATGAACTTCATTAGACCTCCTAATTTTATTCCACTCCACCAATGAAAAACCTTAGAGTGAAATATGATTGTAGTCGGCAGTGGTAACTTAGTAATAACAAGATGGGCGCGCCCTTAGGCTCACTCAAGTTCATAAGTGAATGTGAGCTTTTCTCTAGCCTTTTAAATTTGGCAACCCCAGATTCTCTTCCGCTACCCCAGATCTAATCAACACTCGAAAATCTGGGGCTATAAATTCAACCCCCGCGATAAGGCTCACTCTGACCCGTCCTACCATATACCCCATCCCATACCCTTTTGCTATGATGATTTCAGCTGAAGAACAACAAAGTTTCTTTCAAATCTAGCTACACAATTCTTGTGCCGTCAAACAAACATGTTGTCATTGGTTGGGGAGTTTTCTCCCACAGTGAGAGGACTTTGTGTCACCAACATTGCAGTATTTATAGAGAACACTGTGCCATAGGAGTTTTACAACACCGCCTAGTCTAGTGCTGGCTAGAGTTAAAAAAGTGCAAGTGGCAATGCAGATAAAGTAGAGTAAAGTAGATAAAGGAGAGCGAGCCAGCCAAGATAACGGTGCTGTTAAGGATATAATATACTTTATTGGCGAAGATATTGACTGGAACAACCGCTCACTTATCTATTCGATAATTTTATGAAAAATTTGAATGAGACAACTCATAGCTGGCGAAATCAGAGATGGACACTCACCAATAAAAATATCCAAAAATATAAAAAAACACATATCTATCTTAACCCAAGTTGAATTAGGCAGCAATTATTTTTGGATAAAAAGAGTGTCTCGCTTTCAAATGTAGCGCTTTACTTAGCCAACACACGAAAATAATATGAGGATGATATGTTTCTCCGATAATCAAGTAGTTTATGATTATCAAGATCCTAAAATGTTTGATGGTGGACCAACAAGCAAACCACTAGTACACATACAATAGCGAATTTACAACCTTAAAGGGTATTGTACTTGCCAAATGTAGTACAAAAGTACAAGTTACAAGTTTAAAGTTAACAGATACCTGCCAAATCTAGACAGTTCGATCCAAAATTTCTCACATGACCCTTTTTTTATTTATTTAGGCAATCGTAGCTTACCAGGGCCGTAAATTATCAATAAAAAGGGCTGAGAGACAAAGAGAACAACAAAATGCCGCATCGATTGGCATATTCCATATTCTGGAGTTGTCTCCTCTTTAGCAAGGGTTGGACAATACAGAGCTTGAGATTTGAAAGACTCTGTGCAGCATTGGTCACCAAGCTTATTTGTATCAGGAATTATTAAACATTGAAGAGCTTCAGAATTATCATGGTTATATATAACGCACTTAAACAATGGCAATTTCATTAAAAATCATCACAGTTTTGCATGCTGAACCCTATATCACAACCTTATATTTTGGGAATGGAGTGTCAGTCAAAAAGGGATTTCACTGCACTCGCTGTTAACAATCATTTGCCATAAACTATGATCAAGCACTGAAGTAAATGATGTAAACAACAGATGAGTATCATCTAGACCCGCAACACCATTCCAACAATGCAACTATCCTGGAATTCTCGGGGGAAATAGTGTACAAATTTACATATTGCCCCAATCTTAATTGGAATGCCAGAGGACTGCCAAAGAATCAGCACACTCAATGGTCTGAGGACAAAAATTAGAGTTCATTTTGAGTAAAACCATTTTGTCCGGAGAACAAGAAGTAAACTTGAAGGCCAAAGTTGTCACATTGAAAAAAATATCTGATAAACTTTTCTTCATTTCTACCATAATATCAAAAATCTCATTATTTCATTGAAGTCATAGATGTAAAAGTAGAACTATTCCGGCATCTTGCCTAAACTGCACCGTGCAGAGTGCAAAAAATCAAAATCATTACCTGAGACTTCTGTCTACATGGCCATTAAAAGAAATCAAAGACATGTGGTCATGAAATCGAATTACATTATAAAAATAGCACCATGCCATCACCTGTCATCGATACTTGACCCATAAGAAACTGTACAAAACTAAGAATACTATACTAAGACAGTTACAAAGCTATTATACTAAGTCTATTTTGTATTACAGAAGGCAAGCAGATGATCAGCTAGTCATTAGAGAGATATTTTAAAGCTCGTATACCATAACGTCGGCTGAGATCTTTCTGGAATTCTTTCTTGAGAGTCTTGACACACCTAAATGAAAATACATCAACAGTGAGAAACAAAAACAACAAGGCTGAATATAAGAGAATGAATCGCAACAAGCAAAGAGTATTTATTACATAAAAAATATCATCCTCCGATTCATTTGTGTTGAATCGCGACTGCCACTCAGGGGAGTTCTGTTTAGCTCAGATATAACAAAAATTTGGGGATGGAGGGGTGGTGGAATAAAGGCTAGTTATGATGTCTCATGGCACATGGTAGAACGGTGACTATTTCACCTAGGTCCCCTGTTTTGTACCCTGATTTTGACTTTCAGTCAATCTAATTATTTGCCTGTAAGTTGACTATTCTGAGAGCAAGACCTCACTTAGTTATCTTTAACATATACAGAGTTTATTGAGCACACATTTCCCTCAGTAGTTTAAAGTTAATTCACTCTAGCATATTGACAGCTGTTGTACTGAGTGTTACTTACTTTCTGTAGGTGTGACTAGATCTGAATTGAGATATATCTAAGCTGGGTGCATGAGGCGAGTGCATGATGTAAGCACTAGGTACTACTGTCAGGGAGAATCTACAAACAAAATAAGAACACCAGTGAGCATAAGTTGTCTCATCTATTCTACAGAGATTTCAAGCAGATCATTTTACTAGCAGCGTAAATACGCAGTCAAAAATGAGTGGCTAAGCTTGCCTAAAGTTCAGGATCAAGTTTATTTCTCAAATAATGGGCTAGACTTATATTCAGTGATCGGTGCATCAAAGGAAATGTGGCCCTACATTCTGAACATTTTTAGAATCAATATGGCATGATGATGAGAATTCCGGAATGAAATTACTGCAATTTCTAGTGAGAAGATATTGCTGGTGTTACTAAATGCTCCCTTGTGTGTTGAAGAAGCATCACGAAAAATTTTACATTGTTTCTTTGCGCCGTGTGACCGGCTTTTCTGTGTTATGGTGTGTTGACCTTACCCTTGAGCGTCCAATTCCATAATATGTGAGACTTTATTCCAGCCAAAGCCGAAGAATCGTTCGTCATATTTTGGTACCAGCTCACGGCTTACTGCTATATAAGGCTCATAATTAGGCTGCCACGTAATTTTATAAGGCTGACTAGACTCAAACCACCTGGAGTAGTTTGTTGGGGCGTGACCCTGAGGCCAAACATCATATCTACAACAGAAAAATAACTTAAAAAAAACACAATGGAAGAGGTTTGATGATAATTTGGATTTGTTCCCTCCTTGATATAGGAACAACCCCATTATATCATCCGTATAATTCAATTAGACCAAACGTAGGGGCAATGTAGCTGAAGATTCCCACCGCAATGTGCGGAGATGGCGAAGAATTTCTTAACCAGCTATGTCTGCAAATGTCAGCTAAAGTACGCTTCAATGACAAATTGCCAATCTTGGACATTTTTATACTCAAATATTTCTAAAGTTTGGATTACAATTGTTGATCATTTATACTACCAAGGTACGAGGCTATTTGTATATTGATGGTAAATGTGCGCCACTAGTGATAAGATTGGGTTTGTACACAATGAGGTGAGGGGAGACAAACCTGAATATCTGTACTTGACCCTTATCTACATATTTCTTCAGTTCCTCTTTATCATAAGGCATCTCTGGTCTATATTGCTGAGTCTCAAATGCTGGTATCACCAGCGCCTACAAAGAATAAAAACCTGGTTGTTTATGTAGGCCATTCACAATTTTACGATATCCTACCCAATCGTCAGATTTATTCACAGTAAAATTATGTTTTTTCAGACAATCCAGAAACTACTTGCTCAACGTTTCTCCGTGTATGTTATGGCTAAGATTGATAAAACGTCTATCAGTCAATCTAAACATGTCTAGCATGTTGAATTTCCTGAGAAACAAACTTTTATCAGTCACCAAATACCACTTACAATTTTCTTGTTGTGTATATCGTATTTATTGCACGCCTCCCTGAGATAATTGTACATGTTAACCATAGGTATGAAATCTATATCTGTCAAGAACACATACTCTGTCTGCGCATGGTCTAGTGCTACATTCCGCAGGTAATTAACTGGATAATGAGTCTGCAAAAGAAACGGAAAACAATATTTTAATGACTCATTTATTCATTGATACAAGTTTTTACTAAATGAAGGAATCTGGTGCCTGAATTTCTGTTAACACCTTTGTCACAAAAGCAGAGAGTCTGATAACCAACAGCGCGACAAACGTCTACAAGGAAACACCAAAGAAATAAAGTTAGGAGCAGTTCTGAGTTCTATAACTGTTCATATTGTTGTCCAAAAATCAAACCAAATTACAAATAAGATTTCCCTTAAACATGTAGTACAATTATTAATTTTCACTTACAGGTATATTGAATTCTGTCAGAAAATGCCAATTTTTTTAATTTGACAAAAGCACCGGTCAGCCCTTTGTCACCCTGTGCGATTTATTAAAAAAATTCAACACAAGAAAATTTACCAGGCATGGGACATGATCGAGCTTACTTACCCCCGTTTTGAATACGATGTGATATCCTATATTTTTCCTCACTCTTATAACCGGGGAGTTTGAGACATAGTCATGAAACTGCTGAGCCTCGCTGTCACTGAGATACAAAGCCAGAGACATCGGGCCCGTCCAGTGCTGACATAACATCTCCAAAACCTACAGACACAGATAAGTATAAAGATATATGTCAAACTGAGGGAATACCAAATATCAAAGCAGGTTCCAAATATTTCTAGATTTAAGTCCCCGATTTCGATGAGTCAGATTTGATCAGTAGGAGGCATTTTTTGTTGATGTATGTGTCTTCGAACAACAGACTTGATCCTAGATCTAATCATAAGAACGGTTATGCAGTCATATTTTTTCATGGGACTACAACTCATGGCTGTCTAACATGAGAATGTATCACCACTAACCAACCCAGTCATCAATATATGATATTTCTAACATGGTATTATATACCTGGTGAACACCACAAGCATGAAAAAATCTGTCTCTGCTTAGGGGAATTTATGATATGTATTTATTCATATATATATATCTTTTAAATATATTAGCCATATCTAGCCATGGTACTTTTCCTCATTTGTACGAAGAACATTCTCGCTGCTGTACACTTACGCCACTCTAATGGGGTCTATCATCTCACCAAGTCATGTGACCTGATATTGAGATAAGTTTGAAGTTATAACATCAAAGTTTTAAGATGGGGGAACAAGCAAACTGATGTTATAAGATAGGAGGAATAGAAGTTACTCCTTGTTATAATAAGAGCTCTTTGTTTGCAAAGCATGTCTGTTTCATACTAGGATGTGTATCTTTGATTGTTAGAGTTAATTTAGTTTGAGAACCACATGTGTGTACGCCCGCCAGTCTTTCATTGGTGTGTATATACATATATATTTAATAGTATGACATGATCAGCTTGCTTGCAAGCACAGATGTGATATTCTGGTTTAATTTCAATCATGTGAACTGCTATAAACATTAGCCACTCACCCCGAGTCTGTCAATACTAAGCTGGGTTACAAGAGTAATGTCCCCTGTCTGATTTTTAGGGTTTGTCTCCCTTGTGTAGTTGTAAGGTAGGTAGTATAAATGAAGTCTGCCCCTGCTGCTCTGCCTGATACCCTCTATCTTATAGCATGCAGATGAGATCTCTGGACTTCTCTCCATGTAATCACTCTAAAATAGCAACAACGTCAACAAAGGATGATGATCTTATTTATTACATTATTTATCATTATTAATGTTCAATACCATTTTCCTCTGGGGTTATGTAGGCAGTCTCGAATCAATATTACGGTTATGATTAGCCTGTGTTGGCGAGCTTTGTTTGGGGGGTAAAGCCTTGGAGGGTTTCAACAACAAACCTTGTCAGACAGGCTAGGTTAGGCTATGGTCAATGAGGTCAATGGACCAAGATCGCATGGCCTATAAGACAGGAGTATGGAGCGATCTGGTGGATAAAGGTGAAGACTTGGGGTCATATAATCTATGTTCGGTTCAATCTTATCTGATCCCCTTTGCCTCTTCATGAAAGGTCACTACTCCATACAAGCCCCCAGGTTTATAAGGGTCTGTTTAATAGGGTGGCAAAGGGAGACCTATTGTGCTTAAGGTGAAAACTAACACTAATGGCCATGGTGTTGGAAACTCACAATAGTAGGTTTGGTCGTCCCGCTGTGGTTTCTTGCACTATCTATACACTGGCTGCCAACGAGTATGTGTTTCAGTAGGTTACCATCATATTGCACAAACATAAAATATATGTTTTTATAATAGTCTGAGATAATATCCTTAGACTGAGATCCATAATAAACCTGATATTTTTCTGGAGAGTTGAAGTGAACAGCCTGAAATTATAAAAACATTTTTAGCTGGGCACATTCAGGCACAAAATAAATTCTAGCCATTTCATAATCATATATTTATAACGTAATACTATGACCGCTTGACCTCAAGAGCCTTAATTTTACTTGAAGTCTGATATGATAATTTAAATCACCATCTCACCTTGGCGGTATTCGTATCATAGCAGTGCTTCTCAAATGATGCTCTATTGGATATTTGAACATTCCACACACAAGGCAGGGAGTAAACTGTTTCTGGGTTATCTTTGATGATAGCATTAATCACATCCTGTAAAAGAATATCAGTGATACTGGAGAAATTACTTCAGCCAATCAGGGCTAAGTATCATGACCTTGAACCTTCACATGTACGGTACAGGCTGCACCTGCCATAGGCACCAGAAATATATCCTTTGGTTCATAGTAGAGGGCTAATGGAAAAGGATTTTTCTTGCTCGTCAAGTAAAAGAAAAAAATATAACATTATGACAAAGTCAGACAGATGCAGAGCTGCTCAGAATGAAAATCATGTAGTTAGACATCATTGTCCGCATATGTTAACGGGCCAACCTCTCAACATTTACATGATTAAATAAACCAAACTAGTATTCTGTTTAGGCCGTCCTACGAAGTTGGGCTTGAGTTATTTCTCCATGGGTCGTCATTTAAAAGTTCGAAAGAAGAGTTGTCAATTTTCTCAGAGAAATCTAGACTTCTAGCATAGCAATGTTGCCACTTATCAAAGACAAGCTTCTGAATCTCATCATGATTGATGATGGAAGATGGCGGTTGTTGAGCAGTTGAGAATGTTGAAGCAGTATAATAAATGTATTGCACAGCCACTAATTCACACTGAAGGGGCAGCACATCGACAAAAAAGTCTTAAACATGATGCTAGCCGAAGGTGAAAATGCACTATGTCAATCACTGTCTCAAAAACTTCAGAAAATAACATTTTTTTGGCCTTCTCAAGTAGATTATATTGACACACAAAAATGCAGCTGAGCCAAATAATACCCCCCTCAACAAGGAACTTTTGAACCCTTTGCATCAAGGGGATGTAACTGTTTCTTCAGAATTGTCTGTCGACTCTAAAGCGCAAACTTTTTTTTTTTTGCTTGTTTAGAAATGATGCTATCAGCTGACAGATTTCACTTCACAACAGGCACTCAAAAAGAAAAAGCTGGATACCTGGTCGGCAAGTTTGGTTGGACCAGCTTCAGGTAGATACTTCTTAGCAACAGATCTCCACAACTTGGCCCATTTTCTCCGCTTCATTGTCACTAAATCCATCAGCATGACACCTGTGTTATAACCCCGGCCCTGAAAATATACAACACAACGTATTGGGTATGTGGATCTCCGCAAATCTGACGACGCAATATTAGTAGGACAACAATTGGAATTATTCTAAGATCACTTATTATGCATTAGGGTTTGTAATCTGGAATGGAGTTGATACAAAACTTTAGGTGAAAAGTGTGTTTTTTATCCATTTATTAGCAGTGAGAACAATCTAACAACTCAGTGTTCTGCTCTAAAAACTAATAAATCTTATACCTAAGTCATTTGCTCTTCTCTCAATACAGAGCAAATTTCAGCTGGTTGTAATCATTATTTCTGATAAGAAGAAAAGCCAACTGTTCTCTAAAAGTCATCATGATTCACACATTATGGAAAACTAATTAATGGGAAAATAACAAAATACATTTTTTCCTTGTCTGACTTGACAGACACTGAAAAACAACTGCAAAATCACTTTACAAAAATGATTTCATAAAAAGTGAATTAATTTTAAAAATTTTACATAAACAGATCAAATTTTGAGAATGCAGAGTATCTGACTAATTTGGTCACAGTTTCCTAGTTTTTTATTGGAATCACCCCAGCTAGTCACGCTTTTGAAAAGTAATTTCGCAGTAGTCTGAATTCGGTGAAAAACCAACTCATCAGGAAGTCATATGCTCTTCTCTCAATACAGAGCACATTTTAACTGGTTGTTATGTTATTTTTGATGAGAAGCAAAGCCAACAATTGGCTAAAAGTCATCACGATTCACACGTTATGGCAAACTAATTATTAACTTTCTTGTAAAGTAATTTTGCAGTAGGCTGAATTCGGTGAAAAACCAACTCATCAGGAAGTCATATGCTCTTCTCTCAATACAGAGCACATTTTAACTGGTTGTTATGTTATTTTTGATGAGAAGCAAAGCCAACAATTGGCTAAAAGTCATCACGATTCACACGTTATGGCAAACTAATTATTAACTTTCTTGTAAAGTAATTTTGCAGTAGGCTGAATTCGGTAAAATACCAACTCATCAGGAACCAAATTGGACCATTTATATTCAGATATGATTATTTCAAGGAAAGATCTCCCATATATAAAGCAGGCATAGAGATACCAAGTAGCATCCTACTAAATACTACTTGTGAAGAGACAAGATGAAAGGAGCAATAATATTCCTGCTGCTGGTTTCCTCTGCCGCCGCAACACCGGTTGTAAGTAACTCGATAAATATTTTACATTTTTGCACGCTATAAATTGATCATGTCATTTCGTCTACAGAGTTATGTCATTTTGACTATGTTTATCCGATTCACAAGATAACGTTTGTTTTACAGATCAGTCGACTGCTGAGACACTGTAGGTCGGCTCAATGGCTGGGCCAAGAACCTAAAACATGTCTGGACCATTTGTGTAAAGGCAGACCTATAAGCGGAGTATATAACATTTATCCGACCGGACAGAGTACCTTCTCTATACCTGTATACTGTGATCAGACCACAGATGGAGGGGGCTGGACTGTGAGTAGTTAATATCTACTGTCAACTGGTGCATGCATTGTGTACCTGATAAATAAACAGTGCATATTCTCTGATAGCCACATTGACAATTAACAACTTAGTTTGTCAATGAGATTTTGGTAATTAATTACTGTAGCAGAGCATCCATTTCCTTTCTTTTGTGTTTCAATTTCAAGAACTCAGAGTTTGATGAACAAAATTTTTGTTTCTACAGGTGTTTCAGCGGCGCATGGATGGATTTGTAGACTTCTACAGAAACTGGGCAAACTATAAACTTGGCTTTGGGCAGCCGCTGGCAGAGCATTGGTTAGGTAATGACAACCTCAACATCTTGACAAATATTCACGCAGAAAACGAGATGAGAGTAGATATGGAGTCTCTCTCTAATGAGAAAGCTTTCGCGCAGTACAAAAACTTCAGCGTAGCTCCAGAGATGGAAAACTACAAGCTGAGAATTGGTGGATTCATCGCATCATCAACAGCAGGTGAGAGTAAGAGACTGATTCGGAGAGAGTGTTACAATGTGCTAGATAAGAGCTCATGCTACGAACCGTTGCTGCTTTTCTATTTAAATTTAGTTTTATGCCTTTTTGAATTTCCAGAATCATATTATCATCATGATTACTGTTTACCAGGTTTACCTAAGATCAATGTAACTTGTAACTGCTATGTTGGTGTTTGGGTTTGAAAGGCTGTCGTCATCATTTCGCGTGACGATTATTGCGACCATCTTGACATGAAATTTTCTTTGCAAAACCAGAAAGCCTTTGTAAAACCCTCATTCATGCATGTAACAGGTCGTGGACAATTAGGGCCTGCTTAACCAGACATACGCGCCAGATATATCATTTCTTTATCAAATAATTTTTTTTGCAGGTGATGCAATGTCACACCACAACAACATGTCATTTTCAACAAGAGATAGAGATAATGATGCTCATAGTTCAGATTGTTCTGAGACCTACAAGGGCGCCTGGTGGTACAACACCTGTCACAAATCAAACCTAAATGGTTTATATCATGAAGGCTCACATTCTACTTTTGCTGATGGGATCAACTGGGAAACATGGAAGGGATATCATGAGGCATTGACAAAGACAGAAATGAAGTTCAGGCCTGTTGTTTAGGCCCTCAACTCTTTGATGATTACCTGATCTAATCTGATATTGACCTGACCTGAATCCGATGCTAGTGAAATTTCCATAAAACTTTTTTTAATCATCACTAAGTATTATGGGCTGATTTGAAGTTTGCCAACAGAATATTTTAATTTGTTTCATGCATAGAAAGCTGAATCCAACAATATGGCATTTATATTCATGATACTGTGTCTTTCAATATTTTGTAGGGCTATACTGTTTACTAGCCTACGCGGCCACGGGTTTTGGTGTTTTTGGTTTTTCCAAAAAAACCAAACCCGTGGCCCCGTGACAAGGCTAGGCTACTGTTATACTACTGCTTAGTTGTTGAGTAAGAACGATTTATTTTTGGGGTTGCTCCCCCTCTGATAAGCCAAGAGGTCTTATCGGTGTATGGGGAGCAATTGGAATGCATGCAAAGTGGATCAAACTCGGCATAGAATTGTGTGTATGGTCATAGATTTTGATGAAATAATACAACAACTGGTACGTAAACCGTTATTTTTTTCAACTGGTTCTGCTTATATTGTTATAATTTTAAAACACTGATTTTTATAAGAAATGTCCGCACATATATACGAAGAATATAATGCTTTGATCTACTTCCCCTTACCCATTGTGCTTCTTTGGTGCAAAGCTATCATTTTATTTTAGCTCATATCTTAATCTGACACATTGACAAACAAATAATTTTCACAAAATATATCTGGAAACCATGATGGTTTACCCTTAAGGAGTGAATACCAGCTTGAGTTTAGCTGCTGAAATAGTTTTGAGGTGCATTAATGTTGGCTAGCGCCAATTTTAGCCAACTAAATTAGGAGCTTAACAATGAAACAGGGTTGTGTTATGGAAGCTATGCATAAATTGCACTACTTCAAGCATAGCAAACTTTCCTCCTACCCGTATTTTACTCCTCTAGGATGGTACAAGCTCAAATCCATACCTTGGCAGGCCATATGTTGGCGATAGTATGACTTGGTAAGTACCAGTCACTGAGATTTTCTACCAGGCCGACCATCTGATCAGATTTGAACCAGTCAAAGTTCCGCCATAATTCAGCGATATCTGCAGTAAGTACTATGTCTGTGTCCAATAATATCACCTGAAACATGGCCAAGTGAGCGAATAAGAGCCCTTATTCAAACTGTCTTTGGGCCTATGGATGCCTAACGATGTCCAATACTCAATATGTCTGGATGGTATCATGTGTATCTAGAGTTTGCATTCCTCATAATCAAAGGAGGGGAAGGGGCTACTGCAAACACAGGTTCATTAAGGGTCCTGCTATAAGCTCGGTAAAAGCATCAATTCAGCTAAAAACTTCCTGAAAAAGTCACGGAATTTCCAATCACAGAAAACTGTGCTTACTACACACCAAAGGGATTAGTGTGTGTAACATTCTCACAGTCCTCTTTTGAGATTTTATTCTAAGGTGTACAGGGGACAAATGCTTGACAACAACTGAAACAAAAATCATGCTAAAAACTGTAGGCGTGGCAGAATGCTTCCAAATACTACATGAAGTGATGAAGTGAAGTTGGAAATTCAGAATGGGAGCAAACAGGATCAAACTTGATAAAGGTAAGGTGGCATATTCCTACAGTATGATCATACATCATGTGGTCCGTTAATTTGCTATTTAACTCAGTAGTTCGCTAGTGGGCTTGGTGTAATTCTAGCAGAATCTGTTGTATAATACACAGAACCAAATGTGCATGGCCAATTGTTGAATTAAAAACATGCTCAGTATGCCAATACTGAACCTCATAATTTGGATGAAAACGATATTTTACTTTCACTTTTACTTACGCGATGCACATGAGATGGAAGCACATAAGGTAGCTGTAGTTTCATAAGGCCATACACACCAGAGTAATGATAATTTGGTATCCATGATACATCATCTTGTATCAAAGAAGTGGAGTAGAATGAGTAATGAACTGCAATAAAAAAATCAATCAGCTATTGCACAATTATCAAGCACAAGCAAACATATTCAGCTGATTATGCCAACAATGTAACATATTTTAGTATCATGGACAATCGAAAATGTAGTATTTTATGTTAGTCATTGCCATGATTGAAAATTTTATAAATACACTTTACGTCATGATTTGACCTTGATGTTATCATAGCCGACTAAATCGTTAATGAAATCAGGGTTGGCCATAACCTTTCTTCTTCGCTGAGCAAGTTGTCTTCGAAGTAGAGTTTAATTATAATATTGCATGTTATCTCTGCAAGAATCAACTGTACACAGACATTGATGGCAGCCATCTTATGGAGAGAAATTTGAGTTTTGAATAAGATTAAGAATAACATCAGCTTAAGGAAACCTTCTAAGAACAATGGAGGAACACCAGAGCCATGTTACTAGATCATAGCTACATTTCCTATCAATGAACAGGCCACTTCTCATCTTAGGATACCACTTGAACTGGAAGTACCCTACACCTTGTTATGGGTTTCATTATGAATCATAGGTTTTGCAACCCTCCCTTTGTACGGGTTGCTTTCTAGGGCCCTATAGTGGTTGGGCACATTTACTCAAGTGTCAAGTTCAGTGACATTTGAAAGTTATAGTATACCTGACGGCAGGTCCCAAGTCTCAAACAGAGTATTGAGTATAGGTAGAGAAATCGAGTCCACTATCAAGTGAAAGTGAATCACATTCTTTCTATAGAAGAGTATAGATTTAATCGCCGTGGCCAGATCTCTTGCAGCGTTGTAGCCTGCGCAAACTATGCCTACATGTATCACCTGTATACATAGCAAAATGAATGAAATAGGAGATGATCATCGGCTCGGTTATCAACTCGAGTTTACTGTGACTAAACAAAACAGTATTCGCAGCAAAGTATTTATATGTTTATGATCATGACATAATATTTCATATTATTTTGTCTTACATACTGGCCAATTTTAAGTTGTGTCCTCTTTGATAACAAACTTCAATGAAAGGGCAACTCCCAAGCATTCTAAGAAGTACTCAGATTTCTCGGCATATAGTTCAATTGATGGATTGATGCTAGCACATAAGGCAAAGGTGGATCTTCATTGAAATGTCACTGAGTGATTTTTCAGTTGACAAGAGTAGACAAGTCAACACAAATTATATGCAGGTAAATTTCCTGACTTGTAGGTGAGGATTGAAATAGCTTATATTGCCATATTGCAATTGCCAACAGCATTACTTACCTCACATGGTGAATGAGAAGAGACAACGTCTGTGCAATTCTTATTGCTCAGCTGGGTTTGCAAACTCCTTAAAGAGAACGATAAAATTAAGTATTCAATAGGGAGCGGTAAGATGATCTCGTTGATCCAATTTACAAATGCCTGAATATCTTGCAACCATGCCTCTTTGCAAATTTTGCAAATAAAATGTTCCCAGCTGCAACTTATCGTCCCTCTGATTATTCCCAAACCAATACGTTTAAACTTTGGCCAATGTGAGGAAATCTACAGAAAATACCCCGGTAATTGAGACAAGTCAAACTAAAATTGATCGGCTTGCTGACATGAGTCGAATCTAAGCCCTTGCTGATTCTGATTACCCAGGGCCAATACTTGTTTCGATTTTGCTGCATTATGGTGATGAAAATTTGGCCCTTCTGTCGGCCCACACAGATTTGTGACAGCCTCTTATGATAATGTTGAGGTCAATATCACTCAAAAGCTTAAACTAGTATAAGTGATCAAACAAATATGTAAGGGAGCTTACAAAAGATCTTTACGCAGAACGTCATTTTCAGCCTGCAGGTCTCTATTGTAACTTCTAGCTAAGGCGCTGTGAGCTGTTATTGTTGTGGTGCCAATCTGCGAGTAATCTAGGGTTACAACACACAATAGTACTTTAAAAAAAAGTAATAGGCCTACATCTAAGTGGAACCAATATATGGAGATTTCAAACTAAATCATGGAAAAGTAAAATTGCGTCCAGCGTATACTGATATTCTTTACTTTATCATTATAATATCAGTCTACATTCTCATCTAGCCGAAAACTAAATCACCCCCCCCCCCCCCCCCAACTAGCTGTCTTTAACTCATATTTCCTCATGACTGGTTCATCGCTAGACATGTGACAGCAGTCTGGGTAGTGATTGCACAACTTAGTGAATAGCTGATTAGCCTCCTCACAACACTTCTTTTTTTCTCGGAACGCAAGCACGCATGCTTTTCACATCCAGGCCATTGGTGCCGCAGGAGTCAAAGAGTCCCATTGGGGGATCTTTCATGGTGGGTTGTTCCTGCCTCCAGTTCCCTAGGATGAATCTATCACCCATGTATATTATATATCACAAAATCTACAGTCAATCATGTCAACTGGCCAAAGCAGGCATCCCCATGGCCAGCACCTATTTCGATGTCCAAATCAATCAGCCTCAATCAATATAAATTAATATGATTATGACGCTGTAACATAAGCATAATCAAGACCTGTCATTCTAATTTGTACTTTTCAGTCTTTGTTCAACTGCAACATTCATAGAAGACCATTGAAAACAGCAGGGTTCAATAGAAAAAAACTGTATACACTAGTATTATTTAACTCTCAAGAAGCTACAAAATTTTCCCATTTACCACAGCTTTTAGTTAAGATCTGAACACTGTTTAATATTCATACAAAGCCAATGGGTGGTACATAGAAACATAACATATATCTGGCATCCCAATTACTATCTACAAATTTCTGTGTGTGACAAAATTGATAGGCAGAAATGTACTTACTTGATGCTATGTAGTAAAGAAGCAGTACAGGGATACCTGCAATCAATGCAAATAGGGCTACAAGCCGGCTATGTATTCTCATGTCTGCTGTTGACTTGGTTGTATATCATTATCACCAAATTGGTAGACACTCTACAAGTATTCAGAACTGTCAAAAATTTACTGTGTGTGAGAGAACAGATCCAGGGGTTATGCTGTGAGGCATTGTCAACAACTTTGTCAGGAGGAAGACAGAACTAGACATAAAAACAGCATAGCTTTCAACACTCAACTCAATCAAAGAGGAAGACAGTCTAGAGAATGTCAGGACAAGCCGTCAATGCTTCAGGGACACTGAAAACGAAATGGAAACAAGCCTTTTTGCCGTTGTAATTCTGGGCAACACAACCTAATACAATCTGTATCACAATAGTTATCAATTTTCACATTAGCATACTGAGTCATCTTACCTCCTCTGTTATTGGAAATTATCTGAAAATGCGATGAGACCACAGCAACTTTGGCAACCAACACCAGTAGTACAATGTTGAAATTCTGACACCTAGCTTGTAGCTAGTATGTATATTCCTCCCTGATTGATAGTTTCTTGGTATCTCCTCAGCCTCCGTTGAGCTGTAACGAAAAATATAAACGTTGTATCACCGACATTTCCCATAGCCATAGACCGGGTGATAAGCAAGTAAGCCAACTTGACAAATTGAATCACCCTCATATACAATATTGCCTCTTAGTAGCGCATCTACCTCTACAACGACTAGAAATGGCAAAGCTATGTAACAGAACACCCTGCCTATTTGTTATAATCATCACATAATGGCAAACCATCAAACCCTATTATTTTTGCTGTTCAAAGCATTCAATGATATTTGTGCACCTTAATCACAGACAATAAGATACATACTGCATTAAACATGCAGATAAACTTTTACAGTATTGTGTTACAATTTGTTTGTGTTCTTTTACATTCATCAAACATTCATTGCTCGCTCATTCATCACTTACATGACACATAAAAAGCCTTGGTCCTTAATCCATTTCTTCAAATGTCAAAATATTGTGTTACAAATGTGAACCAGCTTTATATCATTGTGGAATTCAAAGTAGGTAATGATATGAGTAGGAATCTTGTAACTTTAGAGTGGAAGCTTGGGTGGTTTTAATTTACGACTCATTTGTGAGGAAGCAAAGTCAGATCGATTGGTCAGATAGCCATGGATTTCTAACAGCCCTACCCCACCCCCCCCCTGGCCTTATCTCCCTTTTATGTTTTGGAGTTAAGGCTACCCCCACCATAAATCATCTTATTTTTTTGTCAACTGTTGCTCCTTGGACTGGACTTGCTAAAGATAGCAGTCTGAATGGAGAGTGATGTAGCAGGACACAGCTAATTTGTGTAGTAGATTTTCCATTATGAAAATAAAATGGGGACCATTTGAATACTTTATTACATCATGGAAAATCTCTCTTGACAGGGATATGTCAATCAAAACCGAACAATGGGCTGAAATTACAGATCAGAGTGTGGCTCTTTGTTTGAAGTTAACCAAGCATGGTTGACTTATCACCTTGGCATAGACTCATCAGCAAGATAATAGTGGCTTGAAACTTCCTAAGTGTGCAAATTAGTATGCTACCCAAATCATCATCAAAGTTTAAGCGGCCAGTTTAGTAGTGCTACAAAAACACTCATCAACCCTAGGAATATTTAAATTAAGCTATCGATGCTACAACATTTATAATTTTGCTAGAGAGCATGTTCAGTTATGCCAGGAAACCAAAAAAGAAAGGTTGAGCCCACACAAAACATCATAAATGTGATTAAATCAGCAATGGCACCTTTTCATTATCATTTATAGCCTGATTATCCCTATCAAGATACAAAGATAAGACTAATTGAGACTCTCAGTGTGGCCTTCAGTTGAAGACAAAAGACTTTTTGAATACATTATAGCCAATGCAGTAATTGCAATTCTGAACAATCTCTTACTAAGCCAAGTTTCCAATCTGGAGACTTCTCTTTCCAAAAAGTTCCAATCGTACACGATGAAACAGAGATATCAAAGGAATGACCCTAGATCAACAAAATGTAAACTGCAGAAACAATCTCACCATGTAATACAATCTGACAACAAGTCTAGTTTGATAACTTGGCAGCAAGGACACAACAGCAGCAAAAATGATGCACAAATATGCCTGTGCATCGGAATTAGAATAGAATCAAGTTAGGCCTACAAGGCTGGAGCGAACCTGCAACTGGTGCAACCTTTCACAATGTTTGACAGTTTACCAATCGTTAGGCTAATTATAAAGCTAAGGAAGCTTGAGATTTCACAGCTGTTAGGTGTTTATCAACAGCTTAGTTATGAAGTGTAAAGAAAGGTTGTTACAAAATATCATACAGTTGCTATCTTCATAAAAAAAATTATTATGATGTTTTATATCTAAATTAGTCAAAATAGGCTTTTTAGGGTTTAAATTTTGAAACTTATGCTGAGAAATGAATGCTTGAGCTAGCGTTGGAGAGCTATTTGGGATATGTTATTTATTATCAGTTCACTATGATGTCGGCCGCCTGAACAAACCTGAAATACAGCGGCTAGGATGCCCACCGAACTGGACCAGAGACAACTTCCGGTCTAATTAGGGGTGAGCAGACCTTTTCATGAACAGACCATAACCCTGGTTTTAAGACTGCTGCTAGTGAGCAATGAGAGATACATATGACAACAGGTTACCTATGGTTCATCTTGAACTTCAGAGTGTAGGTTAATTATAGGAAAAGGGAACCATAGACCTGGGCGCTTGCTTCGACAGACATTACTAACATGACTGCAAATAATAGTTATTATATCGTCAATCAATTATAAATCCGTTTGTGGCCTACAAGTCAAAATGAAAAAGGGAGAAAACGGCAAGCTCTCTAGAAATTCTAAGGAGAGAGGGCAGAAGCTAACGGGGTTTAGAATCTACAATGATACTAGGACCTAACTTTAATGGTACTACATATCATTGATGTATTGCCCTTGGAATGGAATTGAATAAAGTAAAAAGAGAGATTCACTGCTAAGTATCTCTGCAAATTCAAAAACCAATACTAACTTCAAACTTCTAGCTATGAACACGTTGCCGGTATCGACTCAGGACTGACAGTACACAGAGCACAGCCATAGGCTACTGTTTGCCTTCCAAGCCTTATTACGATATTGAGGCCTTGGCTTTAAAACATACTGATATTGTTATTGAACTGACTCAACACGCCGTTTGAGCTAAATCGAACTGATATGAAAGGTACCTGTTGGCTATGATCATGATGGCATGAGACAAAACAAAATAACATACTTGATTCAGCATCGATAGGTCATAATATGTTCCATCCAAACACCTAAAGCTGACCGAAATCATCTGGGCCTACGCAATCAAATCCAAACAACATTTTCGTCAGAAATTTATTGATGATGGTAACTAGATTTAGATAGGTTAAGATGTTAGTTACCAGATCCTAGCTCGATGTTAGACCCAGGATAGTTAGTAGGCCTAGTCCTAAGTTTAAGGCAGAAAAATATGCTAGAGTGCAGGTTACTGAGTGAATGGGAGCAAAGAGATAGATGAGTGTCAGAAAGCACAACATGTATATAGCCATTGATTGGGTGGAATATCTAGCTCACTTGGAAGTCCAATATATAGTTAGCTAAGCCCAATACTGTATGCCATGATGATAGATATGATACTAGATAGAAAGGCCTAAAAATAACACAGGTTATTTCAATCATTTAGCTTGTAAAGTGCCTAACAACTCACCATTACAGGGCACTGAAGTAGCTCATGCAGTCTGCACTACATTACCATGAACATACTGTTACGAGTGTTCCTTTATTTTTATGTGATTTTATATAGCGAATTACAGTGACTGCCACTAAGTGGAAACTTTTCAAAGCACCTGCCAAGAAGTGTCATTGACAGAGTGAGGTTAATCCGACTACAGGGGACACTCTACCTAACTCCATTTCAACAAATATTTTGATGTTGTAGAAATCAGGTTATCAACTGCTTTTGAGTTGGCTCGCTAATATTCATAGCTCCAAGAGGCGACAACTACTCATATAAGCCATTGATTGATTGTTTATTTTAATATCCAGGGCTTAGAGCTGCCAACTACTATATATTTGTGAAAAAGATTTTGATGGGGATATAGATGACTTGGCATCTACTAAGAGCATCAGACCCATGGCACGCAGGGAGGGTACGGGCGGGGCGCCAGAGAATTCTCCGGCAGGGTGGGGCGAGAGGCAAAGTTTTGTGGCAAATTAAACCCATAATTGAGGGCTCCGGGATACGTTTGAACCCATAAACCAACTTATTCCAGTGACATTTAATTGTAAACACAGCTTGGAGGTTTTAATATGAATGTATTGAATGGGGATCGGGATTACAAATAATAGACTAGTGCGAAAAACAGATTGGGTCGTATACACAACAAGGTGTAGATGGATTGCACCGAGTCTATTCTTTGATGAGTGAGCGGGCTTCTATTTATGTTCAGGGTTCTATATGACTCAGAATGGTGCACTTTAAGCCTTCACTCTAAATTCTATGATTATTCATACCCCAAAATGGTGTCCATACTCAATAATATCGATACACTGATTCAACAAGATTTGATGCGATTTATGAGCGATTTCAATTAATCTCATGACAAAATTAAATGCACAGAGATTAATCTATTTTACTGAAATTAATGCACGGCATAGAATTAGAATCATCACACTTCTCAATTTTGCACTTAGCTTCAATCCAAAGCTACAATACACAATTTTATATCATTCAATCGATTTAAAATTATCACATGTCTGTCGTCTCACTTTGTACGTATGTATTGCAGAATTGATATCTGTATCAGACCTGTCAAAATGATTGCTCAATATAATTTATCAAAATGTCTCTTCGAATGACTAAGCTGTAGCTTTTTGATTCAATATTTCAGCTCTGATGATACAGAAAGCACCAGCAAGGCCGTCAACAAGTGCATGAAGTTCTGTTTAGTCATCGACTTCACAATCGTGACTGCTGACAACAACCAGACAAGCATACAATTTTGTTAAAAGTAGCATAAGTTTATTAATTTATTTTACCTGACCATTAAAATCGAATGAGATAAAATGAGTGTATATATATATATATATGGTTTTAAATAACACTGCGTTCTGAATATTCTAACCTGAATTATTATCTTTGTCTCTCTATTATTGTTCGATTTCTGATGACGTTTATGACAGATCCGCAGCTCTGTATTTATTATTTTTTCATCAGACGCAGTAATAAGCTGATGCTCAAATTAGAAAATTCCTAAACCAGGGCTAATTCTTAAAACAAAATTAATAACCATTAAGTGTTGCTTTGTATAAAAATCCTATCCAATGATAGGTATTAGTCATGCTGCGACTACTAAAACCAGGTTAGTCTTATAATAAAATTCCCAACACCTTAAAGTTTTAGATATAGTATAAAATCATTATTATTTGTAGTGAAAATGGATGACAGATAATTATAAAATGAATGAGAGATAATTTGACATGCAGGCAGAAAAACATTTAGCAACTCATGCTTGGTCACATATGGATATAGATACACTCGATGGACTATAGAAATGTGACATCTCCACATTGTTCAAAATGAGGCCAAAGTTCTTGTGTAGGATGCTGTCAATTTACTGCCAATTGTGATGGAAATTTGATGCAAAAGGCAAGATTTATAAAAAATTGAATTTCAATTTCTGGCAATAAAGAACAGTTTAAGATGTCGCATGTCACGATCATTAGAATGATGTGTCTGTAAAAACAATTTGCAAAACGGAAAAACTACAAAAATGGGGATGGCGTAGGATGATATTTATGTTGTTGATTAAATTGGTGTCTGCAATAACAAACTATTTGAGAAGTACATCTGCCACTTATGCAAAGTCAGTAGCAATCGCTGTAAATGATGTCTGGAGCATTTTTTTCTGGCCTGACAGTGGGAGTGGCATAGGATGATGTTCATGGTTTTGATAGAAATGGTGTTTATTGGAATATTGTCATCCTGACATATGCACACCAAAACCAAATCAATCTAACAACTCCTGTTGGGTACAAGTTTTCATATCTACATCATTTTATACTGCAGGGTGTGGGCCTTTATACACAGGATAGTGTGGGCCTGATGCAAAAGATATTGTGGGTACTGCGGGGTTGTATGAGATATAGATAGAATTCTACCTCCTGACAAAAGTTCAGAAATGCTACAGCTGACCCCAAATTATTTGAATGTACCTGGAGGATAGTTTCTGGCAAGTCAATGGGATGTCTTAGGGTGATATTTATGCTGTAGATTAGATTGGTGTCCGATCAACAATTATCTGACAAGTAAATCGGCCATTCAACACCCTGACAATAGGCAGAATTCAAACTTCAAAAAATTTTAGTTACCAATTTTTTTGAAAAAAAGCATAAGAGTGGAAAGTAGAATTGGAAAAAGAGCAGATTCAAATGAGTAGAGTTGGCAGCCCTGTCGAGGTCTGGCTGAAAAACTACATCTTAATAGCTGTCAATTTCAGAACTAAACAGCAGGAAAGATAATTATAAAGGCGTAAACAGTCATTAATTATAGCAGAAATGTCATATTTTGTGATTGTGCGACTTAGACAACGTCAGTTGAAGCATCAATCCTGTGACTCGGTAAGGATAACACCCTCAGCTGCCTGTTATGAAGGCTGAGATACAGAGAAAGGAAACAGGTCGCCACACCAACCATCACCATTAAACTGGCCGTCATGGCGAGGTAAGCGTTCAAGTTCTTGGAGTATTGGGCAAGATTCGCTTCTCGATAACCTTGTCTCTAAAAAGACATGAAGAAAACAATATATGTGCTTCTTTCCGATAGGCGGTAGTAAATGATAAATAGAGAAATATTGCTAATGCATGCTTTTGCAGATAACATGCGATCGAGGAGGGTGGGATACAAAATCACGACATTGAGTTATCAGGAGTTATCTTTTTTTATTGAAAGAGAAAACAACTTTGTAACCAACAATGTAAATTTTCAGAACTTGGCAGATTCAACGCAGGTGGACTTTTCAGAGATACTATAAACTCTTAATATCTCAAGCAGTGGTATAAGTGGACTTTTTTCTTTATGGGTACTCTAACGCTCGGGGTTAAAAGTCGTATTGAGAATTTTTGTTGTTGCAATTTCCATATCAAATTATGCAAAAATATGGATATGTCATAGTTGATTGATATCTGGTCAAAAGAGACAACTATACACAGTTTTTTTGCGCAGAATCCGGGAACTGTGTTCTAGAAGTTCCCCTTCTAAAGTTTTGTGTGGGAAACCAGTCCCCACTCTCTCAGAACCCTGATCTCAAGTTATATCAGATATATAAAAACATTGTTGAAAAATATGCGGATGAACTTTCCACATAAGAGCCTTATAATTTTTAATCAGAAACCGTATAGGTATATATAGTGTCACTAAATGTATCAAAATATGATCATCATCGTGGCATAACCTCAAAATCATTCAAAATAGAGATTGGAATATGATAGCAATGTTTTTTTATTTAACCCCACACGACATAAACCGGAGAACTGGTTTCTTTCCAAATCAACCTACCGTCACATTGGAGAAGGAGTTTACTGTTGTTACGAAAGTGTCAGGATGGATAGTTGTCAGTATCAAACACCAGGATGGTAACCAGCATGCTGTCACTTGATGAGCTGTTATATTGACGCTGCCAATTGTCAGGGGTCGAGCAGTCGTCACTACGCTAGCCACAGTAGACAATGCTACACTTTCCAAAGTTGTCGTTGCCGGTAAACTTTGCGGTGTGGTTGTTTGCATTAAGTTAGAAGTGGTTGTATCTGCTAGCAATCGGCACCACCACCAAGGCATTACTGAAGTGGAGTTAGTTGTCTGATCATCACTGCCGTTATTGTAGATGCATAACCACCTTGAGTCCAAAGTTGATCCTCGATATGACCACCAAGACGCAGTGGTTTGTTTCAGTCCTTCTGTGGTAGTGTTTAAGTTAGAAGTAGATGTGACTGGTTTCACAGTTGTCCCCTCCTGCCCAGTTGTTGTGCTCGTCGACACGTCTGGTGATGTCGCTGGCTGCTGAGTATGTGTCGATGATGATATTTCTGAAGATAAAGTGGTTGATATTGTTGATGTCTCGGCGGTGGCTGTGGTTATTGTTGCTGTTATAACTATCACTGAAGTTATTTCATACCAGATAAATATGAGCGATAGAATCCATGGTTTCATTTCACTGGCTGCCGAACAAGTTAGCTATAATCTTGGAGTTGGAGAGACAGTCAAATGTTGTCATGCAAGCAAGAAGTAATAAAACATCAGTATGCCGAAATTGGTTGCATTTATAATTTACTCAATATGGATATAAAGCATAGATGTATTTTAGTTCTCAATTTTATTATGAAAATTTGGTACTAAGCACCCTTAGCTAGGATTAATTTCACAAATATTCAGCTTTTGAAAGTAATCCGTCTTAAAAATGATTATTACAGTCAGAAATGAATCCTGGCCTTATTCAAGTAATTCAAAATCAATTAAAGAGAGCCTATTTATTTGGCTCAACGCTTACAAATTTATGAACATAATTACTGATTACAATGGAGGGCTTCTGGCTCAAGTTTAATCCGATTGTTTGTGCTCCAGGTGCTTCTCCTCCACTGGTCATGTGGCAGACCTTTGCTTTTGTCTGCGGCATGACTGCTGGAGGGAGCAACTCCAGTGTAGGCATATGGACCGAACCTGGTCTAGAGGGCTTCCTACAAGTAGAGGCCGTTTTACATTCCTGATTCTCTTATAATCTAGGTGAAGCATTTAATATGGGATCCTCATGAACTTAGAATGAGCACTTTATACTTTTTAGGCTCAGCTCTTTCAATCAATAAAGTGATACAAACATTAAACACAGGGAAGAGAATCTTGGCCTGCTCGCACGTTGCTATTATAGGAATATGGTAATGCCAACGGCAGAGGAGTCCGGTGAGTGACTTATGTAATGGACAGGTGTATTCACAGGGGAACTTCTGACATTTTATTACTACACCTTTACGGCTATTGCTGCACCTATAACTT
This sequence comes from Membranipora membranacea, assembly GCA_914767715.1. Classification (NCBI taxonomy): domain Eukaryota; kingdom Metazoa; phylum Bryozoa; class Gymnolaemata; order Cheilostomatida; family Membraniporidae; genus Membranipora; species Membranipora membranacea. Next base: position 7,721,161 of record OU612072.1, on the reverse strand, counting down.
ACAGCGCCTCAAGCTGCTCACGTAATGATGAGAGCGTTGTTGTTTATGTAGGTATCAGGATCGTCAAAACCAAATAGCTTCGTCAAAAACTTATAACATATAAGATCGTCAAAATAAACAAACATAGACTGCCAGGCGAGAGGATATATTATGTCCTCTTGCCTGCTAATTCCCATATGGCAGTCTATGTTTGTTTGTTTTTAACAATCTCCCTCCAGAGATGTTTACATGAAATGAAAAAATTTACTAGGTGCAAAAAGAATCCCCCTTGAGTGAAGAATAATAAAAAAAAAAGATACATAAAATCAATAAATTTTGCTAATTTTTTGCTGACTAGATTAACCTTGTGTTGCAGAGTATGACCTGACCTAGCTTGACAGTTCTCAATTACTTGATATATAAGTCAAATAGCTCGGCAGCGGATTATCTATGACTGAAGCCTATTTGGTTTTCTAGCTTATGAAAGCCTTTGATTCAGGTCACACGATTGGAACTTTGTATTAATGGGTTGGTAATTTCTTAAACCAAGCCATTGGTCACCCAGCAGTATATTATTCAGGTTGTAGAGAGAGTAGACAACACCACGCAAGCAGTTGTGCAGACATGAAAGTGAAACAATTCAGCTACCAGAGTAAACGGATATGGCCCCAATCGTTTGGACTGTTTCCCAGGCTTAGCATAGGCAACTCAAAAGCAATTCTTCAAAATTTGCGAACTGTCCCTTCTGGAGCAACTCGATAGAATTCGACTTCGATTTTGGTGTGGGCTTTCGCCTTAAACTTAAAAAAATAATGTATTCACCCACGGAGGGTTTTTTGCTCTGCAGGGGAAGGTAACTATGTTATGATTTTGATATGATCGAAAAAGTTTTGAGTTCAAATTTATAAATAGAATAGCCATGTTTGTGTTCAACGATGAAAGGTCATGTATCCTGTTGACAAAAGGAAATTTTTTTTCATTAAAATATTTACCAAAACAATAATTTGTTTTGTGAAATTAAGATACGGTGTGGTTCGAGTGTTTTGTTGATTTCATCACTGAAAATCTTCTTTACTTCACCGTTAAAGTCAGCGATTCTAGATTTCACAACAATACTTGAACAGAATACGAGCAGGTCTTCACAACAGTTAATCTCCATTTCTGAGTTGAAATGTACTACCATATTAAATATTTGTTGATAATGTACAACGGCACTCCATTATTTGAAGGAGACAGTTGTGAGTATTTATCTGCCCACAGATGATCAATTTATGTCTATTTGTCAATTGCGACACCGACCTGGGTATTTCCTACAGTAAAGGATGGACTTATATGAAGGTGTATCCGTCTATATAGACTGACTTGTTTGTAATAAGGTTGCATGCATCGCCTCCCTACCACGCAAACTAGCCTGAAACCCAGAACTTTGTTTTTAAATTTGAATCAACTTTCGATTTATGGGTGAGATCCTCTGTGCACTGTGTGGGCCTTGGAACTAAAGCTAGCTAATAAACAAACTGATGTACTGCCAGTACATATCCGAATAGAGTCATGTCAACGTTATCTTAATCCTATTGAGATTCTAATGTTGTCCGTAAATCCATAATGATAATTTCCTCTCCAGTAGCCTTAGATCTCTTGTCATTATAATGCTGATGCTGCCAGCAAAATCAATAGACAAGCCCTTCCCTGAGATACAATATTGCTCTGAGTCTACTAATGCAAATACACAGTGTTGCCTATCTGTCTTGTTTGGTAAGATAAAAAGGATGCTCCCACGATCCCAGAGCCATTAGTGGACGTGCATTGTCAGCTACTAATGTGTTATCTCGTTGGCTTAAAAACACTTTTAGTTTGTCTGTCGCAATAACTTGACACCCTCATAAAAAAAAATTCACTGAGTCATAGAGAAAAGTGGCGAGCGCAGCTTGAGACGGTCATAGACAACTAACAGACACCTCATCGAACAAAAGGTAAGCATATTCATTTTACTGTGTATCAAACTTGTTTGAAATAATTGGGGTCTTCTTATTTCGTCGTCAATGGTATTATACATAGTTTTGTTCAGACTTATCTATCAATTCTGGTACTAGGTCAAGATATGGGTTGACACTGCCATCACAGGGTGTAGTCTCACTCAGATTTTTTGGGTGGTCTACTCGCGGTTATTCCTCAGCGAAAAGGTAATACTAAATTAGCCATTGAGTGTACTAGGTTTTGTGACCAACGGCAGTCCCATCTTTGGTTTTGTTATCAGTTTGCCCAAAAAATCTGTAGACGCATTCACAATGCCCATTCTGCTTGTCAAACGCAGGGTACAATTTACCGGTTTGCTGCTCAGATTAAGGGGGTTGGGGTAGTCTGAGCCCCCCAGACTTTTGCCCCCTGGTCGACGGCCCTGCCGGGTATGAAAAGCTTGTTCCCAGTGTTTGAGCTTCAGATGTTATAAGTCGTTGAGTTGTCATGCTAAGATTCATTGTCTTGATTTACGTGCCTCATATTTAATTAAGTATGATTTTAAGCTACCTCTTTCCTATGTAGGACATTTTAAAACCTTATGAGATATTGATTTCCCTTAGTCCGTTCCTGATGAGACTGTAAAGTACCTGACACCACTAGGCAGCTAACCAACTTATTTCAATGACTTAAAAAGTCGCCCACAACTGGTGTGAAAAATCTGTAAATTTTCTTCCCACATGATTTCGTCTGTCAATTTTACAAAAGATAACAGTCCAAGATAAAAGTATATGCTGTTAATACAGTTATGAAAGCAGAAATTAAAATAACTGCACACCTGTACTGAAAAATTAATAGTTACTCACATGTCAAATCAATATTTCGCATTCCCTTCGGAATGTTTTATAGTTACACCTAAGCGAGGTTAAATGGATATTTTTAAATGACAACAGTTTCAACAGGAAACCCTTAGCTAAGATTTAGACAAAACAATGTGTCGGGTCTCAATGTGGCCAAACGATGTGTGCCTCCCCTAGAAAGCTAAATATAGTGGCCCAAAAACACTATAATTGAATTATCTATGCCAAAATTGGCTCCACTTGGCTTTTACTTTTTATATGCCTTAAGTCGCTTGGGGAGGAGCTTAAATCACTCCTCCTGGTGACACTGCGGACTTGGGGAGGAGCTTACCTCACTCCTCCTGGTGACACTGCGGACTTGGGGAGGAGCTTACCTCACTCCTCCTGGTGACACTACGGACTTGGGGAGGAGCTTACCTCACTCCTCCTGGTGACACTACGGATTTGCCTCCCCTATCATTATGTCCAAACTACAGCCCTGTGAGTGCATGATGTCACAGAATTGTAGCTGCACCAAAATCTTTTTTTTTCGTTTGTGCCTAGACGACCTTGCTTCTTCCTCATCGGGCCTCAGAAAAGCTCCGCTTTACATTAACAGGAAACGATTGTAGGCAAACACTGTGATGTGTTCAAGGCCCCAACATCCTCCCGGAGGATTCACAAAGTTATTTTTTGTTCTTTTTTTAATTCTCTATTCAGCATCATGACTTGTGAAAATTACAAGTGAACAGTAGAATGGCGCCATTACGCCTGTTTGCATCCAAGTTCTTTGATATCCCGTACAGTCTTAGCTGTGCCCTCGGGCGGTCTAAAACTTTTATGGAGCTTTCAAAAACTTTTTTTGTGTAAGCGTGATTAAAATTTATATTAAAAATGCAATATTTCCAAAAAAAGAACAGTATTAGGCCCCTTGAGATTGAAGCACAACAAGCTTGGCCACACAAATATGTACAATTTAAGGCTTTTCAACGGGGAAACAACAAATAGTTTATCCAAGTAGACACTCAACACACTTGTGTGCCAAAAATGTATTTTTCCCACACAAAAAATAAACACTACTACTGCATCTCGGCATTCATAATTTCCGGTCTCTTCTGTTGATTGAAAGAACCATTTAATTATTCATAAAGCTTAGTGTAGAAAACAGCCCGCCCAGACTAATCCATAGCACATTAATAATAGGAAGATGGCAAAAGATGGCAAACTATATTTTGTTGGTGTTTACCAGAAAACTAAATATTGCCAGTAGCTGAAGCAAGCTGTAAACACCTTTGTTTGCTGTTTTCATAAAACTTTTCCCTCAAAATTTTAATACATCAGGGAGAATCAACGGATACATTATTCCCAGAGAGACATAGTCTTGACAGAAGTATTTTGTTGAGACCCCCAATAAAGTAAGGTGACAAATAACTGCAAAAGATTACAGAGTAAGGATATATCCTTCTCGGAGATTACATCCAAGGAAAAATGCCCCATAATGTAATTACTATGATGCTGCATTATGGGGTGCATTCCAACTTTACTTGAATCAATAAAAATTATAAAAAAACATTGTTGACAATCAATTGGAGATAATTTTGGATCCTAATACAATCTCCAGGTACAACATTGTTACTATCCCAAGTGTACTTATTTTACAAGACAATATATTATAATTAATGGTCCTTTTGAGTCCTACATATATTTTTTAACAACTTATTTTACTAACAGTCTTCGACTTCTTAAAGTACCTAAGGCCCTGAAATTAGGATGTGTGCTAAAAACACACACTATAACATGCTCAGACCCAACCATTTACAGCTAATTGCTAATTTTCACGAAAGTTCCTATATCCCGCCATGTCATTTGGCAGGTTCTCTTGTCTGGCGAACGCCATAAACATGTGAAATATTCTCACTAGATCAATAAAATTGTCTCCTAACCTTCAATTGTCCTTAGAACAATTATGTTAAATGTGTTATGTTATGCGTTATGCTATGCACGGTGTATTTTACTTTTTACACAGTGTCTCATGTATTTGTTGATTTTGTGCATGGATATTTTGAGCGGTATGAATGTGTAAATTGAGTCTTCCTCCTACGGTACACATCGGTACTGTAATTCAAACCCGCCCACTAACTCTGAGCAATGCAATGTAAGAAAACTTGAATTATTTATCATGTTATTCAATAGCATATCTGTATCTCAAGTCTATATCTGTCTACAATTTATACAATTCACTTGTACCATGCAATTCTTAAAGAGGTAGGAATCGAAGGGGGTGCACGGGGATTAATCATGTGAAGTGACAGGCAAGACCATTGGCTGATCAATGTAATTAGAGGCGGAGAATGGCCTTGGTCTCCGCCTCTAACAGCCAGTCCACGTTGCGTTCTCAAGTGGTCAAGTGTGTTACATAAGAAATTGTGATTCGCAGACACCCATAAATAAAGTTGAATAGAAGCTATGATATAGCTATTGTTGTGTTGGCTCATCACACTTGGGATTATAGGGTTTAATTACAACGGTCAATTTCAATCTTGACAACGGTATCTAGGCAACCTCTAATACCATAAATCATAACGTCAAAATTGACCAATAAGAACTCGTATATTTTGAAGCGGATGATTTGAAAACATCGGAACTGGGCAATTTCGTATGACATCAGTCATATTTTCACCACTTTCCAATGCCATTATTGGAATGAAAATTTATTGGGCATGTGTATCACACAATTCCGCATCAGCTTGTCTGATTCCCATTAAAAAAAATTCACTGCTTCTCCTCTTAATTCCGAAAAAGCAGGAGGAATTTGAATGCTGCTAACCCCATTTGAATTTGATATGGCTGGGTGATCGCTTTACATTGACTGGCCCTTATATACCGGTCGAGGCACTTTAAGTAAGACAAGCAAACGACCTGGGACATAATTTAGATACAATTGATTTATGAATAATTTTCAAACAAGCCATCCTGATTTTCAGTACAAATTTATCCGGTTTGCAACATTTACACAGCGAAAAATCAGTGAAACAAGAGCCGTTGTCAAGATCACTCTCAACCAATTCTAAATATTGTTGAGCCCTCTTAATGTTGGGAAATATGAGCATATTTGCATTATTATTGGTTGACTCAGTTCTATTTGTGCACAGCCTCACGACTAATACACCTGCGTGTCGTCTCAAATATCTCGGCTTGCACACTTTGTATATCTAGTTACATGGTAACGGTGAGCTCTTTTTCTCCATGTTATACTTTGTGATAAGGAAAGTTTATGGGAAAGAAAATGGGTTTTGAGTTGAAAACATATTTTGGTAGCACAACAAAATAGGAACAGGAAAAAAAGGAAAATAAGAGTTTTTAATAACCCAGTTCAAAATGACTACGAATTTTGAGCAACCTTGGTAGGGTACTGAGCAAGCCTCATGGCATTTTTATCCAGACATCATACCAATAACACCTTCCATTTGTAGATCGTGTGACCTGTATAAAATTCAGCGTTGTTTCTATGAATAATAATATTTGTATTCACGTTTATTTTCGAGTAGTGGTGGAATAATACCTATGGCAGGAGGAGACAACCAATCCCATTGAAACCTTTGTTTGGGTATAAGGCCTTTGACATGGGTATTAATTTCCTGCATAAACTCTTCAACCAGATTCGGACATGTTGTAAGCGCTAACAAGTTGACAATCGAACTAAGGTTTAATTTTAGCTAATCATTCACTGTGTGTTCATGGCAGGCATACGGAATTGATTTTTGGGCTTGAGGGTTTTGGAAACTGTTTTGACATGATATTAACATGGACGATAAATATTACTTTTGCATCTCTCTATGTAACCTAATCTCAGAAGAAAGGATACTCAGGCTTTCTATAAATTTACGCGAAGCACAGAGGAAGAGATGCAAACCCTTCGGGCCTCTTTTTATATTCAAAAAATCATAATAAATTTGATGAATTTGATTCTATAAATTTACTTCTGACCTGGACTAAAAGGCAATCCACTAAATTTTTGACAGCCTCTCCTGCCTCCTAAACTTGCTGATGCAGGGGAAAAATTAAAGCACTCTAACTAACTGGCTTTTCTCCTCTATATACATTGCAGGCCCAGCGCGAGAAAACCAAAATAAAGGACCGCCCCCAAAATCCTATATACTTATGGGCTGGTAACAACGCTAACCGATTTTCGAATAACAAGTGACTCAAAAATGACCTTCAAGTAAAAAATTCATATTATCGTAACATATATAATTAAAAAAAAACGGATCTTTATATCAGTTTGGCAAAAAATCCAGCTAGCATTCTGTTACGCTGATCCAACGACATCTAAACATAATATTGTCAAGCACTTCCCGGTCATTCATGGTCGGCGAGACAGGAGCTCAGATTTTTATTGTTAGACGAATAATGTTTGTTTACTTTAAACACTCAGCGTACAAACGCTGTACCAATTATTTTCAGAGGATTGGCCATGGTACAAGTTCAGGCCACAGACCACAGGGAATCAAAGTTCACATAACATTTGGCCTGAGGATTGGGGTGACATATTTTCAACACCTCAGGCAAATGGCAGCATTCCGTTGCATCTGGTGTTGTAAAAATTGGCATCACAAACACGCAACCTGAATCATGTTGTTGCTGGAGGCTCATAGTTTAGAATATGTTTTGATCCATGTCTATGTTAATGATGGAGTGACCCTCCTCAAAGTCGAGTTGGGTCAAAATTCTGAGAAAATCTCTTGATGTTATTTATTCATTTTTGTTTATTTTTACCGTTCTCCAGGGGGATTGTTGTATCAATATTATGTGCCTAGTGAAAATTTATACTTTATGTACACATCTCTGGGGAGAGAGTATGAAATTATGAAACAACAACCAAAGAGTATTTCAATAACCGATGCATAATTTTGCAAAACATTAAAAATGCAACATATTTGATTATGATTCAAAGAAATATTTTCTTGAAATTCTGAGAAAGAGAATATACAGACATGTTCATTTTACTCTTTTCTCTCTGACATACTGCTATTGGAGCCATCATGTTTTTTTCCTACACAAGACACAAAACAATGAAGGAATGAACTCTTTTTTATCTTGTTGAGAGAGGCCCTCTCTTCAGTATTTCTGATACAACGAAAACTATACCGGGTACACAAAGTACACCAATACTTAGAATTTCAGATTATCTTGTTGCATTATTGGTTCTATATTTAGGTGAACCGATATCAATCTGGATTTTTTCAAGATGAAAAGTGTCAATAGCTTTATTTCTTTTTCTAGCCAGTATCTTTCCGTGTAAGGGATTATGACATTTTGTTTTATTATGATAGAATAGAAACCAGCATCTGAAGCAGTCAATAATTTCAACTGTAAGCTAATGATTATAAGCTGCTGGTTTTGAGAGTGTTGCCCAGTAAGATGAATTGGCAAAAGGCGATGCATTATTGGTATACAATACATCAGAGTCTGCTATGATAGCAATGAAAGGGGGATTGTTTATCCTCTTACTGTCAGCTACTTAGTTAAATTGAGTCAGTACAACATCAGACTATGCAGACCAACATAATTGGCATCTCGAGCTCAGAAAAATAATTCCTAGGATCGGATTAGGAAGTCAGTCTCCTTTGATCGCCATTTCGTTTGACGTATTTGAGCACAGAAGATTGTAAAATCTGTTACGGTCCGAAGGAGGACTAGGGGGGGGGGGGTTGGTGCGTCGGGCGGAGGCACAAGACGTGAGCTAAGACTCACTCGAGATGGGTTGAGCACAATTATTTAGTACTGCCTGCTATGATGATCTTGTTTTTCTTTGTTTTCAGCTAAAAAAGTTATTCAAGATGCAGTTCAATGCACAAGCGGTTACACTGTTTGTCTTAGCTTCACTGGTCGTGGTGACTCAGGCCTGGCTGAATGAGAAGGAGGAGGACTCCATCCTGAGGCAGATCCTTCAAAGTTATGATAAGACAAGTGCAGCCTCCAGCAAAAGGCCAGCATCTGGGTATCCTGCTTTGTGGAATAAGAGAGGAAACGTAAAGGCACTCAACATTGACCCAGGTAAGCTGTAAGCCATATATTAATGAAGATTGGTAGTTATCATCTCATCAATTGATGGAACATAACTCCAATGAAAATTTCCTTAGTTTAGAAAATGATATCATCGCTCGCTGCAATAGTCAACTGTTTGTGGGTGATGTGGAATTCAACGGCAAAAAATACACTTTAGATACCTGGAACACCTATCACATTTTGAATAGTATTATATCAATGATTCACAATCAGAAAAATGTAGTGACACTATTGTAATTTCCCAAAGGAGCACTGTCGTCTGTAACATGTCAACAACACAACACCTAACTATAGATTACCCAGAATTCTGATAAATAGCCAGGCGGCAAGGAATCTAGTGCTGCGTATAGCGTGAATTATTTATAATTCGGTGAACTGTGCAATAAGGGAATTCATGGGCTAGGCAATTTACCCTTCCTGTTTATGAATGGCGCCAAGAGGGAACACTGTAATCTACTTTGACGTAACAAATCACATTCTTTCATCATCAATTTCATCCTTTTATGATAATGAACAACTTTTCTACAGCATCCTCTGACACCTTTTTTCCTGTGTTTCTCATATAAGCTGTCCCAGTGGTCAAACTTGCACTCAATAACACTGCTGAATGGTGATGTCCCAAGTCAATCGCAGTGACCAATCATGCCAAACCGGAGGCGATAAGGCCATCGATTTTCAAAAACTTGACAAATGGTAAACGCAGCATGTCTTTTCATAATAATACGCCTGTAAGATGCTGACCCTGCATTATAACTAGAATTATAGCGGTTCACTATTGAATTAAACAAATTACCCAGTGTAAATGATAAAGCATCATTGTGAAGCAAGCTATTTGTTGGACTTCCTAATTAATAAGAATATATTCAGGATGAAATGACCGCTGTCTCGTGTTAACCGATTGAGACTTTGTGCTCGTTCTGAAGATTCCTGTGAAAGACCCTCTAGCTCTTACTCAAACTGTCTAACAAGGGACATATGACTGTGTTATGCAAAGGTCTGGGTAATGTCAAAGTATTCGTCAAGTACAGCAAAACTGTTGCCATATTGAGAAACAGAAAATGTCATTATACAAGTACATTGCAGATTGTTTGTCAACTAAAGCATAGGCTGACATTTCAGGTTTGTTGCCCCATGCCGTGACAAGGCTACCAAATTGATTTGCGGTGGCTTCCCCTCATGGAGAGAGAGCTGCCTTGTCAAGGTTATAAGATAACACTAGATTATACCCCCAGACAACAGAGTCTAAATTTTTCTGTAGAATGCTGTAATCTACACTACTGTTAATGTTTAACACCATTTCAAAATAGTATTGTACTTTCAATCAAATTTAAAAATTGACTTCAGGTATAGAATAATTAGGCATTAGGGCAAACTCAGGACAAATGGGATATTTTATTTCATGTTAGGTATACCAGAATAAATACCATAGGTGGACTTCAACTTCTCCACAAGATCATTGAAACGTTGGACTCGACGCAATAAATTATTGAGTCTATGCGTAAGATATTGGCAATCAGGTGTAGGTGTAGGCGGCACTGCCCCTCGATACTGCATTGTATTCTACTTAATAATTTATTTGTCATATTCGCTGCGTCATGATATATTATGTAAGATTACCTAATGGCGTAACATATGGTAGAACTTTGTTTCTAAGTTCCGCTTTGGCCATATTACCCACGTGAATCCTACACAAAAGCGGAATCCTTAGTAAGAGTATTTTCAATGCATCACTCTGGCCGTTGGGAAATCTGTATCATCGTAATTAATTCTTCCTGTCTCATAACAACATGTAACCAAGAATTATCATGAATAAATGGATAGCTTTAGCTCACAATTAATCAATAACATAAATATTCCAGTTTTCTGGAAATGCTGACACCAACAAATCAGAACATTCACAGAGTCACGGTGTCATGCATCACTCATGCATAAATTATCAATAATCAACAGCATAAATTAGTGAGACAGCGGAACTTTAGATTTATTTTCATAAGATCCTGGTTACGACTCACTTGAGGCTGACTTTTACCTTCCTGAGGACACTTTCAATCAAAACTGAGAAAAGCAAGTTGTCTCATCGTACTGCAGTCTGTACATTACAACAAGCTAGGTGCTACCATCCAACTTCTCATCTCGACCAGAGACAGGCAATTTTGGACACTTTATCTGCAAGCAGTTGTGGTGTCTTCATACAACAATGGAGTTGAGTTTAAATGCCTTACAGATGGTGCTGATGAGCGCTCTAACGTTAATCATAGTATCAGAGTCTTATGTTATAATACCTCCATCCTCAAGCAGTATATTATCTGACAGAAATCTTCTGCTAAAACTCAAAAGATCACTATTCTCGGATAAAGCAAGTAAGATAGCCGTTACTTTGTTAAGCTGGATCGTTAGATTAAAACTTGTGTAAAGCCACGGGGAGACAACTGCTAAATATCACATCCCTAAGATCTCATAGCTGGTCCGCAATGACACCGAAATATTAAAATAAAATGGATTGGATTAATATGGCCAAAGTCGCATTTTTTAATGCTTAGTTCTAAACACCCCAGCGCCATAGCATTGTTGATGTAAAATCTCTTCTCAGTAACTAAATGATTAAAGTAGCCTATGTTGCGATAACAAAAATTTCTGTATATATTCGGGTTCTGTTCTTCTGGATTCTCAAAGAAATGTGAAATATGTCATACCACCAAAATTGATTCTTTAGTAGTGCCTATGCAAGTTTATGTATTTTTCACCAGATAAAGTAAAGGTTTTGCGAGTCATCACAATTTCTCAATGCCGTGTGCGTGGGTTACCTCATATTCATGTTTTCTGGAAGCAACATTGGAAAATGTTGCTAAGTAGTCTAATTTGTCGGCCTAATTGAGGAACTTTTAAATACTAGACAGAAAGTTTCCAATAATCACAATGGTTTTGACTTCATCTACTGTATTTCTTAACTATTGGTTATTTATAAAACAGGGGTGAGGATAATGACTATTAAAAATCTCTACCAAACATATAGCGGTATGCAATCCCTTTCTCAACCTAAGCTTGGTTCAGAAATAATGCGTCACTTCACCAGAAATAGAAAAAGTAAGCTTCTTATCCCGAAGAAGTCCCACACAACTAACACCATTCAGTTATATATAAACATGTCAGCCCACTTGTTCTCCTCAGTCACTATCCTGAGCACATGTTATGATTATCCCTCCAACTTTCCGCCGGCATGTTTACAAGATTTTTGGATATTGTCTTATAATTGCAACATCCGGAACAATAGTTTGTGCATGGAATGTGACCGTGTGAAGTTAAATTTAGAGTCTCTGCTGGAAATATGTCATGGAATCAATATGTCACCATGGCACATGTCCATGGAATGCTGGAAAACTGATAGTATAGCTGCATGAATTCTCAGACAAACAGTTCCACACACAGAGTGAAACAGACACCTTGGGTCTGATTTGTAAAGTGCTGTGCTTGTTATGAATCAATCTTATCCAAAAATATCTAATTTTCTCATACCAAGCTAAACTCAGAAAATGATTCATAGCAATCACAAACAAAGTATTTTGATTCGAATTTGTCACAACAAATCAAGAGACACTGTCCATTTATCTTCAATTAGAAACCATCTTCGCATCACCAATGTATTGAAGGAAAACGTGTTTGGAAGCTCATAATCAAGAGCGACAATTAACGTGAAAAAACTCAACAATGCACAATTTCAACGAAGCGAAGAAGTCATTTAGGCAGAATGAGGAAAAGGAGAGAAACACCGAATTGATTGAATTGATTTAAATCTACACCGAAAATCATTACTCACTTAAAGAACCTGTTACCGTTAGTTTTACATTACATAAATAATTATGACGACTTCAAAATACCAGTGAGCCTTGATGTGTAGGTGCACTTTGGTAATATTCTTCTTGCATAACTTGGAGCTTGCCTGGACAAGTCCTCTGTATGTAAGAGGTAGGCAGAAAAAGTAATGTGCAAGTCTTAGAAATAATTAACACCCTTATTCTTGGATTGAGAAGAAGATGTCAATTTTTGAAAAAAACAGGTCAGAGTTAATCTCCTTTCAGCTTGGAAAAAAGAGGGTCAATCTGTTCAACAATACAATCTCCACATGCTAGAAGTCTAAGCTAATTTTCTACAGCTCAGGGACAAAAGTGAATCATCTCAACCAATATTATTCAGACATCAAAAACACAATGCAAATGGTTTCCTATTTGAATGAATAGAAACGAGATGTTTTAATGGGCGATTTTATCTGTGTGATATGCAAAGGAATATACATTATACATTGCATCCTCTGTCTAATAAAGTTAAAGTGTTATCATGGTATGCCGGTGTTGAGGCAAGCAAATCATCCATCCATTACCAAAAACACGGAAGGCTCATAGCTAAATCTCAATGATGAATGTTTTTTGTCTCCGTCAATTATGAGATGTATAGGGTATAGGGTATAGGGGTCACATCCCACAATTGTCATTAGGCTTGGTTTGAACTGTGTCACAGCGTTCAGGAGGTTTAAAACCTAAACATAATCATATTGTGATTACAACATATCTATATCATTTTTTTCATTCTCTTACAGCTTATAATGAGTGTCCAGAGGCAGAGCCTTTTCCATGCAAAACAAAGGTGATGGAGTGTATCTCACTGAAACATGTCTGTGATGGAAACAGAGATTGTGCTGATGGCTGGGATGAAGATGAGGGAGTCTGCATAGCATGTAAGTTGTAATTTTGTAGCCTTTGTCTGGGGCCATAATGCTCTGAATTTAAGCAAGGTTTGTAATTGTTTTTATTACATAATCAAACATAATAGTTGTCCTTCATGAAATGGTGATTAAAATTTCTTGATCCAATTCCGGTTTGCAGCTACAACTGCAATAATATTCTGATATAAAGAATACCTTCAAACATTTGCTAAGAGACCTTCTATGTTCCATGCATAACCAGTTAATGATCCTGAAGATTATTGGAATACACATCTCACACACCAAGGGACTTTTGGTCTACTGATTCACAAGTGGATGAATCTCTTTGTATCCGGTAAAGCGGTATATCTTTCACGAACAATAAATCTAGGTACTAGAGTGGACTTCCTATTCCCAATTGAATTAAAGGGTACTATAAAGACACTGCGAGGCCGAGCTGTGCTTTTCAAAATCTGAATTGTTTTCTCCATGTACACATTGAATCATCTTGTAATAATCTCAAAACTCTGTCTTTGACAATGTTTTAGATCAAAGAGTGCCAGCAGAGGACCTTATCAAGTTTGTACAACAGCAAGCCTACTGGCTTGTGCCATCTTTCTTCACCAGCATAGTAACTAAGCCTGAAGATTTAAATGCAATAGCCTCTGCTCTGTCAACCAGTGCCAACCTCGATAACTTCAGCAGGACCCTTGGGCTGAACAGACCAGATGCTAAGAAGTTCCAGTCCGCTCTTTATGCTGTCAGAGGTGAGTAACTATGCATATCCTCTCCCATTCGGTTATCATGACATCATTGCTATGATCATGGTATGCTGTTGGCTCTGTTTGTGAAGAAATATGGAAACCCTCCAGGATGCTTGCGTCAACAAAAGTGTCCGTGCATGTTTTCACAAACCGTAGGTTAATTCCCAAATGAAACATGAAACAGGTCATGTGAATCATCAAGTTATGTAGGGACCGAGAATATTCAAACCTGCTTTAAGAAAAGGGCAAAAACAAGGCAATTTGTAAATGACAGTATTTACATCATGATCCTTGTTTGTGAATAACGCTTACTCATTTCTGGTGATGCCTAGCAGCAAACTTGAGGGGCAAACAAGTTTATTTACTTCGGAGAATTCAGTTAGTGTATATTTATATTGTAGGTAATGATATGCGAACACTGGAATCTTTCGGAATGGATCCTGATTCTTGGACTGAAGTGAAGATAGTGTTTAAAAATCTTATCGATTCTGGACTACTCTAGAGCAAATCCATCTGTAACGCATCTAGAAAAAAAACAGCAATCATGACTAGCAGCAGCAGAGGCAGCAGCTGCAGAAGCAGCAGCATGCCAAATATTCAAAAGTTAAGCTAGGCGATCTGACACACCCGTTATTACCCGGTTAATACACTAAACAAAACTTTAACAAATCTATAAAAAAATTCATCATTGTAACATGTGGTAACAGTGATAAAAGTAACTAACACTAATCTTGAGTTTTCCATTCCGAAAAGTCAATGAGAAGATAACTTATAAAGATTAATTCATCTGTACTTTGATTTTCTGTTATATATTTTGTGTTTGATATTCTCCTTTTCAGCAAGCGAATCACTATCCGTTTCTTTCATATAATAAATAATATATTATCAGAGAGGGCTGACTTTACAGTTTAACAATACTATTTTGTATCGTTTTTTCGCTCAGCAGCATTGGTATTAGTTTCAACAAAGACTTACTTAATAAACTCTCTGTTTTCAACTTTAACTAGAGGCGGCAACTTATTTTTAGACTCTTACTGAAACCTTAACCTCCTGAAAATACAATGTTAAAGTGACTCGGAACCATAACCACAATGATATTTTTCAAATAGCATTGTTGATCAACTCGTATTTACAATCATGCAGCTCTCAATAAATATAACAATCATCTTGCACCCCAGCCACACGTTGATGTGAGCTGCAAAGTCTGCAAGCAGATTAGAAAACCATCAATTCAACTTTTTCGCCTGGGTCAACATTATTCGCCTCACGTTCTTACAATAGTATCGTCAGTTTTTGAGGTAAATTGGTTGAAGAATATCATCAATGACCTCAACTTTGTCTTGAGCCAGAGTTTATGGCTAATCCAAAAAATTTCAGTGTTTTGTTCATGATAAACACATGTGTATATGAAACAAAAGAAACCATATCCAGTACCTCATAACACTTTTTTCACAAAATGTTTTTTTGGAAAATAGAATAAATGGCTGAATCAAAGTTCTGTCTTCAATCACATATGTATAGTTAAACCAGTTGCGCAGTGCATATAACATTTTTTACACGTTTGTTGCCTTCATTGCTTGAAAAAAAGAAAAATTAAAAAAATTACACAAAAGCTAACTTTATCCAATCATATCTAAATTAAATCTTCAAGTTTTAGCGGCAGGTGTGGCCGAGTGGCTAGTGTGCTCGATCACAGATCAAGAGGCCCAAGTTCATTTCACGGTCTGAGATAAGTTATTCTTTTTATAAATTATACCACAATTGTAACATGCTTGTTGCGCAAGAGTCCCGAGTTTAAATCCCGGTGAAGACAGATTTTATTTACATTATCATCTTTTTTACTACTTGGTGGTTTATCTGTTTTGTAACGGTACATATTTATTACTACTTACACCCGCTACACCTGCATTATTTCGCACTGAGCTTTCAAGCTTCAGCTGAGTGTTTGATCTCAGGGCGAGAGGCCCGAGTTTAAATTCCGGTGAGGCAAGATTAAAAAAAGCAAGGAGGAGCATGAGAAGGACCCCTTATTTTAATAAAATATATATATATATATACCACAATTATAGCATTTTTGTTGCGCTATGGCGTATGTTCTATGGCTGTATTCACTGAGAATAATTGTAGGGAAGTTCTGCCACATAATAGGACCACGGTACTCAGGCTGTCTACCTCATCAGTGGTATGAAAATGACATTTTAATTTGCACTTATATTGACATCGCCAATTGGCCATCCATCATGAACTCAATCGACAAGCTAAGTGTATGTCATCCACACACCTGAAGTTTTGTGGCGTTTATGATCGCGGCATTTCTGGTTTATATGTATCCATCCACAGTGAACAGTGTTCATTGGTCTGTCTGCCTGAGAATGGCTTTATTACGGTATATTTTTTAATCGACCATGTAGTATCACAGCGCCGTCACACTGGGTCGGCAGTCATCATGTGCAGAATGATTGCGTCTTATTTATATGATACCCTGCCTAGTTAAAACCAATTGCCTATATGAGTTAACCGATCGAGCCAGTTTTCTTGTAAGGAGGAGACAGTCCAATTTTGTGTCACAAGTACAATGCAGTCACAGAATTTAAACTGGGAATTATTCAAAATTGTGTTGTGTGGGGAAAGTCCACCATCGATTCTAAAGAGAGTCTATCATTTTAATCTTTAAGTCTTGTAAGTTATGTCCTATCTATGTGTAGGCTACATCTTCGTCGCAGGTGCTCAAAATTCAGGAAAGGAGAACACAACTTGAAATTTCAGCACAACATGCATCGACAGTGTCCCCGCACTTTAATGATGCGTTCGATACACTTGGTGATTGTTTGTGAATCCTACTCAATTAACATGGCCGGCCATGCTCAGTTTATGCAGTGTACATTTTTTCATGACCAATTATCTTGGCAGCTCTGACTTTGATAACTTATTATTATTATTGTCCTAATCATCTGTGTCTGTGAATTCTCTTCTCCAAGTTTGGTCCAGCTTGCCTGCATTTTGTAAGCACTGATAGGCCACAGCCATGTAACTGGATTGCAGGCAAACTGGATCTTTTCCTTGTTCAAACATACAATAAGCTGCTGAGAATAATTCATCACTCTAGGAATGGAGAAACCTTTAACATTGCAAGAATAACTCAATAATATGCAAGGCTCACCTAAAAACATAATACTGCAAAGTATCATAAATCAATCAATCGAGCACGTAACAGAAGTGTCACTCAAAAGCAGTGTGTTTATTACTAGATTGGAACAAGGTGGCACCCATACTCTGGGGATCCTGTCTATGGTTACTTCACTCGATCACTGATCCACTGCCTTGCTCGGCAGCTTTGGACTCCTCTTTGTACTAGGAATCCATACCTTGTGATTTTGGTATATAATGGGTTGTCTTCTCGCTTTTACGGAGTGGATGATTCGTGTACCAAGAGCAGTATCATACTCATACTTTGCGTTGATGATAAGTAGATTAGATATACATCAATGAATGGTTCTGTTTACATACAGGGGAGTGTAATTTTGTGCTCCCTGTTTACCATGATTCTTCTAACCATTTTCAAATACTTTTGCGTCTTATTGCTTTCACTCTAAGATCTTGATGGAATTACCAAAATTACGGATTTCTGATACTTTATTTTGTGTAGTGAGTTGATATAACTTAAAGTTTTTTGTGACAGCAATGTATGTTGAAATAGGAAAGAGGGAAAATGAATTGAGTTGTGGTGGACTAATTAATCACTTACACAGGCAGAAACCAGTATGGTTTGATAACAGGTGTTGCAAAATACAATCCTAGATGGCGAACACTATTGTGAGATACAATGCCGAAATTTGATACTTAATCACTGGAACAAGTTTTAACAAATATGATAACACATATGAATGAAATATACTTGTTTGTGCCTGAAGAGTTCCCAGTCAAATTACATCAAAATGATATTGACCATTTATTGTGTACTGGTGATTTGTTTGGTCTTCATCGTGTGAGAAGAATGCCTGGTGAAGTTAGCGATTGAACTTTGGCAAGATCCTTTTATCATCGCCAGACAATCTACATTTTCTTTTCTTGCGAGGATGGTCGGTTTGCCCAGCGAATCTAGTAGTTGAGCTTGAGTTACCTTTTCTCTCCTCAGACAGCTAGCTTTTGCGCTTTCTTTGAGTTTGATAATCTCTCTTTGTTTCGACAGCTTGCGTTGTCAGCGGACCAGGCTTACCTGCACTTACCTTGGATTCACCAGATCCTAGAGCAATGACTACAAGTATGATGCCAACAACTGCTGCAGTGCTGATACCTGTCGGAATAACAATTAATTTTGTCCAAGAAGATGACATCATATTATGTGTGTGGAATTAATTCCATAACCATATAGCGGGCTGCTACTACGAAATACCTAGGCTCCCAAAAGTATTACAGGTGATTAAGCGAATCAAACATGAACTTCAGAAATGGATACCATTTTCAGACAACGGACAGGACACTTAATCATTGAAGGCTACTTAAAAACATTACATGTTATAGCCAGGCAGATACTTATGATAAAGTTATGTCAGATTTGCACGGTTACAAAAATTCAATGCTCTTGTTGGCATGAATTATTGATGGAGTGCCTCCCATATGGAAAAGTAACTCTTATTTCCTGCATGATGATGTCAAGATGAACAGGAAGTGCTTGTTTCTTGTACTGCAAATCCTGTTCATAGTGACATCATTATGCAAGGAATGAGAGTTACCTTCCCTTAATTTGATAACATTCATTGGTCTTTGGGTAGTCTTTAAATAGTCTCATGTAGGTTATCTCTCAGATATATCAATTATATTACTGTCATTGCCATTTGGTTCAGTTGGTTTATCATCAGTTGATAGCTTGACCTTCACTCTGACACAATTCATACTTGTATCGCCGTTTCCAAACAGTACAATACTTGGGTCTCTTTGGAGCTAGGCTTAGGTACGTCGAATGAGAGTGATTTACCTGTATATCAATTCACCAAAACATGTCCAAGGCAATCGTAATCATGATATTTCTACTTTTTGCCATGCAACACCGGACCGCACAACACCACACCATATCACACTTAACCATACCACAAGAACATAACATATATCTTGGTCAATTTATTTTAATAAAAACACCAAAAAGAAAATTTCCTGGTCAAGGTAAGGTAAAAGACTGATCCATGCCAATGGCTTGAAAATTTTTTTGTGAATTGATGCTGCGAAATCTTAATCCACTATCAATAACTTACAACTATTGTCTGCAACACAAAACTGTTTTTGATTGAAGTTCTCGCCTAACAATGTGTTTTGAATAAGAATTAAGCACTCATAAAATATCAACAGACTTGTTTACAATGTTTCAAATTTCTGGGTTTTGTACAAAATACTGTTAAGAAACTTCTAAGCTAAGAGTATTTTCAAGGAATATTTGGGTATGTTGTTGTCTCAACTTCAGGAAAGCTGAATGTGGGATTTCCTTTGCGAATGATGGTTTATCAAATAAGCTTGATTAACGATTAACAAAAATATCATCAATCTGGATCTAAATTTGATAAAATGACGTGCTCTATCTCACAGAGGATTTTTCATCTTCTAAAATACATTGGATACAATGTTATCAAATCTAGTCTTTGATGAGTCATTGACACTCAGCTCTGCAGCTTTTGAACAATTATTTAATTAATGATGATGTTCCAACCAATCATTGACAGACCATCTTTATAGCTGTTGACATATGTGGTTGGAAAATAAGCAGCTGTTCACACTCACCAATATGATGGTAAGGTCGGCCCTCCTCAGTATAAACCAATTGCCATCATTATTATCATTCATTTGAATATCTGTTCCATTAAAGACCTGCTCTCCTGGCCGGAGGGTTACAGAACAATCTTCGTACATGATGTTTGAAACTGCAACAGAACGTTGATGCTTGAACAATTGAACAATGTGTTTTACACATTATAATTATCGAAATATATTATTAGGAATAATTTCCTTGAAAATTATGACCATGAGGTAAAACACATGATCAGATTCACTTATGGATAAATCACTGGTCGCGTCTTTATAATATTATATTTTATGAATTATGTTGTTACTCTCAAAACTGTACCAAATCAAATGATTCCTATAGATAGTAAGGAAATACAAAAAATTGTTGGTTTGAGTACCTTGTTAAATTTTTCAGGGATTTTTTTTAGATCTAAAAAGAGCAGATTCAACGCTTTTAAAGATTGGATCCCTATTGCAGCACCATTGCAAGTTCTTTTTTTTCTTGCAAGGTCTTGCAACGAGAGACTCTCAAAACTTCTAAGGTTTTAGTGAGACATTTGCAATGTGATAGTGAATGCAATAGTTAATTTAATTGTTAGAGATCCAACTCTTGATCTATGGCAGTTGATAAGAGAGAGTTGTCCCTCACAAAAATGTAATCACTAGGGTACAAAGTGGAAAACCTAAGAGTGGCAAGAGCGTTCTCCTGGTTTTGTATGAGGACAATTCTTAGTTTAAAATTCCACCAGTGCATTGTGACTGTATTCTTATGACTCCAAGTTCATGATCAGGTGTACAACAAGAGAGTTGACTTAACTCTAAAGGTTTGTATTTGACACCCTATAAGCAAAACTATTGCTATTGCTAAGTCTCAAGCTACATCAATGGACTGGCGGGTCAATTTGTCAGACAATGACAGCCATATTGATTGTTTCATAATCATCTTGCCCCCTTAACCCCAAGAGAAAAACTACAAAAAGCCATTTGGAGTATTTATAACTACAGGTTTAGTGACCATGGTCTAAGAAAGCCTCTCCACACGGGTCTAAGGTCAATTTGTAGCCACAGACACAACAAAAGGTTCTCATATCTCTGTTGATGATCTCATCTTTTCTAAACCATGATTATCAGTACACATCACTCTCATCTAATAATTAACGAGGTGTACATCTCAAAACATATTGAGCAGCGATGCCAAAACCATTACCAAACCAAACTTGTCAACGATAACCATCCTCTTCACAAAACTACTGTGAAGTTTACCATTGGCCAGACAGGAGTGTCGTCGGCAGTGAGAATGCCTCGCTGTAGGACTGAGAATTTGAAGAGAAGCGTCTTTTTTCCAATACACTAATTGCTAGCGAATAGTTCTGTCTTACTTTCAAGAAAATCTTTGTTGCCTCATTTTTATTTAGAGCACTAGTCTAATTTTTCTATTCAATCTATTTCTCTATTTTATCACATTTTTAACAATTATTTTCACTCTAAGACATCGAACTTCATGATAAAGGAGGAAAAAATAAAAACAGGTGTCTGTACTAAATCAAGATCTATCTTAGTGGCTCATAATTTATGATTGCTATTTAAATGTGAATTTGAACAGCCAACCAATGCAACATTGCATTTTGCTAGATTTGCAAGAGTCTTGACACAGCAAGTTTTTGGTGTGGTTCAGTATTTCAGTACAGTCAAATAGCTGTCCCAGTAAAAACTATAATTTCCATTCAATGCACATCATGAAACCCTTTTGGTAATCCTTGTTAGTTGCCACTGGTGTTTCATTTCATCTTTATTCTCATATAACCATCTATAAACAATTTATTATGAGATGTCACCAGGATATCTTCAAGCTGACCACCCATTGTAATTACATTTTCAGATGTGGCTTTGACATAGGGAAAATAAAACTATTTCATCATTTTATGTTATACAACACAAAAATTCCAAACCAAAATGCGGATGATGATTAATGATTAAACCCAAATATAAGATTTAAATACTGACACCTGTCATACAACTCAGTTTACTGAAGTATCGATGTACCATTTTTGGCATAAAGACCTGTCAATATTCAGTTGCTCAACATACTATACTACTTAAAAGTGTTAATCCTCCCACGATTGACAGATTGCGTTCACAATTGAGTTAAATTTCAATCTAGCAACCTGGTGCCCAATTACAGCAAAATTGCTATATGTCTGAATTTTTAGATGTGGCATTGACGCAGGTAAAATAAACATTCTATTCTAGTATATAACAGATGGGGTGTCAAAGCTTATAACGGCTTATGATATTTTATTGCTTTTCAAATGTGAACGCAGGTCTCTGTCAAAAGGTGGAGAAACAGCTATTTTTAGATGTGATATGTGACAGTTGCTGGCAATTTGAATACCAGTGGGTTATAGAATGACCCTTGTACGTGATTGTGGTCATTGAAATAATAAAAATATTGAACGTAGGATGGTTTCTAACATCTTATTGTCAATGCTTAGATATATATGCTTAGTGGCATTCATTTCCACACATTCAATATTTAGTAAATCATTATTTCAGGAAGTTCGAACAACTTCATTAATTAAAAAAATTTGATTATTATGGATTCCTTTTATATACTGTGTGTCATAATAGTTTTTTAAAGCTGCTCATCCATAAAGAAGTAACCTATATAATAAGCTTGTGTAAATCATGACATAAGAAGACCAGCCGACATATCACATCCACAAACGTAATGTGACTAAGTATGTATTAAATCTGTGTTCCGCTTTCAGCTTAGCAATTCAGAACTTGTGCAGGGATACAGGGATATTTTTGCTATGGCATTGCAGATTTGTTAGCTATATCATTATTAGATTGGGGTTGAGTTAGAGGGGGTTGAGTAACTGAATTTGCAGTTAGGTTGGCACCACCAGGGATATTACTAGGAGTTGTTGATTGCTTGGAGCTAGTTGTGTTCCTAACTGAAGCTACAGGTTTAGGAGCTCTGATGATCTGTTCATGCCTTGAGGTCGGATGCTTTCTGCCTTAATCTTTTACTTTACAAGCGCATGGGTTCAGACAATTGGTTGACATGTGGCCAGTCTCTAAGCATTTCCAGCACAGTTTGTGCTCCATAATGAATAACCTTTGCTTTTCTGCATCCTATTTTGAGAACGTGTCTCTACACCTACTTAAGCTATGACCTTCTATGTTGCAGCATAAGCAGAAATATGGGATCTGAGGTTTGGACGCGAAAAAATGAACTTCGATTGCTACCACTTTGATACTTGTTCTCAGCTGGTCTGTTAGATTTTTGAGATGGTTTGGTCGAGCCGGACTGGTTATTTGCTGGGGTTCTAGCCATACCTAGAACAACTGGATCATTTTGTATGTCTGCATGGTGCCTGACAAGCCTAGCAAAATCACTGAATTGAGGGTAATTGCCATAGTTTTGTCTGTGCTTCACAATTTTTTCTTTCCATTTGTTAGCCAGATAATCGGGAAGTTTTTGACACAGGTTGACATTGGTATGTGGATCATTCAGAACAGAAAGTTCATGTACAGACTGCATTGCGGATTGACACTGGTTCACGAAATCTGAGAATTTACGCAATGATGATGCGTCATGGGGTTTGATTCGTTGGAAGCTGTCCAACTTGCTACGGAAGGCTTCAGAAATGTTATATGTTGAACCGAAACGCTCTTCAAGAATTTTTAGAGCATCATGGTAGGCATTTGTAGTTTGAAGCAGCGTAAAGCTGCTAATTGAGTCTGAGGCGGGATTTCCTACATATTTTAGCATATAGTGGATTTTATGCTCATCCTGTATAGAGCCGTTTCGTCAAAATGTGGTGTTACTTGGCAAAATATTTGTTTTTCTTAATAGATATCCATAGAAATTGATTACAGACCCATTTAAATTTTAAACTCGACATCGAAGGCTTAAAAAAAACTCCTCTCAGTGCAAATGAGAGAGTATTCGGAGTGCAAAGAGTTACTCACAAATTAGAGATTTGGCATTAGATGGAAGCTCAGTACAACTACTGACACAATCAATATTATAATGGAACAATTATTTTAGACCATTTTTATGATAGAAAAATCAACCAGGGTTTGTTTTTAGATCTTTCAATACAATACATATACAATAATCCACAACATTATTATAAGTAAACAGATGTATTTCAGATTTTCTTCACCCTCATATGGACTGTTAGAAATATATCTTTGAAGTAGAAAACAGTTTGTCTTGGTAAGTGAATTAAATGAGGTTTACTGTCTGTCATGATCAGTGCTACCCAGGGTTCGGTTCTCGGGCCAGTATCATTTTCAGTGTATAAATATTGACCTTTTAAATGCCTTGCATCAGCCGTTCTAAATTAATAAATTTAACCCTGATGACTATGATACAAGCACTCGGTCCAGCCGTTGAGCAAAATCTAATGGTTGACATTATTTATAGCTTTTACATCCGGATTTGATCTACGAATTGGAGTTTTGGGGTCACGCAAGTGATAGCTAGCTATGTCTCTACAAAAATGCTCTGCGTCTCATAAAGGGAATTAGACCAGGGGTCACATTTCTAATAATTATGAAAAACTAAAAATCGTACCATTACAAATGCTTTTTGAATACAGAATTTTGAAACTTTTATTGAAATCATCTCAATTAAAAATATTTTAAACATGATTTTAAACCATGAATACAACACTTGATCCAACAAATTTAAATTTCTTCACACCATAACAAGCAAGGATAGAGGTCCTTGTTAAGCAATGGCATGTATAGCCTTGTTCAACAAGTACCTTTTTAGAGTTTGGGCAGGGCCAGGATGCAATCTCATAGTCGGGCTCGTGGGGCGTCGCTGGTCAAGTGGTGCATAGCAGGTACGGTGGGCACTAAGTGGAAAACATATCAGAAAAGTTCATTCTTGTTGCGATTAAAAAGAAAAACTAGGCATTGTAATATGTTGCCAAATGTGTCGGTATCATGTTGAAAGCTATAAACAGGATGTCAAAAGTATCCAATACAAAGATAATCATTATGACTGTTCTAGAAATGGCCTTGCCTCAGATGTCACTTTTTGAGTGTCTTAGTGCTGAAAAAGATTGTATTTTTATGCTAATCTGCTTACTCATGAACTCATGAACAGAATTTTCCTAGACTATTTTCAATCATGCTAGCCTTCATGACGCCAGTAATAGTATCAGCCAAGACCAGTCAAAACCCTTCTAGCCAAGACATAAAGTTGGTCAACTTTAGAGAGTCAATTAATTTGCCATATCCCACAGAGTTTGCGGCACAATATTTGGCTGCAATTTCTGCAACACACACTAGCCTTCGGTACACATGGGGCCCAACAAACCCCAGAGATCATCAAAATTCAAACGTAAAAACTTCGAGACTTGAGCAGTGAAGGAGATGGCTCTAACCAGCTGAAGCACCTCCTACTCTGACTGAGCAACTCGCAGCTGCAATATAACTAACAAGAAAATGTACAGCCTGGCTTAATCTCCTTTGGTAACATATTTTGGCATTATGGCATTGGTATTTTGGGATATGGTATGTTGTCCCAAATGGTATTATGTCCAATCCGGCATTTCATCCACTGGTATTTTGACACAACTGGCGTTTTGTACATCTGGTATTTTGGCATTGGCATAGTGTGCAGTGGTGTTATCACCTATGGTATTATGGCCATGGTATTATGGCAATGGCATTATGTCACTGTCATTTTGTCCCAATGGCATTTTGACCGTGGCATTATGGCCGGGTACCAGTTTCAGAGGGTAGTTGCATGTTGCTCTGTTTGTTTTGATCAGAGTCAACTGGTACTAATTTTGGTCTTTCTACTTGGACTGGATTATTTGCGCTAGGCAGAGAGTAAAATGAGCGTGGTCTAGGGGTTGGTCTCATGTGAGATGGATTAGAATCGTGCTGATGTGAGAATTGTGATCTTGGTGAATATCGTGACATCCAGACAGTAATTTTCTAAAACCTCCGATTTTGCTCTAATTTTTTGTTGTTTGGCCTGTAAGTCTATTAATTCTAACTCAAGCTGTTCTCTGGCCATTTGACTTTCTAAATCCTTTTGCCATGCTAGAATTTCAACTTGCTTTTGATTGCGTTCTATTTCTATTGCGGCATGGGCAGCATCTAATTGGTCAGCTGCTCTTTGTTGGTAAAGAGTACTATAATTGCTCTGGTGTGGTGAATTTCTATCAAATCTCTACGACATGATGCGTAACTTCTAGTGTAAATACCACTATGATTTTCATCGGAATAAATGCTATTGGCATGCTGCCTACGCGGGGCTGGAATCGGAAAGTTATTAAGGTCCATTGCGCTAATAATAGCTCAAATGAAATTTAAATGTACTTATGTTTTAA
The DNA here is from genome assembly GCA_914767715.1 of Membranipora membranacea. NCBI lineage: Eukaryota > Metazoa > Bryozoa > Gymnolaemata > Cheilostomatida > Membraniporidae > Membranipora > Membranipora membranacea. The sequence continues at coordinate 7,694,721 of OU612072.1, read as the reverse complement.
TAACATATTGCATCAACCCAACCTAATTTGCTCATCGCTACCCCGGGACAACAGACTGTGACCAAGAGGACATTTGCAGACAAATGAGCACAACCGGCACCTCACAAATAACAGCAAGACCAAAGACACAGGAAATGTTAACCCTAGCCCTGGATGTGAGACACGATCAGGTGATGATAGAAAAATCAAAAATATGCCTGGTAACAGTAACTTACCCTATATATGGGTCTGTATTGACGATAGCTGGACAATAGCTGGAGTAGCGTAGTTGCTTAGTGAATGAGAGACGAACAATGCCGACTGGCGTGGTGAGCTGTTGCTGAAGAGACGACATAGCTTGTCGTTGCTGAAGTGGTGTCTGTACTGACGTAGAGTGCTAACTGACTGGAAGAGATTGTGCTGAATCCAAGAGTGCTTTATTGGTCCAAGAGTTTTTACTGTAGCTGACCCCGTATTTTAGGACTGTTTTCAGACGCAGCACAACACAAGTTTGAAGGCTAACTGCTTCTTTATTGATATGATGATGCTGGTGAAAACTGTTGTAAAGTGATGCATAAAATAATAATGGAATGATATCAGATTAGAGAATGTAATTTATAGTAATTACATCAAACACAGTAATTCAGATATGCATAAAAATGACAAAATAAAATATAATCAAAATCGGTGGAATTCACAGAAACAAACCTCTTTGGTCCTCGTACGCAGCTGCTAATACGTAACTGAATTGAAAAAGATTAAAGCTGAACTGCTTAATAAAGAAAAAACTGTAACGTTTTGGCAGAATAAATTGTGCCGAGGGTATCCTATGACTGAAGTTAGAGTGGCAGTATGTCGTGCCAAGCGAGAAACGTGTTAACTGGTGTCGATAGTTTGAGGCAGCATATTTATATGTAAGGTATATTTTCTTACTGTGACCAGGTTTGAATCATAGAAAAATATTGAGAAATGTATTACAAATTTGAACATGATTGTGTCTCACTCCGAGGGGCCGGAATAAACAAAGCCTGTAGCAAACTATCACAGCAAAAAGTTTATTGGTTTACTTCAAAGACCCGATATCACAATTTTCTCTAGCTGCATGGTGACAGTCGGGATTCCAGTAAAACAGTTTCTCCGTATTTTGTGAGGAAGAATATATACACACATAATTATTATGTATTGGGAGAACAATCTTAGCTTTGAAAATGAGAATCATTATACATTATTATGTGATGATTTTGATAATTAATTATCCTATGATTGCTGTGTTTAGATCAGGTGGTTGGCTTTCTCCAATTACATTTGAATCTTGAATCTAACTGTGTTGATTTTTTTCGCTTCTTTTTATTCACGTTTAATTTTGATCAACCAGTAATAGTTGACAAAAAGTCACCCGCAGGTAATTTCTATAAATAAGTTTTAAGATCATTGTGTCCTGTCAAGAGTAACAATTCTTAGATCTTTCAAATCACTCTCTTCTTTCTGTAAATTGTTTCTAGAGCTTGCAGTAGAGAATTAATTTTTTTATTTTATAGATGATGAGGATTATTTATTGCTTCACTGTATTTCTTATGCTAGCGGCACTGACCAAAGCGATAACAAGAGACTGCAACGAAAACAGGTTTGTCGACCTCAATTCATGAAATGTTTTGCTTAGAAGATTAAATCATATGATAAAGGCAGAGAGTGTTTGTATTCTAAGAAGTCAAAATGACGACATTTGAAATTCCTGATCTTGAAGCTTTAAACAAAGGTTATCTCTTTGGTTAAGGTATACAAAGACCTTTTTCCTAACATGATATTGGTAATTTGTTTTCCTCTTCATTCAATATTACTTTATAACGCTGTTAAACTGGGGGGTCTTTCAATTAGAAAGAGTGATTTACTAAAGCAAGTTATCACTATCACATCACTATCACATCGCTCAAAATTATCACTCACTTGGTGTTTCAATTAGAGAAAATCGCACCCAAATCGCTCACTCAGAATGTATATAGTTCAATCAAGTGACTGAGCGATATGAAAGTGAGACCCCTAGCAGGTATTGCTCACTCAGTGAGTGAGGGATAATATTGCGATTTTGGCTGTTTTTAATTGAAAAACCCCTCAGGTCTTCCCAACTATTGGAATAATCTATTCAGACTTGAGTGGGATAACTTATTTCCACCAGTTGTGTGTGTACTGTGTACTGTACTGTAGGAACTCATCATTAATAAAAGTATTACCACATTTAACGTTTGTAAAATGTTTGATTTATGTATACTGATAGCTTATAAAGTGATGATTATTGATTGCTAGTTTAATTTAGACAGCGGCAGTAGTAACTTCTGTCAATAAAATTATTGTGCTGTAATCCAAGAAAATATGCTGATTTCTCTAAATTTATTCGTGGATGATCGTAAAATAATCAGATTTTGGTATCATCCAGATTTAGATAACTAGTCTGTGTTCAAGAAACAACCTGTTGTCAAGCTCAGCTTTAACCTGCACCCTGTAGCCTGAGGTTCACGCTTGGAAGCCATTTGGTTACACAGGATCACTTTGAACTAAAATTTACATGATTTGATGACTTTTACATAGTATTAGTACACTGTGGGCAGCTTTAAGGCTACTATTGTCTGCTTTGTCCTCTTTAACATTTGTATAAAAAGATGGGCAAACATTTTGGTAAGCTGCTAACTAATAATAAATAATCCCTAATTTAAAAAAATATCCCAACCATACCAGTGTTTGCAATGGTTCAGCTACCACAATATAACTGAACTATGAATCTTTATGATGGATCAAAACCAAAACTCATTGTGAAGTACTAAACTAGAAGTCTTAACAGCAAAACGAGGGTGCAGAAAAAGACTTAACCTGTGTCACAATGTGATAAAAACATTCAATTATGCTTCTTTGGATTAGCAGTGTCAACATTAATTCATGTGTTATTTACACCGAGTTCAAATATAATTCTAAGGCTATCTTCAGCAATGTAGCCCAACATGTTAAAAATGTCATTACAAAGGCTGCCAGAAGTTGTTTGAGACATTCAACAGTATCGATGAAATTGGAAAAACCTATATTAGGTAAAGAAAAAGTTCTTCTCACCAGGTGTAGTATAGAGTTTGAGCATTACCACATGTCCAGCGCTGAACTGACGTCATTATAGTGGGGATTCTCTGCATGTATTTACTGCTAAAAAGAGATGCGCGATTTTAAAGTCTACAACTCCGCTGGTGATCGCTGTGTATCAAGTGTTTGAAGTTGATGCTCGTCAGGTTTGGTTAAACCGTACCATTGCTATTTTCTTAAGTATTTGAGGGCTCAGGCAAACTAAGCAGTAAATAGGCACTTAGGCTAATAGACAATGCTAAGCCTTGTTATGCGGAGGCCCCTTAGAGTATCTTTTAGGATTAGACATAAATGATGCTCAACATTAGATTTCATGGAATCCTCACACATTATAGCTAAGGTCCCAAGAGCTTCTGATTTTGTTCACTGATAGTTGATACACTGAAGCCTGATGATTCATTGCGGGTTTGTCCGGACCCCGTGACTGAGCAGAAAACTGCTTCAAAAGGGAGTAATACTCACTGTTTGGCTCTCGCGTATTCTCAACGTTAGATTCAGCGCTAGGTTTCCTCTATTAGAACTACATGAAGCTAGCAGCTATCTTATTAGCCATCACCAGCAGCAGCCAAGCTGACAAGCTGGAAAGACAGCTAAACTCACTGCAAGTGGTCCCAGCAATGACCCATGTAAGGCCATTAAACCTAACACGTGTGCTGCGTTGCCTAGGGTGGCAATGGTGGAATGGAATGCGCTGTGGGATGAGAGAACACAACTCCGAGTACTGGCGAGAACACAACTCCGAGTAGTGGCAATCAACCCATTCATTTTGGGGATGATGAGATGGCGCAATTGGTTAGCGCTCATGCTATTCAGTGCCATGCAATTGGTGCCCCAGGAATTGTTTTTGATCACAATGTTTACATTTTCACTGTTTCACTCGCTAAATCAAGTACCACTGGGGAAGCTTTCTAGGTTGACAGTTCCTGTCCCCAGCACCCATGACGTCCCCACTAAGCAAAAACGAAGACGAAGACGAAGTTACAACATCGACTGTTTATAGCTTCTATTAATAAATCATAGGACAATGCCAGTTTGGGCGAGGTGCAAAAGAGGATTTTTCTGATATGATGGAAAAAATGGAACAACAGCAGCAGAAACAGGAAGGTGTGTCGCTTTCCAATTTGACATTTAAATATTCCTGTCAAGAAACCCTAATCTCCCTCTCTTCCTCTTCTATTTTAATGTGAGAAGTGTAGACAACTGTAATGACCATGAGGTTTCTTCAGAACAAAGTAATGATATGTCAAGAATTTAAAACAAAGTGCTGAGTTCACCAATAAGGGTATGCTAAGTTGTAGCATGGAAAATCAGGGAAAGGAGAAATAACTCCCAAATTCTTTATATATGTTATGATGGTACTGTTAATATACTATGGTAGCCTCGGCACAATGGCCACCATTTTGGATTCTTTTTTATATGTTTCTTGTCAGTATGTACACCCAATGCTTGATAATGGTGTAAATTATGATTTGACAACTGTATGATATGAATACCTTACAAAATATTGTGAATATAGTCATCCTAGAGCTCTCATACTCACACAATTAAACTGATTGTTCACTTTTGGATCGTCGAAACTTTGCTAATTACCCAAAAACTTTCTGTCTGCTGGGTCAATTCAGGTGCGCATCCCTTCGATAAAGCTTCAATGTATTAAAAGATCCAATAATAACAAGACTTATCTGTCCAGAGGCAAAAAGAGAGCAATCTTCAAAAGGGGTTATTTTGTCACTCTTTTAGGGAGTTGCCTTCTCTTTTGCCACTCTTTTGCCACAATTCAACTTTTTTGTTATGCACTTTAGCACCTTTTCACAAAAGAGGAGACGCCAGCAGTGTACTTGTGGTGAATGCCCAGCAGAGATGCCAACCAGAATCGAGATGAAGTGTTGCATGGAAGAGGATTTAACTGCTACACACATTGAGGATTACAATGAGGGTGACGCTGTCCACACTACACCACCCAACCCTATGCTACCGGTAAGTATATGAATGAGCTATCATCATACCTAACATGTAAATGCTATGAAATGCCCACACTGAGCTTCATAATGTCTGTTTTAGGAGTGAAAAATGTTTACATGTCAGCTACACAACATATGATATCCCACAATGCATTGTCAATGATAACATATGATCTGAACTCTATTCTGAAACATTTTACTGGAGCTTTGCAACAAAATGATAATAATAATATATTGAACTTGTTGTTTTTGTTGTTTCCAGGATCGTGGAGCTCGTCTCAGTAAAGATGTCGAAAAACCTGATGTTGATACCGCCGTAAAGGATTATTTGAAGTATAGGAGATTTTAGGAACAATTATACTCTAGACATATGATTGTCATAAAGTTTTACTCATTCACAGACTAATAGGCGATTATATCTTTCTTATAATAGAAGTCTAAGTGTGTTCCGAGAATTGTGTTGGCGTACAAGTATAGTTGACTATAGTCATTCTGAATCTTATTACTGGATAGCTGAAATTATTATTTCATATATAGCTGTGTATGTATAGCCATGTATTGGCATGCTTCTAATGTATTACTTAGTGTACATAGAATACTCAGTTCATTAAAGTCAATTTTGGCAAATCTTGGGCAAAGAAGTTGTCCTCTCTTATTGTTGAAATTTGGTGGCTCATTTGCAGTATAGAGTTATCACCCATCTATCTATCTGTGTAAAACATTTTAGTTTCAAGCATGTGGCTAGACTGCTTCACAGAGTGAAGGGATACAGAGTAAATTTTTTAACAATAGTCAAGGAGAGAGTTTTTTACTCCTTGGTCAAGGTACCTGCAAGCTTTGTGTCAAGGGGAAAGTTATGTGAAGCTTGATGCAAAACACTCCTTTCATCTATTTGTCACAATTATAGGGTTCTGGAGAATGACCTGAATTCAAAGTTTTTGATTACAGTAAATAATAGAATATGCAGGCTCTCATGTAAAAGTTTCTTTTTGTACAGCCTTACTCCACGATTAGACTTGATGTTTTATGCTTAAATTACACCTGTAACTATCCTAGCTAAATTGGTAAGGTGGATATAGCTAGGAAGGCAGCATTGTGGCAGTTATTATAATAGGATTAACTTTTACAATCCTTGAACAATGCTGCCACAATATACCCTTGGTCTATGCAATCATTGAACCTTACATTAATCGAAAGGACCTCATATCAAATGTATCTGCGATCCATTGTCGACTGGGCTTTGGTTGACAGCCAGGTGTGCTCCGACCTGCCTGCAAACAGAGAGCAACCTGGCGCAGATATTGTGCCCTGGCCACAAGGCAACGAATTTCGCCGCCCATGCTCCGGGATGTGGCTTGTGACAAGACATCTGATTTAAATCAACTTTCAATTTTAATCAGATGTAATAATGCAATAATACATAAATATCATAAGAAGCAACAAGTCTTGAGACACAAAGGTTATCCTCAGGTTTTGATATTCTAATATTGCATTGCCTTTAAATCCTTTGGAAAGGCACAAAAGTAACAAATTCTTTCCCTGTAATGAAAGACAGAGACTGCAATACAACTGGTTGTTTGCAAATAAGATTTTCTTGAGGGATTAGAAAATTTACTCTGAGAAAACAATGCCTGTAATTGCTCTTACTGATATCTTCATCCAGCTTAGGTCTCAATTGTACTTGGATCGTTTCAATGCACTGCGTGAAGAATTGCTTCCAATTTTGTTTGGAGGCCATCTCAGAATTGTTATTTATTGAGGCAGGCCACCTGTTTGGCTAACCGAATCCTCAAAAGTAGCAACATCATAACTCGTTACAGTATAGATGCAGTCCCAGGGCATCTTCTACTTGATTGTGTAATAACTCCCGGTAGAAGGTTTACCCGGCTAGCCAAGAGTGAAGTGACTGCAACCTTGTATAACTTTTTAGAAGCATGGACCATGGTTTTGTTAAGTAAAGAGAGTGTGGATAATTGAATGTCGACGAGGTGTCATGGTCGATTGCAAAAATGTAAATATATGAGTAGCCAGCCACTAGAGTCTATTGATTCAACATAATATGATATGATATTTTATATGCAATATAATTTGGTATAAAAAAACCGGGCACACTCAATATGGGCCAATTTTTGTATCAGAACTGGGTGTCGGGCTTGGAATACTGGTAGGAAAATATATTTGGTCTGAGCAGGAATTACGAATTATCTAGCACTGGGCTTTGGTTGGCACCCAGGTGTGCGCCGACCTGCCAGCAAACAGAGAGCAAGCTGGCGCAGATATTGCGGCCTGGCCACTAAGGCAACAAATCTTGCCGCCTATGCTCCGGGATGTGGCTTGTGACAAGACGTCTGATTTAAATCAACCTTCAATTTTAATCAGATCTAATAATGCCTTAATACATAAATATCATAAGAAGCAACAAGTCTTGAGACACAAAGGTTATCCTCAGGTTTTGATATTCTAATATTACATTGCCTTTAAACCCTTTGGAAAGGCACAAAGGTAACAAACTCTTTCCCTGTAATGAAAGACAGAGACTGCAATACAACAGGTTGTTTACAAATGAGATTTTCTTGAAGGATTAGAAAATTTACTCTGAGAAAACAATGTCTGTAATTGCTCTAACTGATATCTTCATCCAGCTCGAACTGCTTCCAATTTTGTTTGGAGGCCATCTCAGATTTGTTGTTTATTGAGGCAGCCCACCTGTTTGGCTAACCGAATCCTCAAAAGTAACAACATTATAACTTGTGGCAGTATAGATACAGTCCCAGGGCATGATTTTGAAAAAATGTACAAATTGAACACCAAGGTCGACCACAGAGATACCAGCTCACTGAAAATGCAGCAGAATATTTCACAAAGAATATTATGTGTTTATTATAAGTTTATTAGGGGTTAGCCCTCCAGACACACAGTTATCATAATCCTATACGCATCCAGCATAATTACATTAGTGTTTTTCAATAATAAAAATATTGGGATGACATTCGTGTAACATTTAAGCTCAAACATTTGGGTCTATTTTGAAAATGCTATCGTTGAACAGTATCCACTGAAAAAGCCAAATCCAAACCATGTTTCGGAATATAGAAACATACAAAGTGAGGATGGTATAGCATAAACACCTCTCCCCCGAGCACCGTCTACTTGATTGTGCGATAACTCCCGGAAGAAGGTTTACCCGGCTAGCCAAGAGTGAAGTGATCGCAACCTTGTATCACTTTTTTAGAAGCATGGACCATGGTTTTGTTGAGTAAAGAGAGTGTGGATCATTGAATGTCGACAAGGTATCATGGTCGTTTTCAAAAATGTAAATTTATGAGCAGCCAGCCACTAGAGCCTATTGATTCAACATAATAATGATATGGTATCTTAGGTGCAATATAATTGGTATAAAAAAACAGGATACACTCAATATGGGCCAATTTTTGTATCAGAACTGGGGTTTCGGGCTTGGAATACTGGTTGGAAAACATATTTGGTCTGAGCAGGAATTACAAGATATCTAACGCTGCGTATATAAATCAAAAATTCTATCGAGTTAAAAGTGCAGATCTGACTGGCTAAAAGTGCAATACTATACTACAAGACAAACAGAGTATGAATCGGATATAGATTCTGGAAATTTCTGAATATGTATATAGAATGATGAAGATTAATTATTTTGAGGTATATAGTCATTCTGATAGAATTTGATGGGTGTCTGATGGGTCACCACAATCTATACTGAAAACTTATATTAATCAACAGAAATATTCTTTTGTTTAAGTTCAGTATAGCATCTCCATTGTCATTTGTAAATTGCTCCACTCCTTTGATAAAAGGCAATTAAAATTTGTTTGAAACTGTACACAATGGCATAGAAACTACAATTATATAGGCTCTTTGCACTGCCTTGCGCAACATTGCCACTGCACTGATGGATGAAATAAACACTGTAATGAAAAAGTAAACCGCAATTTTAAATATGATAAAAAAATATTTCAAACATGCCCTCAAAAACTCATTTAGATAATGTGATGAACTGATGCTCCAAAAAAAACCAGATCTCTGTGAGTTACCATGTCGAAGTGTAGTTCTGCCCAAGCAGAAAAACATGAACTTGGAGATTTTTTGTCAGATTTGGAGTTTTTTGCAGAAAAAGATAAATGAATAGTTAGCTGATTGACTAACGATCCAGGTGACCAAATGTGGTTATTCTGAATTAAAACCTGTAGGAAGGAGATAGCTTTTGGAAAAGTAAGGAGGAGATAATTACAACTGAGCATTTTTGACTTTAAATAACTGAGTAGTAACAAGAAATATAAAATTATTGTTTCATATATAGCTGTGTATCATGTGTGCTTTTAAAATGCTAAAAAATTTCGGTTTCATTCATAGCCATCTATTGTGCAATACAAGAACAAAATTCCCCGCTGTGCTGTCTCAGTGGAGAATTAGTGATATTTATATAATTTTACAACTCAATTTGTTTTTTTTATGCGTTATCTTGAGTATAAGAATTATTTATAAAACTGTATGACACTACACGCGATAGAAAATACATGTTCCAGTAAAAAATAGTTTTGAATAATGAATATTGCTAGTGGATTGTAGTATTACTGATCAGTCTATAAATTACACCAATGAACTCGACCTCAAGAGCAAATTTGCCAGTTATAGGTGTATATGGGTACCATCCTCCTGAAGTTCGAGATGATATCAGTCTTTGATCTCGCCAGGTGATGTCATGTGTATTAGTTGTACGAATAGACCTCGCTGAGTATGAATATTTCTGTATCCGGGTTGAACTGTATATGATTGCTGTAAAGTGACTGTGAGCAGAGACACAATATATTTTGTCAACACCATACCACCATTCAACAAAGGGTGGTTGCAGTTGGGATGCGGCCAAAAGTACATAGCCAGATTTCAGCAGCCAATTTTCCAAAGTTTCAATTAACCCATGCAATACCTCAGCTAAAAGATTGATAATCATTGTGGAAAAATCTAACATTATCATCACAAAACAACATTTTATGTACGAGTTTCTGTACCGGTGATATGTCTATGACTCTATTGGTCACTGCAGCATGAGTACTCTTCTTTATTGCTATGGTATAACACTATTCGTACCACAATGATGATGCTTTGCATTGAGGTAAACATTTCGACAAAACTTGCTGAATGATTTTTGGCTTGATGGGCTAGATGCTTGTCATCTTTTTTCATACATGTTTCATACTTTAGGAGGTTGGGGAGCGGTGAGCCCTACATACAATTTCTGTCAAGTTGCACAATCATGAGGATGCTTACCTTGTTGAATTTCTACCAGCTTACATATCATACATGTGTGATTAGATTATTCCATATCTGCAATTCACCACAAGTACACTGCTGGCGTCTCCTCCTTTGTGGTGGTGCTTCATCATCTGCTGGGGCTGGTACAACTGGCTCCTCAAATTCTCGTTGGGCTAACCATTGTTCAAACCTAGCTGGTCTCTGGGGAGTGGGACTTGCAGAGCACTGAGCACTGTGGCTATGTGAATCACTATCACTTGGCACTGTAGGAATGTTCATTTCACCAGGTCTTCCTAGTTCCCATGGAAGCTTTCTCCCATCCTTTGTTGGTGCAAAGGCATAAGGAGTTGGCCTACGGTTTGCCATTGTACATTGATCATGTTATTGCAGAAGTATAGGAACAGTTTAGAGTAATTTTAACAGCAGCATGCAGAAATAAACTTTTTCAGTATTTTGTTTTGACAGGAGAAGTTTTTCAGTATTACAACTGCGCATGTGCAATAATATAGAAAGAGAAAAACAATGAAAAAGTGCTAAAGTGCATAACAAAAAAAAGGAATTGTGGCAAAAGAGTGTCAAAAGAGGAGGCAACACCACAAAAGAGTGTCAAAATAACCCCATTTGAAGATTGCTCTCTCTTTGCCTCTGGACAGATAAGTCTTGTTATTATTGGATTTTTTAATACATTGAAGCTTTATTGAAGGGATGCTTACCCGAATTGACCCAGCAGACAGAAACTTTTGGGTAATTAGCAAAGTTCCGACGGTCCAAAAGTGAACAATCAGTATAAGTAAAGAAGTAGTGTATCTTCAGATTTTTTTGCTAAGAAAATTTGAAAGTTTTTAGAAAAATATGCTCAGCAACACCTACTAACAAGTTAAAGTGTTGTTTCTAGTCAATATCAGCATGCTCTGTCTGTGCAAATCTTATTTGAGAACCAACAGAGTCTTGTTCACTGAGATATCATGATGGGAAGTTCATGGAAAATTGAAAATCATCAGAATTTTTTCTATCGATAGGCACCGTGTTAACCTGACTGAAGCTGACCTTGCAACCACTCACTATGTAGCCCTTTCAACAAACTGTTTAAGTTTACACAGAGGACATGTCGCTATCCCCTCAATTGAACGATATTAGCTTGAGAAACTAGCAATGTCAGGGCAAAATTTCAGATTTGGCCAATAGAGTGGGTAGCAGATAATATATTCCTATTAGCTGATGCAATATACTACGTCATAGTCCATTATAATGTAAAATAACTGTATTAAACCATCAAAAAATCAACTTGCCCAGATAGCGTAAGCGCACTGCTTGTAGATCGGGTTTGATTCCCACATTGGACTCAATTTTAATTTTGTCAATTTCATTGGAGGCGAGGCAATCATAATCAACTAAAAATAATAAGCTATCTCTCCTCTTCGCTGTTACTCCTTGGTTGTAGCATGTAGCATTTGCAATTTTTCTCAAAATTTGTTTGATAAATGAACTGTTAAGAGTTTATTAAGGTCAGCAGAGAATGGATTTCAAATATGAGAGTGCATATCCCAATATATTCAAACTATCGATAGTGATTGGTGAAAAGTCAAGAGCTTGATGCAGCTGGCACTTGTCACAACAGGCCTGGGTTTAACGTAATATATTTTATATCATTGCATGAGGTGGTTAGTCAGCGATAGAATATTAGAGTGGTGTAAAAGTAGAGCAGGGAGAATGTTCTTCGTGCAAATAAAGAATAGTACCATTACTAGAATATTGGGTTCAGATATACAAGCTTCATGGAGTTTGTAAAAACAATATAATTTATTGTTTTTATATAAATATATTTCTATATATAAATATCATACATATATTATATGTATGATATTTATATATAGAAATATATATATTATATGAATAAATACTAATCCTAAATATCCCTTAGCAGAAACAGGTTTTTCCACGCTTGTGGTGTTCACCAGGTTTATAATACCATGTTAGAGATATCATGATTGCTGTGAGCATCGTCGCGTCAAGAAGCAAAAAATCAAGATCTCTGATAAAAATTTGTTTTCAGTGTTCAAAATGTCAAAAAACGGAAAAATATAGGGGAAGAATGATTGGACTCTGGCCCAAAACTGAGAGAGGAACTACCAACGCTCTTCCATATCTTCTAAAAAGGATTAAAACATTACACACAAAAAATCAATCAGTTCAACAGAAGCGGAGCAACTCATCAGATAAAAGGTGAGGCAAATAACCCTCAGGTCGTTATAAAAAATAGTCCTGCGGCGTACGAAAAAATGTAATCATGATTTTAATCATTACTGACTGAAAACTTGAAGGTTGATGCAAAAGTTCTCAACAAGGATAGGTCAGGACTGGTCGTTCATTCTTCAATATCGGCAACTGACAAAGTAGATATTATGAAACCTATCTACACAATCAACTTTTACAATACAACCAGTAGGATTCCGATCAGCAAGCTCCGTAATGTTGATCTATTTCTAGAACATTATGAAAAGATCTTAGCTACACTCAGTAAAGATAAGGAAGATACTGATAATGAGAATTTAAAAGCTCACTGCATTACTGGTTTAGACACCATGATCTCAGGTTCATCAGAGACTATAACATCTGGCATCAAAACACAAGTGATCAAGGCAAAAATACAAGCAGGGATAGATTCTCATACAGTTTCCCAACAGAGAGTAATTCATCATGTGAATTATGTCAAAAGCTTGGCAATACCGTTGACTTTCTTCTATCGAAAATAACTGGTATCGAACAAAGAAGGGAAACTCAAAATAAAATGCTGGACAAACTTTGTTCATTATCTCCGACAGAAAACGCGGTTAAGAGATAAATTTGAGCGATACTCTCAGTGGGCCTCTGAGGATTTAGATCGCGAAACGGAACGATTGGGATAATCACTGTCGCAAGGCACTTTAACTTATGCTAGTGCAACAATGAAGAAACCGCAAAGCTCCACAAAGCAAATCTCATTCTAAGGGTACACATCAACCTCAACCCTCATTTGACAACTCAAAACCAAGAACAGCTTCTATGGATGTATATGCCAACACCACTATAAATAACAAAAAAGGAATACCAAACCAAATACAACCTAAACACCATACGCCTTTTGTGATCTCGCATAATATTTTTGTAAGCATCAAGGAAGGAAGCCCATTACATCAAAACTACAACCACGATGAAATTAGGAAAACAATTAAAACCTACTTTGGTCCAATCATTGTGGAAATGATAAACAAGTACTTATTTAAAACAAACAACCCTCAACTTATGATTCATTTCCGAAATCTAGAAACAGCCAAATACATAAATCATAAGTGGGAAAAAACACTCTCCAAAGTTTCATCTTCATCTAACTATTGACCCAAGAAAGCTGAAAGAAAACTCAGTGATGATAAAAGGTGTGCCACTAGGCATCAATGACTCAGATGTCCTTGATGATGTCAAAAGAATCGACAATATGGCAGAAGCCGACCGTCTGTTCAAGAACGGTAAGTAGCTGCGACTTTTTAGGGTCAAATTGTCCAATAATGATTTTTTTATAACAGAGCCATATCATCGGGAATCGGGCTTCCTTTAGCACACATTTTATGTTACGCAGAAGCTTTGTTATGATCTTTTATCTAAATGTAATGACAGTTTTGTTTTAATTTTCCGCGCAATTTAATTTTGAGAAACATCCAGCTTCATTTGATATTTTTGACAATATACTAGCATCTGATTTTATAGCTATATAATTTATGTTCAATCATCAAGCATGAATCATTCAAACATAATCCATTTTTCTTCATTTGTTTTCTTTAATGTTTTTTTTTCCTCTTTTCTCTGTGGCTGTTTATGAAAAACATTCTCATCAAATGAAAATCATGCAAATAAATTTAAAAACAAAAGTCATATCTTGATGACTGGGTTGGTTAGTGGTAATACATTCTCATATTAGCCAGCCGCAATTTGTAAGCCCATGAAAAAGATAACTGCATAACCCTTCTAATGAGCAGGTCTAGGATCAAGAGTATTTGAACAAGACAATTGATGCATGCATACATACATGCATGATTTCTGGTACTTTGAATCTATTGTGTATTGTGACTTCTTTTTAGTTCTTTGCCTGAATAATTCAGTAAAGTCCATGTCAGGTATCTATTGGTATACTCTTCTTCAATCTTTTGTAGATGATGGAACTAGGCAATCAGACACATTTTGTCTTTGGCAAAACAGTCATATCCCTTCATTCTCACTAGAGACACATAATGTTAGCTCAGAATACAACTGTGTGGTGATATGTATGTCTACAGGCTCATGTGAAGCTTTTAACTTCACAGCACATGGTGGAGTTTGTCAACTTGGTACAGCAAGTCAGGCCTTGTTCACAGACTTGGTGGCCAAAAATGACGTGTGCATTATTCTACATTAATTTGTCATTAGAATGATGAAATCAATTGTGCCGGGATAATGTAATGATTGGGCGGTACTTATATGTAGATACATAGAGCAGACCCGATTGGGATTAACAGGATGAATAAATATCATTATATTGAATTCACAATTGTGTGTTGTTGTGATTTACTTATGTCACCTTAATCAACAATAAAGATTGAAACTAATCATGAACTGGAAGAAACCTTTCCTAGGAAATATCTCTCCTCAATATCAGACAATACAAATGGCATGTGAAAGTCAAGTGTTATGATATATCTGAATACAGACCATTTAGGACTCCTCCATGTAGCCACTGGATTAATTCTGCATATCAAAACCAACTGAGCTAAGTGTGTATGGTCCTATTTAGAACAATTATATATATATTGAGTGCATGATCGCATTATTCCTCCCTATCGGCTCAACAATTCAAAACCTACTTTTGACAATTTAAAGCAGTTCAACTGCGAAAATAACCCATGTCTCTTTATTATCTCTATAGTGGTAAAAGCTGAGCTGGTGAGTTGGAGTCTGCTCAGCGACTTAATGAAAATAGGCTCTTATTCGGCCTAGGAGTTATTAACTTGTGAAATCTATTATTTTGCACATAATTAATTGCTGAACCCATTGTTACCATAAATTCAGTCGCTGTTTGAATACACAATGGTTGCTAGGATTAGATGCATGTTTTGAGTTAGTACATCAACAGATATGTTCTAGGAACACAATGTTCCCATCTAAAATTTTGCCGTTGTGATTGTAACTTGAAAACAGGCATAGATGTGGTCGTTTTTATACAAATATTTTACTAATTCCCCGGGATTAGCGTATAGAGATTAAGAAGAGTAAAGGTAGATTAGGGTCTGGGGGCCTGGGAGACAATTATCAGATGGGGTCGACGGTGAGGAATACGACATGGTGCTATATGCGAGCCACTGTATCTCACAACTAGGAGCAAGGAGTCAGCACTAGATACAAGATACTGACAAGTTAAAAGGTTAAACTAATATAAATGAGTTGCACTTGGATGAAATATGCATCTCAGTCCGATCGAGAAAACTTAATAGGAAATCAAATACAAGATTCTTGTTTTGGTCTTATCAGTTCAAGACATTCTACCCCAAAAATTACTATGCCTCAAATTCATTTATAAACAAATTGCATTCTATTGACATATCAGACCAAAAATTACTAAATCGGAAATTACTTTTGTTCTTGAGGAAACAATTGCAGTAATTATAAGCTTAAACCCTCTGCCAAAGACTTTCTTCTATCACTACATACTATACTTGTTATCATTGTACAGCTAGAATCAGGTAGTCGTAACGAGATATTGAATATTCACAACAAAAAACTCAAAAATTGCAGTGCAAGAGTCATGAATCATTCACTAATGTACATAAGAAAAAAATTGCAATGGAACATAGATGTATCTTGGTTTAAACAAGAATACGAGTTAGGTTAAAGGTACTTTTTTTGGTCTTAACAGCAGAAATTCGCTATGCCTAGAATTCGTTTACAAACTCATAAATTGCATTTGAATATGCATCATGAATTAATGGTATTGAAACGTAAATCTAACGAAAATTTTTACGAAGATGTCTATTTTGATGTTACAACAATAAAATTTAGGCCAAAAACTATATTAAGCTTCGCTTAGCAGGCAGATTTTATGGTTTGCAGCTATTTGTAAGCCGCTGCATAATACAGCTAGAAACAGGGAATAAAAACTTGATATCGAATATTGACAAGTGAAAAACTCGAACATTGAGGTGGAAAAATCATAAAACATTCATTCATGTGCAGAGAATTCCCTACACGAAGTAACCAATAAGAACAATGACAATAATAATTTGAGACAGCAAAATAAATGATCAGAAGCAGTTAATATCAATACTTTGAATTTCTGTCGATACAGCATTAACCAGGAAGACTTGTTAATGTCATTGCTGTTCAAGTTTTCAGAATAGGATTATCTGTTCTATACTAGTCTGAAATATCCTTAAAGACTTTGTTTGAGGCTGCTCTTTTGTATCACATCTTATTCTCCATATTTTATTCTATCATGTGAGCGATTTTCAGCTTTATAATCCAAATATTGAGGAAGTTATGGCCTCTCAAACTTCCAAGGTGACGGCAATTTATCGGCAGTAAGAATCAGCCGGCAATCCCTAGGGTACGTCACTAACCCAGGTCCAAATGGCTTTGCAGGCGACGCCGCTAATACTGAGCTATATTGTCTACAGGCTAACCTAGTTGGTCCAAGTGGGGTAATGGTAGCGTCGTTGCCTATAGGTATTGGGACCTGGGTTCGATTCCCACCCAGGTCTGAATTTTGATCATCATCTTATCTGTGTGATTATTAGTGTATTAACTAATAACTCATAATGTCTATGCCACATGTCTATGGTTGAGACATACCCCAGGGGAAACATCTGGCTTATTCCCTTATTCACCCTGGAAGTTTGAGAGGCCATAACTTCCTCAATATTTGGATTCTAAAGCTGAAAATCGTTCACATGATAGAATAAAATATGGAGAATAAGATGTGATACAAAAGAGCAGCCTCAAACAAAGTCTTTAATGAGATTATTTAATAAAGTTCCATACACCAGTAGCAAGCTTTTTATATGACAAAAATATATGCATCCTTTTTTCACAGCATAAAATGTTTGTGATAGCTGATAAACTACCCAGTATTCAAACTGCCTTGCTTCAGAGTGTTATGTACACTGACAAGACAGACAAAGCTACATGAAAATCAATATATATTATATTATATATATGTATATTCTATAGAAAATCTATATATATGAATTGTGACAAACATGGGATCAACATTGAGACCACTCTGTTTTATATGAATACTTCGTCACTAAACAGGATTGATAAGCAGGCATATAATTGTCTTCCTGAATGCTTGGAACTATCGAAATTTATAATTATGGTTGACCAAAGAGGGGTTATCCATGATCAGTATAGTATGCGATGAAATGCATTGATCTGTATGTTGTTCTTGGAGACACTGTAGGTCATACTGTGGTGGTCGATGTGAGAGGCCATAACTTCCTCAATATTTGGATTCTAAAGCTGAAAATCTCTCACATGATAGAATAAAATATGGAGAATAAGATGTGATACAAAAGAGCAGCCTCAAACAAAGTCTTTAAGTTTCCGACAATCTAAAGGGAGTACTATCAAACTTATAGTTCTATCTGCATGTCTAGGTTATGCTGGCAAGTTTTATCCCATTTCTTTTTATCACTTTATTCCATGAATTTATTTGTAAGAGAAAGACAGTAACCCTTAAGTTTCAGTCTTGGCCTCCTAAATTTAGTTGCTAATGATAGTTTTAAGAAATTATTTTATTTTATCACACTAAAATACCCTAGACATTCAAAATTTACCCATTTATTTTTCATGATACCTCAATGCTTTCGAATGCAACCAAATCAAAACTTATATATTTACCCATACAAAATGTTTACATAGCATTGCCTAATTGGCATCTAATCATAGACAGGAATGGACGGACATATTTTAGTAGTTTAAATCTATGAGTTTGGTTATGCTTGTTGAGGCTATGCTCCCTATTGTTTGGTTTTATTACTACCCACTACTCTATGAATTGATTGTAATATGATTATCAGATACATACATTAATTGGGGTCCATTCACAAAATGATCAATTCCTCTACATAGGGCCGATATCTTGTAAGATTAATGCCATCCTATCCTTGTACGATTGTAATAAATGTAAGGACAATGTGTTAAATGTAAAAAAATCAGAATGTTAGATTTTCGATTTATAAAAGTCAGGAGGAGATAATCACCAACAGGCATATTTTGATTTAAGTCACTGAGTGCTGCATCAGGGCAATGTTCTGAAAATTGAAAGACACGGTACTTCCAATTACAATTGTGCTCTACGTAAGGTACCACTTTATTACCAACATTATCCGGAATCGATCTTATTTCCTAGGCAGTAAAAAACGTACCTAAAGCGATGCTAACAAAATCAATGAGGGTGATAGTCATCTGGCCCTAACATTGTTTCAACAATATTGTATTAATAGCCTGTCTTTTATTGATGTGGTTTTGATTTCATTGTAAGGCCGATGTGTTTTTTTTCCATGATCATCTAACTTAATTACATGAATTTGCAATTGCTACTCAGATAATGACTATAATCTTCTTCCTTAGGAACTGCAGGCTGGATGAACTGCCAAACCGCATCAAGTCGGTGATGAGGTCAGATCAGCATACAGTGTCCATCCGGGTTCTGGAAAACGCGGAAAGGCGGAAAATCAGTTTCATCGCGGAAAACGATTTTCCGCATTTTCGAAAACGCGGAAAATCGTTTTCCGCGATGAAACCGATTTTCCGCCTTTCCGCGTTTTCCAGAACCCGACCATCAATCTCTAGTATACTTTTCTGTTGAATAACACTGGTACGGTAATATCCACAAATGAGTTATGAGTTCCAGTATAGATACATTATTGTAATAATTAAGATTGAGAACTGCTGAAAGACCAAAGAGGAAGAAAATTAGGCAGCCAGTTCTGTAGCAGTAACACACTATTTTTACAGTCACCAATTTTATTATGATTTGTCCCCCTGCTCATCTTTTATGTATAAATTGGGTATATACTCATCACACTCAGTAACAACAGTGATCCTAACTTATCAACATTCATCTCCACCAAAACCTAATTGCTCACTAGCCAGAACTTCTTGACAAAACCTTGTAAAGAAAATTTGCGGCAGATCTATAACTCTAGAATGACTTTTCTACATTGTCACTCAGAGACATAAAACCCCTCCGTCCCTTGTGGTTGATGAGCTACAATGCCTCCGCTTGAACCAATATCACTACCCACACTCCATATTATACCAATCTTTTGGCTCCGCATTTTACGTTGTCATCCCTTCGATTACCCTGCTTGTATAGAATTTGGGAAAGTGGTCATCTTGCACCACCAACCACGCCACATGCGGCCACATGCACGCCTGCTACCACGACATATTCCATGCATGCTACAACGCCTGGCACAACGCTGCCTTTGTTGTGTCAGGCGTTGTACCTTTTGTTGTGTACAACTTTACCTACCACTGTATATGCAACGCTGGACTGCATACTGGCGTTGTTGGGCGTTGCTGGGCGTTGAGGGTACCACTGATGATGTCTCACGCACCTGGGCGCGCCTGAGTTCTGCTGATTAACTGACAAAGACCCCCAAAGTAAACTTTTTTTCAGTTTGCTTTTCAACAGCACACAGTGGGTGGAAATTCCAGGTTAAAATTTCAAGGTCAATTAAGTGTGCTATTTATAAGAAGACAACTCCAAACCATCTGTACATCCTATTCTACAGATATAACTAATGGTGCGGTTCCAGTATTCTTTTACTGATTATTTTGTGCCAGCTGCTCACACAAGCTAGTTTTATCAAGTAGTATGCCTAAAACTTTACCACTCTCTTTATGCTTATATGCTATCATTACAGCAATTGTCTCTTCATCATTTGTGACACATTGTTCCCGATGTTTCCGAGATTATTATGTTTGATAAAGTGATAAATACAGCAATAGATCTTTTTGGAAATACACACAGACTGTTGCATCACTCAGGATGTCTTCAAAACTATACAAAGTGTGATGAAAATATATAGGCTACCATACTTAGTATACACTGAAACTGAAATATACACAGACTGCTGCCTCAAACAGCCAAGAGATATTATGACACCTTAGATATGACCTACGATCACAAAAATGATTGTAGGTCATGGTTGGCACTTAACGAAGAACACATAAAAATTATTTAGACAAATGTGATAAAAAAAAAATTCATTATTTTTACATAGACTCAACCTGTATTTAGTCTAATCCTGTAAATACCATTGACGATGTAATAAAATATTTTCAGCTGTAAACGCAATTGATACTTTAGTCTTAAAAAGAAAAGAGGAGTTAATTGAGGTTGACTGTCAACAAAATTGTAAATATAAATCTATGTTGGTAGAGGTAGACAAACTTCGATTGCACTAGTATATGGATTAAAATGTGCACAATATTTAAGGTAGTATTAACTAGCACAATACAGTCAGCAGTATATTATAAAAAGAGTTGTAAAAGTAACTCTGCATACTTCGGAAGTTACACAGCCAAAATATAACAGATATAATCTCTGATGAGAGCGCAGCCAGAGGGTGACACATTGGGTGACGCAGTATAGCATAAGTCTTTGCTAGCCCAATGATATGCTCTATGTGGACCCGCTTGGACGCAATCTTACGGTCTTTCCTCACAGTTGTTGAGTCCATTCGATTTTTTTTCTTGAAGAAGGTCGGTATGTTCACATGTATGTGGTGCGGGATGAACAGGTCTTCCACATTGAGTCTTTTGTCTGACATTATTTCGTCTCCAGGAGTGCAGGCCGTCATCAGATTTGACCTCTCAACTATGGCTCGGTCAGAGCCAGACCCTCCATATGCTGGCGAAACATATGACACTAGTCCACCAGGAGTGGCACCAAACAGTACTTTGGGAGTATTACGGTTTTTATAGCTGGAGAAGGTCACCTGTTGAGCTAGTGGCTTCTCTGGCTTGTCTATGGGGCACTCAGTTCCATCAACAATCAGCCGTGTATTAGGATATGACTGTTTAAATCCAGTAGGGACATATAATCTAACTGTGGCCTGATCTGGCCAATAATCTACTTCTTTCCATTGTAGGAACATAAAGTTTATCCACGTATATAAAACACTGCTGACAACACGCTTGTTGAGTCCAAACAAGATAGAAATCTCAACGATAGGTTTATCAAGACGAAGTTTTATCAGAGTGATGAGCAGTTGGTTTTTTTGACAGTCATATTCGGCAGCTCACCATTACGATAGTTAAGGTGATAGGCAGCGGGTCCTAGTGAGTTCAAAACAAGGTCACCATCTCATCATTCATCATCGCATAGCAGAGTGGTGGACTGGATTGCTGAGTAGATTTCTCATCAGTATATATACCTTCACCGCAAATGTAAAACATAAAATTCCTCATACTCACAATCTCTACTAGGATTCACATTACGCGTAACCACATTCATCTAAACTCGTTCACAACAATGCTCTTTATGATTCATAAGAAAGAATCATAGACGAAAAATCATCTGTGGGGATAGGATGTATTTATTTCCAAACTTGAAGTACTACAAAGATAACTTCACATGACATTTCAATCATAAGACAATAATAATAGGTGATCACATGCAGCAAGGTTGTTATGATGAAGTTCTGATCTTACACACCATGACAGTTCTTCTCCTTGTAGGCATCTTCACTGAAATGCCTTGGACAAATTCTGGTATGTGTATGAGGTTTCCACTGATCACTAGTGGGTTTTATCCTTATAGTACCATCCTTTCCTCTGCTGATTGCTTGCACCAATTTATTGGCTAACTCCTTGTCCTTTGGAGACTTTGCTCCATTCTGGATGACACAACCTGGGACTGAGCATTGTGGCATTCCTAAGTTCTCTCTTTTAGTTTCCTCAGGTCTTCAGCTCACACAATTTTACATGCTCACATGCTGATGTTTATTAGACTGAGATGCTTTACATTTGTTATTATACTACTATGGGTTGCTATCGTGATGTCTCTTTATAAACTAGTATTAGCTGATGATAGAGCCCCTGTCACCTCCTAATGTTATCAAATCTATGCTACAATGGCCTCAAGATTCTAAGTATACTGTCCAATCAGCTAGAGGTATCTGCATAGTCCTGTACATTTAACTTTTTGATAGAAATTTTGATTGACCACTTTATAAGTATATAGTAAATGTCAACTACTTCCGGTCTCATCAGTCCAGCGCCCCCTACAATATGGGACAACTCCTGACACAAGCTAATTGACCTTGACATTTTTACCTGGAATTTCCACCCACTGCGTGCTGTTGAAAAGAAAACTGAAAAAAAGTTTACTTGGGGGTCTTGTCAGTTAATCAGCAGAACTCAGGCGCGCCCAGGTGCGTGAGACATCATCAGTGGTACCCACAACGCCCAGCAACGCCCAGCAACGCCCAACAACGCCAGTATGCAGTCCAGCGTTGCATATACAGTGGTAGGTAAAGTTGTACACAACAAAAGGTACAACGCCTGTCACAACAAAGGCAGCGTTGTGCCAGGCGTTGTAGCATGCATGGAATATGTCGTGGTAGCAGGCGTGCATGTGGCCGCATGTGGCGTGGTTGGTGGTGCAAGATGACCACTTTCCCAAATTCTATACAAGCAGGGTAATCGAAGGGATGACAACGTAAAATGCGGAGCCAAAAGATTGGTATAATATGGAGTGTGGGTAGTGATATTGGTTCAAGCGGAGGCATTCTAGCTCATCAACCACAAGGGACGAAGGGGTTTTATGTCTTTGAGTGACAATTTAGAAAAGTCATTCTAGTGTTATAGATCTGCCGCAAATTTTCTTTACAAGGTTTTGTCAAGAAGTTCTGGCTAGTGAGCAATTAGGTTTTGGTGGAGATGAATGTTGATAAGTTAGGATCACTGTTGTTACTGAGTGTGATGAGTATATACCCAATTTATACATAAAAGATGAGCAGGGGGACAAATCATAATAAAATAAATAAAGACGTTACTGTTACTTTTACTATTATTAGCCCCTGTTGAACCCACAAACGTCGCAAACGTCAAAACGTCGCAATCTAGCGTTCCACTAACGTCGCAATCCCAAAAACGTCGCAACAAACGGTTTTTATAAGGTCGCAAACCCACAAACGTCGCAATTTTTTAAACACCGCAATATCTCGAACTCATGCCGACGTGTCTTCTCATTTGATGCAAATTGGTGATGATGATTTGTTGCAAGAAGTAGATCGGAGCGTAGGATTTTCAAAACACGGTGGGGAATTGATATCAATGTTATATATTGTGCTATGGAAAAGTGTGTATTTGTTAGGTTATTTGAATATTTTTTTTCACTTCCTTTATTGTTACCTCAGCATCCATTAATGCTCTCATAAAAGGGATGCTAACCAACATCTAGCAGATATAGTGACATACCATTCTTTAATGTACCTTAAAGTTTCATAGACAAGGACTGTGTTCAGAGCATAATGGATGCCAGATTTGGAATCTCTATACTTCCTTACATCTGTCAATTATTTTGCAAGGCTAGTGTATCATATTCTAGAAGTTATTCAAAATAGTGTGGAAAAATAATTTTGGAGTAAGGTGGAGGTAACTCCGAAAATTTGATGACGTCGATAGACTTCAGTGATGATGTGTGATAATCATTATGTGACCTAATTATAGTAATTTCTGGAAACAGATACTTTTATAGCTGGCTGGAGACACTCCAAACACCATTCTATATGAGCTCATGCAAGGGTTTAGAAGTTGTAAGCCTAGATCAAGAGCTTGATTAGATACTAGAAAACTAAAATACTTAAAGGGCAACCAAGGTTTCAAACAACTTCTCATTGATGGCCATTGATTAATAGCAGATTGCACCTTCTGCATGGGGAAAAAGACAAAATATTATTCGGATGATTATTCAGCCAGAATTCTTGTGAAACATTTCTTCCATCAGGTACTCAAACTCAGCTAAAAGAGAATACCACATAGCAGTTTCCTGTTCCTGTTATTTTTTAGCCTGTGCTCTATAATTATTACAGCAAAGTCTTGGAACCTCCCCTAAACTGAAGTGTTACCCAGCTTAGAGTCAGTGACTACTTTGAGTTTTGCATCGCGTAATGCACAAAGCTGATGCTGCCCAGCACATTATTTGCTACCCATTAATGCATTGCTGCGAAACCTTGGTTGCCCTTTAATGCTTTTCTACGCAATGTGTCATGTGACCCGTAGGGAATTTCCTCTATCTAGGTCACAGCTTAGGGGACATCCCATAATAATTTGTGTATAAAACAATCAGATAGTGTTGCCTATTTCTCAACACTGGATTGCAGCAGAGTGATAAGAAATTGGTGGGTATATGTAATGAAGCATGGAGATTCCAAATACAGTATCCATTATGCTCTGACATTCTTTGTCTATGAATCTTTAATGTTTTATTTAGCCAATGATTGAATTCATCAAGAAGTATTGACACATGTGGATTTTTTCCTCTTGCAGACAAAGCCTTGATCCATCAATAAAAAAAAAGTTATATCACTCCGATGATAACACGCCTTGGTTTATTTTTATATCATTTGCATGTAAGCTTGAGCTGTTACTTTGTAACGATCGACGATGCTCGGATAAAAGAAACAATTTTTCAATTTCCATTTCATTGGAGCTGTTCCCTCACAAATTAAAACAGGGTAACTCATAACTATGTTTTCTACATCAAATAAAATGTTATTAAAGATTTATTTAACACAATGGATAATCAGTAGAATATCCCTACAGCAGATCTACAGATCTTTTTTATTTTATTCATTGACCCCTCCTTCATACCTCTGAATAGGTAATAGGCAGCTCAGTGCATGTATAGGTAGAATTATAGATATATACTGTTTCACCTGCTGGCTAGATAGAAGAGAGCGGGTTACATTTCTAGAGGTAGGATAATGGTCTTTGGGTACCCAGGCATAGTTGAGCTGCGAATTTTATCCATTGATTTCATTACTAAACAAGCAAAACACTATATCTCAAAAAAATTATCTGCTGGCTCCTTAGGCTGTCTTGACAAGCTTTGCCCGAGGGGTTCCCCTCTTCTACCAGCAATGCTTGTCAAGGCAGATTACTGATTGCCATGCTCTTGCAGGACGTAGAACTTTGAATACTTCTATTTCAAAGAGTAAACAATAACAAATCAAAAAAATTTAAGAGGATAACGGATCCCATAATGAATATCTATGGAAATCCAAAACTAAAGTATATTGAGAATTTGGAATTTGACTTAAATTTTATAGGGAAACTCATATATTATATAACCATGGCTATCAACAATGAACCCCTTGGTCAAAAAGCGATATTAAATTCTGAAAATTTGCAATTGCACTATCATTGACCTGCAGTCCAGATTTTGAGTTTAATACCTGCATTTAATTCTACAAACTATCGTGGTACATTCAAATTTTAAACTTTAAAAAAATTGAAAAAGACAAGCTCAAAATCTTGTTCGAAGTTGCTCAAAGCACTAGATTTCAGACTGATGAAAACACAATTGCCATTAAGCAATGCAATGTTCTAAAATTGCCACCTATTGTATGCTAACAGTTTGTATGGTTTCCAGTTTAGGTTTTATTATCATAAAATTTATATGAAAACCATGAAGCTTGGGAATGATGTAAAAATTCCTTATATTAGTCAGTAGATAAAGGATAAGCCATAGAGAGATGAAGCAGTTCATGCATAAATGGTTTAATATTTTTATCCCGTTTCTGGTATTCCATCTAGTGTAAAAGCATAGCATAGCCTATATAAAACATGACGGTATATTTCAAGCTTGACATTTATGCATATATTTGCCTCACTTGCCCTAAATCTTGATAAGCATCCCGTATAAGACAGCAGTAATGAATTCTGAGGTAACAAGTTTTATCATGATCCTAGGAAGTTTTTCTCTGCTAGGAACTGGTACAATATCCTAAATATTTCAACTCCCATAGTGTTTTGAAATCCGTATCCTCTACCAATTGGTATGTCACTATGTCTACTAAATGTTGATTAGCATCCCTTTTATGACAGCATTAATTGATTCTGAGGTGACAATAAAGAAAATGAAAAACTGATTCAAATGTTATACTCAACAATTATCCATTATCCATTAAGCACAATATTATAACGTTGATATTCAACTCCCCACCGTGTTCGAAGCTCTTATGCTCCTATCTACATCTCGCAACATATCATCATCACCAATTTGCCAATGAGAAGACAACTCGGCATTTTTGTTGAGTTGTGACATTTGCGGCGTTATTGGGTTCGAGCTATTGCGACGTTTGTGGGTTTGCGATGTTCTAAAAACCCTTCGTTGTGACGTTTTTGGGATTGCGACGTTAGTGGAACGCTAGATTTCGACGTTTTGACGTTTGTGTCGCTTGTGGGTTCGACAGCCCCTCCCCTCCCGCCACTTCGCCAGTATGAATTGCACCAAATCACATAAATTAAGTCACTAAATAGCCAAACACATTCAACAGTCAACACTCATCCCTTTCCTCACTCACACACTTTGCTGCTTGGAATAATATCTCACAAGTTATGTGTGTATAAAAAACATTTACTGCCATTACTACTATTATTAGCCCACTCCCCACTTTGCCATTATAGAATACACCACTTCACAAAAATTTAGTCGCTGAATACATACATGCATACATACATGTATGCATACACACACACACACACACGCACACGCACATACACACGCACACACACACACACACACACACCCACACACACTCACAAGGATTGAAAACCTTTATCATAATAAGGATCACTCAAAAATATGCTCGGTTCACCTATTCACTTAACAAACCATAGTGATATCAGAATTACTTAATCACCTAAAGGTTCACTGATACTGCAAAGAATCATAAACCACTTGATCACTTAATTGAAGCGTCACTCAAACCACAGTGTGTTAATTGGACCTTGATTGCGCTCATACTCTGAGGTACCTATCTTTGGTTTCTCTCTCTTGCATTGGAGGTAGCTGAGCCTTGGTCTTGCTTTACAGGTCTGGCCTCCGGTCTCTGTACTAGAAATCCCCTACCTTGTGATTGGGGTAGGTTAGGACTGTCTCCTAACATTTACAAAGCAGTTAACTCCTATACACGCCTGATCATTTACAACACACTTACACCATATTCTCATACACAGATTGATAACACTTATAAGTGATTACATCTCCATACAGACGTATGTTTCATTCTGTTCTATGTCCATGGTGATCGATGGTAACCCATACTATATTTGCAATAATTTTCCTTCTAACTGCTTTAGCTTTAGATCTTGATTCAATTAGCAATAATCTTGGATTTGTGGAACTTTATTAGTTAGTGAGTTGATATAACTTATAATATTTTGTTACAGCTATGTAATTTTGAAATACTGCTGAAAGTGAAAGGGATTTTTATGGTCCTCAACTGTAAATGCTACAGATTGTGAACTGAGTTTTTGGAGACAAATAGGTCCTAAAATACAGGTCGCTTGCACAGGCAGCAACCAGCATTGTTTGATAACAGGTGTAGCAATAACAATCCAAAGTGGTTAAACACTATTGTGAGATATGCCGAAGCGTGATACTATGTAACTAGAATAAATGTGCAAGAAACATGCTAACAAATGTGAATGAATATAATTGTTTGTGTCCTTAGAGTTCTCAGTCAAACTAAATTAGAATGATCTTGACCGTTTATTTTGCACTGCTGATTCCTTTGGATCATCATGTGACAATATTGCCGAGTGAAGTTAGCGATCAAACCCTGATGAGATCCTTTTGTTGTCTCCAGTCAACCTACTTTTTCGTTTCTTTCTCTTAGGAGGTTGATCAGGTTGCCCAGCGAATCTCGTTGTTGAACTCGAGTTACCCTTTCTCTCCCCAGACATTTTGCTTTTTCGCTTTCTCTTAGTTTGATAGTCTCCCTTAGTGTCAGCTGCTTGTGCTGTCAGCGGACCAGTCTTGCCTTCGCTTACCTTAACATTGCCAGATCTAAACTTCATTGCCAAAAGAACAGCTGCCCCCGCTACCAGAGCAATGACTGCCAGTACTATGCCACCAACTGCTGCTGTGCTGATACCTGTCAGAATAACAATTTGTTCATGAAGATGACATCATTCATCTAAGCTTATTCTGATCAAACAATGACTGAAAATGCCTGCTTCCTACCCTCCATGATTCAGCCGTATCCTCTAGTCACCATAATTCTAATAATGTACTGCTTTAGCTAATTGTCATGCAGCAAGAAAATCAGTCATCAGTTATTTGGTGAGTTTTACATTTTTGACATGGTAGTATCTGCAGGTACTTTTATTGTTTGAAATTTTGTACATTTGGAATGATTATCATTACCACGTTGCTTGCATTGTTAACATCAAAATACCAAATCAAAAATGAGGCAAAGGTATTCGGAAGTATTTAAGAAGAATTTAGCATGATCCACATACATTGATGCCATTACCAGACAGGGGACAGGACACCTGATCATTAAAAAGTCCCGTCTAGTGTATATAACAAATATAGTAATATAAAGCATATTACCAGCATTGCCATTCGAAAACTTGATCTTTACTCTGACACAATTCATACTTGTATTGCTCGTTTCCATACAGTACAATATTTGGGTCTCATAGTAGCGAGTCTTAGGTACGTCAAGTGAGAGTGATTTACCTGAATATCAAAAACATGTCCATGGAAATCGTGATCATAATATTTCTATTTTTTACCATGCAACACCGGGCGGCGCAACACCCCACCATATCACACGTAACCATACCACATGAACATAACATATCTCGGCCACTTTCTTTTAATAAAAACACCAACAAATACTAGATAACATCAAAAACACTGCCAAATGGACACTATTGTCTGCAACAAAAAACTGTTTTCAATTGAAGTTCTCACGTAACAATGTCTGTTGAATAAGCACTCATAAAATATCAACAGACTTTTCTTACAATATTTCAACTTTCTGGGTTTTGTACAAAATAATGTTAAGAAACTTCTACCTTTTGCTCAAGTTCCTAGGTTTGGTTGACATAATGCTTTTAAGATTCCCATTATTACAAACATTACATTATTCCAGAAATTCACAAAAACATGATCGATCAGGATCTAAATTTTAACCGTCGACGTGCTCGATTCCACAGAGCGCCTTTCACCTTTTAAAATGCCTCGGACACAATTTTATCAAATTTAATTTTTAATGAGCTATTGACACTCAGCTGTGCAGCTTTTGAATAGTAATTAATTAATGATGTTCAAACCAATTAATGACAGATCATCATTATAGCTGTTGACACATATGGTTGAAACAAAAGCCTGTTTACACTCACCAATGTGATGTTTAGGTTGACCCTCCTCTGTATAAAACCAATGGCCATCATTTTTATCATTCAGTTGAATATCTGTTCCATAAATGACCTGAAATCCTGGTCTGAGGGTTACAGAGCAATCTCCGTACATGATGTTTGGAACTGCAAATTCGTGAGTAAGAAAATGTACCATGTACCAAAATTTGAAATGTAATAATATACTCATTCTAAACTTTCATGTTGCAAATTTACAAATTACACAGTGAATTAAAATGCTATCATTGCCAATGGTTAATATATAAACTTCTTTTCTTTCAATTATTTCCAGTCCTGCTTCATCTAGGCACACAAACTTTTGACCCAATTTTCCCAGCTACTTACTCTTGAATGGGACCTTTTTGAATTATTGACAAATTATGAAAAACATCTCTTAATACCAATTTTTGATTTTTCCTTGTTTTAGGGCTGCGCCAATAACAAAATCTTATTCTGCTCATACTGTGCAGGTCACTCAAATCCATTGAACAACGCTCATATACTTTACTTTCGAACGCTAAATTTGATAACAAATTGGGAATAAATTTCAATTCGATTTCCTTTCAAAATGTAATGCCAAAGGGAAAAATATCTTTTGCAATGCTCAGTCCTAATATTGGGGAAAAATCGCATTTAATTCACTGAGTAGAATATTTAAATTATTTCAATTGCAAACTCTCTTCCACAATTTTTTTCAGTAACATGCAAACCCAATATGATTGACCGATTGTAAATACTCTAAAATAAATATATAATTTGAAAAAGCTAATTTATATAGGGATTCTTTTTCTTGTCTGTATTAATCTAAACACATAAGCAGTCACCTCAATTACAAAATCATCTACAGACACCAGACCATTGCTTTTGTAGATGTATAATTACGCAACTTTTATTAGATTATAAACAAACCAAAGCTTCTCACTTTAATTCATTTTATTGCAACCATTGGGGTTAAGGGGCTGCTGACTGCCTTGCGGTGCAGAATGAGAGCTTATACCTTGATTTTCATTATTTAGTATGTTGCCTATCTGAGAAGGCAAATTTTAGGTGGATTGATATTTAGCGGTGCCTGCTACTTTAAGCGGAGTCAGAAGATCTTTCAGCACATTTGTTTTGTTGTCGGTTAGCCTAACATTTTTTTGCAAAAAGATGGTTCGTGATAAATAGAAAAAATGATCAACACGAAAATGAAGCATAATATGTTATTTACCAGGCATTTTGGAAATATCTTGCTCCTGTGTTCTATTGCATGGACTAGGAGTGTCGTCAGGATTATAAAACTCGTCAGTTCCCCGATAGCGAGTGGAAAGCGCACTAGCTTCATAAAGTCCACTGTCATTACGTATACTACATCCTATGACATCGTACCAACCATCTTGACGATAAAAAGTCTTAAAATCATGGCAGAAATCCAAACCTAAAAAAAATAAAATACATTGTCAACTCAGATAGGATTTTGAGCAATGCTATTTTTAGCTTGAGTGTCCAAAGTGTCTCAAACTATCAATATTGATTATAATATGCTTAGAGAATTAATTTAATTAAAGTGAAACTAGTTGTGATGAAGTGAGGTAAAGTGGGTCGAGATTGAATAGTTTTCATGCGTAAGGAAGGCAGTAAAGGTTGACCTGAGACTAGTAAAGGAAGGTTAACTAAAGCTGAGATCTGTTAACTTTTACTTTTTCCAATAAGAGTGAGACTATCGGGAAAATAGAAAAGGGAGATCAAAGCTGCAGTGGGAGATTTTGCAGGACTTAATCCAAATGTAGAGTAAACGACGAAAAGATGATCTCATTGCAGTGATGGGATTTATCAACCAAAATGTGGTTAATATTAGAGAAAAATAAAAATTGAGGGGGGGGGGGGTAGTGATTAGAGGAGACTTTTGATCTATAGCAATTGATAAGAGAGTGGTCCCTCGCAAAAATGTAAACACTAGGGTACAAAGTGGAAAACCTAAGAGTGGCAAGAGCGTTCTCCTGGTTTTGTATGAGGACAATTCTTAATTTAAAAATTCAGCGTTCACAAGTTCTGTTACCCAAGAAAGCTCAATTGAAAGAAATTGATACCGGGATTCCACCAGTGCATTGTGACTGTTCTCTTTCGACTCTAAGTTCATGATCAGGTACACAACAAGAGAGTTGACTTAACTTTAAAGTTTGTATTTGACACCCTATAAGCACGATTATTGCTATTGCTAAGTCTTGAGCTACAACGTTGGACAGGCGGGTCAATTTGTCAGACAATGACAGCCACATTGATTGTTTCATAATCATCTTGTCCCCTTAAGCCCAAGAGAAAGCCATTTGGAGTATTTCTAACTACATGTTAAGTGACCATGGTCTAAGAAAGCCTATCCACACGGGTCTATGGTAAATGACATTTGTAGCCACAGCCAATACTACTGGTTCTCATACCTCTGCCGATGTTCACATCTGTGTAATTAGGATACCGTATATACCAGTACACATCACTCTCATCTAATAGTTCACGAGGCGCACACTTCTGTTTGAAACATCCATGACAGCATACACCTTCATATTTACCGTAAGTGTGGCCCTTGATGCGATAGCTGCAATCTTGAAACAGAGGGAAATTATAATGTAGCAGGCACAATGTGGCAATCATGCTGTTCACCCAGTGGCTTCAATCAACATGCCAGCCTGGTGCGACAAAGTGCGGTGTTGTCAAATTGAGATCATTGGCCTTTGTATCCTTATTGTATTTATGATAAAGCCTCTTTTGCAATTTTATTTTTTGTTGCATTTTTATGTTGATGTAAGTGAAACAGTTTCCAGATCTCAGAAGTGGTTTAAGGCTACTATTTTGGTTTTGCTGGTTATTGCTTTGTGGCGCTGGACAAGCAAACAGCCTTGCATATCAACTTTTATGCTTAACCTTGTTTGATTTGAGTCAAGTTGATTATTATACGGGTTATAGATCTACACAGCGACAGTCAATTAAGCCATTAATCTTTTCAATGAACAAATGCAAACTACGTCCACCGAGCGCGGCACATTTTATGTGTTACTTACAAGGGTATCGAATGGGTATCGCGTTTGAAATGTATAAGTCTTCTGTTGTGTTTTCCCACGCAAGGCAGATGACAAACCCTGAGTGGTTATATCCAGGTATGCTTGGAAGATGGGCAGTAAAGTGGTCAATTGGACTTGGATGGACGTGTAACTTGATTGACCTTTTATTGCTCGTACTAGTTGCCCAATTGTCATCCTGAATTTCTTGCAATTTTCCATAAGACCATCTGAGCCAGGTCAAAGTTTCTCCGGGCCCTGTTTAATCATACAATAAAATATGTGTAAATAAAACAGGTGAATATAAACCTCCAACTACATTTTGAATATATTAAAAAAACACAAATATCTAAATTTATTTATAAGAACGATGATGTGATGTTTAGTTTACTGAACATGTTCTAAGTCATATGTACATATATATCACAATAATATACATGCTGATAACAAAATGATGATCTTCCTATTTTTTCGTCACCTCGGTCAAGTCATCAAATCATAGGATTTTACTATGTATTATATCAATAAGTCAAGTCCTATGATCCCTATCAAACATTGAATTCTGCTGTGAAATATTATTTCATAGCAGAATTCAATTTTGCATTCTTAGGCAATGGAACACAATACTGAGTTAAATGCAATTCGATCTGTAAAAAATCCCTATCCAATAGAATCATAGTTAGCCTGTCTCTCAAAAGCACGATGTGTGTATGTGCATGAGGAACCTTTGTATTGCAGAACAATTACATATTAGATATAAAAAGGGCTTAATCAGTCAATCTAAGAAATGTATTTTGACCTCCCACATCAGGTATATTACTTATTCTAATTCCTTAATAGGAACCGCACTTATAGAAAAAACTGTATGGAGTCTTAGCTTATAATCACTCCCATTACTTTTGGGTGTTAGCACTATAAATATGTTTCTTTAACAGCGTGGCACATCGTTGTAGTAGAACTTTATTGAAATTTCTTTTTTACAAGTTTTTTTTGCAATGCAACTATTGCAGTGTCAGTAGCATCCATTTCTAAGGATATATATTGAGTAACAAGTACTGACCTTCGCATGTCAATGTGATTCCATCGCCGTAAGCCCATATTTCACCATCAATTCTTGTCTTTGGAGCACTGCTGTTTGTTATGTTCAGAGTTGGGTGTACTCTCTTCTTGTCGTTGCATGTGCTGCTTTGGACAGGAGCTGGAACTAATGATATATCATATTATTGGTATGTAATACAAGCATACATCATTTTAATAAATTTAATTTGAAATAAGAGTAAAAATATTGCAGGCCCTTAGCAAACCTGCAAAGAATTAGATCTTCTAACCTGACTGTATAAAGCTCATGTTAGCAATTCCATTTAAAGATAACAAAACTATTATTTAATACTACCCAAAGACCAATGCATGTTATAGTCAGGCAGTTACTTATGAGAAAGTTATCTAAGATGTGCCTGGTGAAAAACTCAACGCTCTTCTTGCGATGAATTATTGATGGTGGAAGATGTGCCTCCCACAAGGGAAGGTAACTCTGTTCCGTTGTTACCTTCCCTTATGGGAGGCCCTCCTTAATAATCAATGCCAAGTAGAGCATCAAATTTTCTAACAAACAATGCTGACACAACATTTCCTTGAATAACGGTCTGACTATAACCTTTTATCGGTCACTAAGTAGTATTTCACTTGTAACTCACCATTAATGTTAAAGCAAGCTGATTGTTGCGCATTGATTCCAATTAATGAAAGTTTAAATGTCAACTAGATTTAGGAATGTCTTAGAGCAAACATTTGTCTGAGGGTTAGGACATTATCTTAAAATACCTCCACAGCTAATTATGTATAGACAGTCCAAAGACTTGACCTTACCGGTGATTCCCAAAACTAGCACCAGTTTGAATACCCGCATCCTAGTTCACTTCTTCATCACTACTAACAACTTCCACTTAATAGCGCAACAGCAGTAATGCATACCTATTGTTGGAAATCAAGTTGCATTTTTGACATTACTAGAGCTCAAAATTGCAGTTTGGCAATGGACATTGCAATGAGATGGTTACCATTATGAACAGTTCTTTACTTAACACCGATCAATGCAAGAAGAAGATAATACAATGTGAATGTGATGTATTGAGGTAGTAATGTGTGTGTGTGATATGTGGTATTTTTATGAAAAAGGCTTTTTCCTCAAAGAGCAGTGTTGAATTTAGGGAGGGTCGGGTTTTTTTGATGATGCCTGTTATTAATTATAACAGAATGTAGGTGATGGTGATGCGGATTGGTGGTGTTCTTTCTCACATAATTGACTTACTGTAGGTAGCGTATGTCCAGATAAATACTTGGTTCTGTTAAATTTAATGCTGCAAACCGCTCATCATAACATTCTAAATATGACAAAATTACCCTAGGGCATCACTTCTGTAGCCTTTCAAGAATCTCCTTGACCACTATTGACAAGTATGAAAACAAAATTGGAGCTGCGTAGGAGATCGCTGACAAAGTTCTTGATCTATAAAATGTGACCAAACTAGATGTGAAGACCACAACTTCCCTCAGCTGACGAATGGCATGCACAGCTGGCATTAACTAACTTATTATAGAGTCAACCTGAGCACTGAATCTCATATGATTGTCAAAGCAAACCCTAAAAGTTTGACTGATGAATCTTGTGACATGGGGATGTAGTTTTTATTGATATGACCACAAATTATGTTCATCTGAACAGTTAGAGTCAGTGATTGCGATTTATCCACGTTTAACAGCATCATAACTATAACATAGTAGTATCATCTGCGTATTTGATCCAAGGGATGACGGGCAGTAGAATATGCACAAAAATGTTCCACAAGACCAGTCCCACAATAATATCCAATTCCAGTTTTGCAACACTGATAATATTAGGAATATACATCTGAGTACCTCACATTCTGCTAGCTGTCATTGCAGAAACTCAGCGACGGTCTGGCAAGTCTAGGATTTGTATTTAAGTTTTTGATTAGCAACATTTGAAAGAACTTTCGCGAAAGCTTGTATGTAGTTTCTGTTGTAAATTTCACTAGAGCGTCAGTGGTGCTCCCTGGTTAAGTATATGCATAATGATCATCTTGACTGGGGAGCTCTACCTTGATCTGCTCACATATGATTTTCCTGCATAGAAAAACAAGCCTGAGCTCATTGAAGGTAGAAATTGTCTTCACTTTATTCAATGGAGTAACTTCTGACCTTTTCCAAAATGTGCAGAAATGACCGCTTTCAAAAATTTGGTTGATGATATTTGTTATTGGACGTGACATCAGATGTTCGTTGGTTTTGTTAACCAAGCTTAAATAATCCTCTCTACTAGTAGAATGGAGACACTATATGTTCAACAAACCGGGTGGGAGAGCCAGTTACCATACATTGATATAAATGGTGCAGGATGTGTATTGTGCCAGTCTCCAGTGAGCTGTTTAAGGGTTTCCCACCAGATTTTGCCACCCTGATCCGTCCAATTCACCTTATCCGGAGCCTGCTTAACCAGTGGTTGTTCAAGTTGTAATGACGGTGGCTTTGCCAAGGATTTCCTGTCTGGGTTGTTTTTCTTCTGAGCTCTTTGTTTGGCACACTGACATTTGTGGATTAGCGGTGATGTTAATACCGGTTTACAAGAAGGAACGCGCACGCTACTTGACTAAATCTTTTTAGTATACTATCGTGTTTTGTTGTGCTGTGTGTGTTGTGAAGGATATCAATCTTCTCATCAGCTGTATGTACATCGGAGAGATTTGACCATGAGCTGGAAGACAGCTCTCTTGTTACAGCTACTTTTGAGGTAGGATTGATGCTGCGTTTCTTTATGGTAATGTAATTTGAAGCTCCGTTCCTTTTTACAGACGGCACAAAAATGGCACAGTGCACATACTCAAGATTGGTGGCAGTTAAAAAAAAACTCGGTAATATTCGTGAATATGACATCTAAACACCTGCTATAATGAGTAGGTAATTTCACTATCTGTTGAACAGGGATAATGTTTGATATTGATTCAGTATCCGGGTCGTTATAATCTCCAAGATAAATAAATTTGCTGATGAACGCTTCTGCAGTATTTTCGAAACAGTGGAGACATAATGTGGTCCACTGTCCTATCATTTATCAACTTGGCTAAACTTGGGTGGTGCACACCGCTTTCTGTATCACATGTCTACACTAAGAATTATCCGTGGCATATTGGAGTTGCATCCCCATAAGAGCATAAAAGGAGTTGGCAGGTCATTTCAAACAATGGTGACTGGATTATAAAAGTGTCAGTAAAAATCAATCAAGTACGGTTGATAGGAATTATACTTTTTTCTCCCTATCCCTCTCTGGATCGCAGTGAATTCCGACACCAATTCTAGCAGTCATGACCGCGATAGACAGCCATTTATTTTCTCATTACTGATGATGCCTTACAAAACTCATAAATCAAGCTGTATATATCTTACATATACAGATACTGAGAGAGTAATAGTAACAGTTGCATAAAAATGTTCAATTAAGATGAATACTGTTGGACTAGAATAAAAAAATATTTACCTCAAACCATAAACTTAAAATATTTGCATGTTTATGTCTCAAACTGATTGTATTTGTGTAGACTTTATATGCAATTTGGACTACTCAAGTAAACTGATGCAATATATATTGATATTCCCAAAGAAAACTTTTCTGTAAGCAGTGAAAGTAAGATGATTGCACATCTGTTACGTCAAGCTAATGGAGGCAGCTATATGAGTTGAACAGGAAATACTGTTCAGCTTTTATCCAATGCCTTGCAAAATATTATATGTGACAAAACATAATTTTACAAAAAATAATAATGGTGTGGAAAAAAACCACATAAAATGCTTTGTTTCCTTAAAATGATACTCTGGTGTCAATTTATTTCCGCAAAAATTCTTCAAGTGTAGCAAGACTTTGTGTGGAATCTACAAATGCTGCAAGAGAAGGTGAAAATATAATAGCTGACAAATCAACAGAGATTTTACATTCTAATAATACATCTGTTCAAGTTTTAAATGGGGTTCACTCGTATGATAATTCACCTTTCTGATTACCCGCTATAACACAAGGCCCTATTGAGTGGTAAACTATAAGTTAACCACTAAAAAAGTAGCAAAAAAATTTTCTGCTTACCACCACATGTCATTACCCACAATGCAATGTTGAGACAGGCCACATACATATCACTGTATACATCACTGAGACATTGATATGGTAAGATATGAATGTATGCGTGTGAGATGATATTACACGTGGATGTCAACATTGTATTATGTTGAAGATCAGAAGTCACTCACTAAGGTCATGTCTTTGTTTGGCCTCTACCAGTTGAGCCTCATACACAGGCCAGTATATATCTTCAAAGTAAGTCTCAAAAGGCTCTGGAGGTATGTAGTTATGCTTCACTCTCCTTAACTTAAAGACATCGAATGGCAGTGTGATAAAATACTTATACTCAAACAAATATTTGATAAGTGGCTTATCTGTTTCAGTCATATGAGACTTATTGTAAAAAAAATAAGTTCTACACCAGAAGCATTTAATTTATTTCCTATAAAAAACAAACAGCTGCACATACGCCTAACTTGCGTTTACAGCTGACATAATACCGGTGCTTTTGACAGGCTTTAAAAAAACTCACAATTTACACTTACTTCTAATCATACAGCAACAATAATGTGCTTATATAAAATGAGATGTATATAATTATAACACATACCTGTCCTCATTCATCATAATACCTTCTTGTTGCAGCAAATTTCAGAATAACATTATATAACTGTTAGTCGCTAAGGAAATTGTATGACAAAAATTGGGAATCCATGCATATGTTAATAGGGCAATCATCTCCCTAATTCACCCTTTTGCATTACCATTTAGCCTACCCCTGCTTTAAGCACAAAGCCCAAGCACAAAGTCAATGTCTCTGATAAGTTACAGCATCACTTCAAAATAAATTTGTTTTTGTTTCATCAAAACCTTCTCGAAGAAATTTTCCATGAAAACGATTTATTTTCTTTACTTCAAACTGAATTGATGGTCGTGGCATGGTGATACAGGGATGCTTCATTAAAATTGAAGCTACTCAGCGTTGCCTCTAGAACAAACGGTCTCAGTCTTCGCTAGATTCAAGATAAATTGACAAGGAAGCAATACAGATTTAATTTCGAGGGTCTCATAATTTTTTGTTCTGTCACTGCATGAAAAAAACATTCCTAAAGATGATTGACAATAAAGTATATATATAAAACAAAAACTCTTATATTCGTTGTGTTTTCATGCAGCAATTAACTTTCACTAGCTGAAAGGCAAATTCACCGCTATTAAAAACACTTCAACACCACAACAAACACTGTTGAAAGTTTTACAATGGGGTTCATACTATAATAACATAGCAACTTTTTGGATGATATAGCTGGCCGAAATTTCGTGTTGTGATCATACAAAATTGTAACCACTCTAGATATTCTGCATACACATTGGTCTACATCCTCTTCTTATTCTATCCACTCAAATTTATAATAAATTAACATCCTTAGCAAAAAGAACAGCGATCTGATAACTACCCTCAAATTACCCAGCAAATATCATGTTTGTTGGCTACATCTGTAGACTACACTATTATACGGAATTTATAATCCCCTGCAACAGAAAAATTTTAGTGAAATTTTAGCTGTGAGAACAGGAGAATTTTAATCTTGAAATTCTGCTGCTTAATCTAGTACAAGTTCAGTACTTTAAGTGATTAAAAGTGGTGAGCAACCAGGAACGGGACCGGGATCGGGACCAGATCCAGGATAAAATTGTAAAGAGGAACAGACTTGTAGCAAGCCTTTTATGTTTTTCCAACTCGGCTTCTATTATCATACACATGTTGAAACCTTACACAATTATCGCGTCTGATGAATTACACTAGGAATTTATCTCTGGGTACCAATGACTTTATTACAGGGGAAGTTCATATCATAATACAAACAGGCGCATTTGTACATTCCAATTACAACATTTACTTCAATACCGAATTAATAAATGGTAGCTGGTGCGCCCTGATGAAATAAACTTTGATTTCTTATTTTACGGGCAAATCTAGAGAAAATACCTTGATCACCTCACTGGTTATTGACATTCAAAGCTGACTGAGAGCAAGGTATAGTATTTGCTTAACAAGGAAACCTGCTATGTGAATTGGTGAATCCTATGGATATGATGATGTTTTGTCTTTCTCCTTCTGAGCACACCAACTTTTAGTGATCATGTTAACTATACATAATATCTAGATGATCCCGACGCTTATACCCGATGAGATTACTGGAACATTTCGGCAAGGATAGAAAGGGCCTTAAAACTTTCTTCGTTGCATTGTACAATATGTTATCAGACACTGGCAAAACTAGACTAGAGAGAATCCATCGCTCGGATTATGCTGCCATTCCCTGACAACATCCAACAGAGGCTTAACTCTCTAGGACTGCCAACTATCGCATCATTCCTGTACACCTCTTGCAGTGAACACTTCAGCAAAAAAACCAACGACAATCTTCATCCCCTGAACCCTCATATTAAAGTAATTATAAACAGCAAATCTGCTCACAGATTAAAAATGGATAAATTATGACCATCCGAATGTAGAAGCACCAAAATAAAAACTTTTTTGAATTTTATATGCGATTTTTTAACTTTTGAAGCTTACACTCCTTTTTGATTTACTTTGTTCTCTTTTTTTGTACCACATTTTCGATACTATCAACCTACTACAGGGTTGATATTAGAATTAGGCAATGAACAAACCTCAAACTTCAATCATGGAATGTGACACTTGCTAATGCTCAACTATTTGATAGGATTAAATTTCTTCCATTATTTCTAGGCTTAAATAGAACACTGAAATTCAGAGGAACATAACTAAAACATGGTGGTAAATTATGGCAGATGTAATAAAAGGCACGTTTGGTTGGTGCATCATAAACCAGAAGGCAGATACAGATTGGTCAGAATATTTACTGAAAGTTTCTCCCTGCCATAATCAGCTACACCGCCGATAGTGCAATAGTTGGCTTGAAGGCGTGTATGTAATTTGAATCCACCAATATTATGAAACCACTCCTTATCTGAGGTAAGCCAAGATCCAGTCAAAAATACAAGATTATAGTGCTTCGCCAGAACTCTTAGCTCATTATACTTCTCTACACAGTGATCTTGTGCACTATGTCCATGCTTGGTAAATTAGAGGTAGACGAATTTAACTCAGCTCCATGGTGGTTGTTGCATCTAGTGACAGATGGCATGTTGTACTCTTCGACCACAAAAGTAAGGTCAAAAGCGCGCACTCTATCTTTTATGGCTTTTTGTAGAAGTTTGGGAGATTTAATGTATATACCTTTACAGATCATGTAGGATTTCTAAACTTAGTTATTCTTGACACAGTAGTTTCGCCGTACCCGCCCTGTTGAAGGTCTCTCACAAAGTCAGCCTAATCGAAAAAAGGAACAATCTTGAAATGGTATGGAACTTTTGAAGCAGTTATTACCGCTTCTACTCATTTTCTCGAGTACTCCTACAGCCTTTCTGATGTCGCCATCATTCTTAAAAATATCACCCACGTTTCCAGCCGTTACTACTTTATTCTTTTGTGATTGTACGCTCATGTCACTCATGCTTTATCATCGGTTAATCATCGGTTTATCATCGGTTTATCATCGGTTTATCATCGGTTTGGTTTTGCATTGCTTGTGCTAATTGAGCAAATGTCACCTTGTTAGCAGTCACTGATTGAGAAACCTTACGAATATCAGATTGCTGAGTTTCATTTTGTTCTACCTCTTTCTTCAAGCTGAAATTCTCTTTAGTAATATACTGAACCTTTTGTTCCAAGTTGTTTATTCTCTCGAGTGCAGACAACAGTTGCTCTTAAATGGCTACTATTGTGAACATTTTTGTCGGTGAGTGCTGGTTAGTTGTTTCACAATGAGCTGTGTCTATATTTAGTAGACTACTAGCCGAGTGATGAGTTGTTGAACGTGGCACACTATCAATATCCGTTGCTCAATATGACCATCATTGTAAATCATGACAATCTTTCTTGGCCTACATCTTTTCCAGACAAACATCATCCTTTCTTTTTTATAATGTAACATATTCTTAAGGGAAAAAATATGGGGCCCTTCACGCCTTTGTAACCGAAATTGACGATCAACGCCACTGTACATGTTATTTGGCAGACAGGGTACTTGCCATAGTATAAGATGTTGTTGTTGTTGTTAAATCTGATGCAGAATTGACAAACAAATGAACACCAAACCAATTGTTCTGAGTGAGGCACACATAGCAAGTGCAGAACAATTGTTTCGCCAGAACTGTACCTTAGTTTATCATGTTATGTTATGTCTTGAAGGCAACGGATGACCACCTGCCAAAATATCTTATTCTTAAATCAGACCAGCCCTGTATGCTAACCCAGGTAGTGCCACCTCATCTCAGTGAGTGAGGAGTGGCCCAGCTCTCTATTTTTGAATCCTTAAGGACCTAACTGAACTCTTTTCTGAACTGCGCTGTTATGACTTCAAACAAAGGGGTGCTGTTGGAGGGTTTCAAGTGTTTTAGATACCAGTAATATCACTCCCCCTACTGCTTTAGTCATTATGCTTGCTGACTCTGCGGAATTCATGAAAGAATTAATGTGCACTTCCATAGCACCCTTGCTAAAACACACGTCGCCAACAGACATATTATGATGCCCTGCTGAGAATATACAATCTTCGCTAGGGCGTAAGAACCCATAAAAAAAGCACCAGATACCATGGCAGAAAAGAGCCTCCCATCAAGACTCCGCAAGTCCAGCTCTGCCTTAGTGATCAGAGTGTGTAACTGATCAAGAGATATCGCCTGTATAGTTTTTTATACCCCTCAATATTAACTTTAGTTTATGAGTAGCAAATGTAACCTCACTGATCTTTTTTACACATTTCAATGCTGACAGATGTGACATGATTGCACTGTGTTTCTTTCCGTCTTGTGCCAAGTTCCCCACAACTCCTTTGACAAAGTAGAAACTTTTTTGAGCTTGTGCTCAGAGCAGAACATTTTGTATTGGTTGTAAAATCGATCGTAAGACTTCTTTGACCCCTCAGACAAAGACTTGTCTAAGAAGCCCCTCGCCTTAGCTCTCAGACCTGAAATAAATAGTGCAGGGGATCTTTTATGTATCATGTGTACATACTTATATTATTGTACTATATATTCATAATAAATATTGCACAATACTTATTAATGTCATGTGTTTGCTTTGACCTTCTCATGACATCGCTTCACGCCCTGAGGCTCAAAGGTCATTTTATGAATAGAAAAAAACATTATTATTTGTCACCTCATAACCAGTATTTATCTTTTACCCTATTCGGACACAGATGAACCGGTAAGCTAGTTGGTCAGGCAGCCATGGTGGGAAAACGGAGTTTAAATTCTCTGATTTTATTTCTGGACAAAAAATCTGTGGCAATGTTCTCTAAACCTGGAATATTTTGTTGCATGCATAGGAGCGCTAAAGGACATAGTAGCTTTCTCACAACAAAATCTTTACAATACAGATCCTCTAGGATAGAGACTAGGGCCCCATTATCTGTCCTGACCCCAACCACTGAATTTGCAAATTTTTCATACCACATGTGCACTGCTACAAATATGGGGAACATCTCTAGAACTGTGATGTTTCAGTTTGTCCAAAATTTATCTGGCCACATCCTATGGAACCAAGTGTTTCCACAAAAACCTCCATATCATATTGATCCTGAAGCATCAGTGACCAGAGTGAAGTCTACAGTCCCTGCCACAAGATATTGAAACTGTTTACTTGGTGCTAAATAAGACAGGAAATCTCTCGATACAACCAAATCAGATCTGATCTCACAAGATATATGCCGTATGAGATTCATGACTCCGAGAAGTGAATAGCGGGCTATCTAATTAGCGCCATCGACCCATTCTTTTTTGGGGGTGGTGAGATGGCGCAATCGGTTCGTGCTTGCTATTCACTGCCAGGCGATTAGTGCCACAGGAGTTGTGGGTTCAAGTCTCACTGGGGGAGCTTTCATTGTTGATTGTTCCAGCCCCCAGCACCCTCGGGTGTATACCTCTCCTGTGTACTTGTCTACTGACTGACTCATGGAAAGACATGTGACAGCATGGAAAGACATGCTGACAAGCTGGAAAGACAGCTAAACCTACTACAAGGGGTGCCAGCAATAGGCCATGTAAGGCCAATAACCCTAACACGTACGCTGTGTTTCATAGGGTGGCAATGGTGGATTGGAATGTGCTGTGGGATGAGAGAACACAACTCGGAGTAGTGAATAGCGGGCTATCTAATTAGCGCCATCGACCCATTCTTTTTTGGGGTTGGTGAGATGGCGCAATCGGTTCGCGCGCTTGCTATTCACTGCCAGGCGATTAGTGCCACAGGAGTTGTGGGTTCGAGTCCCACTGGGGGAGCTTTCATTGTTGATTGTTCCAGCCCCCAGCACCCTCGTGTGTATACCTCTCCTGATCTCACGAGATATATGCCGTTTGAGATTTTGGTCACATGACATGATACCCTTTCGACTGCCATACACACTGCTGAGGTATGCACGGCCTGCTACTACAATCTGGGAAAGATGGCAGAGTTTTCCTAGTAGTCCCAGTATTTTACTCGCAGACGATTTTTAGATAGAAATGCATTTATGTGATTAAGGGCATCTGTTACCTTGCCTTGCCCTAAATATACTCCCCTGTGCAGAATCTATCCCTTTCCCTAGAAAGACAATTGCTCCTGTAGCTTCTTCTTTTTTGGGCGCAGAA
Organism: Membranipora membranacea; assembly: GCA_914767715.1. Taxonomy (NCBI): domain Eukaryota; kingdom Metazoa; phylum Bryozoa; class Gymnolaemata; order Cheilostomatida; family Membraniporidae; genus Membranipora; species Membranipora membranacea. Next base: position 7,650,040 of record OU612072.1, on the reverse strand, counting down.
ACAGGTACCTCTACATCCCGGAACACCCCTAGGATCCTATGGAGCACAATATTACAAGCATCCGCCCCGGAGGCAACGATGAGAAAATCACCTAGATAGTTAGAAATGTGACATTTGTGATTTTGCAGTGATGAAGAGCCATCGCAGCATATTACTTATCCTTTGGAAAATCCTGCAGCTGCTCCCTGCCCCCATAGATAATCTATCCTACTGACCTTAATAATTCCCGGGCTCCTAATTTGCGGAGGGCACAACTCTAACCTTTATTACTAGTCTTAATTATTCATGGATCTCAGGCCCGCGAATTTGAGAGGATAACTCCTTAATGGTAGCAGTAGTATTCTATTTAAAAAAAAAACAGAACACAATTGGAATTGCACATGCAAAATCCTATTTCAATGTGTTTACAAGTCAGACGCTCTACACACTGAGCTATTCAACCTTTTGGCATACAAGGTAAGTATTCAGCTAATTTTAAGTATTCGGGTTTCTGTCATCGCTAACCGCAAAATATTAAACCACTTGAAAACATAAGATCAGTAGGGTAGCATAAAATGTAGTATTGGCCATCTACCTTAATACCTAAGAACTGTCATTCTGATTTGGTGATGGGAACCATTTGATATGCATCTGTTACATCAAGTTTGGCAAAATAGGCCTGGTCTGGTTTGTTGAGTGATAAAACATGTGCAACTACATCTCATATGTTACCTCAAGGTTATGTGTGGGAATGTTATCATTTACTGATGTCCCGTGTGGCGCTGATAGATCAATTATCATGCGCCATTTTTAGCTTTTGGAATGACATAGATTTGGGGAAATCACCATGTCCAGAATGGGAGGTTTTTTAAAAGGTCCAATGATGCAACCAAAGTCTACTTCAGAGTGAAGTTATTTCATGAGATGTTCTTGGTTCCTGCTTTTTCCTTTAACTGTTGCCACTACTTCAGGACTGTAGCAAATACCAAGTTTGAACCCATTGCTGAAACCATAGGGGATGTACTCCAAGTCAGGAAAGGCATCGATCATCCCCAGAAATATTTTTACATCGACTGGAGTTGAAACATCATAGTCTTTTATTTCTGGTATGAGAAACACAAGAGGAGAAAATCTCTAACATATCGTTAATCCGCATGGTATTATAATTTTATCTATTTGTGTGATAGTTTTAACCTTGATTTTAAGATCTGCTAAGCAGTCTACCAATTCTTGGAGGTACTCTCCCGACTGAATTGAGTCATGTTGGTTGAATTGAATTAATTTCACTTTTAACAAAATAAATTGCTGACGCCAGATAGTTGGCTGATCTCCTGTAACCAACAGGATACATGTGGGTACCATCGCACAATGCCTTAGGTATGCGACGGTCCCAAAACCAAAAAAGAATACCAGATCTCGTGAATCCGGAGTCAGGAAAACTATTAATCAATAACTCGTTTAAAGCTTTTGCTTTCAGATTATAATCTTGCATAGCATGTGGTTGGTAACTCATGATTAATACTGCTTCTACTCCTTCATTATGAAGCATAATTGAAAGCTCTTTGATGCTTTCCACAACCAACTCGGGTGACCTCTCTACTAAATCATTTCCCCCAGTCATGATAATGGCAATGCCAAAACAAAAGTCGAGCTGCACTCTTTGTTTATGGTTCATAACATGAGCACGCCCTTTAACCGCCCATCTGAAAGATATATTGCTGATTTTTTTGTTGATAACTCATTTGTAGGCAGATAGCCTAACTCCATGGGAATCTCTAAGAACACATACCTTCACAGAAGATGATAATGCCTACAATAGAAATGTTTCCCATATCATAAGGATATGTAATCCTACTAATGATAACCCTATGTCTTAATTATTAAGTTGATTAGTGGGATCATACAGGTAGGATATGGCAAGTACCCTTTTTCAGCAGATACGTGCTTCCTATCAGCTTTTTTGATTTTGTGCTTTCTAGTCCTGAGTCGACGGTGACCAGGCCCCAACTCGCACTAGCTGGAAGGAGCCTCGGTGAAGGCCCCTTAACAGGTTGTAGGGAAGTTAATTGAGGTTAATAGAACTGCACATGAGAATTTTTAAGGCGATCTACTACCAACTAATGGTGAATATAAATTTCCTTCTGTTCCAATAATTCATGCCTGGTAGGACAATTTAGCATTTGAGACCAACCTGCACACACCCATCAATGGGGCCAGTGGCATCACCATAGTCAGCCTGGCACTGACTCTCCCGAACAAGCTCCAACCAGCGTCAAAACGCACAAACGACGACAGGTAGCACTAGCTTTTCATAAATCGGACCAATTCAGGTATCAAATGTTTATGAATGATAATTATGATCAATTTTAATTTCATGATAGGTTCACTTTCCTTTAATATCTGCTGAATAAGACAGTTGTTAAAAGACACCAGGTCAGTTACAACAGCGCAGGATAGTTGTCACTCATGAAACATACCCATATCCCATATATACTAGCCTCCGATATTATAGTCGCATAACAATCGATCGTCACATGACTAACAGCGAAGCAGTACAATCAGCTTACTAGTTGAAAAAGTTTCTCACCATAGTACCATCTCTTGGTGGTAGACTCACTTGCAATAAGACAGATTTTAGACTACTTCGTCTACATAATCTGTTGGGCATGCACTCACTTGTACCATGTACAAAGCTGAGCATAGCTGCCTTTTTATTACCCTTCAAGGAAGAGTGCTTATCAAATTTTCATAATTGTGTCTTTGCAGACAGCTTTCACTACATTGTCGATGTCTTGAGGTTGGTCTCTGCTCTCACAGTGATCAACATCACAATTGGGTGTATACCGAGATGAAGCATGGCTGTATGTGATGGCATCCTGATGAATTGCAGATGTTCTTTGTGTACTATTAAGTTAGATATTTAGGGAAGACAAGTTGGAAGAGCAAATGAGACCTTCAGTGATATATCTATGCATATCTTCCTCCTAGTTCTTGAAGGGCATCATGAGAGGCTGACTTTATAAAGTTCTTTAACTCATTCGATTTCTGCTCTGGGATCTGAGACATGATATTTTGATAGACATGCATGAATAGATCAATGTTACGTTCCAAGGTTCTCGTGTGAATAACTTATGTGGTATTGGTTGTGTGATAGAATAGTTGACAAGTAGAGTTAATCTGGTATGTAACACCAGACAAGATTTATCCTTGTTGTCGGAAGTATCAGCCTAATATCCACAACGTTCAATTTATTAGAGGAAATATGTTTGCATATAGTCGTAGCTTGCAGAGCTATTGTGCCCTACTATTGGAGGATCATGGGCATTCTCTTCGATGGATCGCTCACCTTTGCAATTCAGTTGGTTGTTAGCAATATTCATCCTTTGTTGATTGCCTTTGCTCTATCCATAGCATAGGGTAGTTTGTTATCTGAAATTTCTACATTCTGAGATTGTTAAGGGCGAAAACCTGTTTTGCAGTGTTACATTGGATATTTCCTTCATATACTTTTCTCTTGTCTGCATATGATAGTTTTTATATATCATGTAAGGTTTTTTCCACAAGAAGATCAAAATTCCAGCTTGTCACCATGCCATGTTCAAGACTAAGGGTGATAAGAACAATCACATAATTAATAATTGAAAATCCTTATATAGTCAAATGAGGAATAATTTAGACGGCGACACAGCGGTAAGAGAAAAGTTCATAATGTAAACTGGGTAAAGAAACTTAATGATAGATACTAGTTTATTTAATAGTATCATTGCAATGCGGTAATATCTTTTTCGAAAGCATCAGTAGTGATATTGGGAGATTCCCATGTGGGCCGACTGTTCTCCTATCACAGAGGGTAGGGGGAACATTTGTCTCAAGTTTCATGACAAGGCGGTGCAGGCATGGAGTGGGCTGAACAGCAGGTTGGTTGGACCGGTACCTACTAACTGGTGGTTCTTTTGGAAGGAGGAACCAACTAAAGTACTGGTGCTCCCCAAACCAGATCTCTTGGATCACTTGGCCAAAGGAACTTTGAGAGCAGAGGCAGAGGTTGTGGCAATGACATCTTTGTGGTCTCGATCAATTTAACTCTACAATGCTAGGGCAGGGGAGCAGGCCTCGATGAATTATGATGGAACCCATTCAATCCACCATGGGTTCACATAGGCGATGTGATACCTGATTGCAGTTCTCAAGAGGATATGAAACCACAACTTGTTGTAGACAATGAAACAGGTAAACACTGTAAATGTCAACAGAGCTTGACAGTATCGAATTAGTCGACACCCGTCTCCCGCCTAGTGGGCATAAAGATTAAGACTCAAGGTATCGACTCATAAAATAGAGAGTGCAGAAACCAGGTTACTGCACAATAATATTATATTATTATAAATTTTATATATATATTTCAATATTACATTTAATTATGTTAATTAGCGGGTTAAACTAGAATCAAATAACTTAAGAGTTCCTTGTCGGTCAGTTCCTTTTTAGGATTCACCAAATTCCCCTAGGGTACAAGTACTATTAATCATGGTTCATGTTGCAGGAATCAACCAAAAAGGCTTCTAGTGAGGAGTCTGGGCCTAAACGCCCCAGGCCTTCCAACAAAAACGTACGGCTACTACATGTACCAAAGATAAAGCTAGGAAAGTTACAGACCTTTGCCCATCGCTGTGGACGAGAGTGGCTGGTCTACACCAGAGGAGGAAGTTACAGACGGGTCAGCAAATGTCACAGGAGGAGGAGGAAGTTCTTGGTACTACTTCAAGCTGCTCTACTTGCCCTAACAGAGCTTTTGGATGCGTTCCTGCCCACTCGAGGAATGAGCACATGTCAGACAAACTCCGAAGAAAGATTAGAGAAGGTGAGTACGTGGTTTTAAAAGAGCTTCTTCCATGACATCGTGTTGTGATGCCAAAGAAAAAACCCACACTTTGCGACGGGTGCTTTAAAGAGGTTGAAGAAAACACCTTGGTTTTTTATTCCTTGATTGATGCCATGGCCTGCCACTTTTCCAGGAGGTCAACTTTGGAAAAATTCCTAACATTTCCATAAGTGTTACGAATACACATTGACTCTATTTATGTTTGTCAATAGCACGTGCTCAGGGGCCCCTTGTGCCATATTAAAGGATTAAGATGCCATAGCACTGATGTTGCTGATTTAAAATGGCAAATTTCTGCTTGTTATGAGATTTAGAGTTCATAAATACATGTCAAACTGAAACATGTGAGTTCTCCTTCTGTGTTATGGCCTGACTGAAAAAAGGGATTGAGCTTTCTCACATAATAATTGATTATTACTATTATTAAATCTAATCCTGGACAATATAACTCTTTCTTGTCAATTTTCTTCTCAAAAAATGCTGAAACTGCCTCTGTTTTTTTTTCTGGGGGGAACCCATGACCTCCTGGTTGGAAGGCGCTATATGATTATCTGTTCAGGAGTTTACAAAATAGAAATGCTGACATTGAATTGGGAGAATACATCGTTGAGTTGGAGGGAGACCCGCAGCTAAAAGGTTGGACCAGACCCAAAAGCAGAAACCCGGCAAACCAGTGTATTGTCGCAAATTCAATTCTGCTGCAGACTGCAAATTTGGAGCTAACTGTCGCTGTGGACATAAATGCAAAAAGTGTGTTGGCACAGACCATGTCCAGATTTCAGATACAGTTGTGAATAGACGGGTGCTTTGAACTGATGTAGGACTCGACCCATCCTCAAAAACCGTATTAGTCGGCACCCTCTTGTATGGGGGACTCGTGAGAAGCTCCATTCGTAACGGAAATGAGATGCCCTTGTGACAGTCTTACATGATCATTTATACTTGACATATGAAAATCCTGATGAGCCATTGTTGAAACATTTAGGATTTAATAGCTAATACTTTTCAATTTCTTCTGTTTATACTTTTCGGGCATAAACGGTCATATGGTATCAAATCACCAGTGAATGTTACCATGCTAAGGCATTTCATCAACGGTTATACAGATGCCACCTAGGAATAGAATAGGACTATAAACTGATTTATGTCAAAATAAAACCAAGTCCATCACTGTTACCACTTTTGACCAAGCTGCAGGATGAGGTTGCAAAAGGGCGAATAATTGGGCCATTTGCATCAAAAGCAATGAGTGACCTCTTCATTTCACCCCTGTTTGTAATTCCTAAACCAAAAACCTGTTGATTTTCAATGTTTCAGATAATTGCAACATTCCAGAAATGTTTCGTTTAGGCAAATATCGCCCGGTGCAAGAATTTTGACAGTATATTTTGGGGACATATTGTGAAGGTAACGCATGGCTCACTAAAGTTGACTTAGCAGATCCTTATTGCATTGTCACTATTCAAAAGTGGTAAGCGGGAGTTGCCCATAATGATAGGGCTTTCTCGTTCCATTTAAGTGACATGAAATTCAAAATAACAAAGACCAATCTTTCGCTTGGTGTGGTAGAAATCCTTGTACAATGGTAAAATATTATATGAGACAACAGCAGTTCAATTAGCACAAAAATTCTCCGAGGTTCACTTTCGCTGAGAAAGATCGCTATTTTATGAGTTTCCAGTCTTCCTTTTGATATGCCTAGTGTATCTCACAAGCATGCACACCATACCAGTTATAGCGGAAGCAAAAGGAGTTAGGTCAAGATATAAGCTCAATTTTGATTTCATTTTTAGTGATTTTCACTCTGCACTCTTCCTCCAACTATCATTCAATAAATAATAATAAATAAACCACAGTGAAGATACTGTACGTTAATAAAATGCCAATGAACTTACTGAATGCATTGAAAAGTCAATTATGGATATCACTTACAACTTACAACCATTAAACCATAGTTCATTTCAGACATCATGAATCATAGCTTTCTCCTTCTGGTCTGATCTATAGGCTTTCTATCACGTACCTCTTACACAACATTTGGTTTCTGATGGCAAAGATTATATTTGCAAATCAAAACTGCAGAATTACAATTTTTTGATTCACAGAAAAAGACAACCGATAACTCTGGCTAAATAAAAAAACACTCCGCTCCGAACACATGTTTTCACATCAAATGCAATCTAATCTATTTTCTGTTTTGCAGACAAAAAATAGAAATTTGAGAAAATATAAGGAAAAAATAAATTGAATTGAGTCTGTTGAATTGAGATTCTATGTTGCCTTTGGTATATAGATTCATGAACTCAAGAGTTATAATGTGATAGATATTCTGAAAATTGGAAATGAAGTCAAATACTACACACAACTCATGTATATCAGTCTGCCATTTCTATACAAATCTTAGTCACAGAGTAATGTAGAATAAAACACACTGTCATTGCTAGCTTCAAGCTCTGTGAACAAAGCTTCATCTGCTGTACCGAGCACACAGAGGTTATCTACTGAAGAGTAGTTTATGGCCTCACATGAGCTTCGAGTCATACAGGTCACCACACAGTCATACTCTGAACTGACTGTCTGTGTACTCAGAGATAAAGAAGGGCTTCTCTTCTTCCGCCATACACAAAACTTTTCCGATAGCCGGCTTTCCACATCTAAAGTAACAAACAATAGATCCACATTCAGTGATTTACAAATTTTAAGTTTTAGCATTTCTGAAATGAGAAAGTGCAACATAATTGGTAGAAATACAGTAACATGTTGCATTAGTCATATAATAATTTCATAAATTTCCTTCCACCTGTGACAGACTATGATGCTTCCAACACCCCTGGGTTGGTTTAGAATCATCGGGTGTCATAAGAAAGGGAATAAAAACATGTCAATGGCCAAAGTGAAGATGTCTAATAGTAACACCAGTAAATTATTTTCCGTTATATTTACTGATATCTCCTGTGGCTTTCCCAATGATTTTAGGCAATGACTTCGGCTTTGAGCTGGAAATTAAGTTTTCTCTTGGATAAACAGAGTTATCAGCAGTCGTTTTAGTGTAAATGGTGATAAAACTGAGAAATTGCAAATCTAACCGGCATAATCATGAAGATGATGATGGCGAAGACTTTTTAACAACATATAACACTTCACAATGAAGGACAAACAGACCTTGAGGATTGGGCTCCTTACCTGTTGTCCAGATTGAGTTTCTCCAGTCACCACCACAGGTCTGGGATTGGTCACCTGTACATGGGGTGTTGCAGGTTGTAGGCCAGGCTGATCCAGAGTTTCCATAACTGTTGCCACATGAACAATATGAGCCATTTTTCAATCCAGCAAATGCGTACCCTTTTAACAAAACTGATAACAGTGCGCTGATCCACTAAGTTTTTCTTTGTTAAATTTGGCATTTAAGAAATAAATAGTACTGATCCCTTTACTAGTAAATTGAACTTTTTAATATTTCAAAAATATTGATGATGATAATTTAATTTGATGTTAATATAAAATACTTAGTTTGAGGCTGCTCTTTTGTATCACATCCTATTCTCCATATTTTATGCTATCATGTGAGTGAACTCCAGCTTTAGAATCCAAATATTGAGAAAGTTATGGCCTCTCAAACTTCCAAGGTGACGGCAATTTATCGACAGTAAGAATCAGCCGGCAATCCTTATGGTACGTCACAACCATCATACTTATTACGATACACTAATAAATTGATGATCAAAATGTTCAGATCTGTAACGGTCTCGAACCCAGGTCCAAATAGCTTTGCAGGCAATGCCGCTAACACTGAGCCATATTGTCTTCAGGCTCACCTAGTATGTAGACCTGGGTTGGCTTCCCACCCAATTTTGATCATCATATTATCTGTGTGATCATCAGTGTATTAACTCATAATAAGTATGACCATAGACAAAACACATGTCTATGATTGTGACGTACCCCAGGGAAACATCCGCTTATTCCCAATGCCGATTGAAGGCAATCACCCTGGAAGTTTGAGAGGCCATAACTTCCTCAATATTCGGATTCTAAAGCTGAAAATCGCTCACACGATAGAATAAAATATGGAAAATAAGATGTGATACAAGAGAGCAGCCTCAAACTAAGTCTTTAAGCTTGATTTTGATCAAACCTTTATCCCAACACCAATCAACACAGAAGTTGATTGTATTGCTGGTATAGTCATGAAATCCTGCATATGGTAAATCATCAGCCATCCAATCACCATAGCACCCAATGTACTTCAGTAAAGTATCTGAAAATGAAAAAGATCTAACTGATTAAACAAAATTTGATGTTTAAGGATTTGGGTTTCAGAGTAGTGTCTGTATTATAAGAGTAGTCCGCAAGGCAGATTTTTCATTACGCTAGGCTCCTTAGTTCAATTAAATACATACTATACCAATGAACACTCTTTTAGAATGATCTACATTATCCCAAAAAAACTGAAGGAATTAATGTACCTGAGCTCGATGTAACTTCTCCATACATTGTACCAGCTGCTGTGTCGAGATGATGTATATCACCCTTATTCTTACACTGAGAGAAGGCAAGCAGTGTGGCTGACGAGTAAATACCACTCCAAATATTCAGACATGCTATAGAACCTGAACTAGCCTCATTCTCCTCGAACCCTCCTGTCATACAATATTGATATTGATATGTTAAAATGATTGATCAATATGAGAATAATGATTACAGATGTCGATTTAAATAATTTATATTTGTTTGGTTATATGAATTCCTTGCCCCTCACTCTGCGTTTACGTTCGTTCTGCAGCAGAATCATATATCATAATGGATACCATGCAAAATTGACTGATTACTTGAGCAATGATCTTTCTCAAAAAATTTTGTTTTCAAATTTTTATTTTGTATACCAATTAGTCCACACAGCTCTTTGAGGACCACTTGGTTTCGAACCCTCCTGTCAAACACAACAATAATATGTAAAATGATTGACCAAAAAGAGGCATAATGATTATGGATGCCAATTAACATAAATTATATTTGTTTGATGATATGATTCATTGTCCCTCACTTTGTTTTTAAGGGTGTTTCTGCATCAGAATAGAGGATCGAAATGGATACCATGCGAAATCAACTTTTTTTTTATGAAATAAATTTCTCGATTTAAACAAATTTTGTTTTTGAATTTTTCTTTTTTTTATTTGAATGACTTTAGTTCACTCAGCCTTTTGAGGACCACTTGGTTAGTTGGAACATGACCTGAAGTAATAATATGTCACTAAGAATGGTGAAAATTTTTTTTTGAGCCTTCAGGGCTTAGTATACCTCTGTAACTATCCTGTTCGTTGAAAAGAACAACAGAGATGTCACCGGATGCGGATACAGAGTCTGTGCTTGTAAGTTCAGCGGTCTCTTCTGCCCTGATATTCCATGTTGACTCTCCATCAAACAGTGCACTCACCTAGGGAATATCAACAGTCAGTTTGACTCAGAGACTTAGTTTCCCCCTTCTTTAAGAGGAAAGGGCAACTCCATACAAAATATCATTGAATAATGACAAGTAAAAGAGAAGCATCTTTCGAGTTGGGTTGAATATCTGACAGACATAGTGTTCTGAGGCATTCTAGAAAATATTTTCAATCTCAAACAGGAGTAGTGCACATGTACATGGCCTACCTTAATAGTTAACAGGAGGTGGAGCAAGTTGCAAGCGGAATTCGAGGAGGAATGTGTTTGGTAATCCAGGAATCTCTTTTCCCAATTAACATCTTTATCACTTCAGAAAATAGTGATGGATTTATGGTAAATAAAACAACTCAGACTCACCCTAAGAGACATGTGTTCATCACCATCATCCTGTATGACATGCTCAATCTCAGCACAGTAAAATACCCATTTGTCAGCCTCAAGCACCAGATTCTGGTCGAAGGATTTGCTTTCCAGAACCGCATATGACTTGGTTCTTAGATTTCGGGATTCAGCATAATACTTAATGTACAGATAATTTGTGTGTGCTGTTAAAGAAAAAGAATCCTCAATACCACTTTATAATTTCAATAATGCTTATCAACAAGATTAAATCTCAGGACTTAAGTGCTGAACTTGCATTGAACTCAAAATCAAATTATGCTATAAGATGGTAAAAAGTATACATCTACTTCAAAATTATTTTCCCACATCATGTTCAATGACTAGACTTAACTGAAACGATGGATCTGCATCAAACTCAAAATAAAACTATGCTAGAGCTAGAGGAACGTAAAAAGTATAGATCTACTTCGAAATTGTATGTTCCATTACTAGACTTTACCGACACTATGGATCTGAATTTATGAAAATGATCTTTACAAACCTTCTGAGGCAACACTGATTATTGTCGGTTCACCCTCCAGTTCCGAAAGTTTCATCCAGAGACAAACAGTCCAATCTAGAGTTGTGAGAGATGAAGTGTGTGCAGAGTAGTAGTTACCGGTTGATGCTTGTGTGTTAATCAGTGTCATTCCTCTCTGTTCTGGGATGACATAGGACATCTCATAACCTATATCTGGCACAAATCAAATGGAATGGTTTTTACCTCAGCAGTTCTGGCTTTCCCCGCCCCACAACTGCCTACAATCTAACTACCAGCATTGAGGACAGAAATAATCAATTAAAGTAAAAACTTTTGTTTCTGAAGGTAGAGTGAATTCAATTTTATAGGTTTACTTAGCAAGTGGGTAAACACTTGACACCAAAGACTTAATAATTAACATTGACAGGACAACATATGGACCATTAACATAGGGGCATTTAATATGAGGTACCATTACAACATTGAATTTTTTTTTTGTTGAAACATCAATCATTCTGGAGTTTGAAAACTGCATTGGAATCAGTAGTTTTTCCCAATCGATTCAAGATAGACTACTTTTGCATGCAAAAATATCAAGTTGATGAAAAAGTGCTGCTGAATTCAAAGCACTCTTCAAACTATTCAAATCCGATAAAAATTGTAATTAACAAAAATCCTGGTCTCATCGACAGCAATACTGTAATAGCATCATCGCTATAACACAAATCAATGACGTAACTTCATCCACCGTAAATTCCGTATATTCCGTATATAGCATTCTGTCAATGTCAATTAAGTCTATGTTGTCACAACAAGTGTATTATTAACATAAATTATGTTCAAAAGTAATTTGGTGCTCCACTATAGAATGATGATAATATTGTGTATTGATATCTTAGTTCATTTAATGCTAGCTAGTTTGATGGCAAAAAAGAAATCGTAAGAATGGAATGATGTTATTCATACATGAAGTGGAATCTGTTCCTGATGAGTTTTCTGTATAGACATCTCCATGCAAGCTACCAGAATTGTCGTCAAGATGAAATATGTCTCCGTGATTGGCACATTGAGAAAACTCTAGTAATTCCTCTGAGGTGAATATACTACTCCATATGTTGAGACACGCTACAGAGCCATCAGTAGCTTCATTAGCTGAGAACCCCCCTGTTGAAGGCAATTTAAATATCTTGTTCAAGATATGTTTGAAGATAGGTTTTCTTAAGCTGCATTGGGATGTTTAGACTCACAAAAGTGCTTTTCGAGCCTAGCCGAAAGTTGAGTATTGAGATGAAAGAAACTCTTTTACTTGTGATCCACTAGGCATATATTGCGATAAAATCTTCAATAATATTTGAAAGAAAACAAAAATATATAGCTCCATTTTTGGCTTTGTCTCAATTAAAATTTGACGAAATTATTTATATTGAAATGAGCAACTCCCTTGAAAAGAATTATCACATTTATACAGTTGATATTCTGCGGCAATGTTCGATAAGATCAAAATATTTGGAGAATATTATGGGTATTGTTGTAAAGTTCCTGCCCCTAGTTCTACAATGCCTAGAACACTCTCTTTTCATATGCTAAGATATTCTCGCGCGTACATTGTACAATATTTCTCAAGAATGTGATATTTTGTTCTTTTTCAGACGCAAACCAAGGGTTGCCTCCGGGATGAGAATTTTGTATGCAGGTTGGAGCACTTGCATGTTTGAGAGAGGTTGCTCAAACCATTAGTTATTTTGAAAATTTGTGCTGTGTTATGTAGATCCACTCACCGGTGCTTACAACATTTTTTTGTTGTTTGGCTTGTCAAAATCATTGCTGGTTAAGTTTTTATTGCCTGTAAGGATTCTGTCAGAAATACGATAATGTCTACTCCAGGTGTCATTTAGTGAGTTTTTTAATTTAATTTTATTTATTCAGGTAATTCTGTGTGGTCACTTATGGGAATGACCACACATTCCTCAAATTGAATAATTGTATGGCAAAATATCTGCATATCATTTCATTGAGTATATAGAAAATTTCTGCTGTGTTCCTTGAATTAAGGAAATAAAGTTACCTCCGTATGTATCTTGTTCGTTGAAGAGCACAAGTTTGACTGCATGAGAGGATAACCCTGCTACTACACTATCAACTGATTGTTCAGCTCTCACATTCCAAGTGTAGGCGCCATCGTTCAGTATGCTTACCTGTAATAAATAATCTATAGACAATTCAATAAGTACCTTTGGCTATGAAGGGTTTGGTGGCCTAATTCCAAATGTTTGTGAGAGAGTGTTCGTTAAAAGTGTGATAATGAAGTCTACCATATTTTATGTTTCTTATGTGCATAGACTGAATCCCATTGGGATACTTTGCAGGGCCACACTAGAAGGCCTCTTGTTTTGTTAATGGTATCCTTTGCAAATTGAGTCAATCATGAAAACAAACACACTGTACAAAATAAGTTATGTTGCAGTACATTGGAGCCGAAGCCGGTGTCGAAGCAGAAGCCCTGAGAGAAGAACAAACTGAAGAAGAGGAGGAAGATGAATCAAGAAGCATATTGTTCCAGTATATCTCGTAAATGTGCTCATGGTTGGATTGAAAACGCTCACTATGTGAAGATGTAAAAATACCCCGAGCTTTCAAGTCAGGAGAAAAGCAACTTACCCTCAGTTTGTAGACATCGGCATAATCCTGAACAGGGGAAATCAATTCCATACAGTAAAATATCCAGGTATTTTCAATAAGTGTAAATGATTGTCTGAATATCTTTGAGCTTTCTGAGTTGTGCAATGATTCTGCATGTACCACCAGCTCCTCTTTGCTGGTTATGTGCTGCATATACGCATAGTTAAGGTAACCTAGTAAGGAAAAAATTTGTATCAAAATCTTGAGTGATAAGTGACTAAAGTCGATCAATTAACAAATCTATATGTTTTGATATGAGTAGTTCTGTTAATTTGGATGTTTAAGGTGAAGAATATGAATTCCGTATTCTAAATTTGCCCTGAACATATAGACAAAAACATTCAAGGAACAACAGATGAAAATCGGGAAGCATAGCACAATTCAAACTTAATAGCTTTTTCTATTGGCTTACTTGACGAGGCCATGCTAACCAATGTGGTATATGTGTTTGAGCCTGAAAAGTTTGCCCAGAAACAAATTGTCCAATCAAAAGCAGGAAGTGAGAGCTCTTCGGTAATATAGTAGTTACGCTTCAATGCTGCAGGGTTGATCACAGTCAGCCCACGGTTATCAGGAATTCTGTAGCCTTCAAAGGGAACATAATAACAAAGACAAATAGATTGATTGACCATGATAATTATATCATTCAATAATATCATCGATTCTCATAATTATTGATAATATGAAATGATCAATGAACACACTGCTATATTCACTACAACTCATGATAACAGTTACAATCTTTTCTTTGAATTCCAGATTCATTAGGAATACAACAAAGTTGTATTTCTTTTGTTTTGGTTGGATTTATTATTATTATTATTATTATTTTTGCAACACTTTTGTCGCATCTATAAGTCAAGAACTACCAGGCAGAATTGGATGGAACTTGGTCACAACATAGCTCCATATGTTTAGATGAGAAATTGCGAAGTGAATTTTTTAATTGTTATGTAATACTTGCTAATTACACTAATTAGTGAAGGAGGTTTTGCCTTTTTTAACGTTTTTACCCAATTTCATTCGGCTATATGTCAAGAACTACTTTGCAGAATTCGATGATACATGGTCACAACATAGTCCCATGTGTCAAGATGAGAAATTGCGAAACGAAATTTTGAAATGTCATGTAATATTTGCTAATTACACTAATTAGTGGAGGATGTTTTTTCGATTTTCTTGTGGTGATATTTTGAGAACAAATCATGCGGTTGAGTTGAAACTTAGGATATAGAGGTTATGGCATATACCGAATCTTATGACATCGTCTATTTTAATGTCACATGACCCGATATCAAAAATGGCCGCCATAAACAGGAAGTGGCCGCCGATTAACAGTTCTTATCATGCGATTGGGTTAAAACTTGGGATTTGGGGGTTTTGACTTATACCGAATCTTATGACATCGTCAATTTTAATATCACATGACCCGATATCCAAAATGGCCGCCAAAAACAGGAAGTGGCTGCCGATTAACAGTTCTTATCATGCGATTGAGTTAAAACTTGGGATTTGGGGGTTTTGACTTATACCGAATCTTATGACATCATCAATTTTCATGTCACATGACCCGATATCCAAAATGGCCGCCATAAACAGTGAATTGCTGCCGATTAACAGTTCCTATCATGCGATTGAGTTAAAACTTGGGATTTGGGGGTTTTGACTCATACCGAATCTTATGACATCATCAATTTCAATGTCACATGACCCAAAATCCAATATGGCCGCCATAGACAGTTAATTGCTGCCGATTAGCAGTTCTCATCATGCGATTGAGTTGAGACTTGGGATAAGGGGGTTTTGGCATATACCGAGTCTTATGACATCATCAATTATGATGTCACATGACCTCGATATTCAAATCTATCGGTTGTATTCCTTTATATTTGCTTGCAAATATTTTTACCGTTTCTAGTTCTGATTGCATTTAACAGGTCATTGTTATGGTGATATGCTAGGGCTATAGGGTTCAATATTGGCAACACATTCTAAACCTAAACCTAAACCATTTCTTATTTAGACATCAATCTGAAAACCTGAAATTAATCAATTTTGATTTATCATTAGGTTTATACCTGATTTATAAAATGCATTAATGGCATATATCAGAGCATCGTTAATTGCCGATTTCTTAAGGTATGCTGATGCATTCTCTCCTTGATTGACATTCACAAGTGTAGGAGTCCCATGCTGCTGGTAACATCCCTCATCAAGCGCTTTAAATGCCATACAAGAGTGATCCTTTCCGCATATGTCTCTGCAGCTACCATTACTTGGTATTATTGAATGAGTTGAATCAAGCAAATCGGCATACCCTTTGCAGGTGAATGGGTTTTTGCTGTCTTCTGCAGGAATTGGAAATACATAGGATCAAACAAAGCTTTACATTATCTAGCCAAAAAGATAATCATGGCATGCTGAACAATTTTAGATCAGAAATATGTGGTCAATAAAGAAAACTGTAACCTAAAAGCTTTACTTGAAGGATGCTTTGAATAAATTTCAAGCTTCAATAGCAAACAAATTATTGACACTGATTTCATTCCCCGAAATCATTGAGTATCGGAGTATATATATACCTGCGACGTGGTAAACTTCGATGGAAGAGTCTCTTTGAGTTTGCCTCTGTGTAGGAAATTCAGATGATAGTGTACAAAGGCTGTTGTTAGATTGATATGAGAACGATAAACAGCAGCTGTAGTGTACGCACATGATCGCACACAATGAAACTGATCCTACATGTGAAGATCTGTCATTTGATGCTAGATGGAATGTAGTGTTTAGTGGATTAAGCTTATAGTGATCGTTGCTCATCTGTTGGCAGGAAGTTGTGAGATCCAAACCTCCGAAAACCTGCAATATTCATGACAAGAAGGCAGATAGTTTATATCAAATCTTCACACTTTGTTGTCAGCCTCAGCCCCAGTGAAAACTATGGTAAGAGAATAAGGTTTGCTTTTAAAATACCTGTAACAGCTTTGAGGGAAATCAATGCACTTGCAATGATCTGATGGTAAGATGAAAGAAAACTTACCCATGCCAAAAGGGTGTATATATATCTGACACTCTGCATTTTGCCGGTAACATTCACAAGGGAGACATATGAAAATAGATTGAACTGACTGAGTGCCAAAAGCTGATATAATTATGAATATTAATTGCCATATAACATGATACTTGTGTCTGTCAGTAATTTTACAATATTGATTTCGAAGCTTAAATGTTTTGAACTTTGTTAATCTACTAATTGCCTAGCACACAGTATACTTCCTGAATATATTAATTACAGGCTCGTATAACAGGATATACACACATATTAATGCATTACTTTATTATTATTTTTTACAATAGGCTACATGACACCACGGTGCAGTGGGAGCATCCTTGACTACTGATCCATTAGGCATATGTTAAAAGTCCACCTGTATCATACAAATATATAATTAACTTATTTGTGAAATTATAATCTTACAACTGTATAATGGCTTTGGCGTAGTAGTGGGTTTGCCTGCTGATTCCTAATGCCGATTGAAGACCATCACATTGAAAGTTTGGGAGACCCTAACTTTCTCAATATCAGGATTCCCTAGCTGAAGCTTGCTCACATGATAGTATAGAATATGTAGAATAGTATGTGATAAAAAAGTAATGCTTTAATATACATGACACTTGATGAGAATATATCAATAATGCAATATCCGCCGAATCATAGCTCTTCAAATTATAAGCATCAGTATCTATTATAAGCAAGGCCAATGCAACTTTTAAAAAACTGTTATCGAGAGCCTTGTTCAGCAATAATAAAGAAAAGAGTACTTTTTGTCAAATGTTGGTGCAATTCAGTATTTTTTCTGTCATTTGATGTATCAATGTTTCAATGTTAAAGCCAAAAATAATTAAGAAGTGCCTAATCTTATCGTTGCAAGAACAATTTTTATTGAAGCTTCTACAAACAATGTGTTGTGATCAAAAAATTGACAATGGCCTCAGGAGAAAAAGAAAATTTTGTGCTTATTAACCAAGAGGGGCCAACTCGAAAATATACAAACAACTTCAAGCTCAAACATTCATCTTTATTGGAAATAATAATTTATAAGCAGGAAAACTGGCTGAAATCACAAAAAGGTACGATTTTTAAAGAACACGGCGAAGAAATTCCTACACAAAATCAAAAACCGTAAATAAATAGAAGTACTAATACAAACGGATTAGGAACATTGTGCCTTGCCATTTTTTGTTCTATACTTTTGTTTAAATACCTTTCCCAGATTTCAGGGCACTACCATGCTTTTACATGAGTTCCTAAGTCCAATGACAAACATAGCGTACATTCTTCACATTGAGGGTGTGTTTGCTGATCGACTGTTTGGATTGGGAGAAGGCATGCCAGGTTGGTTGAAAATTGTTATTGAGGGATAATGAAGATAAAACTAAATTCACTTTTCCGGAAACGATGTGGTATAATGCCTTATGCAACCTAGAGAAGGGAAATGTCAAATATCATAACCAGTCAACATTTTATATTGAGCCCGAGGTGTCACTGTATCAAAAAGAGGATTGAAATATTTATTTGTACAAACCTTGTATCACTTCAATGATACCAGCTACTAGGCGAATAGGGGAAATCTTCAAATACAACATGAGATTGTCTAAACAATTGGCCTAAATTTCATTTCTGTCTTGCTCAGCGCTTCCTGGTTCCCTTTCCATGTTTTCCAGGTAACTCCATCAGCGTAAGAAGAATAAGGACCAGCATGATATAAACCATTGAGGTTTGAGTGGTGACAGGCTTTGTACCACCAGGCCCCTTTGAATTTTGTAGCGCAAGTGTCTTTATAGTTATCATTATCTCTATCTTTTGTCGAAAATTGCATCTCGTTTTGGTTCGCCAGAGAGTCTCCTGCAAATGAAAATCAAAATTGATGACTGGAGACCATTGTTGTGTTTTATTACCTTTTATTCAGATCATAACTTATTTTATTTATCTTTTTTGTGTATAATGTGTGAGATTGAAATATTGACAGCTAATTTCAATATTCTGCTAATGAAACAAATCTACTGTTCCCCCTCATCTGTTTTTAATCATTAGTCATAATTATGCATCTTTGAATCATTGGGTTGGTTGCAGTTGGATAAACATGTGGCAGGCTTGACAGAATCCCAATGGTCACAACCTTTTTTTATCAAAACTGTTGAGGAATAGACATTATGTAATAGCAAAATGTTCTGCAACACCTGAAATGACTTGATAATGCCCCACAGTCACTGACTGTTAAGGCTTTCAATTATTTATGTCACCTGCAGTTGAGGATACGACGTATCCGCCGACAGTAAGTGTGTAGTTTTGGGACTCCGAGGCCACATGGAAGATAGTATACTGTGCATATGCTTTATCTTTATCAACTGATTCCATGTCGATTCTCAACTCATTCCTCTCGTAAATGCTAGTCAGGATGTTGATATTATGATTACCTAGCCAGTGTTCAGCGTGTGGTTCTCCGAATCCTAGTCTATAGTTTTCCCAGTCTCTGTAGAAGTCCACAGTTCCGTCAGTTCGTCTTTGAAATACCTTTAGAACATAATAAGATTAGCATTATGTCAAAGTCTCCTCATATATGCCTGGCTGTCACTCTAACCATTGCTTATCCTAAATATGTCAAATCTATTCAAACTCTGGAATTTTATTTCATCAGAGTAATGCCACCACAGTATGCATTGCACCTCCTCACATCGCAAGGTAGCCTTCTGCTCTTCCCTTCCCTGGTTTATTCAAGAAAAATCAAAAGTTGTTAGCTTAAACATTAGCAAATATTTAAGCTCTAAGTACCATTCCAGCAATTTATTACTTGTGCATGAGGGTTTCAAATACAGAGTAGACCCCTGGTAATAATAAGTCCCATTCTGCAAGTAGCTTCCTGGGATAAAATGCAGAAATAACTGCATGTGCCGGGAACTGATCTTGGATTTCATAGGGCAAAAGTCCACACATGTAGAGACTTATTTAACATGCATGCAGGGTGTTCGTTTGCACACAGAGAACCCCAGTGCTGCAGGGGATTGAACCCAGGGTTTGCCGACTGCCAGGAAAGCATCCTAACTACTAAACCATATTAACTCGCCAATGCGTTCAAGTTTAATGGCTTTAAATCTATCAAAATTGTGTTGACAAATCAAGTTATTGGAGGTTGTCATATTGATTGAGCATGACTCATTACGTAAAATATATGTATCTATTAATAATTGTTACTCACAGTCCAGCCCCCTCCATCTGTAGTCTGATCACAGTAGACTGGTATAGAAAAGTTTGCTTGTCCGGTCGGATAAATACCATAGACTCCACTTGTTGATCTCCCTTTACACAGATGATCAAGACATGTTTTAGGGTAGGAGCTCAACAGTTGACTGAACTATAAAACGAAAGTATGGTGTGTCTGAAAAGTTTGCATGAAATCAACAAGCTCCTATGAGGATACTGATAAGCTTGAGATATTATCAAAACCGATTGATTCCACAAAACAGTAAAGACCCTGTTTATGACAAAACAGAGGTTGGGAGGCCCATAAAGAGTGATGAAAGCTGTCCGAAAAATCATACTGAGAGTGTGATACATCCTAGAAAACTAGAGTGCATCATGGCAGTGAGGCCATAGTGGACCTCCTGAACATGAGTGTGCAGCAAGCTGTTCAAAACTGAAAGCTGGCACTTATCACCCATCGGCATTTGATCACACTGGCCGATACAAAGATATTCTGATGAAAAACTACATCGACAGGACAAAAAAAGGCAACGATCAAGAGCATTGAATGGCTTTCTTATTGTTTTATATGGTGCAATTGTTTACCATTGTCCCAAATACAATAGCAATAGACAATTTCCGTAAATCACTCACACTCTGGATAAACCAACTGTCATCCAGGAAGCCACAATGCGCATCAAGGTTCCAGATCTTAATTTCATTTGTCAGTCATTCAAGTTTGATAACCATTAAATGCAAGAGCAAAGTTGATTTCCGGGGCATTTGAGTACTATCTGTACCAGTACCTGTCCCTGATAATACAATCATGTTGTACTATCCCCCATTGTAGAAAAGACATGATAAGACATGGTGCGATTGTTTAGCGAGTTTGCTATTCTCCGACAAAGGCCAAATATGGGAAATTTCTTGATCAATAGTTTCACCCCTAAGAACCTTATGGTCTGGCCTTTGTAGACCTCTGCATTCTTCTTTTAAAAATACTCGCCTCAAAGATGTTCTTGAACTATTCCTACCTCAGTGGTATCAAATGACTCTGAATCATTGATATATACCACTTTCCTAGCTTGCAAGGTCTGTGTCACTTGATTATCTGGGCTGGTCTGACCAGTAGTAAGTCCACATCTTGTACCATTGGGTTGGTAAATAAAGGCAGCACACATCACCACTTTCAAACATGTGAATTCATCTATGCCGAAATTAAGATAAAAATTCTCAATGAAAATATTACCAATCTGGGTACAATAACTGTTTCAAAATAAAAGGCGGCGAACTTAAACATTGATGCATTTTTAATACCTTGGGAAGTAGTTCAATTTGCTGTAGGCATTACAAAATTGGAGGGGAACATTGTGATGGAGGGATGAAAAAGCAGTTTCAGTTACGCAACACTTTATGAAAACATTTTAACAGATGATGCATTCAATGTAAACTTAACCTATGTATTATTAAGCCTAAGTGCAGTGAAGGCAGCAAAGCTAGGTTTGTTTCAGAAATTTTCATATTGTCTCATAAAGAAATCTGCTTTCACTGAACCATAGCACAAATTTTATGCCTGGAGAATACGCAAAGACATTGAAAGACGAGTCCATCAATGTGTTATCATAAATGGTTTCATATAATATTTCTTGTCTATCGAATTACAAAATAAAATTCAGTTTTGAAAAGTAATTCTTCAAAGGTTCAAACCTTCAAATGGGTTGTACTGAAGATATTAAAATAAAAACAGTAAGAGAACCAGGAAAATTCACCTGGAGCATTTGGTAGCTGATATGTTGTGTCAGCAGCAGTTTTTGTATAGACAGTATGGCCTCTGCTTTGATCATCGCTCAAGAGTACAAATATAGTCGATATAACACAGGTAGTCCCTTGCTGTTCAAAGGCAGCACATAATATGTTATCTGCACAGAATTTCTTACACTTCCTCCAACAGGTTATGTTCTGTTCCTCAATGCCATTTACTAGCGAGACGTCATCAACTCTTTGGAAATTAGTATCTGAAAATATAGAGGGATGATTTAGGACTGTTAGCAAATTCATATGAATATACAAAGTTCATCAGAAATGTGAAAACATTGTGTTATTACTGGGATTGATCTTTTACATTTTGGGGCTATGTTATTTTTTCAACCACTTATTAATTTAGTCTCCATAGTATAAATATTCTGCCAAATTATGTCTCCATTTTTAAAAAGTAGACAAAATTGTTGATCCATTACATTAAACGGCTACCTGGTATTGTCTGTGTTTTATATTTCAAAACAAAAAACCATGTCTTGTTGTACCCTTTTCAACAAACTTTAAATCTACTTTGAATAGGACTTTACCTTCCATTAAATAAAATTCCATCTCCATATCTGGGTCCGAGGTATTCATAATAGAAGGGCTTGATGAATTCAAGCAAATTCTGAAATCCTCATATTCAATATAGCTGACTGCTGCACAGCACAGAGAATGATAGCAGGAGTAGGCACATGCTTCCAGGGAAGTCACCGGACTGATCGCTGCATGTGAGGATGTTTCCAGTTTATCGCCCAACGGCTTGAATCTTACATGTGTCAGGACACCCATATCCGACCTGTACAAATGCTGGAAAAAATCAAAAAGTAGATATTATTGTTGTATCAGTATTTGTGTCGAGGAGAGCAGTTAATAAAATGGAGCCGATCTTGATGTCACTAAGTTTTATCTTGGATTCAGATTATTCTTTTGCACTTTCTGCTATCATATTAATATCACAGTATCAAAAATAGTAATGCTTAATTGAAATTGAGGGTTGGGTCATGCAGTACCGCAAATTCGGTTGCCAAGCTCATAGCACCTCAATCTGAGAAACCCCTGATTCCATTAGCTTTGGTCAGTGCTATACCTTTTGGTTAGTGTGGGGATTATTCTTTGTATCTCTAGATTTTTGAGATTGACATTGTCTCCAAACTGTTGTATTTTTGTGAAGGCTTAGTGCTGCACAATATTGTAATCACCATCAGAGGATTGTGTTCAAGTAAGAGTAAAGAAAAATGAAACTAAAATTGGAAAGAGATAGTGCATACTAACCATGAGTAGCGTAAATACAGCAATCACTATTAAAAAGCTCCTAAAATCCATCCTGTTTGCAACTTTCTTTTCAACTGTCCGTGCAGGATCAATTATTTTATTATTGTGAAGCCTTAGGAATCGCATCAAAGCCAACAGTCGCATTTTACCAAACACAGAAACTTAAACGATTGGCCACATTGTAGACAGCATGCGGACACATGACTGTTCCTTTATTAGAATCAGGCACAAAGATCTGCTGAGAATGTAATTAGTTCCATTACAACTAATTAAACATTAATAGTATTTGAAGTGACACTCATCTTACTTTAATTGCGCAACTGCCACTTAGGTTAGGTAAAATCAATGAAAGCCGCTTTCTGTTTTTGTCTCTGAACATAAAATGAACAATAGCAAAAGTGTCTTTTACATTTCTTAATCAATACCAATTTCAAGTTTAGGTTATGAATCCTTCCCTATATAGTATGTGTTCTGTAAATACCTTCGGCTAATTTAAATAAATGTCAGTAAAATTTGAAGTGAGTTATCAAGTTTCTCTGTCGTGTGATGTTGCTTATCAAAAGGATTGGCATATTTGTATCAAGTTCCCTTGAGTTTCTATACCAAGCTATACTTATCAACAATGTGATCAACAAAACGGTTTCTTTTAACAGCTGATCTGAATAATACAGAATACTGGGAATATTTCATCATTACACCTTTCGCTGCCATGATTACAACATCTGATTGGGCAAAGTCTATTGGTAACAAAATGACTTCAACCTATCCTGACACATGATACTGCGTGGTGCAAGGATAAAAAAACCAACTTTCAATTACCAGATAGATAAACCAGTATTAAACTAAACCACCACAGGTTGACTTTGAGGTAGCTACGTGTTGACCCTATGTTATCCATTTCTTGATAGAAGCAAGATTTTGCATTGAGCTTATACATTCAAGCTCAACTCACTATCACTTTGGTTCCATGCTTCGATTTTGTTGTTCACTCCAATTTGATGGAAAAAACATGAAAAAAGAATCTGCCACGGCCGGGACTTGATCCCCGGCCTCTCGCATGTAATCCCTTTGAAGGCATTGGGTGCAAGCGAGCTAACCATTCAGCCTCGCCGCCAATTAGGAAATAGGTTGAATAAACACAGTATGGATATTTGCGTCCAAAAAGTCATTCGTCACAATCGGAATTTGAGTTTAATGCCATTTCCATGGGGCGATTACTTCCAAAATCCTTACAAAATCGACACATGGAACCATAGTGTATGTCTGGTTGAACAGGGAGGTCCAATCCACAGTGGGATATGTTTTATTGGAAGCCTATTTTGCTGGTTTTATTTTGTTTGCTGACATAAAGGAATGTTTTGAACTGAGCTGCGTTTGTAGGACTATTGTTAACATATCTGAGAGACAGTATGGATTTCAGAAAGGCAAATCAACAACACAGCCTATGTTCTGTCTGAGGATATTGCAAGAGAAGATGACAGAATACCAACAGGATATGCATCCAGTTTTCGTTGATCTCGAGAAAGCCTTTGACGCTGTACCAAGAGACTTGATCTGGTATTGCCTAAGGAGACGACAATTGCCAGAAGATTATATCAGACTGATAGAGGATATGTATGAAAACTGTTCCACATCGGTGAATACAAATGTGGGACCTACAGAGGAAGTGAGGATAGATGTTGGTCTAAACCAAGGCTCAGCTATCAGTCCCTTCCTGTTTATAGTGATTTTTGGATGTGATCACGGGGGAGATAGTATAGGAACCCCCATAGAACATGCTGTTTGCAGATGATTTAGTTCTATGCGATAGGGAGGCAGATGGAATGGAGGGTCGACTGGAGGGCTGAAAAAAACACCTAGAGGATGCAGGACTGAAACTGAGCAGGACTAAAACGGAGTACATGCCACCAACAGGAGCAACTAGAAAGATCAACCGGAAAAATACAACCGGCATGACCATAGTGAAGTACCTGAGAAAACTTCCTTTGAGTACCTGGGTACCATGATAGATCAGGATGGAAGGTGTGGTGCGGAGATAGCTAGGAGGATAGGTGAGGCTTGGGACAGGTGGAGGGAACTTACAGGAGTGTTGTGTGACAAGAAGGTACCAATCAAACTAAAAGTACTTCTATACAAAACATCTATTAACCCAACACTCATGAATGGCAGCGAAACCTGGCCGGTCACACAGAGAATGGAGGACAGGATGGATGCAACAGAAATGAGGATGTTAAGACATATCTATGGGATCAGCTATGAGAACCATGTCGAGAACACCGAGATCAGGAGACAGGCCGGAGTTAAAGGAGGAGGAAAGGACGCCTGCAGTGGCATGGTCATGTTTGCCAGAGAGAGGAGGAGGAAGATATCCGCCAGGTCACCAATTTAGTGGTCGGCGGTAAAAGGAGGAGAGGAAGAACCCGGCAGAGGTGGAAAGACACTATAAAGTCAGACATGAGCAGTTGGGGTTTGGAGCAGGAGTTTGTTAACAACAGGGTCAGATGGCATTCTCTTATTGAACTTGGGGCTAGCAGAACGGCTACCCACTAAGGATACAGCCGGCTAGGTGAGAAAGGTGAGAAATTAGATGGTGGGTTTTCGTTATCATATATACATTGAGGATAATTATATGGCCTGGTGCCTTACTTGATTTTAACGGTGTAAATTTATAAGGAGCCAGCCAGTAGATTTCTTTGATTGGACATAAATATAGTACCTGGCCATGCCAGATAGCATCCATCTAAATGTGGTTGATCGTTCAGCAAAAAATGTCCGCCAGAGTTTTCTGTCTGTCCATTAAAAGATTTCCGTCAGTCAGTCCGTCAGTCAATGCCCATTCCTCAAATATCGTCCGTGGGATGTTTTCATAACAGTGGCGGTTTTCTTTCCTGACCCTAAAATAATGGTGGCCATTTTCATTCCTTGGCCATTTCTATTAAATAATATTTTCTTATACTTTGCAAAGAGGGGCAGCCATAGCATGAGAACAAGCATTTAGTAAGGATTTCTATGAAAATAGATTCCATCAAATAAGTACCTGAGTATCTTCTATGTCACCAAGTACCAAGACAATATTCAGAATACCAGCAGTGTTATGAATACAAAGTTTGGTTGATGTAGTAACACATGTTTTAGTCAGCAGTGACTGCTGCTTTGTATGTAACCCTGTACATGATACATGATGATTTAATCTCACACTAAAAGTCAACATAGATAACCTCTTCTTTTCCTATTTATTGCACATGCTCAAAGTAGGAGTAGGAGTAGGAGGTAGCTCAGTTGGTTAGAGCGCCTGCCCTTCAACGTGCCTGCAAACTGAGAGCAACTTGGCGCCGAATACGGCGGCCGCGTCATTAAGGCACTGATAATTATTTCTCCTCGGACGGAGACAACACTTGCGCTTTTAACCCATATTAAAAAGGGCATACTCAGGACAAAATGGTAGCATTTCCCATAAATTTCGAGCTGTTTATTTGTCGTGATACAATACAAGAACTTGAATGAAAGAACGTTTACATTGAATTGAAGGTATTAATTCATCACAATCAGGAAATTCAACATGTTTGGCAGGATATTGCAGAGTTTGCATGGTATACAACTTCTTGGCACTTTTCACAGTTGAAACCTCTGTTTACCTTTAAACACAAGCCCTCTACCAATCGTTTCATTAGGAGAAGCGATGTGAAGATTTTTAATGTACAATGCAAGAATGTATCTCATTACATGGCATTGGCTCTCCCAGTTCAACCAACCAAACAGAGTAAACACTCATTGTTATGAGTTTTATTTTCTGCAACAGAGCTTCATGCTTAGGATTTTTTTCAATTCGATAATACTGAAGGCAACAATTTGAAAAAAAACATAATTAAGGATAAATCTGAAACAAGCATTGGCTGGATGATCCAACCCGAGTGGTTCATCACCTCTATGCATGTTTGCAATCACCGCTAGGAGAAAGTAGAAATTAATGACTCACACCTTCATCTGATGGCTCAGTCATTTACCAACAACATTTTTATGCTGACTGGGTCGGCAAGTCCTGGTACATTTAATGTGTGTATTAAATTATATTAAGTCAAATGCACAAACCCATCAACCTAAATTAGAATTTTGTACCAAAATGCACATATAAATGTTGACAACTTTATAATATAAGATCATCATTGTTACAATTGATTATTCTGATGTTGATGATGGGGCTGGATGAGCCATGTCTAGTCATATATTGCAATCTAAAATCAATCACAACCAACAGCATAAAACCTAATCACCTTTCAGGCATCACAAAGCGGCATACAATCAGGAAGTATGTGATGTGCTTGGTCATAAGCAGAATAACTGATTTTGAAAGGCTTAGCTTGTAGATAAATACACTAATAGCCTGCTTTGATTGAAATAACGAGAGATTCAATAATATGTCCCTGGTTTACCTTCACACGCCGACATTTAATTGAAATTATTTGTTGTTATTCTGTGAGAACTACATTGTTCTCCTTTGTTTTCCTTTATTCTGGTTTATATTGGTGAGATGCACAGTTTAAAAGGTATCTATACAATTCTTGCATTGGTAAGTTTTATTTTAATTCACCACTTACACAATTGTCAGTGCATCGATTGGTCTTCATTCTGATTGATACCGTTAGCGCTTATTCTGTTGAAGGCAAGTCTGTGAGGCTGACTCTTCAAAGGTATGAAGTGTGAAAGTATGTATTAATTTCGATTGCAACAGTATTGTAGGATTCAGGACTGTATCCACACTAAGCTCAATGGCCGTCTATTTATTTTACTGCAGATGGTGTTGACTACAATTGATGGCAGGGGAAACCACATACGATTCACTTCCTATACCAACAGTTCTGTGGAGAACACTACTGAGGTGTCCCCGATAACATCATGTGCCTATCTCTGCTACCACTCAACCTGCTGCTTGGAATTCAGCTATAACCAAGCCACACAAATATGTGAAATGTCACAAAAAGAGAATATTTCAGGTCTATCCGGCAGTGATGGAGCTGATGTGTACAGAGCAGGTAGGGTGGTATAGACATGTCATAGTATTGTTTAATCGTGATAGCCCTTGCCTTCAGACCCATGTTGGTAAATCACATATTATATTGACTGACTGTAAAACATCTTTATTGATCTATCCTTTGTTTGCAGACGTTAAATATACAACTCATAGAGATGTGGCGTTGCTCAGCGTGGACCAAAATGTGACTGGGAAATCCTTAAGTTGTTGTCAAGCTCTATGCGCAAAGAGCCAGTCATGTGCAGCATTCCAGAAACAAGGAGAAAGATGCCTCATGTCAAACAAAGCATTGCTGTTGAACTCAAACTCATCTGATGCATCAGGTAACCCATCAGTTGGAGTGGAGGGACCCATGGCAGAAATTGTTTACAATATCAGTACCGTTTATGCACCAGGTGAGTATTTCAAATGAACCCAAAGCTTGGCCTGAGCTGGTCTTGGCCAGGTCTTATGATGAGCAAACATTTGAAGCAATTGACAAAAAAATGTCTGAAGTTCATGCACTTGTTTGAGAATCCAGGCAACAAACTGTTGCTGCGGTCCCCCTCATAATTTGGATTCCGTTGATATTGACAAATTAAGGTCATGCCTCACCTAGGATACTTCTCAGTACTATAGGAGGAAATTCCTATCATAACAGACAGGGATTACCAAGCCAGATTGTGAACAATTGATAAATACACTAAAATGTCTGGATTTCAGATATTTATTTATTACTACGCCAAATCTAGTGCAGAAACATTGCCAAATCATGAATTGCTTGGTTTTCTTCTGAATTCTTGAGTCATTCATTTTAATTAGAGTAGGGATGTTGATTCAAGACTTGGGAATACCCAAGAAACATATTTTGATTCCGATCTCAT
Source organism: Membranipora membranacea (assembly GCA_914767715.1). NCBI lineage: Eukaryota > Metazoa > Bryozoa > Gymnolaemata > Cheilostomatida > Membraniporidae > Membranipora > Membranipora membranacea. The sequence goes on along the minus strand of OU612072.1, from coordinate 7,620,994 downwards.
TGATTACTATACATGTTTAAATTGAAATTAGCTGGTTAAAATGAATCCTGACAAAAATTTATGCAGTTCTAAATGGGCTCTTAAAACCATCGCTGGCGACAGGTGTTGTAAGACATGGTGTAAGACAGGTCATACAGCACTCAGGGTATCTACAGCGTTGTTCTTAGGTACAATACGGCATTGTTATACAGCCTATATCGGTAAAAAAATATATTGTTCTCAAGTGCTGTAACACAAGTTGTACAGCATGTCTTGGTCCTGTGTCCTGTGTTGGATGAGACTAAGTACCTAAACTTTGTCTTACATTGCAACATGGGCTGCACCAACACACCCTCTACTATGATCGTTCTTAAAACTGGCTATTGCCCATAAAACTGGAACTTTCCTGTAATGATATTGAGTTTACAATCTACCTCTGGAAAACTGCAGTATAGGCTTTTTATTATAGCACTATTTCCTACACAAAAGTTTCATTTGCTCCACAATCAATGCTTATTGCTCTCACCTTGGGGATTGCCCTAATCATATCAAAATTTATAGTCTTAACAAGGTTTTCAAATATTTCTACGTCCCGCTTTGTCGGGTGTAGTGCATTTCTGTCAACATTTTGACTAGTTTGGATGTAAGATAATTTGAGATTTCCTCAATACTGGCCAGCACTAGACTAATGAGGGCAATAAGGTAAGTGCATTGTCCACCTTGGCCAACAATTGACACAACTCACTTTCTTTATAGCACTGTCAACACTATTAGTACGTGAATTTGAATGTGATTTTTTTCAAGCCAAATCATGAATAAATTTATTGTTATCATGGCCGCATGATATGAGGGTAGTTCTTATGGAATATCAACATTTATTGATCCAAGAACTTTCGATGTCATTTTATATGGACCGTAGTAAGTTGTTAAATTTTGAGTGTAGACTTCTTTTATCATGTAGATTGAGAAACACCAAACTAATCTTTGGCAAGGTATGACCTTAAAGAAATTTTTGTCCATGAAACCTTGATTCTGCTAGTTTACTTTGAGGTTAGTGGACAAATACCTAGGATGCTTCATTGACACCGGAGATCGTGATTTGGATGCGGTTTACAAAGATTATCACAACAGAATGGCAGTTGATATATGCATCAACTGGTGTTGGAATCAAGGTTTGTGAGTTTAAGTTATTAAAGTTTTTTTAACTTGTAAGTATGAGTAAAAGAGAACATGAATACAATATGATGGCAGAAGTCATTTTTCAGTGGCGAATTACAAATAAATAAAATCTGGCAACGCATCTGGTTCTTGGTCTGTCCGACTAACAGCCTCACAAAATTTTAAGCATTTTTTAACTTCCTTGCAAGCTCTTGTACTCCCAGTTGTAACCAGTAGATATAATTGGGATTTGCTTGCTACTGGCCATCCCCCTGGGACCAGATGCATGGTTTTTTTATAGGTTGGTGTTTATCCATCACTCTGAACACAAGTAGCTGGATGCTCTTTTAACACCACCGAGATTGCTAGGGATTGAACATGTGACGGGCCGCAATTATCACCTGCAACTTACTTACTTACTTCTTTATGATCAATCAATAATCAACCGAGCAGAACTTGAATTTTTCAATCAGAAACTCCACTCAAAATTGGCTGTGACTATATCAACCGATTTTGAACTGGTAAAATACAAAGTTTCTGTTTACTTGTCTCAGAGTAATTTTTCTACTCACGTTTTATCAATATTGTTCACTGGTGATAGCTGATATTATAGTTTCAGGCTTAACTTAAGTCTTTCTATTGCTATGAAATGTTCAGGATACCATTATGCGGGATTACAAGCAGGTTATTACTGCTGCTGTGATGATAGCTATGGGAAGCATGGTGCAGGAAACGAGGCTGACTGTAACAGCAAATGTAAGGGAAACCAATCGCAGATATGCGGTGGTAGTTGGAGAAACTCAATCTGGACTAAAGAATACACAGGTATCTTTAAGATCCATAAAAGATTCGAAAATAATTCACAAAATTTAATATCATAATTCCCATGTATGAATATTACATTGACGACCGAAAAAAAAGAACATCACATAAAATATAGCTTGTATACTAAAAGTAATACATATAGCATAACGTAACAGTGCTGTGACCCACAACTTTACCTTACATCAACATTGACCTTCATCCCTCACAATAGTCTTTCTAGTGACTACAAAGTCAGCTTTAATCATGATAAGCTTTTTGTTGGTTATTGAAGCTGGTGAAAACCATATATCAGAGACATTCTGTATCTGGCACAGCAAGATCAACCCTTATCTCTCTCTGAGCACAAATGCAGTCAGCTCAGAGCATGAATGTGTGGTAATGTGTATGAGTAATAGTTCCTGTGAAGCTTTGAACTACTCTGTAACAAGTGCAATATGTGTACTCGGAACATCAGAAGAAGCATCAAATACAGACCTGGAAATAGACACTGGTAGTATATATTACTCAATGAGACTTTGTAACTAAGACTTCTCAAACCTTTGCACCGGTTAAATTGGTAGAGTCAGGCAAACCGATGAGCCAATGGCAGATAAAATGCAATTTGATGTATTCTTCTTGTTTATTTTTGCTCTTGATGGCATTCAGGACTGATCTCACAGCGATCAACTACCTGTCTCCACTATCAAAAACTGTTATTTTATATCTACTACTAATACCTTATTGGAAATTTGACATATTAAGAATAAGGACATACTGAGTAATGGTATTGTGATTATTGTGATTAAGGTTTTTTACCGCTCATCAACAATTTATTTCGGAATTGTTGCTTCAATAATTAAATACATCAAAATGTATATGAAACACTTTCCAAATTCCATTATTGCTGATCAAGACTGTCGAATATATTTTATGACTGAGTTTCAAATATCTGAGATCCATTCAAGAGGAAATTTGTGTGCACATTTGATGAGTTATGGCTAGCCAGATCTTGCATAATTGATATCACAGAGTAAGGATATACAGAGCGGACACTTCAATGATAGTTATAGTGCCTGCGGTTTTTGATTCACTGGGGGAAAGTTGTGCACAGCTGGATGCCAAAAACTCATTATCTCTATATGTTATAATGGCATTTTTCTTGCAGACATCCCTACCTTTGATGGGCCATAATTCATTCTGTATTTATCCCAAAGACTGATTTCCAACTTTGTTGGAATGTCCAACCTTCAAGATATACACCATATTATTGTCATTTTTTGCTAGGATTCATAGTCTAAGAGTAATCCAGGTTTTTTAAATGAGTTTTGTCATATGGATTTACATGTGACAATTGATAGACAGCTGGTCATCAAAATTAGGAAATGTCTGTGCATTGACCTAAGTCCTATGTAAATCTATATGATAAAACTCATTTTAAAAACCTGGATTACTCATAGCCTATGTATCCTAGCAAAAAATGACAATAATATGGTGTATAGCTTGAAGATTGGACATTTCAGAAAAGTTGGAAATCAGTCTTTAGGATAAATACAGAATGAATTATGACCTATCAAAGGTGGCTATGTCTGCATGAGAAAACTCCACTGTAACTTATATATATTCTGAAATTGGCAGGTGGCCAGATTGATGAATTTCCCCCAGTGGATAAAAACCGCAGGCACTATAACGATCATTGAAGAGTCCGCTCTGTATATCCTTACTCTGTGTTGATATGATTATTCAGAACATTTATTAAGTATGTTAAATTGTATGTATTGCAATGTAATACTAGCCTGTCATTAATATAATCAGGAAGTATACTATGTGCTAGGCAAAATAACAAATTTCAACCTGTTTAAGCTTGAAATCAATATTGTATTAATATCACTAGTGGTAAAAAATCAGCTGACTACTTATTTTATGACAGACAGTCAGATAAATATCAAGTATTGGCACTCAGCTGGCTTTAGCAGTTTTCCATTCTCATCCTCAAGAATTATTTTGGTAACGTGAATAGTATGAAATATATCTGCACACTCTTGGTATTTCTAAGTTCTTACCATCAGATCACTGCATCAATTTTGAGTATCTCTAAAACAATTGTTGGTCTTCGAACAGCTAACACTATTCTCCATCGGAAGTCCTTTCAATATACATTTTCTTTTCAAATTTATCTTGAACAAAGCCCAAGAACCCTCCACATGCTTCCTATTTTGGTTCAAATTATTGAATGTATTTCCTGGCAAATATTCCTAGTGGAAAACTCATGTTATTTTTACAGAATACACAGGAACATAGTCTAGATTATGGGATATGCTGTGGGCATCCTGTGGCCTTTTTGACAATGAGTAGGAGGTGTATCAGTGGTTAGAGCGCCGGTCCTTCAGGTCGTGGGTTCGAATCCCACTGCAGTCCACTGACTACTGGGAGTTGTTGGACCCCCGGGTGTGGTCCAACCTGCCTACAAACTGAGAGCGATTTCGCAGACATTGCAGCCTCGCCCTTAAGGCACCATTTTGCTGCCATGATGTGGTGAGTGACTAACCATTGGGATCTTAACCAACATTTTAACCAATGAGATCTACTGGGTTAGATAGATAGATAGATAGATAGATAGATAGATAGATAGATAGATAGATAGATAGATAGATAGATAGATAGATAGATAGATAGATAGATAGATAGATAGATAGATAGATAGATAGATAGATAGATAGATAGATAGATAGATAGATAGATAGATAGATAGATAGATAGATAGATAGATAGATAGATAGATAGATAGATAGATAGATATCAACTTTATTCATCACCGATCAATGCAACGAGGGCAAATGAGACCGTGTGCGTATCTTTTGCGGCCCAATGTGGCCTTATGCCTGTGAAAATAATATACTCAAATTTTGACTCCTGTCTTATGGATGTCCAAGTACGTATCACAGCCAGCCATTTAAAGCGTTCGGGATGGCGATCACTGCTGTAGGCGGTTGTTAAGGGGGTGGGTTGGAAGCTAGGAAACTCCGTTTTTTGCAATTTATCACTTTTTTAACTTGAGCAACTGTTCACAGAACTTTTGCCTCATTTCACAGTGTTATAACCCTCTTTTTCGGATTCCTCATATCTTAAACATACATATTGTTGTTACGTCAATAAAATATTATAAATGTGCAGACATATTAATGGTTGTCTTCTCCCATGTCTGGAAATTCTCAGCCACGGCACTTTGCAGAGACTCGAAAATGATTTATGTCAATTAAGGCTCGAGATAGTCCTAAGGCTATGTTCTATGTTGCAATAATATGACATTGTCTTCTTTTTTTCCCTAAATTTTCCCATGCTAATTAAATAGTTGTCTTACCATGACGATAAAATCTGACCGACCTGACAACTTCTAATCAAATATAACGAGTTCTTATTCATTTTAAACAAGCTTGCAGTCGCTGTGTCTGAGAATGTCCAGATATAGGAGAATACAACCATTAATAAGTCTGCACATTTGTATTAATTTATTGATGTAATGACATAGATGTAGGTTTTAAGGTTTGAGGAATCCGAAAAACAGAGTTAGAATTCTGTGAAATGGGGCAAACGTTCTGTAAACAGGTGCTCAAGTTAAAAAAGTGATAAATTGCAAAAAAAGGAGTTTCCTAGCTTACCAACCACCCCCTTAACGACCGCCTACGGCCGCGATCGCCATCCCGAACGCTTTTAAGGGCTGGCTGTAGTATCCATTACCATCTGCAAGCACAATTAATTTTATGGATATCAAAATATTGGCCATACTGTATCAACCATGCGCTAAGCTACATTCATGTTAAAAACTCAAGGAAAACTCCCAAGCCATTCTACACAAAAGCCTTATACCTCTACTGGTGCCGACTACTTCTTCAAGAGGATCTATTCGAATAGAGATCCCAAATAGTAAAAACGTTGTCGTAACATTGTGTGAGAAAGGCAATTTAATTAATCCTTTCACCTTTGGATATTGCAACTACAAACTGTCTTTTGAAAAGCTATCATTTTGAACAAGAAAAGCAGAGTTGTTATATCAAAAATTTGACATGTTAAAAGTGTTCCAGCCTTTTGGCTGATATGTTCCAGATTCAATCTCATTGACAAGTATACAAATGTTTACCGCACCTCTTGAGCGCCCATCCTGCCCTTTTTCCTAACGCTTGAAATGCTGGGATACAGCCATGAACACAACCGTTTCCCAGACAAAAAACTTCAGTCGATAACATAAAAAAATATGTATTTCTTTTAAACTGATGCGAGTTGAAGAGTCTGATGCTTCTTGCAACATTACAAAAAAGTTTTATCGACACTCAAATCTGCAAGAAACAGAAGGTTTGGCTGTCCCTAAAGAGGAAGGCAAGGTGCCCTAAATCCTCATACTGACAATGTGATACATCCTAGAAAACTAGAATGCATCCTAGAGGTGAGGCCATAGAAGACCTCCTGAACTTGGGTGTGCAGCGAGCAGCCAAAACTGATCAGGCACTAATCAGTCAGTGGTATTAGCCCTTTGATCTTAGCCAATAGGCCCCCTGTTTATGACAAAACAGAGGGTGGGCTGCCCCTAAAGAGGGACTCAAGTTGCCTGAAGTCCTCGTACTGAGAGTGTGATACATTCTAGTAAACTAGAATGCATCCTAGAGGTGAGGCCATGGTGGACCTCCTAATCATGAGTGTGCAGCAAGCTGCCAGAAACTGAAACAGGCACTAATCAGCCATTAGCCATGACACTTTGATCTTAGCCAATAGGCCGAGAAGCCAATAGGCTCCAGTTTGTATATAACACACAGTCCTATATTATACCGCATGTTCCAAGTTTATGCCGAGAAAATATATTGTGGCCTTCCGTGTTGATTCTGCATAAAATGCTGCCTTCTTCAAAAAAGAGTTGCCCACCCATGATCTAAAAGGAATCCTTACAAACTCAGCATGTGACTGGTCATAATTCATTCGAATCTCTAGGAATATTTATAAATGAGCAGGGAAAACACTAACAATGCGGACAACTCTCATTTACCACTTTTGATGCTTAAAATAATCATATGTGAATATATTTCACTGTGCATGCAAAAAATCGCTGCTTTGTACATACTCGGGTGGAGTTTTCAAATCACAAACAACAAAAGTCTTGCCTGATTCCTTCACAGTCATAGAGTACTGCCACAGGCAGAAAACCACAATTTAGACACATGTGTACCTATGATATTTAGTGAGGCGTTTATTTACTTTGTGTCTGATAAAGGTTGTCTTTTCGCTACCACAGAAGAATCCTCATTCGCAGACCTTGAAACAGACCATGTTCGTGATAACAATATACATTGTCAGGAGATTGCCTAGCTTCAAAAACTTGATGTCAGAAACAACATCAATATGAAATTTGAAGAGTGACAGAATGAAAGAAAGAAATACTTTAATGAAGTCAAGCTGATCAATACCGTTGAAATTTTTCGTTGGCATCCACTGTCTTTTCCATCCGACACAGGAGAAATATTTAACTCAGTTGCATCAATTATTGTACAGTGTGTAGCTGTGTAGTGGTGTAATTGGATCAATTTGTCTTTTTAAATTGATCATATAAGTTGGGTTTCTGGACACCTGAAGAGAAATAACATAAATCAGGTCACTGTAGAAAACCCAATAGAATGTTTACTGATGTCCTTAATTTTATTACATCACATATTTATGTCAGAAGATAAACTGTTTCGGTACTTTAATTTTTTTACTACAAGAGATTTATCCTGCAATGTGTGTTCTGATCTCTCTGCAAACTGAGAGCAAGCTCGGGCAAAACATAATGAGCCCTCCGGGCATATAAGGTAATTTGGTGAACCCGAGTTATCCCCACATCTTGAAAAGGCCAAAAATCATATAAATTATAAAGCGGAAAACTTCTTTTTTGACTGGCATAAAAAGTTATCAAGCTACAGACCTCAAATTTTCAGGACACACTGTGTATTTCTTTGCCCCCCCCCCCCATGAAAGGGGAATAATTGCATACATAAGCCAGCAGCAGGGCAGCAACTTATATCATTTTCTAACTGTTTTCGGTAAAGCTTACGATATGTTGGCAGATATTTTCCTTGTTTACTAAAGAAATAAACACAATGTTCCTCAGAAGATGAGCAATCTAATGATCTAAAAAATTGTGCTGCCATACCATTTTAAGCTATGCTGCCGCTCAAGAGAAAATGTGCTTCTACATTATTTTACTGATTTGCAATGATTTAGCTGTGCACAAATAATTATGCTGATTGTGTGTGTATTCATTATCAGTTATGTAATGTAATTATTATAATACAGTAATCATGCTCCACTAAAGATCAGGCAGACACTGTTTTGCCAGTGTCACATGAAGTCTGTGTAGTTCAGTGGATAATCCCCATTTTGTAAACGCAGAGTTCTGGGTTCGACCCCAGTCTGGGATAAGTTTTTTATACTCTCAATATGGCTATAAATCATAATGATTGTAAAAAGAAATCTTCTTTTGTTGCTGGCCAAATAATTTATCGAGCTACAGACCTCAGATTTTCAGATCATACTCAAAAAATGCCCACCATGAAAATGGAATAGTTGCATACATATGCTGGCAGCAGGGCAGCAATTTATATCATTTTTAAACTGTTTTCACTAAAGCTCTTGATTTGTTGGCAGATATTTTCCTTGTTTACTAAAAAAAACACTATGTTCCGCGGGAGATGAACAATCCAATTATATAAAATTTGTGCTGTCAGACCTTTTGAAGCCATTCTGCTGCTCTAAAGAAAATATGGCTACACATTATTTTACTGATTTGTGATGCTTTATAGAAAGCTTCTATTGTAGCTGGCATAACCAATTATTGAGCTACAGACCTCAGATATTCAGGACATACTCGAAAAATGTGTATTACTTTGCCCCCCATGAAAGTAAAAAAATTACATACATATGCCGGCAGCAGGGCAGCGATTTATATCATTTTTTAACTGTTTCACTAAAGCTCTGGATATGTTGGCAGATGTTTTCCTTGTTTACTAAAGAAAATGACCACTGTGTTACTCAGGAGATGAGCAATCCAATGATATAAAAATTTGTGCTGTCAGACCATTTATTTATTTATTTATTTATTTATTTATTGAGGTTTTCTAAAAGTTTATAATTAAAGCAAATTAAAAATAACTTGTTGACCATGAAGCCATGCTGCTGCTAAAAAGAAAATGTGCCTACACATTGTTTTACTGATTTGTGATGCTTTAGAGAAAGCTTCTTTTGTGGCCTGCATAAGGTACAGACCTCAGATTTTCAGGACATACACTGAGTTTAATGCCCCATATATCATTACCCAATCAGCAATAATTATTGTTTAATTAACCCTGCCTGCTAAATAAACTACATTCATCATTGCTATTGTATAGTATAAGCCTTGACATTGTATTCAATGAGTTTGTATTTAGATGACCAGGCAAGATAGCTGCTACAATGATAAGATGTTGATGTGCAAGGTAGGTAGCATCAAAGTCTATGTCGCGGGAGTCTCAGGTTCAAATCCCCGCTGGGGTAAATCTTTTGTTTTCGTTTCATCATGATGAACTCGAGAGCATTCCATTAGAATTGTCCTCACATTGTTTTAAGCACAGAAAACTCCAAGTATTGAGTCACACACCTTTTTGTAACTTGTAAAGATCTGCAGCCAGCCCGCGACCTCCTGGCCTGGTATGCACAACGGTTTGTTGATATAGAGATAGATACAGCAAGGGAGCTTGCTATGTTGAATGGAGTATTTTCCGATCGAGTTAGGCATAATGAAGGAGACCGCCGACTTCGGCATCTTGTTGTGGCCCTCAACAAGGTTATATGGGACATGAGGTGCCGTATAATTTTTGACAGTGAGGTTTTTATCTTCAATGTTCTAAGGTTGAGATTTTTGTCTGCTGTTAAACCCTTTTTCAGCAATATCATCGGAGAGAATGAGTAATTTTTTTTTTATGATTGATGGTTATCGTGCATCAATAGAGATTCGTTTTTATGTTTTTTTTTCTTCTCTCATGGTTTTTTTTTTCCAGCAGTCACTCTTTGGTGAGCCACGGGACAACCTTTTCTGCTAGTGTGTGTTCAGGCAATCGCTGTCTGCATGAGAATTTGTGGTGAGTCGGTCACAGCATACCTAGCAAAACCTCATACCATACACAAACCTTAATCAAATATCATCTCACTAATTTTCCTGCCTTTCACAAACATTATTCCCGTGGCTCAGTAGACAGTTGAATCCCCATTTTTTTCGAGTTTCAGGTTGAAACGTCGTCCTGTTATCAAAATTTTGATAACGAAGAGGCTTTATAGACCAGTATACATATAATAAAAGTATATATATATATATATAGACCAGTATTTTGTCGATGTTATGGCGTGCCTTAAACAGGAAGTGTGTCGATGTGCACATAATTTCCAAAATTGCTGCACATATTTTGCTTGGCTCATTACCCTGTATTACTTGAACGCGCGAGAAGCACCAGCCCCGGCAGAAATCATCACACGATTTCTGGCCGGTGGGGAAAGGATTATCTTTGACTTTTCAGATCATCAGATCACGGTAACAATTTAATTCAACTTTATCTTGTGATTAATTCTCTTGGAATAATCTAATAATTTAAATACTCAGCTTTCACTTGGCTTTTTGAGTGACACACTCCTCAGCACTTATATTGAGTTGTAATTTCACTGCTTTTTTTCACTCCCTCCGTTTTGGCAGGAAATTTTCTTTGTGCAATTTGCCCAAAGCTCTTGCAGCATACATTTGGCCTAGTTTAGGCACTTCTCTTTTTTTCCCATCATTATTCTTTCTGCTGTCATTCAAAAGAGCTGCAAATGTACTGAGCAGCACTGTAGCACTGTTTTTTGCTGATCTAAAAAATTACACATCTCTCTCCAAAGTTAAGTCTGCCGTTCCAATTGGGGATGACATTGAAGTCAGTTTTATTGATCAGACCAGTTTGTCGGAATTCCTTGCAAGTGCTCCTGTTGAGTGGAATATTCGTTCAGAGCTCAAGAAGGAGCAGCTTCTAACCATTTCCCCTCAGTTTGGTGAGGGTCACTCTTTGGTTCCGGATGAGGCTATGTTGGCAGCTATGTCCATACGGCAAAGTTTTAAAGGGTAGACGGATGAGGTTCAAAGAGTTCCCCACTACTGAGAATGGTGTGAGACAATTTGTCATAGAGCCCAAGAAGGGGTTAATAATTCCAGGGTCGGTCAGGTTTGACAAATCAGGATCGCGTGCCGAGACCAGGTCAGAACTTGCTTTAAGTGCCAATCCACAACCAATATCGTTAGGGACTGTCCCTTCGATCATTGTACCATTTGCCATCTGACTGGCCACACTAACGAGGAGTGCGATAGAGTAAAGGTGTGTAGTATTTGAAAACAAAAGGGTCACAGCTATGACTTTTGTGAACTTTTGGACAAAGAGAGTACAGTTGCTTTAAACAAATCGTGGACCAAAAAAGAATCAAGCAAACAAAAGCTTCCGGTCATAGGCCATATGACACCTTTAAAGAGGAACTATTTCGATTCTAGCCATAACTCTAAATCTAAAGCTAACTCTAGTCCTAACTCGCAACCAGCTGAGTCGAGACCAGATTCACTACCCAAAACCCAACGTTTGGGCTAGCCCGGCAGCCGCCAGCTCCAGCTCCCAGTCCCAGTCCATTGAGTCCACCCAGGCAGCAGAGACAGAGGAAGCTGTCCTCTCTTCTGATGAGTCTTTCGAAAATGATTCTTTGCAGATTGATATAGATAACGATAACATCACTAGCACCAATGCCAAAAGGACATCCTCTGTTCTGGATGGGGAGGGGCAAAAGGGGGTCACGGAACTAAAGAAAAAGCTAAACGTGGCAGAAGATGACTGATTTTTTTTTTCCCAGTCCACCCTCCATTTAAAAAACTCCTCAGAGCTCCCTCTTTTTTTCTGGAGTTTTCCCCTCATCCTTCTTTAAAGCTTTCATAACCTAAACAACTCCTTCTTCAATCCATCTATGGCCGAGGTACTTAGAGTATCATCTTTAAATGTCCGAGGCATAGCAGAATTTAAAATATTGGCAAAAAGTAACTTCTATTCTCGAAAAACTTAACTCTGATATCTTTTTAATTCAAGAGACTCATTTAGAAACCTGTAGAGAATCGAAAGGTAAATCTTTTTTTAACTTTCTCACTTCACGTTCTGCCGGGGTGCCGATCCTTTTTAAACTCAATTTTTCAGGCGTCATTGACAATTTTTTTTCCAATGATGACGGCAGAATCTGCTACGTAGACTTTTCTTTTGACAGTAAACAAATCAGAGTTATCTGTGTTTACTCACCAAATATACCAGCAGACAGGAAGATTTTTTTTCAACTACACTTCCGCCTTTTTTTTCTTCATCCAAAATGAACATCATTGCTGGGAATATGAATTGCATGACCTCAATTCATTACGACACCTTGGGTCATACCAGAGGAGAGGTCCCGGTAGGCTCTTCTGAATTAGAATCACTAGTTACATCTTTCGGTTGCTCTGATCCATACAGAAGACCACCAGGAGCTTTAAAATCCGAATTCACCTGGTTTACGGGTAGTGCTGCGTCAGCCAGCAGACTCGACAAATTTTTTGTTCCCAGAGATTGTGCCTCATCTATCAAATCTGATTTTTTTCCATATTCCAATCATAACATTCTACACCGTTCAATCGAGTACAATACAAGCACAATTCCCCATGGTAAATCCTTTTGGAAACTAAATAATTCAGATGACGTTTACATTGACTTAATTAAAAGCCTTATAAAGGATTGCAGATCACTACGCCTCGCTTTAAAAACAGTCGGGCAATGGTGGGACGACATTAAAGAGAGAATTAAAAAGGTAACAATTAAACACTGCGCTTTCAGAAAGAGAGAGCGCCATGAAATTGAATATGATTTAAAAAATAAATTAGAGATAGAAACCGATCTGAACGAAATAATACACCTTAAAAGAGAATTGAAGAACTTTATGATGAGAAATTAAAATCTTCTTTGGTAAGTTCCAGGATAGAGGCAGACTTGCATGACGAAAAGTGATTCTCTTTTTTCTACAAGAGACTTAAAGAAAGATAAGTTAAGAAAGATATTAAAAAAATAACCGATCCGCATACTAATCTAAACTTCACAGATAACACCAATAACCAGAGTTTTTGAATCTTTCTATAAAGATTTATACACCCCTAAACAATACAATCCACATTTTCAAACTCAGATCCTGCACCGAGTGTCACCAATAACCTAAACCTTTAGTTCATTGGTGTCACCTAAAGGGCAGGAAAATAACGAGTTTGCTATAAATAGGGAAAAGTTAAAACACATAGTCTCGTCAATGAAAAATAACAAAACTCCAGGCATGGACAGTCTAACTGCGGAATTTTACAAAAAAAATATTGATGACGTTCAGGACATATTAATTGAAGTCTATACTGAAATAAACACCAAAAATACAGTTCCTTAGTCCATGACGAAGGCAGTAACCACTGTGATTCCAAAAAATCAAACTGTGAAACACCATCAGATTATAGACCAATCACACTATTAAACATTGATTATAAAATCCTCACCAAATACCTGAACAAAGTATACTTTTCTGAATTCCTAAAATCTAATATTTCATCCGAGCAGCTTTGCGCAGTTCCTGACAGGAACATTCATAATTGAAATATTTTCATAAGGGATGTCATCACCTTCTGCAAAAATAAAAACCAAGCTGGGATCCTTATGTTTCTAGATCAGAAGAAAGCCTTTGAGCTAGTTGACATGGGCTTTCTTATCAGGGTCATGGAGGGCTTCAACTTCAATACTGAAGTCCTCAAAGTGGTTAGAACACTTTACCAGAATACTACCACCTCTGTCCAAATAAATGGCCACCTTTCTGAAGACATTGAACTACAGAGAGGGGTAAGACAAGGGTGCCAACTTTCACCATCTCTGTATGTTGTTTATGTAGAGTGTTTTCTTTCATATAAACACAGCCAAGCTGCTTTCAGAGGTATCCCTTTAACCACAAACAAAGTAGCTAAGGTTACCGCATATGCAGACGACCTTCTTTAATTAATGCCTTTAAGTTAGATTTTGAGATGCTGCCTGATAATCTCATAGACTATATTATATTTCACAGCAATACTGCAGCGCATCGCGGTGCTTTGATGGTACGAAGCACCTGAGCGATCCACCTCTATCTATCATCAACCCCATTGACAATAGTAGTCTTTTAATTTTAATACATGTGGTACGGGAAATCTCGAAAGGGTGGAACACCTGGCCGTTACCTGGCTAGGGTTTGGTTCTCAAGCTAACGGTATCTAGCTAAACAAACTCACCATGAATGAGCCGAGAGAGGATAACTCCTGGGTAGAGAATTCCTAGACAGCTATCTTCAGCCTAGAGAGGGTCGTACTGGTGGCAAAGCCAACCTAGCAGAGCTGTTTACTGAGGGTCGTACTGGTGGCAAAGCCAACCCAGCAGAGCTGTTTACTGAGGGTCGTACTGGTGGCAAAGCCAACCTAGCAGAGCTGTTTCCTGAGGGTCGTACTGGTGGCAAAGCCAACCTAGCAGAGCTGTTTACTGAGGGTCGTACTGGTGGCAAAGCCAACCTAGCAGAGCTGGTTACTGAGGGTCGTACTGGTGGCAAAGCCAACCTAGCAGAGCTGGTGTCTCAAGTAGCTTACAAGCGGAGCTTGTAGCGGGTGCATTTATATCTGATAGTATACGTTGCGAAGCGGGATGTACCCTGACCTTGCCCTCTGAGCAGATTGAGCGGGACGCACCCGGAACCTGGATTGTGTAGCCTTAGCTATATGAGGTGTATGGACTATATATTCAGACCGGACACTGAAACGCACTTGCTGGGAGTAATATTGGAAATGCGATAGACTGTCGGTGATAATACTGTAAGACGGTGCAGCCGTCTTAATATTGAGTTCCATGTCGATAATTGCTAAGATTAAATGTGTATAGAATATTTATTTATGATGTCTGTGAGAGTGCTTCTGCAATAAATATATATATGTTGAAGCCGTCTCCATGATATTGATAATATAATATGTTCCAGTTTAAATCAGGGTAGATAACCCTTTTCACATCAGAATTACTCTGTTAGACTTTGAATATTCTATATTTAGAATATTCAAAATTAGTAGGCATGATACATCGATTATATTAGCAGACAGCAAGAGTTGTCCCCTCAATAATGCGTGTTACTGGGCTCGCTATATTATCCATAGCCTCAAAACTACCTCAATACAACAGGTTAATTTCTTAACATTACTGAATATCAAAATTCCTTTTAATTTTGTGTGCAAAGACCTTACCAGTAACTCATTGACAAGTGCTTGGATAAGAAAATGGAAAAATTACAATAGGGCTGTTTTCTCTCAAATCTGGAGGAAATAGTGAGATTTACAAAAAGTGAGAAATGGGCCAAAATGGGTGTGGAAATCTGGAGTTTCCCACCTAAATAGGGAGACTTGGCAAGTATGTCTGTGGCCCAAGGCGGTTATTGCCATGAACTAAGCACTTGGGTGGTTCTGATTGTATCGTATTGTAATAAGATGAACATTATGACACTGTCACTTCATAAAGGAAAGAAACCCTTGTATAAGTACTCATCTTTTTTTATGTTATTAGGGATTTTATGACTCATTACAATGTTCACAGGCTGTGGCCCAAATTCAGAAAGATCAGTGCACTGGCAAGCTGCATGCAACTGACTGAAACTGTGAAAGCTTTCATCCCCCAGCCAATAGGAATATGACAGCTGTCAATTAAAGAGGGAGTTCACTTCAAATTCACTTTCTCCCATCCCTATCCAGGTTGATAGATCAACCAATTCCGATTCTTTACATGTGCTCCATTTTGGTGTCAAATACATCATAAAGATTTGTTTACATTGATAAGGAAGGATTTGATGTCATAGGTAGGACACTCATAAACAATGTCCTATCAATCAATAATGACCGATTTACATATAGCAATTTTTCTCAGTAAATAGTTATTATTTTTGAAAATCATTATAGCCACAAATTCCTCAACTATATTTGTCTCTGCTGATGGATTTTTGAAAGCTAATTTTTACTTTTCAAATGAAAATTAGATGAAAAAGTGTAGGAATACAATAATTATGAGTTCAGTTTTTAGTTAAAGACAGGGTCACAATGTCTGCCACCGCAGGTGCACTGCAAATATTGATAATCTAGTGAATTTTAAATCTATAGATCATTAATCTTCATGTTTTACGCTATTAAATATGACTCAATGTAGCCTGTCTTGACAAGACATACTATGCTCCATGTAATTACCCTGATGTCATAAGATATGAGGATGTAAGTTTGAGCATAGCAAATTGGTAAGAGTAAGTAAATAAATAATACTAATAATAAATAATTTATTTGTCCATATTTTCACTCCCTGCACAATTAAACCCCTTTAAATGGACTATCAAGTCTTTTCAATTAATGCCGGATCTGAATTACTGTCTCTCTTTAAGAGGATTCTGATACAAGAAATTTTAAGGATTGTCTTTACTTTGACAAAAGGAAGACAACTTGAAATCATCCCTCTAAAAAGTCGCTTTTTCGAGCAAAAGCTTGCATTTTTTTATCTTCATTGGCATAATTTTCATTCGATGAGAATGCGTCTACAAAATTAGCATCTGAAAAAAAAATGGAAAAATGTTTCAATCAAGATGACGAAAAAGATAATCAGAAAAATTAAGTTTGAATGATTAACAATTGATTTTTGAAGGTGAATTAAATGGAATATTGCTCAAATGTAAATGCTTCCGTATTATCTAAAACGTTATTTGAAGTTGGATCTAGTTTGAACATGTCTCTCAGATTAAAATTGCACAATAAATTAAAATGCTCTAACAAAAGTGGTGGACATTTCTTGTTATCAATTGATGTCCGCAAATTAGAACTTAAACAAATTTGGCATCGCAGCAAGCAATTCAAAAAAAGTGAGTGCAAGTATTTTTCATGTCCTTTCATGAAGTTTTTTTATTCAAATACACGTAATATAGAGATTCTATAAAAGTTAATTGTAATCTTTAATCAGACTAATCCTTTGCCTCAGTTTAGTCATGAGCCTTTCTTTTAGACTAAGGTCCGTCCTTAGATAATAACCGGTTGTCTAATTGTCAACTAGCAGACAACTCCTCTTTCA
This sequence comes from Membranipora membranacea, assembly GCA_914767715.1. NCBI lineage: Eukaryota > Metazoa > Bryozoa > Gymnolaemata > Cheilostomatida > Membraniporidae > Membranipora > Membranipora membranacea. Next base: position 7,603,844 of record OU612072.1, on the reverse strand, counting down.
CCTTTGTCCTATACATCCACATAAGATTTTTGTGTTTTTTTGATAACATCATATAACATAAAATATAGCATTTCTACGAAGTTTAATTAAAGCTGTCACAATTTTTCAAACTTGAACAGACAGTTAAGAGAGTCTAGCTCGTTTGATGGATATTGAAATTGCTTGTTGGAAAGATGTCATGATTTCATTATGAGCATACAATATTGAGTCAAATTTTATGTGTGACATGCGCATCGTGTATAACTTAACTTGTGATGCCTGTCGCACCGTAACGAGCGATGACTTTTTGAGTTATTAAATATGATGACCTGAATTACAACAATGCAGCAAAGAAATAGGCAGAGAAGTTTGAGTTGCGTTTGAATCAGCATTAGTCAAAAATATACATCCAAGAGCGCACAGGATAAATGAGCACTGCTTTCCAATTTACCAACAGAAGTAAAGAAAGCATATTATGTCAAATCATCTTAAGGATGGAGTTCAAAACTGTTCACAATCAGGGACTGGATATAAAAAGCTTTTTCTTGTTCTCTGCCTCATTGTACTTTGTACTATTCTGACTTCCAAAGACTACTATAAGGTTAGATCTTCAGAGAAGAATATTTGGCTTGGATCAGGCCATCATAGAAATATCACTAAAGATTCGGAGGATGTGACTGAGAGGAGTAGATATGGATGGATTCCAGATTGGTACAATCAGACGGATATTGAGCTGCTTCTAAGACAGAGAAGGCAGCAAGTCATGTAAGATTCCATGGTATATGATAAGCTATATGACAATAATTATGACTGATACATATTATTATATTATTGTAATAAGTTATATATTATATCATTCAATAGCCTGATGGGGTTTAAAAATGTACTGCAAAGTGACGTTTGAGGCCATGGATGACATTATTATCAATATACATCGGTCTATATGACCTATAATACTTAATTAAAATAATTCAATTACTGAAAAAGTTCATCAAGTAATCTGAAACCTGCGGCTGTCTCATCTTTTGTCAGCAAAGTTCTTTGAATTTATGTTTAAGATCGGTTTGTGAAAAGAGAAGAGATGAAATCCGGCGAGTTATGGAGGTTGCCTATGAGTGTGAGGAAAGCTACAATATTTGCATGGATGTAAGGCTTAACACTATCACACTAAAATAAGTAACATTAATAAGTAGTTATTGTGTTGTGATTAAGATGATTATGATAGCAATATGTTGGCAAAGAGTTTGATGGATGATGAGCGTTGGACGGGTGGAAGGTTGGGAGGTTGATCGGTTGAGAGAAATTGCAATAGTGGGTGGTTGGGCCGCTCCCTCAGTGAGGAATCCAATCTCAACAGACTGGTGACTGGGCAGGAGGTGGAAGATTCTGCGCTTTCCTGTATCAGGCAAACTTAATCATGCTTGATAAAGACCAAGAAGATCACTTTGTTTCTGATTTGATATTGAGGAGCCGTTAATTTCATTCAATTCTGCTGTTAATTACACTTGTGATCCAGGGATGGCACAATTCCCTCTGACTCTCCATAAAGGTACTGAACAACCTACTCGAGCTGATGTTGCCATATAACTGAATTGATGACTCATGAAGTGTGATTGCAATTTTTACCTGTTTTCTGTTTTCAGGGAAGAATCGGGATATCTATACCACATCACTTAGGTGTATGTTACACACATAAAGCCGCTAGCACTTTCTGGAGGGATTTGTTAAGGAAAATGGTTAACATAAGTTCAGAAGAACTCACTCACAATTACACATACATATGGACCACAGTGGAGTCATACTTTTCTCATCTGGTGAGTAAGATAAATATCAAATGCTTGATGCTCTCTAAATATTTTATGCTCTAGATCTCTTAGTGTCAAACCAATATGGCTCATGAGCCCCGTGGCTCATTTTAAATATTGGTGGCTCATTCCCTACTGACATAATATTGCATGCTAAACTTTGCAAAATGGAAATGTACATCATTCACCATCAACAGCAGTAGCACATTGATCAGATGAAGTATCTCTTTCCTATACTCTCTATCTATTTCCATCAGAACAGCTTTGATTTAGAATGCTTTGTACAAGTTTTAACTGGTGACTTGGACACAAGCATTTAACCTGTAATCAAAGGGTGCTCCAGTGTCCCTCCACACCCTCCCCGTAGGCCTGTTCGGGGTCTCAGGTGTTCAATCACCGCCAGAATCCCAGATGAATAATATTCATTGTAAGGTTGTGTACTTCTTCTCTGGTGGCTTTGCACAGATAATAATTGAGATGATGTCATTGTTTACATCAATATTTTTTATTGCCTCTACTTTTTTTTCAGGGAAATCTTCAGCCCAACCCGGGACACCCCTGGAGGACAATAATTATAATCAGGAATCCATGGCATCGACTTGTCAGCGTATATATACAAAAGCAGCTCATCGGTAAATAAGTTGGCAAATAAATCCATGAATTACTAGAGAATATAGTTTTAAGGTAAAAGGTGGCTCAGCCGGTTAGAGTGCCGGGCCGTTGGCAGACGAATGTGTTGAATGCCCTGAGATCAAGTCCATATGCAGTCCAAGAACAGTGGGTTAGGTTGTTCACTCAGGCAAGCCCGACCTGTCTACTGTCCGTGAACAAACTGACAAAGAAAATACAGCCTCAACCAGGCAACTGGCACTTGCAGCCCTTTCATCAGATTGTGAAGAATGACCCTTTGATTTAAGCAAGCCCTTTTGCAACTGACCCTTCTACTTGTTTTGACAAGCAAATTGTGACACATACAAGTGATGATGTAATTAATTACTACTTCCTCTTTATTTTCATCCTTTTGTGACTGAACCTCCGACATTGAAATTCTTTATCCTTATACTTGATATTTTCCAGCCGGTTATGAGAGGAGGAAATTTCAATTCATCTGCCGTGACCAAGTGAAACCTAAAAATCAACAAATGCTCACATTTGAAGAGTTTTTCAAATGTGCAGTTTTACAAATGGAGGAAGGCAATTATAATAGACATTGGGAACCAATATTCCGTCGATGTGCTATTTGCGACAATCCTTATACCGACTTCAGTAAGTTCACATAAACAAAGAGCAGTCAGAATTGACAGTGAGAGATGTGCATGTCGACGCACTATTTCATAATTGAGTACCTACAAACGCGACATAATAGCACTACACGCAAGGCAACATGACATATGCTATTAAACTCAATATTAGCTCAGTTGATAATTACTAAACAGTTTCTTTATCAAATTTCATTTACTTTTACAGTTTCGATGGAAAATATGAAAACCGAGTCAAAGTATGTTCTGCATAAAGCTGGCTTAAAAAACCCAGAGAGTGTGATGAGCCAAGTGAGAAGAGAAACAATTCGGACTGTGGAAGAAAAGAAGTTATCTCAAAATTATATGACCTACTATGAAACAATACAAGATCAATCACTGATAGAGCGCTTTGCAATATTTTATCAAGTTGACTTCGACATGTTTGGATACCCTACCTCTCCCTTCACAGCGATCACTAACAACTAAACAACATACCATATTCAAAATACCATAATTACCCATTTCCCGTTTACGGTATACCATATATACCATATACCAAGCACAAAATACCATTTACCATATAACATATACCTTGCCTATAAACCATATACTTTGTATTATGCAATATAACATTTACAAAAGACCAAAAAACTGTAACTACATACTGTATACTGTATATCATATACCATTTGTAATAAACCATACACTTTAAATCATGTTATTTATTCCATTTAATATTTACCATACACAATATGCCATATATGACGGATCTCGAAAATTATCTTACCCTAGTAGGTAAAATGGTTGCGTTTTATACATTTATTGCAGAAACTATACGTCAATATAAACATGGGGATTTGATGTTGACCTTCTCGCATTTCACAGAAGTTAGATGTATTCAAGGAGTTAGTCTCGCAAACAAAAACAGAGAAAAATTACAACACATTACAGAAATGAGATAATAATAGCACATGATTCAAGACATTGACTGTTGTATTGTTTCATCAAGTAGTAACAGCTGTAATTCTGCTGCTGAGGAAATAAAGAAACTGGAAAACAGTGTCAACATCAGATGATCAAATGTTTGCGCTGACTTAACTGGACATTGCTGTAGATTCTGTATGATGATCAAAGCAACTACAGCTGCCAAGAAGCTAATAAGCTAAACCTCAACTAATCGTCAGCGTCAGTCCCACCTTGCTGAAATAGTTTCTCACAACACCGGAGGGGTCAGACCCTGCCAACTGGATAATCTTAAGTATTGTAAAACTGTAGAAAGTTTCAGCCCTGACATAATGCACTCATTGCATCAGCCCGAATTCGACATTCACAACAAACAACATTATCATAGTTGTCTCACCATACACACACACATTGGGAACATTAGGGATTTTGAAAACCTATTCCATCCATGGGACCCCGATAATGGAATGCCACAAAATCTCCTGTTTATAGTGCTTTGATCACAGGCAAATAGAAAATTATCTCTAAATCTGAAATACAATAACTGGTGTAAGTCAATTATTGTCGATTTAAAATGATCCAAAGAAAAACTGAATCAAAATAACTTGTTTGAATAATTTACATTCCATTTTGGTGAAAATATTTATTTTGTGTTTCGAGTATATGAAATATCAATATCTGTGTGAACAAAAGTTTAATACGGGATGATAAAATATCAGGTTCAATAAAAATCAGATCTATTTTAAAACGCATTTGTAATTTTTTCTCCTTCACCAAACAACGAGGATTGACAAGAAACGAGAAGAAAATAAAAAACTATCACGCAAATCAAATTCAACCCAGGAAAAACACATAATTTTATACATAAATCGATGTGTAATTGAATCACTATTATTTGAGGTGTCTCATAGAATTCAAAATGAAAACTTTTCAAGTTTTATAAGGATTTCAAAATATATATTAAAATTTGCTGTGACTATTTAAAATTGGCAAGTGATACACGCAAACAAAAGACAATAGTTGACTCGTTGATTGTGGAGGGGACAAGACATAATATATACCAACAAGTAAGGACTAAAGAAATGAAGATAAAATAATTCAGAAAAGTATAATAATAAATAATATTCAAAAAAACTTATATAGATTTTTTTTCTATTTGGCACTATTCGATCATAATTCTTATGGTTTTTTCCATTAAAATATTAATTGTATTAGTAATACATTATTCAACATTCAAATCACAGCAGTATAAGGAGCCAAACATCACAATAAACCACTTCTCTGTTTCTTAAAGGTAAAAACTGAAAACCTATGCATGCAATGTGATTGATTTTGCAGGCTTAGGTCGTCTTGAAAATATAATGCAGATCTGGGAAATGATACGGATATGATTTAGTTTTAAATTAATAAACAGTTTTTTTGTTCTTGCCATTTCTTGTGTTCGTTCAGATATACAAGTCGTCACTATAAGCCCATGTGCCTTATAGTCACACCCATAAGTCACGGTGCTTATACATGACACTTGACTGTTGCTGGTACTTCAGAGACGGTATTGCGGACTCCACTTTGTGTCATGGACGGCACAATCATAGCGAGAACAGTACATTATTATATAACCATTTTAATCTATTGGTTTGTAGAGAAGAGTTGTGACGTATTTCTTTCTATATCTGCTGGTATCACTCAATACCATCACTCCATCCTGACAAACAAGTAAAAGTAGTGTATGTATGTGTGTATGTATTGTATTGTCTCAGGAAGAGAAATAAAAATGTTTATGTGGGTGCTCTCTAAAAATGTTCTCTAAAAGTAAGCTCAGTTTGATTGTAATGTAAAAATATATGGATATTGATATAAAACAATTATATGGAATCAAATTGTATATAAAAATTACTCTTCAAATTCTATTTACGAAAAACTGTGTTTAAATATCTGACGGAGTGGGCCCTAAAACAGTTAGAGCGTAGCTGAGTTCGTTGTTTTATTGCCTGAAACCGGCCTGATGGAAGCGTTGTTAATGTTAGCACTGGATCAGAATTATATTTATATATTTTATTGGATAAACTTTACTAGAGAAATCTTTGGAATTTGAGCTCCAAATCCCAATGTTGGTGTGCAGGGAGGGGGAGAGAAAATCTATCCCTGGATTTACACTGTTTTTGAGGTTTACTGAGGTGCCAGAGTCACCAGAGGCACATCTTCCAATCTGTGGTGTAAGTAGTCATAGAAGGTTTACAGTAAGTACATACTTACCTTGATTGACAGTGCGTATAGATGGTTCAGCATGACATGATTAGGTTCAGGTAACATTCCTGGCTCAAGCTAAAATAAATGATATGAGTGTATCACAATTACAATTTATCTGAAGTAGATACACTTATAGTGATGTTATATGTTATATGTGATGAGCTCCTTCACAAACCTAGGAGTAAATGTTGTAAACGCTAAGCAGTAAGTACCATATAGGAGTTATGTATCAGCAGGATGAATAATATGCGTTTTAGCAAAGACTCGAATCAATGTAATTTTTGGATAGCTTAAATCTACACAACTTACATTACATTTACCTCCAAACTAGGTAAACTGAATCGAGTTTTTATTTACTTGTATTATCCATTGAACCATGAGGCCAATTATGAGATTTGGCATATATTATTCCATATAACAAAAAAATAAATAAAAAATGTTAAATAAGATAAGGAAGTGATATTATCTCACGACATGTATTTTAGTTCAAGTTAGTTATATATGATCATGCCTATGACAATACAAGACAGTACATACATGCTCCGCAACGTCTTTATTCAGTATAACTTGTAGAAGCTGAGGGGGTAATATCGGAGGACCTGTGTGCTTATCTGTTGGTTTGCGGACTGGTATGTCACGCCCGTATTCTTCTGCTTGCGAGTCCTCTGCAAATAAAACAGATAATGTAGCTAAATTTTGCTACACAATACTGATGGTGTGATTATAGGGGCTCCCAATGTATCTGACTGAAGATTGAAGATGAATGTTTCAAAGTTGAAGAAAAGATTTTGTCAGCTTAAATGAAAAATCAATAAAAGATTTTCTCCATTTCAAGTAGACTGGGATTCAGTCCAACAATTTGGAAGTTATCTACTCATGTTCGGTGTGCAGACAACTCCACACAAAAATAAACCAAAACCCATTAGCCAATCAAACAAAACCAGCTTTGTGATTACAGCTGATTTGGGATCACAAGGTCCTTGGTTCGAGCTCCACTGAGTTCACTGTTTGTCTTAAAAATGATCACCTTCATTTACAATAACATTTACTGGCTGGCTCAGTTCTTACAGGTATTTCGGTACAGCAGTTTTATAGTAGAGTTCAGTTGTTTTGAATAAATTATCCTGAAGATGAGAGTTTTAAAATTAAAGATTGCTCTTTTTTTCTCTGAAGTAATTGCAGCCATCTTTGTGTGCAGGGAGCCCCATTATGGAATCTAAGGACCATAGAGGAGTAAAGTATTCGTACGTCGTTGCTATAGCTATTCAGCAGAGACGCAAAATAGTGGAAAGCTGTACACCCTCGGATGCTATGGGCCGGAATTATCAATCTTTGAAAGCTTCCCCATGGAACTTACAACTACTGCCGCACAATCGCCTGATAGTGAATATCAAAATTGGGAACCTTCACATAAACACTAAGCATTTTCAAAATTCTAGCTAGTATTAATTCACTCCTTAAAGATTCATAGACAAGGACTGTGTTTAGAGCATAATAGATGTCAGATTCGGCATCTCTATGATCCATTACATCTGTCCATCATTTTGCAAGGCTATCGGTATCATATTCTAGAAATTATACAAAATAGTGTGGATAAAGAATTTGGAGTTAGATGGAGATAACTACGAAAATTTGATGACCTTGATAGAGTTTAATGATGATGTGTGATGATCATTATGTGAGCTAATTATATTAATTTCTTGAAACAGATGCTACCTGACACACTGATAAGATCACAAAGAACTGAATTTTTGTGAAACTCATTGTTTCATAAGCACGGTGTGTGACTCAGATATTCTCTTTTTTTAATTTTTGATTTTTCTTGATGATACTTTTAATAGCGATTATTTTTCCTTTTGTAAAGCACGTTCTTATAAGATTTTCATGTGGTGATTTTGAACGGTTAAAATTAAGTTAATATCATCATCATCATATCATCATCATCATAGCTGGGTGGATACACAGGGTTTAGAAGTTATAAGTCTAGATAAGTAGCTTGATCAGACACTAGAATACTAAAATACTCAATGCTTTTTAACGCAATGTGTCACGTGACCTGTAGGGAACTCCTTCTATCTCTAGGTCACAGCTTAGGGGACATCCAATAACTTTTTGTTTATACAACCATCAGATATTGTTGCCCATTTCTCAACACTGGATTGCAGCAGAGTGATAGAAATTGGATGGATAATGAAGCATAGAGATTCAAAATATAGTATCCATTATGCTCTAAACACATTCCTTGTCTATGAATCTTTAACTTGCTGAACAAAAATCTAGCTTATATTGAGTCCTCTAGAATAATATGATATACCTGTTGCGTCACTTGGAGGTCTTCCTGATATGAGCTGTGATTTCTTAGTTGTGCTTGTAGCCGCGTTGTCTGTCTCCAGCGCCTCAAGGATCTCAAAGTCTGCCGGGGCCACCTTCATCACATTGTTCAGTGTTCCGGTATTGTTCTTTACTGCCGGCTATCAAACATCAGATCAAAAATTACTTGTCATCCCATACTGGAAATGTTTTAAGAGTACTTATTGCTGAGCGTGTCACTGTAGCTTGGTAATAGATCAATGATGTTCTTGGCTTGACCAATCATATACAGATCTCACTTGGGACATACAGCAGGACATTGTTTATTCTATCTTTTCATATAAGAAACACCATTACTACTGCTAAATTCACAAACTAGCCATTCAGGACCTCAACCAACATATCTAATCATTATAATGTTTGGGCTTGCAGATTATAGTAGGCATGTTAAGATCAGAGAAAAACTTGTATCAGAGATTATGCGATGCGTAGTTAACAGGGTTTAAACTTTTTGCTAAATATGAGGCCATGTCGATAGGCTAAGTGTCGAGTCAACAATCATTGCTCAGTACCTTTGCTGGTAGACACAATTGATAAAAATTCTTATTGACCAGGAGTATAATTCTTCTCAGTGACAGCATGTCAAGGTCATATACACAGTAACCTCACCTCATCAGGATTGTGTCTCCACTGTCCATCTATATAAAACTTATACTCATGTTCTCCTTCAGGTAACTCTACTATCGTGTAAAAGTTCTTCTCACTGCAATCATGGACAATTAATTAGATTTATTTGGGGTCGGGCTTGATTGGTCAGAACAAACCTTAAATACGCGTCTATGTGAATAAACTTTTTAAACTAATACCTTCTTTTGAAGTCGTTGTCAGATTTTGGAACTAATAGCAATTTTTCTCAGATCTATATGAGTTGTCTCTTCACATAACAAGAGAAGACAACTACTTAGTTTAATAAAGCAGTTGCTTCTTTATCAAGTATCACTGCATCAGATCAGGGAGAATTCTCCCTGATCAGATGTGGTTATGTTATCATGTTTGTGATTTTAGTTAACCTGTGTCGGGATAGCTGGTAGTAGCGTTTCATTATCAACCACTTTCCCAACAAAGTGATAGATAATGAAATGTCACTACCAGCTATCCCGACACAGTTTAAGCGCATAAACTAACTGTGGATTAACCTGGTAAATATCAGTAATTTAATCAAAAACCTGGAAACAGAACCATGATGTGTAAGTTTGGTACAAATTTCTCAGATACACATTTTTCAATAGTAATTTAGATCCTTTCTGCAGTTATAGAAATGCGCAGAAATATTAAAACCTTGAGAGAAGTTTGCTTTGTTCTAAGCTATCGTAATTTCACAAGCAAACAAGAAAACAATGTTGATACCAAGCCTGAGTCTCCAAACTGTTTGATAAAGGGCAATAGTGGAGCTCATTCCTCAACCCCGTATCAAAACAGCATTGGTACTCAATCTATACCAGATCTCACCTTCTTACAAGTGGTATTTTTTTCTCCCAGTTATTAAAACTTCCAGCTACAAACACTTCTCTGCCCTCCTTAGTCCACTTTATTACTGCTGGTATGGTATCCTTCTTTACCTGAAATTAACACAAGTTAAAATATTACATTGAACCTCTCTACCATATACCAGAATATTGGGCAAAAAAATTGGTTAAAGCGCAACCCTGCTCTGCGAGAATATATTGTTACCCTAAAAGAGAAATATATATGGAGGAGGTAGTGTCGGCCGTTTAGCACAGGTTTGATATAGCGACATTTATTGCTAGCTCACATTTACTGAACCTCATCACTTTATAGAAACTTCCACTTTGGCTAGTTAGAGTTTGCACAAGCTAACACTTAGTCCGCTCCAAACTAACTTAACTAAACTACTCCCACAGACTGGCGTTGAAAATGTGTCTAAATGTTTTTTTTTGCCTCAAGTAACCATCAAATTAAATAAAATAAATTTAATCAAAATGTGTAAAGAGTGCAAAAGTTACATGTTAAACAAAACAATGTGCAAAATATGAAAAAAATACTGACATGGCTATGGGAATTTAGTAACAGATAAACCCAAGTTTTACTGACAGATTCAACCCTATAATGATCCCCATAGTTTATAAGTTTAGACAATTATAATTATTAGGATTTTAATTTCACAATGCCAGTGTTGGATTGTAGAGGACATCTAATATGCAAAACTCTAACTGTGTGAGTATAAAATATACAGGTAACATATATACTTGAGGTAGAGCAGAGCTACATGTCAGACAGACATACAAACGTCTTCAGCCGGATTTTAACATGCAAAATGGCAACAGGCAACATGTATACATGCATCTAACTATATCCTCCTAACATCTAATCCCACACTCCATATCTCAAAGTCCAAAGACTCTATTGTTTTGTAAAATCAAATTAAAGACTTAAAACCGGGAAACCTCTCAAATTACTCTTCATCACAAATTTAGGGCTGTCATAAGGTTTTGAAGCGAAAATGATTCCTACTAGGGTACTAGTGAATGTTTAACATTAAAAACAATGGGACCCTTATCTTGGACTCACAGGACGACCAGGTCAATCTGATCTAGCATTGGCCTGACAATACTGTGAAGCCATATACAAAACATGTCTATGTGAGAAGCTAAGAAAATTGCATCGTGGGATACGCTTTCTTACATTATCACATTCTTGTGCCTGGCCTTCTTACTTGACCTTGACTTTGACTTTGGGTAGCTAGCAATCAGCACACTGGCCACATGAGACACTACCTCATGTGTTCTCTATATTCAATAAGCAGGAAACCCAAATATCCTCAGAAGAAATTTCACAATAGAACCACAAGTCTAAATTTACAATAAGAAGTCGGTACATGTTAGGTAATCCTGCTAATTGGACTATAACTGTCATAACTACTATAACTACACCTTTACCTATAGCTGCCTATAGTACTATGAATATAACATATCTAAAACTATCGTAACTATCAGAGATGTAGTGTTGTCTAAACGTTAGCATTGTCTCATAGAGATAGAATACAATATAAATAACAGACCGGTAGTGCAGGTAGTGCGGTAGGGTTGTTAAGGTTAGGCTGCACATCCAGTGATATAGACCCAGCTCTATAACGCCTTGTGTAAGTCTCCGCGAGGCCTCCACCCAGCCCCTGATCATTGTGTAAACTCTACATACAAACGCAATCGTGAGCTTTTAGTCCTCTGACTCCTCAACAACATTTTGTTGATGATTAGAAATAGTTTAGCAGACTGTGTCACTAAACCAGTAGGTAAAGTTTGATCCATTTTGCCTGCATTTTGGGTTGCCCTCCCATTTCTGAAGAGCTGAAGGCAGGTAGGTCTGGCGCCTATCAGAAGAGGGCAATTCTGGATGCAGGAAAAATGGATCAATCTTGATCTACTTAATCAGTGATGTTTCCTTCTATATAGTACAGTGCCTTGATGAAAAAATTGAATTTAAATCATAAACATCATGGCTTGCCGCCCTTGATTTAAATGTTCATGGTCCTGGGCTTCTCTTAGGAGTTCTCGACTAATTCTTATGTTTGCAATGACACTGATGGGATAATTTGGAATACCCAAAGAAAGAAGAAAATTTTTTATTGGGAGCAAGAATTATAGAGACCCAGTTATTGAACCTCAACAGAAGGATACACCACTGTCTTTAACATGTTCCAACAGCAAAGTATGGGAGAGAAGAATATTTCATATCAGGGCACACTATATTAAAAACTCCATTATGAGATTATAATAAAATCACCTGAAAAAGAATGTTTGGCCATATTTTCAAATGCATACAATAAGCAAAGAAACAGTAGATGCTGTGTATGAAGTGTAGCATGTGATTGGCTGTTCCATATGGCCAGATATGGCATCTCAGAGGCAATAAGGTATATTAAAGGGGAACAAAATATCATAAAACTTGTTAGGAGTTGTCATCCTTTGGGTCAAAAGAGAGAATTCAACTAATGGCTGGCGTTTTTGTAAATAGTATATGATTGTCTTTACGGGAAGCATGAGACAAGAGGTCAAATGTTTGTTTGCATCCCACTGCCTCCTTAGTAGCTAATATGTGTAAAATTTAGACAGCACCACAGGTGAAGGCATACCACCAGGAACATTGGTCATAACTCTTACAGAGCAGTCGGTAGGAATTGCCTGAAGCCTACTAACAGCTACTTTTGAACTGAAAGATTCGCTTCTCGGCCTATTGGCTAAGATCAAAGTGTCACTGCCAATGGCTGATTAGTGCCAGTTCAGTTTCGGCAGCTTGCTGCACACTCATGATTAGGAGGTCTTCTATGGCCTCACCTCTAGGATGCATTCTTGTTTTCTAGGATGTATCATATTCTCAGTATGAGGATTAGGGCACCTTGCGTCCCTCTTTAGGGGCAGCCCAATTTCTGTTTCTTAGCAAACAGCAACAGCAAACTTATCAATTAATGAAACAGAAAACTTTAAATATCATTTCATAATTTCAAATAATAATGATATTTGTGCCACACATTTAAAATGAGGACATAATTAACGCAACTCTGGTTGACCCGTCCTGGTCACATCAACTTTTGCGGGAAAGTACTTGGACACCCCCTCCCTTCCTATCTTAAAACGGGAGCCAGTAATGGGGGAACAAGAAACAATAAAGACACAAATAACTTTGCCTGTTGGATTAGTGAGCGATAAATGAATAAAAATAATTGGGATACGGTTGCTTCTTCTGATTTGAGTTGATGTCAAAATACCGTAAAATACAGCTTTTTATCTTCGATTGATAAACTCCACCATCAATCAACAAATTTTGAAATTACTCAGGTGAGAAGGCATTGAGTGTTTAGCATAACTGTAGATTTGTTATGATTTATATACATAACAAATTGGCATTACTAAATATTTTGGACAATTATGTCAAATTTGGCAAAAGGTCACATTTTGGGAGAAATATGGGGAACGATAATAAGAAAAAATGAAAGAAATTGGATATGTGTTGACAGGTTTGATTCGATTTTTTCATGCAAATGAAACAGATTTCAATCAAGATAACGAAAAAAGGCTAACTGAATAATCAAAACAGAATTTGAGCACCATATCCAACACTGATGAGTATCAATTGTGAATTGCAGTATAATTTATAAACATGTAGACGATGACCTGGTTTGATTTTTTACAACAGAGAATCTACTAGGGCCTGCAAGTTGCAATTCAGAATCATACAATGATAGCAGTGAAAAATAGTCTAAGTTCCCAAGCTGCTTTGGTGCAGGTGGTTTGTAGGGGAGCTATGATCAACCTTTCATACTGTAAGGTCTGTCGGGTCTTTCGTTTTTGTCAATTTATTTTTTGGGGTTGGATATTATTGGTATGATGATATGAGAACACCTAGGTCGTCATGTTGGCCTGATGCTAGACAAACTGGTTCTTTTTGATAGAGATTGACGGAGGGAAAACTGCCTAAGAGTAGACCCACAAGTGGGCTATACTATGTAGAACCAGACTAAGTTCGGATGAACTCAGTCACTGAAGATTTTTTGTACCATACGCTTCCATGTACTTTATAATTCAAATTTGAAGTTTCAGTTCTGTGTTGATCGATTGTTTAAAATATGCAAAGCCAGCCTCCTCCCCCCCCCCCCTGCCTACACAGATATTTTTTGGCAGTTACTATTCAGAGTTTGCAAACGAACCTGTTTTATGAGTTCTTCTTGCTATAAAAGGGAGAAGAAATAAACAAGTCATAATAAGGTGTTGCAGAGAATGCAGTAATGGAAATAAATAATCTAGCAACAAGTGTGCAAGACAATTTCCAAATGAAGAACCTTAAAATTTCCAGGTCAAAATAAAAACCTTTGCTGGTGTGAACATTTTGTTCAGCAATGATTGCTTAAAATAAAGGTCTATGTCTAACACATTGACATTAAGGATGATGCTATGTAGTATGTTATTTGGACTTTGACACCAAAACTGCCAATAAACTAGAATCTGATATAAGAAATTACAATTTGATTATAAATTTGTTGCATAAAACCTGAACTTGGGATGACCAATGACCACAAAACCAGCAATATCTACCCTTTCCTCAGACAGGGTAACAACAGCTTCCTTTTGCCAGGCCGCCACTGCTTTGTAGTGTATTGGCGTGAAACCCACTCTTATACCAGTGAGGTGCATTCACAAGCATAGCCGCCTTATTCCCATGGCAAACTGAAAGTCTTTATATTGAGCAATTACTGATAATAGCACCCACTGGTGTAGAATTTTCTTGTCAGATAAGGCTGTAAAAGTTCTATTCATATAGTTATCAGAATATAATAGTCTACCCACAATCCGCCAAGCTCTCAGACAAGCATGATTCCCTTTTTTGAAGATGATTCTGGAGAGGAAATATTATCTAACAAATTTCGAGATTGCAATTGTTATTTATGTTTCCCAGCCTAAGTTAAAGATTTAGTATCATTATTTTTATTTGAAAGGAAGAAACGTCTTGAATCAAAAGAAAAGGTTCCTACTTTTTCTTATTCAGTTACGATAGGCTCACTGTACAAGGTACAAAATGTTGATAATGTTGAACAAGGAACTGAGCTGAACTAAAATATGCCAAGTCATCATCCTATAGTTTAGTTTCTGTGTACGTGATGGACCAGGTTGTTTTATTGCAGCATTTTAGCAGACAAGTTGGCCCATTACAGTGGCCCAGTAGAGAAATTTGTTGCGACATTGATTGCAAAAATAATCATGCTGCAACAAGGCAGATGCCCTTGATTTGCCATGGGATACTCCCTCAAGATAAATTGGGCCTTAGAAAGTAGGGAGACAATCAATAGCCCGTAGTTGCCTTGTATCCTATACCCTGATCCCATTTGTTTCGTTTGGTTACACAGTTTTCGTACAATGGTCGCCTTTCCCTCTCAAATAATATGTTTTGCAAGTTCATGAAACCTTTTGGCAGCATGCAGGCAAACGAACGAACATAAACATAGAAGCTTTCATCAACAGCATATAGAAGCCATCCAAAGTAAACAAAAGATGAAAAACAGACAGGTTCTGTGAAGGAAGGTAAAATTGTGCTGGTTTATAATTCAGCTTCCGAATTATAATATAGTATGTTGAGAACCTTTCTTTCTTTGACATTAGGAAGCCTCTTTTTAGAGTATTTCTTGGTGAGGTTACACATCATTGGCATAACTCAGCTAGATGTAAATCAATCTCTATTTGCAATGGTATTTCAATTAATCAATCAAACATGTACTGGCTAAACTATTTTGTTGAATTCTTTTGTCTGTTATTAAGTATTTAATAGAAGCATCCTGGAAGATTATAATGATATATGTCTGGGCCATAGTTTTACCAGACACTATGGATGTCTAGTCGTCTAGCTATATGATATGTGCCTTACCTCAAGTAGATTTTTGCCAAATTTAGCCTGAGAACTAGGTGGTGTTGTCTCGTTGTATCGGTTGGTACCCATGGGTGACTCAAACTCCAATGGTCCTGCAGGGTCAGATGTAGATGGTCTACGGTGTTTTGCCCTCTCTCCCGGCATCAGTGCACCACTCGGTCCCCCTAAAATATGTCAAACTAAGTGAAGGACAGCGTTTGACACTATAGTATAGTTTAAAACAATTCATGTTAATGTAATTAAAATTGCTGAGTGTGCCTCACTGAGCCAGCATGATGTCGATTAATTTCAATATTATAGTAATTAATGTGTGTTTTCTGCATTTTGTACGCTGAGCTAGAAAGAGACATTGGTCACCCTAACGTAAAACATTTGTAGGCTGTTCTTCAGTTGACCTATGTAAGGCATGGCTCCAGAATTTTATGTGATGACAATGTCAATTTATCTGTCTTATGAAAATGTGCAGGCAATTAAATTGACAATCATTTTCAGTCTTCTTTAATTTCTTATTGCGTTATGGAAAATAGGGTATCAATTCCGAAATCTTGAGATTGGGGGCAAGAGGATCAGATCACAATATAAATGAACAATTGAAACATGATACATAACACAGACATACACTCTGGTACATCATTTCAATGTTATACTAACCTTGGTTGGTATTCCCCATGATATGTTTACAGGCTAGATTGTTATACTTGAACCTGTCTCGGGATCAATAGCCTTTTTATTTACAGCTGTGTACGAATGAGGGAATATCTCATCATCTACAAAAGGAAGAGTTATTGATACAATAATATCAACTCAGTCTACTCATACTGAACTTGCATGAGCATAGTATGATGTCAAATATGGGTGGGTGAATAATAGAACCATGCAATAAATTATACAGGTCTTTAGGGTAGCATACACAGTAGAGGCCGACCATTTAAGCGAGGCCGACCATTTAAGCGAGTTCCCAATGAACATGGCAAGGTAAGGTCCATGATAATATTATAGCTCAACCCATAATAAAACAGTAGCATCAGTCATTCTTGTCGGTTTGTTACAACTTCTCTTAGATCACTAAACACTCCAGCCCCCAATATCAGCCAGAGCCAAGAATAAATAGTGCTTACACATGGCCAGACATTGGCCCTCAAAAATAGAGAAAAAATCTTTGCCACTGTTTTGGCTTTGAAAAAGCTTATCCCAGTGGTAATGTGATAAAGCTAACGGGATAACTAGGGTTATTGAACTCCTCAACAGCTGGGACAGCATAATCGATGATGACGACAATAAATAGGAGTCTTAAAAATTTTTCTTTTAAATGAGGTGCCTACATTGTATCTTAAAATTACAGAGAACAGTGTATATGCCAACAAAATAAGATTGAAGGCCATGGTACATTACATGAAAGTTACTTTCCACTACAAACAACCTAGCTTGGAGCGGCTTTCAAAAATGAAAGGCCTGCTATATTATAGAACTAATAGTTGACTCGATGAGCTTGTAACCTTTTCGAAAGGAAAAAGGGCCAACTCCAAAACCACGGTGAGTCAGTTAGGTTGGAAAATTCCCCTTCAATAACGGCTTCCAGCTTTGCATTCGCTATGATTCAGTTCTCAATTTAAGATTGGCGGAACCGTGTTTAGAAAATATCGACAGAGCTACAACATCTATGGAACAGAAGGTTAAAGTAGCAATAACTAAAAAACGATAGTGGGAGTGGTGGTTGGGATTAACACATGCAACAAAATACATATTAAAACTTTTCCACATGGATCAGGGATAGCTCAGTGCTAGAGGCGTGTGACTTGGGATCAAATACTATAGTCCTGGGTTCGAGCCCCACTGGGAGCACTGTTTGTCTAGTACTACAGCCTGATATGGCTGTCGCGGGCCATTCACCCTAGCCGACCTGGTACAGTTAAAGATGTGGACTGGCACAATATGCTCATGAGCTTCAGAAATTGAAGCGGGCATTACTCAGTACGAAATAAAAACGAAACATGTCATGTCATAGAACGGCTTAACATTCGAGTATTATCTTGAAATTGTTATGTGTTGCAAGCAATTGTTGCATGTAATGTATTCTACTAAAGTATATCTATACTGCAAAAAAGGATCATGATTAACATATCGTTTTAAAAGAATCATGAAACAACATACATGTAAGTATAATAATAGTATTTTAAGTAGAACTAAGTAAGTAGCCTAACTAAGTAAATTGAGTCCTGACTCCCAGACTGACTAGGCTAGCTAGAGAAAATCCAGTACTCCTAGGTGATCCAGAGGAGAAATTCACCTCACAGTACTACTGCAATGTCTGGCACAGAGCTTACTTAGTTTACCTGTTTTCTGAATTAGAAGAAGGTTTGTGGAGTGTGCATCAACTGTAGCAGTATGTGATGGTAAAGAGTTGTTTTTGTGATTACATGACTTTTCCAAATGTACTCTTCTGCAGGTTGTTTACACCGGAAATGTTATCTCAACAACCAATCACAGATAGTAAATATTAAATGTCCAATGAAAATATTTTTAAGATCTTCAAAACCGGATTTATTTGAGTTGCTGTAACATTAGTTGCCCAATCACAGAACTGATTCTGAAGAAGAAAAAGTCACACCTCACCAAGCTGCATTGACCAGGTTGGAATTTTGGCTGGTATTCTTTTTCACTTTCACTGCAAAAGTTTGTGAGAGGAGATGTCTGACGAGCAGTCAAAGGCACAGAATGCTGCTCCAGGTGGAGACACCATATTTGGAAAGATAATAAGGGGTGAAATACCTTGTAAGAAAATTTATGAGGATGAACAGGTTAGCTTTTAAATTAAAAGTTATTATTATATATAAAATACATTATTTGTCATGTGTAATATTGAATTGATGTATTGTTTTATTATTGTTGTATTTTATTGTCAGGACATGCTAGAAGTAGTAAGTAGGCCTACCTATACATGCATTCAATCATTCTTAGCTTTTGCATTCAGTGCACCCTCCCTGATTACAGGTTGTCAAATCATGTTTCTGCTACTATCTATGATAATTGAATCATTTTATACATAAATATATATGATATTAGTCATAGTAACCATGACTACTATCATATATATTTATGATTGATTCATTGTGTTACTTACTTACTTCCCAAATGATCATAGGAGCCAGTTAAAGGTATTTAGGATATTTAACCAGTTTTATGACCAGTGGATGGGGGTAACTTGAGTGGAGAGATGTAGTCAGAATAAGTGCCACCGGGTACCTCACATATGGGTTTATCACAATATATAAGCTCACATGTAGCCTAAGCATGGTTATCCGAGTGTGCGTCACAGTTTACTGCATAGTTCAGGAAAAAAATAATTCATACATCTCACACAGCAGCAGGCCGAACACGCAGACGGGACCTTTTTTTTTTTTTTTTTTTTTTTAAATGAACTTTTTTTTATTTTCCTATTCAATGCCCCTTTCGGGGCCAATGAGAATATGGTTACATTAGATATGATACATGATACATCTCATCTGATTAGCGCACCCTTGTACAATGTAAGGGTGGGCAAGCTAGGCCATTGATCGGAGAGCTCACCTCCTTCGGCAGAATGGGTAGCGACCGGGATTCGAACCTGCAACTCTCAGATTGAGAAGCTCGAATCCTAACCACTACGCCACCCTGCCTGCCTATAGGGGAAGGGTACGTTGAGCCAGTTTTTACATATATTGGATTGTAACATGCAGTTAAATTGTGCCAGATTGACAAGAATTGGTACTGAAATTGGTCTTCATGTCTTCTATCAACATGAGTGAGGTCAGAAACCTATTGCAGCAGGAAAAGGAAATATTGCTGTTTCAAAAAAGATTGGGAAGCGGCTCAACGTTGGGGCACGTTGAGCCGGGTCCGCCTTTTGTATGGGGCACGTTGAGCCACTCGGTTATGGTCATCTCTTTGCTGGTCATAACTTTTTAATTCATTGCAACCACAAGAAATAAAAAAAAAACAACCTAATTCATTGAAAGAGCACACTTTTTTTCACTCAATTGAACTATAAAATAGAATTCGCAGCACAAAATAAATCTCTGAAACATTTGCGGTATAGAAAATCTTGCACAAGGCAAACTTGATGATAAGTGATGGAAAAGTGAACTCAAGATTAATTGCTAATTTCATTAAAGATACATCAATTCCAATGTTTTTGTGTACATATACTTCATATACACTTTCATCATATAACATTCATATACTCAATGGCATGGCTCAACGTGCCCCAACGGGCATGGATCAACGTGCCCCAACAGCCTGTTTTTCACTTTCAACTTGAGTTAAACAAAATCTCTCCATCAGAGATAAGTTTAGATTATGTGAAATTGAGACTAAATATGATCTTATCACATAATAAAAGTTGTAATTCCTCAGTCATGCCTTGTTGGGAAAAGATGACATTTCCGTAAATTAGCGCATTTTTTTAGTTTTTGCGCTAAAAACGATGAAAAACTAATTAATTTTCTTCCCTTAGTAGCTATCTTTACTTTTGTCTGCTCAAAAAGGGTGCCTTTGAGCACATGACCTCTGATGGAGGGGAAAACTCAAAACATAAAATGGTGTTTGAAAAAAGTGGGGTGGATCAACGTGCCCCATGGCTCAACGTGCCCCGCCTTCCCCTGCATTGTTGATCGATTATTTATCGATTCAATCTTATCATGTGGAGCTAAGTGTGCTCTATACCATTTTACCCAAATGCTCTAGAGGTCTAATTTGGTTGATGCTCCTATGCTCTGGTCAAGATGGAACACTGCCCTTACTCCGCATGACTGTAGTTGACAATAGTTATGTATGGGGCTTAGATGGCCATATCTCCTCAAGTTTTTACCTCTCTTTCTTTGGAAGTAAATATTTTGATGTGACTATGAACGTTTTTGTCCAGTGCTCTTGTCTATTGCTGTGAGGATATATTATTGCCACTGACTATCTTTTTTGCAGGCTTTTGTGTTCCATGACATCAATGGAGTAGCTCCAGTCCATTTTCTGGTCATCCCAAAAAACCCAATCGCTCAACTAAGTGATGTTGGGACTTCTGATGAACAGGTGAGTTGAGATTTTAACATTTACCAATTCATGAATAGGGGAAGGCGGGGCACGTTGAGCCATGGGGCACGTTGATCCACCCCACTTATTTCAAATACCATTTTATGTTTTGAATTTTCCTCTCCATCAGAGGTCATGTGACCAAAGGCACCCTTTTTGAGCAGACAAAAAGAAAGATAGCTACTAAGGGAAGATAATTATTTAGTTTTTCATCGTTTTTAGAGTAAAAAGTAAATACTGCGCCGATGGACGGAAATGTCATTTATTCCCAACAAGGCGTGACTGAGAAGTTGCAACTTTTATTATGTGATAACATCATATTTAGTCTCAAAATCACATAATCTAAACTTATCTCTGATGGAGAGATTTTGTTGAACTCGAATTGAAAGTGAAAAACAGGCTGTTGGGGCACGTTGAACCATGCCCGTTGGGGCACGTTGAGCCATGCTCCGCAGTATATAAATGTTATATGATGAAAGTGTATATGAAGTATATGTACACAAAAACAAAAACATTGCAATTGATGTTTCTTCAATGAAGTCAGCAATTACTCTGAGTTCACTTTTCCCTTCACTTATCACCAAGTTTGCCGTGTGCAAGTTTTCCTCAACGGCAAAAATTTAAGAGATTTATATGTGTTGAGAAATTATATTTTATAGTTCACTTGAGTGAAAAAATGAGCTGAATGCAATGAATTTGGTTCCTTTCCTTTATTTCTTATGGTTGCAATGAATTAAAAAGTTATCACCAGCAAAGAGATGACCATAACAGAGTGGCTCAACGTGCCCCATTCAAAATGCAGACCCGGCTCAACGTGCCCCGTGCCGTTGAGCCGCTTCCCGATTTTTTTGAAACAGCAATATTTCCTTTTCTTGCTGCAATAGGTTTCTGACCTCACTCATGTTGATGAAGACCAATTTCAGTGCCAATTTTTGTTAATCTGGCACAATTCAACTGCATGTTACAATGAAATATGTAAAAACTGGCTCAACGTACCCCGTCTTCCCCTACAGGGCGTGCCATCCCAAATACCAATGGGTTAAACCTGGAACCATAGGCCATTAGAGAATTTGACTCTATGACCTTGACAGCTTGTTTTTCCAATAACTACCTTATAACCTGTAAAGATTTTAAATATCCTGCACTTATTCCCAACATGATGCAGCAATCGATCCAAAGCTTCCAATAGTCATGATAATAATTCCATTGTTAAAGCATTCATGAAGGTTTAAATCATCAGAGGTAGTACTCCAGCTTATAAGCTTCAAAAAGAGCCCAAGAGCATCTCAATTTGGTAACTAGGACTGAAGTTACGACTTCTCAAAGTAAGGCCTTGCTGACGCTCGCTCGCTAACCTTGCTTAAGGGGATATAAAATCATAAACATACATTTTCCTTTCATGACTACCAACTTCTGAATCTTGCATTATCAACAAAATTGGATGAAACCAGTTGATGTCAAGCATAAATCATGCGATCAAAGGGATTATTCTGTAAAATAACTGAAGTTGGTTGACCCATATTCTGGGGTGAAAAAAACTTATTTTCACTGTAACAGTTACATATAAGAAAAATTTCGCAGTTTGATCGTAAATCCATATGCGATCTCACACATGGACTCTGAATTCTGAAAACTTCAATACCTCGTTACTCATCTTCTGGTGATCCAACTGGGTCAGTATTGGGCTTGTTTTGAAGCTGACTAACCAGAGAAACGACTTCGTTCATTTCAGTTTTAATTTTATCGATTGATATATTAACCCAATATATCACTATGATTTGCCGAGTAGAGTGTTGAATAAGTTTTCCAAATAACTGTTCCATTTGATTGGAGGAACATGTACTGCATTTCAGATTGTTGTAGGACTAGTTGTGAAGCTCTCTCAGCCGAAAATATCGTATGATCAAATCAGAAACATCTTTCTTGACTAGGTGAATAAAATTGTTTGACCCGAATTACCACTGAGGCCCTAATTTGTGCTATTTCACTGCATGATCACTACTTATAAGAAACGAATCAGCATTATGAAATAGGTTTGCCTACCGCTAAGTCATTTTTGACCATTTTGTTTATTTCAGCTACTTGGACATCTGATGGTAGTCGCCAATAAGTGCGCTCAGCAGGAAGGCTTGGCTAACGGATACCGTGTAGTCATCAACAATGGGAAAGAAGGATGCCAGTCTGTCTATCATCTACATCTGCATGTAATCGGAGGCAAACAACTTGGCTGGCCACCAACCGGTAACTAAGAAGATTCAAAACAGCATAATGAACTCATAAGAGAAATTACCCTGTCATATATACTTGTTTTGCAATGTAGATGGGAGTCATTATTAGTCAGACAAAAACTTTTCATAGAATTTTGTTACAACCCTCATGGTGCAATGGTTTGATAATTTGATGATATATTTTGACTTTGAGATTCAAATAAACTCATTTGAATAACATAGCTAACTTTCAAACCTTCTAGTGGCAACTTAGAAATCGTCTTAATTTATGTCAGAAGGTATCCTTGTTATCCGACTGGTACATTCAGATGAACCAGGGAAACATTGGTTATAAAGGCCTCATGATCAGAGTTGTCTCTATTTTGTTAACGGATACTTCCACCCCTGGTTGCAAAACGGCCAGGAAAAGTAATGTGATCTATGTATTGTAAGGAGTTGTATACCCCTCTTTACAAAGAGGACAACTCCAATGTTGGTAATATTTGCACAGTTCTCTCCACTTCCTCTGTCTCCATAACTATTAATGTTATGTTGTCTTGGTTATGTATGGATGGAGACATTTGCTTATTTTTAACTGTGTCAACTCATACTAAGCTGTTCTGTATACAGGTTTGACAGACCATACGCAATCATCACTATGGTGAGTGTCATTAAAATAATGCTATTGTGACTGCAAATAATTTTGATTGATACAAGAGTATGATATGCAGCATATATAGTCTGCTGGTCGTTAATTTCAAGACTACCAAGGGTGATTGCTCTATCTATAGTTTGCACCATTCTGCTTTTGTAAATTATGGTAATAGAATTAAAGAAAAAGCCGCGACATCACATCTAAGGTCTGGAAATCACATCTGGTCAATATCTTATATTTTTATTCCAGAAAAAAAGTCGAGGAAATAAAGGATTTCTCCTGGCTGTTCTCATTCTGACTATCTTTGAACTCTTTCTTTCTGGCTGAATTTTTCCTAATAGCCTAATAATCGTCTTCATGTTTAGAATTTTAATCCAAAATTTTAAATCTTTCAGAGACACCGCAGTGTCATGTTTCCGGTCACATAGTCAGCCTCCAATTGTAGACTCTAGCTACTCATATGACATCGTACTGTCAAACTATTGTCTACAGTAAGTTCATACTTTGGTTTATAGTAAATTTATTGGCTCATACAAGGTTTTCACCATTTAGTATGGTTACCCCTAAATGAAACTGGAGGTGGATGATACTTTTCTTCCTGATATATGTTCCCCAACCCCGTCTTCTATATACAAATTAGTGTACTATACGGTGTGAAGTTTTGAATGACGCTCTTTTTCAATTCAATGTTCCAATATATATATATTCCAGCTGATAATAAAATTCAAAACATCACAGGTATTATTTTTTATATCAGGTATGTGGGATAATCTAAGGGGATATTGAAAAAGTAATCGGTCAATTTGCGTGAGGCAATTTTTGCCTCTGCTCTCTCAGGTTTTGATTATCATAGGAACAAAAATTTTATATATTTATATTGTATATTGTTATTGTGTATTTAATAGTATTATGAGGCAGCATGTCCTATCCACGAGTGAGCTCTGTGGTCCAACTGTTGGACAGGTATAGTTAGCATTCCATTTGACATCTCGTCTATCTCCGGCTTTGATACACATGCTTTGCTTCCCTGGTTCGGATGTTTCAAATGCATTATCTCAAGTGACAAATGACAACATTCTCTGATTCTAAATTTAGTGCCTGTTATCATATGACCGTATTGTACACATGTACCTATGAATGTTGTAATAAGGGCAATGAGTCATATTCTAATCACTGGTGAGTTGTCTGTGCATGCATTGATCCAAAGACTGACCATAGGCTTAGCGTCATTATCACAACCAATCATATCTCACATGACAAATATCGATAATGAACTAATAGTTGGCTCACTACTCCCTTTTGCATTGAGCCAATCACACACCAACTAATACACCAGTTTGTGTATCCATTGCTGATTGGTCTGGTTTGTTTACTTCTGGTGAATCATTACCACACCACAGTAAATTCCCAGGCATTTCATCAGAACTCAGCCATATAAAAGCCACAGAACAACCGTAGAGGAAGCACATTCAACAACTCACACAGTTATACACAAGGTACATCATCTCAACAAGTACTACAAACTCACATGTAAGTAGCATTTAGATAGAAGGTAGCCAGCCTATCTACAGTATATAATCATAATGTTCAGTAATTTGTAACCAAGTTGAAGTATAGTACAGTAACAGTTACAGTAGAGGAGTAACTAGCTAGAGACAGAATGGGTAAGTAGTAGGAATCTCCTGGCTAGGTTTTATTGATATTAGTAGCCTGTCAACAACACTGGTAATACAGACATGAAACCATGGACCATGATTAGTATGCTTTTAACCTGTTATGTTCTAGTACACACTCACATTGATCAGTTTTGCTTGTATTGTAACGTTACTGTGTATGTCCCCTCCCCCCCCCCCCCCCAGTGACATTGACAAGCCATCTTATCTAGCTTTTCATCAGTGAGGGTGTCCCCACACAGCCGTCAGGTCAGGGTACATTTTTATTTGTTGTTTACATGTTCTTACTTGTACTTCTCCCCAAGCTGTTATCATCATTTATCAAAGATTACGTTATGATCACCCTAGCTCAATCAATGAACTATTCCAACAACCCTAAGGGGGTTAGTTCATTGATCACACCAGAGGTGCCAATGAAGTGAGTTGGCTGCTCCAGTCTAATGCCCCACTAACTCAACAGCTTTCTCCTATATTTTCAATTTCAGGTTAGCGGTAATCTCAATTCAAAATCAACGTTTTGATCTCTTTAGACATAATAGTGCAGCAGGTTCCCTAAGCTCTTGTCTTGCAGACAGTACACAATGATGAGACACAAGTTTGTGACGTGTTTTCTGGTGGTGATCTGTGCCACGGCCTGTCACTCATGGGGAGGCTCAAGTAAGTATTTGCATCATTCTGCCGAATCTACCATAGGACTACCACACAGTTCACACTGTGTTCATTTTCAAGGTTGGAACCTTGGAATTATCTGACTGTGAGCTTAATTTCTCAGGAGATTAAATCAATGATAGCATATAGTTCACTTCGAACCCAGAATGCAAGCACCAGTAAATGAGAGTGAATGTAAAATAAAGATCTCAAGATCAATAAAGGTCCGCTATATTTTTGTTGGTTTGACTGTTTGGTATCCTTGTGACCATCATAAGATACCTCAAGCCTACACATAGTACAAATAGATGGTCAAATTTCGGTCTCATTTGGGGCAAATTTCATACTGCATCATTAATCCTCAATATGTTTACACAGGATAAATATACCCCTATTTACTCAGAGGATAATTCTAGAACTTGCTTATAATAGGCTTATTATCAGGGGAATGTGTGAATGAATGTGGTATGAATTAATGGTGACTTGCAGTTTTACCTGTACTAGCAATGTCATGTATCAACCTCTGATTCATAATTCTCAACAGTTAGTAGTACCTACTGTAAATTATAAAATAATAGAAAATTCCACACTCCATACCAAGTGCCCATAGCCGTGCTCTAATAGTGATTTATGCCATTGTTACTTAATACTATAAAAATTCAAATATTGTTCAAATATTCTATAATTTTGCCACCATTTGGTACTGAGTTTTCAAAATTGACGAACACATAGGACCTTCTTACACCATTGTTAACCTTAGAACCACACATGCTACAATCTGCTAAGGAACCTAGTTTAAACTCGAAACTTTTGTAATTTATCAATGTTGAGTTAAATTTATCCTGAGGTGACCAACACATCACGGCTAATTCCTTTTTTTTTATAGAAGATAAAGTAAAGTTGAAGGATATTGATGTGATAACTCTACACTCTGGGTCGATGACTACAGGTCGAAGGTCAAGCCCAGTACCACAACTTAATCATAAAGGCAGCTCATCATTCAATCAGTATCTACCGTCTACTGTTCAATGTTATAACAGAGGACATGATGGGTATGATGTTCAGGTTAGTTTGTTTGCAGCATCATCAACTGTTGATCTATCATTAGAATCAGCGAGAACTGTTCTCATCTTTGTTTCGATGATAAATACTGTACAAGGGCTCATATAAAAAATGATAGTGTTGAAGCTGTCAATGCTTATCTTGTCATAATAACACCGAAATTCATGAAAGTTTATTTACAGCTTGTTGGATTCCCTTCGTAGAGACTGTAGATTTAAAGTGAATATTTAACAAGAAGTCTATGTCAAGAGTAAATATAGAATGAATCATTGAGCTTGACACTGGCTGTTCTCAAAGATATGCTCTGTGCTCGGTCTGTGCAAATCAATTCACTGCCTGATGTATTATACATCAGGCAGTGAAACTGTACAATCAACCCTGCCATCATCGCAACATTACATGTCCTAGAATTCACAGAAAGTATTTCCAATAGTATGCAGAGTTTTGTAGCACCTTAATTTCTCGAGATTTCTCTAGCATAACAATGAATCCATTTGATTCAACAGACAGGACAGTTTAACGTCACTCCAACTTCTGAAGTTGTCCTTTCATAATATCCTATCTCACATGACATCCTAAAATCGCATAGTCCTGATATTTTGTTATTTGTTTATATAGTGGGAATGCGTAGCTGAGTTACCTGCGGAGGTGAAGTTTGGGCAGATAAATGTTCTCTGTGAGGGATTTGATTATCCTGATGATCCATATATACTCAGAGGATCGTGTGGGGTAAGTTGATAATTAAAAAACCTGTAGTGAGTCTATTGGCGAGCATATAGGAATACCCCAAAGTCATTGTGGTACTCAGGGCAGGCTGTCAGGGTGGGTGGGTATCCACACCCACCAACCACTAACAGCCTGCCCTGGCTAACTTCTCACAGAGGATCGTGTGGGGTAAGTTTGACAAAGACTCAGCAAATACATGTACATCTACACAACGATATTACCTTTTATCGGAACAAAGATGTATTATTGTACAAAGACAACAAAAATAAGCTAGATTTTAAATACAGTAGAGTGACACACAGACATTGAGACTACACTCAACATTTGTATCTCTGATCGTTAGAGTAAATTTTGTGGGAATATCTAACATGTTGCCGCCTCTAATTTATGAAACTAACCTCGGGTTGTCACACCAAATTCCCTCAGATGGTGCGCATGTTGAGTGATCAGATATATACATCCAATAGTATATCACGTCATCAGTGTGGTAGAGAGGATGTTAATGGGTGTCTTGGCGGACATTATATTGTCACAATGTTCTGCACCATGCTGATCTTAAAATCGTTGACCCTGTGACATGTTTCGATAATCACCTGAGTTTTGGCTATCTGTTAGAAGCCAGCTCATCAATATGTAGCCTTGTTAACTTATACAGTAGCAGTGGTTCTATTTAGTTAGACAAAGTGCGAGAAATATTGGAGGTATTTTGTATGCTGGTACCCTCGTTCAATAGGTACACTTCATCTATCTCAATAGGTGCCTTGTCTAATAACTGATTGACTGTGTGTTTTTTATAGCTTGAGTACACGTTGGAGAATACAGGGGCGGGTCATAGACAGAACTCATATAACAGCTACAGTAAACCTACATACAGTCACTGGCAAAAGTGAGTCTGCTATTCAACAAAGTGACGAAACATTCCCGGCATTCATTATCAAGTCAAGTCTGAACCAATTAAACATTGTTTGTTCTTGTAATGTTGCTTCTAAGTGACTGTAGGCTCAAAACTTGAAACCTAACACTGGGTTACGGCCACAAAGAGTTGTCCCGGTTCAGTTTTTAAAGGTTTCAGTTTGTGTTAAATTAAATGCTCGAGTTCTACTCGGGTTGCTGGTAACAGCATTCCAACTATTTCAACCCAGTCATGTGGCTAACAATTTAATATCATTGCCAGCATCCCGTTCAGAGTTTGAGCATTTAAACTAGTTATGTGTTTCAACATATCGCAAACAGTCACTTTTATACAATCAATAAATCTGTATCTTATACTTTGTAGAGGACAGAGCGGCGCTGGTTCAGTAATACCACTAATCATAGTATGTGTGATCATATACCTGGTCTACTTTAAGTGTATAGCTCCACAGTCCAGGCGACCAGCCGCTCCAACTCCACCACAGTATGAGAGAGAATCCAACCAGAATCAATCTGCTCCACGAAGAAACAGGTTTGTTATTAAGTATTAGTCTCAATTTAGCGGAAATTGAACTTTTCAAATGAAATGTAGGTGTCTTGTGGGGAAAATACCCTTTAAAAGTTTTGAATTTGGGGTCAGTGCTAGTTATATGTAAAAAAAATACAAACAAAATTGAGAATTGTAGGCTCCAGTTAGCCTTTCATCTGATTATGTGTACACAACTTCAAACAAACTCTCCGCCTTCTTTTTCAACAGCACTGACACTATGTGAGTTCTCTCCTCTTTCCCACTTAGAACCAGCTAGATCTAACAGAGCCTTACTGTCACTTTGTTTGATTTGTCAGCTGTCACATAATCTCACGCAAAATATTTTCTGATTTCGTGTGCGTTTTTGTTACTATTGGAGTTGTGTTCACATGAATCGGGTAGTTTTAACTCAATATTCAAACCTCGAAAATGTCAACCCTAAGCCCTCCCATAAATATTACCAGATGAAACAGGTGATTTCGTTTTTTTGTGTTGCTTCAAACAAATAAACGCTAATTTACATGACTTCATAGTATGTAAATACTGTTTATGTTGGTCCTGTAAAGTTTTCATGACTATTTCCTCTAACAGACTTTTTACTGTATTCATCGATTTTAATTTTTTTGTTGACAGATTATATCCCGATATACCACCACCCCCTTACCCAGGTACTGAGCCATCTGCTCCTGAATCTGAAGATCCCCCTCCGGCTTATGGTTGGGCTGACGACGTCACACAAGGTATGTTGTTATAAGCTTTTGAATATATATATATATATATACCCAAAATTAACGTTCAGTTAATAAGTTTTGTGTATGTTGTGATAGGGCTGTCATATTAACCTTATTCTATTCGCATGTTGTGGTATCAATGTATTTTATACCACAAATAGCATCAATTTGCGGGAAGATAGATCATATTTTGGAGGAAATATTGGATAAAATTCCCAAGTCTGTCTCTGCATGAGGACAGAGGTAGGTGAGGCAGCCGCCATATTCGGTACAAATTTGCAGTGCAGGCAGGTCAGACCGCACCTTGCACACAAGGCCAAGCAGTCAGTGGAATGCACTACTGCTTAGGGTCTTTTTATTAATTGCCAAGTTCGAGCCGGTTATGGTATGTTATGTACACCTAGGATATCTGGCTTTTTAATTTCAGGATCTGGACATGACAAAACTCGATCCCAGACTGGTTACTCACAGGCCCCGCCTAACACAGGAGACAGCCAATCACAAACCAGGACACAGACTAACACAAACACAAATGACCAATCAGGGCCTGGTTTTTGGTCTGGTACTGGTATAGGAGGTATATTAGGTTATATGTTCGGACGAGGTAATCGAGGACAAGGAGGTTACTATAGACAGGTTAGTTGAGTGGCACGCCGCTACTAATCAATAGTTAGTCCTGTCACTACAAATTGGGAGACGTAACATTTCAAAATTCCTGTGTTAATTCTAGCTATATTGTACCAGTGATTGGTCAGTTCTTGGTAGATTTTTGCAGGCCATGAAATGAATGTCTTCATCACTCGATCCCTCATACAAGTTAAGCAATAACTGTTTTGGTATAACGCATACAATGATTACCATGCATACAAACCCCTGTCCGAGTTGTGAAAAGATTCCAAACCAAATTTGTATAACCACCTTTTCTGTTGTATGTCATTTGGTGCTGGATTACTAGTAATGGAGATTACCCCTGTTTTTTGTTCTCTGATGTTCACGTTACCACTCATGAGTGAAGCTGTTCAATCTGACTCTGATATGAACAATATTACCAAGTGATATCCTGCTCAAATCTTATATTTCATTTATTGTAGCAACGTCAAAGAGGATGGGGTTGGGGTAACAGTGGAGGATGGGGAAACCGAGGAGGTTGGGGAGGCGGCAGTGGTTGGGGAGGATGGGGCAGTGGAGGTGGTGGTTGGGGTAATACACACCACCATCACCATCACCATAGTGGCGGAGGAGGAGGTGGAGGGGGCAGCTGGTTCTCAGGGAGAGGAGGTAACTCTGGAGGAGGCAGCAGCTGGTTTTCCTCCAGCAGCACATCAGGAGGAGGCGGAGCTAGTTCTGGGTCCAGGAGATCTGCTGGTGAGAAATCAAGAGATAAATCTTTTGTCTGTTGGAACAAAAAAGCTTTCTCATAAGTAGCATCTAGCCATGTTCACCAATGTAACAGCGTGATAATGTTAGGATAGAATAATAATCAATTTGTTTGAATGTTGTTCGTTTTGATATACTTTGGCAATAGAGTTGATGAAATTATTTTGAGCCCGACATGTCACATTCATTGTCGGACAAAAAAGTTAATAATGATAGTTGCCTTTTAACTTGTGCTGTTGCAGTTGGAGTTGTCTGATTCAAGTTCATGAAAGGACAACTCAATCTTCAAATGCAACTTGAGAAACATTAAGATCAAACGGATACCTCTTTCTAAGCTAGAACTTACTTTGATGTCAACATATATTATCCAGGTTTTGGAGGTACTAGCAGACGATGAGCTGTTATTGTCTTATCTGTGGAGCGGGTCTGTGCGTCGCGGATCAAAAGACGGAAGACTGTATAGTACCAAATCCCAAATTCTCACATATGGAAAGACAGTTTGTTACCCCTCAGAAAATCTCTAGTCTGTC
The DNA here is from genome assembly GCA_914767715.1 of Membranipora membranacea. Classification (NCBI taxonomy): domain Eukaryota; kingdom Metazoa; phylum Bryozoa; class Gymnolaemata; order Cheilostomatida; family Membraniporidae; genus Membranipora; species Membranipora membranacea. The sequence continues at coordinate 7,571,754 of OU612072.1, read as the reverse complement.
ATTGAAGTTTGTAGACTATAATTCAAAATCTTTAAATTCTTCGTGATGACTGTAAGCTACAATATGTGGGATCTCGGGAATATAATGAAAATAATAAAATAAGATGATGAGATTTATTAAGATATAAATATTATACCAGTTTTTCTATTTGTTTTGACTCTATAGTTTTTAGTTTTAATAGTGCAATGTCTAGGCATGCAAACATGTTATGTTATTACTTATTTACTTGTACATAAAAGATGATTATTATTATATAGTGCAATAACGCCAATTCTCTCTCGCTAACATGATAGTGGTTATAAATTATAAGCATTGGCTTGGAAGGTTACTTTACAGGATTAAATAATATGTGCAGCTCATAACAAACAAATACAGCATTATTTTACAACCTTTCCTTAGAATCATTTTATGTACCGCCTAGTAAGAATATCAATACAAGCTGGCAGAGACTGAAATATTGCAGAGAAACAAACTTTCAATAGATCCGCCCTCCTTGACAATAACATTATTAACAAGGTCACTTGATCCGTTTTACCATTTATTTTTGTAATGCATGGTCTATCATGACCACAAATGGTCTCATATGTCCAAGTGACTTGACTGACAAATAAAATTGATATAGAAATTGGTACGAAAATCATATCTTGATCATTACCGAACAATAATTTTCCAGCAGGTTTATTGAACAAATAATAACAAATGACATACTTACCGCCCCTCTACCTTCTGTCTGTTGTATCTGGAGGTAGTGACCCAGTAAGTAAACCCATGTAGATGTAAAACTATATTGCAGGTTTCATAAATGGGTTAGTTTTAGTGCTTAAAAGGCTGGGAGTTAGTGGCATTCTTCTATGTGTGATAATGGTATGCCACAAACTTACACATCTAGCTGTTGGCCTGTTGGTGTTTTGGATAGTCCTTAGATTAACGTGATTAATATATTAATCTCGTTTTATAGCTTAGCAGACAAATTACACAAATATTATACTTTGATGCCAAACTTCAGTCATGCATTATTAATGAGTAATGTCCCCATTAGTAGATTGATTATAGTTATTCAGCTGGAGGTATTTATGAAAGGGGGAAAAAAATCTGTCCCATATCCATAGCAACTTTACATTCAAGTATTCGATCATCAAGGTGATGGTAGTGGAACTTTGGAAGTTTTATGTGTTGTTTAAATTTTCCTGTTGTTGTCAAATAATAATCACCCTCCCTACCTCAATCACTTCAAAAGTGTTATTGCAGGGAGTTAGTCGCTCAAGTCAAACTACCGTTAGCCAATAACTTCACCAAAATCTGATCGTCTCATCCTGTAAAAAAAAATTCTCTCTGCTGGTTTACCATCCAACTCTGGAGACAGAAGTACTGTAGCTTCTCTAAGCTGTCGTCTGGCAGGCATTATACTGTGCTGCTGAGAGAGATGATGACACACAAGTTAGTGACATGCCTCCTGGTGGTGATTTGCGCTGCAGTCTGTCATTCATTAACCAATTTAAGTAAGTAATGTAAGGAACATACTTTTAAGCCAACCTCTATGAATAAATGAATAAGAACGGATATGATAATTTCACTTTGTGTTCACTGCAGAAATTAGTAGGTTTATGTAAGCAGCTTATCTATGATGCTCATGGCACCTGCTGTGTATTGTCGTGTCTACAAATATTAAAACGAACTACACATTTATGTGAAGGCTCATACCGCCTTCCTACTCGCTACTCTATCGTTGCGTTGAGCATAAATTTGCTATTTTTTATATCTTCAAATTGACCAACAAGCAAGACAAGTCTTTATAACATGTTGGTTCATTACGTGATGTAGCAATCTTTCTTGAGTATACTTTTTCCCAATGTCCATGGTCGCGACTCCTTCTGCGTTTTAGAGGACAAAAAGAAGCTAAAAGATATTGAAGTTATAACCCTACACTCTGGGTCGATGACTACAGGTCGAAGGTCAAATCCAGTACCACAGCTTAATCATAAAGGCAGCTCATCATTCAATCGGTATCTACCATCCACTGTACAATGTTATAACAGAGGACATGATGGATACGATGTTCAGGTTAGTTTGTATGCAGCATCAAGGACCGTTGGTTTTTAGCGATAATATAAAAAGGCTGAAATTCAGTGTTTTTATCACAGCGATTCTGCGCAAAATACTGGATGAGGGTGAAGCGAGAAACAATGAAGACCTTTGACGCAAAAGCAAAGTAATAGAGCGGTATGGCAATTTCAGAAGTTGCTCGACCTACAACATCGGTTCTCACATCGGATGGTCGTAATATATTATATAGTTATATTTATTCAGTGGGAATGCGTAGCTGAGTTACCTGTCGAGGTAAAGTTTGGACAGATAAATGTTCTCTGTGAGGGATTTGATTATCCTGATGATCCATATATACTCAGATGATCGTGTGGGGTGAGTTGATAATTAAAAAACCTGTAGTGAGTCTATTGGCGAGCATATAGGAATACCCCAAAGTCATTGTGGTACTCAGGGCAGGCTGTCAGGGTGGGTGGGTATCCACACCCACCAACCACTAACAGCCTGCCCTGGCTAACTTCTCACGATAACTCCATTCATGACTGACTGTGAGAATTACACAAATAATGGAGAGCATGAAGACTGGATCAGCCAGACGGCCATGCGAACAAAGCCATAAAGCCATCCATTGAATTCTGCAGCTAGCACCGAAATATTTTTTAGCAAAGAATTACGCTAGTATTAGTGCACACTGAGACAATAATTTTTTTGTTAACCAGGATGCTAACTGGTGGGGGAAGATGTTTATCATAACTTTGTTGGCTTTTTTTATGTTATTGGTTTCATGACTGAAGGGGGTTAAGTGTTTTGGGCTTGCAATGGTCTGTACCGCGACATGATAAGGCTGATTGCCTTGTGGCACTTTGGAGAAACTTGCACATTAGTGAATATTTATTGACACATAAACTTCTGTTCGGGTACATTGAACACTGCAATCATTGGTACTGTTCTGTATCAATATTTCCTTGTACCTTTTTGATGGCTTGTCTTGTCTTATGACTGATTGAATGTGTTTTGTATAGCTTGAGTACAGACTGGAACTTACCGGAGCAGGACAGAGACAGAACTCGTATAGCAGCTACCGTAAACCTAACTACAGTCAATATCAAGAGTGAGTCTGCCACTTGACAAATGCATGTATGCAAAATAGTAGAACATGCTGGGTGCAGCCCCCAACGATTGCAACCAAGGAGAGTCAACACCAAAACACAAGATGGATTTGCATCCCAATATAATGATTGTACCCTTATATGGCCCAAATATGACTCTCATCTGAGGGTTTTTGAAGACAAAACACTCACAAAGTTTCTCTTGAAGATGCATTTATAGACTTAGAGGTGCTACGAGTTGGTTTACGATGGCATTTAAATCAACATACCATACTTTGTTGTAGAAGTCCCAGTAGAGGCGGTTCGCTGATACCGTTAATTATAATATGTGTCCTTATATACCTGGTGTATGCAGTATGTATAGCACCTCTACAGGTCAGACAAACACCAAGGCCTGAGGCTGACATTAGAGAGGGCCAACAACAAGAAAGGGAATTGACAAACAGAAATACAAATGTCCAACAAGGTCCTGGTTTTTGGACTGGCGCTGGTATAGGTGGTATATTAGGTGGTCTTTTTGGCCTTGGAGCTTACATAGGACAAGACTACTATTTACAGGTGAGTGGATTTTCATCAATCAGCAGTTATGCCTGTCGCTTCAAGCTGTTATTACAGGTCTCATTGCACAACGTTTCGGAATCTCCTGTACAATTCTAGTTTGTGCCTTGGCTGTGATTGGCTGTTGGGTCAGAGCCAACTCATTGGCTAGTACAAGTGAGTGGTATAAGTCAAGACATTAGGTCGGCAGTGATTGGTCAATTTTTGGTTGCCGTTTGTAAGCTAAGTTCATATCCCTAAATAAGAGCTACAAATAAAATCTCCTCAAATACTTATCGCATTGCAGAAGACCTTGAGTGAGTTAGCTACTAGGGTCCTGCTAAAGTCACACTAAAAAATTGCGCACTCCTTGATGGAACTATAATATTATTCCATCAAGGAGTGCGCAATTTTTTATATATTTTGAGTGCTGAGCGATTTTGGAAGCAATTTGTCTTTTTGAAAGACCAAGTGATCAGTGAGCTATCAGATAGTGCTTGTCACTGTTTATATTAATCGAGAGATCCCCTGTGTTGGGTTTCTAGTAATGATCGTTGCTCCTGTTTCAATCACTCATGTTTAAGTTGTCCATGACCAGCAAGCGCTACAATGAAGCTTTTCAACCTCACTCTGATATATTAATTATATCTCTCTCATATCTAATATTTTATCTATTTAGCAACGTCGTGGAGGCGGGGGATATGGCGGCGGCGGTGGGGGCAGTTCTGGATCTAGGAGATCTGCGGGTAAGAAATATCTTTTGCTCCTTGACGTGGTAAAACTGCAAGTGTCACTACAGTAACCTTAGCATAGCTTATTTTAAGTGTCTGTTGAGCCAAAATATTGATACAATCTGTTTGAATAAATACATAACTAGAGTAAGAGTTGTGTGATCCTTATCTAAGAAAGGACAACTCAAAATAAGAGTGTAAATTTTTGTGGGTAAGTAATAATAACACAATAACTTATTTATATAGATAACTTTTAATCCAATTGCCTGCACTCTAGTTGTTCCTTTCCACTGGACATGCCACAGCATGATAATAAGATAGGGATCAACTCTGAATGTAGGCAAATGGACCAAACTTGGACTAGGGACATGTTTTGGGATTTCAGTTTGAGTTGTCTGATCTAAATTCAAGGAGGGACAGCTCAATCTTGTAATACAACATTGGGATCAAATGAATACCTCTTTCTTAGCTAGTACTTACTTTGATGTCAACTTATATTATACAGGTTTTGGAGGTACCATTCGGCGTTGAGCTGTCACTCTCCACTTATCTGAGGAGCAGGCCTGATCACAGTATATCTAAGTACGGATGTTTATTTAGTGTCAAGTTCAAAATATCACTTGAGAATGGATAACTATGACCGCCAGAAAGTCTCTAATCCATATTGTAATTATAATCTTTATTTTATCAGCGGTGTCTCTTTTCTACCCAAATTTGTCTGCTTTCTCGAGGAGATGATAAAAAAAATGAAAATAAATGTAATATTAATTGATATGATTATGTAATCAGTCCTTTCACTTTTGTTTCAACACAATAACTTAGAAAAATTACCAACGCTTTTTCTGTACATGCCGTTTTTTATTACTGATGTTCTTGAACATAATGTCATTATAGATCAATATAAACATTTATCATTTCTCACTAAAATTATCGCAGTTATGAAATATATGAGCTAAATCGGGAAGGTAAGCTGCTATGGATCTTTTAGATTTTATATGTGTGGTTCACACAAGTACATTTATATGGAAAAAACCGTAGAATCGTTATATGTACCATTAACTGTAAGACTATTAGACATAAGTTAAAATACTCAGATTCTGAAAAAGATATAAACAAAATTTATCTTTGTATATTTATCCTGTAAAGAGGACCTAACATAAAACCTATATTCCAACAGTCTTACAAAGCTATTGCTCACCAGAAACATACAAATCACCATCAATTGAATTTACAGGGAACATACCAATTAGCAAGCCAGTATTAAGTACAGTTTGAACCATTTGGTATGCAATAAAACATTCCGTTTATCGCTGATGCTATGATAAGGCTATGATAAGGCTGTATCTCTTGTTGCTGGAGGTAATAAAAGCTGTTTCTGTAGAGTACTTCTTACTTCCGGTGTTTGGTATCGTCTGCTCTTTTCCGTAGCTTTAGTGAACATGGTGTACACATCAGTCTTACCATCTGATCTGCTTATCTCATCAGCTATAGCTCCAGTGAATAGACCTCTATTTTATAGAAATAATCACATGATGTAAGCTATCCACAAAATAGGTCAAGGAAGTACATACACTCAAGGGTGCTGGACTCTTGCACATAAAATCAAGAATTGTGGGTTAATAATTCCGATAGCGACTGATTAATTTGATATGTCTATTCATTGTTGCACTTTGTACAACAAATATGTCTATAGAGGCATCGTGAGGTTATGCTACCTGGGTTTAAATTTAGTCAATTAGTGTATTTCAAGATTTTACAGTTGCTTTAATAAATTACAATTTTATAATAATAAATGATTAATGATAACAAAAAATATAGGTGGAGAGTGTAGTTTTTCATGGTGAGCATCACCTGTAAGCCACTCCTCCCATCACTGTGGCCAATAAGAGAAGGGTGTGCGGTCGGCGTAACACTATGTGTTTATTGTAGTGTGGATCTGAGGCTTGACTTGTTGGTGCTGCATCTCCAGATGCAGCCGACACTGTCTGTGTAACAAGTCCTTGACACGCCTGAATAACCAGTATCTGGAAGACAGAAATAATTTGTATAAGTTTGTTTTTCAATTCTTTCTTGGTCAGCAATTCAAAGAACCAAAAAATTTTTTTAAATTAATTTTTTCAGATGACATCCGCCAACAGCGGAAGCAAACTTGTTCTAGGGATTTTCATCACAATGGCTGCTGATGCAGTAGAACAACAGTTAGACCAGGAGGTTTTACTTACAAGTGGTAAATGACCTGGCAATGAGGTTGTCAGCTGGTTCAAGACGTCATTGACGGATATCTCAGTCCCCTCACCGCCGCTTAGTGTGCCTCTATATCCATGTGTCATTATACAAACCACGAGGAGCGAACATTCAACTAGAATATCGGTCAGGGCATTGTCAATCATGTCTCCAAGCTGATGAGCTGCTGACCACTCCTGCTGAATGATCTCACATCCTGTTAACTGCAGTGCCTGCTTCATATAACTTGCCTCGTTCTCTGCACCTTGCCTATCTTCAGTGTTGAAGAAGATTAAGCCATGGTGCTTGCTCTTTGATTGGTTGAAAGGAACGAGGTATCTGCTAGAATGTGGAGACAACTCTAATATCTGCTCTACTGATATCGACTCATGCTCTATTATATTGACAATCAGGGCTGCCCGCTCTGCAAGAAAATTATTATCTTGTAGGCGAGTATATTTGACAATCAATTACTAAATTGAAGAATATAGGTCTAAAAAGGTTTTCGGTATCTAATAAGTTCTTAAGACTACCGCCAATACTAGAGAGAATTATGAACAAATCCAAGCTTCACCACACAAAAATATCTTAACATGTATATATATATATATATATAGTGAGAATTATCAATTCCAAGTATCTTTTGTTTATACATACCTGAATCATTTAACCTAGCTGACAAAGCTTTATTAACTTTCAACGTGGCCTTCTGTTCTCGTAGGAAGCTGACCTCTGTTCCCAAGTCAATTTGTTCGTCTGTTGATAGTTGTTGCAGGTAAAGTTCAGTGCCTTCGCCCTCTCCGATAAGCTCTAACTGTTGCTCTGTTGTTAGACACCCGAGTATAGTTTTCATTAGCTGCAAGAACTCATTTCCCACAAAGAATCCTTGCACATTATGTTTATGAAGTTTGATATATCGAGGCATGATCAAGTGCTGGAACATGCTATTCCCTAGCAAGAGCCTCTGACTTTCATTCTCGAGCGTATTGAAAACTTGCTGGATCATTGTTTCCACAAGTGATTGGTCAGTGTTGCCAAAAACCATGTGTGTGTAATCTTCGGAGACTAACTTATCGAGAGGCCGCTCACCCTTATTATCTTGAATGTTCAACAGAAACCATCGGCTTTCCGGTTCTAAACTCTCCAATATGAGCTTTACTGCATCTACCTGTAAAGTTCCTGCTGCAGTGTGAAGCCAAGTTCCGCCTTCATTGTCTTGTGTGCACATTAACTCCGCCCACTGCTGAGTATCTAGTTTACCTTTAGCTGCTGAGATTACCTGGTCTGATGAAGTTTTGATATTATAGAAGAAAGTTTGTCCTGTTTCATCACGGGTCCTCACTAAATCAAACATGCTACTAGTGCTAGCATCTATAGTGTCCAACATAAACACAATATGCAAAGGATGTTGGATCCTTGCCGCAAAATGCAAAACTGTCTGCTTGGCTGGATAGACTGGTTGCTGAAAAAGCTTACATACTTTTTCTCCATCCCCTACTGAGTCTATCAGGTCTCTGAGTGCCATGGTGCCTACACTGCTGAGAGCTGACAGCATATCAAAGCGATCGAAACTGCTCTCACCATGAAGAAAATCTAGCAGCTTGAAATACAGTTTTTCAGCCGTTGACACTCCAACCGGAACATATCCCGTTATCATACCATGCATGTTGAACCTTTTTAGTTAAGTTTTCAGATTCAAGTCCCTGTTCATTAGAATCAGAATCAGCGTTGCTGTTGACTCTCACTCACACGTGTTTAGCAAGTACAAGCATATGTTTCAATGTTGTAATAGAAACTGCCATGGAAGTGTAGGTATTCACTATTAGTCACCAGAAAGTGCTCTTCTGTTTTAGTAACCTACATCGTGTTGTAGCAACGTAAATATTGTCAACAATACCATATTGAATAATTGTAACTGATCAAAACTTAAAGTTTGCGTAATCACTTTTCAATATCAGAATTAAAGAAGGCTTCTTAGTTCTGATAACTATTGAAAACAGGATTAATTATTAAAATTTCCCAAAACTTACTGGTCTAGACAAACCAATTGATTTTGTAAAATATTTGTTCTATGGCGGCTGTATCAATACAAATATATTAACAGTAGAGGTCACACACATTTAACAAAAAGATATTGAGTCATCAAGAGCAAGACAGGTTAGGTATTTTCAACAATGATAGGTTTTCTCTATTCCATGATTTCATTTCATGATGTATTAGTATGAATTTGAATGAACTAATACATTAGTGGTGCTGAAGTGCCGTTTGTGGTGCCGATTCCATTGAAACAGAATGTATTACTACATATAGCACTATTACTTTATCTATACTTCCTACAGGTAAATAGGATTGCCTCGCCAAAGATTTCGTGGAAAGATCAAAATTACATAAAGTTGAAAAAAGCCAGCTTCCAACCAGGCTCACATATATGTCCAGAATTTAATTCTGCAGTTGCAGCGTTGGAAGTTGTTTCGATTGCGAGCTTTGTCAATATGAACTACAGCATGCTCTTGTGCCTACTGATCGTATAGTAAAAAAGTCGCCGTGGTTGTTTTGAGGGTTGCTTGAGCTATGAAAATCTGAGTCATCTTCTCTCTCTCGCTTCTATCCAACGTTTCTACTTGATGTAGTTTTGATTCTTCCATCAGACCTTTTCTCTACTCTGCAGTTTGAGTTGTGTTTGTTTAATCAGCTCCTCACTCTTCTTACTCAGGACATTACAGCTTTCAACACTCTCCCTGCTTAATAAAAGCAGAAATTTTAACTGTCTCAAATTATTATTTACAGTAGGTCTCAACTCTCAGTGTGGGTAAATAGACAAAAGTGTGATGTAAACATCAGATACTAAATAGCTTAGGTGGCTGCAAAACTTGGTGAAAGTGTTTGTCAGCCTTATTTTAAACAAACTAGAGATATGTTTTTTAGTCCCAGCAATTTCTCAGCTAGGTAAATTACTGTATTAAATCTGCAGTTGAGTTAAACCTACTTTTCATTACTTGTTATTACTTAATTCCAACGAACCTGAATTGTTGTTGAGCCTCAGTTAGCTGACTGTCTGTTGAATGTTCGACAGAGAATATGTCAGAAGGAATCTCTGCGGGTGGTTCAACAAGTTTTAAACTACTGGACCCACCCTGTGACTTTCTATCAGCCAGTTCTCGCTCTAAGTCAGCTATCATTTTGAAAACCTCCGCATCTTAAATACAAAACAATAAAATATAGTGGACAAAATAGGAATTGAATGATTAAATAAATTGCCTGCTCCATCAGAGGATACATCCTTTTACTCTTGCCTGAAGTGGTAAGCTGATAATTAGTTTGTCTAGCAACTGTAAAAGAATTAATCTTATATCATGGAGCATATCATAAAGAGAAAATATATCATAGATATTCATCAACCTTTCATTGCATAGGAGTTCTCTGCTCTTTGTCAACGAGAGAGCAACTCCCTTCACCAATCATTGTTCGTGTTCGTATCAGGGAGCTTGAGACATAACTGCCCGCTTGTATTAAAGGATGCATAAGGGTAAAATATAGGGTCAATACATCAGTTGAAGAAACAACTTCCAGAGCCAGCAACGGCTGCTTAAACATCTCACTCTCACAGCATCTGATAGTCCAAAGGGTGTATGCCAGAGCAGTGACTTTCTATCCAGCAATTCATTAAAAGCATGTCGTTCAATGACTGTATCATCATAAATCATATTTTACTGACTTCTGTTTTAGTTTTAACACACCCAATCGCCTCCTTAAACTTGAGATAGGCATGAGGTTGATATTTTTCACACTTACTTGGACCCTTCAAAACTTCGCCATCCAGAGTATTGAGTTTAGGCATGTAGTCACACATCTCCTGCTTGTAATTCTGTCTCATACAGAGAGGGTTACTGACATCCCGCACTGAGTTATGTAGCCTGAGGTCTCTCAAACAGTCCAGTGGTTTGAGAGGTCGTAAAATATCTACACTTCCTGCAAGTCAACAATTAAGAGTTATCTTGTCAGTGCCGAAATTGAAGAGGAGTTAGTATAAATAAAGTGGACTGCTATGATGATGTATGGCCTGATGCTATGATACCTGATGCTATGATGTATGCCTGATGAAAGATACACTACATTATTTATCTGTGCATATTTTAGTGGAAGCGTTTTCAACTTGTGAAGGCAGGGAATTCTTGCAGATCAGATAGGATGGTTTTCAATCCCTGATCGACAGGGTACATACTTTTATAGCATGTTGCTGAAACAAGGCAATGACAAAGGAAGTCAAACCGCCCCATTCATTGGCTCATAAGTAGACCAAAGGGAACTGAGATGATATTGACAGAGCAATTTGTAAAAGATAGAAAATATCCCTGATGCAGTTATTACTGTAGAAAGACGATGTTGTTTGGTCTAATATGACCATTTGAATTACTGTTCCAGCTTACCTCAGGTATAGCTAGAGATGTTATGCTCACCTATATAGTTGCCTGATAGATCCAGTTTCTCCAGCTTATCTAGGCTCTGTAGGCCATCAAGAGAGGAGAGATTGTTACCAGATAAGTCGAGGGTGAGTAGATTAGTCAAAGTACTCAGTGAGTATAACTTACTGATAGAGTTATATGATAGATCCAGTCTCTCCATACCGACACAACCACCTGTAAGAATATGACAGCTGAGAATATTGTGTTGTATACTGGAAAAGCAATGCATCCTAGACAGCAGAGCGAAGAAGCCTGACTTGACAAACTGCACAAAGCTCATACAGACAGGATTGATAGTGCTTAACTTGTTAAAAAACTGTCAAATGTTTCCATCATGGGAAATTCATCTACTTCTTACATCACAATGTTGTGTCGCTTGGGCTATTGTCAAAAACACATGAACACAACTTTACAAATAATATGTAAATATATATATAATTTATATATACATATATTTTATATATGTTTTATTTCATCTTATGCCTCAAGCCTGCTGAACAACCACCAGACAAGGTTCTGTATAACTTTATAAATGAACAGTTTTTTTCTGTGTTCCCTTGTTACTCTTGCTTCAATCTAACTAAATTGTTTTGTTTACAGCATATAGTTGGTCATAAATTAGTGTTACAATGTACCCTAATAATCAAGCTGTTTTGCTAATTGGCCTTACTATTGCTGTCTGATAAAAACAACTTAGACCCTCCAGGGTGATTGTGTAAACGACTCTTCTAGTCGGTCAAGATGAGTATGTGCTGAAGTAAATATTACTGTACAGACTTGCAATGACATTTGGTGGATGTTCCCTCCACCCACAAACCAAGCTGAGGGGAACTTTGCGCCTTGTTTCCCCAACAACAAAGAATGTCAAGACAGGCTAATTAGTTAGATATGGAGATATGAGACATCACCTACTGATGACAGAAATATCATTGAGATCTCTTCTTGTCAGTGATATGGTATGTATACTCTCTATGTCAAACTCATTACTTAGAGATTTCAGCATCTCGGCAGTCAATATGCCAGAATTATTGGGATCTCCACTTGCCATCACTCAACTTCTCACTCCCTGAAAAAATATGGTTGTAGCATACCTATATCGTGGAATGTGGCAATCAAATAGCGTAGTCAACAAACTAGTCTAGGTAAATGCCTACTGATTAAGTTAAGATTTGTGGTGAAAATGAACAGATAGGGATATTAATGTAGTCGATATGAAATGAGACTTTGCAAACAGCACATGGATATCTCTTCCAGTTCATCCCCACCATTCATCACATATAGCAAGCAGAGGCAGGTGCAGCTTTGGAGATAATATGAAACTCTCAAAATCTCCAAAGCTGCACCTAACTGAGCAAGCAAGGAGTAACAGTGATTCCTTGGAACAACTTTGCATTGATCGGCTATACCAGATATTCAAAACAAGGTGGCTTAAAGCATAAACTCACAGCCACCAAGAACATTCTAACACAGATAGTACAAGGACTCGGACACTTTGCCCCAACCCTCCACCTCATATTTAACATAATCCATTGTTTGTAGAGTATAGATTTATTGTTTCAAGGAGAAACCTATGGCTATTACACCTTGGTGGTTAGTTTGTAAATTTCCTGACTCCTCAATCAGCAAATGCTAACGGTAGCAGAGGATTAAGCAAACTTAGTTAAAATCCTTAGAGTCAAAGTCTACAGTGTCATTCAGTGACAGCTGTTAGTCTGGGCAGGGACAATTTCGACCATTCTCTCATTCGGAGATAGGCTAAAGAGTAAAAGTAAGTCAAAAAAGTAATTTTCACTCACTCTCATAGGACTGAGTTAAATTAGGAAGTCAATTATATGTATTTGTCTGAAGTTGGTGCATGGCCACTAGACATACTAGTAGTTGATAATGGACAGTTCTTTTTTAATCAGCTATGACTGACTTGATTGTCCCTACCTATAATATCTCTAATTTAGTAGAAAAATAATCTCCTCAAATCTCATCTAAAAATGGAATTAGAAGAAAATGGTTACCAAGGAAGCTTATAAGCTTATTTCCTCCTAAGCAAAAGATTTATAGGAACTCGGGTTAACCTTTCTAGATATCACGCTAAAGTGATTACGTAATTACAAATATGACCAATCAAGTGCCTCATTTCCCTTATGACCTTAGACATGGGGACATGCACCAGCAAGCACTGACAGTGGGATGGTGTCCAGAGAAACCATTCAATCACCTGCCAGCCTCCATTTTCACTGGCTGGAGTGTCATCAAAGCTGGAAACCATCTCAAGGTGCTCTGCAAGTCATTCATTCTCTAGCACACCTTGCAAGCACTTGCAACATTCTCTAACACTGGGGAAAAACACAGGAAAGAGAACACTCATTCATTGATAGATAACTAGAGTGGTGGGAAATCAGCAGTCACAGTTATTACCTTCCACTATCTATTCTATATCTGGTTTCATTTACTATACTAGCCTTGTAGGATATTCTCTACCTCTGGATAAATTGAAAATACAACTACAGAAGAATCATAGAAAGCCACCCACCAATGCAACAAAGCTTAACAGGTAAGAGAGACATAGTTAGAAGGACATGTTAGGCATTGACTATGGTTATCTATGTGAGGATCCGTCTCCACGTATACTTTCTCTGATACAGCCTGCTATATTCTGACAAAAATAGTTTGGGAGGGGTCGGGTTAGGACATTAACATTACTTGATAAACTATAAATGTGTATTAGTTTCCATAAATAATTAAATGATTAACTTCAGGCTGAATTCATCTTGCATCCAATTATGAATTATATGACTGCATAAACTGTAAATTTTTTGTCGTTTCTTTGCTTGGATCAGTTGTTAAATGCGAGCCTGAGGACCAAGAGGATATTATCGTTATGCCGGAAGGTCCACATTCAACCTCAAACTCTCCACTAAGATCCATGGAGCATAAGCTATCCTCCAGAAAAAACTCAAACCTCTCAACATGCTCTGATGACTCTTTGAGAAAAATCAGCACAGACAGCGGAATAAGTGTAGCCTCAGCGCATCTTGCTGGATTGGCGGGCATGTTACCCACCGCCGGGAGTATGGAGGACCTCATCGGAGAACCCAGGCTATCATCTGCAGCTGCTATGCAGAGTATGCTGGCACAGCAAGCCATGAGCAGCCAACTTGCAGCTATGAATCCAGCTATGCTTGGTATGCAGCAGGCAGCGTATGCCGGACTGTGGCCCAACCCTCTGGCAGCGATGATGATGCAACAGCAAGCAGCTGCTCAGAAAATACTGGAGTCTTCGGGCCATGGTGAGTGTTGTCACACATTTTGTTGTTTCAGGCATGAAAAAGCCCTAAAATATCCATTGCTTTGTTGAATAAACCTTTTTAATAATGCTACCTGCTAAAACTGCATTTAGTACATTACACGATAACTTTTAATTTTGTTCTTTGATATTCGAACTCATAGTGAATTATTTGTAGCATACCATTCATAGGGCAAAATGAGTAACATCACGTAAATTCGCCATTACAGCATAATTACACCACACCAAATTCTCGTTTGCCACCACATACATTAAAAGTATCCTGGTTTCATGTCTTCTACATTGCTCTGATGGTAATGGATGCGGTTCCACCTTATCTTCTTCTATGATCTAACGAGTGTTTTTCTTACTTTGATTTATGTGTGGTTAACCACGAATACCCAGCCCAGAGATGGATCAGTGTGGTATAAGGTTATTATACAACGCTCAGCCAGACTTGAAAAAACTAGGCTACAAAGTACTGAGAAGATGGTCTTTTTGATCCTGATTATGATTCTATAATGTCAGCCAGTTATGGTCCCAGTTATGGTTTGGACGGCAATAATAATTAACCACCATACATTCTACAGAACTTCCACCAGGGTCATCACCACGCTAAGCTTTATGTAAATAACAACCTGAAGATGGCCTTTCTTTGTCAAAAGCACTGGGCGGTGGCCGCTGAGAGCAAATGGATTACTCCACAATACTTACAAGATTATCTAAGACTGATTTTGTGGATTAGCTGGCCCGGATTATCTTTGTTCTTATATCCCTAAGCTAGACAAATAATGACTGACGCAATTGAAAGTCATATTTGTGGTTAATGGTGCTCCATATCCCATTGTTACATGAAAATAAAATGTAAGGCAAAAAACACGATGATTTATTGCTCTTGCATAACAACGGAAAATATGTGAGAAAATGTAGATCAAGTTGGATCATTGCGAAGAGGAGGGCAATGGCTATTTGGGAGGACTGACCAGGGTGGTGGTGCTTCAGTTTTATGGCGTGTTAAAAATGTCTTAAAAAACCATCAATCACTTTTCAGCCAAATATCTAATTTAGTTTCACGTAAGTTGGATCCTGTTTTTCGATTTCAGGTAAGACTTCCACCTCTTCCAACAGTAGTAAGCAATACCCCAAAGAGCCGTTCGCTGTGTATCCGGGTTTTCCTAACCTGCTACAGCAATCATCTAGTCCTACCGGGAACAATTCCTCCTCATCCTCCCCTAACTCAGCGCTGTCTGATGTCGTCAAATACCAGGAGCAGCTGATCAGCTCCTACAAGTCACAGGTATGTGTCTGAGTTTTACCAGGGACGGTGGGATCCCACTCTCCCTGGTTTTACTACCTCTCGATATTGTTGTAGGTGTTTTTACTTTGTTGCCTTTCCCTGTTTATGTTTAGGTAGAAGTGATAAGTTGTTGAGAGTTTACTTGCGGCCTTGAGTAGAATTTTACCTTGAGGATATTTTTTTATGGATTATTTGACAACCTTTGGCTCCTACAGGACCTGCTCTTGCTCAGTTTTCTCTAATAACGATGGCCTCATTGTAAGAAATATACATCTTTGATGGTTTTGTGTTGACAACATCAGTTAAATCATCACCGTAAATCTGCCTGTAATCAAAACAACATTTACCGTTCAATGGCTGCGGAGAAGCAGTCAAGGGATGACTGTGTACTTTTAACTGCCTCTCTATTTGAAACTACTTGGGAAAATACGATCCCATGTGTTGTAATCATTCTTCTAAAGATGGTTATTTTTATCCTCTGCAGTTGATGAGCAGAAAACCAGATGAAGTCACCCCAGCTGCTGTGAAACCTCACCGCAAGTCACATAGCTATAGCGGGCTTGGTACTGCACCCTCATTCAACAGGCAGCTGTCTCCACATCATGGTCGCCAGTCTATTGCATCACCACAGCACACCAGCAACGGTAGCAAATTCAGTCCTAATTACACCAAACATACAGATGAACAGCATTCTTCAATCTACGGTGAGAAAACTTAACTCGTTTTCGGCTGTGACCTCCGCACCTTTCACTTTCTCTCACGCTTGTTTTTATCTCTTTGTTTGCGATGACCATGGGTACAATGCTACACTTTGTTTACCACTGCTGCCGTGCCCGTGTATAAAAACGCTGTCAGCAGCGATTTTGTTTATACTGTCTATGTCATCAAATTCTACTGAGATGTTGCTACATTCATATCTTCTTGTTGAACTCATGCCAATTCAGCTTGTCAGAAATACTGATGAAGTTTGGACGTTCTCTTGGCCATTGCCAATGTGAATCGATCACTAATGCTCAGAATTGGCCTGCACTCGCAATGTTAGCGGGGTCTCCCATATGTCTATGTCGGGTTCCGGCTAATAATGTTTATTGTTTGGGCAATCTTGCAAGAAGGGATAGCCACCTAGTTTTCTACTCGTGTCATTCATCAGAGTAGACTGTTTACAATCCCTCGTTTGTTTTGTCATGTTGTGAATGGGCTCACTAAACAAAACAATGTTAGTTTTTTGTTTTTTTGTTGTAAGCAGAGGATTGAAAGCTTCCCTAGGGCTATTTGCTATGTCCTTGTTCTTGGCTATAAACGATTACATAATACATTTTACTTGAATGCTGAGTTCACAAACAGCTGGTCTGCTCAAGTTTTTTATTAGCTATATTGGTCTCGGTATTGAATTTTTTGTTCAACGAGTTGTTATGTAAATTCGTTCTTACATAATGATTACAACAGATCTTAGTATTATAGCCTTTGACTGGTGCACTTTCGTGCACTGTATGACACTACTTAGATGCGTGTGCTAAATAGTTATAGATCTAAGGCTATGTCTCTTATCACTATGTTACGTGGAAAGTGAATTGATTGATGGTAGTTTTTTAGTCAACACCTATAATAGCTGTGCTGTGTTATGTAATGTGATGTAATAACTATGAACTAGTCTAGATGATGGAATCACAGTGCCAACAAGTTACATTGCTATAACCGCGTGACTTCGCCTACATTGCGTCCTCGGGAAGTAATATAATATGGTCCGATTGACCAAGTTC
The DNA here is from genome assembly GCA_914767715.1 of Membranipora membranacea. NCBI lineage: Eukaryota > Metazoa > Bryozoa > Gymnolaemata > Cheilostomatida > Membraniporidae > Membranipora > Membranipora membranacea. Next base: position 7,554,311 of record OU612072.1, on the reverse strand, counting down.
TTTTTTTGCCAACTGAAATTGTTTGATGGTAGTATAAATCCACCTTTGGTATAGCACGTGGGTCTTGATTTGTAATTAGACATTGATAGCCAGATGGCCCTAGTACATGTAGGTATTCTGTCATCCCAAGACATCTCCTATATCTTCTAGAATGACACGATATAAGGCCGACTGTAATGTTATGCAATTTATGCTGGCTGAAAAACAAGACAGTTGTTTTTGTTGGCGTAACATTCTTTGAAAAGGCTATGGAATCAACATTAGCGTTGTGTCGTAATTTACCACAAGCCTCAGTTCGTCCAATCTACTTCAGTGATAGGGGAGATTAGCACTGTGGCTAATGGGGACACTGGGTATGAAAGTTTTAGCTGAACAGATTACCCTATGATTATGGATAAGTAATATCACTTACTTTTTTGAAATGATGGATTTCATTCCTGAGAAACCAAAGAAGTCTGATATTTACGTCACAAAACGATCATCATATATTTATCTCTGGTAATTAGTCTGGGTTGTTTGATTGACTGCCTCTGCAAAGTCGGGTACACCTAAGATTGGGTGGGAACCCTGGATGATTCTGTGGTCTATTTGGTATAAGCAACAATGTCCAGCGGTCATCAGATTCTGGTATTTCAATCAGTCTTTAACCACCACTGGACAAATGATCACTTTGACTAGACAATGGTAAAACACTAAAGAACCATCTCATTCTAGCCAATGGTCAGTGGCGCACTTTGGTTTTCTGGCATCACTTATGAAGTTGACACAATCTTGCACTCTAAAAGCGGAGCGAATCGGAATGAATTTGAATCGATTATTAATCTATGAATCCAGATGACTTTTTCCTTGTCAGTTTCTACTTTGTTTCCGTTGTTACATATTATTTCCTGTGGTATATTTAACGTCATCCTCCAAGTCAAAAGTTCACCTCCAAGTGTTTTTGTTCACAGAAAGGATCCCTTTGTTCGCCTCCTGTGATCAGGTGTTGATGTAATTTTGTTACAAATTGAAGGTCACGTTTGCCTTCTGGGCTGCTGAAATATCTTTGGTCAACAAGTTGTAAACAATTGTGCTGTGTATATCTAATTGCCTGTCATCTTGTTACATGGCGCTCACATGTAGGGCGGTGTTGAGTTACCGAGAGTATTATTGTGAGTCTGTCCTTTCGGCAAATTCGATGGCAAATTTGATATTGATTGTTCAGATATGTAGATTTGGAGTTATATATGACTACTGGTACTACGGAAAACCAATTTAAACTTTCTTGCTGTGACTGATGTTTGATAGAACCTTGGCAGAGTGGCTCCATTGTTGGTGCTGTGATTCCAAGATTGTTGTATAATTCGAGTTTCCGCAGCATACTGGCTGTTTCTCTTGTGGAAGTCACCTGAAAGTGCTGGCCCACAAGCTGTTGTTTGTCAACAATACGTCTGCCCTCAAGCATGGTGTAGGGAACGCAACCTCCGCAGTAAATCAAAGTTGATTTCATATCCGCTCTTTCCATAAATCTGTTTACCTACAGAATCTCTTTGTCTCTCAGTGCAGAAAAAAAAGAAAAACGTTGTAACATAACCCATTTTCTGTAGCCCAGAGCATGGTCAATTATGTATGTGACATTTTAACCCCTATTTGGCTCAGCGTAGTATCCTGCCTCGATGCTTATGCAAGCATTAAACTGTTTTTGATTGCTAAGTTATCATGGTGTCATGCATGAGATCTGTGACAATAAAAGTGATTTAGCAGATTTGAGCTTTCATTTTTTATATTATAATCCATTGTGTTTGATTCATACATCTGTTATGCAACCATGTTGCTTCCTTGTGATTTGGAGAGATTTATGTTATCGTGATGACTTAGGACTAACTGCCACAACCAAACTTTATTTCCTACAGCTTTTTATGGCATCGGTTCATGTATAATATCGTTGATTTGTTTGTCTGCAGGTGATGATGATAGTGTGTGCTCTGGTCAGTCAGCAAGAAGTCGAACACCACAACCAACTCCATCATCAAACATTAGTGTCAGCCCAACACCAAATACAGCAGACATCCTCAAACAAAATAACAGTCTAACCTACAGCAATGGCATAAACCCACAGCACTTACAAACAGCTACTGCCAGTAGAAAAAGAAAGAATGGATTTTATGGTGAGCATCACAAGTCACAATAAAAATAGCAATAAGCATGCTGCATGTTCTTTTGTCAAGCGCTCCCACTTGCCAAATATTGTCAACATGCCCACGTGTGAAGGTCATTGCACATCCTGTACAATATCCTAAATCAATAAGGGTTGGTGGTCAGACAGCCCCCTAGTCTTCAGAAGTGTGACCTTACAGAGATCAGGCCATGATCACGCCACTGCCCAGGTTTCTTGCAACGTTGCATAACTTGCAAGAAATCCTTTCTGTCCAAATAGAGTGAGTTCTGTGAGCCCAATTCAACATACTTATATGCATACACTACTGCTATGTGGGATCTTTGTGACCTTAGGCTATTCTCTCAGCAGAGGGTCATCTCTTTGGTTGCCAAATAAAATCTCAGTCCATGTTTTCTTATTTGTAATATAAAGTCTACCACTATTTTTGGTCAACATCCACTTTTATGTTACTTGATGTTTTGAAAGCGAAAGTTTGATAGAAATGTCTAGTACTGGCCAATGGAACATCTTAAAGGCTCAAAACAACACATAACTGTATTTTTTGCCAACAAAGATTAAATCAGCAACCTCGTCAATATTGCTTCTAAGTTGACTTTTGTTAACCTCAGCATAATGAGAACTTCATTATCTCCTGTAATGTAATTGCTAACCACACATATTTTTAACATCTCATATCGGTGCATGCAGGTGGTCCAGTTTGTTACCAGTAATGGTACATTGTTGACCAGAACTGGACAAGTGAAATACCAGCGGGTTTTCTTTGATGGATGGCCTTTAGAACTAGGGATAGCCGAGAGATAGTGAGTAATAAACTCTGAATTTTTATTGCAGGCTCCTTACCTATGTCAGATCTGTCTGCAGCATTCCCCAGTGGTCAGTCAGCATTCACACCTCAGAATCCTGGCGCACTACCAACCGCTGGTGCTGCAGATATTCCCTTCCACAAATTGTCTACTGCTAGTCTGCCAGCCATGATGCCCTCAATCACTCCAAAGAGCAGCTCATGCTCCCAGTATGAGTCAACCTCACCAACTGGGCGAGGCTCTGGATCTACTCCAGCAACATCCAGAAAGAGGAAACCAGCTAGTGTCGTCTGTACCGAAGAAAAGGTCGGCCCAAGTGGCAAGGTGAATGCTCTAAAAGTCTATGTGCTTGTTCAGATCTCCTCTTCTGCTTTGTGAGGTCTGACTATGTCTAGAAAAAATTGTCAGATCTTGTTTGCTTTAGAGGAAATCAGAGCTTTATGTTATGGTTTTGATCATCTGCAATTTCGATCCACTCAAATAAAGATTGGTGTGGATTTGTCTCGGCCATCATGCTCCCTGAGTTCGGTTCAATTTCTGGAAATAAATGCTTGTCACAGAAGAGTGGATCCCTTCATCATGATTATGTTACCAGGATGGTGGTGCAGGGCTTATAGCAGCTATAGGACATGTTTACAATCCCCTCCATCTAGGGTTTACTATACCTTATTGCTATTAATACTCTCTCTCCTCATGAATATGATTATATTATTGCCCAATATGTCTCTAGACTAGCTTCAGTAGCATAATCTGTCATAATGGATTCTGTCTACCCAACTTTACGACTTTGTTAATGGCAAAGTCGGTGAAGTCTGTGTGTCATATTTCATAATTCTCCATTCTTCAACCTGATTTCCCTAAAGAAAATAAAATGTACCATCTTTTCCAACCACCAACTTGGTGATGCAATTCTTGACCCCCCAAGATGATTAAAATGGCTCTGGAATGGCAGTAAGATGATGGAATGGGTTTTTGAATGAGCTTGCGAAATGGCTGTCCTCTGTTTGCACTCGATCGATGGATGGTGTGCATATTATGAGACATTACAAAGGGCTTACGACCAGATTGTCTGCAACCAGTCTAATCACCCTTTAATATTAATATAAAGCCTAATAAAATTGATGATCTGCTGACAATTAATTCAGTTATGAAATGTCATTTATATACAGGTTGTGGGCACTATTACAAACTAACTTGATTTTAATAGGATTTGGGTACTGCGGTTTTGCAGGATGAACTCTATTGGGAGAGAAGGAGAAAGAACAATGAGGCTGCCAAGAGGTCAAGAGATTCAAGGAGGGCTAAGGAAGATGAGATCGCAATCAAAGCTGCATTCCTGGAGCAGGAGAACCTCAGGCTAAGAGTCGAAATGTCAAGGATGAAGGAGGAGCTGACAACACTGAAGTGAGTTTTACCTCTCAAGTGATTGATGCATAGTTGGTGTGGGAGTCAAGACAGTCACTGTGTCTACCACATCAGCCAAACCCATAGACTTGATATAATTTGTATATGGCCAAACTTGTCTGTGCTGGATAGAAACTTAAAATAGAAAACGCTCAGATTTTGACTCCTGCTCTCAAATGCCATGTTCATTTTAGCCTACTTACGAAACAATGGTTTGCCTCATGCCAATGGTCTTATGAGGTCCAACGGCCACCTCTCCACAGCATTATAAATCCTCTATTTTCCAATTACACTCCAAATTTAATAGATTTGGCTATAATGGGCACATAATTCAGAACTGAGAAACACCCTCCGCGTTGTAGCCAAAATGAATTCCATTGGCAAGATCTGTTTTTGGATATGCATAAATAGATGGGTAAGACCGAATAAACCTATTCTTCTGCTCTGTAAAACTCAAGAGGACATATCAATTACTACCATGTAACTGGCATATCAGACAACTAAATAACGTTGTTAATATGGATGAATTCCATCTTTACTGAATACCTCTTTATGCCACGCCATGTACACCATGTACACCATGTACCGAGTGGATATGTAAAGTAGGCCGAGATTGATTGATTTGACTTTCTTCAAGCTAAATGATGTCATATAAACGAAGAAGACTGTTGATTCGATCTGGTAACTGTAAAACCGCAAACAATTAAACCAAGTAACATCATAGAAGCAACAGTGACCATTCATCACTGTAGCTCTTCTGCATCTCAGATGAATGCTAATTAAAGCGGCACTCATGACACAAACAAATTATGAATAAATGATTTCCCAAGCATTAAATTTATGTATTTCATAATCCATTAAAGAAGACTCTCAGACAGGATGGCTGGTTGAGCATAGCCTCAAACCCATGATTGAGTGGCAATAGTTATAAGGGCGCTGACAAGATCCAACCATACTACTTGTCAATGAGAGTGCAGGTTTCCTATCATCTGGGACAAACCAGTTCTCCTGTGGAGGTTGAAAAGATGCCTTACATTTCAATTAGAAGTTTTTCGCAATCAGCAATGACAGATTCCAACAGTAGAATCAAATGACTTGATATGCAATTACCCTCAATAAGCACAGGTGCAATAAAAGGATCAACCATCCTGAAGATTAAAACAAAGATCTTATGCAATAACGAGTTAGACTAAACAATACCTTGTCACCATAGACAGAGAAGAAAGGCCCTGCACTTGGGAGAAATTAAAATGCCTACCAATTCTTTCCTCTTGGAAATTGGCATCAGCTATTATGCATAGAAATGCAACAGATTGACCTCATTGCGCAATAGTTGGTCACTCTAATCAGTTCCTCTTGCATAACTGGTGATCATCACTGGTGATGTCCTCAAAAGAGTGATATGAGGACCAAAGTAGTATCTTTGTGATTTTTCAACACTTAATCAACAGCAGTTGTAGGGATAGGCTCGTGAACTGGGCATACATAGTTACATAACCAAACAGTTATATGCCTTATCTGTCCCTATAGATAACTAGGATGTGCCCACTGCCTGGCTAACATGTGATAGGTGGGATGTGCGAGATAAAAAACTTGGCTGTAGTTGCGAAGGTTTTATTGAGCCAAAGTACAAGTTGAAGTGATAACCGATATTTTATAGTTATGATGCAACATTACATAACATCATGTCATCGCCATCATTGATTCTACTGCAGCTCTCAGCAAAGTTTATCAGTGGGTGGTGGCAGGTAGGATTAAACAGTCGAGACAGGCAGGGCAGACAGGGCAGAGCAAAGGCGTACTTGAAACCCAATGAGTGTGAACAAAACTGGCTTGTGATTCCAAGATCCGCAATCACGTCCCGTGTTACTGGTAAAAAATTTCATGGTTTCACATGTACTTTCTCAATCACCATTTAAACAAAGAACACATCCTGAAAAAAAATTACTGTCAAAGCGTTTCCATTGTTCCTTTGTCATGGTGAACTCCTGTCCTCTGGAGCTGAATATAGTAAAGTCATAAATGAAGTCTTACCTCACAATGCTCAATCAGAAAGTAGAGGAGATTAAGAGCATAGCCCCGGCTTCTTAACTTGGTTCTTGAGTGCATGGATGTTCAGCCTATTTTGAGTATGATATACAACTAAAAAATGAGTGAATTCTCATTACTAGTGACCCAGTCATAGAAATCAACTTCCAGAAACTCCCCTCTTTGTCTAACATAAATTAGAAGTGTATCAGTGACAGGGTGGAAGTTAGACTTACGATTGCATACTTTCAATTTCTATATGACCGTTTCTTAAGTAATTTGTTCCCTAGATTTCTGCCGGCATGATGGCTGAACATAATTCAATCTGGGCTCTAGTCAGTCACAGTTTTGGGCATGGAATGGTAACGATAACAGTGAACTATGTAAACTACTCTTGACTACACCAAAGGTCTTAATTATTTCTCATAATCCAACTAGTCCATCAATCATCGCCATGTCTGACAGTTTGGTATAACCATGACATATTTTACATTTATTACACAAAAAGACTCTCAGTGACACCCAACCCTAAGTAATAGCATTCCACCAAGCCAGGAGCGTAATGAATTAATTTGACTGTTTCATGTCCGTTTTTGGTTGTTTATTTTTGAGTTGTCAATGGAAATTGTATGCATTGCCGCCTTCAGGGTGACTGAATAACCAGGTCATAATTAACAGCCAAAAAATTCACACTTAAAATAAAAGACGGAAAAGGGGGGCACAAAATTTGTAAGCTCCTGCCCATGAGTTCTAATCCATTCCAACCAGGATGTTTTATGAAAAAAATGTGTTATTGCTGTGATGCAATCAATTCCATTTGATTACAAGATTGTTAGATCATCCTAAATACATGTCTAATATACTGGTACCCTTCAACTACCCGGAGCATTTGGTAAACACTAAACCGCCGCGACTACCACGTAAAGAAACGCACCCTAACATCACAGGGGATCACGTTCTCTCTTTTTTGGCATTAAAAGTTCTCAGACCTGAAAACTTGTTAATCATAATATGATTTACAAGTTTTCAGGTCCGTGATAACTGTCACCTATCTAGGTGACTAGACTCACATCAGGCCACTGAAGCCATAATTGTGGGTGATTGAGCCCGAGTAAAAAGTGAGACGTAAGTCAGCTCTAACAACATTGGGTGTCCAGTTAATTAACAAAATGAAGATTACTCAATCCTGGTGTAAGTCGGCTTCATTCTAACATTTCTAACATGAGATAATCACACCAGAGAAAGAGTTTGTGGTCTGATCTAGCCATGATGCAAGCCATTGTAAATGATTAGGACAGATTTTTTAAAGATTACATTAACAATGTAATTAACAAAAAAACACATTCTAAGACTCAGTTCCACACCAAGTACTTGATGGTACTTCTAACTCTCCAAATCCATTTGCATAACTCATTGATACAGGATGGTTTTTTACATTCCTCAAGAGGATTCCAGCCACCCTTGCCTTTATGTAACTGATCGTGGTTTGCCATCTGAAACAAAGCCCTGTGGTATTATGGTGGTTTACATTTTAAAGTACCTCTCCAAACTGCTTACAGTTCTGCTGAGAGTTTATTCGATGGTTGTGGTAGGTTGTTAGGTTCAGAAAGATTAACTGAGGTCTCGTCTGACAAGAGTGTTTGAAGCTTTCACACCTCAAGTGTCTATTTCCCAACCTCCATTGTGGTCCGCCGCTGCGTCGAGGCCTGCAGCTGGGTACGATGTGAACATCTGCACGGTAGCCCAACTTTATTATAGGTAGAATATAAAAAGTGTCATTTTTGGTTAGTGAATGGCAGCTTACCCGACGGAGACACCCATCAGTAGGCCTAACATCGTCTATCCAAGACGGCTTGGTTTGGTTAATTGATCTACCATCTCAAACTCTGAAAACACAGCTGTGGGCCAACAAAATACCAGTCAAGGGTATTGTCCTTAGTATATAGGTCAGTACTTCCTCCACATTATTGTAGTGGAATGAAAACAACACTGGCACTATTCTTACGTAAGCAAGCTCGTTCATTGATTGACACCGGATAAAAACTGATAAAAATAACCATCAGTGATACTTGATAATAGTAGAACTATAGATTTATGATATAAAGACATTAATCAGAAAGCACTCACATTGAAATAAAATAGCCTAATAAACTTTTGCCAGTTGCATAAGCGCTGGAGGCTTAGCTTGTTAAAAAATAGCTGAGTGTCAACAAAGGATTGTATTTTTGTAAGGTTATGTTGTTTTCCTTGGAAAGCTCTGCTCTTATATAATAGTTCATAATCATTATCGCTGCTTTGAGTAGCGCATACTTTGTATAAAGCGCTGTGTTTAAGGACTAACAAACAGGATTGCATAACAAAGCTAAAGGATTTTGTTTTTTGCAAATGTTAATATTTGCATGGCCAGTAAACTTCAATGTTTTGCTATTGATTTTTATGAAAAATAATTTCAAGGCTTCGTTGCATAATCGGACTACATTATGGCTATTGGCATTTTTTTTTTCAAAAAAATACTGCAACAAGACCAAATTGAGAATCATGAACTGATGATAGCCCTGGTTTATTGAATGTCAGACTTTCTGTCCGTTGTTGACGTCGTATTAGACATGATATCGACTTAAACCTAACTGAATGACCGTGTTTACCATCATACAGAACTGAACCGTCTTGAAGAAAAAACAGATTTGACCAAATATTGACTCCAGAAATAACTGGATTACACCTTGAATCATCAAAATCAATCATTCTTATGAACGTACTAATGAAAGTCAAGTCCATAATACCTAAAATTGCCTAACCTGGTTTTTGTGAATCTCCGACTTACTGGAGTCATGCTAAAATTCGGTTGCCTCTGTAATTGGTAAAAAGTGGGTTCTAAATTGAGAATAAAACCACTATCATAAGAAATTCCCTACACAGAATCCACAAATTCCTTTTAGCGCACCGCTTTAGACCAGATCCGGGCTAGTACGAATTACGGAATTAATATAATCATGAGCAGAAGAGCAGAAGAGAGGCGTATAAGTATTTGTAATCCTGATACTTTTTTCTGTAATAAGTGTGAGATTGTGGTTATGAACCAATGTATAAACAAGATTGATGTTTGCAATCTGCCCTGCTAAGCTATGGAAATGACACAATATCTCACACTAACATATATGTAGGGACGTGTTTAGTGGTTGATGTTACTCAGCTGATAATCCTACTCCAAACGTGATCGTATGGGAAAGAAGCGTACACCAGAATGCCCGACCTCTTTAGCATCCTTTTTGTGGTGGTTCCTTAGCTACAAATGAATCTTACTTTAGATGAAAATATAATAACTAAAATGCAAAACAAGATGCAAATAGTTTACTTGTTTGGCTTCAAAAAGAGAGTGAATGTCTACATTTTGATTTACTGTTAGTGTGGGGCAGGTGGGTTACATAGACAAACCTGACTCAGTAATGAGCCAAAAATTATCAATTTGAACCGAAGAAAGCTAAATCATCTTTTTCCATCAAGTTGCGGCGATCCATCAGTGGGCAAAGGGATGGTGGGATAGACTGTCTACCCAAACGGACGCCATAAACCACAAATTAAATAAATACTGATCTTTCATTACTTGCTTCTGTCTCATTAATAAAATTATTGACTTAATTTCTTTCAGGAGTGATCTGGAGGAAGCTAGAAGTGGAGTCAAACCAGCACCGTCATCAGCTGAGAGCAAGTCACCAACCGTAGAAAATAATAACAGCGAAGTCGGGGGAGATGAACATGATAGGCCAATATCTCAACTAAGTACAGAGAAAGCCTCAAGTGAACACAGTCAACCCTGCTCACCTGCTCTCTCTGCTGATGGAAGCAAAGCCTCATCTGTCCATAACTCCACAGATGAATAGCAATGATTGAGATGGTATGGTTATCTACTAATGATATTATAAGCATGTTTTAGGCGGCTTAATTTTTGGTAGTATACTTAGAGCCTTACTAGTCAGAGTCTATAAGTGTGGGACATGCTGTAGCCACTACACTAGTACAAGTAGATCATGAATACTTGATCTGCTACAAAGAAAAACTACTAAACAACGGATTGTCTTTTGTTAGTTTTACTGATTCATGGCACTATTTGGCACAACTCTGCTATTTAAGAAAATTGATGGCCATGTGGATAAAAAGATTCTATATTCATAACTATGAATGTCTTAATTTAAAACAATCATAACTGCATCACTGGCATCACTCATTCACTGACTTTTAATTGCAATTTCCTTTTCTTGACAGGAAGTTGAACAGAGAATGTTGAACAGTTGTGAAGCACTAGTCAGTAGTTGTCTTCACTTTGTTTGTGAGGAAACAACTCCAAGCTCCACACCTGATGTATATACGCGCCTTGAAACACTTCTCGATGGTGTTAATATATTCCATTTATGCAAGCTGAATGTTCTCCAAAGATATTTGATCTCTTATTTATAAATGCCATAACTAAACACACCGAACCAGGGCCTAATAATAAGATATCACTGTCCTTATTAAAAGTAGTCTAAGTCATGATTTACAATTTTTTTATATTATCTACTACAATTATACCCTTTTTTGTCTACTATCCTAGCATGGATTCATGTGCCATTAATTCAATATCATGATTATGTATATTGAATAATTGTTCTATAGCAATGTGCCATTATTATCATAACTACATATATTGTAATTATGCTATATCTATATTTACACCATTACTGTGTCATAAGCCTATTATTGCTACACCACACCTGTTTAATAACATTATTATTGTTACACCACGGCAAGTTCGGAAGCCTTATGACGGGTGCCATGTCTATAAAAGAAGGTTTTTATATCTATTCAACAGGTGCCAGTTTTTTCATCAAAATTACTTCCTTTCAACACTGCGTTGTTCTATAAATTGTGGGCTGTATAAACAAGTTTGCCTGAAACGCCTGAGATTGCATGCATGGAGGACTGATTGTAAAGCTAATGGTTTTTTTTTTCAAAGTTAACCATTAGCCTTGTCAATGAGATTGATGTTCAAGACTAGTCCAATTTTTTGAGAGATTCCAAGTATGAATGTGTTTTTTATTACCTTAGCTAATTTAGAAACATAATACGCTGTAAATCTGCTTATCAGGTAGCCCACTAGAATTTCTTTACTTTTACTCACATTATTTACACACGACATCACGTCAAATATTTCTTGGTTGTATTCAAAGTTTTTCAAAGTGCCATTTCAAATCATTACTACAAGGATAGCTAGATGCTAACGCAGAGTGCCATTGCAAATTCAGGTCAGCATTTTTCAAGTCATCAGGCATTCAATGGTTGTGCATTCCTAATGTGTCATACACACCGAGTCTTTTTTAAAAGATTTCCATACCCAGCATTGTATATTATATACTAAGGCCATAGCTTTACTCACAACACGACGTATATTATCAGGTACCATCCTACTCTGTATGTTCTATGTTATATATTATGAAAATAAAAGAATTCACGTCTAAAACACAAAGTTGCCAATCTGTCTTTGTTACATAAATATAATCAACTACTTTTGTTGCAGTTTATATTGTATTCTCAATTCATGATTGAAGGAAAAGCTTGACATGCTATGAATGACGAACAATTTGTGTTCTTCTTGCCAATGCCTTGGGTAAACTTGGAACAGATTCCTAAGGTGATGTGATTACCATCATTTACATTCTACCATGCACAATCATTAAATTCTGATCAGCTGGCTGCTGTTGAAACCAAAGCCAATCATGCCATTGTTAAAATCATGTGATCGGTTGGTCCAAGACGCATTCTGCTCCCTCAACTAACAACAGCTTGAAATCAAACTCTATTCTATTATTTTATCAGCTCAGCAGATATTTTGGCATTATGCTAGCATCTGGACAGGGCTGCATCAGTCAAGTGTTTGGTACTTTTACTTATTAAGACCTTGCTTTAGTTTTGTCAAGAAATTTGACGCTGACAGTTATATCATGCGTTTTTCTATATTTAACATCAACTGAAATATGACAAGAAATGTTCAAAACATATATTTCTAACAAAATAAAACACAAAAATGAAAGACAATGAAAGACAATCTACTATGATGGTGTTGAAACTATAAGCATAGCATCTCAAGTCTCAAACAAAAACTTTCCTGCTTGGCAGGATTTTAAAATTAATTTCCCTCGCACCTATATTGACAGATTAAGACCATCTCACACAATCTGCACAGGTAGACTTAATATCAGAGTATATAAACTTATACCCGGAGTCTAGTGTTCTTTGAGGTACAATCTTTAGTTGATGCGTAAGCATTTTTCCCCTTTCTTCACCTAGCAAAGTGCTGAATACGAAACCTGGTACCGGAAATGGAGCAAATCTACACATGCTCCGCGAAAAAGCTGTAGTAAATTCAGAGTTTCTGATAGCCTGTGGAGCTACGGCATTAAGGGGGCCTGTTACTTCAGGGTTCTCTATGGCGTGCAGTATTATACCTGCGACGTCTTCAACATGGATCCAAGGCATCCATTGTTTACCGCTGGCTACATTACCACCGACATTGAAGAAGAAGGGCCAGTATAGCTGTTGTATCATGCCACCATCTCTCCCCAGTGCTAGACCTTAGAATGAGAGAACAGCATTGTGTAGAGGATAACAGTAAATAATGACAGGAAAGTTCTTTATATCAAATTTTTGTGCAGGTTTAATTAAGACCTACACAAAAACATTTACTCTTCTTTCGAAAGTGAAAAAATAAGTCAACTTTCTTCACTGGTAACAATATTCAAAATAAGTTAAATGCCATATACTATAGTATAGACGCTGGTGTATCAAGCCTTCAACTGAGATGGAAACCAATTTGCCACAAGACTGAGAACCCAATCTAAATGATTAAAAAAAAACTAGTGGGCTCTCATCCAAATTCGCATCATGTAATCGATTTCAACTTTTCCAACATGCTCTATCTGTCCAGTTGCATCATGTGCACTCACATCAGAAATAAGTCAATTACAACCTATGCAGAGACCCACACATTTTGGTCTGACAGTTGTCCTTCACAACCAACGCCTTGGTCCCACACTGTCATTGGCCTGTGCAGCGACATAGTCAGTAGTAGTATCTAAAATAGATCTGAGGAATTGATTTGTTGAGCTCACCTATTCTAACGATAGCCTGTCTGACTTGAGGATCATCTATAGTAGCAGCTGCCTCCCACTCCTCACAGAGATGAGCTGGCCAATCATCTCCAGCAGCGCTATCCTCTGTAACAGCCTCTCTATCTGCTGATCCGTAATATCCTGTATCAACAATATCAACAGTAGATTGTATTTTATCAAAACCAACAGCTATTCTATTCTATATTAGTTAGAATTTATACTAGCTAGTTTGGGGATGACAAAAAGTAAGCTAGCGAAGATTTTATTGAGCAAAATGTCGGCTAGTGATAAATTCCTCTACTACCTGCCTGTGCAACTTTTTCTCGTGAGAACACAATATGCTTTATAATATTACACAGTTCAATGAAGTTTGTTTCCTAGCCAAGAAAACTGTATCATCACTATCCCATAAAAATGCTCATCCAGCCTGTCTAAATTCATAAGGGGGACAACTCCTAACTATGTTGATGTTAGAATCAAATACACTCATTGAATCAGGGAGGGTGGGATTGAATTAAGTCATTGCTAACATTTTGCAAAAAACCATTGCCCTTTTGGTATTTCAAATTAGAAATCCCTATATATTATCAAGTTCTGATAAGCAATTTGAGAACAAGACCTCAGAAATGAATGATCAGATGGCAATTTTGGCAGTGGTTATTTGAAAGACTTCTCAGGCCATCGGTACACTGTTATTGTGAAATTTATGACTCATTAGTCGACCTTTAAACCAGACTGTGTCCCGATCAGCGGTTGCCGAACGACGGAGGACACTTTTCAACCTTTGTTTAACCTTGGAATCTATTTATAACAATGCCATGTACTTATATAATTATTTTTAGATTATGACAACGAGAGTGTCAGACAATAATGTGACTTACTTCCTAAACAAAAGATCAACAAACGTCATCATCATTGTCAGCCAATTTCCAACAATGGAGAAATAAAATTTACCTCCTTCCAAGGTCACAAGATGAGATATAAGCTCAATTTCTACCCAAAACAAACAGATAACCGTAATCGGTATGAAGCAAAAAGTGAAGCATTTCTCATAGCCTCACCAATAGCTGAGATTCCAATAAAAGATTCAGGCTTGACTTCTGATTTCTGCACAGCGTTAACTAGTAGCTTAGTTGTATCCACTCGACTAGATGTGACGTCTTTCTTGAAACTGTCTGTGAATCTGGAACAAGTCCAAACAAATAATTGTGTGGCGATGGAGGTCATAAGTACTTTGTCTGAGGAATAAGTCATGTGATCAGCCTAATGTCCAATCACGTCAGAAAGAAAACGTCTTAATGTCTTGACACATACCAAAGCATTCGGGAGCCGGGTATCAATTATGGATTCCGTAAGAAAGCTGATAACTTGATAACTTATTCACCCCATATTTTTACCAAGAGGAAGGAAAAATTTCACACTGAGTCTGTCGGGCTAATTTTGAAAAACCAAGTAGAGGGTTGGAGAGACTAGAAATTCAATACTTTGGAGTAACCGCAATCAGCAAGGCCAGATGGACCTCTATTGAAAATTGTGTACAAAAAAATGTCAGCTTGCCTTGAAATTAAACATGGTTAGATAAAAATATGTACAATTTTTTGAAAATACAAAACTGACTGGTAATTGATTCGGTAATCTCAGAACTTTCAAACAAATCTAATTTGGGTTCCTGTCCTTAAAGGGCAACCAAGGTTTCGCAGCAATGCATTAATGGGTAGGAATAATGTGCTGGGCTGCATCAGCTTTGTGCATTACGCGATGCAAAACTCAAAGTAGTTGCTGACTCTAAGCTGGGTAACACTTCAGTTTAGGGAAGGTTCCAAGACTTTGCTGTAATAATTATAGAGCACAGGCTAAATAATAACAGGAACAGGAAACTGCTATGTGGTATTCTCTTTTAGCTGAGTTTGAGTGCCTGATGGAAGAAATGTTTCACAAGAATTCTGGCTGAATAATCATCCGATTTATATTTTGTCTTTTTCCCCATGCAGAAGGTGCAATCTGCTATTAATCAATGGCCATCAATGAGAAGTTGTTTGAAACATTGGTTGCCCTTTAAAGGGCAACCAAGGTTTCGCAGCAATGCATTAATGGGTAGCAAATAATGTGCTGGGCAGCATCAGCTTTGTGCATTATGCGATGCAAAACTCAAAGTAGTTGCTGACTCTAAGCTGGGTAACACTTCAGTTTAGGGGAGGTTCTTTGCTGTAATAATTATAGAGCACAGGCTAAATAATAACAGGAACAGGAAACTGCTATGTGGTATTCTCTTTTAGCTGAGTTTGAGTACCCTGATGGAAGAAATGTTTCACAAGAATTCTGGCGGAATAATCATCCGAATTATATTTTGTCTTTTTCCCCATGCAGAAGGTGCAATCTGCTATTAATCAATGGCCATCAATGAGAAGTTGTTTGAAACCTTGGTTGCCCTTTAATATTTATGAGTATCATCCCACTAAGTGAAGACTTGGTTCCAGAACTCACACACCTACCTCACAGGGGACATGATGTTAACACCCGATAGATTTACCACACTCTTTAGACCATCAGGGATCCCATTTCTCTCAATGTCGGTCTGTTAAAAAATGATACCACAGTATACTTTATAAAAAAAAAACATACATTAGAGTCGGTGGGTTTTTAGTCTTTATTTCACTTATGCATTCCTACACAGGTTATTGATGTGGATTAGTATATCTGAAATCATCACATTTAGACTCAAATTGGAATATATATATATATATATATATATACATCCTGTCGCACATAGTAATCTGTGAGAACTGAGTTTATATCGTTCTTTATACAGACTAGCTTGGAGTTGTCTAACTCATAGATATAAGGAGACAACCACAATGTAACCACTGTCATCACAACATTATTTATAGAAGCTTACTGAGATTAAGTTTGCGAAGGTGGTTGTTGTTAATTGTAAATGCCGCACACTTGATTGAGAAGTAGTAGACTTGCAATATTTATGAGACATTCTAAACTCAATTTAGTTGGCAACTATACTCAGAAATAGTTAACACTGCACATCTTTACTTGATCCACATTTCCTTGATTCCGACTCTCTCTTCCATAACATTACATAGCGACACACACTCTTCACTTACCCATGAAAGTTCTTTGGATGATTTTGGATTTCTTGAAATGTTGACGATTTCATACCCGCGTTTCTCGGCAATGTTACGTAAATATTTACCAATAAAACCACTACCTCCACCTGTAAATAAAAATAGAAGCATGTAGGAAGCTTTCCCTTTACCCAAGTGGATAATATACTCCTATACTCCTATAAAGCTATAAAATTGATTTCGATTCGTGCAGAGCAACATTCAGGTTCAATTAGCAAGCCGCCAATTACAACCTGACTGTCATGTGTTTAATTTATCAACCATACACAAAACTATGGTATCAACAATGGAATTTCAGTTGGAGGAAAACAGTCAATCCAAAATCAGCTTGACTCCCAGCCAGTGATTTGTTAGTTCCATGAAGACAATTTAACTCAGCTGAAACTCAATATATAACTCAGTGTTTTCAAATATTCCATGCAGCTGAGTTATCCTCTTACTAAACATGAGCGGGCAACTCTTACAACTGACAAGCGGAATGGGAATTGACAGATATTGATTGATATGACAGACCTACATCTCAAGGCATCTAGAATGGATAAGGGAACAGTATTAATGGCAATTCCGAATGTTTATGTTGACAAAGGGATAAATGTGCCATGTCTACAACAACCTTGAATCGATACATTCACTCACCAATAAGTAATTTTCCACTCATGACTGCTGTTGCTGTAGTTCTACTTGTTCTTTCTTGAGAGAGTGTGATCTTCTGTAAAAAAGATAGTAGCCATGTCACCCGTTTTCGACTGATACAGCAAACTATATTGCACATTATTTTTGCACATAGATTTTTATACGGTAGTTGTACAACTAAAATTTTAAATTGAGGCTTCTGACCCAAAGAGTAAATTTACAATTGCCAAGAGGCTAAATCTTGAAAACATATGTTGGTGATGGAAATATGCCATATGTCAGCATGAGACCTGGGATCCAGTGGTGTTGAGAGAAAATGTTTCTTACCCCAACCCTGTCAGGCCAACCGCCTGACACCGGGTAAGTGCGGGAGTGGCAGCAGAGCGCACTCCTGCGCTGAAGAATTCTTCACATAAGGGAGCAAAATGGAGCGAATCTATCCATCTCACAGTGAAATTATGTAATCAATTTTACATGTGATATTCCCCTTACAAGATTGCTTAGACTGATTTGATATGGTGGATTGAAGTCATGCCATCCTGAACTTTCCGGTCCCATCTCACCAAGATAACATTCTTAAAATGAACATGTCCTTCGAATAACCAACTCTTCTTCATTCCTTCATTACAATGAGTTAGAGGGAAAGAGGGTGGTCACGTGACCAATCTAATGATACTATATATGACCTAACTACCGACCCGAACGAAAAACAAAATGGCTGAACAACATGAATAATTTCAATTGCATATTGTGGCAGTAAACATTAAGCTAGCACATATTATAAAATATAGTATCCTCACCATTATAAAAGACTTATATCTTTCTGTTGCCAGGTATACCCAGCTGAATTACTATCTTGTTAAGAAGATTATCATGGCCAGAGTTGTAAAAATCCTGAAATCAAGCCATTCTCACCTTTGTACTTTATGGAAATCCCAACACATGCACCTAACACTTGTTTGTTGATATCATATGAAAGAGAAAACTCTGATTGGTTAGCCAAACTAAATAAAATGAACAAACTATATTCAGGGGTAGTATGTATCAAGATGGTAGTACTTTTTTTTCCCAGAATGGTAAACACCTCATGATCACTCTAGACATCACCATTTTTCTTGGTTCTGAGCCCACTCTGCCTGCAGGATAGCCTTGTGACATAGTCTATCTCTGCAGCACAGCGGCGGTGGCGCTGCCTTCCATCAAGAAAGGCAACTCCCAGGGTTCAAGGTTATGAGATATCAAAACCAGTGTTCCATTTAGTCCCAAATATTTCTAAATTATGGGTTTTCATCGTTTTCCCAATTTGGGTACTCAGACTAGGTGAATTAGTCAAGCCCTTCGCTGCAGAGACGAACGTATGCCTCAACAGTTTGCGCATGCGCAGAGTGAGTCTGAGCCTGTATCTCCAAAAGCAGAGAGGAGTTATAGCGGGTTATCCTCTCGTGTCAATTTAGTTTCGACCAATCATTTTGGAAAATATCGTCACACCCCTATTTATGCAAACGAGGAAACAGTCTGAACATAGAATGCTTATTTATTGTCACGTGACCACCCTCCTTCCCTCTAACTCCTTGGTCAGTCCCTGGGACTTTGAAATCAGGCCTATATGTTGTGGTGTCCTCAGGGAAAGTTTTTGCCTAGCTATACTACACAGGCCTTCTCTCTGTACTCGACCACTGGACTTGCACCAACTACAGAAGGCCTGTGCTTTACTACTATTTATTCATGTTTGTTAATTTATGTATGTATGTTAGTCACCACAGTCACCCAGCCTCACTCACACAGCCACTATCTAACTTTGAAAGCCTGGCAAGGTCTGCAGTAGCACTTTGGCATAAGAATACCAAGATGCACATAAGTCTACTTTTGTCTGAAGCTGTGTCCACAGTTACGGGGTAATACAATGAGACTTTTTATGAACATAAAGTTTAACTGCTCTCACTTATTTTCCCATTCAAACTTCTTTACGTAACAAATTGATGTGTTAGCTTTGTTAACCAAATTTAATGAGAGCATCATACAATCTAAAGAACACATCCTTGCATCTCAAAACAATTCGAACTGTGATATCTAAAATAAGTCAAGGTTATAGCTAGGGAGCCTAAACACGGTAACTATATAATTTGCACAGAATCAATGCAAATACAACCTTGTTTATTGTAACCTGGGTTCTATATATATTTTCAACATTATTTAAATTTTAATTTGTTTGTAATTTTTAGTCATGCTGTTCTTTCGCATAATCAGTCATGGTCCAGGGGCACTGCAGATTGGCGATGTTAAAAGAATTCAAAGTTCCCAAGGTGGAATAATACTAGCTAGATAAGTTACGGTCGAGGAAGTGTGCTTTGATAGACTAACTAGGCCTATCAAAGCACACTTCTTCGCCACCGTAACTTATCAGACAGACAATAGGCTATGTCTGTGCCCCTTAGTCAGTTGAGTTAGCTTAGGTCAGGGTTAGAGACCAACTGGCAAGGAGGATGGTTATAGTATAGCCAGGTCCTTAGTCGCTATTACTCCAGTCCTTGGTTAAACTGTCCACATATGAGACAGGGTGTTATTCATTCATTCAAAAAAACAGACTCTCTCTCATTGAGAGAGAGTCTGTTTTTTGCATGAATGAATAACACCCTGTTTATTATTTATTAATATTTGATAGTAAGTAAATAAATGGTTTTCCTACCACAGACAGGCATGTTTCAATGATTTGGCCTACATTACCTTCCTGCAGTACAGAAAAATCCAGATCTGTATTGGTAGTAGCCAGTTTGATGAAAAAGTTATGAACTTCGGAAGAGGGAGTTCATTGGTTGCATGCTAGGACAAACTTCAGGACCTAAGTCCAATTCGACACTCGTGTGTTCTGAGAAATGTGGCGAGTGCTGTATTGGACCCGTCTTACAGCACTCATGTGGCCACTCTAACTCCTTGGGCCCCTGTAGCACCAACAAGAATGCTGATAGTTATTGGGTGCAGTAAAACATGTTCTATACAGCACCTGCCTCAAGTATTATCACTACCATCGCCGGCGACAGTTTATGATGCCCATTCAGTACAGCAAAAGTTTTGTACTGTGTGGATTGATCATTGCATTTACATAATAATAGTTTAAGGTAGATTCCAGGCCCAGAAGGTCCCCTTTTCTTTCCTGGTCATTGAATCGTTGAGAAATGAGTCACTCCAAGAGCCCACAATGCCAATATGAATTATGTGTATATATTGTGCTCAGTTGATCAAAACTAAAGTTACCAGACTCTCAAAAAACCCCTGCACTGCATTTGTGTTGCCCTTTTTGAAAACACCTGCCTCAAAAATGGTATCTAGGTATCTATGGTATTTAGTCAGTCTTCCCTCTTATTGTATCAGTAGGCTTAGCCTGTCTTGGCCAGCTTTGAAATAGCTTGTCAAGCCAGGCTAGAGTAGGCCTTTCTTTCATGGTCAAAATGCCCAAACTTTGGTGCAGGCTGGGGGTTGTTAACAAATCAACGCTAATAGAAACCTGGATCAAAGTGAAAGCTCTCTAGAGTCGGTTATAACTTATTATAGTACTGTTATCATACAAAGCCTCCGGAATATGATACAAAGTGTGATTAAGAGTATTAAATTCCAGGAGCAGCCTAAAGTCTTTCAAGTTGAGGATATTGAAAAATAAGATATGTTTCACACTAAACTAGTTTTCTCAGATAAATTTATTAAATGACTTGACTGAAATACATAACTGATCACAAACAACTACAGTCAAGGGTCTAGGTGACAGCATTATCTGATCAGGTATTTTTCGACATAGGCTACACTGAATAATATAGCCTAACATGTACCCACTGGCTCAAACACTTTATAGAGATAGATACGCAATACTGATGACATCCAACTGTTCTACATCATAAACTGTTGAATACGTAAATATGTTGTCCTTTTGTTTATGGATCATATGATAAAATAGTGCAGTTATTCTCTTAAGGCAGATCTTTTCGAAGGTGTGTGTCAATGGTTCTCAGGGTTAGGGCATGATTTTTCTTGACACCCTGCTATGTGATCATAATAATAATCAAGTGTCAGGAAGACTGCTTGCTTGGTCTATTAAGATGCCTCGTCCACTCAACAGGAAAGATCTGCCCTAGGGATAGAACATTGATATGAAATGATCTCGTCATTGTTGCGAATTCTTGTCGCACTCAGGTTGAGGCCTATTACAGGGCCTTTTCTTCTTTGTGCTTACAACTTTTTACTAACCCCCTCAGATGATAATAGGCTTAGATTATCACAGTAGTTGCCTTATCTTGTCCTTTTAGACACAGAGAGTATATAACTCCCAATATAGCGCTACAAGATTTGATAAGCAATTAATGCTGGATACAGGATCTGGATGCCGGATCAGCTATTAACAAATTTGTATTCCGTTTGTTTGAAGCCGTTGTCGCTGGAGGATTCCTGTTTAGGTGTAGCAGGTATATTGAACGATGGATGTGCTCAAAGAGTTGACTATGTCTACACCCAGGAAGGCGATGGTATGTAACTAGAGATCATTATCCGACCGATAATTGTTGTAATGAGGATCGTATTACTCCTCGGTTGGAACGGGTTTAAAACTATACTTAATCATCCATAGGATAATATTCTATATTCTAAATATGCAGCCAAAGAAATATGAGAATCGGAAGCACCCTGAGTTTTGAAATATTATTTTAATTTTTATCAATAGTCGATTAATCGTTTATCTGAGCTATATTAAAAGTGGCATGAGATGGCATGTTTTTTGTAGATTCGATTTGCTCCACTGGAGAAATATTTGCATTCATAATTGCACTGTCACCCAAAGCAAAATTCCCCAAATATCGCTTCAGTGAGATTGCAGCAAAATCATCAACGGAAGCTGAGACAATTTCAAGGACAAGGATTCTCTCTTTTCTAATAGAGTGAATTAAATCATTTTCGGACAGGTTACTAAATAAAATGCTGTAAGTGATTTTATGATGCAGAGATCACTCTACAAATTTCCATAGAAAAATATTTCTTAGTGTGTACTGATGATTTCTGAATAGTTTTGATAAGCGATAGTAGTACACTATTATTATTATTCCATTCTTGATTTTTTTCATAGCTATAACCCATCGCAATCAGTCAGAATTGTGGGCTAACTTCCTTATATAAAAAAATTTTACTCTTGAAGCCCAATATAAATGCAGTTGGCCTATAGAAGAAGCAAAATAAAAGATCAGATCAACTACCATGTATGATTTTTACACACGCTAATATTGCTTCATCATTGATGATCGCAATAAAAACAATCTCTCTTTCTCTCTACTGATATTTTTCTCTTTGTATTCTTTTCATAGCTGATTAGCCTGATGGCTGTGAGAAAACATGCACGGAGTAAAAAGGCTCTGAGGAGGACGATTATGACTCATACCGATTGAATATACACTATGGCCGAGGGTAACGTAAAAACTATTATCATCAGTCGTGATTCACAGCTTAATTTTTATTTACCTCTACATAAAAGACCTGGGAAAATTAATAATTTATCAATGGCTATTAGTATGCAACATTGCTCATATTGTACAACATCATTTTGTTATTTTGGTATTGTTATTGTGCAACAAAGCGTAGGGGCAGCTATTGTAAAACAAGGTAAACTTAGGTTATATTAGGTTCGTGATATAGATTTCTCATGCACCAATTCGTTTATGATTATGAGTAACCATATTTTATAGGTATAAGTTATTAATTAATGCATCTATGAATGTTTGTTTCTTAGCGATATGGATACATTAAATGTGAATCTCACCTACACATTGAATATTTTGTATAGGTCTGGATTGGCAGGTATCGAAGACTCCGGCCAGGAAACAAGTGCTGTATGAATGTATGTTATGATTATGAATTATATACATGTCTATTAATTAGGGTTTGATTCGCTGCTTGCTGCTCAAATTATTATTTGTTTTATAGTAATGGCAGTGCTTTTTTATACTTCATTGAATGCATGATGAATAATTACCTGTAAGAGTTATTTGGTTATGTTTATGATACATTTTGTATGGTGTGTATTGTTATTGTGACCTATGTAGCTATGTGAGTGAGTACTGTTTTTTTGTTTAAGTCTGAGTTTGCCACAATCTGGTTAGATTATCAGCAGACTACATCCTTGCTAGACAAAACCTATCTTGTTGCAGATTTGGAAAGTTGTACTTACTACAAACAGCGCTAAGCTTCCTGTGGATCTATGGATTATAGATCAGTACAGTAGTGCAAACTATTCCAAGAGCAGCAGATCGCAGAATTTAGGTAAGTTTTCCACTTACTAAAGGATCCATAATTGTTGTGCACATTCATATTTTAGTTTTTGCAGGATTGAATTCATCTCTCTAAATGTCAAAAACAATTTTACCCAAGATGTCGATTACACAAGATATACTGGTCCATTGGAAAACAGTGACATTTGCATGCATTTGCATGCAAGTCTCCAGTTAGATATCTCAGCTGATTATTTAGTGATATGGCCGTTTGCTATCATTGTCACACAAGACAAGGCTACATCACTGTAGTGTAGGTATATACTGTAATAACTTGATCCATGCTGAAAATTTGGAAATTTCTGGATTGCAATGTAAGCGGTGGATTGCAATGTAAGCGGTGGATTGCAATGTAAGCGGTGGATTGCAATGTAAGCGGTGGATTGCAATGTAAGCGGTGGATTGCAATGTAAGCGGTGGATTGCAATGTAAGCGGTGCAGCGCAATGTAAGCGGTGCAGCGCAATGTAAGCGGTGGATTGCAATGTAAGCGGTGGATTGCAATGTAAGCAGTGGATTGCAATGTAAGCGGTGCAGCGCAACAGAACATCTCAATGTGACTTGCGAGTTAGTGCTTTTTGGCTTTAGTAAAAAGGTAGATCAAACATGATCCAGTTTGCCTGCATTTAGGGTTTGACCCGTCGTCGTCGGCGGCTCAACAGTAGAGTGGGAATGACTGGACTGCAAATTAGATCAAACTTGTTCTATAGTAAAGGGCGGTCACTTCTGTTCTCTTTAGATGGGAAGTCAACCAACCGTTTAACTTATTACCATCTTCGGCATTATTCTACCGCATAAAAACTCAATCCTTATATATATATCATAAATTAATAACTTATATGACTGCCATCATTTTAATACCATTGACAAATTGTTCCATATTGCTAGAATTATGAGCTATAATTTTGAAATTTGATTGGCTTCTACCGGCCACAAAGGAGGCATTATACGGCTTCCCTTTGATTAAAACCTACTCCCGATGTATACCTCGCCGCCGTCGTTTAGGGTGGATATATTTTAAATATAAGACTGACACATGAGATCTGTGGTGCCAGCAGTTAGTACAATGAATAAAATGTTACATTTCCTGATGACAGCTCAAACCTTTCAAGGGTAAGGGATGTATTATTCTGAATATTTGACAATAAATAGGCACCTCAAATTACATTATAAATTTATCATATAGTGCACACATCAAATGCTTTTGGAAACAAGTGTATGTCTCAATTTAAAACAAAGCTCTCTTACCTGATGACAACACCAGAGGGAGGGATACGTTATTCTGCACTGTTTTGGGCCTCCTGAATCATGACTCGAAAATTCATTTTATTGTTTGGAGCATTTTTATTTGCTTCAGAATGACTCTCCGCTGTATACCTCATGATAAATCAGAGCATTTAATCGTTTAATCAACCAGGGGCAGTTAACTCTGTAACTTGCGGGTTAGTTTGAATAAATATTTAGCATAAACGTATCAAAAGAAGAGTTAGATTTATTTCAGGAAACAGGCACCATGTATCTCCGTCCATCTTGATTTCGACGATTATATGTCACAGTATAGGTAATTATTTGACACCTCATTCCATCTTTGTACCATTTAGTGTTTTCGTTTTGTAATGGAGTTTGCGCCTTCAAAGTCATTTTAATTCAGGAGTTAGAAGTTAAGTCAAGTATCTGACTAGGCATTTATATGTTTTACAGAAGATTGAGAAAAGCGGAATTTGTACGGAACGGAGCCTTACCAAATAAGTACGTCGCTTACCGAGCGATCAGTTAGTCCTCAGGTAAGTTTAGTGGCACCTTCGATAAGTAAGTCACACCTGATATATTATAGGTCACATGCCTGGTCGGATTTAAGAAGGAAGAATAATGAACACAACTAGTTGGTACCAGGATATTTTCTGTAGCCTCTGAATTTTAATAAGTGCGGCTTTGTAAATATGAATTCATATTTTTTGCCACATTAGCATCGATGCGCGCTGTGTGGCCGATTTTTTGCCGTCCCCGCTCAAGGCTACCATACCTAACAGATCCTGTATCACTTATACGATCCATAAATGAGTGCAATAAGTATCCAGAAAAGTGGTGTTTCCTCCACGATCAATCAGCTTACCAACGCTTACCACCAATCTTAATGATCAAAATACATGTTTTTGCCTCATCCATTAATATGCCTGAAATTCTGAATGATAAAGCGGATATTTTCTGGTGAATATTTGGATCTCCGAAAATTCCAGTAGCGTTGACATCTCTATTTAGGGTGGTTGAGTCATTTTACTGTTTTTTTCAATCAAAACATGTGACATTCTGATTAAAATTGAGAAACGACGCTCATAATGAAGTTTGAGAAAAATCAAAATTATACAATTTTTCTGCGTTTTAAGCGTACATGTACTATAAATTATTATCATCATCACTATGACTTTCACCAGATTTAATTTTAACAAACCTGCCAAATTGAGAACCTTAGGCTCATGCTAGCTACCCTATTGGAGTAAAGTATTCCTTAGAGGTAAAATTTTGCAGTTTTGCACATGCTTGAATTAACAGGATTTTCGCCTAGCTGGAATTTCATTCAACCTCATTATTTAATATAAACTCCTACCTCAGCTGCCGAAATTTGTTGCTAGCTAGCATGAAGTCACCCCCTAAATTAGCTAAACTAGCAC
This sequence comes from Membranipora membranacea, assembly GCA_914767715.1. Classification (NCBI taxonomy): domain Eukaryota; kingdom Metazoa; phylum Bryozoa; class Gymnolaemata; order Cheilostomatida; family Membraniporidae; genus Membranipora; species Membranipora membranacea. The sequence goes on along the minus strand of OU612072.1, from coordinate 7,528,036 downwards.
CAACATAGGCTATAATATAATTATTATTTCAGCTGATCTAACCTGTCACACAATGAGCTGTTGGGGGGAGAGAATGCAGAGACAGGCCAGCTCTCGTGTCAGATATGATCCTTACACTGGGGACCAGAGGCAGCAGACTGGAGGCAGCGACCTCAATGACCTTTTAGACTTTACTAATGTGAGTAATTTCAGAGAGTTATTTTTGCTTTTGTGTTAAGTGGGATTTTTCTCCTCCTCATTTCCCGAAGTGTAGAGATCATCATTATTGCAAATGAAGCTTCTTCATCTACTACTTAACCTTTATTTAAGAATAAGGAAGCAAACACTATGGTTGAAGATTAGGTGAACCAAAAAACCAGAACCACAAACTGCCCTCAACTCTTCTGAACAAAAAATTTGGTAATTTTATGGTAAATCTATAGTGAAAAGATTACAACCGAAGCTTTTTTATGGTATGACGTCATTGTGCGTGGTTTATAAACATCACCATCTCAGAAAGTTGTGTGCTGTAATCGACTTCCTGAAGTCGAGGAGAGGGGGCGACATCGGTGTCGTTGATAGGTAGGAATTCTTACCTCATTGTGTTTATATTTCACAATCTATGGTGAGCCGATACATCCTAATCCAACATGACAGTGAAATTACATTAAGTAATAAAAGATGACAAAAGAAACATAAATGATATTGCCGCAACCATCAGAGGCTTGTGAAAAGAATACTGGATGGTGTTGGAGGAGGAGTGGGGGTTGAAAAGCAGGATACAGAGTTATGACGATGAAATGGTGACGAAAGGTGTTCATTTTCACAAGTTTTTTGTGAGCACTTAGGAGAATGGAGAATGCGGATACACAAGAGTGTTGACTCCGCATCGGTGATCAGCGCAAGTTCACATATCTTAGAGTCATTTTACACGTAAAAACTCACAAATTACATCCCTTTATTAAAAAATAAACCTTAGCTACAAGTATGAAACCCTTGGCTTCTAATAATCTTAATTAATTGGTAAAATTTAATGAACCTGTTACATTCCTATGGGTTTGTTTTAACTTTAAATTCTCATTTGTCACTGATAAAATATGGACAAGTGCTCCTCCTGTCAATGCACGCATACCTTTCAGCAAAAATCCAACAAAGACACTGTATAAAAAGATACAGCAGATAATCATGTCTTTCTGTATACATTATGGTTTTGAAACATGGATGGATAAATGGTTTTAACGGCTATGAAGGGTAAGTGATCAAATTTTTGAGATTCCTTTGTGTTTTGCTCTGATCTTGAACGTGAAGGCAAGTTACAAAGACCAGTGCTGCAAGTAAGCTACAAAGATCCACATTCTAAGATTCCTGTTGTTTTATCAAACAGTAACAGGGCCGGCTATAGCGGTCGAACACTCACTAGCAAGTTGTGTGTAATAAAATCCCACAAGCCCGCAAGTGTCAGATTTAAAACAAAAAGCTGAATCCACTGTTATTAAGGTACCAAAACAAAAACGTAATCTCAGATTTAAGTGGCTAATACCATTGTTGGTCTATTCATAATAAGTAGACAATACTCCCGCTCTCACAAACGTTTTCCCATCAACCGCTTTTTAAAAGATACATTGTGCGTAGAAATGGAATAGAATTAGTTAATATAGCCTACACCTGTGGGAACACCTGTGCCCCAATACTACTTACAGCCTTACCTGCGTGGTATTGCTCCCAACAAGCGTTTAGTTACTTTTGAATTTAGTAGTGTTGCTCTTTACTGCATGGTTTTCATGATGAACAATTTTTTTTGACATAAAAGTTGAAGCCTGGAAAACTAAACCATAAGTATAGTGACGCATTGGCAGGTGCTGAATTCCTATGCTAAACTTTGCAGAAGAGACTTTTCGATCTTGTTATATGTCCTTTGTCTTTGTTCCTACACTGAGCGAAGAGGCAGCCATACCCCATGACAAGGGGACTGCAGCAAGGTACACGCTGACCTTAGCAGCGATCTAGATTTTCCAATAAAATGTTTAGCGGGAGAGTGGTTGCTATAATGAACAACACAGACCACTCCTCGTTTGTAAATCTATCCTTAGACAGTAGATGTACTATGATGCACTATCAATGAATTTCTGGTGACAAACCGTGATAAACACAACTATCTTACAATTTTTATATCGAAAACCATTTAATTGTTAACGGTGGGGAGGGAGCCTATTTGAAAATTGATGTAACTTGCTGTGACCTCATGCCTTTCCTTGAATTTACTGTTGTAGCAACATGAACCTTGCGACTATCGTCTATCGTCAGAGGTAAATGGGTGCAGACATGAGTGAGTGAATCATCGTATTTCATTTCTTGTTACCCAATGTGCTTTTATCCTTTTTGTCAAATATAATCAGCAATGCACTTGCGTTTTGGGGCAATTTGGTTCATCATAAGATTGATTAATTTGGGCGCTAAAAGTACTGCCTCATACCTGATAGAGGCGTTAAAACTCCGAAATATCCATATAATAATTATTCTTGGATTTTTTTGCCTTGACTATGGTAGAAAATTAATGTAACATTTCATAAGATGATGGGTTGAAATTTAAATTCCCTGTAATTTCCAATGGCCAGCTCTATGACTCGGGTTGAGTTAGCGGTATGGGGGAGGCACGGCTTTGCAACAAGTATGACAAATCTCTACCAAACTAACCTTCTTATTTCACATTTTGCCTCGAGTCCGAAGCTCGAGCAAGTTGCTTCACATGCTACAAGAATCCTTGTGAGGCATTTTAATAATATTTTTAGGAATTTTGCAACTTACCCAAAGATAACAATAAAACATGCCAAATTCACCAAAAATAGAGTGCAAAATAAATAAATGCACTGTACAATTGTCTAAAAATAGCCCAAATTCTACCACGGAGCGTGGGTAAAACAAAAATACATCACTAAGTGTATATTCAAAACACTAAGTTCATGTGCACCCATCACTATTCAGCTACAGAATGATTCATGAAGTAAAAAGTCGGTTTACCATAATACATGACGAAATAGTGTTTCATCAATGAGAGTAAACACACTGATCGGATGTATCTTCCTTATCTTAGCATGTGTCGCAGAATTTTTTGTTTGGTAAATTACAAATCTAGTAAGGAATTAGTCAATTTGTGAATATTAAATATTATTATTTACTGGATTTGGATTGTACTGCTTTGAGTGAACAAACTGAACATGGCAACAAATTGGCCAATTTTTTACTCTTCTTCACAACTAAATGTAGACAAACAAACCTGAGTTTTCGAACTTAGAAACTGTGGTTTCAGTTTTTATTTAGATCTGCACAATGAAATAACCATGACAGAAACGTCCTGTCTAGGAGGTTCTCACGGAAGCTATGACTGCATCAACTGCTTATTTGGCAACATTTCAAAAGATTTTCATTATGACTTTCTGATAACCTTATGATGCTGATTCATTGGTTTTAAATAATTATTAACATAAATTTAACACCTATGTGTCATAATTATAAGCAATTTCTACATAGTATATCTGTGAAAAGCTATGGATTTTAAGCCTAGAACAGCCCTTTTTTATTGTGAAATAGAATATGGAACTATTTTGAAACCCTATGATCTCCTAATAAAATTTACTTTTTATTTTTTAACCCTGGCCTATAATTATGAGTGATATGTCTGCACTGAGGTTAAAATTACTTTCCTCACGCTTAGAGCACTTTCTCTATGCATTTAAATATGTATCAACACTGTTCTGTAGTCCGTGCCAGCGTGAAAACTTTCAATTTTCCACACCTATAGTCCAGCCCACTAACCACGGATAAATTTCACAATAACCAGCAGGTGCCTCACAATCTATCATCATTTTCATATTGGACTCTTGTAATCTGTTGATCAAGTGGGTGTTGCAATGTTGCGATAGAAAATAAAGAATAATTTCTTTTATTTATTGCTTGTCTTGGCAGGCAGTCGTCGATCATTTTGCTGTCAATAACTCTTTGTGTTGAAAGTGAAAAGCTGTTGGTGCAACATCGTTAATTTTCCATCAGTATATAGCATGCTCATTAGGAAGGGATGCTAAAATTATCAAACTTTATCAGCTTGTAAGGTTTCCCTGTCATATCAGCAATCAAACTTGTCATTTTATGATTTGGGCTTCCTTGGCCCTTAGGCCTATGAGATGAGGAATGAGATGTGGTTGTATTTGAGTTTTTTTGTGGCAAAACATGGAAATAGCTCGTGTGGAAATCCTTGGCATTGCTTTAGATGTATAGCTGACTCCCATGGTGGAGGAAAATGGTTTATTATCCCCGCCAATTTTCCAAAACAATTATGTCACCACAAATTACACTGTGATTAATTTTTATATGCTGAGCTCGGAATGCTGCAAAGTCAATAAAGTGGTTATTTGTAGTCTGAGCCCTGACTCTTGCCCCGCCCCCAAAAACAGCCCCCCCCCCCCGGCCGGTGATTAGTAGACTTGGTAGGTTATTGCATCAGCTGATACAACTGTGTCCATTGAAGAAAAAAACCGCCTATATTGGGCTTGCTTTTCTTCCAATATGTATTTGTATTCGAGGAAAGCCGCTTCCCGATGAGTTATTAAGAACTGGCGGTTGCACCATCGAATTTCACCACACATCTCAAATCTCATTAAGCACCTCAATATCAATATTTTCATGTTGTGGTTTCTAGTTTTCTCTCTTGAAATAGTAATTAACAGATTTTTAATTAATAATCCATAAATAAAGTAGTAATGACTTTCCTTATGGCAACGTTAAAAAGATCACAGTGGTGATATCGAATCAGAAAATCATTCGAAACTCCAAGAAACATAACAATCAGTACACCCTGGTAATCGTGTAAGGCAGCCTTGCTTTGAAGTTATCTCTAAACTGTTGTTATACGATGAACGCAATGTTTTTAAAACAATTTACAATGTCAGGGAGTGAGTGGGTGTTGACGTGTGTAAGACAAAAACACAAATTGGTGGACCAAAGGCAAATCCAAAGTTTTTTTAATCTCTGTGAAGCGAATACTTTAATCTGACCATTAGGCGGGCATCAAAAACATTACCGTAATACCTCACCTATAAGTCACCGGACTTATAAGTGATTCACCCCCCTCAGAAAAAATAAAAATGCACCAGTTATAAGACACCCCACAGCTATAAGACACCGTGTCTTATAAGTGAATCATATCAGTAGTTGATGTTTGGAAGCTCTCCATCTTTGAATCAAGCGTCTCTCAATGTTCAAGTCCCTTGCAGTCTTGTCAAGGTTGTTATTCTTTTCAACTGTTCTCAATACTTCCAGTTTCTGCTGAATGGTGTATGAGGTTCTTGGCATGTTTTATTTATTATGAAAGACTGTGAGAGAGATATGATATGCTGATTGATTGCTGATTATTTTGTGGCACGCACTCACTCACTATAAATGAACTAAGTAGTTTTGGGAAAAAACTGCCCCCAGTGGGTTTCAAACTCGCAACTTCTTGCTTACAAGTCCACATTGTAAGAGGTTTTAGTCCAAGTTAAATATAAAAATGCTTCAAATGATAGTCGCGTCTATATGCTACTCTCTTACAGCCGCCTTCACTTATAAATCGCCCGATCTATAGGTGAGGGATTACGGTAAGATTCCAACTGAATTACATGTATCAATAAAATGTGTGTTCCTCCCCTCCAACTGGGGTCAAACGCCTGCCGATGTAACACTTATTTAATTAACCATTAATTCACATTACAGCACATTACTTTACCAATGATCTGTTCTCTCTTTGTTTTATAGATGTATCTAAACCACGATGAGCAGCCAGACACAGAACCAGACAGACATATGATAGAGAATAATCTACACTACCGCCAGCACCTAGGTAAGGTTATATTCATATCTACTAAACCTACAGGTCCCCCACCACTGCTCACCTTTTTCCATAGAACCAAAGTTTCCCAAAGTTAGGGTGGTAGGTGTCCAAGGCATAGGGGGGGTGGATGGGTTTGGGGGGCTTGGCGTACGAGCTCAAGCTGTTAAGTTGTTACAGATTCGATAAGAGAGGCATTATCTGATCAGGTTTGTGACTGTAGATAACCGTCGGGTGTATTCTCAGCTCATAATAACCCCAGTAAGGGTTGTGGTCAGATTCGCTGCATTGTATAGGAGATTACAGATATACTGATTTCTCTTATTAACAAGTGGTCACCACAGAGTGAGGATATCCATACTATGTAGGGTCACCGTAACTGTCAGCGCATATATATATTCTGTTGCCGTAAATAAACTACCAGTGCCAGGTACGGTATTTCCTATTTTATAGCGCTTTGAACTGAAGAACCATTTATTTTGTGAAAATGGTTTTGATGATTTTCATTCAATTTTAATAATTTTTGATCTGATGAGGATTATGTAAATCTATACTCCGGTAGCTTGTATCTGGTCAAAATGACAGATTTATAGCAGGAAGGAAATTCTAAAATTCAAGGCCAGATCTGTCAACTTTTTCTGCAGATTCATGGCCACAGAACCTATATTGATACATAGCATACTGCAGAGTCATCATCGGACCTTGATAGCTCCAATGATGATATAGTGCCAACATGTGGCTGGTCCCAAAATCGCAATCCACCACCATAATATCCACAAGTTCCTCCTCACAGAGTACGTGCTCAAGCTCACTCTCTGAAAAATCTGCATAATCCAGTCTTCCCAACTCTGTATAACAGCCCAATATATAAAGATAAATAGCTTGTTGGTAGCTGAAAAACTCAGGATTTGTGCCAACAATCTGACCTGCTTGAGATAATCTGAGACTATCTTGACCTGCTTGAGATAATAAAAAGAGAACTACTCAACTTAAGAAAATAATCCTCGGCTAGACTTTTACCCTGGAAGGTTTGGAGATCAACAACAAGATTAGAAATACATAAATAAGAATATATTGGACAGTAGAGTATAGATTTACACATGGGAGGGAGTCCAGTTTGTGTTGAGTGGATTAGAAGCACTCACAACAACCTAAGAGATTCATAAAACATGCTGTGTATGAGTAAGAAGAAACTACTGTGACTGTACACAAGTTGGGAAGGTGGGGATGTTTGGTAGAGTCTTGGGTGCTCAGACTAGCTCGATCCATAAGTAATAGTTACTAGTGTATTGCCTTTGTTTTTCCTATAATATTAATTTGATTTTAATTGATATTAATATTGATATTAATTGATTTTTGCCTCTTTCTCAACCTTGTCTCAGACACTGTATGTATTTCTGCTGGTCTGAACAAAGACAATGCACAATCAAATATAGAACACAAAGACATCTGTACCAAGGCTTTTTCTGTTGAGATTTGACAGGATCAAGCTGCAGAATTACTCTCTGCAAATCCACTAAAGAGCAGGTGCAGCATCAGTTGAAGATTACAAGCTTGAGAAACCGCAAATAAGCTCAATTTAACATGTCAAATTGACCGACTTCTAAAAATAGCTCACTGGGTAATAAATAGATGCATTGCCTATGCAAATTTATACAGTAAAAGTGTTAAACTTTGTCCCTATCCTGTGCAAATGGAGTTGATGCCAAAAGCTTGAGCAGTGTGCTTAATCATTGTGTGCAGATAGATACATAAGGTAGGTGCAAATAAAGTGCAACCAGAAGGGTAGCCACGAATAATTAACTAAGACTTCCAGAAGTGTCCACTTGAAGATTGGGACTAAGTTAAAACAGGTAGCCATTTTTACAAAAAACTTAAATATTTGCCTGATTGATTGAGAAAGGATTGCAAACCTGTTCGCTAAAAAAATGGGAAAAATATACAGTATACAGAGTATACAGATTACTTGAGATTTTGATATTTTGGAGTAGTCTTCCCAGCTTAAGTCTCGCACAAGACTTGATTGTCGAACCCCCATTTAGAATTTCACTAATATAATGTAATATTCCATCTCAAGATCAACAGTTTGACATCAAGTTTGTCCGACGAAGGAATATTTTTAATAGCAATGAGCAACTATAGCGGTATGCAGATGGTAAAAAATGAAATCTGTGATACAAGTATACATGTATATGTTAAGAACAGTAAGCGGATCTTAGCATAAGCCCCAATAAAAAACTGATTTATATCGTGTGTGCGCAAACCTGTATGGACCAAAATTAATTGTACTCTGTTGCATTGTTTTCTGGTTAATATCAGCACTAAGTCACCTATATAAATGCCGTTCCCAAGTTAACCTGTCACCTCAAATACATGGAAAGCCATTCTACGGAATAGACTTTGTCCTCTGTGAGGTTAAGTACTCCATTTCCATCCCCGAATCTTTCAGTTCACACTTGATAACCTCTAATATGTAACCAATATTTCCTACATGAGATAATCAACCATGATGTAAATTATTCATATTTCTGTTTGTATTTTACCTTGAGCTTCTAATGAGGTTAACCCATCTAATTGTCCATGCATTATTTCTGACCTAATCAGATGTGTGCTGGCCAAATCAGGATATTAATTGTGTATTTATGATGAATGTTTGCGGAAGGTCAGGTTGGGCAGTGCGAGAGTTTCACCACCTTCACCACCTCCATGGTAACTAACATTTTTCTCTGTTTAATTAATGTTACCAGTTAATGTTTAGATATGATTTTATGGCAACCACAGTTGAGGGAAATTATGATACATATGGAACCCTTTTTGCCTATCTGTGATGAGTTGGATGGATTCTCTAATCATAAGCGAGTGATCGGATCCCTTTATCAGCCGATTTATGAAATTCCTTGATATCTATGGGTTGGCATTTGAACATATTGTTGTATCATCGCAAAAAAATCTTCATTTATGTGTGAGGCTGTAAAGCTGTTGCCCTGTGACAACAGCAAAGAGTACTAATATTTGACATACATTTCATCCCAATGCAATGCATGAATCAAAAATTCAGTTTAGTTTGTGAAGTGTAGCCATTTGAAGATAAGTATATTTTGTTTGATTTCTCAAGTTAGTTTTGATTGTCAGTTCCCTTTTGAATACCTGAGTATTTTGTTACCACATAGACGCACTATTTGCACATTTTTATTTGTCGTGCTAATATGGCTGAAGAATAGATGCACGTTAATACTGTTCAAATGATTCTTTTGAATCAGAGCAAAAGAGAAATTCTGTATGGAGAGCACTCAAGCGTAAATAATGAATGGTCGTTGATATTATATAGGGTTGATATCGTTGTGACACCTTCGCTGCTTACACTGTAGACTCATTGTTGGCGATTCCGTGGTCGAGTTCTGCAGGTGAAATCAGTTCTCAGCATTCTAAGCGCAAACTCATCATACTTCTGACTTAAAAAAATTACTTTTGGTTCTACAACCTCTCCAGTTTGATAAATCTCTACTGATGCTGTAACAGGGACTTTGTCTCACTCCACAATAGCATCTTCACATCAGTGGATATTTCTCTGCATATACCGGGTGCAGCTCTAAAAGTCTGTACGGTGTTATTTCTGGACGCCGTTGAATGGTTATCTTTTACTGAACGTTGATTAAACCTTATTATCATCCCTCCGAGAAGCACAACTACAGGAATCATCTCTACATTATTATCAGATCGAGATTAAGCAACATGTTAAACTCTTTGTCTAACAGTTGAGGACCCAAGTTGTTGCTTGCTAGACTCACATCTGACTCCTAGTTCTACCCCTTGAGTTAGTGGATTAAACTCAGTGTAGAGAGAGAGGATTATTTCTTTGTGACTTCTGACTAATATTGGCCATCAACTGAGAATGTGGAGTAATCGACAGCCGATGCACTGGCCTCAGCGTCAGAATAGTACTACCTACCCCTCACCTTACTCTCCAGGTACGATCAATGTTTGGGTTCGAACAGGGTCTGAGTGATCGCTCAGATTATCATCGGGTGGTTCTTGGGAACTTTTGATTACACTCGATTTAGAAGTATTGACTAAAATGGGGACCTAGTTGATTTAAAATGGTTCTAACGGTGATGGAGCAGTATTGTAGCAGTATTTATAATCTTTGGTATTAAATTATAGAATTAGGGACGTTCGAGAATTTAGGATAATTATTCACAGCTTAAAGACAAACAGTAACTAAAAGCTTTGCAACAAAGGGTTCGTGCAACAAGTGTCCAAATTCAATCGTAAAAAATGTTTTTAAGAGTCTGAAATTAGATGTTTTACTGAGCAAATTTTGGCGAAAAACGATCTGCTTCAAATTGTCTTTGCAATGAAGGGTGGAAAGGTGCTGAGTGAGCGCCGCATGGTTAGGTAATCACATGATTGTGTGACTCTTTATTATTTTGATTCTTCAAATTCCTAAGATGATAGAAGCCTGGACACCCAGACATATAGGTAGATTACAAGTTTATATGCATAAAGTAAAATCCATGGAAAACTCATTGGAATCTGCTGGCAAAATGACAAATGTTCTCCTGAGCTACCCGCGTAAGTTAGGGCTCCTGAGGCATGACACAAAAATCCAGTTGGAAAAAGCATCTCTTTATAACTAGCTGTAGCAAACATACTCCTCTTTCGTAGTTGTTTACAAATTTTCTGTAGTTATTGCCTGCTAATACTTTGATCTATCGATTTGCAGAAGATAGATTGTTGCATAATAGGCTTTTAAATATGATTGATAGCCGACAAGTTTTTGATAGGAATTTGAAGTTGCTGGAGATCTTGTTGACAACCTGATGAGTTGGTCTGGATTCTGTCTACCACAGGATGTTGTCTGGTTTGACGAGATGTCTAGTTTGGGGAGATGGCTGAAATAATCTTCTGCATTTTGACATTTTTGGTTGAAAGTTGCATGACCACTGTTCATGATAGAACAGATGATGAAAAAATAGTTAGTCTTTATAACAGTATCATCCAAAATAGAGGGAGACATGAAAACAATAATACAAGCAGTGAAAGAAACAGCGCAAAATCAGTTGTGTCAAGTGTCTGATCAACCCAGTATAACCAGAAAACTGCAGAAGGCGCCTCACTTATCGCCCTGCATGGTCGGGCTGTCTGCACACCCTTCAAGCCCTGGAGAAGCTAGCAGTTACCTTGTAGGCTTAAAGGCAGTTACCCGGTAGGGTATCTATCCTTGGCTCACCATGCGCTAATCTGTTTGCACTGGATGCTCTCTGGCAAAGACTATTATGATCATAATCTTTTGAAGATGATTAAAAGGCATAAGACAAGTTCATAATTCTATACATCATTCCTTGCTTTCAAACCTCCAACTCAGACCACCAACGGAACTCGGACTGTTGTTCGTTTTTTATCATCCCAGCCTTTTGGATAACACAATATTTTTTTTGTAGCAAGGCCCATGTGATGATTTGATGATTTAGTGTTAGGCTATACTGGCTCATCATTTTGGCATTATCTTACCAGTATCTATGACATCTATGTTGAGTGATTGAGAACTGTGGTTATTGTCCATTACAACCTGAGCAGCAAAGAAGCTAGAACGGTCAACATGAAATAGCAGTCATTAGATATGGTGTGATTGATCATGGTGAAACAAGGAGGTTACTACTGCCAAAATTCAGTGTTGACATGTTGAATAACAGCCAAGTCAGGGACATTGTGATTCTGCACTCAGCTTTTATCTAGTTATCTATTCCTTTGAGTTGGCTAACAGCAGATCTGTGTTGATGTACTACTGATTTTGGAGGGATTCTTGCATTGTTCTAAATGTTTTGCTCCAATATTGTGCTAAAAATAGATTTGCTAGACCTTTTTATAGGCTTGATCATCCTGGAGTTAGCATTCTAGAATACATTTTGATGACTTCAAGTGGTGGTCTAAAAGCAGACATGAGTCCAATGACTCCAGTTGCTGTTTGGTTTCGCTGTTTTAGTCACAAACGCGTTTGTTTTATCATCTGGTTCGAAATAACTTATGAGTTTTTGGTATATTTGTGGAGAAAAATTTTTCCAATGGCTGAAATAGGATGAAAGACTTGATGATACTAGCTAGTTATGCATTGAGGAGCTACTTGAATGCATACAAATATCTATCTGTAAATAGGGTAGTCCTCAAACACAGAGCTGTGATAATCCAAAGATAAACAAAAGCTGATATATAAACAAACAAAGTGAATATCTCAGTCTCATCTCTACTGCATAAGAACAAGGTTGGCAATAATCAAACCCCCATCCAGCAAGATGATCAAAGATCATTCATATCACTCTACTGAGCAGAAATGTTGGGCTATTTTTACACACTGATTTCTGTATTAAGTTGGAATGAGCGACCATCTGTAAGTTGTAGGCTGGGTAATCAAACAAATCTAGCTGTGAAAGTTGATTAGGGTTGTTTAAATTTCCACTCTTATCTCTCAATATTTGTGTCAAAATGAGTGTAGTAGCTATGAATGTAAATATCAGTGTCTTATTTACATTGGGACCAGATTGATATGGAAACATCGGTGGAAGATAGTAGGACTGGGAAAGTTTTCAGGTTGACCTCGACTAGGATAGCTGTGACATACCAGTGCCATAGTGACAGCTGAGGGCACAAGCCTACTGGCTATATACGTCAGCCAGAATGTTAAAAAAAGTCGATCACTTAATGGACTTATTTGTCTGGTCAGATTTGTTAATATACTATGGAATGGTTTTTCAATCTACCTTCCAATTGCCAAGACGTTAATCAAATTGGTAAGAAAAGCCTTATCAAGCAGCCCTAACCAATGTTATCAACAAGCTCCCATCAATCTCCCGATAATCATACATTAGGCCAGTAAATCATTACTGCTTGATACTCATTCACAGTTGACTGTTAGGAAAATTGTATTATGATATGAAAACAGTCGGAAATTATATGTTTGGTAGTTAGTCTTGTGTACAATCTTATGATATCACAATAAATTACTCTAACTTACAGTTGCGAATCTAGTTGAACCAATGGACTTGAAACCCATAATTTCGATCAAATTGATGACAGTCTAATGCAACTCCTGTCCATAACAACACATGTCATATAAATTTTTAACTTGCCATGTAGAGATTAGAATCAGAAGAGAGCTTTAGCCACGCTAAAGACCTTCCTCAGCAAGAGACAGCAAGAGTCATTGAGAAACTGCTGGGCTCTCAAATTTGAGACCCGACTGGGCCACAATCAATCCATCACCTCCACTTAACACTGTTTGAGTGAGTAATTGATGGTTAGGTGCAGAGCTTTGGTGCAGTTTTGAACTGGAGATTCATGTAGAGTAAAGACCAAATGTCATGTAAAACTTAGGTTCAAATAAATCAATCATGGTGATGGTGGACTCCCCAGCCGGTTAGGTAAGGTTTGTGTGTGCCGTTGATTTTGGTGATTTACATATTGACACAATGGGTGCTTGAGAAAGTCTCTGTTTGGTGGTGTACCTGACACTGGTTAGACAACAGCTGACTGCCGAATCTGGACTCTCTTAGGCCTGGCACTTCCACAAATCCACTAAATTTCAATACCTGTGACTGACTATAGGCACAAAATAGAAATTAATCGCGATAAGTTTTACGCAACGGCGTCAAGTTCTACACGACGACATTTTGCCGTGTCTACTTTAGATAACTAAAAAAGTTCAGGCCGGTGTTAGGCTGTCTGACCTGTTGGGTTTTTTCAAAACATCAAAATGTACCTGCAGCGGTGCAGAAGACCTATGGCTTACCCGTCTGGTGTTTGCTTTGAATTTTTGGCTTACATCTTGGCAGTGCAACAGGTCATTTCATAAGGATACATTCCACTTCATGGTCAATTAAAATACATGAATACAGCTCTATATGTCCAGAGTATCCACTCAATGATGGCAGTTTGAATACTTTTTTGTTCAAAGTGTTTAAAATAACAAAGATTATATAATCGGGAATGAAAACAATAGCGCAATTTTACATCGCACCCAGTGCAATGGTTTGATACCAAATCGCTGATTAATTTTGGACATCGGTTGTTGGTGATTTATTTGAAACTTTCTGGTTATTTTTTGTCCAAGTTAAGTTATTGGTTCAGATTAGGTTTGATTTCAGTTATTTTCAGCAATAGAAATAGAGAAGTACGTAGCTGAGCTCAGTGTTGGGTACTTAACCCGAAGTGATGTATTTCTTACATCCAATAAGGTTAACCAATGCCTCGAAAATCAATGAAAAGTGTTGGGTTACCAGATTGAAAAGTTGCACCTAAAGCTGCTTAGCTCATCATAAAAATAAACGCTCTTCACACCTTTTTAGACAAACATCTCGTTGAGAACACCACAGACATCTTAAGGCCCAAACCACAGAAATTTACTCTCGAGTCCTGGATAAATGAATCAAAGAGAGGCCCTTGGGTCTCTGACTCATTCAGTCCCTTATTTTCATTCATTAGCCTTCAATTTCAATTGTCTTCGATACAATAAAACGCACTAAATTGATACCAAAACTATATTTGATCATCTACGATTAGCATAGAAAATATTTCCACTCGGCAGATATAATTTCATTGTGTTTAATAGAGTTATTTGGTACTGTTTACTCAAATTTGGGATAATTGCTTGTATGTGATCTGGTTTGGTACTATCACCTTGTTGGTGATTGTAATATAGGTTTTTTTTTCAGTCCCAATCATTCAGATGTGTGTATTATTGTTTACTCTGGTATTGATAACTAAACCAAGATAATGATAGATTTAGGTTTACATCTTTGTATAAATGATTGTTTGCCGTATATAGGTAGGCTTGTTTCAGGACCCAGGTGCGGGATGGTTAGGTATTGGATCGTGTGAATGTTTCTCCTAGCTTTTGTTTTTTACTGATATTTAATTGGGCAATGTAACACCCTGAGAAAATACCACGCTTATGAATCAACTTCTCAGATTAAAGGGCGGACATTTTTTTATACACACAAGGTAGAGTTTACTCAATTTTCTTTGTCTCTATATATCCTAAAAAAAAACATTTATTATCAGTGTTGTGATGGCAGACTACAGAAAATCTTGTTTGCCCACCATATTATGTTTAGGGGTAAACCTTTGCCCAGCTGTTCCTGTGGTTCATGAACAGCTAGCTATTAGGTATTATTTTTCATTTGGAAAAACTCATTGACTGTATCTGGAGTGCCTATTCAGAGTGTTGTTACCGGATGAGACATTCCCAGTAATGCATTGTTAATCCCAGGCTTATCACTTAAACGGACCAATCAGACACAACCTTTTAAAATGTTGACCAACCACACCCTTTATAATGCTCCACAAGCTCTTTAAAGAATTTAAACCTATGGAACCTGCCACTCATCGCCACTAAGAAGGCTTTCACCTGGAGACCACATAAAAACCTGAAAGTTCAGATCAATCTCTTTTGATTCAGAGTATTTATAACTTTCTGCTGAAACGTACACAGTAGCTTCATAAAATTTTTGATCCATGCATACTGGCTGGATCTAAAGTGAAAATTGATGAATTTAAACATTTTTCTTGCCAATCCCCAATGAGAATCATCATAGGGTCCCAGTATATTTATCAGGCTTCTAAATGAATAAATGAATGATATGTATAAATCACAGCTCTCTCTTGTACATCCTATAGAATAACTGTGACTTGTCCCAGTATATATAGTAAGTGTAGTGAACATGTATTCATGATTCTGTTTTTTTCCTTTTAGAAGCAGCCAGTTCGCCGTGGGCAGCCAGCCCTGAATACAGAGTAAGTATGATATAATTTATCACTTTGAAATGCTACATTTGCATGTCTGTTATAACCTCACAAAAGCAGATGATCGCGGTGTGGTGAATTTGAGCAGACAACTCCGTACTAACAGTAATCGACATGATTTTGTATGCCTTGGTCGTATTAGGAAAGGAAGGACTGTAGTCATAACCCCGTGATGACTTTTTCAGTCAAACCTAAATTTCCCCCTTTATTCAGTATATTCAAACAATCGCTCACAAAAAAGAACAGTATCAAGAAAACAAACCGCTCCTTTACTGGCCTGACCGAACCAACCTTGCTTCAAAGCATTGTGCATGCTAAACTTTACTTACCACTGAATCATGGCAGGTGACCGACTCGTTCCATGCAAACTAGTGAAGAATTAAGCCTCACCACGAAAATGTTGATATCTTTGGTGTTATTGAGTGCAGAATTCTGCGGTATGTCATGAAATCTCCATGCCTTGTTGCCATCACACTATCTAATCATCTGAGTTTCTGCGTCCAATGGATTTCATTGCTGTGTCAACTCCTTTTTATTATCAATTAAAAGTAAACTGTCACTGACACTGAGTCTATTTACAGAAAAAAAAACTAGGTGTGAAGCGTTATCATGCAACTTTTTCCTTTTTCACCTTGATCAGCAACTTCAAAATAGCCTGGCAACAAGGATAGGATACTAGAAAAATCAGGGCCAATACTTGGGGTCAATGAATTTGTGTGTGTTTCTTGTAAGCTTTCAATTTTTTATCAACAAGTTGACAGACTGATTGCAAACAATTTACGACTGAGTGTCAAAGTATTGTCAACACCAAACTCGTCGAGCTTGTAGCACTAATAGAGTATATACATGTATGTGTATGTGGAGTATGGTATGTGATGGGGGATACTGAGAAAGAATGCTGTACAAATCTGGCAGCTAAAGGTTTTCTTGCTTGGAATGTTGGTTGTATACTACATGGCAAAGTTCGTTTATTTTAATTTCTCCCTCAAAATTTCCATGAGGGCTCATCTCAATTCAAAAATCATTATTGCCGGAACGACAACCTCCGAATCTAAAATTACTACGAGAAAACCGGCTTTCCATACACTTAAATATGATGTTACTAGATCAAACTTACTAGATATTTGAGGTTTTTTTATATTTGTTTGTTGTTTTGGTACTTCCACTTTAAATTATAAAGTCATTAATATAATGACACCACAATCTAATCTGAACGAACTCGGAGACTGTCGTACAAACCGGCCACAGTATCCACAAAATCACACCTCTATCTGATGGTGAAGATTCTGTTTCGCTCTCCCTCCAACCAGTTGGAGATTTCAAAAAGTTCTGAACGCATGGTGATTTTCTAGTTTATCTTTTTATCTATGTAGGCCCTATATAGGTGAATTTGTATCCATAATTTATGACGAAATGGATTTTTTGTGGAAAGTTTTCTTATGAGGGACTTTTCAAATTACTTGAATAAAAGATATGTTAGGTTGCAGCACTGCTGCAAGACTACAATAGTAAAACACAAGTGAGAATCACAAAATCTCAAGAGTGCTGAGATTTTTCCAAGACCGTTGAGAACCAATTGTCTTCCGTAATTGGAGGCCTAGAACTCTTCGGTTAAATGTTATTATAATTATCAGTGTGTCATATCTATATATTTGTTTGGTTACAGCATGGTGTGCCACCTGGATACAGTGCTGCAGAAATGGGCGGAGCCTCACCACCTGGCTATGGGAGCAGCTATGGTAGCCCTCCTAACATCAACGCCGCTCAGGTGAGTCTCCAATAATGACTAGCTGAGTAAACAAGGGAGTAAACTGAGGCATATGTGTACCTCATACACTGAAATTTTGTTAAAGGTTGATGTATTATGAACCCGCTTGCCTCCATAAGAATATTACAAAGATATGAGGATTTCCATCGACTAGCAGCTACTTTTTCCATAGTAGCCATGTGACATGGCTAGTACCAGATGGGGCAGATGACTCCTAAAGGAACCCGCAATACATATTATGTTATCTCTGGTTGCCTCTGCAAGACAACAAAATGCATTCCCCGATTCCATTAGGGTATCACGTACAACTCGGTGGTGTGATTTAAATTGGTTTGAAATGTCAACCCTAGGCCCTATGCAGTCCTCTGGTGTCTTGTAACCAGAGTTGGCTGCATGACACTTTCAAGGACATGTTCGGAGATATTTTGGCGACACTGGAAATTTATTCCTCATTTTGCCGTCCAGCTCAGGACCTCCGTACAGCGTATATTGCGAATGCCGGACTGCGGTCAATCTTAGGAGAAATCTCTGATGTCAAATTTTAATCTGACACCGCTGAATTAGAAATAAATTATAAAAGAATGAAATTTTATCACTTGGTTTAAAACCATTGTATTGTAGGTGAGGTTCGAATGTTATAAAACCAAATTTTTATCTACAACATTCACAGCGCTGGCTTTGACATGTTGTCAACAATATATCATGAGATTCAACTTTTCACATGAATTGTCATTTCACTTTGTCTACTAGCATTTAATTGATGGTGAATAAAAACTGTGTCTTATCGATATGATCGGTAGTAATTGCGCTGGTTTCTGCAGTTTATTTTCTGTCTTCCTACCATTCTATAGATGCAGATTTAAATTGAGATTGAACGGGTATATGATGCAATCCTGTAAATTTGCCCCTTTTTTTACAATCTGAGAGTTTGCCGGAGATTTGTGGGCAGGATATGATGTAAACAAAAACAAGAAAGGTTGTATTATCTTATTCTGCCTCTCATGGTATTGGTCACTTTTCTCTCAGGCAGCTGTTCTTTGCTAGCTAATTATGAATCACACGCAACACTATCAGCCACAAATCAGAAATCTTAATTTTATTATGAAAAACTTGCACCTTTAGAGTCTAATTAATTACCTAAACTATGTAGGACTGTCAAACTGTAGGTAGTTTAGTGACAAGAATGTTGCGTGAATACGTGTTCAGTGCGGTTTTAGAAAGTTTTGGCTGGTGGATAAGCTTGCCTAATACGCCTGTGTTCAGGAACAGGTTCAGGAACAGTAGGAAAATTATCTCCAATCTTAGGAACAGATGAATCAATTTTAATGTCCTCAATTTATATAAATTAAATTTTCTATTAATCGAGGCTATCAAAACATTCTCTGAGATAATCTTCAGTTTCCTAACTGAATGAGGTAACCAAATGACTCAGGTTTTAGTTTTATGCAAAAACCAAGATTGGCAAAGCATCCTGCACGCAATTTTTGCCCTTCTTGTTGACTTGTTTTTGTTTAGCTGAACAATCATTCATGAAAGTGGGACAATCACTCAACGCTAACCACAGAAGATGGACAACAACATATGAAACCAAAACGACACCCTGCTGGTCTTAAATTCACAGGGCAAGACAACTTGAGGTTTCTATATTAACTTGTACATCTCAATGCAGTTGGGGAGTTTTGGTAATGCATTTTTCTGAGATATCAGCTTTTTTTATACTGCTGTCTTACATCTGAAGTAGGCTAAATACCTCTAGTCAGAATCAAAAACGCTGCTGACATGATAGAGGAAAAGACTCTAGGCTGATGACACTACGTCAACGCCACTGGCAAATATCAGTAACTCAGCTCAGCCTCTATGGTCTTAATCTCAGATAAACACACTTGATAATTAAAGGTTAATCCAAGTTTACTAATTTAACTGTCATTAGAATGGCTGATCCTGGCTTCGGACACGTCAATGAGTGGGACTGATCAAAGTTCAAAACTTTTGGAAATTATCTGAAAAAAGCTCGTTCATTTTTCAAATTCCTACTCCGACGAACATGAAAATTGGTTTTAACACTTGAAAAGTTTGACATCAACATTTTACTGATTCTTCGTTTAGCGTTATAACATAGGAAAATAGATTTGATAGACTTCACAACTAAGAGGGAGTTTTAGTGCTGTTTTTCTCTAGTTTATAGAAATGAATTAATTATTGAATTTTCTTCTTTTCTCTAGATGATGATGGCATCTCAGAATCCAAAGCATGGTAAGTTTCTCTTCTCTGATTTTTACTTTTATTTTGCCAACTTTTTTATGCGACCTCATCATTTTCTAGTTAAGTCCAACTTTAGTTGTCTCATCTTGCAGTTCAAGCTAAGTTCTAACTAAGGATGGCATTTTGGCATCAGGAGATTGTTTTCAGAAATTAGCCATTCCACTGTTTACAGCTTTCACTTTTTATCTCAGTATTTTGCTAACACCTCTATCAACCCATTAGTGATAATTTTTGTTTGATAATGATTACATACATTTCCAAATTGACAGCTAACTGTTTTCGTGGATGCTTTTATTTATTGGTCTGGCATAGCTTGAGTTGAAAGCACCTTTAAACAATCAACAATTAGAAGGTTTGCCAGGCCTTTCATCAAGTAAGATAAAATGTGTAGGCATCTTTGAATCACCAATAATTTTGAGGAAACCCTAAACTCTGAAGTCTTCTCCTACTCTATGATCTAAGTTATTAGACTCCTGTCACTGTGATGAAAGGGTTTTAATTTTAAAAGGGGCCAAAAAAATGAGTGGCATTATCTTTGTTGTTTGTTGGTGGAAAAACAGCATAACAGCATTCATTCTACCATATTGAAATAGTGGTGGTGTTTTAAAATCTCAAGTTTATTGTTCTCTTTTTCAGCATCCAGTCCAAAAGAACCTAAGGTAAGTTTTCCCGCTAAAATATACAGCTACATTATTTACTGACAACCTACGGTCATGACAGAGCATGCAATAAAGTACCTTACAAATAATACATTATTAGAATTATCACTGCACACTACATCGGGGGGGGGGGGGGGGGGGGGGGGGGGACATATCCCATGGCTCTAAGGTTTAATGTTGCGTATTTTGGGTATTGATATGTGCCAAGGCTGTTTGTCTAGTATGTGTTATGCAACAGACAGGGTAACGAACCCTCTGCATTGATCAAAGAGTGGTTGGTGCTCTTGACTTGGATGTCAAAACCAAACTGGAAGCCATTCGTTGAATCTGCTCTGTAGTCTGAAGTTCTGTCGTCTATTTCCATTGAGATGTCATCACTATGTGTTCAAGGCACTTTCCTTTTTTGACATCGTACTACGGCAACGCTCTGCGAAAAATAAATCAATCCAGGTATCGCCAAAAAAGTTTAATAGCTATTAACCACGGCCAGAAGAAAATCTCAGACAGTCTCAATGACGTTTTTTCTAATGCTCGGTAACATTAGATAATGATCAGATTACGGAGATAGTGTTTTGGGTGTTTTATGGACCCTGGATTGTTTAGTTACAGCATCAATCTAGCGCTACAGCTACAGTCAGTTATGCCACTTAAAAATTAATTAATTGTCACAATATTTCAAGTGTTAATTGAATCGGACAATTTAAATCGCACATCAAAGGTCCAATCAGGAATGATATCTAGCCGGTTACCTTCCATGTAGATTAGTATGACATAATTGGACATGTGGCTTTTCTGTGTATTGTTTAATTAAGATTATGAGGCATGAGGGTGTTGTAGACGCTGCCATTATTTTCCTACACTACTAAATATGATAATAGACTGGGCTTTAGAAAGTAAAAACCCTAACACCCTCCCCTTTCCAACCACATTGCTGAACCTTCTCATATAAATCACCTGCAATGCTCAATTTTGACCTAATATGGTTTCAAGACAATCTCTTTCAATGACCTAAGCGGGCCTTCCTCCAGATTTTGGATGAGATATCAATCGCAGTTTTGGAAAAGAATTGATATGACTACAAAACATCCTCAATTCCCTTTCCCTTGAGGGGCTCAATTCCTAGGAGACTGGAAGCTCTTTCATCGAAAGCAAATTTGTTCAGGGGTTGTTAAGTGTTTTGTATTGTGCCTAATTTCATCCCATTATTGTCCGTGCAAACAGAGAAATGACAAGTATTCTTAGGGTCTCCTCACTCATTAATTCAAAAGTCCAACCACAGAAAATGCCTCACAGTCACAACAATGCAAGAAAACCTCACTGAGGCCAAATCATTGGTCCTTTCACATACCAGTCAGTATTTATTGCTTAACAAAGGATATTTAGCTAATATGAGTTTTGTTTAGTAAACAGTCTCCTATTTCTGTAGTTTGCTGAGTGGTGTAGTAGTAGAGTTATTGCTTGACCTCTTGACCTAGTGGCATTTGACAGCAGTATTTTTTTCTCGCTATCAACATGGATTAGATGCTGCTGCTGCCGCTGCTGTTTCTACTCAAATGTGACTGACAACTAGTTGATAAAAGTTGTTGCTTCACAAGGTTCCAGTACAGAGTCTACACTTTTGAGGATTCATTTTTATTGAAACCTACTCACATATAATATCAAAGGATAGCTGCATATTGTGTGAAGGACTTTGGATTAAATCTCGAGATTGCTATTATCAATAGGACTTTTAGCTGAGGTTATTACTATCGGAGCAGTTTGATAAAAGACACAAAAGACTTATTTCCTGCTATTAAATTGTTATGACTCACACTAGGGCAAAATTGAAATAATTTGAGCTCAATTACATCACAATCCACTCACAACTTACTCGCTGAGCAGGCAGAATGGATTTAGATTGAGCGCTGAGAATATGAATCAGGTTTTATAGCTGATAATTCTTAGATCAGTCAGCACATCACATTAGATCGGCAGCGGAATGAATTAATAAACTCGTACAGATAGAATTATCACTATGGATTATCAGAGCTTTTATCGCTATGGGGGTCAGGCACAGGTTTGTAGCACGGTTTTATCATTTTTATTTGTAACTACCTATTGTCATCGCTCAAAGAAGTCGCAAATATTCTCATATTCTCATCAAGACTACGGAGCGGTGTAGTGTCTCAACCTTGCCTGCTTGTTATCTTTTCTCAGCAGTTGGTTTTTTTGATAGCGTAAAACATCTGTAGATCGAATCTGCGCAGTTATAATCTCAACCATTTACACAGAACTGGAAATTGATAAGAGTTCTCTGCTAAACTGTCCTCACAGATAACTCGATGTATTTGAGTCACAGGTGTTGATAAGTCACGTCTGTTTCTCTTGTTCTCACGCTCAAAAGCTGCTGATAGATGCAGAAAATTGCCTATAAAATATCACAGAGTAAGGATAATATATCCTTACTCTGTGAAAATATACTGTTGTCTTGTGTTGCAATTTCATACTGGTTTTATAGTCGGTGTTGCTATCTCAAAACTCCCACACTGCACATATGCCAGTCTATGCAATTCGCGGTGACCTTGAGTTCCGTATTCAGTATTTCAGTCTGTACTTCCCGTAAACATTTGAGAAACTGAATTTGAAAAATTCTTCTCCGGGCTAAAAATAAGCTGAATGACAGGCCATGAAAACAAAGAGAGGGGAGCTGTTTGACTGCAGTATGCAAAGCCGCCTAATCCTTGCCATGACTCTAGAATCTAATAGAATAGGCCCATTGGTTTTGAAAAAATGAGCAAACTTTGCAGGGTTCCAAAGTAGGAGGGGGGAGGCTGTGGACCATTGCTGCAAATATATATTTTCTTTCTAGCAATGTTTGGTTGAGGTTTTGAGAAAGTAAAAGTAGGATAAAATTGTCTCTACTCCCAGGTAATTCTACTACAGCGCAATGTAAAAACCAGACTCGACAGTCCATAAAAAAACACATTTAGCCATATTTGCCTGGTTTTCTCATTAGCTTTATATCAGCTGTGCACATCACCATCCAGTTAATGACTGACGTGGTCTTTCTCCTGTGAAATTTTCTCAGTTTTTTGTCTTCATACACGATTTTCAATCAACACTGCCAGAGACCCACAGCCAAACTGTTTCATCGGGTTTGAATTCCAACACAGGCATCTCAGCTAAATGTCACTGTTTGTTTTATAGTTGAATTTATTAGCTCAACCACTTTCGGTCTTGCTCTTTTCTTTTGGTAGCAATCTCTCTCAAATAAATACTTTTTGATCAATTGACTTACACAATATGTAGGCACTGACATTTCCTGTAAATATTATATCTTTTACTGGTGACCAATCCATTCCTTTACTGACTACAGAGAAAATCGTCTGGTGGCCAACAGCTTGTCAACAAGAAATGATTTATTATTATATAATAAGATTATTACCACATTAGGCCCAATATATTTTATTTATTGATAATATAATATTATGTGCCATCCTTAGTTATTATATGAGAACTGAGGAATCTTTATGATCTGCGAACTGGCACAACATTGAATAACTAAATTCCATCAGTGTGTGTCAGGGATTTGATGGGCACTGTCATGTCTACTTTTGGCGTTTGCTTGTATTGTATTGCCATGTCATGTCATAGGAATGTCATAGTAGTCAACTCGATAAAGGGAGTTCATTGGTCAATCAGTGGTTATGAGTTATGGGGAAGATTAGAGGAAAAAATATTTACTTAATTCCTATAATTACTGTTATAATTCTGATTCTGCTTTAACCACATTGTTTGTACTTCATACTTACTAAATTATTGTCAGACAGCACTGAACTATCAGCAAAGGACTGCTTCTTTAGAGAATCGAGAAATGTTTGGGACCTCACCCTATCGGATGGTGTCCCCCCAACTTTGTTGCCGGAGTAGTGAGACACAAATCTTACCTATATTATATCACTGTTTTATGGAAGTGTATTTGTTGTGTTTTACAGGGTTATCCTCATGAGCAGTACACACACCCAGCTGTGTCCGAACCGATGTCTCCCTCGTGTTACTATCCCCCTAACCCACGTATGTATCCACCACTTAGACTGTAACTACAATGTGTACAGCAATGCTTGTCTGAGTTGTATATGTCAAGTCAAGGCTCTCAGACCCTAAGGATCAAGAGATGCTGAGGTTCTATCAATACTCTGGTGCAATGGCTTTGGCCTGAACATGCTAAATTGAATAAGACTGAATAATGCACTTGATAATATTGTGTTTTGGGATTAGTCTACAAGCCAAGAAAGTAGTGTTATTGGGTGTGTAACATTGCAACTCAGTCAGGAATTGCCTACCCATTGATATAAAGAAGGTAACTGAAAATCAATCCATTTAATGTGCTCACCAAGGTTTAACTGCAAGTCTGTTGTAATTGTGTTTGTAAGTGAAAGTGCCACTGAGTGTTGTTACATGTTGTTGTCATGAACTTCCTTGTTTGGCTCTCAATAACATTCCTTTTCCAGCTTGTGCCAAGCTGACACATTATAGTTGGATATCTCAATTTTCTAAAGTGGATATTTTATGTTAAACGTTGTGGTGTGTTTACTGTTGTAGATATGGCATCGTCAGATTCGTATCCTGCCTATCCCCCACCACCCGCCCTAATACCAAGCCCATTTATACAGCAAAACCCATACGTGCCCCCACCGCACGCCCATACTCAACCACATCATACTCATCAAATGGTAAGCCTGAACTCAAAGCTAGTTGTTATAGGTTGTTTTTAAAAAAAACAAGAATTTTAGTCTCTTTCTTATAGATAAAACAATACGGACAGAAAACAACCATGGTTAGTCATTGGATATTAACCACCTAGTCAAAATTGGTCTATAAAGCTTATTCATAATTTACTCACAACATTTGTAAAACTTCTATCTCATATGCGGAAGCCAACAGTTGTTCCACAATGTTACCATGATGCTGTTGGTGAATTATCCTGTCTTTTGGGAAAGAAAACAAGCTTGCAGACCAAATATGGCCTTGTAATCCTTAACTTAGATCTAGCCGTATATTGTGTGGCTTTGCATGGCACTCTTTTTGTCTTCAGCTGAAATCTGTGCTATAATAATACAATATAGTTTTTTTACTCTACAGTCTCCATATATGCCAGCAGCGCCACAGCAGCAGCAAAGCACACCTGCCATTCCACAACACCACCAGTCTACACTCTCACATCACCACAACACAGCTCCTCAGACACCGCGTCAACCTAGCTATCACCGACAGTCATCGGTGTCCGTGGATTCCCCGGCACCGCAGGCTCACCAGGATAGCAGGGAGTTGTCCTCGCCTGGCAGTAGAAGTGGAGATATTATCAGAGAGAGGAATAGTAAGATCAGTAGGAGTAGTAATAGCGCAACGTCACCTACAAGGGGCAGCGGCTCGACGGCTGGACAACAGAGTCCTCCTTCTGATGCACTCGGCAAAGCTCTTGCATCTGTAAGCATTATCAGATTTTCCAATGTAAGGTTGATGTAAAGAATTGAAGGATAGAAAGGGCACTAGACTCGACTTTCTGGTTTTGCGCCCCACAAGCTACATTTCTCTTCTGACACTATAGACAGTGGGTCGATGTCGAATTGTGTCTAAAAGTTGACCTTGACATTGTCTCTCTCCTGATCTGTAGGTGTACAGTGAAGCCTCCAGAGCCGGATACCAGAATCCACCACCAATATCTAACCCTCAATCTCCTTCTGCATACGAAACAAACAACACTGTAAGTATACCTGCGCTCCCTCCATTCTCTTGCTCTGCTGTCTCCGGTGACGTGTATTTGGGTACTTGTTGTCTGTTTGTTCTCTATGAGGATGTACTAAAATCAGCTAACGTTAATTGCTAAAGCTAGTGGGCTAAGCCAAGTTTCAAATATGGCGAATTCATTGGGACTGTTCATTCACTTGATAGGATAATATCAATTCATATTTGCATGACAGCTTTTTATTTCTCAGCTTATCCCTATTTGTCTTGTGGAATGTGCAGTGCAGCACTGCTGATTTGCATAGTTATTACAAAATGATAGTACACATACATATAGGTTATGTTGGCCTTCCAATACACACCAGGTCTATTGTCAACCAAACAATGAGATGACAACTTCTAGTTTGGTTCGCTCTACAAATTTTCGATATCCGACAGTTAAATTTAGTAATTGCCTAAACATTTGTGGTGGTGGTCTCATTTATTCAAATTAAAGCTTTCCATATCTCACCTTGATCGGCATAATAATGTACATATATATATACATATATATCCGTTGGATTGAGTATCTGTCATTTACCATTGGGCTAGGTTATCTGAATAACAAATAAAATATAATATGGAATATAATCTAATACGATATATATGATGTATAAGACATCTAAGATATATATGTTGTTTGTAGTCCGCTGTCTTGCAGCAGCAGCAACAACAATCTCAGATGGGTGTCGTTGATTCTAACCTTGACGATGCTCTACATGTATTACAAGGGCATGCAGCTAATCGCTATACCGATATGTCATCGTCCCAGCTAAATAAACAATCTACCACCTCTTCTTCGTGTGCTGCTGCTGCTGGCGCTAGCTCTCCTTCGGTATGTGGTGACAGGGATGTGCTGTCATAGATAAAGCAGCGAGGGTGGGATATACCTCCCACCCTCCCTGGAGTGAGGGTGGATCAAGTATGATTAAATTTGCCTGCTTTTGGAGTTGCTTACCCCTTGAGCCAGTGGCTCAACAGCAGTATTGGAATGTAGGCAAAAAAGATCAAATTTGATCTAGTGTTGTCAAGGGATGTGCTCAAGGGGTTGGGTTGAATCCGAGATGTGCAATAATCATGTCTGCACAGTCAATTGTAGTTAATGTGTAATTATACTAACGCATGTTAAAGCATCCATGAAATTAAGATCAGATTTATCAAAGCTGTTTCTCCAGCTAATCAGCTTCGAAACAAGCCCAAAATCGGCCCTCTTGGACCACTACAAGCTGTGTTATGAGGTATTGAAGTCGACCCTTTCAATATTCGCTTGTTATATCAGAAAGCCTGGGTGTGAGGTCACATCAGGGTTTTTGACCAATATTCGACATTTTTCGTATATGGAACTATTAAAGTGAAACCAACTTTTTCCCACCACAAAATATGTGTTTAACACCATCAATTTTTTTCTTTGGGTTCATCCCTATGATTACAAAAGCTACGTTGGATTTCAACTCCTTTCATCCAATTTTGACGAAATTACACGAGTCCAAAGTTTCTAATGGTAGACATATACGCAAAATATATGTCTATGACATCACATCCCCCTGCGCAAGGCTCACAAGCAACCGTCAGCGGGGCCTTACTTTGATAAGGCGTAACTTCAGTCTTAGTTGACCAATTGAGCTGTTCTTGGGCTCATTTTTAAAGCTTATCAGCTGGAGCAATTCCTTTTGTTTATTTCATGGATGCTTTAACCAATGTGTGGGGAGAATTAGATAAGAAAGAGAGGTTAACTCCAGGAAAGTTAACTGCAGTAGCTGAGTTCGATTCCCAAATTCATTTGCTGCTGCCATGCTTGGCCAATGTGTTTCATAGATTTTCCCTTGAATCATTCTGAGATGGGATCCTGAAAATATCCAGCATTCCACTCAGAGCTGTACACATACTGGTTGTTAGGTTTTCTCAATAGTATCTATACTCCTGTTACCTCAGGTTTAATCTCTATTACAGAACACATCTCAATACTCACAGGACACCTCCGGTACCATCCCATCACAGAACAACGAACAGGACCGGGTACCTAAGGCTAATAAAAAGAAGCACAAAATAGAAAGCTCCAAATCAATGGACGAGGATTCACAGGTAAGCTTGATAAGATGGATTTGCAACTTAATATCAACTGTGCAAGATGGCGTCAGAACGGAAGCTTGAACCCAATGAACTAAACTAGTTCATTGCTTAACCCAATTGTGAACAACACTTTGAATACCATCTTATGAAGTCGAACAGTCACTATTGTGAACAGAGGAAGTTGGTCATTTTTTATTTTTGTACCAAGTTGAGTTTATACTCTGACATGACATTTAGCAACACTCATCTTTTCCGGATGGTTTTGAGAGTTGTCTGCCCCTGTTCTGTAATAATAATTTGTAAACTCATGTTTTCTTCTTCTAGTCTGACATGGAATCAACAGCAAACAGTAAATCAAAACGACCTCGTTTCCAAAGTCCTGATTCTCCTTCGGATGATTCTGAACTTACGTAAGTTATCTACAGCCTTCTGTTAAGATGGTAACGAGGGAAATATGATTAAAAAAACTAGAAGACAAACTATTGGTCGTCGAATTAAAATCTCTTGGTATACATTTGCCTGTACCTGTACCATAAAGGAAATTTCAGGTCTTTCTCCCTATACCATATTTTCATTTGAATCGCTTTTTTTAACACAGCCCTGAAGAGTTGGAGGATGAGACTCCAGAGCAGAAACTAGAGCGAGAAAGACAGCGCCGACAGGCTAACAATGCTCGGGAACGTATCAGGGTAAGGGACATTAACGAGGCCTTCAAAGAGCTTGGGCGTATGTGTCAGTCCCACCTACAGACTGATAAACCTCAGACTAAACTCACTGTGCTACAACAAGCTGTACAAATCATACAGGGACTAGAGAAAAACGTCAGAGGTTTGTACATGAGAAATATTTTTCTTTTACTTGGGTGTTTGTAAAGTTTAAGGTTTTCTGCACTTGTCTCTTGATGTTAAGAGGTTTGGTGTACATGGTTTGCCGTAAATATCGATATCACCTTTTAGGTTTGTATAGGTCAACTGTCCTGGCCACTGATGCTCATGGTCTATGGTTCATGGGGATGCTCAAGCGACACTCACGTCGATTGGCAACTTGGATGTTTACCTCAATTTGCTTTACATTACGAAGTATCATTACGAGTGTTAGTACCCAATAATGATATAGCTGATTTCTTATTTACAGATAGAAATCTGAACCCAAAATCAGCGTGTCTAAAGAGAAGAGAAGACGATAAAAATGAAGGCTCAAACCAAGATCATAACAGTAAGTCTCTCGTAGAGCTTTACAGAAGAAACCACTTTAAAAAAGATTAAAACGAAATTGGAAGTCATCTCCCCTTGAAATAGAAAATCACACCAAATCATGAACTGAACTACACACTGTAAAATCATTATGTCGCTCATATTGTTATGGATGAAATGCTGCTTTCTAAACAAGTGAGTTGCACCTCTTGGTGTATAAAGTAGGAGACTTAGTTGAAGATAATGATACAACAGTACTATTACCTGGCGTACAGATTACCATGTACCAAAGTACGGCTAGTCCATATTTAGAGTTGTCAGAAGTAAGATGACAAAAATTGTTACAGTCACTGCTATCATAATATGGCTTTGTCAGATTCATAAACGTGGGTCGGCTTCCAATTTTTTGCTAGTCCCAACTGACTACATGAACCACTCACACATCATAACTTGAAACTCAAATATTTCTCTCTTTTTTTGTAGGTGCTAATTCATCTGCAATGAGGCCGTCAGGAACTCCAATACCTGGTAGTAGGTCTACTATAGCGTACGGTGTACCAAACTCTAACGGCCCACCTAATGTACAACTAGACTACTACGGAAACCCCGTGCTCAGACGTAGCAGTGAGAACATGGCACCACCTAATGTGACCATCCCTAAAAACAGCGGCGGCGGTCCGATGATGTGAAGTCGTCGGCTGCCTGTCATAGCATCAAACTAGCATCCATAAGGCTACATGGTTAGCTGCCGCTCATTTGATGATTTAGTGAGTCGGAGGATGAGACTGTTAGCACGGTAGCAGCCTTGGATGGCACCGAGTTTCAGACGCTGGCAGGACGAGCCAAACGTCTGCAGCAAAAATTTCATGAACAAAACGGTGCTGATGAACAAAGACTCTCAAATTTTGTTTGAAAGGATGAGAAAGAATATTATGACCCGCTATAAAATAAAGTTTTTTGATAGCAATATTGTTTTTTACTGCCGAATAAAGACAGGGTACAATAATACCCAAGAAATGAACTGAGATTAACTCAGTATAATATGATTTGGGAGCAAAAGCTC
This sequence comes from Membranipora membranacea, assembly GCA_914767715.1. Lineage (NCBI taxonomy): Eukaryota > Metazoa > Bryozoa > Gymnolaemata > Cheilostomatida > Membraniporidae > Membranipora > Membranipora membranacea. The sequence goes on along the minus strand of OU612072.1, from coordinate 7,497,624 downwards.
AACAAACACCGACACTGTGGGTGAGCTATAAACATTGAACACACATGTTTTATCAGTTGTTTTTTACTACTGTATCGATTCAACATTACTCCGAATATTTGGGACATATTTTAGCGGCATTTTCTACTTCAAGTTTGAAAAGGGACTTGAGAGTGTGTCTCAATAAATTTAATTTTTTACTCTTTTGGCTATCTATGGCTTTCAATGAACAACCAAAGAAATTCCGTTTATCTACTTAGCAATTTATTTCCAAATATGTAAAGACAACGTATTTGTGCTTCCAAACTGCTGAAATTCTCAACCATGATTTTCTATAATGCCCCCCCCCCCCCTTTTAACTGGAAAGTTAACAATCCACGATTTTTATGTAAAAAGTTTTCTCTTATAGCACAATATGTTTTATAGTGGATTTCTCAACGTATTATATAGCTATGCAGGGTTTTTAGTACATCACATAGAATATCCGCAGCATTTTTACATGACTCACTTGTATACTTATACTTTTTTTGGCTGAATTGATGTCATATTGTGTACAAAGATCATTGGCTCAGACTTTAAACTTAACCAATAAATAAAATTTGATATTGAGATTGTTCTTGTGCCGCAAATAATTTGTTATTGGTCTAAGCACTGGGAAGTCCCAACACTGCTGTATGAGATCCCACATGGGTGGGATGAGTTTTTGTATGTTCCACAGTAGTTTAAGCACTCACACTGTGTCGGGATAGATTGTAGTGACATTTCATTATCAAACACTGTGTTGAGAAAGTGGTTGATATGAAATACGATTATCAATATCAGAATCAACTCCTTATAGATATATAGATTATAGTTGCTTATATACATTTGAAGGTTTCCGAGGATGGGGCATCATCCAGACACCCACAGGTGGAGCTAACAGCACCCCACATGGTACTGCTTCTCAACCTCCTGGATTTTTGCCTCCTCACATTCTTTTCTTTCATTAGGCGAAAAAATTGTTTGTTGAGTTCAACCTTCTACTTTGTAGAAATTGTACTATTTCAAAGGCACAAACTGGAACTTGTTGAACTGTCTGATATGAAAATGATAATTTATTGGCACAAGCTCCATTTAATGCAGTATTAATTGGCACAAAGTAAAGCAACAATCACCTATTGGACCGAGTATTATTGGCATTCAATAATACGATTACTCAAGCTGAGAGTCGATCAAGTTATTGAGGGTGTTTTTTGACCCCCCCCCCCCCATCTTAGAAAGGCGTTTACTGGTCACAAATATATACTGTGCGCATAAACCGTGACTCATGGAGGATTCCTTGCTAGCAAGTTATAGCCTTACAACCATGCATCGCTTATCATTACCACATCGCTCAATGTCAAATACCCAATGTTATATTTTTGTTGATATGGAACCATGGCTAGAGAGAAATGAAACTGCTGTACAAAATGAAATACTAGCAACAACAACCATGCTATCATTATACTGTGCGGATTTACAGGAACTGGATGTGGAATACTGCAGCTTTCAACATCTTAGTTAAATTCCAAACATTGCAAATTGCCGAGGCATCATTGGGAGCTAGAAGTCTATCAATGTGACTTAAATCTTGGTCAGCTTCGGGATCAACTCGGTAAACAAAGGCATACAAAGGCAGGAGCTGAGTGAGCGGGTGAGTAGTCACTGCTAATATGCTAGTTAGTAAATACATACCGTCGGGGTGAATCCTTCCCCCAGTTTTCGGTCCGATGTCAGGTCTGGTCTGGTAGCTTCCCTTCACTTCACTAGTGGGTTGGGAGTACTTTGGGAGTATTTTGTTGGTTGATATGAGTTTGCCTCTACTTCTGTTCATGGTGAGTTGCCTATTAGGTAAGAGCCTAAGGCTCAAAGTCTATCGCTTAAAGCTTGAATTTAATTCATTACTCCTGGGATGATGTGCTGTAGGCAATACATTGTAAAAGTCCCGGTCAGAAACTACAAAGTTAACAGTTGAGTTTGCCCGTTAGTTTCAGTATCACCAACTTGCTAAAGACAGTTCACTGGGTCGAGGAACTGTCTGGCAGGGGTAAGAGAAGAGTCTAAAGGGCACTTTATCTTAGTAATAATCTCCTGGCTCTACATTCTAGTCTCGAGTCGTAATCATTCATTGCCCGTTGACGTTTGTGTTAATATAATAGCTGAATATAAAATCTCAACATTACCCCCAGGATTGATGGAATATAGATCCCTGCCTTCCGTATCTATATGTCAGTATAGTGTGCTTATCCGAACTCTGAGCCCTCCAAAAACTATTGTATCAACCCCCTCCCCCCCCCAAGGTCCCGTCCTGTAGTTGTGTATATTTTACACTGGCCTTTCAAAGGAATGACACAGCAGAAGGTTGTCATTTGCATGGGGTCGATAGTTTTATTTGGCACGGTTTCCTTCCCTCAGCAAAAATGACCATGGGTTTGACATACTGCAATGGTGAAAGCCTCAGCCACCGCAGGGTCGATATATGTGATAGGCAATATGCCTTTTTGACAAGCATGCCTTTTCCTATTTTGAAAAATCCCGATTCTTAGCAAGTCTGTTGATAGCATTAGTTAGAGTTATAGCATTTATTTCCTTGGGAGTTTTGCCTTATAAATAATAAACACACAAGTGCGTGTGACTGATGACATGATTTGTGACCATCGTCAGGCACAGGGAAAACTTTTGAAGCAACCAGAGCTTATCACATTTTTTTATTGATTGACCTTCAGCGTAAAGCCGTTCTCATTGACCACCGACTAATCAGTATCAGATTGCATGTTGTGCCTATCGTGCCCTATCGTCTATTACTCAATCCTGTTGGCTCACATTTATTTGATTGGCACATATTTAATCGACACATACATAGTATTGGCTGCACTTATTTGGGGCATAGTTATTTGGTAAACATTAATTGGCACAGATATTTGATTGGAGCATTCAACACAAATTAGTTGATATTGATGACATAATGTTACAGAATAGTGAATTGCCAAGGCATCATAGGGAGCTAGAAGCGCATCAACGTGACTTGAATCTGGGTCTGCTTCATGATCTAACTTTGTAAACCAACACCTTACAAAGAAAGGAGCTGGTTGAGCTGCAGGTGAGTAGAGTACTCATTAATGATCAAGTCACCACAACGCAGTCAATCAATACACACCGTTGGGGTAACTTGTTCCCCCAGTTTTTAGTCTGATATCAGTTGTGGTAACTTGCCTACACTAATAGGTTGGGAGGGAGTACCTCGTTTGTTGGTTGGAAGAGTTTCCCTCTACCTCTGCTCATGATAAATTGTCTATTAGGTATAATGATCAAAGTCTATCGCTTGGCTTTATTTTGATACTTCTAGGAGAATGTGCTGCGGGCAATAAATTTTTCTGATAACAATGTTATCAAACTCCTCCTTACTATTAGCGTATATAAAAGTGCAGAGTATTTTAAGTCCCATAGATTTCATGGTCACCAACTTGCTAAGGACGGTTTGCTGTGTTAAAGAACTGTCTGGCAAGGGTGAGAGTGTGAAGGACTCAAACAAAGAAGTACGTCGATCAATGTTTTGCCTGCCCGAGACTTTATCTTAGTAATCAGCTCCTGGCTCTAAGTAATCAGTTCCTGGCTCTACATTCGAGTTATCTAATCATTCATTACCCATCGACCTTTGTGATAGTAGCTGTATATAAAATCTCAACATTACCCCCGGAATCGGTGGAATATAGATGCCTGCCATTGAATATGTCAGTATGGTGTGCTTATCCAGGCTGTGTTGCACATATTGCGATGGTAAAAGTTTCCGCCAACGCAGGGTTGACATATGTTATATGCTATGTGCCTTTTTGACATGCATGCATTTTCCTCTATTGCAAAAATTCCAATTCTCAGCTAGTCCGTTGATAACATTAGTTAGAGTTATAGCATTTATTTCCTTGGGAGTTTTGCCTTATAAATAATAAACACACAAGCGGGTGTGTTTACTTTGACTATGACTGATGACATGATTTGTGACCATAGTCAGGCACAGGGAAAACTTTGGAAGCAACCAGAGCTTATCACATTTTTTATTGATTGACCTTCAGCAATAGCTATTGCTCATTGATCAGTGTCTAATCTGTATGTATTGCCTATTGTGTTATTCTTAGTGGTACTGCACTGTTGTCCTATCGAATATTACTCAATCATTTCACACCATATTTATTTGGCACATTGGCACAAGAATTGGTACATGTATTGGCACACATTTATTGGCACTAAGTACTCGCTCAAGTAATTGGCACAAGTATTAGATTAGCTCAAGTATTGGCGCACATATTTATTTGGCTATGTCAATGCTGATGGGTTGAATTTTATGATATTATACTACAGAATTTACATTTAAGGAAGATGGCTAGCAATCATGAACCTGTGAAATATGGCCGAAAAAGAAAACGAACTGACCTCAGCATTGAGAAGAAGCTAGAAGTCTTGGAAAAGCTAGAGCAAGGAATCAGTGCTCAGCGTATAGCAGATGAATACAATGTTGGAAGGCGGACAATCTATAATATTAAATCTCGCAAGCAGTCTATACATGCCGCTTACCAGTCATCTCATACAAGCTCATCAAGAAAGCGCTTGTCCAGGAAGGCTACCCATTGTGAGAGGGGAAAAGCATGTGAGGATGTCACCGCTGACCGCAATGGCTCCTTGGTTGATGTGGTTCCAAAGAAGAAAGCTAAATCAAAAGACACAGGTGCAGCTGCTGGTATTTATACATCCTGTTTAAATTTGTTTTTCTCTGTCACCTTTACTACAATAAATTCAAGATGGTAACAGTGTAGGGCTGGGGTTAACAGGAGGAACCCACCGGTCTCTGGTGGCACTTCGAAACAATAATATCAGAGCCAACACATCGGCTAGGGTGGATGCTGCTGATTAGCAAGTCCGCTATTCACTACTCAGAGTCGTCCACTCTCATCCCACAAGCTCAATCCATTTCACCATTGCCATTTGCCACCTTATACAACACAGCATCTGACATGATAGTAGACAGAGTTCAAAGGCTGCTGTGCTGCTGTGCTCCCTGGTTTCATTAGTTTAATTTTTGAACTGATCTTTTTGGAGTTACCCTTATATGCGAGCGAATCAAAAAAGCTATGCTGTTTGTCTAGCTGGAACCTCTACACTCCTACCAGTTTAAAAAAAAACTAAAACCATTCTTAAACCATTAACTGCTCTACATCAAAAAGAAGATTATGCTACCTTATTTATTCTTGCACTATAACTTTTGATATATATATGCTATGACAAAATGCATTCTAAGCTAGCAAAGCTTTGTAATTGGATCTGCTGACATGAAAAAAAAACAATGAAGCCGCTACCACTGCAGAATTTTTCGATAATTTTGTCAGTATTCTATCTCTAGGCCTACAAAACATTCTGACTATACATACCATATGTTTATCCTACAGATGAAACAGGCAAAAGCTCAAACTCAGGACTGTCACATTCAGAGGAAAGAACTGGTGAATCACTGAACCCTGTGGACATTGAGGCGGTAGAGTTACTACTCGCAATACAATCCTCTCCAGCAGTGCCTGGTGGTAGGTATCAGCTTGTTAGTAATTGTGGCGCAGACATGTTTGGTGACAAGAGTTATGCATATTTTATCGCAACCAAGGGTCGTGAATTGTGTCATAACAGTTTATATAATCAATCTAAGGCATTTCAATGCATGGTAAGGCACATGTCTGCCACATTAAACGGAAATGAGCGTTACAGAGTGTTGGGCCAATTATACTCTCCATACCATTTTCAGCGCTCAAACTCTTGTTTTAATTGAGGTGCACCAGTTGTAGCTGCAAGTTTATGGTATGTTGTCAAATTATATTGAATTTTTTAGATGCTCCAGATAACCAAAGTATGGTTACAAGTCCTATACCAGGATGCTCTAAGGACAGTACCCCATACAGCCAACTCCCTGGAGATAATGGTATCACGCAACAGAGATCACCCCTAACAGAACAGGTATAAAACAGCACAGGACAACGGTGGCTGTTTGAAAGTCATCTTTGCTCAGTACTATCCACCTGAATATTCTGCCAACCTAAATCTTCAAATGTAACCCTGGATGAGTTGAAATCATGGCCATGTCTTCGATCAAGTGGAACAAGAACCCTAACTAGCTCAGCTTTAAAAGTTTTTAAGATCTTTGGGATATCTCTGTAGACTTGCACATATCACATTTTATTGCAGCATTCTACTGCAAACCTTTTTATTGTAGATTGGAAGCTCGGATCTGCCGACAACCATACCAAACTCTCCGTATAATTCAGAACCTTCACAGATATGTCACTACTGTAGCTTGAAAAACAAAAATAACAGAGCAACAAAATACTGCAAAGAGTGTAAACTAAATATCTGTCCAGAGCATCTTCAGGTGGGTAGATAAATTCTAAGGGAGACAAATTTTGATTGTGTTTCGTACACCAATGTACAAAAAAAAGAGTGTAATGACTGCAATACATCAAATGTTATCTTCTCTTGGGCTCTCGGCCCTCTGGTGTTTTGTTTTGTCAACAAAGCACTTGTCGGCAACATATATGTGCATGCCAGTAGTAGCAAACCTAATGCCCTGCCTGGCAGAAGTGCGATCGCTTCCATTGTAAACCACTATTTATATTCACTGGTGTCAGACACAAGATTCATGATTTATCACCAAACCTGCTGGTCAAGTTGGGGAGTTTATTGATGATTACTCTGTATTATCGGTTTTTCCAGCCTCACGAGAACCTGTTTGGGGATCATCACCATCTATCAGAAGCAGTGCAGTCTGAGGTTCTGGTAAGAGCAGGTGATGAGACGTGCAGGAGACACCCACAAAGCACTTATATTACTGGATGTGAAAATTGTCTGGAGATTTTTTGTGTAGAGTGCATGTGTCTTATAACAAGTGAGTCAGTACTTTGATTCAGCAGACCATCGTGATTTGAATCAGTTGCATAAAAAGGTCTACATATTCAGAATCGAAGCACCCTCGGAACCCTGGTCACAAAGATCTGTGCATAGTACTTGATTTTCAAGATATTTGAAGATATTTCCTTGCAGTATATTAGTATCTGTATAATCATAAAGGCTCAACAACATAAATCTTGCATTGCATTATTGCAGAACCTACCTGACATTTGCCTTGTCATGCGGCCAAATGACAAAGATAACCTGATATGCTATGTGATAAAACTTTGAGAATTTCTGATAGGGACGCTCCTTGCTTACAAAGTTAGCCAAAACACCATTTCTATTATTTCTAGCTGCTGAAGAGAAAAAAGAATGTCTCTATCCTTGTACTGATGGTGAGATTTTAATTTAATGTCTGTTCCATCTGATTAGGTCTACTGCGCAATTAGATAAGATACCATGCAGTAAATTGTATAGTATAATGACAGAATACCTATTAAATGGATTAATATTCACTGACTGAGCTGTTCAAGGACAGTGTAGAACTACAGAGTTATCATAGTAACCTTGGTTGATCTGCCTTGTACCCATGTTCTATGATGACTCTTCATCAGAAATTCCGTATTTTATATTTCCTTTGATATTCCAATAATTGGATTTTTTTCTTCAGGAAAGAGACACTGCTTTTACTCGCTCTCACAGCTGCATCGTAAGTTGAAGAATAAACTGAAGACTCAGCTGGATGCTGCTGAGAAACAGCAGAAGGATGCTGACAATGTGAGGAAAAGAATTCTCACTGAGCTCCATGAGATGAGAGATAGGCGGGTGAGAAACTAGATCATTTTACAGTACATCAGTGCAATCATTTGTGATTTGGATTCAGAACCAAGTTTAGTATCTCAGAATACACACAGCTGCCCTTCAGTATTTTGGTCAAATGCCAGAAAAGCCACTTAGAGCCACAATAGATCATGTTTGATGCAATTTGCTGAATTAAATTACTCCCTTTGAGTCATCACTGGTGGCTCACAAGTAGAACTGGAAAGACCGGAAAATGGAAAGATTGGATTAACTTGATCTATAGCCCCCTACAATCAACCTCTACAGCATTTCTAAGGGGTGTCTGTTTTGCTATTTAAATTGAAAGAAGGTTCTCTGAATTGCAAGTCAACGCTCCTGTTCATTGCACTTGCTTTCACTTCATATAAGTCTGAGACAATGGATAGATCTTAAATTAGGCGATGACTTCAAGTTCATCTTAACCCAGGAGCAATTCTAGTCAAAGCCAACAACCAGTTCTGTGCTATGTCAGTAAAAGGGCCTGAAATGATTCTTGGTTCTAATCATGTATCATTTATTTGGTGACTTTGGAACAAAGGATGGAGGCTGCCTCAGTTCCAACAATTCAAAGATTGCAAATAGCCAAAACATTGGTGTCACGTTAATTTTTTCATAGCTGAAGAGCATAGCAGACGGGTATATGAGAATAGAGAAAGATGTCATCAGAGAATTGGATAAAGATTTACAACCACAGGACATACAGAGTGTAATCAAAGACCTTCATTTAGCTATACGTGAACTGAACACACAGGGTCCTGACATGAATGAGAATCTGGTAGGTATATTTTATGTATTTTATACATGTCTGTGCGGATAAGTTTTGTAGCTACGAAAATGATATTTTACCCAAATTTGCCATGATAGAGTTCACACCATGAAATGCAAAATTTAACTTTTTCACCCTTTACCCTTTAGCTTATGAAAAGTCTCCTGTCAGAACACCATGAACAGACAGAGATACTATTGTTTTGTAGTCCATACTGATCTGATGTAAAGGCTTCAAGTTAGCGGTAGAAGTAGTTGTTAACCCTTAGGGTTGTTGATCTTTGATAAATCAACATCAGCCAATCCTCTATTAGGGGAATCTTCTTTCAGTTGTTGTTGTTGTTGTTATAGATCATGAAAATAGTTAGGTATTCAGGCCATTGTGCTTTAGAAAACATAAATTTGCTGCCCATAGCTACGACTTGAAACTTTACAATCTGATTCTAAATCAGAGTCGTCTTACCCTGCTAAATAATACTGGTCACAACCAGATGACCTAAACTCTACGCTGTTGTTTAGATTTATTACATTAATTCAACATTGCGCATTCTAAAAAATATATCAAGCATTGCGGACTCTTAACGCTGTTTGCTGTTCTGACCTGAGATGACTGGTTCATGATTAAATGGAGTCTTCTAGCACTTAATCATTAATCCCCTAGCCATCTAAATGGATGTTACTAATGAACATTAGACTAACCCAAACTATGTTTGTTTGTCTAATTGTACCTTGTAATTACTCCTGATGTTTTCCAGGTTGATGTGATTAACAGACACAAGCAGTTTAAGGATGACAAGACACTATGCTGTGTACCCTCAAAACCTCACAGGCAGCATATATTCAAAAACATCGGTACTTGTATATCTTATCTACGTCTGAATTCAGGTGCACGATTGCAGTGCGGAAATAAATATCAATATTTTGTCTAGATTCTTATCCGATTCATACAGATATGCTATTTATGCAATTATATATAGCGTGCATATCTGACCCAACAACAAACACAAACACTGGAAATTATTGTGTTTTGAATGGAATTTTGTTCTGTTTGATTGGTCTAAAATATATGTAATGTTACAGCTGACTATTTGCAAAGCTTTCCTGGGCTTTAAATTAATTTAACTAGGAGGAGGGGTGAATTTTTCCTACAATCTATATATATTGCACTGCACTGGTATGAATTTATTAGATCAATTGCCTGCTGTTCCCTCCCACTGATCCCACCACGCCAGTTAAGGGGGAGCAACTCCGAATACAGGCAATGGGGCCAAATAAATCATAACAGCCTGATAATTCATAATTCCCCGATAACAGTGCATGTATGTATTTAATAATAATACATGTATGAGAAACCTAATTTGGATAATGTTGATTTTTGTAGGAGATTCGTCTGATGTCTCTATCAGACTGGATTGGATAATAGATCCACTTACTCCACCAGCTTCTTCATCTCTTCTCAGAGCAACCCCTCTCAAAGACATTATAAACAATCACTTCAGTGATGAGGTTATAATATGCCATCATAAGCAGACAACCTATCTCGGGTTAACCCGCTCACTCACTCGAAATATTTATGCTTTTGACAAAGACGGCTGCAGCTCAGTGTTTGCATCATTAAGTGATGACAAGAAACTTTACAGCATGACAATCTTAAAAGGAAAACTTTATGTGCTCACCGCTGATGGCTGTGTGTATGTGTACTCACTGAGTGGTGAGGTGATGACCTCATGGAAAATGAACTCCTCATCATACTCTATAGCAGCAGTAGGGGATGAGCTAATAGCGGTCTGTGCACCACATCTAATTGTGTTTGATGAGGAGGGTAATGAGGTTAGGAGACTGTCTGATGTCATTAGTGGTCGTCTTATTTGTTCTGTTGACTGTAAGAGTGTCGTTGTATGTAATTATGAGTTTTGGGATGTTAGAAGAGTAGATATCAGGACAGGAGATATTCTGTGGAGTAATACGGATATAGATGCACCATGTGCTGCATATGATGGACATGGGAATCTGTTTGTGATGGACTTTCATGATGTCATTCAAGTACTGGATATTAGTACAGGTAGGTAGATGACAAGTATGTGGCAACTCTGAGCTATTTGAATATTGGTGTGTTAATGTAGAAGTGCTGAATATTTGGTTGAATCTAAAATAAGCTAACTTGGTCATGGTCAATTTCTTTACTCTTGAATTTCGCTCATTATAAAATTTGCATTTGTTTGAAATCGTAATTTGGGGTGTTTCAGAAACCAGGAAAAGATCATGCTCACATGAATATGATGATTATTAGTCCAATTATGTATATAATACCGTGCAGTTATAATGTGACTTCACCACCCGGGAATCTAGGAGCCAACAATCTCCATCGCATAGGTCCTTGGAGAAAAATATCCCTGCATTGTTCTTGAGTATTATTACGATTGATTCCTGATATGGGAACTAACAGGTATAATTATAAAGTTTTATTTAAAATATTGATGTGCAACTGATAAGGAGTTGCCTTCACGGATTGAATTGAAACACAAACATGACCAAAATCAAGTGCTTTCAGTCAGAATGTAAGAGCAATGCTTTATGCTACAACACTGATGTACTTTTACAATAGATATTTTAAGTTTTAAAGTGCCACCAAGCTGCACATGTTTTTTTATTGCCTGCATGACCAAAAGCCCAAGTAAATGGAATCGTTTAATCTGATTTTTTCCATTGATCGATCCTGTATGGGTAATGGTAGTCTTCAGTGTAGAATTTTGCACAGCGCAAATGCACCAATACCAACATTGTCTGACTGCTCATTTGTTTACCCATTTTATTGTTGCAGGTAAAATTGTGAAAAGGATGATGTTACCTAGTTTCAGGAGCCATGAAGACTTTCCTAAACTGATTTTGACCTCTGAGGGAGAACTCATCACTGTCGGTTACTGTAAGCCAAAAGGCAGACACCAAAGTATAGGAAGGAATCTACGGTGTGAGAGAAGCAGCCCTGGCATCTCTATAAACATCGGAATAACTGATAACACTGACATCATAACAGTAACAGGTAACAGTGATGGTGAGACAGGTGCACCCAGTATAGATTATACAGATAATGACGATGACGGTAGTGACGATGACAGTAGTGACGATGACAGTAGTGATGATGAGGAGGAACCGTGCTTGTGCTTCTATAAGCTCAATTATTAATGATGTAGATAAGAGGACAACTCATAGCTACGGTAGTGAATTTAAGAGAGCTTCTTTATGCAATCTACATTTTTATATCGATATTGTATTTTCTCATTTGCTCATTATTTCAGCTTTCTACTTGACAGTGTTACAAACACTTTCTCATTCTTCAGTTTAAAGACTTTGTTTGAGGCTGCTCTTTTGTATCACATCTTATTCTCCATATTTTATTCTATCATGTGAGCGATTTTCAGCTTTAGAATCCAAATATTGAGGAAGTTATGGCCTCTCAAACTTCCAGGGTGATTGCCTTCAATTGGCATTGGGAATAAGCGGATGTTTCCCCTGGGGTATGTCACAACCATAGACATGTGACATAGACATTATCAGTTATTAGTTAATACACTAATAATCACATAATAATTGATGATCAAAATTCAGACCTGGGTGGGAATCGAACCCGGGTCCCCATACCTATAGGCAACGACGCTACCATCACGCCACTTGGACCAACTAGGTTAGGTGGTTGTGACGTACCCTAGGGATTGCCGGCTGATTTTTACTGCCGATAAATTGCCGTCACCTTGGAAGTTTGAGAGGCCATAACTTCCTCAATATTTGGATTCTAAAGCTGAAAATCGCTCACATGATAGAATAAAATATGGAGAATAAGATGTGATACAAAAGAGCAGCCTCAAACAAAGTCTTTAAGTAGTTAAAGTTTTTACCAATAAAAATCATATACTGCCTTCAAAAACTTTGCATTTCTCGTCTGGTAGTCAGGTGATTAATTGCAATAATAGGCAACAATCTAATAGTTTTGTGGTGGAAATGTCTTCTTGTAGTTAATAACTGCCATCAGCTACTCGCAGCCTAATCCCCTTCCAACAGATCTGGTTTGCATAGGTTGATACTCGATTAGATAAAGGGAAATAAGAGAGTTCTCCCGTTCAATGAGTTACTGATCAACCAATATTACTTAGGAGATATTTACAGTTGGACAGGACTGTAGTTTACTTCCTTTCAATAAGTTTAACTAGATCTGAACTGGGATATATCTTAGCTGGGCGCTAGAGAAAAATGTCTTCACTCGGTAAAGCATAAATATCCTGAGCTCAACGTGATGATGCTTTAGTTTATAAGGCAATGCAAAAAAAATCGTTGTATTTTGGAAACAATTAATTTTCAACAAGCTCTTAGCAATGAAGAGAGTTAGTTCATTGGTCTTTGATTTACATTAAACAATGAGATAAATTAAGATTTATGCCCTCATTGATCCCGAGCAGACAAATCCTTGATGACAATGAATAGTCCAAAAACTATAATCTCTTCTTAATAATGCTAGTACTAGTTTCCTACTTTAAATTATATAAACAATTTGCTTTAATGTTGATATATCAAGCATTGTTTGGCTACACCGTCCTCACCATTATCTTCTGGCTGTTGTATCTGGAAATGTTCAGCATAAATAGGCAACAAACTGGATGAGTGCTGCGGTCTATCCGAGGAATCAGTCTACTGCCATGAGTACAAGTGCCCCGGTAAGTCTACAACTATGTAAAACACAACGTTACTGGATTAGATTATGGTTCAAAAATATTTGTATTGTTTTGATTCTTTCGATGTTCCTGGACATAGTTTCATTCCTTACAGCTATACATGTGTCTAGCTCAAAAAGTGATGGTAAAAAAAAAGCTAAGCAGTTGGAAGATCAACAGACATTACGATAGCATGTAATATTCATTGTTCATTCTATGCATTGTTATTTTAGTTGTTGGTGGCTGGGCTTACTGGGAAAGTTCGGAGAATGCTCTGTAACATGCGGAGGTGGTGAGAAGATCAGAGAAAGAACCGGTACTCAACCAGAGCCAAGCAATGGTGGAGCAGAGTGTGAGGGTGAAGGCACAGACAGCATTTCTTGTAACGAGGATCCCTGTCGAGATAAGAAAATATACTAGTTACAGGTAATTGAATTAATAGCATAAACATACAGGAAATCAATGATAATCTTAATTGACATGATCACCGCTGGATGAGCATTAGCCTTATTATTTTCTAACACTATTATTGCTAGACAATGGTAGTATAACATTACAAGAACTAATATTTGAGTACTCAGAGAATAAGGCTGAACCTTCAGAGTGGGCTAAAGTAGGAGCTGAGGGTTAAAGGGATTTCCAGGTCATAACTGAGTTGTACTCTTGGTTCCTAGTTTCTCATTATAGTAAATAACCAAATGGTGTACATTTGTCATTTAGTTGATGGTATGCACTCTGAATTGGGAGAGTATGAGGAGTGCCCAGTTACTTGTGGAGGGAGAGTGACCATGAGAAGCAGAGAGTGTAACAACCCAGAGCCCAAATATGGAGGTGCCGGATGCGAGGGAGAAGCAGGAGAATCTATGGCTTGCAACGAGGATCATTACCCAGGTAATACCACACTATAGACTTAATATCGCTTGCTTGGTAAACTTTTAGGATAGTGAAACCAATTATTGGCTGAAAATATCCTTCAATAATATCGATAGGAATTGTAGCATGACATTGACACTACTTTCACAAGGGTGCTCTCAAAACCATCAAAATTCGAAGTCTCTTGAATGTAATTATGGTAGAGATTAACGTAAACCTTACCACTATAATTTCAGCTGCATGATAGATGATTACTCGTCAAAAAAAGTCATCGTTGTTACAGTTGTTGTTGGATGGGGATATTGAGCTGAGTGGTCAAAGTGCTCAGGATAATGTGGTGAAGGGAGAGAAAGAACCAACAGCAGAGTTTGTGATATACCAGACTACGAGTACGGATGGGACGACTATAAAGGAGACGACTCTCAATCAGAGAGATGCAAACATTATGCACCATGTAAGAACCTGCATATTCTAATGATGAATAATTCTTTGGCAGCAGGATAAAACGTTTCTGCAAGCGCTTTAGAAAACTATTGATAATTGAAGAGCACCAGCCTAAAGAGCTTTTAAGATTTTAATGTTGACCATTGCTGCCATTTCTCCATTTACAACCAGATAATCACAGAAGCATCATGGTTCTGGGAGACGCTATCTTTTAAATTGTTTTTTTCATCTTTTAACAGGTTATACTACAAGGGGATATGGCCATCACTAAGCAAGACATACAGAACAGGGAGATACCATGCTGAAAGAAAAGACTATCGTTCACATCTAAAATCTTTCTAAAGATTCAAGCAATCCACAGATATCATTCAAAACCAACCACGTACCTTAAAAAATAATAGCCAAACATTGAAACTGATTTCAGCTTTGTTTGCAATATTCTTTTAAACAATTTCTTAATGATTTTGTGTTTATGTCCTTATCAGAAATGCTAAAACAATGAGGTTTTTTCTTGCCAGATGCCATGTACTCTGTACAGTCTGCTATGTAACTTTGGAATGTATAACTCATCACATAACAGCAGAGCATAACAACAGAGCACATCCGGCTAGGTCAAAACTTCTATGAGCTTGTTACCAGATGGTCGCATCATTCTGAATGTTAAGTATTGTCCATCTAAATGTAAGATCTTTGCCTAAACATTTTGATGAGTTCAGACTAACTCCTGATTTGGTCAATAATGACATAATCTGCTTTTCGGAAACTTGGTTTAATGGCTCTCATTATGACAACAATTTTCAACTACCTGGTTATGTATTGATTCGTAAGGATAGGGGTTTGACTTCACGTGGTGGCGGGCTGGCTGTTTATGTTAAACAAAACATAAAATTCGAAAAAGTTGATTTGACTTCACATGGTGGGACCGAAGTTCTATGCATCGAAATTGTTATTGCTGAGTCTAGATTTTGTTTGGTCCTTGTTTACAATCCACCTTGTGTTGCAAGCACCGATGTTTCCGGTAATTTTGAAAAGCTATTGGATGCTCACAATTTACGAAAGCCAACTGTAATTATAGGTGATTTTAACATTGACTGGTCCGGTAATTCACAAGCGAAAGAAAATCTTGAAACCCTTATGAGACTTCATCAATATGAACAGCTCGTTAGAGAGTATACTAGATGTTTTAAAGATTCCAATACTACGATCGACTTACTTTTCTCAAATGTTCAAAATTTAGTACCTGAACACAAGGTTATAAAAAGTGATATTAGTGATCATTTTGCAATTCAAATGAAAGTTAATCTAAAAAGGCCTAAGGCCGGCTTTTCTTATGTCACTAAGCGAGATTTCAGAAATTTTGATGATCTTGAGTTTTTTAATAGTGCGAAATCTCTCGATTTTAATATTGTAGAGAATGTTCACTGTGTTCACGAAGCAGCAGATATTTTAGAATCAAAAATAGAATTATTGGTGGAGCAGTTTGCACCATTTAAAACACAACGCTTAAAGCAAAAAAACAATCTTTGTTGGAAGTGTCCAGTGGCATCTAAACTAACAAGCCTTAAAAAAGATGCATTTCAAAAGTTTGTTGAGACGGGATTTGATAAAAATTCTACTGCCTGGGAGCATTATCGTTTAATCCGTAACAAGGCAACAAATGCAGTAAGAGATTCCAAAAAGCGAGCAATGAGAGCAGTTCTTAATGATAAAACATTAGACCAATGGCAAAAAATCAAAATTTTCCAAGGTAAAAATTATCAAGGCAATAATGTCATTCAAGAAATTGAATCTGAAAATTGCAACACTTCTGAAAGCCCAGTGATCGCTGAATGTCTAAATAGGTATTTTTCTAGCATTGGTGCCAATCTCAATGAAGAGGCTAAACTATTGTCCAATAAAAGTTACTCAGGCTTTGATAATGATAAAGCTTTCAGTTTTCCAAAATTTGCTTTTCAAGAAATTACATCGAGTGAGGTGTCTAAATATCTGCACACATTGAAATCACGTAAAACTGGGGGATTAAATCAGATCCCTGCCTTTATTTATAAAATCCTAGACCCTTTGATTCTGAATCCATTGACACATATTGTTAATCTGAGCCTTAAATGTCAAGAGTTTCCAGATGTGTGGAAAAAAGCCTTAGTAATTCCAATTTTCAAAAGTGGCAAGAAAAGTTTGCCAAATAATTATAGACCAATTTCGCTATTGCCAATATTAAGTAAAGTCCTAGAAAAGATAATAAATTACCAAATTCGTGATTACCTGGAAATTAATGATCTAATAGCCTCTCGCCAATTTGGTTTCAGAAATGGAACATCCACTGATCAAATTTTAACTCAACTAGTCAACAAATTTCGTTCCCTGCTGTCAAAGCACGACAAAAAATTTGTCACAGTTTCTGCACTTGATATCCGTAAAGCTTTTGATTGCGTAAACCATAAGATCCTTGCCAGTAAACTGTTAACGAAATTCAATTTCCACTCTAATGCATCAAATTTAATTAAAAATTATCTTTCAAGTCGAGAGCAGGCCATGAAAGTTAATGGTTGTGTATCTGAATGCAGTCGAGTTATAACTGGTGTGCCGCAGGGGTCTGTACTTGGACCACTCCTGTTTATCATGTTTATTAACGATCTGATGGAGCTCAAAAATTGTTATCTATATGCTGATGACTGCCTACTAGTCACCAGTGGGGAAAACCCAGACATTTCCACAAAACTTATGGAAAAAAGCATTCATCAAGCATCCAGTTGGTACAGTGAAAATTGCCTTGTTCTAAACAGCGGTAAAATGGATGTCATGACCATTTCTAATAAACGTAACATCAAACCTCCGGAACTTAAATTTAATAATCTCATTTTCAAACAATCTGACAAAATTAAGTACTTAGGTGTGATTCTTGATAACAAATTAAATTTTAAATCTCATACCAGTAAAATTAAACAAAAACTTTATCCAATAGTCACCAACTTTCAACGTAATAGAAAATTCCTGACACCTAAATTAGCTAAGCTTTGGTACATTGGACTTATACGTTCTAATCTGGAATACAGCTCTCCTGTTTTATTTACCACAAACGACTATGTCAAAAAAGAATTTTTAAAAATTGAGAATAGATGTTTGAAAATTATAGACTATAATAGTTCTAAAGATAATACTCGAAAGACCTACAACATCCCTGTTTTAACTTTGCGTTTCGAATATTTGTATCTGCTGACGTTTTATAAAATTGTTAATAGTTTAGTCCCAATAATTGATACCAATCTGCTCCCCGAGAAATTAACTAGTGAAACTCGGCTTGCTAAAAGTTCTGGGTTTAGACTATCCAAGGAAAATTTTAGATTTGCTTTAGCTAATTTCGGTGCTCAGAAGTTTAACGAATTACCCAATCATGTTAAGCTGAGTCAATCCCTTGCTACATTCAAAAATGCCTCTCGGAGCCACGTCCTCAAACTTCTCAATTAATGAGTCAGTTCTTATCATTTCATTTTAGCCTACTGCTACATTGTTCTAACTTTTCTATTGCTATTGTGTATCAACTTGTGTAATGTTTTACTGCTAATTAATGCCTGCGTGTACGTTGTAATTTTACCTGTCATTGTTCTTGATTTTTAGTTACATGTCTTTTTAATTCTACACCATATTTTTATCAATTTTTCTGTTTTCTGGGTACAAGTCCTAAGGACTTATTCTTCTCCAGAATAAACATGGAATATATATATATAGTCTAAGGGGAAATCTATTTATCTTTATAATACTCTCTAAAAAATTGATAGTGACTTATACACTTACGATACTATTTTTTACTATTTTTTTCAAACACACTCTTGGATTCGATAAAGCCTACAAATAGAGGCATTTTTTAGAATAATAATAATAATAATAACAATCCAGTCAGTATGACATCAGAATATTACAGTAAAACCAATACCTGTTGTTATACAAGTGTTGTTATTAACGCATTTTGTTTGTTATTGTTTTTCTGTTATGTTTATATTACACTTTTTTCCATTGTCTTGATGATTGGTAAGCAACATAAATCAATACTACCAGCAAAAAATATATTCTATTGAAATTAATCATTTATAGATTGATTTATTTATTAGCTATCACAAACATTAAATGTTGCGAAAATCGCGTCAGCTTCAGGGGGACGCTGCAAATAGTTACACCATTAACTAAACAGGCTGGATTTTCAGTTAGACATTATTGAAAAAAGTTTTTTATGCAACTAACTTTTCATTCAGTATGACTTCAATTTATTCATCGAGGGTATATTTTATGCTTTGCTAATAATCATTTCGGTTATGATATATAGCTAGCTTGATTTGGCCACTTTTATTTTCTGATGATCTGAAAATTTCCATTTAAAAATGGTGAACATCTACTCACTGAGCGGCAACTGAGGAAGGGAGAATGCAGTCTTTTCACGAGACAAATTGAGTATCAAACTGATCACGAACTACTTTTTTCCCCAAGACAAATTCGGTGAGTTGATCGCATAACCAACGCATTCTCAAGACCATGATGATTTGACATAAAAAATCCTTGTCAAAACTGCTAGTATGTAATCACTTTGTTAAGAAAATAAGCATAAAACATGAAGGATACATATCTTCCCACTTGATTTTCTCCCGTGACAGATGCCAGATAGAAGTAAAGGGTGGTTTATGTAAGCTGATTGAATTGTGATTTGTCATGTTTATCCAATGTTATGCTCTAGAAGAAAATCATGCAGAAAACATTGCAATAATGTTCTAGTTTACCATATATTAATGATTATCCATTATTACTGCTTATTTCCTATATTAAATTCAACACCCTTGTCCATCAACTCACAATTATGGTTACGCGTAAGCAGGGAGGGTGTAAGAAGCATTAGTACGAATGTCTGTACCAAATTGTTTCCCCCTTGACATTAAGCAGACAACTCTGAAAGACCTTAATGTGAGTGGTATTTTTACAGAGCTTGTGGAACAAAAGGCCCAATACTGAGGTAGCTCATACATTTCAGGTGCCCAAGGCAACCCTAATCTTTAAGACTTCTCCCAGTAAACCGAAGGAACCTCAAACACCTGACTCATTACTGATCTCCCAGTTTGCAAGTGGAGAGTCATTTCATGTTTTGTTTTAGTGTCGTCAAGTAATAATATAATAAATAATAACTAATAAAAATAGTCACAGGTGTTTCCATTTTTCTGATGCTTTGCTCATAACCATATTGTTTAAGCTGTGGTGTGAGTGATTAAATATATTCGATATTGACTTTGAGTGCAGGATTCAACCCTGTGCACTGCCCGTGTAGCTGTTGTTACTCTAGTATACAGGCAATCTTGTTGTGCTCTAGGATCTTTACTGAACTTATCATTTCGAATTTCGTGGATTACACGATTGAAACTGCATGATATAAAGTGATTGTGGAGGGATCAGGATTTCTGGTATCATTCTCGAGATCTCAGTCTAATTTTTTGTCTATAAAAAGTCAGAGGGGAAAACCTACTGCCGTTCGATTGTAATTGTACTTTTGTCACTCTATTAACATATAAGTAGGAAGAATGATGTAATTGCTTCCCTGTATACTATTATGCAGCCAAATTTGCATTTATTATCTCAGTGTTCCTAACGGCTATTCATTTATTTTATCATCTGCTTTATTATGACACAAGATTTTATTTCTGTGTAGGAAAATCTCTTCAAAGAATTTTCTCGACAGGATGCATTGGTCCACTTTCTGTTTCAAATAAGAAAACAGGAAGCAGCTACCTGCAACACCAAAAGTCAGAGGAAGTAACCATCGCAAACCATGTAACAGTTGATGACAGTGAGATGGATATGAACGAGTATAGGATTGTGAGTAAGTCCGGTGGGTTGCCACCTTAATATACCATCACACTTATCTTTTAACCTTAGCCATATTCAAACATATTGTTTAACTTTTTTCATGGTGATATAGGAACAGTGCACACTGCAGCATGCAGTCAGCCTGCAATTTATGGAATCAAATTTGTGACTTGAGGAAATCATAGGGTACGACCCGATGGTTGTCTTTTGCCTTAAGGCTCAAATGCACCGTATGCAATAAAATCAGAGCCATTTGGTCTTTGCTCCATCATTGGCTGATCTCATAACATTTCTATCGGCTATAGTTTATGCCAAATGACATACTATTCAAGTTAACATGGCGATGCTAATCTATTTTCCATCTTGATATTCAACAGGAGATAAGAGCCTGTCCAGATTATGGTATATGTGAGGAAAACTAGATGGCAAGCACATTCAATGGGCGCAGACGATGGATCACAACCGAACCTAACATCACGGTGAAAGATGTTTTTGAAAAGTTTTCTCTCTTCATGCGGAATCCGATAGAGGTAAACATTTAATATCGATAATTTTATCAGAATATACTCAGTTCAGTATAAAATAGCGCAGCCTTTGCTGCTAATATCACAACTGCATTTGAGTATTCCCGTGGCCATATTTGTAACTAACAAATCATGCTACTTTGTCAAAATCTAATAGGGCTTCTCTCTCGCCTGTGTCTCAACCTGAATAGTTTATCTCTGTGCTGTAAGAGATGCTTCTAGCTGTTGTTTCTTCAGCGATTCATCAATGCTTGCTTGCTTGATTGTGATTTTGTTGTTTGGTTATACCTTTTGGCGACAATAGTACCCTCTGTAGAATGTTGACATCCTTTAATTCAGCCAAACATCCACAAACATTACTCCGAATATCATCATTTAGTCCTTATATGTTAGCTCCCCAAGACAATATACCCCAATAATGATAGGTTCAAAGTTTTATACTCTCCTAATGCAATACTTAAGTTGTCCTCTCCTGTCAAATCAGGGGCCACCTCCCATTATAATATGAAGCATCGAAAGCATCATCCAAATGATCAGTTGCCCAGTAATCTCAAACCCAGGCTCGAAACCAGGGCACGCCCGAACTGGCACACCCAGCTTCCCAGGGCTCAAAACCAGGGTCAGCCCGAAGGGCCGGAGGCCCTTCTGGCGCTTTTACAGGCGGCAAACAGCGTTGTTTGATAACAAGTGTAGCAAATAACCAATCAAAGTGGTTAAACACTATCACATTTTGCTTCGTCGCTTTTCATTAGGTTGGTAATCTCCCTTAGTGTCGGTTGCTTGTGCTTTCAGGGGACCGGTCTTGCCTGCACTTACTTTGGCTTGATCAGATCTAAACTTCATTGCCAAAAGGAAAGCTGCTCCCGCTACCAAAGCAATTACTGCCAGTATGATGCCAACAACTGCTGCTGTGCTGATACCTGTCAAAATAACAATAATATGGTCAAGAAAATGACATCTCACATCTTAGCTTATTCTGATAAAACAGTGACGGTAAAATACCTGCTTCATACCATCAAGATTCAAGCGTATCCTCTTGTTAACTTATTTCACTTAACTTAAAGACAGAGTGGAATAAACTATTATTATTATAAACAAACACTTAATTTGGAATATGAATATGGTGGGGTATTTATGGTATTGAGGAACAAGTATGAAGCTCTTTGAGAAATGCAAAATATCTTTGACTGATTATGTTTGCATTTTTAGATTGAATTTGCATTCTATTATTTAACAAAAACATTGTCAGGATCCTGTATTGACCGATCCAGAGTACGATCAAAACTTGAAGTTACATAAATGGGGTTTGAAAAAAGAGTCTGTAATTCATGGAGTATCTGACATTGTAGCCACAGGCAAAACAAAACTACATATCCATGTACCTTTGAATAGGATTGGATTTATTGGATGATATCTATACCAGTACACATCAGTCTCGTTGAGTAATACATGAGGTGCGCAGACTTGTTTGAAACATCTATGACAGCATACGCCTTCATATTGGTGTTAAGTGTGGACCAAATAGGAGACGCTGCAAGCTAGAAACATAGGGATACAATTGTTAATATGAACACTGCATGCCAGAGCCAAAGTATTACAGAAATGGTACATTAGGTATAGTATCATACTATACAGGTTGTAATTGAACACAGCAACAGTCAATTGAATTATAGATATATATATATTTTCCATTTATATTCTGGAGTAGATTGTGTCAGGGACTTCTATCCGTGTAAAAATGTAAACTGAAAATTACATAGTGATTACTTACAAGGGTATCGAGTGGGTATCGCGTTTGAAATGTAAAGTTCTTCCGTTTGGTCTTCCCACGCAAGGCAGATGACAAAACCTGAATGCTTATACCCAGGTGTATATTTAGAGTGACTATGACTCTCATCGACTGGATCTAGATGGATTTTTAACTTGATTGACCTGTTATTGCTTGTTCTATTTGCCCAATCGTCATCTTCAATTTTTTGCAATTTTCTATAAGACCATCTGAGCCAGATGAATTTTTCTCCGGACCCTGTTCAATCATACCAGGAAATATGGAAAAATAATGTGCCTTGAGATTAACCATAAGCTTTTTCTTAAAAACTAACAACACACTCAAATATATACAATTAATCATTAGAATGATAACAAAATCATTAGTTTACTGATTATATAAGTTTGCCAATTCAAGCACACCCTCCGATTAAATCGACACCACAAAGACGTTGTATTGCTTTCAGAATAAACCACTATGCATTAAAAAAACAAACTGTGCTTGTTATCACCACCATGATCCTTGTATTATTTCATCCCCAAGGGCGAATCATTCAATCACTTGACTTTATCACTTAGTTTCCTAAGAAGCCATATCCAATACAGGCATGCTATAGTATGCCTGTTTCTTAAAAACACAAAGTGTGTCTGACCTAGAAAGCCTTGCAATTATTATGCACTGCAAAAAAATGCATATTAGGTATTAATGACCAACAATAGTCAACCAGGAATTGAATCCCAACATCCGACTTACAGTATTTAGCTCAGACTAAGAAAATTTTGCCTTTTTCAACAGCATGTTGAATTGTCGTAGCAAAGCTTTTTCGAATTCTCCATTTGACAAACTTTCTTGTTGATGTCAACTATTGCAGTGTCAGCAGCATATATTACTGATGAATCTACTTAATTTTGCATATTATTATCAAATTATCCTGCGATAAAAGTAACATATACTCACCTTCACAAGTCAATGTCATTCCATCTCCGTAGGCCCAAATTTCCCCATCAATTCTGGTTTTTGGGGCAGTGCTATTTTTTATATTCAACGTTGGATATATTCTCTTTTTAGCAGTGCATTTGTTGCTTTGTGCTAGGACAGGAACTATTGAAATATCATAATATTGGTTTGCAATACAAAACAGACAGGCATCACATCTTTATAAGAAACTCAATTAGAAATAAAAGGTAAACTATTACCTGGTCGCGCTATAATATTGCAAATAATTAGATATTTTATCTTGTGTGTTAAGCACATGCTAGCAACCTGATAACTAAATTTATAAACTTGTTACTCTCACACCTTTACATGTTAAAGTAAGCCCATAGTCAATCATTGATTTCATAAAATGAATCTTCAAAATTCAATTGAATTTTTAAATCTCTCAGTGCAAACACTATTGTCTAGCTGAGAATTCAATTATTTATCTCATAAAAAATGACCTAAATCACAGTATAGATATTCCCAAAGTATGCCATGGTAATATCATATGGTCACATAGTCCATCAAAGTACAATTCACCATTTTAATGACAACTGGCTTGTTGACACATGTGTGTGGTCCAGCTTTGCACAAATTTATTTAGATAAGTACTAACCAGTAATTCCTATAACCAGAACCAGTTTGAATATCTGCATCCTAGTTCACTTCATCTGCACTACTTACAACTTCCAGTTAATAGCGCAACTGCTGAAATGTTTGCCTATTGTTGACATTGAGTAGCATTCTTAGCACAGAATGTAAGTGGAGTGATGAACATTCCAATGGGCTGATTCTAAAAAGAACAACAGAATAACTCCACTTTGAATCACATATCCTCACCTTGCTAGGGTAGTTGGTAACTCACAAAACCCAACTTCATAAATGTTATCCCACAATCATTCAGAACTAACTGCCGGTCTACTCAGTGTCAAGATTTTTATTATTTTGACAGATGCGAGACATTTCTGCTAGATATTTCACACCAACAATAGATTTGAATAAAAATTGGTAGTTTGTTTTGCCCTTCATCAGTACGCCTCATATATGTCACATTGCCCACTGAATTATTTCCTTTCTGTGCCAGCTGAGTAATCAATATGGAATAGAATTTTGCAGACAGACAATTCTCCTACTTGTCTGTGTGTCCTGAATAAAGTTGTTCACTCTAAGCAAATAAGAGAAGGAAATCACTTGAGCCAAAAATAGAAGTTGTAAATCTAGGCTAGCTATGATGAGTTTTGAGGGTTATTCATCAATGCATCGGAGTGTACATATTTCTATAGCTCTATAGCTTTATAATGATAAAGTTTTTTAGTTTAATAGCTCTTCGGTTCTATCAGTACAATTTCCGATGCGTTGTCTAACACTAGGTATTTCTATTTGATCAGAGTATATCCTCTCTCTGATTTAATTATGAACTACGGTCACATAACTTTATAAATATCCTTCTTTGACCCTGCATATTTTGTCAGGGCTCTCAACCACTCAGAATTAGCCCGAGTTACTCAGGTTTTTGGGTTTAACTCAGGCAAATCAGGGGATTTTGGAATATAAGCTAAAAACTCATCATTTTCATATAAGATCGGGAATTCCTCTCAGTGTGGTCGAGTCTAACAATTATAAAGACAAAATTTGATGTTGTAATAATTATATGAAACACAATAACCAGGATGCAGTTAACAGTGATTCTTCATGATAATCTGAGCTCTAAAGATTATTCATCTTGGCTTTAGCAACCGGACCTGCTAGGATTGCTTTCAGAGCACCCATATCCTCAGCTGTTAATGCACAGTCAGTTTGGCGCAGTGGTTAGCGTGTCTGCCACTTGACCAGCCGGTTGTTGGTTCAAACCTGGTCCGGGGTCGAAAGTCGTTTTGACTTTGACACACACACAGTCCCTTTGGATCAGGACTACAAATAATGGAGGTCTTCTGTATGTACAACACCATCGTGCATGCAGATTAAAGAACGCTCCTGTATGGTATAGCTCTGTACAGGAGGATGCTGTCATCAACCACTGCAGATCTGGCAGGAGATTGTACGAGTTGATTGATTTCTAGCCTCAGACTTTGCGCATGTGGCTGAAGTTGGTGTTAAGCTGATAACATGAGGCTCTCAGGTGTGAGATGACCTTAATGATACCAACTTCAGTTGCTGTGTCACTGGTGAGCACGGTGCGCTGTTTGCCCTAATAATTAGATCAGCACGAGTAAGGAGTAAGGACACATAGCGCAGGGTTAAGGATAGTTCTGTTGATTTCTTTTCTTGGTACCAGATTCTAAGGGTGTCTGCCAAAGACATGGGGTGTGTTAGTTGATTATTTAGGAGAGTTGCTGCTACCAATGTCAAAGTCAGTTGTCTGCATCAAAAACTTTCTACAATTTGCCGTGATTGTGTCAAATTTGTTTATTGCCTAAAGTGCCGGTGTTATGTACTGCCTATTGAAGGCAAGGAGTAACGGCTGCTCCTTACTGAATGTGAATGCATAAACAAGATGATAATCAGGCACAGCCTACCGCATTGATTAATGGTTAAGTATAGCCTATATGTTTGAAAAGACCAAATCCACTGGCGAAACTTCTTATGGATTAGGATCTGGTAGACTGGTACACAAATTACAGCTACCTTTGTTCTAATATTTTAATTTACCCAATTATCAGCTTAGCAAATTATACCAGGTGGATGATAAGTGAGAGATTCAATTCCGTTCTGAGCTGAGCAGCTGTATATCTGCTATAGTTATTTGGTATTTGTCATCAGAGTGAAACTGTTAAATTATGATAATTCTGTGATTAGTCCCAGATTTGCTTCCCTCAACACTTGCTTTGGCATTAGTGACATTGTACAGCTAAACTTAGCATAGAAGCTGACTGCAAAAAATTAACCTGAATAGTTTTGCAGGAGATCTATAAATTTCAGCATTTAAATCTTCTGTTTGTATCTTTGATCCTTTAGAACTTAAGGATCTACTGTTGGTAAAAAGTTCTGACCAAATTATTGCTGTCCAGACACCTTCTTGGACAGTGAGACCATACAGACATCACCACCGATCCAATTTCAGTCTATCTGCAGGTATTATTACATGCATTAGATTGGCTTTGTTGGATATTTAAGACTTCAGAGCAATTACCATCATGACTGACAATGTAAGTGAAGATGACCAAACACACATTGCATGTGAGTGATTGAAAGCTCATCGCCACCGTGCACTTATATTTTTAATTCTTACTTTGAATATCTGTGAGCCACCAGCTCACTTAGTAGGCTAAGTAGTTTCCTTTTACAATAAGTCATCTCTAAGTATTTGTTTGTGACTGAGTGAATTAAATTTTGATGGCTGTTCTACTAATAGTGATACTTGATATTGTGTTGGCTAGTGATGGCAAATTGTCAGATTTTGGCGAGACGGGACGAGACCGAGACAGCAAGAAAATTCGGGACGAGACCGGGACGAGACCGAGACATATAACGATGCCGATAAAACATTCTTCAGATATCACAATTTAAAAGAATGGTGGATATTCATTCACTATCACTAGTGCAATCAGATTATAGTACATTTGATTCAAGTTGTAACTTATGATCTATAGCAATAAGTATCTATGTTGAAACCAAGTTTCATCAAATTCTGTCAAGTATTTATTGAATTATAGAAAGCCACACGCTCGTGCAGATTTCCACTAATTCTTGCAAATTAAATTTTGTATGAGTATCAGCCTGCCACACATGATTGTCATTGCCCAAATTTATACTCATGATTTATGGGTGTAATCCTACTGTTATCCTCCTCAGCCAATCTAAAACATAGGCCTATCTATAGTGATAACTAAATAAAATAGTAAAACCAAGGAGAAGCTGTTTCTTCTTGTTTATTATACCAACCAGTCAAGTGATCCAGCTTCTGGATATGCTTAGGCTCAACTATCTCCTCATATTTTTACAATTTGATACCCCATTAGTCATTGTATCCCTTCTCCCTCTTGCCCCAGGTCCAAATCAATGAGAAAGCTCCACATTGATCATCCATTCCATCTTTTTAACAGAAGTTGTTTACATAGATATGGCCTTGACTTATCAATCAAAACAGACAGCCAATCAATCAAATCTGACAGCCAATCAGATAACATTTCCGTTAAATAATTGCAGCAAAAGCATGACTAATAACTATCATTCCATTATATCATAGTCAGAATTACATGTGACATCATATAATAACCGTGGTGTAGTGGGTAAGAGCATGGACTGCTGATCACTAGGTCACTGGTTCGAGTCTAGGTGAAGGCAATGTTTTGATCAGCTACTACCATTTACAATGCCAGTGGTCTCGACCTGTAGTAAGAGTTGTCTGTCTCGACGAGACGAGATACTGTCCCGGCGAGACCGTCTCGTTGCCATCACTAGTGTTGGCCTAATCTTCAGTAATACCTAGCACTGATAAATAATTATTATGTTGCATATAAGTAAGTAGCAAATGCTAGCCCTTGAAGATCCATATATCTGCATAAATTGATCCAGAAATTGCGAGAAATTCTCAAAACGATTTTCAACCAAGAGAGTAGATTACCCACAAAGAAAAAATGTCCACTTAGACCACTGAATTTAGTCAAACCAGAAAAATTGGACGGTACTTTGATAAAGTTTTTGTTAGGTAATGCAACTCAGTTCAATGATGGGCAGTAGAAAAAATGAAAGCAATATTGCTTATTTGACCAGTCCTGTAATTGTTTTCGACTTGTTGTCTGATGATCTTCAACATGCATCACAAATTCGCATCAATTAAGAGCATTATTATCATAATTTTAAATAATCCGTTCTGTTAGGGGCTTTTAAGGTGTTTTTGGGCTTTCTGTTGCGCAAAATTCGTGGAAAACTGATATGCAGTGACGTATTCTGTTGGCATGTCCTAAGCGGCATAAGGTATTACTGAAGTAAATAACCTGTCTTTTCTGTGTGTGACACGCATCACATTGGATCCTCATCCATTTAACCAAAGCGACCTAAATAAGCTAATAACCAATGATAAAGAGATGGCTTTTCTTTTGGTGCTTAATGCCACAGGATCCAGAAATTGCCCCTCATGGGTGCTTCAGAGGCAATTCTTGTAAACGTCATGCAGTTGTAAGTATGATATGAACCATGTATCTGCACCACATCGTCCTAAAATTTCCTCCTCAAAGACGATTATCCTGCCTTTTATCGAAATAGCACATAGCCATGACATAACTCATGTCGAAACCAAGATTTTCAGAATCAGTGTTTGATTAGCTTTCCAGCAATATATAAAATGTCAAAATCGGACAACGCTGGTATCATAACCTTAAGCAATCTCTTACAGTGCAATACCAGGCCGCACAATATGAAAAGCTCAAAAGTAATTATTTCTCCAGCTCACACTTGTGACTGACTGTCATCACTCACAGGCGAATGATTGATGGAGGTAGATCTTATGATGAATGAATTGGCTGGTTGTTTTCGCCCGGCTCTTGAATCTGCAAAGAATGACATATAACAAATTGTGTCATTAAGTTCTAACCTATCGATCTAAAACTTGCTACACAATCACCTCATGACAATCACATCATGGCTGCAAAATCATTTCTGTTTGAGACTTTTTGACATACTGTCTTAAAAAACTGTTTAAAAAAGTAACTGTTGTGGGATGGTTGTTTTCGTGCGGCTTAAGCAAAGCTTTGTTGAGGTGTAGCAAACATTCTGGCCTCGACTCAATACGATAGCAACAATAGTACACATTGCCACCACCATCCAATTGTACAGCTTGGGCCATCATCGTGGCAGCCAGAACATCATGGTATGCTCCAGTTAGATGATCTGACAGATTTAGAATGATGATAAACAGCTGGGCCCTTGAAATGGACAGTCATCAATAGGGGGGGGGGGGGGCAGTTTACATTATGGGGGACAGTTTACAATAGGGGGGAAATTTTACAATAGGGGGGGGACAGTTTACAATAGGGGGGACAGTTTACAATAGGCTGGTTTTATTGTAAAGTGTCCCCGGGACAGTTTACAATATTGTAAAGTGTCCCGGGTTTGTTTTCGCGCGGGGGACAGTTTACAATTCTACATCGGCCATGAGGAGGTGGTACTAGAGAAGGCCTCGAAACAGCGCTTGACTCATGGTTTCTAACTGAAGTGTGAATATTACCTGCAACATGCACAGTGTAAAATAAATCTATACAGCCTTGGCATGGGGAAGTTTTCTATCATCTTACCATTAGATTATTGCAAGTACTTTCTTTTTACTTCTCACATGTCTTCAAATTAATATTATATATTAAATAATAGTCATAATATACTGTAAGCTAAAATATTGTCCCCACACTTTAGGTCGCTAATGTAAGGCGGACGGACAAAACTATCGTTTTAGATTACAATCTACATCCTTGAAATATCAAGCCGCAAAACTGATAAGGCTGTTATAATGCAGACACTGCCAAGGCTTCATGTCCCATCTGAGCGCCAGGGCAGTTTATTGCCCTTCAAACATTCCATTCTTCAGCCAAGGCCAGGTGACACTATAATGTTAACACATCAACATGAGGCACCAATAAATTGCATGTTGCTACTACAATCGCTCTCTATACAGAGAATATGTTGCATGCAATCGATGTACTTGATGCCATATTTGTTTGGGATTTCCTAAATCTTCCACATGCAAAATCTAAATGTAAATTAAATATACCCTGGGATAAACCAAACAATTTTGCATGACTAACATATTTCCCGCTGTTGTGAAATAAGTGCAATAATATGTGCCAAAAAAAAGTGTAATAATGAGAGGGGTTACAAAATCTGATCATTCTCAAGGCCGAGGTTTATTGTGTGTTGCTTTTTCCAAAAACAAATTGTGAGTGACTAAATCTCTCATGTCAACATGGGATAGGGAAATTCATAAAAAAAATATGAGCATTTATATAAGGGCTGCTTTCCTTGATACAGTGAAAGAGTATTATAATGTGAATGTTATTGATATACAAACAATCAAAAGATTTAAGGTGTTTTGGTCAAACCATCAGTTTATCATATTGACAATTATAAAGCTTGAATAAGCAGCTCAAAATCCAACTCCAGGATATTGATGGGGTTGTTATTAGAGCTGGTCTGGAAGACACTGCAAGTCTGAATTGTTCATGGATATGTAATGTATACATAGCTGTAACTATACTGCATGTGTCATTGATGGGTTAAAGGGCAACCAAGGTTTCAAACAACTTCTCATTGATGGCCATTGATTAATAGCAGATTGCACCTTCTGCATGGGGAAAAAGACAAAATATAATTCGGATGATTATTCAGCCAGAATTCTGGTGAAACATTTCTTCCATCAGGTACTCAAACTCAGCTAAAAGAGAATACCACATAGCAGTTTCCTGTTCCTGTTATTATTTAGCTGTGCTCTATAATTATTACAGCAAAGTCTTGGAACCTCCCCTAAGCTGAAGTGTTACCCAGCTTAGAGTCAGCAACTACTTTGAGTTTTGCATCGCGTAATGCACAAAGCTGATGCTGCCCAGCACATTATTTGCTACCCATTAATGCATGGCTGCGAAACCTTGGTTGCCCTTTAAGCTTTACTAGAATGTGTTATGTGATCATTCGACTGGTCCTTGCTGACTTCTTATCCACATCATAGCTATGATTACTGCTGCTAGGATCAGCATGAGTATTATAAATATGAAAAACTCCAACCCGCTGTTTTCAGTGTTTTCTATAAACACACAACACAGGCGAAGCTACATAAAAATCGGAGTTTCACTACCAAGACAACAAGATTGAGTCCACATTCTTGAGCGTAAATACATCTGGTTCAAAACGATATCATATTGATAGAGCTGAGCAGAAGGGGGGGGGGGGGTTACGTGTTTTGTGTTTGCTATATCAAATTACAATAACACAAAATGATTATGAAGTAACCAAGCAAACCTAAGTGTTATTATATTTACACCAGCTGGGACTTTAAAATGTCTCGATATGACAGGTGCACTTATTTCACGCACCAATAATGCTGCTGATGTTGAGTGTGGATCCTGAATGGTAATATAAACTATACTGTTGTTACTTTTACCTTCGGACTGATGAGTTAAGTTGTTGTCTAAGGTGATTATTGTCTCTGTGTGAGTCAGGTCTTGTTGAGTGAGGAGGCATTCTTCTGATGTTCCCAGCTCTTCGGGTGTCTGCCCTGTTACAGCTGCAAACAATGAGATATCGTTTGTCAGAGGCCCGTGTTGTGTCTCCATGTTGGCAATGATGTTGTGTTATATACACTGATTGTATGGGTATACCAAAACTCTTATTTATATTAGGTTTAGTTTTAGGATGGATAGTTCCACTGTAAAAATACGGGATAATGGAATAAAGCAGAAAACCTCATATTTTCTTGAATCATTGTGGAATAAATAGAATAAATAGATGTTCTACAAGAGCAGTTTCCCTTTCTAGGTCTAATATGTTGGCCAAACACAAATAATGACATTGAGAGCCATAATATCATTATCCATGTCAAGCATCATTTGAGTTGTAATGTGTTATGATGATTAATCTATTAGCCATAACTTCCTTGAACTCGCAGTCGGGCTGAAAACAAACGCCATCAACGCTCAAACAATCAGATTTCTTCAATCAATCACATGAGTTTTGCTGCAAAGTTTCATTGATAACAACTGTGAGGTTAATATTGGCGCATGCGCTGGGGGGGGGAGGCTGGAGAAATCAATCAATCATTCATGTAGCTCTGATAAATCCCTGATAGTTCCTGATGCAAGTGCTCACTTTTCACAAATAAGACATTGTATCATCAGAAGGTCATATCAGCAAGCAATGATCATGGAGCGATTTTTGCAGGTGTCAATTGAATGATCATCCTTTGTGTGCGCAATGACAATTTGGTTGTATGTTTCACACTTCTGGGACTTGTGACTGTTTTCACCAATCGAAATGTGGATTATTCCTATCATAAGGTTTGTTGTCATGTTGTTGAACATGTCCTATGAACATATAAACTTGGAGTTGTCTTCTCTGTTCATTCTATTAAGGAGTTACAATCATTCTACTCTGACCTAATAATGACAGAGATTGACTTGACCTGTGACCTTGAAATGTCTCAGTCCCGGTCTTGTGAGACTTCTCTCCTAGAGAATGTCTCGTCTCAGTCTCATTATAAAAATTGTTATGATGATTAACCAATGGGCAATATGTACAGTCAACACCTAACCATGCTGTATTATGATGCATTATCGTGACCATTGATCTTCCGAAATGATAATGTTTGTACAGAACACTAGATTGATGTAATATCAAAATTAATAAAGTCATTTCTGTACCATATTCAATTCCCAGATGCCAATGAAGTGATAGTTTTCTAGTTTTATCGGCAATAGGCTACAATTTGGGCACTGGTCTGTTGGATTCAATGGTAAGTGGACTGCCTTGTTGCAAGTCAGCCTGTAATGAAGCCAACTTTACAAACAGATGGACCGAAGTTAGTTATCAATACGCTGAGTCAGCCGCTGACTCTTCTCTTGTTTTTAATCAATCACTCTTAACGTGATATATCGCATTTTTAAACTTTTTAATATTGTATTGGTGATCATGTCTAAGAGTTATTTTCACAGTTGAAACCTCCCAAATATTTGTCGTTGAGTCGCAGTGACCTCTGGAAGTTTATTTTGGGGCAAAAAGTGCTCTTTTTAAATTTAACCCTCTGTGCTTTATTTTTTGAGGTATTTGATTAGTTTTTACTTTCACAATATAGAGGAGGCATGGCACTAACTGGAGGAGCGACATTTTAGTCAAACTTTATGATTTTAGGCCTCCTGTCTTTGAGACTTGGAATTGATTTTTGCAATAGTGATAGGGCCATTTCTGACCCCTCATTACATGCGACCCCAATAATGCAGAAACTGAATTTTCCAACTTATTATACCATTTTGGTCTTGTACTGTCACTTCCATCAATAATCTTACAACTTTACAGATCCTGGTTGTCACAACTGTAACAGATAATAACCCAAATTTTAACTAATTTAGTTCAAAATTTTCCAGCCAAAATTCAGAAATTCAGAAAGATGTCAGTCAAATTTGTTGTCAGCATGATGAACAACAGTAGATTGTCTAGGTTTTGATCGAAGCGAATGTTGATTAGGGCTTTACATCTTGAGATATTTGGATTTTTGTGGCTAAACCAGCTTTTTTGGTCCAAAACATGCACTCCTCTCCAGCCAAAAAGCTGAAAATAGGATAAAGAACATGTTATACACATTAGCTTCCACTAAACTAGAGAGTATTTCCGAGGTTTTGTCATTGGCGTTTGATGATAAATTCAATAGTTGAGAAGCTATGAGCATAACCATTTCTCTTTCAATGCTAAACAATCACCCAAAAAAGGTGATCCATTGTTGTACACAATGTGCTTTGCATGTAACACTGCATAGATTTTCATCACGCTTTTGCATAACGTAATTTACTGCATCATTTTGCCCTTTGCTGCCCATATGTTTTCAATGTATTTTATTTAATGTACAATTAATCAAGTAAGAAACATGCGGTTAAAAAATATTTGCGACATTAAACATAAGTCAGACTACTGACAACATGTCAGTGAGGGAATTTTTGAGATGGGACAAGTAGTGCCTGAGAAACCGAAAAGGCGATATATCACGTTAATATCTTTCCTGCTTTTTTCACTCCATTATAAGCCTACATTGCTCAAGGGGTTACAATGCTCACACAATATTCAACATGGGAGTAAGTAAAAGTTTACCTTGTTCATCATTCAACTCATGCTTCCAGAATCTCATTGGTGACAGTCATATAAATTATTTTCAACAGTAAGATATGTATGAGGGAAACTAAACACAAATATCGTCTTTCAAATGAGCAAACAACTTTCATATAAAATGATTTCAAATTTATAAGTGTCAAACAAAATCATTTATACAGTTTGCTATATAGAGATTTAAAGTAGCAAAAATTGAATACCCATTTACCCTGAATTATCAAGGAAGATGTTTTTCCATGTCAGCAAAGGCAGAACATCCTGGATGAGGAAAAAGTTTGTGGAAATAGGCTTAGATAACTTTATGCTTATATATTAGTAGTATATTATATTGAAATTTTGCTAACATCATTATAAGAAGCTTTCCATAGAATACAAAAGAGTGTAAGTAGATGTTCCATCTTGCCAGGCCCAGGTTGAGGCCCAGGTTAAGCTAACTTCCAAACAGTAAATTTTAAGCAATGCAGAAGATTTTGCCTTGATTGGTCAATCTGATTTCTTTTTTCTCATTCGACGAAATCTAAAACAAGCAAATATATAGCTTACGGTAATGCTCAAAATTTGAGAATGTAGTTGACCACATAGTAGAAGGTGGCACAACTGGTTAGAAAATAACAAGATCTTGGGTGTAATTTCAATCCTACTTGCATTCCACTTACTACTAGGGTTTGCTGAGCATCAAGACAAACTCTAACCTTACTTCTAACTGAGAGCAGATGTGTGAAGTTATTGCATCTTAGAAGTTACTGCAGCCACTATTTTGCCAGCCATTTTCAGGGAAAACGCTATTGATAGGACCACTTGGTTTTATTTAACCACCATGTTTTGATTCCAATATAACAATATTTGACTATGACTGATTTGGAGGTATGTGCAAATCACACACAAATGGAGGGAATGGTCATATTCATTGTTACATGACTAGGGTGGCTGCATAAAATTTGCTTGATGCCTTACAAAAAAATTTCAAGATCTTAAAAATCTAATAGGCACAAGGTGCACCAGAATCCACACCAGCAGTACTGACCTCTCATCTTTACAGAGTCGTGACACTGCTAAGGAATATGTTTGGTTAGGTGATTCATATATACTACAGCAAGAAATAATGCTGTGATTATTGTGTAAATATACAGGTATAACATAATATATATAAAGAAAAAAATATATTATAAATCAGCACCAGTGTTAAAGGTAGGAAAACAAGCATGCATACATACAATTCATATAGCCAGCTATAACTGCAATCCATACTCCTTTGGCTTGAAAGTCCTGAACCTACTTCTGCACTACAATCTGTCAGTTTATCTGAGTCATGTGAAACTCTTCCATCTGTATTTTGAGTGAGTTTTCTGCTCTTGGTGTTTCGTTTGCGGAGTGACTTTAATCCAATTTTGTCAAATCTACGATATGAATAGCTAGGACGATTCATTCTTTCGCTCTCTCTCTGAAGCTGGATTTGGTTAGGTTTTCACACAGCTAGGAGAGACTTACAAATGATTGCTACTTTGGTAGAGCTCAGGTATGAAATCATGTGCGATGAAACTTGGCTCAGCAAATGAAGAAGCTATATGCAAATTTTCATGCACTGGTACGGGTCATTAAGGATCTGGAATGCTCTTAGCTGTTCTCACAGATTTTCCTCATTTGATTTTATTACATAGACATAATTATAAACCTAGTAAAGACACCATGCACAGCTATAAGAGGCACCTAATTGTGGGTGACGACAACAATGGATTGTGTAGTAGCAATGATACCATCATTAATTTTCAGTCAAGTAAAAGATATACACATCAATGATAACTACAAAAAAAAGCAAATATTGATCATTTCTGAAAACTACAGAACATGCATACACTTTCTACTTAACTCATACCAGCTGCAAGGGGCACAGACTGACAAGCTGGTTGGATGCATAAGTAAGAGATGAGAAGAGGGGGGGGGATGAGAGGGTTGGTGCCAGGGCCTGAACTCGTGAGCCTCTTCTATGCCTATGTTCAGTTTCAACCACCCAAACCCCACTAAACATGAGCGGATTGCATGGAAGATCAAGAATTGGCCTTTTCCGATGATCTCATAAATATAGAATGAAGAAAGGTAATCATGATCAGACTAATTTTTATTGATTTGAAAAGAACTGAGATCAGAATATTTATGTTGGTGTAATCTGAATTACAAATTTGTTTTATGTCTACTTTTCCATCACCCTGAAGTTTTGTGACATTCTTACTTGCGGCATTTCTAGTTCTATTACTGGCAGTTGCGTTAATATGAGAAAGAAGCAGACGACTCTTTTTAATACGTATATATATTTTGGTAATTGCCTACCTCTAACCATTGCAAATTGGCTGGAACCTGAAGTGACACTTATTGGATAGGAGGGAGCATAGTGAGCTCTTCCTAACAAAGCCAAAAGTTCTTAAACATTATAAAAATTCTCAGAACTATAAAAACTGCTGAAGCCAAACACACAGATAGTCCAACAATAGCGAATTGGGTTGTAGGAGGAATGTTTGAAGTTATATGCAGTGATTGACTGGGCTTTGGCACTGTTGTGCAAAGTCCTCTTGTTTAGATTTCCAAATCCTGCAGTATACATGTATCAATATCATTCATGTGAGTTAAAAAAATGTGGGTTAAAATCGCAAGTGTTGTCTCCGTCCGAGGACTGAGAAATATCAGTGCCTTAAGGGCGCGGCCGCCGTATTCGGCGCCAAGTTGCTCTCCGTTTGCAGGCAGGTCGGAGCACACCTGGGGCGTCATATGAGCCCAGTAGTCAGTAGACTGCAGCGGGATTCGAACCCACGACCTCCAACGCTTGCGCGTTAAAGGGCAGGCGCTCTAACCAGTTATAAATAGCTATCTTCCCATAATGTCTAAGATGGGATGACTAGGACCCAGCAGAGAGAAGGCCCAACGCAGAAAATTACACACACTGTCCTCATAGATAGAAACAGATGATTATTATCATGAGAAAATACAATTTATCCCTGGGCTAGCTGGTATGGTCTAACTCTTTAAATGACCTGTATCACACTGTGAGGTCAGAATACCTTACCTGCTTATCAGTGAGAGTTGATGAGAATTGAGACAGCTGGTAGTTCACCAAAATGATAAAATCTGTAGTAATTATCAACCTCATAAATATTCAGTTCATGTCAATGTAAGCGTGGGCGTAAATTCCGAAAAATCTGACCCACCACTTTTCACCCCAGATACAACTCGCGCGTGAAAATTTCGCGAACTTATTCGCAATATTTGACATTTTTATGGTTTTTCACCCATTGAATCCAATTTATACCCAGAAATGGGTGTTTTATACGAAAAGAGCATGAAAAACTACCCTTAGAAGATGTTTTAAGGATGAAAATACAAAAAAATGGGTAATATACGCCCATAATCCCGAGTGAATAGATTAGGTTGTTTGAAGAAAGTCTGAGAAAAGAGAGACTCTCAGTGTAAGAACTTCTCAATACAAAGGGACCTGTTATTATACAATAAATTCAGCTCACTCAGAAGATCGTCAGTTTGAAGCTTACTGATCTATGAGAAGATAAAACATCTTCGGTGAAGTAAAGATTCTGGTTTTGCTCATGCTGTTCCCTGCTTCTCAAGGTATGTGCCTTATAAACCCTATATGCCTTATGCTTTAAGGCACTTACAAGAAGGACAGTAAAGCAAATCCTCATATTACTTTTTTGAACAGAAAATTTGATGACCATATAATCAGACATAACAACATGAATACCAAAAAAAGTTTGAGATAATTGAGTCAATAACATTTGATCACATGTGATCAATTTTTATAGGTCTATGTCCCTCTAGTTGGGTGCATGGTGGTCTATCGTGTTATAAGTTCGCTACCCAAAGTGCAACTTACCTTCCAGCAAGCGGTTTATGTAGAGACATAGGTGGGCAACTAGCTGTGCTCGATACGATAGAGAAGAATGCTTTCATCAATGGATGCATCTCACTTAAAGTGCAACCAAGGTTTCAAACAACTTCTCATTGATGGCCATTGATTAATAGCAGATTGCACCTTCTGCATGGGGAAAAAGACAAAATATAATTCGGATGATTATTCAGCCAGAATTCTTGTGAAACATTTCTTCAATCAGGTACTCAAACTCAGCTAAAAGAGAATACAACATAGCAGTTTCCTGTTCCTGTTATTATTTAGCCTGTGCTCTATAATTATTACAGCAAAGTCTTGGAACCTCCCATAAACTGAAGTGTTACCCAGCTTAGAGTCAGCAACTACTTTGAGTTTTGCATCGCGTAATGCACAAAGCTGATGCTGCCCAGCACATTATTTGCTACCCATTAATGCATTGTTGTGAAACCTTGGTTGCCCTTTAAAGGGCAACCAAGGTTCTGGCTGAATAATCATTCGAATTATATTTTGTCTTTTTCCCCATGCAGAAGGTGCAATCTGCTATTAATCAATGGCAATCAATGAGAAGTTGTTTGAAACCTTGGTTGCCCTTTAACAAAGGTGAGCAGCAGTCTTGTCAATATTCACACTACAATGCCATTGTCCAAATATTCAAACTACGAGGATAATGGTCTAAATATTCAGAATTCAAGGACAATGGTCTTAATCTGCAGACTGAAACTTCAGTAGTCTTATTGTGTCTTGTGTTATGCGCAAGGTAAATATCCTACTGTGGATAATTCTCAATAGGACTACAGCAACAATATGGTAGCTAGTAGTTTGAGCAACTAAAACTCTCGCCCCTGCCTAACCACCCTCCATTAGCTTGTATTTGTCTCACATCAGCACAAGTCAGAACAAACTTAGTCCAGTGAGCGAAGAAAACCCACCTAATATAGTGTGCTGAAAAAGTTTGTTATTGTTCATATATGCACCTGCTTGTCATTAATGTACATACTCATACTGTCAGGTGTAATTGTGTCAGATTGCCATCCTAGCTTATCTACTTGGTGCAGACAGCACAGGTGATCTCCCTGGCATTGTAGAAACCTTGACAGAAGTCCAGATCTTTAGGTTTACTTCCATCTGTATCTTCACATATTACAGATACAAAGACCATACTGCCACAAGTCGATGAATCATCTGATTGCAGAACTGCTAAAAGCATCACAATAGAACACATTTGTAGAAAAGAGTTTTATTGTCTGTTGAAATGGCTAAGCGTCCGTCCCTAGTACTTTATAAACTATTTATCAAACACAGGTTTGCTAGATTATGATTATCTCCCCATAACTGTCAAATTCATTGTCAAACAGCCAGGGTCAAGCTATTTTGGGTGACTAGGTGGCTCTGTATGGAAACCTATTGATTTATTAGTGGCATATCACACACAACTACAGTATAAACACTCTGAGAAAAAACAACATCAATTTTCAATTTGTCGATATTTCATCTGGATCAGGACCTCTGTCAGCACTTGGCTAGCAAACACGAATGCACATTGGATCGAATGGCTGATCACCTGACTTTCGTCTGTCATCTGCCTCACATGAGTAAATTTCTCCGCGATCAGTATAGCAGAATTTTATGTCATTATATCATTAGGGGCAACTGGAATTTCTAAAGATTTATTGTAAAACTCGTTTGTCCACGGGACCCTGACTTAACTTGTTTCCTTCCACTCATAAAAACAAATATTTTACTCTGCTCATGATATCATCCTTGAAAAGTCAGAGAGCAAACTGATCTGTTATAGTAATGTGCAGTAAGACCTGAACACTCGTCGACACATCCAAATGTGTGACTGCTCACTGTTACCACTCACTAAATAACCTCCCTACTCTAATGTCCAGCCTTTGGCACACTCCTGGCGAGCGGGTATCATCATCTATGATAAAAAACACCCTTTTATTTATTACAGTGAGGACATAACTGGGAGACCAAGTACCATGTACTAATGTGCACGACTGTAACCAGGATTTACAGTAGGACGGACGGACAGACAATTACTGTCAAGCCTTATTATATTCTATTACTACTATTTTTTATTATTATCTATTATTATTATTAATGTGTCATTACTAGAACTGACAATTCAGGACCCAACTCTAATAATGGTGCGGTGGAAGGTAGGGATAGGAAAAGTATGAGGGGATTTGTTTGCAACAGCAATATGTTCTATGAAAAACTGAGGCGTGTCAATAATGGGTGATTATTGGAAAAACTGCCTCTTCCATATCGTTGGTATATTGGGACCGTATCACAGGTCTTCTCCAAAACTTTAGTCTTTGGCAATGTTTGACTGCAGATAAGATGCAAGGCTGTTCGGCTCAGGAGGTCAGATCAGAGCTTAGTTCATTTGTCAGAGTGACGCTAGATCAAGTTTGATTCATTTGCTTGCATCTGTGCATCAGTAACTCTCCCTCCACTAGAGGGTGTAATTATTGTAACAACTGCCTAATTCATTTCATTGGTCTTGGGATATATTATTCATTATGCCAATAAGAGCAGTCAACTTAAATGTAAGTGTTTAAAACCCATGTACAACTGTGATATGGCATATTTACTAGGCGTGGATTAAATTAAAAAAATATAATTACATCGCGTTGCTGCATGAATCTCAGAGATTTGATTTAATCCTCTATTTGCCGCTGAGGCTTTTTTTATAGTAAAGCTGTAATTGTCTGTGTGTATGACATGTTGTGCTAGCCTACCTATCCAGAAGAATCATGAAACCTCTCTTTTCTTCATGTGTATCTCTTAATTAGTTAGACGGGCAATCAAATTTTATTCTTTTAAGCAATGTTCTTCCGTTTTTTTTGAAAGGCCGTTTCCTAATCCCATAACGCCCCCCAACCTTTCCCTCTTAGCTAACAGATAATTATTGTTCTGATATGTGTTGGTTTATTGTTGCTAGTTGATTCCCCAGCTAATGTTTCATGTAAAAATCAGCATCAAAGCTGTTTGTGTAAATGCACAAAAGTTTGTTCTCACACATCGTCATCCACTCGTCATCCTAGTGCAATGCACTTTGCAGAAACTTCCTTTATAGACACAACCAAAGGTGACCACTCAGTATCATTAAAATTCCTAGATATCTTTGTAATTAATAGACTATGGTCAGAGCTGTTGCTCCTTGGTCAGAGCAGCCCTTTGAATTTCAGCCTAGGCAAGTTATTAGGTGTATTGACTGTCGATAGCAAGCATTACCTTAAAATTTGAAATTTTGCAGTTCTTGGCTCAAAAGTTCAAATTCAAGTTCAAATGAAAATCACAAGTGGCCTATTGGCTGTAGAATATTTGTTTTGGGTGTGGCTCCAATAATCTAATCTAAATCAGTAATCTAAATACAAAATAGGGAGATTCCATTTTACGGCGATACTGCACCACAACGTGGTGCTTCGAGGGTGCGAAGCACCCAAGTCACCCACCTTGGGGTTTGGGGGGGGGCGGTGCGAGCCCCCCAACGGGGTACGGGGCTGAGCCCCGTCTGCAGAAGCTCTGAGAGCGTTTCCAGCCACTAGGAAGGGCTAAACAGGTATATTTGACCCCAAATAAATTCATGTTTGTACTAGTACTAAAATATCAAACTGAGGTGAAATACAGTTAAAACAATTACAATCAATCCATGGGCCCCTGGGGCTCTTACATACATGCCTTTACATTGTCAATGTCCAGTATCAAACACCCCATTGGCAAATTAGAGGCATGTAAGTCCCAGGGGCCTTTGCATGTCAAGACAGGCTACAAGTGCCCATGCATCATCAAGATCTGAAAATGTGCTCAGTCACAGACAGACAGTGAGAATCCAGATAAGGTACTAAATTTTTGTTTGACTAACATTAAATATGTTTCAAAGTCTTTGGTCCGAGCTTTGTTAAATTGTAGTGGACCTACCTTTGGAATTGTTTGGTTTCTATTTTCCTTCACTTAAATTCAACTAGAGTAGACAGTACAAAATTAATGCTAAAAAATGTGTGATCTGAAAGGAAATGAAAACTAAAGGTATGTACTTGACTAGCTACTTTATATTGTGACCAATGACAGTCAGTGTTGTGAGTTATGAGAGGATGCTATTGGTCATTTACAATAATAGGCTGAATCTTAACAGAACAGGTAAATTTGTTAGGATTGTTTAATTTGATAATTCCTTTCAATTTTGTGTGCAAAGACCTTAACAGTAACTAGTCAACAACAACGGTCCAACACCTCTATTTATTTCCCCATTGCTTTACATGCAAATTATGTTGACTTCTCACCTCCAAAAGCCTGCTTCAGCTTCTTTCAATTCTTTAACCAGACCACTCAAAACGATGGTCTGCTTCTGCTCTGACATACTTGAGAGTATTGAAAGAAAAACGGTTGTCAAATTTTTTTGGCGCTCAATCAAACGGAGCAAGTGCATTTTTACAGGTTTTCCAGCCAATTTTGCCTCAACTGACTTGTCTGCATAAAGCGCCCCAAATTGATTTTGCTAAAATTATTTAAAACCTCAAATCACCAAAATTTCAATTGCAAATACAACAGGCAACATTTTCATGCCTCAATATTACTGACTGCAGTACTATCAACTTGCCTGGGTCCTGATTTGTCTTCAGCATACTAGTCATTTTATTTTGGAGGATGGGTGCAACAAGTTGACCTTCACCCAATTACAGGTGTATTACCTAATAGTGACCGGACTGACGGTAGCGGGTCTTCAAAGTTGGTCACATACGACCTCTGTTGGTACGCTAGCATGGTGCGAAGTTCGGAGGCGATCCATCCATAGCGTGACTGGCCACGGCCATTTGACCATAAGACCGTTGCCCTCAAAACTCACCTTGTCAGGCTTTGCTGCCTTATTGGTCTCTAAAATGGTATCTTGCTTAGGTTGCAGCTTACAGATATACAATGTTCATGACCATCATCGGCAAAGTCTGCAGCGACAGCTCAGGTTGTCTACAGACATAAGACAGAAGAGATGTTAAGCTAAAGTGTGACGTATACATGTCATTTGGAAGTAACTTTTCCTTGTCAAGCGGGGAGATAACTTCAAATAATGACCCAATGACTGAAGATATAGTTGTTTATTGAGTAATGGGGTGGGGTTTTGACCTTCAGAAATGCATTCAAGGAGACACTCATTAATTCAACACACTTGAATCTAGTTAGAGTCTTATAAAGAAGAAGAGAGAACAAGTCCGGACTTGCCCGACAGTTGCAAATTCATGTGCTGTAAGCACCAGACGAAGTGTTTTATGAGGTTAAGATATAGTATAGTCATATTGATTGAGGATTGGGGTGTAATATTGGGGTTCGGGGTTGGCAGCCTGAGGTATGTGAGCCAAATTTGGGGTTTTGGGGTCAGCTTTTGGGGTTTAGGGGTCAGGTTTGGGGTAAATATTTGGGGTTTGCAGTTCGCAGTTTGGGGTTTGCAGCCTACACTCTGGGGTTCACGGCCTATTTTCTGGGGTTTGGAGGTCATAAACGAGGGTTTGGTGTTTAGATGTCAGTTTTTGGGGTTTGGGGGTCAGTTTTTGGGGTTTGGGGGTCCTTTTTTGGGGTTTGAGGGTCAATATTTGGGGTTTGCAGTTCACATTTTGGGGTTTGCAGCTCACAGTTTGGGGTTTGCAGCATGAATGAAGTTTGGGGTTTGCAGCTTGCATTTTGGGGTTTGTAGCTTGAAGTTTTGGGTTAAAAGCTGGCAGTTTTGAATTTTTGGGCTCAAAAGCGGATTCAGGGGTCAACAGTTGGGGTTCAACACGACGACATGTTGCTCAACTAACCCAGCACTCTTTTCCATCACATATCTTCTTAGTACCAATATGATTATGTTAACCTAGTTCATACAGGACAAGCCACCAGCCCACCCCCCCATGCCCAACCCTACCGGTGCCCACCAATGTCACCAACCCTTAAATGTTCCATAACCTACCCAGCCAGGTCACTGAATAATGTTTTTCCTTTGAAGTTGCTATATTTACTGCAGTCAGCTGATGGTGCAAGTTTGTCTGCTAGTGCTACTATTAGGTCCAACACCTCTATTTATTTCCCCATTGCTTTACATGCAAATTATGTTGACTTCTCACCTCCAAAAGCCTGCTTCAGCTTCTTTCAATTCTTTAACCAGACCACTCAAAACGATGGTCTGCTTCTGCTCTGACATACTTGAGAGTATTGAAAGAAAAACGGTTATCAAATTTTTTTGGCGCTCAATCAAACGGAGCAAGTGCATTTTTACAGGTTTTCCAGCCAATTTTGCCTCAACTGACTTGTCTGCATAAAGCGCCCCAAATTGATTTTGCTAAAATTATTTAAAACCTCAAATCACCAAAATTTCAATTGCAAATACAACAGGCAACATTTTCATGCCTCAATATTACTGACTGCAGTACTATCAACTTGCCTGGGTCCTGATTTGTCTTCAGCATACTAGTCATTTTATTTTGGAGGATGGGTGCAACAAGTTGACCTTCACCCAATTACAGGTGTATTACCAACATGTGCTTGGATAACTATCAAAAAATTGCGATTGGACTGTTTTCTCTAAAATCTGGAGTAAATGGTTAGATTTACAAAAAG
Source organism: Membranipora membranacea (assembly GCA_914767715.1). Classification (NCBI taxonomy): domain Eukaryota; kingdom Metazoa; phylum Bryozoa; class Gymnolaemata; order Cheilostomatida; family Membraniporidae; genus Membranipora; species Membranipora membranacea. The sequence continues at coordinate 7,452,675 of OU612072.1, read as the reverse complement.
TGGGAGGTGGGTGTAAAAATCTGGAGGGTCACGCCTAAATTGGGAGACTTGGCAAGTATGCTCCTACGAGTTCAGAATTAAACAAAAGGGATATCTACCTTTTGGTTATTAGCCTTTGAACCATAGAAAAGGATTTGAATCATTTATATTTCTTTTGAGACAGATTGTAAACATTTTGCCCAGGCACTTAGGCTTAAATGGTTTACTCACTGCTCAGGTATGACTGCCCTTTTACATATTAACCTCTGAACCATTGAAATTTCTATTAGAGCAAATTTAAACCATAGATATTTAGATATGTAATCATAGTGCTTCAAAACAAACCAATCATATTACTGTAAAATAGGTGAGACCTGTCGCATCTAGCGATTTTCAAAATAATGGCTACAAAAAGCCAAAATTCTTGTGCTGGCTGTTGGAAGTTTTCTATGTCATAGGATCAACTGCTGTTGTTCATACTACTCTCAAAGAGAAGATCAGGTATGAATCTAGTTCAGTTGGCAAAATTTGAAGCTGGATGGGCAAAACTGTAGGTGTTTATTGTGTGCAAAAATAGGGCTCAGCTGCCACATAAGTTGTCTGAAGCCCCCTATTAGATGTCTATTAGAGTTGGGGATAAGATTTCTATGTCTATTCGCACCCGCACATGTTATCATAAAATAAAACAACTCCAAACACTAATCGTGTTTAGAGTTGGGGATTATCAGTTTACTTATAATTATTGGAATATTATTATTTTTATTTTTACTTTGTCACAAAGTGATCATTAATATTTTATTGTTATTATTATGTTTGTGAAAAATCCTCTCTCTCTCGATTAAAAATTGTTATTATCACAGTGGGAAACCGCTATAGATTAACTTTTCTTCATAAGGGTCGAGATATCAGAGATCCATCTAATCATTGCCCTACATCAATAGTTCTCCTATGCTCTCTGAGATTTTCCAGAAACATATGCATTCCAAAATTCAAAAATATCTCACCATAAAACAAACTTTTTTACAAATTACAATGTGGATTTAGAAAATGATATTGATTTGTTGATTCCCTTCACAAACTCATTTCTTAGTGTTTATCGGCAAGATCATATTATGGTCATTTTGTTGCAATAATGTTTTTGAATTTTAAAAAACCTTTTGACTGCTTCAACCATAAAATTTTTCTGAGAAAATTCACGATGTACAGTCTAACAACGAATTGAACTTTCTCACAAAATCTTTCTAATCAGAAAGGATTCAATTCATACAACAAGACAAGCAGCAGGAAGCTCAAAAATCCTTCCATTAGACATTGATGTCCCTCAAGGTTTAAATCTGGCACCAAGTTTATTCCTCACGTACATCAACAATCTTTTGTCATACTCAATAAATTCCGAGGCATTTGTCTATACTGATGATACAGTTTTCGCGTCTAAATCTGATCATTTCGTTACACTTAAAGAATAACATTATAGTGATCTTCACTTGATAGGAAGTTGGTATAGGAAAAAAAGAATATTTCATTGTTCAATATACAAAAATATCACTATATGCTTTTACAACCCTCTCACGGAGCTTAATCTCTATAAATAGATATAAGAATTGACAACAAAAACTTATCGAAATGTGAGGACCAAATTTCTTGTCAGTCAGTCAGTCAAATCCTGATGAAAGGGTGGCGGATGACAAGGGGTCAAGGGATAACATTTCTAGTTTGCTGGAGGAAGCAGGTTGGGCTCACCTGAGTGACCAGCTTACCCTAGGTAGTCAGTGGAATGTATGTGTATTTAACCACAGGATATTCAATGCATTTGTCTACTAAAGGCTCGGCGTTCTAAGCAACTACTCCTCCCATTGAAATCTCTAGCAAATCACAGATTAATCAGCCATGTCGCAGAATTAACGACTCAATTACCAAGGAGCTGCTTTGGTATATATACGCTGACCAGTCAATGCCATGGATTCCTGATTACAATTATTGTTCTCTAAGGGTGTCCCAGGACAGATGGTTATCTTCCCGGAAAAAAAAGTGGAAAAAATAAAAGATATTGATGTTACCAATACCAATATCTCAATTACTATCTACTGACATGAACCCAAGCAGAAGTACAAACGCTTATTTACATATATTACATACAGTAGTTTCATCAGAGAGTCTTTGGTTACAACCTAGAGCATGAAGTTAACCTGAGCATTAATATTTACATCACTGACAAGATTGGAAAAGTATGACTTCACTGTAGTCATTACCCTATAGGAGTTTAGTTTACGCAGCATTTAGGATTCGCTTTTCAGTTGCTGCCTAGGTTGCGAAATTTAGTGTATCTTAAATTAAACTCACTCACCATAGTTTCATAAACAATTTAGAACTATACAGGAATACACATTCCCTAAGCATGCAAGCTAGTGTGGTGTAGCAGTCTAAGTGTCTGCCTTGCAATCAGATGGAGATTTATGCCTTGGGTTCGAATCCCAGCTTAGACATTTTTTTTTAATCTTCGCTAGTAAGCCTACTAGCGAAATTTAGTACTAATGAAAATTTAGTACCAGATCCAGATAGCGAAATTAAACTCTAGCTAAATTAAACTCCTATAGGGTATGTTATTGTGAGCCAGTTGTTCTGAATCTACTGTTATGTTTCCTATTTTCCTCAGCATATTCTTCCAGAAAGTGCTAGCAGCTTTAGGCGTGTAACAGACACCCAAGTGATGTGATGTTGAGATCCCCATTCTCACCTAGAAAGAGACGGCAGGTAATGATGGAACAAATATCCTATGAGAATTCAATTTGCTTATATCACAGCTTTGTCCATTACCTTTACTAAAAAAGCGAAGGTCTCATTGCCATCTGTGGACCACCAGTTTTAATTAAAGTTGGATTGAAAGACATGAATGGCTCTTTCAGTGTCAAATCAGAGACAAATGGTATTAGGACTTACACCATAAGTAATGTGATCCAAGTTGACTGCGTTTGAAGCGCATATAGTTTGAGATGGGATAACTCCCCAACAAAGAAGTTCAGTAAAGATCATAATCTCCAAACCACTAAACCTCTTTTTTTCCAAGATTCCAACTGACAGCCGTTCTTTCGCCCCCCTGCCCCCCCCCACCTGCGGATTGCCAACCTCTTGCTATCATAATCATTGTAATCACAACATAATATGTCCTACTTCGTGCTCCTTAAATTAATGTGATAGTATCAAACCATACGTCTTTGCAAAAAGGGAACTTTCTGTCACAATCATAGACAGTCTCCATAACTCGCTGGATTTGAACTCTTCTCTTCTTTCTTAAACATAAATATTATGAACTTGTGCACTTACATTATGTCTTCTCTCTATAATACTTTGTTCGGTTTTAAATCTGGAAAAAGAGGGGATGGGCTCAAGTTCCAAAGATTTAGAAAATGATGCTTTGAATTGCCTCAAAGTATGTTTGAGTGTCCATTTGACTATCAGCTCCACCTGGCTTTCAAATGACTCTGTCTATTCACAGCCAGCCCTTAAAAGCGTTCGGGATGGCGATCGCGACCGTAGGCGGTCGTTAAGGGGGTGGGTGGGAAGCTAGGAAACTCCGTTTTTTGCAATTTATCATTTTTTTAATTTTAGCACCTGTTTACAGCACTTTTGCCTCATCTCACAGAGTTCTAACCCTGTTTTTCAGATTCCTCATACCTTAAAACATACATATATGTTCTCACATCAATAAAATAACATAAATGTGCAGACTTATTAATGGTTGTCTTCTCCTATGTCTGGACATTCTCAGACACAGCACTTTTCGGAGACTGCTAGCTTGTTTAAAATGAATAAGACTCGTTATATTTTATTAGGAGTTATCGTTTTGGTCAGATTTTTTTGTCATGGAAAGACAGCTATTTAATTGGTATGGGAAAATATAGGGAAAAAAGAGGACAATCTCTTATCAGAACATATAACATAGCCTAAGGACCATTTATAGCGAGCCTTAATTGACATGAATCATTATCGAGTCTCCGAAAAGTGCCGTGTCTGAGAATGTCCAGACATAGGAGAAGACAACCATTAATAAGTCTGCACATTTATGTTATTTTATTGATGTGACAACATGGATGTATGTTTTAAGGTATGAGGAATCTGAAAAACAGGGTCAGAACTCTGTGAGATGAGGCAAAAGTGTTGTATACAGGTGCTAAAGTTAAAAAAGTGATAAATTGCAAAAAACGGAGTTTCCTAGCTTCCCACCCACCCCCTTAACGACCGCCTACGGTCGCGATCGCCATCCCGAACGCTTTTAAGGGCTGGCTGTGTGTCTATGTGAGAAAGTGGGTGGTATGGTGATCCATAAAACAATCATTTAAACATCTACCATATGAAAATTAAAGTCACCTAACATATGACAATTGTAACTATAATTGTAATAATTTGTTTTCTGCAAGCTAAATTTAATTAGGTAAGCATCATCTAGCAGTAGTATTATTCCTAGATTTATAGCGATGTGAACATTTTGTAAGAAAAATCTGTTATTGTGCTTGGTTTCCTTCAAAACAAATTAATGAGTTTAGATATACAAATTAAAATTGGTTAACAGCAAGTTGATAACATTATATCCAGAATGTTTTGTTTTTATTAACGAAGATGATTCAAGTGTGTGCAATCAATTTCTGTTTATATAGCTTAGCCAAAAGCCTCTTGATGTCTTCCTCTGCACTGCCTTGGTGGCAACCCGCAATATTGCGTTACAAAGGGATGTTTTACTCTGAATCAGACATGGGTGCGCCAGCTTGGGTCTTGTTGTGATTTCATCGGGGTGACTTTTGTCATGGGCAGATTTTGACAGCTTCAGTTTGTGTTGAGACAGCGGGCAATGTTGTTGCTAAACTTTATTACTCAATGCAAACCACTCGCAAAGACTAAGTTATACAGCGATATACTTAGAAACAAGTAAAGAATAAGTAAAGATAAATAAAAGCTTGGCCAAGAGACTGTCAAGGTATGTTTTTACTGATTATTCTAATGTAATTTTTTCCTCATTTTCCTATTATTAATTAATATCAAACAGAATTACACATGAGAGAGATTTACATGACTACTCAGTTGAATAATGATTCATGATAATTTTAGAATACTGTACTGGCAGTTAAATCTTTTAATTTTAAAGTTGTATATCTATTTTCTTTATGTACTTATGAATGGTAATTTTTTAACATTCACAGGTTTCACGGGATTATAGACAGAGAAATAAACGTGACAAATAACAGATATTATTTCTCTCCAATTCGCTTCCCAGTTGTGCCTAATATGCTCTTCACGACCAAGACACTAATCTAAAGTTCATTGGAAACTTTATAATAATCATATAGCATATGACTTTTATATGTGACAATCATATAGTCACATAACATATGACAATCATACAACATATAGCATTCACACAATCATGCAGCAATCATATTATCATATACAAAATAACAATCATATCATCATAGAATCATATAAAATACATAAAACATGGAGACTCAATTTACTCTCTGCCTTCTCTGTCTTAGAAGAAGCCAAATATCCGCCTTACTGTGCTAGTCTGGAACCCATCCATTTCTATTCCTCTCTGTCACATTCCTGAAATTTTCAGTGATATTTCCATGTTGGCCTGATCCCAGCCAAATATTCTGCTCTGAGGGTCTTATCTTATAGATTGCTTTGAAGTTAATAGAAGTCGGAACAGTATAATCTATAATAACGCAGAGAACGGGGATAAGCTTTTTATATCCAGTGTCTGATTGTGAACGGTTTTGAACTCTATCGCGAAATAAATTTGACATAATATACTTTCTTTACTTTCGGCAGTGAACTGGAAAGCAGTGCTCCTTTATCCTTTGCACTCTTGCTTGTAAATGTATGACTTGAGCTGATCTCAATCCAACTGAATCTTCTCTGCCTGTTTTATTGTTGCACTTCAGGTCATCGTGTTCAACAATTTGAGAAGTCATCACTCAACGCATCAATGAGTGAACCATAAAATCCACACACTTATGATGGAACCAACCAGTACATCAACTCATCTATCAGATTTCATAAGTAAACAACTGATCTTCCCAAGTGATAAAGTAAGATTTTCATACCCGGCAAAAGACCAGTGGCAGTACGCTCCTACACTGATGAGTCATCCGATGCACTGGTGATGCTGATCTCCAAAATGCAAATCAAAATGTTTCTATTTCACTATCTGTTACATCAACTGTTTTTCAATCTGAAATGCTTGCAATAGCCACTGCTGCCGCTAGTCTCTTGCAACATGATTGTAAAATTCTTTCCATTATATCTGATAGCAGATCAACGCTACAATCCCTTCAAAATCCAGCAATAAGAACTAAGACCAAACTAGAATGTATGAAAAGTATAAACTAACTGGTCCAAACTGGCTGGACACAGAGGTATCTAGGGTAATGCACGGGCGGATGAACTCACTAACATTGGTGCTGCACTTGACACCATTGGTCCTGACCCTGGTCCTCCAATTCCTTCAAGCTACATAAAAGCCCAAACAAAGCGATTGATGCAGGAACAGGTGCATTAAAAATGGCTCCAAACCCAAAAATGTAAAGGCACTAAGGAATTTTTGCTCACCCTGAATATGAAGAGCTTTTCAAAATTACCAAATCTACGCGAACCACTCATCTCACACACAATCAACACAATCACAGGCCATGGACAGTTCAGGTATCACCTGACTAAATTAAGATGAGCCGATGAGCCCTCATGTCCTGGTTGTGGTGCGAACCAGGATGACCATATTCACTATGTTTACCATTGTCCCAAATACAAAAGCATTAGACAATTTCCAAAAACCATTCACACTCTCGATAAACCATCTGTCATTCAGGAAACCAAAATACGCATCGAGGTTCCAGATCTTGTTGACTTCATTCGTCAGTCATGCAAGTTTGATAACCATTAGATGCAAGAGCAAACTTGTTTTCCGGGGCCTCTGAGTACAATGGGTACCTGTACCTGTACTCTGATAATACAATCATGTTGTATTATCCCACATTGACGACAAGACAAGCTGTAATCTTGTTATCTTTGTATCAAAGCAACTTCACTGTCTCAACCACAAAGACAACTAGAAAAACAGAGATAGTTTCATGTGGAAAAGTCATGGTATATTTTGTGAGGAAGAACCGTGGCAATTCGTCCAATTCCTGAGTTGATAAATGGTTGAACCTGTAGGCTCATAAGATTTGATGAATTAAAATCATTGGAAAAAGATATCTTTGTTTTTTCCCTGAAATGATTTGGAGATGCTGGCACTTTTGGCAGTATGAGTCACAAGTTTGTTTACTAAGAAATTAAAAATGCACACTAAAGACACACATTTATTGTTAGAGCTAGTCGGGAAGATACAGCGAGTCTTACTTGTTCTTGTCTTTTGAATGTTTACATGGCTGTCACTGTTGAACATCCATCAATGATTTCTGCAGCATAAGTCTCATAAATATGACGAATTCATAAATAGAATCTCTCTAATCTAATCTCTCTTTTCTCATTTTGTGAAAAGGTGAAACATCATGGTGTAGGTATTGACCATAAAACTGAGAGTTGAAGATTATGTGCAAGGGAAAACTGGTAAAGCGAGTCAAAGAATGTATGTTGTCAACAAATTATTGAATCTGAGTTCAAAGCCATGTAGCCTGCATGCAATTCAAAGGAACTGTAGTTTCTCGATTTATGTATTGTCTGCTTGTTTTCCACAAAAACATATTCGCCAAAGACAAAAAGTTGCTACAAAAGGTTTTTTCGAGATGCCAAGAGTTTAGGATTGGATACAGGCGACCTTGACTCTAGTTTAAGACAGTGATTACTGTGTGATGTTCTCCTTACGTAAATCCCTTTGTACACGGTCAAATATCACAGCTCATGGCGCAAAGACTGTTTTTGAGGCAAATGTGCCTTACGCTTAATGAGATTATTAAATAAAGTTCCATACACCAGTAGCAAGCTTTATATATGAGAAAGTATATGCATCCTTTTTTCACAGCATAAAATGTTTGTGATAGCTGATAAACTACCCAGTATTCAAACTCCCTTGCTTCACAGTGTTATGTACACTGACAAGACAGACGAAGCTACATGAAAATCCATATATATTATATTATATATATATATGTATATTCTATAGAAAATCCATATATATGAATTGTGACAATCATGGGATCAACATTGAGACCACTCTGTTTTATATGAATACTTCGTCACTAAGCAGGATTGATAAGCAGGCATATAATTGTCTTCCTGAACGCGTGGAACTATCGAAATTTATATTTATGGTTGACCAAAGAGGGGTTATCCATGATCAGTATAGTATGCGATGAAATGCATTGATCTGTATGTTGTTCTTGGAGACACTGTAGGTCATACTGTGGTGGTCGATGTAGATATTCCATTATTAAGCAGAGCCTATCTTGATCGGTCCATGCTGACTTCGCATCCATATCAGAGTCATTAATGCTACTGCTACAAGCAACATCAGCATCAGACACATGAAGTACTTCCACGCGCTGTTTTTAGTGGTTTCTGCTGTAAACATAAAACAACCGAAGCTCAGACCTTACAGACTTGCAAAAGTAGTTAGTATCAGAGACATTTCAACACAGCCACATAAGTATTTGTTTAGGGATACTTCAGTAGGAATGAAAAAACACGTAGCGGATTGTCAGTCTGTTGGTACATATTACTCATGAGTATGAAGGAAACCAGTATCAATGTAAGACCGAACCACTAGATGACTATGCGTGTATTCTAACTCAGTGAATTAAATGCAATTTTTACCCAAGATTAGGGCTGAGCATTGCAAAAGATATGTTTTCCCTTTGGCATTGCAATTTGAAAGGAAATCGAATTGAGACTTATTCCCAATTTTTCTGGTAATTGAAGTAAACATCCAAAAGTATATAAGCATTGTTCAATGGATTTTGAATGACTTGCACAGTGTGAGCAGATTAAGATTTTGGTATTGGCGCAGCCCTAAAACCAGGAAAAATCAAAAAATAGTTTTAAGATATGTTTTCCATAGTTTGTGCATAACTCAAAAAAGTCCCCTTCATGAGTAAGTGGCTGGGAAGATTTGGTCAAAAATTGGTGTGCTTATCTGGGGTAGGACTGGAAATAATTGAAAGAAAAAAATCATAAATGTTAACCATTGCCAATGATAGCGCATTTAATTTACCAGCGATATGATAGTTTATATTGAGTAGTAATCATTTGATTCAGTGTAATGTTAGCTAGATACCAGGGAACCTTTCTGGTCTTATTTCACCTGCAGACTTGCTGAATAGCTTCCCTTCCAAGTTTATATCTGTACCACTCAGGACCTTTCTGTCAGCTGGAGTGTATTTGGATATATCCACTTGTTGAAGCGATTGTCCCATGATAACTTCAAAGGATGTATTTTCGTATGATTCAGGTCCAAGTTTCTCCATGTTCGCCATGATGCTGTTTGATGTAAAGTGGGTCACTGTGTATATCAACACTCTAGTTTATGCTATGTCACGAGTGAAATGACAGGTCAGATCAGGAGATTAAAAAATAATGTGGCGAAACCATTGCAAACTCATTATAATGTTGTTTATTAGGGCTTTAAATAGTTTTTGAAGGCAGTAGCCAGGTTCCACTCATAAAATTTCATACAATGACAAACAGAATTAGTAATACTAAACTCAATGACTTGCATTATTTATTTGTCATGTGAACGGAGATAAATTTATTATCTAGGCAGTTAATTGGCGCTCTACCAACTGTTTCATCACATTTTACCTTGAACATTGACATATGTATTATTAACATTCATGATAAAATCATGTCAATGTTGCAAGCCATACTTGTGGATCATAGAAATATGACTTTGGCTAGTCATTTATGTGGAACTTTATGACCAGATTTATTCCACTATGCTGTGCTATCAGTTTGCAGCTAGTATTCAGCGTTATCTGAGGAATTTGGTGGACACCTCTAACAGTTACAGGGAAATATGAGTTGTAACCAAAGACTTGTTAATAGAATTGCTAATCAATAAGTCTATGGTTGTAACAGTCTCTCCGTGTATTTATTAAGATGCATGAAGTGTGATTTTAAACAACATCCTACCAAACAATTAATCTGGTGTGTCTGGAGATTGATATGACACTGGAACTAATTAGTTACTGTGCTGTCAGAATACAATGAGGGAAAAAAAGCACTAACAAGCTTGGTGATAGCATTAATTGTAACTGAAATTCGGAGTTAATAGCCGAGCCTTAGAACCAAGGGCACACTGCCAACCCAATTGCTGGGACGTGCCAGCACAAGATGCCTCTTTCGACATTGAAACAGACTTCATTTAATTAATACCCAATTAAAGGACAACAGTGATCGCAAATAAAAAAATGGTTTATATCCTACCCATTGAATTGTACTATTCTTAGAATAGCATTTTCAACTCACCATTCTCCAATCAGGGAGCTGTTTTTTCCAATAGACATTCTCACAATTTTCATTTGACATCGAGCTCAGTCCCTAGTAGCTTTTTGGAGTTTGCGCAATGTTTGATTATTAAAAAAATCAATTTTCTGTGTGCAACAATTTGTATAAACTAGTGTCTTTTTCTTTTATTTGGTTGTTATTTCGAACATAACAAATTTTATTTATGCCTGTCCTGATAATATAAAACAATAAAACACTATGAAACAAATCCATAAATCAATGATTTTTTTATTAGAGACTGCATTATATCCGGAAGAATGCATCTTGTTGTAACGGTTTTAGTCAGGTGACTGTCACGTGGTCATACAGTAAAGATGGCACCCTCTACTAGGGACAGCCAATCACATAGCAAATCACATAGACATCTATAAACCTAAATTATTAGAGGATTCAGGAGTTCATAAAATCAAGTAAGTATTCCTAAGTTGAGTGATAACTGTTTATAAGGCTATGAGTGAGCTGCTGTTCCAGGATTGAGTTCAGTGATACTACCATAAAAGTTTCCAGTGCACTGTTACTCCCATAAAGAGTGGATTATATCAACTCCATAAAGATTTGGTGTGGGTTATACGCGCTTGAGGGCTATATGAAAAAAACTGACTTCCTTGACTTAATTACCATCCCCCATTATATGTAGTAGGCTAAAAATTTGGGGTGGTCCGGATCGGGCCTTATTGTATGAGTGGGGGTCGAGTGTCATCTAAATCAGAGTAATTCACAAAGTTAAAAATGAAATCTGCCAAAACCTTTTAATTGACGCTATATAATAATAATAATAATAATATAATAATCATATTTGCTGTCCGTCTAGGTATACGATGACTGCACCGTGGTGCGGCATTGGAAGAGGTTTATAGTAACGACTAGGTTTCCGGGTCGTTAGTGCCACTTTTCAACCACTGACAGCTTTAACCAAGCGTGAAGCATAGCGCTACAAGGCCGGAGCTGCAGTGGTTGATGACAGCATACTCCTGTATAGAGCTATACCATACAGGAGGGTTCTTTAATCTGCATGCACGATGATGTTGTACATACAGAAGACCTCCATTATTTATAGTTACTGTGTGATCAGTCAAAGTGATCAGTCAAAGGTCCCGGACGGGGTTTGAACCCAAAACTGGCTGGTCAAGTGGCAGGCACGCTAACCACTGCGCCAAACTGCACTTTAAATTCCACAATATCTCGAACCAACAGAAATTGAATGTCATAAAAATCAGAGTAAAGCAAAGGGAAATCCATAAAGTTAATATATGAAGCCAACATAACTTTTCAATATGCAATATAACCTTGAAACTTGGGATTGAATGTCTTCAAGATGGGAATAGATCAAAATATAAATTAAAATGAAATTTGTTGAAGCCCTATAATGGGAAATTACGCTTCCACAATTTCATTGAGATCAAACAACAATGGTGATTAATCAGAAGTTAGAGTAGAGTTTAGTATCATAGATTCCATTTGTCATTGTATGAAATTTTATTAGTGGAATTTGGCTACCACCTCAAAGATTACAGATGAATTATAGTGATCAACAATATAAAGGTTTTGACACATGATAATATACAAATGTGACATAGCATAAACCAGAGGGTAAATTGTAAACCAGAGGTAAATTGTACACAGTGACCCAGTGTACATCAAACAGCGTCGTGGCAAACATGGAGGAGTAACTTGAACTGCAGTTATATCAAACTTCAACTATTGAAGTTGACATAGGACGGTCGCTTGAAGAAATGGACATATCAGATTACTTGTTAGCTCCTAAAGCAGTCATGCCTGGTACTGAGAGAGCCTTGGAAGGCCAGTCTGCAGGTAAATATAGACCAATAAGGTAACCTGGTATTCAGTGAACTTATCACAGAATCAATCAATAACTTCTTAGGTGCTAACATGTCAGTAGGGTTTCACTTCCTGCATCTCCTCAGAGACACTTTCAGATGTAGCATGGACTATGTGACTGTCTATAGATTCAAGTTCCAAATTAGTTTATGTTTTAAAAAAGTAGGGGTGACTTTGGTTAGAGTTAAGTAGGACTTATCAAACAGATTATATTCAGTTGTCAAAGATTGCATTACAAATTAATTAAATTATAAGGTATGAACTAGGAGTATGCTTCCGGAGCAGGAGGTCTGCCCTAACTTTTGACCCACCGGAGTGAATAATGGATAAACTATACAGAATATTGTCCACTTTTAACTTCAATTTTATTTGTTTAGAATTTAGACTTTGAAAAGACATAATGCTTGATCATGTATGCAAAGAAACTAACCTATCAGTGTGAGGTTTTCGTTGCGTGAGGTAGAACAGTTTACTCCTAGAGACCAACTGATAATTATCAACTGAGTTCTGATGCTCAAACTTTCATATACAAAAACCAGAGAGCTATTTCAAGTTTATGGTTTTTAAATAGCCGGTCATTCTAAAGCGGTCATGACCCTTTGCCTGTAGGTTGTGGCTTTCAATACTTCATTGAGATGCTGGTACGTGCCGTTGACAATTGTAGCTGGCGTTATTTACATCAGGCTTAAATTGACTTAACCTTAACCGTCTACTTCTTAAACCCGCTGAGGAAACCATAGTGGTAGGAAACCTGACTGGGTTGGGGCAATTTGATTATTAAGAAACCTCGACAGTGTGAAGCCGTGTGAGGTACTGCCCTGGATTGTTTGCCACCAACTGTCTCCGTTGGTCACTTTTTCAATAATGCTAGTGGCATTTTTGCCTTTGGTAATGGCATTACCTATTGCATTGGCTTTGTTCTAAACATATGATAATATGTATCACCAAAGGATCCTGGTCATGGCATTTCTTGTGTATACATGCCTCCAAAAAAACAAAAAGGTATTCAAAAAGCACAGATGAAAATCCCTCTTAAAAATCATGGTTGTTGTTCTGTCACCCAGCAGCCTGCAATAGAAAAGTTTCAATCCATATGAGATCTATAGATATGTTTTAGTTCCGTTTGGAGGATGTATATCAACTCTGAGTCATATATTGGTTTGATCCGATATCGAATCAAATGCAAAATTGAAAACCAAAAATACAGGTGAAATGACCAGCAAGGAGAGGAAAAGGAATCAGACCAAGAGATGTATGTAAATCTCTTGTATGGATTAGATGCTACGGGATGTGGTTGACATTTGCTATTAGGCGGAAATCCCTCTTTTGGAGCAAGTATATTCTTTCAAGAATATATTGTGGTGATAGGTTACCATATATGCGGATACCATATATCATATTGTCAAAAGACATACTGTAAATAAAAGTTACAAGATGATTTACTCTCTAGGAATGCCCTGCATTTCTGGAATAATGCCAAACTTTTGTTTATTTTGGTGCAACTCTGGTCTACATGATCATCCCATGTCAGTGACTCATTCAAAGTACAACCAAAGAGTTTGGTATTGACATTTCGATTAAGTTTCTGTTTTTAATTTTTAGATCTAAATCTAGAGATGTGGCTCTAAGAGAGGGTTGTGCAAGCATATAGTGAGATTTTTCTCATGTTTAACAACATCCAATTATTCCTACACCAACTTTCTATCAAGTGAAGACCAGCATCACATAAATCATTGAGGGTATCAAAGTTGTCAGATTTTGACACGAAAACTGTATCATCAGCGTAGGCAAATGCCTTGGAATGTAATGTGTAGGATAATAGATCTTTCACGTATATGAGGAATAAACTTGGTGCCAGAATTGAGCCTTGGGGACATCAATGTCTATTGGGCGAATCTTTGAGCTTCCTGCACCTTGTTGTATGGATACAAAGTGTGCCCTAGATGAGAGAGTGCAGTTTGTTGTTAGACTGTACATTGTCAATTTTCTCAGAAGAATTTTATGGTCGACGCAGTCGAAGGTTTTTTTGAAAACCCTGAAGCCAAGGAGTTGTAGTGTGTCATATTTATGCTGATTCTAGCAGCAGTAATCACAGCTATGTAGCTGGATAAGACGTCAGCAGGGATCAGTAGAGTGATGCCGTCGCACATTCTATTAAAGCTTAACTGATCAATGATGTGTGTTCCATTGTAAGAGTCACACATACATTCAAAACACAGGACTCATAGTGTCTTCCAGACCAGCTCTAAAAACATGTGTGTCTTTGGATTGGATCAATAATTCATATGTCATATAAACTCTGTAACTCATACAGCCAAAAGTGGCAGCACCTCAGAAACTCTCAGAAACTTTTTAAGATGCAATAAAACTTACAGGTTCAATAATCTATCAGCCAAGGACTGGAATCAATGCTGGAATGATTTGTCGTACCAATTATTTTCTCTTTCACTTTTGTCTTCTACATCAACCTATGATACTCGTCAGATTCCTCCTAACAAAAAATAACATGAAATATTTCATAATTTTCAAAGTTTGAACAGCAGGAAAGACAGTGAAACCAATGAACTAAACCTCCAGGAAGAACAACTGCAGTCACATGACCAATTGAGGTGTGTGCAGTTGGTTCAGAGTTGTCCTCTCAAAAACACACTAAATTGGAAACATAACTCCATGATAGCCCAAGTTCTTTTGTAGCAATTAGGGGAGGGTTACACTGAATACACTGACTCACTAGAAAATAACCGCAATTCTGTGAATATGCTTAGTGATGAGGCTTGATGGCCATGGTGTTGACACCAAATATTCTCATAACTGATGGTTTATTTCACTAAACTGAGACATGGAACTATAGAGAAGATGCTCATTGACAGTTGAGGTGCCATCCTTTGCAGATATACAATGCTTAAACCTCAAAAATAATGCAGAGAAAAGTCATTAAAATGTTAATTTTTCACTCTATAAATCCTGGAATCTCTATGCAGAACCCATAATTGATCAATCTAAAAACATGTGGCTATGGGCTATATTGCAAAGAACATATACCTTGCAGGTAAATACATTGAACATTCACATTTTGATTGTAAATGATGAAAAACTCATTAAAATCAGCATATACAAGCAAGATATGCTGAGGAATGTGTCATCTGACTCTAAATCATGGAATGTTGGACAGGCAGTTGAAGGTATGAGTCCTGTTATCCCTCATAACCATGTTTCATCATAAACAATTACTCCTAGTGATTGCAATTTCATTTTTTACTGATCACTCTCTAATTTCAAGTGACCATTATTTATGCATGCACATCATTTTTCAATTATTCGGAATTAGCCAATCAGCAGCCAGCTTAACTATGAGTTGTTCTTCCTGGAGGTTTAGTTCATTGGTGAAACTGCTTTGAGCCAATGATAACTTCATTACAGTTTGAGCAAAAAAGATCGAATCAGCTTTATTGTGTGACATATGCTTTGTGTAAAACTTCACACATTGATGCCTGTTGCACACTATGAGCGATGAGTTGATAAGTTGTTTAACATGATGCGCAACAATAAAACAGGCAGAGAAGTTTGAGTTGAAATCAGCGCAAGTCATTCATAACAATCAAGAGAGCCCAGGATAAATGAGCACTGCTTTACAGTTTACCAACAGAAGAAAGGAAAGTTTATCATGTCTAATCTTTATCGGGATGGAGTTCAAAACTATTCACAGCCAGGCACTGGATATAAAAAGTTTTTCCCTGTTATCTGCCTCATTGTAGTTTTGACTGTCATGACTTCCAAACACTTCTATAAGGTCAGACCTTTATTGCAGAATGTTCTGCTGGTATCAGGCCAACATGAAAATATCACTAGGGACTTGAGAAATGTGACCAGGACTAGGAGTGAAGGATGGGTTCCAGATTGGTACAATCAGACAGATATTGGGCTACTTCTAAGACAGAGAAGGCAGAGAGTCATGTAAGACCTGTATCATTGTTATAATTGTGTTGACTTACTTGACTTATATTGCAGAACTCCTTGTGGAATAATGCGCCAGATATATATGTTATATGACTGTAATTAAGATTGATTGATTGATTGATTGATTGATTGATTGATTGATTGATTGATTGATTGATTGATTGATTGATTGATTGATTGATTGATTGATTGATTGATTGATTGATTGATTGATTGATTGATTGATTGATTGATTGATTGATTGATTGATTGATTGATTGATTGATTGATTGATTTGTATTCTATCACTAACTGTAAAAGTTGCGATATTGTTATATGATTGTTACATATGATTATATGATTATATTATTAAATAATTAAATGGTATATGATTATTTTCTTTTCAGAGGCTTTTGTTGGGAAACTGTCTCTTTCTCTTTGCAGCCAGTCGATTTGACAATGACTGTTTCATGATTACGTTTTAGATTTGATGACACTTCTCCAGGCAGGTCGGTCTTTGCCATCTGCTGCCACAGGTCAGGGTTGATTTCACGCACTTTCATGTTTCACTCTGCTACATCCTTGAACCTGAGTCTGGGTCTGCTTAGATTTCGCTTTCCTTCACAGAGCTTAGAATACAGTAGTTGTCTTGGTAACCTCTCATCATCCATCCGGTGCACATGTCCTAGCCATCTGAGGTTTTTCTCTATCAAGATGTCTGTCATGGAAGGGAGTCCTGCACGTCTCAGGATCTCTACATCTGTTATTTTATCCCTCCATGTCACATTCATTATGGTTTGCAATTGCCTCATCATGAATGCACTGAGTTTTTTCATCTGGGTACTATAGATGGTCCATGTTTCTGCTCCATATAGGAGGGAAGACAATACAACCGCTCTATAGACTGTGCACTTTACCTTGATAGTAACATGCCTATTCTTCCAGAGCCAATCCTGAAGTTTTCCAAAAGCACCACTTGCTATACCTATTCTGTTCCTGATCTCCTTATCTATCCGAGTGTTCTTAGAGACTGTACTTCCGAGGTACCTGAAATCTGTGCATCGAACAAGAGGATCTTGATCAATGATTATGGCTTCAGGGTCCGGAGGGGAGCGGAGGAGCTTCACCAGCTGGTATATGTTGATCTTCAAGCTGAACTGTGCCGCTGCTTTGGCGAAACTATCGATCAGCTTCTGGACTGCTGGACCACTGCACTGTCATCTGCGAATAGCATCTCTCTCACCAAGTTTTTCTTGGTAAGGGTTTTGGCTTTGAATTGGGACACATTGGAAAGGTCTGCATCGTGGCGCGTCTGTATATAAATGCCTTCTCTTGAGTCTTCGAATGCTCCTTCAAGCATAGCAGACAGGTTCATTGAGAAAAGCGCTAGGGCTATCAAATATCCTTGCTTGACTCCATTTGTCACAGCAAAAGTTTCGAAAGGCCAGTGCCTTGTGCTACTTGAGCTTGCATACCATCATGTAGAGCCTTTATCAGATTGATAACCTTCTCTGTCAAGCCAAACTTCCCCAGTACGCACCAAAAGCCATCTCTTGATACTGTGTCAAAGGCTTTCGAAAAGTCAATGAAAACAGCATAGAGGGGCATGTTTTGCTCCGTGCACTTATTCTGAATTTGCCTCAGGCTAAAGACCATGTCCATGGTGCTTCTTCCAATTCTAAAGCCGCACTAGGTCTCTGGTAGGTTGTTCGGTGTAATCTTACAATTTATTCTGTTGAGGATTATACGGGCCAATATTTTGCGATCAATCGACAGAAGGGAGATTCCTCGATAGTTCCCGCAGTCTCTTCTGCTTCCTTTCTTGAATATTGCTGTTATATTGGCGTCTTTCCATTCTTGAAGCATTTGCTCTTTCTTCCAGATGTTCACTATCAGCTCAAAGAGTCTTTCTCTCAGCCTATTTCCGCCATGTCTCCATACTTTGACAGGTAGGCCACATCTTCCAGTAGCCTTGTTTTCCATTGTTGAATTTATGGTCCTCACAAGTTCCTCATAGACCGGTTCATCATCCAGGTCAGTGACATTTGGACTGTCAGCTATGGTGTTGAGAGCTGCATAGTCTACATTACCCGGGATGTTTAGCAGTTGGTCGAAATGTTCAGCAAACCTGTTCAGTATTTCATCCTTTTCCTTCAGCAGAGCCTCACCATCAAGGGCAGTTAGTGGTGCCGTTCCCCTCTTTTGTAGCCCATAAACCTATCTCAGCCCACTGTAAAATTATTTCATATCATTCATGTCCGCAGCAAGCTGTTATCCTTCTGCTTTCTCCTCCCACCACTTAGACTTTAGCTCTCCTGTGTGCTGCTGTAGCTTTCTTCTCACCTCCACTAGTTTTGCTTTGTTTGCCCAAGTGTTTGTCTGCCTTTGCCTTGTTTCTTTCTTCAAGCAAGATGTTCAGCTTTTCATCATTTTCTACAAACCAGTCCTGGGGTTTCCTCTCGGGGTGGCCAAAGATTTCCTCTGCTATGGCAAAAGTAGCTTGCTTCAGGTGGTACCATATAATATGTCTATATCTGTGTCTGTTTTCTCTAGTTCTTCCATGGTCTTGCCCATCTGTGCCTCAAACTCTCTCTGGGTCTCCTCGTCTTTCAGCTTGATAATGGTCAGCTTGCTAGGAGGCTTAGCACAGGTCTTGATAATCCGGTTCTTGATAGAGAAGGAGATAGTGGTCCTTATCATGTTGTGAGCTGTAGAGCAGTCGGCACCTCTCATCGCATGCGTGTCCATTACGTCTCTCTGATCTTCCTGTTTGGTGATCACGTAGTCTAGAAGATGCCAGTGCTTTGATTGAGGATGCGTCCATGACATCTCGTGGTGTGACTTTTGAATGGAGATGGTGTTTGTGATTGACATGTTATACTCAGAGCAGATTGCCAGAAGGAGTTCACCGTTTGAGTTGCACTTGCCTATGCCATGATGACCCATCACCCCAGGCCAGCTTTCGACTTCGCTGCCAACCCTGGCATTGAAATGTCTGGCTATGATCAGTTTATCGTTGGTGGGGACTTGTCTCATTACGTCTCTCAGCTGTTCATAGAACAGCTCTTTTGCCTCGTCCGGGTTTGTCATGGTAGGGGCATATGCGCTGATGATGGTGGCGTAGGCATCTTTCTGCAGGGGAAGTCCATAGTCATCAATCTGTCGTTGATAGGTGTTGGTACTTGCTCCAGTTGTTCGGCTACAGAGTTCTTTATAGCAAAGCCAACTCCTGCCTCCTTCCTCTTGTGTTCCCCTCTTCCGCTCCAGAAAAATGTGTAGCTGTGGTCCACTATGCTATCATGGAGAGCCAACCGCATCTCACTGAGGGCTGCGATGTCAATGTCATATCTACTCAGCTCTTTGGCCACTAGCGCTGCCTGAAGCTCCGGTCTCTTGGAGCCATCTCTGTCAAGCAGAGTTCTAATGTTCCACTTAGCTAGTCTAGAATTTCTTTGCTACCTTGCTTACTTTTTGCTGGCCACCAGAGAGCAAGCCAGCGAAAAAAACCTTGTTGACCCGGGCGACTTTCAAGCCGGTATTAGTATTCATCTGTTTGTCCATATCATAAAACTGCATGCAAATGATTAAGTGAGGACTGGCTTTTGTATTACCAGAATCAATCTCTCGGCAAAGCAGGGATGTTATCCAACGGGCAAGAACTGGTCGAGACATGCTGGCAACCCTGCCTAGCTGCAGTGGCTGACCGGTAGATAGGATTGTTTATCTCCGCTCCTGAATGCTGCCACAGGCAATTGTTGTTTCCTGTTTGGGTTTTCTCCCCTAGCCTTTGTCTTCCATAGACAGCTGCAAGGCAGCAGTACCATATTGATAAAGGCCATAAAGACTGTACCAGAGCCCTTCTCACATTAAACATTGTCATTCAAAAGCCAAATGATGTTTAAATCTGAATGTCAACTAAAACTAATAATGAGAATGGGAAGCATAGTGCTATACGTGTTTGTCTAATTATTTGAAACAGAGAGTTGTTCTGCGAAGACGTTAAGTATGTGCACCAGTTAAATAATATTAATTTTTTAGGTTGGTTTGTGAGAAGAGAAGAGTTGAAATTCGGCGAGTCATGGAGATTGTCTATGAGTGTGATAGAAAAGGTCATATTTGCAGAGACGTATGGTTTAAAACTATTGTGCTAACTTGAGTAACATTAATATGAAAATGTTATATTGTTAACATAATCACTTACTTAGCAAGAGTTTGGCAATTGGGTGGTGGGCGGGGGACGGAAGGGTGGGCAGTTTGTTAAGTAGATGGGTGTGAGATTAAGCGGTACAAAGATTGCGATGATAGACTGTTTTGCAGTTTCTTTGATGAGAAACAGAATCCCATCAGACTGAGAGATTATGTTCTTTACTGACTTCTTTTTGTTGAATAGCGACCCTATCTCAATATGTATACACTATAAATTGGATCATACTCGATGTAGTCTCGGACCAAAATGGTGTCCCAGCTAGGCCACAGACCTGTCTCTGATTTGAAATGAAGAGCCGTTAATCTCATTCAATTCTACTTTTATTTACGCACAAATCCCTCTGACTCTGAGTTATATGTAATTTAATGTAGTCTCATAGGATATGGTTTCCATCATAACCTGCTGTCTCTTTCTAGAGAAGGATGGGGATCTCTATACCACATCACTTGGGTGTCTGTTACACACCTAAAGCTGCTAGCACTTTCTGGAAACATGTGTTAAAGAAAATAAGAAATATAAATTTGGACTCAGAAAATTTGAATTACAAATACACATACAGAATGACTACGGTGGAGTCATATTTTTCCAATCTGGTGAATACGGTAATTCTCAAATTTTGTTTTAAGGAAGAATCACTGTCGCTTTATGCACAAGGTTGCAACCAAAAACTACCAGATGTAAAAAAATTTTTGTAAATAAGTGTTTGTACTTCTGCTTGGGTGGCTGACAGAAAGATAGAAATTGAGATTGTTGTTTTTTTAACATAAATGTGTCACAGTCTCAGAAAGCAGCGATAAGTAAGGATTATCCAATTGTTTATATGAGAAGTTGAAGTTAGAAAAAAACATTTTTTATTTAAGTTTCCTAATTCTGAGGAAACCATCGACTAGTACCAATGAGATGTGATCTTTCAGAATCAGCAATCAGATTGATCAGAAAATGAATGGAAGCCATCCTATTTTTGGCTAGATTGGTTGACTGAATGATAGCTTGACTGATAAATTGGGAACTTTGAAGTTCATTTTCTCTGAAATATCATTTATGCTAGATTTTGTCGATGGGCCCCTTTCTGCTCTAACTTCTAATTGGTTTGAGCAAGGAAGTTTCAATTTGCTTGAAAGCTTATAAAATCTTTTTGGTTTCCTGCTTATCTCTGCTTTCTTAAACTGTGACATGAATATATTTTATCGCTTCTATTTTATTTTTCAGGGAAATTTCCTGCTCAACCCCGGACAGGCTTGGAGGACAATAGTTATTATCAGGAATCCATGGCATCGACTAGTCAGTGTATATATAGAAAAACAGCTCCATGGTAAATAAGTTGTTTAATCATTTTTGAGCTACCTTACAGCTAGCTGATAAATCCATGATTACCAGGCCTTTGCAGCAAGGAAATGTGTTGAAAGTCCTGCGATCAAAACCACACGCAGTCCATTGACTACTTGGGTTGGTAGGCCATTCTAGTTAGCACAACCTGCCTTCATACAAGCAGAAATATGGGAAAGATAAAACAGCCTGAACCCCTCAGGCAACTGCCACTCGCAGCCATTTCATCAAGATACTGCAACTGATATTACCCCATAGACCTAATAGTGAGCCTAGACAGGACACTATATGGAGCATTAGCATTGAGGCATTTAATTGTGGGCGATGTGATGACATTGGAAGGTGTAGAAACAATGTTGCTAACATTGCTTTACTGTCACAAATCTAGGCTTTTTGTTGATAACTCAATCAATTTTGATCAGATTTTGAGTTCGAAAATTACAGTAGATTTAGCAGCTTATCCTGAACAGAAAAGAAGAAGAGCTAGCATCCATGATACAAAATGCTGCTGATTGTAAAACAATTTTCAAATTCAAAATTCGATCAAAATTGATTGAGTTATGAACAAAAATCCTGGATTTTGGACAATAAATCAATGATAGCATCATTGCTTCTTCACCTTCCGATGGCATTACTTCACTCCGCTAAGTGCCTCACTTCAGCTGTACATAGTGAAGTTTTTAAGTATATGTATTACCCTTTACTTTGGAGCAGCCTTTATCGGCCGGCGTTTATTATTCGTTTGTGACCAGTCCAACATGGCGCTTGCAAATGTTAACTCTGTTATCAGTTTCTTTTATCCTTTTGTGTCTGAACCCCTAACACTGGAGAACTGTACTTAGATCTTTGATATTCTTTAGCTGGTCATGAGAGACAGAAATTTCAACGCATTTGCCGTACCCAAGTGAGACCTCAAAATGGGCGTATGCTAACATTTGAAGAGTTTCTCAAATGTGCAGTTCTACAAATGGAGGGTGGCATCTATAACAGACATTGGGAACCGGTATTCCGTAGATGTGCTGTTTGTGACAATCCCTATACCGACATCAGTAAGTTCCCTTGAACAAAAGAGCACCTGTATGAATACATAAAATATAATGCAATGCACAAGGCCACAAGAATAATGCTGTTGCACTTAAAATGACATCAGTTGACATTGACCAATCAACTTTGCTTTAATTTATCATACAGTTTCATTGGAAAATATGAAAGCCGAGTCAAAGTATGTTCTGCATAGAGCCGGCTTAAAAAACGCAGAGAGTCTAATGAGCCAAGTGAGAAGAGAAACGATTCGGACTGTGGAAGAAAAGAAGTTATCTCAAAACTACACCACCTACTACAAAACAATACAAGATCAATCACTGGTAGAGCGCTTTGCAAATTTTTATCAGGTGGATTTTGACATGTTTGGATACCCTACCTCTCCCTTCACATCATTCACTAACGACTAATACATATATCATATACCAAATACAAAATACAAAATACTGTGTACTTTATACCATATCAAGTCAGTTTAATGCTAAATTTTTTATAACAAGTATAAATTTTACTGCTGGAAATTTTACCTGCAGGCAAGCAGAATAGCTCAACATCCAAGAGTGTTTCTGTATCAGGTACATATCCTCCATATCTATGTGTTCAACTCCAAGTGACTGACCCATGTCAATTTTAAAGGATGCTTTGTCATAATACATAGCTCCATGTTTTTCTCCATTGTTAGCTATGATGCTGTTTGATTGTACATTGGATGACTCTATATAAATACACCTTAGTTTATACCATGATTTATCCAATGAACTATATTGATTTATCTGTTTGCGTGAGAGGATGGGTTATTGCAGAGAAACTGATACAACCATAGACTTATTAATAAAATGTGTCTATGGTTTCAACATATCTTTTTGTAGAATAACTTGAGGTGTTACAAGAGTTCCTCAGATAAATCCAAATTCCAACTGCAAACTAGCTAATGTGATGGCTCTGATCGGTTGAGAGACAACACATTGGCCAAGCTGCAAACCAATCAGTCATAATGCTATAATTCATGAGAACACTCTCGTGTCAGGTTTGTATATCGTTTTATTATTGTTATAATAGATTAAATCTATTATAACAATAATAAAACAATATACAAACCTGACACGAGGACATGAGGATAAATTTTATCCTCATTGTAAACTAATAGCAAGCATTGTGGTATAGAATGAATCATTATTATATGAGGTGTTAGCTGTACCTAATCATAAAGTTCCACTTAAATGACCAACAAAAGCCAAATTTCATAATCCACTGGGGATGCTTGCAACATTGACAGTGTTTATTATTATGATAATTAATAATACATTATATATCAATGCAAACCCAAAGCTAGTGTAAGTGGATAGAATTAGTCATCAATATCTGCGGTGATATGAAGGCAAACAGCAAACCGATACCCTCAATAGAGTTGTTAATATAAGTTGATCATTGACTACAATATCATTGATTATAATAATACAATTCATTATCCATGGAGGCCAAAGAAGCATCACAGACATAGTCAACCCTCGAACATGGTTCACATGAATTTTTTGCAAGGTTTATTTGAATGACATGTATGCGAAGAGGTCAATGTTCTGGGAACTAGGATGGATGGGGTTGGATCTGGAATAAACAATCCAGTAATGCCCCCCACACCACATCGATAACTAAGTCATATGTATGTAGTTTTGACACATTGGGCTAACTTGGAGTTATGCTTTCACAGTTCTATCACGCAAGTTTCAAAGGTGTACTTATAATCGTAGGGACCTGCAAAGTAAACAGACCACCATCAATTATATGGTAGACTACTCGAGTGTATCTTAAGGTAATCATACTCGTAGGAGTTAGCGCAAGACAAAAGTTTATCGCTAGAGAAAGTCGATCAAATTACGAACATGTGAAAAAAAGAGGTATGGTGCAGCACTTGGGTGATATACTAAATACAAGGAATGATGTGAGCCAGATACTATCGATAGTCCATGAATTTTTTGTATGATCAGACAAGATCAGTCTACATGTAATAAAATAAGGGTATTGATTTGAACAGTGGAACGATGCCATAGCAACCAGAAGTAATCTTAAAACTATGGATGGCTTTCAGTGCAACCAGCACTTCCAGCTCTATAACAGATGACGGACACGCAGAAAACAAAACCCTGACAACTACTGCTGGCCAAACCCGCGCAGCCGGGCTAAGCCAGACTCACCACCACAGCACACAATTCTGGCCACTGATATATATTGATGGCCTAGGGGAACATATCTGGCCCTGAGCAAGCATTTGGCAATTTATGTGTGATTGCTGAAAACAATTTCTCTTCTTTCATTGGTCCCAAAGTTCAGTAACGCTACAGCTGATCCCTTGTAAACATGTGTAAAGTAGCTTGCCTGAGTTTTTAAAGCTTGTTACTGGGATGTTAAAGCTGCCAGAATTCTAGCTAGATACAATCACTGACTGACACAAAGCTGATGTAATTTCTCCACAAATAGCCATACTTTGTTTTTTACCTCTAATCCATGAAGACATATCAATGCCTGCAACAGACCTGTTTGATTGCAACTTGGAACTTACAACCAAACTGGCACCGAATCCTCACCTTTCAATTGTACCAGTTTTCATCCCATAGGAATAATATGCCAAGTTCAAATAATATCACTTTCCACACATACAAGGACTATGCTATGGCAACTTGAAAAAAACTTATGTTATGCCCACCTGGTGAAAAGATGCCATGACTTATTTGACTTCCATTGAAGCTGCAGAATTAGTAGCGCCAAAATATAATTATTCACAGTTAAGTCATGATATTTTTATTATTGCTAACTGATGACAGTTGATTATCCCCGAAATCACCTTTACTCACCAGATCCTTTAGCTTGTAGTGGTACCATTGGCAAATTTAATCTCAATACAAATTTATTGTTATTTCACAACAGAGCAGGGCCTATGTTTAATATAACCTGCAAAAGGCCATGCCAGAAGCATGTTGGGTGCTCTATCATGCATGTTTTCTACTCCACGATAAATTGCCTTCATGTTGTTGAGCAAACTCAATTAACGAAACTTACATTGGTACAAAGTTGTTGACTCCACATCTAGTCGAAATTTCCTCAATACATGTTGAGGCTGGTATTTCATTGTACAAACTGTCTGACAATGTTTGCGGTGTCCTTCTCTACCTTCGTTCAACAATGTTTCAGAGCAGCTAGCTTGATTTCTTTTTTCGATTATCCACACAGTTTGATAATAAACTCTATTTTCTATTGTGGAGATTCTCCATTTGGTTCATTACCGGCAGTCCTATAGATCACAAGCCAGTTATGATGTTACACAAATGTATAGCAACTGTCCTATCATGGGAGAAGATGAATTATGATTAAAATAATGAACGATCTGATACAGGGCATGTCAACTCTGCAATAATATTTCTGTGGTATGGTCTTATTTAAATATGTTAAATATTATCTTTAAGGTCATAATTTAAGTTCAATGTAGACTTCATTGACTTTCCAAGTGGAGATACTAAAATGTAACATAGATTGATGGGAGATGTTTATTGACTTGTATGTTAACCCTATGCGTCGTCTCACCATCACCCATTATTATGATTGGTAAACTCTGAACTTTATAGCCTTGCAGTTATAGTGTTGAGAGTGGTCACTGTCCCAAAGAAGCAAGCGAGATAAAGCTTTTAATTATTTTACATTCAGAAATATAAAAGGATATTTCTGAATGTAAAATATGAGATTGTGCAGTGTTCCTAAATGAAAATAAGTAAACCTTTAAATGTATCCAAAGCGAAACAGTGGTCAAGTGAATAGGCTATTAATATGTCCCTAGTGTATTTGATTAAGTTTAAGAGGGGGGAAGTACGGTTGATACAGACATTTGATCCTGTTCATATTTGGTCGCTTTTTTAACCCAGTATAAACAGCATCACATTTATGTATTGATCTCAAGTGATGTTTAATAATATATAGTTAAATTTATTGACAACCAAAGTCATATCATTAGAAATGTTTTGAAATTGAACCAATGGTATTAGTGATTCACATAATAAATGTAACAACCATAGGTTCCTGTCTTCTTGTACAGATTTTGACATGCAAATCTGTCATTAATCAATCTCAATTTAACAAGCTTCCATAGCCTTACAATAAGACATCCATCATTATGTTTGCTTTAATTCTTCCTTTTTCCCCCCAATCTTGCCTCAATTTCTTAGACATACTAGGATGATATCATTGTCTTCCAGTTAAATATGCATAATATTAAAAAGCTGTAATTGCATCTTTCTCCACATAATTGTGAGTCATGTTCGCAAATGAAACTGTCTCACAGGATATAAATAATCTAGGATTATAAAGAGATGTAGGTATGTTTACATTACTGTGTGTAGTGAACGAATAGCGTACCTTGTACTAGAGTTAAAACTTACAGCTTTTCAATCATTTTAGCCTTAATTATATCCCTGATTTGGTACTGGCATCCCATAGCAGGGTCCTTTCAAATTGGGACTAACCGTTTTTTACTTTCAGCATGCATACCACAAATACAGTGAAACATTATTATTGCCTCTTCATTATAGAGAGAACATGCTTTTTAGATGGGCTTGGGTTCTATTGATGCTATCAACTATTCTTGAGAAAGGATAAATCTCTGCAATTCAAGATTTACCCTAGATTTACTGCAGCATCAAAGCCTTCCAAAACCAAGTAGACCGGGATTCGGATTTGAAGTAATCTATTGGGTGTGTTGGTAAGATGTTCACATAGGTAGACAACTCCACACAACAACCAATCAAAACTCATCAGCCAATCAAAATAAAGCCACAACACAAACATTTAGGTTCATCCAGAACGGCGCAATGCTGGTACATGAGTAGATAACAACGCATAATCATTATTAAACATAATTGGGTATGAGCCTATAGACAAGGCCTGAATGATGGCCTGATTCCCAGGCCTACAACCAAGGAGGAACAGTTACAAAACACAACCTCAACCACAAACCATTTCTGTATATAGCGAAAACTAGTACTCATAAATTTATTACACCAACAAACAACTGAAGTCTATACTGTGATGCGTTGCCAGCTCAGCTGCACACAGAAGATTCAGGTCAGCAATGAGGCATTAAAATAAGTGCGGTCCTCATCATGGCTGGATAGATGTAAAACATTTTCACTAAAACTTTCAACCAAACTTTTCGAAAAACGGCCCAGCATGATGTTTGAGTTCTCAAAGTCCCAAAACCTCTAAAAAAACTAATTAAGTCAACAAATTGAAGTTTTAGGGAAAAAACTTAAGTTTTTGGGAAAAAAACTTAAGTTTGTTGACTTTACTCATTTTTTGTAGGTTTCAAGACTTGAAGAACTCAGAATTAATACTGGGCCATTTTTTTGAAAAGTTTGAAAATTTAAGTTTTTCCCAAAAACTTAAGTTTGTTGACTTAACTTGTTTTTTAGAGGTTTTGGGACTTGGAGAACTTAGAAACCATGCGTGGCCGTTTTTTTTTTAATTTTGAAATTTAATTTTTTTACAAAAGCATAAGTTTGTTGACTTAACTTGTTTTTTAGAGGTTTTAGGTCATGACGAACTCAAAAATCATGCTGGACCGTTTTGGGCCGCGGGCCGTTTTGGGCCGCCGGCCGTTTTGGGACCGAACCTTTCCCACCAATCCATTTTTCCAACTTGACGTTTTCCCACCAATCCATTTTTCCACCCGGACGTTTTCCAACTTCCAATTTTCCCACTTTTGCTTTTTTCAAATTAACACTGGTAGCGTCTTTCTATTTTCTTGTTTCTTTTCCTTCTCCTCTTTTTCAGACAGTAAAAATGTAAATTAAACATAATGTTAGAGTCTCGTCATTATATATATATATATATACTTTTTTTTAAAGTTTTGTTGCTCCTTTTTTATTCTAGAATCCTAAAGTCTATGACCGTTGTTGTTAAAAATGCTGTTCGAGGTGATGAAAATGACTTGAACAGTTTTCTCATGATTTTTCACAACTTTGCTCTTGTACAGTTCCTTGTAATAATGCATAGTTGTGTTCACCTAAGGAACTGTTGTCAGAATTTTGGGGGCGCTTGTTTTTAAACAGAAAATGCACACAGAATCTTGGAATGAATGTCGGCTGGAACAAACGTCGACGGGATTGAACTAACTGGAATGAACGCAGTCTGGTATGAAAGTCGAAAATCCTGGAATGAACGTAGAAAGTGCTGAATTGAACGCCAACTGCATTAGTTGGTATAAAGAGTCAACAGGAGATCAACTCCCCAAAATAATTGTTTTTTATAAAAGACTAGCATATATCTTATACACAATAACTTTAAAAAATGCTTGTCACATCAAGGTTTTGGTTTGAATTTATAATTTGTGATTATGCCAAGGTAATTCATAATTGCCATGCCAAACCACATGTGCTGCACATTTGGTACTATATATATTTATTTATTATGTTTGGTACTGGTAGCCGGTCATGACAAGCTATGTTCGTTGGGGGAGGGTTGGAAGTTTCCCACCTCCTGCGCTGTAGCGCTATTCTACCTTTGCGGTAGCGCCCTAAAGTGAGTAGGGGTGTAGAGTCTGTTGTGTACATTTTAAGGCAAAGGTTTTTAAAAAAATTAATTGAAAAGCACTGACAGTGATCGGACTTGACAGTCGGCTAAAAGATTAGCAGTTGATATGACGTCATCGATTGAATTGCGACAGGATTTTCGTACCGTAATACCTCACCAAAAGGTGCATGCCTTATATGTGAAGGCGCCTATAAGAGAGGAGCATATAGGCGCGGCTATCATTTGAAGCATTTTTATATTTATCTTGGACCGAAACTGCGCCTTGTAAGGTTGAATAGCTAAACCTTATAATGGCTCAAAAGCTTGGGAGGATGAATAGCTCAGTGTGTATAGTGTCTGCCTAACTATCAAGGGGCATGAAGGATTTTGCAGGTTCCAATCCCATCCTGGTCAGTTTTGTTTTCAAAAGGGTGCCTTATAGCTGTGGGGTGCTTTATAACTGGAGCATCTTTATTTTTTCCAAGGGAGGTGCTTCACTTATAAGGCCGGTGCCTTATAAGTGAGGTATTACGGTATTTGTCCATACAATGTAAATAGGTGATAGATAAAAACATATCTTTATGTTCTTGTCACAGACATAACCGATGTGATAACTGTACCACATTGGTGATACGAGTTAGCTATTTCGATAAATGACGACTGGTGGACAGCGTGCAGGGAAACCAATGTTCACTGTCAGAATTACCATTACAAAAAAAATTAATGTTCACAGATAGCAGTGAACCAAGGTGTTAACTACTACGATTCATTAGTTGCACCTGATTTCTTTACGCTTGACCATTGTTTTGCTGATGAAATATACAAAGGATCACTGTTTCTCTTTCAGTATTTCATTACCATTTCAGTTTTTGCACTAAATTCCTGCTTGATTCCATCTCGCCGTCAGAAATTTAGTAACCATCATCATAAACAGATGTGAGTGCCTTTGTGAATGATCATCATTAATATTATTTACACAACTAATTTTGGGAGCTGCTCTTGCGTTGATTCTATATACTAATGTAGTCGATGTTCAATCCAGCCCTTTCTACGTTCATTCCAGGATTTTCGACTTTCATACCAGTCTACTTTCATTCCAGCTAATTTCAACCATGTCGTCGTTCATTCCAGCCGACGTTCATTCCAATCCCCTGCACACACCAGCATATGATATGATCAAATTCTAGGGTGCATGACCTGATATGCCAATTTGTATATTTAACAAGAATTTGATCTGAAATAAGTATTTTTGTTTGGCCAATTCTTGATGGGGATTTGATGAAATTGTTAAAGTTATTGGTTTTCAATCAATTCAATCAATCCGTACCAAAACTGGTTTTCCAACTGCAGCATGACGTTCAGTTTCAGTTATTGTCTGATGATCTCTTAATGCGATAAAGGAGCCATCATATATCATATATTGTTACTGTTGGACACTTCTTTGCTCGTACACGAGGAAAAAAGTTGGGACAAGTATTGAACATGTCCCCTGTTTCAACATGGGGGTTCCTTTTGTTATTTTTAATAGCTGGACGCAAAGAGCAGTGCCAAAATGACAAGATCTTGCAAATGAAAGTTTGTCAGTTACCTATTTTTTTTAAATTTGTATTTCTCAAGTTTGTCAACCTAAAAGAAAATATAACAGAAAATACCTTGAGTTGAACGACACTAGCCTTATCACGCTGTGACGGGTTTCGGTTTCAGACGGTTTCGATATATAATACTAGAATCCCTCCAAGGCCTGGAGTGAGTGTTTACATGTCTTTGAACTGTTTTGAATAATATCACATTTTTGGTATTCATACTTGCCTTAGATCCCTTTGAAATTGCAAAGAAGGGGCACAGGTTGACTGTTTTAATACACATTTTTACGTTTTTACTCAATTCATAACTCTGTTAGTCGTATGTTTATATTATGTTTCCGTGTACAATAAAAATTTCACTGATTAAAAACCTTCGACATGAAACAAATAAATAGTATGCGTTTAAGCATTGTTGTGATGCCATAATCTTAACAATATTTTACTTGATCATATAATGTAGACAGAGCATACAACTGAGTTGCACCACAACAAGCTGTGTATATATATGCTTACAGAAGTATGATTAACCAAGTATCATCTATGCCTTGTCTGCTTCAAATAGCCACCCTAATTTAGCAGCACAGATTCTTCAATGCAATCATATTTTATGTTCACGCTTATTGGTGATCACCAATTGCATTTAGTATTGCAGGTAGTTGTCCCTTCTTTTTATAAGTGGAGACAATTCTAATGTTTCAAACTGTTGATATGGTAAAAGCAGGAAGGGTCCCTGGTCAAAGCAAATGATTGTTGTAATTTGAATAATATTCATTGTCATCTCGGGAAGGATCATGTCCGTGAATATACATAGAGTGAGAATTTTTGTTACATTGTTTGGTGGTTGATTGATAAAGGCTTTTAAACCAGTAAAACGATCTTTACCAAAAGCCATGTGGTGGATAACATAATATGATGTAAGCTTACTTTTGTAGAGTGATACGGCCAATAACTGTTAATAAGATAATCTCTTCAGCCTGGGCGATGATTAAATGGTTCAAAACTTTTGAGAACTGGTATAGGTACGATTAATTTGTTTTGTTGAAAAAGTAGTTTATAACGGTATCCGGACATTTTCCAAATGTCTTTTTCCCACCATGCCATTTTCCCACCTCCCTTTATCCCACCAAGCCATTTTCCCACCAAGCCATTAGCCCACCGAGCCATTTTCCCACCAGCACATTTTCCAAATTATCTGTTTTCCCACCAGGTCGATTTCTCACTGATCCATTTTCCCACCAGGATGTTTTCTCATCAAGTTGTTTTCCCACCTGGACGTTTTCTCACCAATCAATTTTTCCATCTGGAAGTTTTCCCACCAATCCATTTTCCCACCCGGACGTTTTCCTACTTGTCATTTTCCCACTATTTCTTTTTTTCAAATGAAAGCTGGTAGCTTCTTTCTATTTTTTGTTTCTTTTCCTTCTGCTCTTTTTCAGGCATTAAAAATATTAATTGAAAGTAGTGTTAGAGTCTCGTCATAAAAGTTTTGTTGTTCCCTTTTTATTATAGAATCCCAAAGTCTATGACCATTGATGTAAAAAATGCTGTTACAGGATATGAAAATGACTTGAACAGTTTTCTTATGATTTTTCACAACTTTGCTCTTGTGCAGTTCCTTGTAATAACGCATAGTTGTGTTCACCTAAGGGACTGTTGTCAGATTTATGGGGTCGCTTGTTTGTAAACACAAGATGCACACCAAATCTTGGAATGAACATCGGCTGGAACAAACGTAGACGAGATTGAACTAGCTGGAATGAACGTAGTCTGGTACTGTTGGTAGAGGGTCGGTCGCTATGATGAGGCGAGGAGCCTTTTCATTACCATGCCCCAGGCTCTGTAACTCAAGTTTCCTAGTTGGCTGGTCATGCCTGCAAATAATTGTTAAGGATCTCTTATAAATATTATAAATATATGATATACCAAGGGAGGTAAGCTGTTTAAACTAGATAAATCACCCTTGCTCATTATTTATGATTTGAAAATTTGACTCTATGGGTTGTAACATCAGTGAGGGGACTCAAGTCTCTAGTGCATAATATTCCTACTGAAACAGCATGCTAGTTCTTACCAAGTATTTATGAGAGCAAGATTGGTTGGCGGCAGGCACAGTAATGAGTCAGACAGCAACTGACTGTTATGGTAGCAACTACATATAAGCCTGTACTTGTTGTTTACCAGCTGGAAGCGGCTTGAGAATTTCCTCTTGGCTATTTGTAACGGTGCAGGGTGGAGTAGCATGAGCTTGGAGAATAAAGCTTTGGTTAGACGGCAGCAGCCACGGTTCAGGGCCTCGTGTAAACAATAAACATCCTGTAATTTGAATTACAAAAGTCATCAACACTAGCACCAAATTAAGATGATCTTTCCCTGCTTCTTTGTTATGCAAACAATCTGCATCTGCCTAATGAGTAAAGATAAGTGTAAGGTTACAAAATAGGCATAAGTGACTTTATTTCA
The DNA here is from genome assembly GCA_914767715.1 of Membranipora membranacea. Classification (NCBI taxonomy): domain Eukaryota; kingdom Metazoa; phylum Bryozoa; class Gymnolaemata; order Cheilostomatida; family Membraniporidae; genus Membranipora; species Membranipora membranacea. Next base: position 7,419,258 of record OU612072.1, on the reverse strand, counting down.
ATCTACGATCCTGCATCGGACAAAAGATATGTCTTACCCATAAACATATAAATACTCTAGACTGGAAACTACTGGCTTAGAGCGTCCTCTCTAATTCAGTGACGCGACGTTACTGCGCTATTCACTTTTTCACTGTAGCGCATAGGCCAGAAAAGGAGTTATCTCCACATAAATATAATGTGTGGATATAAGACCTTCTTATTTCTAATGATGACCACTACAACTGGATATAACCGGCGAATTTTATAGAACATATAGTAATTAAGTATAAAATGTAATCAGTATATCGTGCAATCAAATATTGTGTGTGCCATAACAACATATGCTATAGCATGTTTCTTGTCTTAACATTTGTTAAAAAATGGTGCGTCAATAACACTAGTTTGTTCCCTCGGAGGACGGTGGTGGTAGAGGGATATTTAAAAAGCTGTGTATCAAATCAGTTTGTACCTATGTATAGTCTATATTGAGCCAAGATCTACAAAGTTGTCCAGGGACCTAAGTATACAACATGAGTGCGGCTTCGTCTGATTCAAATTTTCTAAGGTAGGAAAGGCGAAAGATTTTTCTTCTGTCTGCGACTTCCTAATGTATTAAACAGAAAACGTTAGATTCCAGCTGCTGGTACTCAGAATTTGCAATTTGCACCCTATACCCTTATCTACAATACCCTATAGAATATAAATATTCACTGATTTAAATTTAGCGACCTGGCCAAGAATAGGAAAACTTACTAGTGAATCATTAATGAATATCGATTTTGTAAATCCACAATGTATAATATCATTGGTAACTTTGCAAACACCTTTTTTATTAGGGATGTAATATTTTGGATATTTTTGTGAATACTTAATATGCGAAATTTAAATTTTAATAAACGTTTTCATGCTGTGGGGTAATCTCATAAACATATAAATACTTTAGACTGGAAACTACTGGTTAATTGAAGCATGAACAGGGTTCTCCCTAATTTAGTGCATTCCACATGACCGACTGCACTGCGCTTTTCAAAATTCCATACATTTTTATGCAGTAGCATGCAAAAACAGTGGAGATGCAGGCTTGATCTATAAGCAGACATATTTAAATAAATTAAATATACTATTAATTCCTCAATGCGTACATCTTTCTCTGATAGGAGGTTTCATAACCAGAACGGTGCAACTAAGCTGTAGCCTCTGTGTCGAGGATGTGGCCAAAGCGAGGGAAGTTGACATGCCGACACTAATCAAACTTAAGAATCGTGATGGATTCAAAACCCCTTCTGAAGCAGTTTTTAGAGTGTGTCTTTTGTCGGAGAGAGTAATCAGATCATTGCTTAAAACAGGTTTGGGTCCTAAATTCCCAGAACTTGCCCGGCTGCAGAGTCTATCAAATATTATAGAGTCAGGCCATCTCTCATTATTCAGTTGTGCTGAGCATGCAAGCAGCATTGTGAGGGAAATAATCAATCGTTATGTAAGGATCTGGGCTCATCATGAGGCCGTTTTGAAAACGGATGCAAACACTCTGATTCAGTCCAAAATGACCCGCCTCCCTATATTCAGCCATGCCTGATAAGATATGTCTTGGTAAATATACAGCTACTAAATTATCAATTCATATGGCCAGTCTGAGTCACCTTTATTTTCTCTACAGCATGCACATTTAACTCAATATTTATGTGATTGATTGGGCCAGTCTGGGCCATTTTTTGAATCGACAAGAATCTTGCTTAATTTTTAAAGGTCTTTAACTTAACAAAAGTTTTTCTTCGGATTGATTGGGCCAGTCTGGGCTGCATTTAAATCATCCATGATAATAGTTCAATTTTTTATCCCTATCAATATTTTATTCATGTCCTGTCACAAGCCAGCGGATTATTCCCACAAGGTGAGTTAAATTGTGGTTTTTTATCAAATCTTATTTCCTCTGCGATATTCTGACCAGTTAATTTTCTCCAAAAATATAGTCTCAATTTCATCAAAAATATGATGAAATATTTGATTTTATTGTGATTCCCTGTTGTTATTTATATTCTTATGCTGTTTCTTTATCAGAAACACGGATATACAGATATACATAATCCAAAGACATGAATGATACGTTTGAGTTTAAACTGGAGCCAATATCACATTCCTATCAACATTATCCCTTATTATATAGGCAATAATCTTGACGATGGATTGAAATGAAGATGTTTTTGTAATTCAGCTTCCAAAAAGTAATTTTTCAGTAGAAAAGGTAGCTTTGGGATTCCTAGCCGAATTGAAAAATCTCATATCAAGCCTCCAGCGATGGCCTGAAAGCCTTGTATGTAACTAATATTATGTCTGTAATCGCCCACGCCCGCCTTGCATGGTACAATCTGCTATCGGGCATTGTAAAAACAAGACTAGAGCGGATCCAGCACTCTGTTATTCGGATTACGCTGCCATTCTCGTCATTACATACCTACATTTACATGCATGGTCCAGCATTAAAATAAAAATTTATATCGCATGTTGTGTTGCGATTCCTTGCCATTGAGGTAACATGGGTATGCCTTTTTCATAATTGAATGGAAGCTGCTTTGAAATTGCAGAATATCAAAAATATGATGAAATATTTGATTTTATTGTGATTCCCTGTTGTTATTTATATTCTTATGCTGTTTCTTTATCAGAAACACTGATACACAGCGCATAATTCAAACATAACAAACATTGCACGGATTTGTAGGCAAGCCTAACTAAGTCTTGATCAAAAAAGGATGATTCAAATCATATGTCCTATCACTTGCCACATCCCGAAGCATGGGCGGAGAAATTGTAGTGCCTTATCGGAGAGGCACTCTGTTTCCAGGCAGCTCGAAGCACATCTAGGGGCCAGCCAATGCACAAGTAGGTGACGACCGCAGTGGGATTCGTACCCTAGACCTTCAACATGTGCATGCTGAAGTCCGGCGCTCTAATCAACTGAGCCACCTCATACTCTTCCCAAAAGAGATGATTCTAGGATTGCTTTCAGAACAATGTAACTAAGTCATAATCCAAAAAAATGAATGATACCTTTGGGTTTAAACTGGTGCCAATATCACATTCCAATCAAGATTATCCCTAATTACATAGGCAATAATCTTGAGGATTGATTGAAATGATGGTGTTTCTCTAATTCTGCTTCCAAAAATTAATTCGAAAAGGTAGCTTGTGGATTCCCATATCAAGCCACAAGCATCGATTAAAATTTTTAGCTCAGACTGAACCTTTGTTAGAGAGTGCTTACTTTTCAGTAACCTCTACCCCCCTCCCATATATGTTAGAGTGCAAGGTCATCGCTAAGCTAATATTAATGGATTTGATACCCCTTCAGTCAACTGCTGCCGGGTTTTGTTGGGCAGTCATGTCTGCAATGTCGATCTTGAGTAGTCCCAATTCATGGCCATTGAGGCAACATGGACACCTCGTCAAGTTGGGTGACAGGAATAATATTGCACAATAGAGCATGTTAACAATGAGAGTGTTGAGTGTTTGCACGGTCCCTTATATTATTGGTTCAGCTCTATTTATCTCAACAGTCAATATAATGAATTCTATAGCAATTTGGGAATATAACTGTTACCAACAAAACCTTGTTTGTCCGAACAAAATATGTAGTGGCATCTACTATAGTTAACCCTTAAGTAAATGCCTGATTTATATATCCTAGTGTAACTGGAGGGTGACCATATAGTGTAAAAAACAGAGAGGGATAAAATTCTGGAGATAATGAGCAGAGATACGGATCAGTTCACAACGTGTTAACATAGGACAGATACAAGGTCAAAGGTCAAGGTCAAGATAGACGCTTAGAAAATCTTGTCCTCCTGAATTCTAATCTTTATCTGAGAAATCCTGCGGTTATACCGATCATCCAGTACCAGAAACTACCAAAAAAGCTGTATTGAAGCCTTCTCAACAAACTAAGCTGCATATTAGCAGCCTTAACCCGGGTTCACTAAAATGCGGAAATCCGTGATCACGCAAATTCACGTGCGTGTTGCGGAAATTTAGTGCGTATTTCCGCATTTTAGTCAATCCTGTGTGGGATTGACTAAAATGCGGAAATCACCTTGTGACCTACTTGTGACCTTGAAAAGCATATTTCCGCATTTTAGTCAAAATTGACTAAAATGCGGAAATTTCAAATTTAGCTTTTTTACCACTGAATGTGGCCTGTAAGAAAAAAATTGATATGTGTTCTATGAAACCATCTCATAGGCTACGTGTATGGGCAATCTGGGTTAGAAATAATGTGTTGTAGTACAGCTGTAGCACTATTTATGTAAAGCGGAATTCCCAGTGAAATCTTCAGTGAAATATGTACATGAATATACTGGAGAAGATAACTCTAATATGATGATATTATGTCAAACAAAATCCCCATACTAGTTACTCTTTCTGAAATGCAGATTTTGATAGAGGCAAGTTTTATTGAGGAGAAATGCTTTTATGGGCATATTATACATTGAGAGTGAAGATATAGGCCACTAATATACATTGAGAGTGAAGCCATATAATAATGCAATTAGCAACCCGGGTGTTTACACATGTCGATAGTTAACCTGATATCTTACAAGTGGTGACGTTGGGTGATTATCATGGTGGTAGCAAAAAATTCATCGGAGAACATAGGAAAACATCTGTGAAAACATGTAGATCAGTCTATTGGTGATCAAGTCCTTCATAGCAGAACCGTATACAGTAGAGCATAGCCACCCACTTTGACACCAAAGACCATTTTCCGGGAAAGGCAAGGTGGTCCTTGTCACAACAATTCATAAGAGTGTTTTTGGTTTTTTCATTCAGCTCTATTGAAGTGCAAATGAACTAATTATAACTTATAATATCTAAGCACATAGTCAAGATTGCGCAATGAGACTGAGTAATTATACTTTTTATTTTTATAAGCCACACAATAATCATATTGATCAGCCTGAATAAATGCACAAGTGAGTCCAACAATGTAGTTGGTAGATATTTAAAAAACAATTCATTGTTTCAGGTATTGATAGTGTAGATGCGTAGTTTATAAGCATACATACATCTATAACTTTGTATTTAGCAAGATTAAACCTTGATTCACTTTGGTGTTTATGAAATAAAACTGACCTACATTAGATGAGTTGAATTTTGGCAGAAGGAAAAGTTTGACATTTCACAATCTGAAATTTATCGATAGACTACATTTACTTTGAAAAGCTCTCTATCATTTCTACGAAGGTACCAGCTAGTACCAGCTTGATGGCTGTGTCTTTCGGCTCGAAGACACAATTCATGTTGATTGGAGAGGCTGTTGTGACCTTCTGCACAAGATGGACTAGAATCTATCGATCATGAGGCAGCTTCAGTCCATAGCAAGAGTTATTCTCAGCAATCACAGAACTCGGTAGATGCATCCCTAGAAGAAATGATAAAAATGCCAACTTTCAGCTGAGCAGATCGGGGGCAACTTAAGGACGTCTTATCATCGGTTGTCCCCTCATTGAACTTACATGTCAAAGAGAGAACAACTCTATGATTTGTCTCAATTTGAAGTGAAAAAAGACACCCCTCCTCCCTGCCGAAAAGGAGACTCCCTGATGAGACAGAAACAAACAGACCGCAGCTTCTTCCCTAATGATATTGAAAATTCTTTGACCACCCCCTAGCTAAAAGCTGATGGTTGATCATTGTGCGGGTCTCTAAAGGTCTAATGTTTCAGAATTTATTTCATATCTATCACCTACAACTAGGGCATATGCCTCCAATCGGACAAATTATCCTGTCACAGTATCATATGACATAAGGTTATGCTTTAGATACACACAGACAATCCTTGGTTATAAATCTAACTGCTAACTGCACGGTAGGTAAGTCTTTTGGACAAGAGCGATCAACTTCTAGCATGTCATGGCAAGATTGGCAGCCTTTTCTCAAGATCAGCTTCCAATATTGGAACTGTTTGTTTGACATGCTAGCTTCCTAGTCACTTTTGGTTCCGCACCACATGTATCTCTTCACACCCAGTTGTGAGATGCCTAGCGATTTTGGAGGTATTGAAACATGTTTTTTATGCACATTATACTCATCAAGCCCAAGGGTCTCGCAGTTATAAAATTGAAATTAGGACAGATTATTTGTAAAATAATATTTGCTGCCGCAGGCCTGTATAATGCAAGTCCCTGACCGGCAGTAGTATGACGAAAAATTATCAAATAATTTGAAAGTGGGATTCTGAAGTATTGAGCAATGATGTGGTTTGATTCAACATATGTCTCAATATATATATCACTGACCTTATTGTACACAGTTCTTCACCATTATAAATAAACATGCTGCATAACATCAGTATACTAATACTGCAAACCTGAGCAAGGAGTCTGGAAATCATCTGAAATAAAAAAAATGAAATATAAAATTTGTTGGGACGGTGAAATGGTGCAATCGGTAAGCGCGCTTGTTATTCACTGCCAGGCGATTGGTGCCGCAGGATTTGTGAGTTCAAATCCCGTTGGGGGAGCTTTCAAGGTTGGTTGTTCCAGCCCCCAGCACCCATCGGGTGTATACCTCTTCTATAAAATGGGGAACCATTGTTACTGCCTGTTAAACACATTAGTGGTTTGTTTAATCCAACCCTACAATGTAAGGAAGTGCAATTTTGTGGCAGCAGGGAGGGTACATGTGATATGGAATTTCTACAGATAGTCTGTTACGTTACTCAAAACAAATTTTCACCCCATGCAATCGGTACTGCTGAAGCTGGATTTTTAGTCACATTGAAGAGAATTTCTAGCCCCTTACTTCTTACGGGTGTATATCCTCTCTACCCAAGAGCACAAAAAAACCGTGTTTGAAGAGGATAGGTTCTTTTGAACTACCCAAGAGGAGTTTTAATAAAATGGCCTTGTGGAAATTGGGGTGTGCTAACTTAAAGTCACCTCCTAACTAGTTTATTCATTTACTTCTCTTTGGTTATTTATGAAGGATGTACACAAACCAATTATGAAAACTTGAGGCATTGCGTGAAGTGACATGATGAGATTGTACTGTTTTTTTTCCAGTACTGGTAGTGGAAAATTCAGTCTACCTCCAATATGATTGGATGATCTTTATGCTCGTTTTGGTTCCATGTACGTGGTTGTAGAACCATGATTAATTTTTTTTATCGAGGCGCATATGGGGACAGGAATAACAGAAAGTTAGGTAGCAACAGGTGCTCAGTAAAATCCCGCCTCCAGCTGCGCGATGTATATAAGAGGGTTCGACCAAAGCTGTGGGCTCATTCTCGGTGTAGCAGTGATCAAGAAAGTTTTGCATGGGTACTCTCGAGAACAGAACAAAGAGATATGTTAATGATTGTAATCGTTCCTCACTTCAACATGGTTGCATTTTTCTATGTATTGTTAGGCGTTTTTAAGATATAAATGGACCAGCGGGTAGGACACTCATCTATTTGAGGTTTGCAGTGAAGTTTTATAAAGAACAACTTGCTGATAGCCCTCTGTTTACAGCCTAATTCTGTCGCCAGAAGTGTCTTAAACACGAGGCAAGTGGTATGATCAACACCTACTCCCACCGTGTGATCATTCAGGGATTATGAGGCAACTGAGATAGGTCTAGAACATATCACTAGCAGCATGTAATGCCAAAAGTTATCAAAAATACCTTAACATAAAGTCTCTTTCCCATGTATCCCACTCTTTGGATAGTCATGATCACGCATGCAGCATTGTCCTTGCATGGTATGAAGAAAGTAATCGACCTGTATTAACTCACAGATCGAATTAACTTTTTGTGACACTCAGTTCTACAAGTACCAATAACAAACAAAATCATTGCCAAGCTACTTCAAAAAAAACGCCTGCGGTAAGAGGTAAGATACAAACAATTGGACATCGTTTGACAAACTGATCAATGATGAGGATACAGATATATTAGTTATTCCGCAATTGATGAATCAAATTGAATTACTGGAGCTCTATGAGATAAAATGAATAAATGCTGATTTTAAACATAAAATGTCATAATCATGTCATAATTTGACACTAATTACCTGACCACCTAGCAACTCAAGCTTTCTTCACATTATTCGGTAATTTTTTAAAGTTTTATGACTAGGTCAACTTACAATGGCTTTTGCTTGTTAGACCAATGAACTCCCTCATTGGTTAGACAGGCATATTGTTTAGTGCTGAGTACTACAGACGAAACAGTGGCATTTCCTGTGAGTAACCAGTGAACATCTGACATCTTCGCTACCACACATCTAAAATGGCAAGTGGTCTTCAACCTCATTTCAAAAGTTGCACTAAATTACTTCAATTGTACATGGACAATCAGTGCAACCAAATATGCTACTTCTCAGAAATGTGTTTAGAGATAATTTTATGTTTTCAAGGCAAAGAGCTGCAAGGAGGCCGCTTTTTTTGTAGTGCAAGTATTTCACTTGATGGTTATCCGTTAAAAAAAAGACTATTGGGATTAATGCACTATAAGCTGTCTAATAAATAATTCTGTGGGCCAAAACCAAGAACCAAGGATCTCCATGACCAATTCATCAGCTTTAATGATGAAAGAGGCGGTAAGTACATTAACACTAAGCTGTGCAGTGTAGGCATATGGCCCAAGTGTCATTTTTATTCCAAACGGTGCACTGTCTAGCGTGCCGGTCTATGAAACTTAGTTATAGCATCTGAATGATGTGGAGGACAATTAAGTCAGGTTTAAATGGGTGGACCTCCAGCCTCATGACCTATCTATAGGCAAAGGGGTTCGCACCACCCTCACCCTGCTTGCACTCTCACTGCTCACATATAGCTAGCGTTAAATTCTATTCAAAGTTACCTTCTCAATAAGTGTGAGCAGACAACTCAGCAAACAAATCATCTAAAGCATATTTTTACACAGGGTCTGAAATATGCTGAAGTAATCTTATGGGAAAAATGAAAAGTCCACAGACATCTTTGTCATCTAGACTTGTTTTTCCTAAAAGACTAGAGGTAGCCTACTCACACTGATCTTTGTCTCAGTCGCAGTTCTCAATGAATAGAAATGAGTATGAAGACCACCAATCGCTCTTCTCACAGTAAAACCATCGCCAGTAAGAGAAAAAAACCTTTTTTCCTGCAACAAGCAAATATCATGCGCTTACAGGCCCAGGTAATATCCATACTGTACATGGTTTTGTTCTGCATATTCTTTTATTGCAATGTGGGTTATGATCTTCAGAAGTAATACATTCAGAAGCAATACTATGGATAAATTGACAAATTTCTAGTAATCTGAATACAACTACATGTACATTTCTAAGAACCACCAAGCCTCACTACTTTCAGCTTTCTAAAGTGGAGATCATAAGAAGGAGGGGTGTATAGTACATGATTAAGTTAGCTTGAAAAATCTTTTTTTTTTCATTTAGCCATATGGCATAAACAAACCAAAGCTCAATTTTGGTGTGATATGAAGTGAATTTGTATGCATATCATAACAATAACTTTTTTATCACACCTTCTAATGTAGGCTACAGCAACTGTGCTTGATCAAACCAGCAAGTAAGCTAGGGGAAAACATCGGTATTTTGTAGCTGGCAACAGCAGTGTAGTGTAGTTATGCCCATACATAGCTATAGCAATTACAGGAGCACAAATTTTGATAATTCCATCGACCATTGATATTTCTGTGGTCGAGTACAAAATCAATTACGACACGGACAATGTTTAAGGATATGTCCCCATTGATTCCCCAACAACCAATGTAAGAGGAATTAACTGAGCGTTAGGCGATCTACTGACCAAGGAAGCCTTTGAAGCACAGCACATGTTGTTTCAAATGAGTACAAATAAATGGCATTTTTATATCGAATTAATATTAATTAAAGTCAGTCATTGTTGTGCTTTTGTGCGGTGAGTGAGTATAATGCAACCACACGCAGGTCCCATGTCCCGAGGGCCGTAACATCCACACACAACTCATCACAACCCAGGGTTAATGTGTTGTGCGCCATGTGACGCAGGGGGTTGGATCAAGTTGAAGTTAAAAGTTTAGTTTGAATGCACCAAACCAACCAAGACCTTGACAAGATTATGGACTTGAGTTCCTACCTAGGTTTATATATATAATGTAAAATAAGGCTTGCAAGTAAGTCCCAGGCCAGGGGCACCATGGGACTATCGGCATCTGGAGAACTTACAAGCATGTAATTGTATACTTCGCCAATCCGATGTCCATTGGCAAAGTTAGCCTGTCTTGAAAAGCTTTGTTTGAGGGTGGCCGTCGAAAAAAAGCTTGTCAAGACAGGCTATGGCAAAGTATACATGCTTATAAACTCCACACAGTCACTGATCTAAGCACACAATACAGCACTAACTTGAGTAGTGTTGGTATATAACAGCAGAGTAATGGTTTAGTTCAGTGAGTGGGAAGGCTACTAGACTTGTAACTAGTAAGCTGAGTAAGTAGTAGTAATAGTACTACCTAACAGTAAAGGCATCTGGAGTTACAAGCATGTATACTTTGCCAATGTCCATGATCATGATCATGGACATTGGTCACCCATCCTAGTCCTTTCCAAGCAAGGTATAGGCCATAGGCATCTGGAGTTACAAGCATGTCCAGTATCAACCATACTGGACATGCTTGTAACTCCAGATGCTATGGTAAAGCCTAGTAAAGGCATGGGCCCCTGGGACTTACATGTCTTTACTTTGCCAATGTCCAGTATCAACCACCCCAAAAAACACTGATACTGGTCATCGGCAAAGTAAAGACATGTAAGTCCCAGGGACCCATGAGTAAAGTAGAAAAAGAAGTGATTAGTTAGTGAAGTAATGATGATTATTATTATTTAATTTATTTATACATACAGTAACAGTACAACGTTGGAAATATTTAACTAAATTAGTGAGTGCTACTAGTACTACTATACAAGGATGGAAACTGTTACCTGAAACTTGCAAGGAAAACACTACAGCAGTATAGTCTTCATTAACAGAGTAGAGTATGCAGCATTACAGAGCTTCTTCATGAAGAACACCACCAGGCATCAACCTAAATCCTGACCATGTTTTGGATTAGGCAGAAAATGAGATGACTACCCCTGATTGGCTTGGTGGGATTCAATTAACCAATTAGAATGTGTTTTCCAAATTTCCGCATTTTAGTCATTTCATCGTAAAACTGCAAGAGAAATTCCGCATTTCCGCATTTTAGTGAACCCCGCCTTAACCGAGGTGCTCTGGTGAGATTCCTGGGTAAAGTGGAGGCTACCTGCAACTTCCAATGGGAAACCCCTCCAGTGGATAATCCAAATCACTAACGTTTGTATTACTTCCTATAGCACTGTCAGTAAGTACACCACTACCTATTTACTACTAACAAAACACTGTATTTGTCTCCAGAGCCCTGTGGGACCCCAGTTCTGCTCTGTTACTGTGGGCCTGGGTTTTGGGGTGGGTAGTTGTCTGTCCACTTCTGTTGACTCCAAGTTGGGTGACTCTGGTGCTGCACTGGTGGGAGGCTGGTTGCAAACCTGGCTTCAGGTGACAACCGGGATTCAAGAATGCCTGAAACCCCTGCTTCTAGCCCTAGAGGCAATCAAATCCGAAATTCACAAACCCCTGGTCAACCCCTGGTGTAACCGATCGCAGACAGTGGTGCTGGATGGAGCCAAATCTGAATCCCTTCCAGTGACATCGGGAGTCCCACAGGGCTCGGTGTTGGGTCCAGTGTTGTTTTTGGTGTATATCAACGATCTCCCCAGTCATGTTGATTGTTCTGCTGGCCTATTTGCTGATGATACACTGATGTACCAAAATGTAGACAACAGAAATGATGAGGAGAGATTTCAAGCCAACTTGGAGTCACTGAACACCTGGGCTAAAACCTGGGGGATGAGTTTTAATGCTAAGAAGTGTAAGATTATTGCCTTCCATCCCCAGAGAACAGTCCCAGAGTACACTATGGACAATATAGTGCTGGAGCACACAGATCACTGCAAATACTTGGGAGTGATACTGCAGTCAGATCTAAAGTTCACTGACCACATAGCCGACAAGATCTGCAGCGCCAGAAAGCAGATTGGGATGATCAGACGAGCTCTCTACTGGGCACCGGAGAGAGCCAGACTGATTGCATACAAGTCTCTCTGCCTTCCTCATCTGGAATATGCTTCCTGTGCCTGGGATCCTTCAACAAAGAGGGAGATCGAGGCACTCGAGATTGTGCAAAACCAAGGTGTGAGAATGATCTGTGGATTGAAGGGGAGGAGGGGTGTTACGGAAGCAAAGGAGAAATTGCAGCTGGAACAGCTAGATATTCGGCGGAAGAACTCCAGGGTAAAGCTTCTACATAAGGTACTGTCAAGAGAGGAGGCCCACCCTGCACTCTGCACATCCTACGATGAAATAATGAATCAGCCCCATACTACAGTCTCGACAAGATCACAAACAAGGAACGAGCCACGCTCTATCGCTGCCACAGGAAACTGTTACCATAACAGTTTTCTGCCCCGGACAATACGGGATATGAAAATCTAAGGACAATCAGAGGACAATACTACTGATGCCCTACTGGATGGGTACATGTACCCACTCTGAACCCAAATGCCCTACCCATGGGATGGTATTCTGGAACAATGTCCAAACCTTATGTATTTATGTCGAAAAACTGAGGCACGCCCCTTACGCCCCCCTAGGCGGTCTAGCGTGATGTCGTCTTTGATGTAAGATTGATGTAAGACCTGCCAATCCAAACACCTGCTTAAAATGTCTGAAAGCTGTAACCAAAACAAAACCATCACTAAAATGTAATATCTGTCAATATTCTGCCCATACCTATTGTCTACCCGAGTGGGCTGATGTACTGACCATGACTGAATTGACTAAGATAACTAGTAGAACTGGACTTGTATGGTACTGCCACAGGTGCTTGCCAAAATTACCAGAATATTTCTTTGGCCCAGAGGTGAAAACAAGACTTGAACAAATTGATGACAAGATAGAAAACTTGAGTAGACTAGTGACTGACAGCCATAAGCTAACCAAAACTTTTGCTCAGGTGACTGGTGAATCGAACAACAACCCAGCGGGCACATTGTATGCGGCAACATGTTTCCAATGTCGCAATTGGAATGTTTCTGTGTTGCATGGTACACGTTTAACATTCAATATCTTGTAGATGCATAAATGGTGCATACAAAGCAACACAGTTTGTTTCCAATATGGTAACTGCGCAGTAACTACAGCTACTTTACTAGAGAGTAATTTGCAAGAATACTGGCATCATATGTGATAAAATGCTTTGCCATTTGTTTGCTAACACCCTGTGTGGCTCCAAATTGTGTGCAATTCTACTTTGCACTGTTTTATTCCATTTTCTCAAAATCAAATCTAGTCTCTAGACCGCATGGGAATGATGCGTTCATGACCACGTAGAGGCATAAATGGTGCATACAAAGCAACACAGTTTTTTCCAATATGGTAACTGCGCAGTAACTACAGCTACTTTACTAGAGAGTAATTTGCAAGAATACTGGCATCATATGGGAAGAAAATGCTTTGCGATTTGTTTGCTAACACTCTGTGTGGCTCCAAATTGTGTGCAATTCTATTTTGCACTGTTTTATTCCATTCTCTTAAAATCAAATCTAGTCTCTAAACTGCATGGGAACAATGCGTTTATGACTGCGTAGCTGTTGACTTTGTATACATTACTTGCATTTATCTCCCTGGTAAGCTGCTAACGTTTGGTAAGCCCTTGTGACAACACAACAGTGCAATATAATTATTTAAATAAACCATTATTCAATAGTTTTGAAACATTAATACATGTCAGTATTTTGAAATAGGTTAATATATAGCCAGGATTTAAATTACCTGCATTAAGCACCACTTAATGTTCTTTGCGAATAAAGTTGAACCAGATTGTATTCAAAATTAGTTTCAAGAGTTACACTGCGAATGACTCAATGACTTACCCTATACTAGTGGAAGCCCAATGGTCTAATGGGCCTACTACTCAACATCCACAGTGGGCTGAATCACTATGAGTAAATCACCCTCCTAATTGCTAACTGATATTAAATCTAATAAATCGTAATTAAAATGAAACATATACTGAGGTATGATATATTGTGTAGGCTATAAATTTGCTGTCTAGAAAACGCATGGTTACTATATATACAAGCCTCTAGTTAGATGTGTAGCAGAGGCAGTTTATATATCGTAACAATATCTACTAAAATGCACCATTCCAACATATAATAGCGTGACAGATTGCCACATTAGGCAGACGTAGTTCAGCCTCTAAGGTTAACATCTTTTCAACATAGTTTAGATACAGTTGTGCCGGCTGGGAACAACGCTGAGTTGAAGGTTATCGCTGAAAGGTTAGATCAAAGAGCAAAACGTGAGTCACTCGAAAGACAGAAACTTGAGCGTAATCAGTCTGCTATCTTGCATGGTCTTGCTGAAGAGGTCAACACCCATAAAGAGGTCTCTGACATTATGCATGGTTTAGGTTTTCTACCAAACTCTATTACTAGGGTTTCCAGGCTAGGTGTACAGAAATTGAACAGACCACAGAACAAACCACGGCCGGTGAAAATACAATTTCACACAGAGATAATGAAGATAGACTTCCTAAGGTATTTTAACAGGTGGAGTGACAGAGACCGGATGTTTGCAACCCCCGATCTAACAAAAGAAGAGCAAGAGAAGGAGTACAAACTTCGTTGTATACGAAACAACCTCTCAGATATGTTCAAAGACAACAAATACAGGTTACGCAGTGGCCAGCTCCAGTGTTCAGAGAAAGGCACTGAAGCATGGATTGTTGTAGATGAAAGTGGCAAGACTATTGACTCTACTGTCAACACAGACCAGTCCTCGTCTAGGGAACTCTAAACTAATTTCGTACTCTCTCTTACAGGTCTAACTTTAACAAGCACGATGGATACTAAGCATCCTGTCAGTATATTGGTCTGGAACTGCAACGGCATAAGTGGGAAAAGGCACCAACTGGAGTTAATTCTTGACCATCACAAACCTCACCTATTTGCCCTCACAGAAACTAAACTAATTGGTAGCATTTTAGATAAAGAAATTTGTGATAATTATACCCTTTACAGGCTAGATCGTGTTAACACTTCTGGTCGTGGTGGAGGAGTATTGATTGGTGTTAGTGAAACATCGAATATTCTAGTTAATAAGATCACACCAGAAGATAGAGGTGAAATCCTGTCACTTGACCTTAGTATTGGTGGGTTTTCTTTCTCTTTTACAGTGTACTATCGGAGACCAGCTATCAATTCAATAGATGATTTCCTTACCTGGCATCGTAACCAAACCTCATGTAATCAACTGATTGTAGGTGACTTCAACCTACCAGACATTGATTGGTCGAAAGGTCAACTCAAAAGACGCCTGAACCCAAATATGCATGAATCATTTCTGAATTTTGTAGAAGCCAGTGACCTCGAACAGTTTGTTGATTTTCCGACACACACACACGGAAACACCCTCGACCTTGTACTCTCTAACTTGGACCTCTCCATCCCTATAAGTGAGCCAAGTTGTTCTGATCACCATGTGCTTTTGTTTGACCTATTCTCTGAGCATCCCATCTCCCACTCTATCAATAACAACAATACTACACCATTTTGGAATTTCAAAAAGGCCAAAATCCCTGAGATAATGATTGACTGCTATGACATCGAAACTGAAATTAGCCAGCAAGTGAAAGTTGGGGCCCCTGTAAACACAGTTTGGGAAACCTTCAAATCCAGTATTCTCAAATCCGCTTTTAAAAACATCCCAAGCAAAAGGAGAAAGCCCACCCCGAACCCTTGGATGTCCAAGTCAACAGAGAGGGAAGTAAATCGGAGGAAGCGATGGCATAAAACAAGTAAGCTACACAATACTGCCGAGAACAGAGAAAAAGCGTCTAAACAATCTAAACTCTGTGATAAACTCATAAACCATGATTACAATGCATTTATAAACAACCATATTTGTAGCAAGCTCGAGAATGGAGACAGTAAACCCCTGTTCAAGTTCATTTCTAACAGGCGTGGAAACAGCAATACAATCAAGAAGATAGATGGTTGCCTGTCCGACTCAGCCGCTGATATCGCTGATTGCTTTGCATCTGCTTTCAGCTCTGTCTTTACAGACGATGATGGTAGACAGCCCCCCACAAACCCATGTACTGCTCAACAGTTTTCATGTATTAGGATTCAGCCAATTGGAGTGCTGAAGCAACTCCAATCACTTGATCGCACCAAAGGTGCGGGACCTGACGGACTCTCCTCTGCCTTGCTTAAGTTTCTGGCAAATTTTATCTACAAACCATTGTCATTAATCTACCAATATTCTCTTGATACAGGCGCTGTTCCTGACAACTGGAAGCTTGCAAATGTCATTCCAATCCACAAGAAAGGCTCTCGCAGTAATCCGCTGAACTACCGACCAATCTCTATGACCTGTATTACATCTAAAATACTAGAACATATTCTATGTCATGACATAAACAATTTCCTAGATAATAACAATCTGCTTGTAGAATGCCAGCATGGATTTAGAAAGCAACATGGTTGCGACACCCAGCTTCTTACAACCATAACAGACCTTGTGGAAGCCTATGATCAGAACATCCCGGTTGATCTAGCAGTCCTTGACTTCTCAAAGGCTTTTGATGTCGTCTCGCATCCAAAACTTCTCCTCGAGATGAAAGCCATAGGAATCCATAGATCTACCTGCAACTGGATATCTGAATGGCTATCCAACCGACTACTCACAGTGACAGTTAATGGTGTCCAATCTTCTTTGCATCATGTCACCTCTGGTGTGCCCCAGGGCAGTGTTCTGGGGCCCCTCCTGTTCTTATTATATATCAACGACATGCCATCTTGTGTCCATTTTTGTAACCTTAGACTATTTGCAGATGACTCTTTAGCTTTTCACCGAATACAATCACAGGTGGATGTGGATCATATGCAGAGCGATCTTGATCGACTAATTGAGTGGGCTAACACCTGGCAGATGAAGTTTAATGTGGATAAGTGTGAGCACATGAGAATACAGCGTCAAAAACATAACTCAACCCAGGCTAGTTACATGCTCAACAACTCCAAGCTGACTCAAGTCTCCAGTATTAAATATCTTGGTGTACATATAGATGACCAATTATCCTTCGACAAACACATCAGGGAGATATGTAAAAAAGCCACTCAAATACTTCATATGTTGATGAGAAATTTGAAAAAAGCTCGTACAAAATCCAGAGCTATTTGCTATAAATGTATTTGTAGGCCTATACTGGAATACGCTTCTCAAAGCTGGTCGCCTCACTTGGTGAAACACATCGACACTATGGAAGCGATTAATCGGAAGGCTTTCAGATGGGCTTTTCACAAAAAGAAGTCGGATCATATCAGTGATCTCATGTCTCAGTTCGATTGGCAGACTCTAGCTGAAAGACGACAAAATTCCGATCTAAAATTGTACTTCAAAATCATTGCAGGTTCAGCAGCTGTTGATGAAGGCAAAGTCTCCACAAGCCATATGCACAATCACAACACCCGGACAGGTTCTGTTGTTGGTACAATCAACACCAATGTGAAGAAATATGCTTTCAAACAGCGAGTCTACCGATATCTCAACCCAGCTATCCATCGAACTGATTTATGATAACTGTATATGTTGTTCGTTGTTCGCATTACTATATCCCTTGTTGCTCATTTATCTATTGATCGTTATTGTACTACTGATGACTCATGATATTGTTTACTGACTTATGACTCACACCACTGACTACTCTCATCGACATACTGGACTGTCCTATTTCATTGTATATTAGCCATCCTACTCCGTTTATAATTTGTTGCTCTCGTCTTACTCAACTCCAACAATATTTACCAACTCATGAAACAAGTACTCAGTGCTGTTTCGATTGTGCATTTGTTGCCGTTTTCTCGAAGGCACTAAGCCCCCTTCCCCGTGCTCGGCTCCCGGCGCCTGTTGTGGTTGATTTTAGTGTATGGGCAAGGACTTGTTACCCTGATCTGGTCCCGAGTGTGGTGTGGCCTGGTGTCTGATAATCCACTGGAAACCCCTACAGTGTTGTCCCAGATTACTAACAAAAGTTGTCTGTCAATTTCTCCTTATCCTCCCCTTATATGTTAACAACCCACTGCTGAAAACCCTGCGATTGTGAATGTGACGCCAAAACCCTCCTTGAATTGATCCCTTGCGAGTCGTGGCTGTGAAGCTATACAAAATACCTAACTGTTACATCTCCGATGACTGATATACTGTTATTTACATCCAGATAATCAAGTCTCACTCTGTTATCACTACACAGCATATCGCCCTTGAAAGGAGACAACTACTCCGACGGCGATCAACCTATCGGAAGAATCGGAAGAAATTGGTTCCAGCTAAAGGTAAGTATTTAAAAAATGTTCTGATAGCCCTCATTAATTTTACTAATACAGTCTTGACCCATCAAAGTTTGTGCGACACCATGGCATGCAGCGCAAGATCCCATACCAATTGACATTCATGTCTCCCTGAAAGTGTCAAGTCCAAATATTCTTGGTTGTTATGCACATTGGTGATTGAATGTTTCATAGAAATTGGAAATTTTAACTACCTCCTGCAGTTTGGAGCCCTCTATGCAGTTTAAATATGAGTACCATTGTTTGACCCCCTATTTTTCAAAGTTCATAACACTGTTTAATATCGAGAACAATTCCTAGATGTGATAGGTGGGATGTAGGTGGGTGTAATTTGCCTACCATATCATCCGAAATAGCCCAATTGGGCCGAATCCGAATCCACATTCGGGCGTCATCTGCATGATAAGCCAATCCTCAAACTGTCTAGATGAGTCTTTTCCTAAAAACATTGTTTTGACATGTATCAGGCTTACAATTGCACACTTAATTCAATGAGTTTTCTCTCCCCATTGAACAATGGATACTGGTGACTAACCAGCTAACTTTTGACACTTGATCAACAAATAAGTACTTACCAGTCATTGCCACCCAGTATAGGCTCACAGCTATTACTCAATCTATTTTAACTTTCTATGGATGAGCATGGTTTTGTTATTGACTCAACTTTGCGTTGAGAAAAATGAGGGTGTCAGTAAGTTGTACTCAACACAAGTTTTCAAGTAGCTTGGGAAATAGATGACATGAGGTCTTGATTATTCCAACTCAATCCTGAATCTTTTTTTTCCAACCCCGTCCCATTAGCCCCAATACGTATACATCACCACTTCTGATAGCAACTTTGTGATCGCTGTGTAAGGTTGCACAGAGGTGCTCAGTCTGAGGATGTTGGAGATTTCTTGCTGCTATTGAGTTCCAAAAATGATCTTGCAAAAATGTAAATTTGTATTTTAGAATCGCTGGACAATGGCAGACAACACAAAAAGAAAATCGCGCATCTGGGAATATTTCGTGAAAACAGCATGTGGTCTAAAGTACAGCACAGGACAAACCATAGATATAGTAACATGCAAGCTGTGTAAAGAAAAAATTGTCCAAAAAAAAGGAAGGACATATCCACTGATAGCTCACCTCAAATCAAAACATAAACCACAACATAGGGAGTATATGGAAAAAGGCACGGCATCAGTAAGTATTCACTTTCATGAATAATTTTTAAAAAACCGTAACATAAATTTCATTTGTTGATCTCGACAATTTTAATTTTGGGACTGCTTAGTGGGCGTATTGAAAAGTGAATAGAACCACTGGTCAGCACAATTAAAAGTAAACAATCAGTTGGCTGAATGAAAGGCGTGCTCTAATCAATTCCATAACAAAGAAACATGGAAGGGACCGAGATAACCCTCGCTGCCATCAATCAGCCAACCAACGAAATATTTGTAATGACTTTGGTTGCAAAATTAGGCTAAAATCACAAAGGTCTCATCACTCATCATATCCGGAAACTTGGGGAGTGAAAAAAGTTCAAAACGCAAGCAATGTAATGTTGTTGAATTTTCTATTGTTCAAATAATCTGCATTGAATTCATGAACCAAACACTTACATGAACCCTTTCTATTACCAGCAAATACCATCCTACATTATTTCCATTGTCATGGCAGACACCAGTCTATCATTTCCATTGCCAGAAAATCTCTGCACCATTCTAGCACCTATATTGCTCTCTAGTATTGATACACTCGGAATGGTGCACTTAAGGGTATACACTAACAATTGTTTTGTGGCAAATGCTCAATTCATATAAATACACAACTCACTGAATTACACTATTCTACCTCTGAATCCACAACAAACATGCATACAATGTATGTCATGACTTTTATCATTTAAATGTGAGACAATGAATGCAAATAATCACCGCATCATGAGAAGCTTAATTGTAATTGGTAGAAAAATAGTGAGGCTTTGGTGTTAAGCGGTCCACAGACCAGCTAGAAAACTAGAGCTAGTAAAAATAAAATAGAGCTTGAAATTCTAGCTTTGCTCATTATCTCCTCATTTTTCACTGCAGACATAAAGAGTGTTTACAAGCTGCGATATAATCATAAGTAGGCCAGCAGCGGCTACACATAAAAGGCTCTAAAAATAACATTTGCGTAAGTGTCTTGAACAGAGAAAATTGAAGACTGGATCTGGTGCAGTTTTTTATGGCCGTTCTGATGACGCATATGTACCATTTCACAAATGGGGCAAAAAGGGGCGAATCCAAGTAAGAAACATGGAAAAGGGGGTTAAAAGGGCGTTTTTTGCAATTTAACTTCTCTTGGCAAAGTTCATAGAATAAAGCAGCGTCATTGAATTTTTCTTATCAATATCATGCATATCTTGAGTAGTTTTTGGGAAAATATCATACAGCTAAACCCAATGGTTGACGTTTTACAGACAAATTGTAGTCACCCCTCGAACACAGTTGCGGCATAATAATAGGTTTTGTGCAAGCGTGCAAGAATAACAGTGATAAATGTACTTCTCATGTCATTTTTCATGATTTTTTTATAAAAAGACCCCATCATAAAGTATCTGGTAGCAGTGTAATAATAAATTGAGAATATATGAGAAAGGGGTGGATCCAGTTGGGATGTGAAAAACAGGTAAACGTTTATGAAGTTTTATTCTGGTAAAGCATGTAATCTGATTATGTATCTTGAATTTAATAGCTATTTTAAATAGCACATAAGTATCACTGCTAAAACAAAACAAAGAAAGGATGCAAATTCATACTAGTTTAAAGGTCAAGGTCCTCATCATCGGTAATTTGGTCATACTCATCTTGCTGAGTGTCGTCCCTGCCATTGTTGCATTGAAGGCATCCACACAATTGCGTACAGTGCAAACCGGCCTTCAAACATGAGCATCCACCGCTTTTGTCTGGGGTGGTTTTTTATTTATTTTTTACTATTTTACAAATGGGGCAAAAGGGGGCGGATCCAAGTAAGAAATGTGGAAAAGGGGGTATATAGAGCGTTTTTTACCATTTAACTTCTTTCGGCAAAGATCATAGAATGAATTGGCGTCATTGAAATTTTTTTTATCAATATCATGCATATCTTGAGTGGTTTTTGAGAAAATATCATACTGCTAAATCTATCTATTGACGTTCTACAGACAGATTGTAGACACCCCTCAAACACAGTTGTGGCATAAAAATAGGTTTTGCGCAACCTTTCCAGAATAACAGCGATAAATAAACTTCATATGTGATTTTCATTATCTTTTTATAAGAAGACCCTATTATAAAATAACTGGTAGCAGTCTAATTATGAATTGGGAATATATGGGGACAGGGTGGATCCAGTTAAGATGTGAAAAACTGTTAAGATGCGAAAAACAGGTAGAGTCCAGAAACTTCTTGCCAATGAGTGATCAAAAATCAATAATTATCTCTCTGGGGTTACCTAGAATTGAGTGAAACTAGACCCGAATTTCGCTGCGAATCCAATTATGTAAAGTTCATAACTCTCAGAGTGCATATTTTTTCTACAGAGGCTAAGAAAAGACAAAAAAGTTGCAAAATTTCGTTTTTTAATGAGCATTCTGTATGTGTATTATCTACCAAGGCACAAACCGATCCTCTTTATTGACTTATTGAGAGGTGCAATACAAGTACGCACCAGTATAAACAAAGATATATCCACAATGTGACCAGTGTCAACGTGAAGGAAAGCAAAGAAAGACGAACTCATGTGCTTATGAAATGCATCGAAAACCTGTATTGATATAATACATTCTTTATCAAGGTAAAAATCCAGTCAATGACTAATTGGAAGGTGAGATATATGTACAAACATATATAAAATTGTTACATAAAAATACAATAAGTGAATACCAACAATAATATGACCTGTGTAAACAAGAAGGAAAGCAAAAAAAAAACAGTAAAACACATTCCTGCAATGTGACCTATGTCAACGTGTGGGCATACAACAAAGGACATCAAGAATATAAAATTCGTGTGAAAACATGCTTTGACACAAATGCATGCAGAGTATTTTTGTACTTGGTCATCTTGTTAAATTTGGTGCTTCTTAGTCTTGGACTTTGGCAATGATCTATGATCGGAATAGTTATTTTAAGCCTTTTTGCGTGGTTCTTCCTCCTTCGCTGTATCACTGAAAGAATGATGAAACTCAAGATTAAGGAGCGGAAATATAATCGCATAACTGGATCTCAACTCAAGTTAACAGCCGGAGGTAGAACAACCTTTGAACAAAAAATGATTCTATCTCACGTCACATCTAGCAGCTAAGTTAAAAAGCTTGCAAAACAAATCTGTTGGAGGAATATGTTATTCGTATTACAAGCAAGTAGATATATAAACACATATTTTACAAGCAGACTCTTCTTTAAATAAAACATAGATGCTGAAATAGATATAACACTACAGTAATAACCTATAGTTACCCTAGAGGAGTAATATTTGGCTTAGTTTAGCTAGTTTATGGGTGATTTAATGTTAGCTAGCACTAACTTTTGGCAAGCTGAGGTGAGAGTCTAAATGAAGTAAGGCTTGGATGTCACCTGCCTTAGGAGTGTGTGAAATGGTGAACATCTCCTCAAGCAAACTATTTACTCCTCTAGAGTTTTCAAGGTTTTGAACTATCCTTCACCTTTCATAAGTCTTCCTGGAATAGTATTTGATGGTAGTGTGCTTCTCTTGCCACATCATCAGAGTTTTCAAATATATAATAGTAAGCTCTCTATTTCATTAGCTTGAGCCGCTTGGTACAAGCCAGCTGAAAAAAAAACGAATCGAGCATCTGTAATTCATAAACACTGAACAGTAAAGAGTAACCAAGCTGTCGCCTTGTTTCCGTTATCATCACTACTAGATGTATCTTCATTCTACATACATAAATGATAGTTTGATAACACTGCTATCACAACCCATTAACACTACTAATAATGCTAACAGCAGTGTTACGCCTTGCTAGTAGTAACAGCAATCCAGTCCCACTAGCATTAAAAGGCTGATGAGTAACTGGCATGCTTTAAATGTAGTGATTTGGACCACAGTCCTTCTGTAGTTGGTGCAAGTCCAGTGGTCAAGTGCCCCAGTGGTCGAGGCCTTTTCTCTCTTAGGCCTTGACCACTGGGGCACTCGACCACTGGACTTGCACCAACTACAGAAGGCCTGTGATTTGGACTGGAGTAAGCTGTAATAGCGAAGTTACTCCTTGCTGAAAGTAAGGTCAACAATTACATAGACCTATTTTTTTTACGTAAACCCAATCCTTTTAAATCATTGATTTTCTAATAATATTGATAACCTACCATCACATTGAAACACCTGGGATGAGGATAGGCTATTAGTACTAGAAGAGACACTAGTATGTTCATGAAATAAACAAATAAATGTACTTGTAGTAAACAAAAACATTGAAACCTGAAAGTGAACTAAACTATCACAATCATTCATCTTAACACTCACATTTTTCCTGGTGTGGGCTTTCTGTGCAGCTACTAGTTTTGTTATGCAAATCTCAGATATCAGATTTTGTGAGCATAGAAAGAATGTTAATTTCTATTATCATCATTCTTTCTCCATTCTATCACAATATATATCCCATGATCATATCAATGAACTAAGGTTTAGTTCATTGATCATATGCATTATGATGGTAGCTTATCTCTCTGATCCAGAGTAATTCAGTAGCTTCCTGCTGCTCAGGCTGTTTGTCTAGCAAAACCCAATCCTCAGCTTTGCTCAGAGCATTGTCCAGTTGCTGTTGTGACAATTTAATCAGTGGATTTTATCATATGCTCTGTGTTGTGGGAATTGATGCAGCAAGCCTCATGGTTGGCGGCCATCTTATATAAACAAAAATGCTCTGCACTGTCATTGGCTCATCATCAAAATTATCCATTTTGATTGGTTAAATGTTGCCAAGTAACTTTTGCAAGTTAGTTCTGCAGAAATATTGTAGAATCTGCATCAGAAATAATTTTAGCAAAACATTATTTATTGCCCCACTTATGGAATAGTACCACTTCAAAAATCCAAACAATAATAAATATCATTTGATTATTTGCTATTAATTTTCTCTGTTCATCATCCTTACACACAATGAAACAATATTGAGGTGCTGCTGCTGGCCTAAAGGTTAGCTATCAGCCAATGATTTTCCATAAACAAAGCCTTTTAATGATTCCCGTCATAAACGTGCCACTGGATACTGCTAATTAACCAATGAGACTATTTTCTCGCTGGCAAACATTGCCCTAGTATAATCTGCTGGGAGAAGCTTGTAGCGTGTAATTATAAGCCGCTTACAATAAAAGGGGTGGAACTTAGACCACTAAACAAACAGTTTTCTCTCGCTAAGCTGTAAACAATCGCACATGTGCAGTCCCTCTTAGGGCTGGCAGATAAGCCTGTGCTCCAAGGGTATGCCCTCCTGCCAGTTATATACGATGTTTACTCAGGTCAAAATCGAAGTCAGGGGACCGCTTTGACACTCAAAAGAAAATAACATAAATTGGCCCCGTGAACTAACTTGCCATTTTTTTTTCAAATCATTAAGGCACCGAAAGCATCACCAGCACTGAAAGCAGCACCAGCACTGAAAGCAGCACCAGCACTGAAAGCAGCACCAGCACTGAAAGCAGCACCAGCACTGAAAGCATCACCAGCACTGAAAGCAGCACCAGCACTGAAAGCAGCACCAGCACTAAAAGCAGCACCAGCACTGAAAGCAGCACCAGCACCGAGCACATCCGCCCCTACATCTGTTGAGATGGACGGTAGGTCTTTTATTCTTCTTACTTGGCATAAATTAAAGAAAGTTCAAGGAGTTCCCTTTTTGTTGGATTCCTAGTATTGAGTTGTTAGGGTTTCCACAGTTTTTCCGAATTAATTCTTCACCTGGATTGCCTCTCCATTAGGGCACCTCCAGAAAACACGCAGTAGTCATACATATTTTGTTTTTATGCTTTCAAATATGTGTATCTGATGACAGAACGTAAGCGATGTCATCATATTTGGTCTTATAGAGCGTTTAGAACAAAATATAACTGCACCTATATATCAGCACCTATAGTATTTTTGACAGGTTAAATGATGCATATATGATAATACTAATAGGGTAAATTCTATTCTTGATCACATTCGGAAGAATGGCGGCGGGATAGTGTGTGCCTTAGGGGCTAGGCCACAATGTGTACACACCTTGTGCTCTAACAACTCCCAGTAGTCAATGGACTGCAGTGGGATTCGAACCCAGGTCCTTCAACACTTGCGCGCTGAATGAGCGGCGCTCTAACCAACTGATCCACTCCTTCTCCTCATGATCACCTCTCATGTTTGCATTGTTAAATCCTGGTTACAGCTCATATCAAATGGCAAGGCAAGACAGTGATTGATGTTCTAAATGTTCCTCAAAAGATTATTAATAAATTGGAGGAGAAAAACATTAATACGGTAAGTATTTCTTGTTAAGATTGTTTTGATTTAAAATAGCGTCACTATATTCAACCACGGTGGTCTTTCAATTAGAAAGAGCAATTCTTTACTAAAGCAAGTTATCACTATCACATCATTCAAAATTATCACTCACTTGGTCTTCCAGTTAGACAAATCCGTTCCGAAATTGCACACACAGAATGTATACAATTTGATTGCAATATTTGATGTTTCTCATTGAAAGACACCGCTGAAGCATAGGAACAGGGTTCCATATATGTGATGCAGCACATCAAAACCAGGCATTTGCAATAGGAAATGGATTTTGAGTTATCTATTGCATGTTATAGCCCAGGTCCTCAGTCATACATTGGTATCGTACCAGCATTTTGTTTCTAGCTTAATTACAACCATAACTACAGCAATTTTTGCGACCGGTGTCTCATGATTTCTAGAAACTGCCATTGTCGGGAATTTAAGGATTGAATTCATGAACCAAACACTTACATGCACCCTTTCTATTACCAGCAAATACAATCCTACATTATTTCCATTGTCATGGCAGACACCAGTCTATCATTTCCATTGCCAGAAAATTTCTACACCATTCTAGCACCTATATTGCTCTCTAGTATTGATACACTCGGAATGGTGCACTAACAATTGTTTTGTGGCGAATGCTCAATTCATATAAATATACAACTCACCGAATTACACTATTCTACCTCTGCATACAATGTATGTCATGACTTGTATCATTTAAATGTTAGACAATGAATGCTACATGAATAGTGACCAATAGCAAATAATCACCGGATCATGAGAAGCTTAATTGTTAGCTCAGGGGTAGAAAAATAGTGAGGCTTCGGGGTGTTAGGGCTGGCAGATAAGCCTGTGCTCCCAGGGTATGCCCTCCTGCCAGTTATATACGATGTTAACTCAGGTCAAAACCAAAGTCAGGGGACTGCTCTGATATCAAAAGAAAATAACATAAATTGGCCCAGAGAACTAACTTGCCATTTTTTTCAAATCATTTAAAGGCACCGAAAGCATCACCAGCACTGAAAGCAGCACCAGCACTGAAAGCAGCACCAGCACTGAAAGCACTGAAAGCAGCACCAGCACTGAAAGCACTGAAAGCAGCACCAGCACTGAAAGCACTGAAAGCAGCACCAGCACTGAAAGCAGCACCAGCACCGAGCACATCCGCCCCTACATCTGTTGAGATGGCCGGTATGTCTTTTATTCTTCTTACTTGGCATAAATTTAAGAAAGTTCAAGGAGTTACTTTGTTGTTGGATTCCTAGTATTGAGTTGTTAGGGTTTCCACAGTTTTTCCGAATTAATTCTTCACCTGGATTGCCTCTCCATTAGGGCACCTCCAGAAAACACGCAGTAGTCATACATATTTTGTCTGTATGCTTTCAAATATGTGTATCTGATGACAGATGTCATCATATTTGGTCGTATAGAGTGTCTAGGACAAAATATAACCTAAGAGCTATCAGCAAATAGAATATCTTTGACATTTAATTGACATTTAAATTTTATTCTTGATCTTTGCTTGATATATATAAATGTTCATGAAAATTGCAAGGTATAGTCGAATCATGACATTCGGAAGAATGGCGGCGGGATAGTGTGTGCCTTAGGGGCTAGGCCACAATGTGTACACACCTTGTGCTCTAACAACTCCCAGTAGTCAATGGACTGCAGTGGGATTCGAACCCAGGTCCTTCAACACTTGCGCGCTGAATGAGCGGCGCTCTAACCAACTGATCCACTCCTTCTCCTCATGATCACCTCTCATGTTTGCATTGTTAAATCCTGGTTACAGCTCATATCAAATGGCAAGGCAAGACAGTGATTGATGTTCTAAATGTTCCTCAAAAGATTATTAATAAATTGGAGGAGGAAAACATTAATACGGTAAGTATTTCTTGTTAAGATTGTTTTGATTTAAAATAGCGTCACTATATTCAACCACGGTGGTCTTTCAATTAGAAAGAGCAATTCTTTACTAAAGCAAGTTATCACTATCACATCATTCAAAATTATCACTCACTTGGTCTTCCAGTTAGACAAATCCGTTCCGAAAATGCACACACAGAATGTATACAATTTGATTGCAATATTTGATGTTTCTTATTGAAAGACACCGCTGAAGCATAGGAACAGGGTTCCATATATGTGACACAGCACATCAAAACCAGGCATTTGCAATAGGAAATGGATTTTGAGTTATCTATTGCATGTTATAGCCCAGTTCCTCAGCTATACATTGGTACCGTACCAGCATTTTGTTTCTAGCTTAATTACAACCATAACTACAGCAATTTTTGCGACTGGTGTCTCATGATTTCTAGAAACGGCCATTGTCGGGAATTTAAGGATGAAGTTCAGCTTTTTAAAAATCTGAGAGGTTTTATTGTGTACACTCACTCAGACCATAGCAACGTGGTCACATCTGAATGCGAGTAAACTTTGGTATTAAATTTAACCTTACATTATGCCGAAAAAAATCATACTCTTTAAAAAATTCAAATGATCAATTAAATTATATGACATAATGTTTTAATTATGTTGTTGGTTAAAATGTTGGTTAAAATCCCAATGGTTGGTCACTCACCACATCGTGGCGGCGAAATAGTGTGCCTTAAGGGCGAGACTGCAATGACTGCGCCAATTTGCTCTCAGTTTGTAGGCAGGTCGGAGCACACCTGGGGGTCCAACAAATCCCAGTAGTCAGTGGACTGCAGTGGGATTCGAACCCACGACTTTCAACACTTGCATGATGAAAGTCCGAGCCACCTCCTACTCCTAGCTATTGTTGAACCCACTAAATGCCTAAATTGAAACTCATTTCAGATTACGCTTATCGGAAACACCTTCACAAAACTTACCTGTAATTTTAAACTTCAAACCAAATATAATAACATACAATATAATATGATATTGAATAATATTGTATCTTTTTTATATTCTCATATATAATACATTTTATTTAATGTGTATTCTCGGATGTGGCTTTGGATTTCTAGATTCTGTTTCGCAAGCTCTGCCTAAAGAAAAATTTATGATCCAAAGAAACAAATCCATTCAAAATCATAGAAAAAAATTTAGTTATATAATAATTCTATCTTATATAATATATTGAATATGTATTTATAAACATTTAACTTCAAATTCTTCCCGAAAAAAGTCCTCTGAGAAAAGAGCTTAGTTTGTTTTAAACATGATCGTTTTGCAGCATCACATTATATAGTATATTATATAGTTCATCAAACTTTGAATCATATAATACATAATATATTCAATTACTATTCAACATTGGTCAGAGTACATCTGCAATCTAGTGCATAGTCTCCCTTTCAGCTGATGCTTTAATTGAGTTCTAAGATGCGGCAGTTTGAACTACACCTAAGAAATGAAAGTATAGATAGGATTGGGATTTTGATTTCAGGCTCAAGAAACCTTTGACACTATCTAGGTTGTCTTGATATGATTAGTTGTTTTCCCACACTACCAGTAAAGCTGGTCAATACAGGCTATGGCCATACAATACCAGCTTCATCTGTTCTTCACATCACATGAGTATTTACTTCTTATTACAGGCTCACCAACTAGTTGGAGTTTACTTACTGTGTGAACGCGCCCTTGGTCAATTCACGGCTTGGATGAAGAAAGCGGGCTCAACCGATGGTGATGTTAACAAAGCGATATTCGAATCAGTCGACAAATATTACAAAAGTAACCCACTTCAGTAAAGTAATTGGCTAAAAGCACAGTTTTCTGTGCATCTCAGCACACTCTATCACAATACCCTCTGCAAATGAAACTAAGAGACATCCTGACCAAAACTGCCCTTTTGATCCGGTCTCACCTATTCCTATTGTAGGTGTGGCCTAAGTATGTTTAAGACACACCCACATTACTTTTTATCCTTTTTCTACCTTTACTCAACAAAAATAGAGACTAGCATCAAGTGCTTCTAAAACATCATCGAAAAAATATCTTTTTTTTCTTTAACTGATGATTTTATTTTAGGGATCAAAGTAGCAATTTGAAATTGTTGGCGGATCGGCTTGGATCAGATCGTGCCATACCATAACTTAAACAAACTGCATATAATGTGGGTTTCATGTTGTGGGGAATTTTAATCCTCGACTTATATAGATTTGATACAATCTATTCATACATTCAATTCCTTCATATGTTTTGTCTGTTATGATAATCCTTTATTATAAAAACTAAATGTTAGGACTGTAACTATTTTTAACAACCTGATTATCATTGCTCTAACAACTTTTCACTCCATATATGTTAGCACTGAACCAAAACTGTGCACATTACTTTTACCTATTAATCGAATTATATCTTTGTTTCTCTGAAAGTTTTAGTAGGTTAATTAGCACAAAATAAAATCATAGTAAAGTTAAATAAACAACATATTTTTATGCCTGCATGGCTGGTAGCCTTGTTTTAAACAGACTTTTCGACTGGCAGGTTGACTTTAGGCTCTATGCGTTCATCTGAACAAGTTGGAGATCGGATTAATTAAACAATAAAATAAATTGATACACAAAATAACACGATATACATTATGCACACTGATGAGACCATATCACGGCTTTTGGCCCCAGAAGCAATTACAGCTGTAGCAGAGAAATGAGCCCTGCATTACGGAAATGTCCAGTTCTGTATGGCCAGTAGCCAGTTTTATGAAATAATAAAATTAGAGGGTGTAGTGGTGCCGCCCATGTTGCATGCTAAGACATTTTTAGGTACTTAGTCTAATACAACACTCGGATGTTCTGAGACGTGTGGCAGGTGCTGTATAGCACTCAAAGAACATGTATTACAGCACTCAAAGAACATGTATTTTTAACGCTATATGCTGTATAGCAATGCTGTATTGTATTTAATAACAATGCTGTAGATGTCGACGGTTTTTAGTGCCATTCGGAACTGCATAAATCTTTGTAATACGGTTTATTTTAAATTTTGGAATTTCTATGTTGCTCAACAGTGTGATGAATCAGGTGATCTTTAGAGTTTTCATTCTATTTAATAGGTCTTTGACTTTTCATCCCTGACAGAAAAAACTTTCTCTTTTTGCTGGCTCTTCTGTACCGTTTTATGGTATGAAATAAGACAAGGAGGAAGATGACACTGTTCTAACAAGGAGTAAAAGGCTCCTTGGTTGTAATATCTAAGATTTGCTTGCCTCGTGGTGAGTAGGCAAGATTTAAGTCAAGGTTAAGTTGTACTCAACTTTCTAAACCTCTTTTTCATCATCAGTGAGTGGTTGTGATCATAGACTTAATAATAATATGAAGCTTATGGTCATAACTCATAATAACTATCCGAATCCAGAAGTAAATTTGGAGTTGTCCTCTTTTTCAGTATGGGCATATAATTCCAAGCTGACGACCTTAAACTACATGTACATCAGAAAGGAATGGTTTATGCAAACTTAATTTCGATTAGCGGCCTGAATCCCTACGGCCATCGATTTTTGGTTCGCATCTCAGGATTAATTCTCAGATATGAATGAATCAACAAATATACTCAAACAAATCCATTTAGTTTGTCAAGGGGTTGTGCTGGGGCAAAAGTTTACCGGGCTAAAACTAGTTAGTGCATGGAGGTTTCGACAAACAACTGATCTATATCTCACTTACATTGACAAATGGATGAAAGAGCATAGAAAACTAGACAAAACACAAAAAGTTCCCTAAAATTAAATGAACAAAGTGTTTTACGCTGCCTGTAGAATATACTACATATCGGTGCTTTAAAATTTAAAACATTTTTTTAATTTTCATCAGTTTGTATAAATTTTGAAATTGTCCCATAATCAATACTGTATATTATGATTAAAATAGCTTGCACGATTCTACACAGGAATGTGGTTGGAAGTTTATTTCTCCAGCATATTAATATTAATTCTTAGCAGAGACTGTAGAGTGATCCTGGTAGAAAGAGCTGTGGCAATATGTTTATTTTAGACATTAATTACTAATATATTGTATGAAACATACTATAGTTTTATATTATAGAAGCTCAAGAAACATTACCAAAACCGATCCAAGACGCTATACATACTACATAGAAAACACTGTGTAAAAGAATTGAGCAATATTAAGACCAAAAATCAAGATGTCACATAAAAATTAAAAATCAACATCCAAAATTGATCAGATTGCATTAAAGGTGTATGTAGGTGAAAAAAAATGTTATAGCATAGTTCTCAATGTGGTATTAAGCATCAGTGTTTATAGAAATAATGGCTGACACCAAATCAAGATTCGGTGTAAAATCTATCCGACACATCGACTAAGTAAAAGTCTTAATAATAAATAAGATTCGGTGAAATGCATGTGACGGCCTCTGCAGTGTTATGAGACAGAGTCAGGGCATCGACTGGCTAGTGGCCAGTTGCATGTACACTGGATTGGATCAAATATAAGTATACTAGGACAAGCTCGAGTAAACATGCGCCCATAAGCTACGGCTGGGATCTCTGGGATCTGATAATATTGTCTGCACCCGGTGTTTGGTACGATCCGATACGAGTTTCCTCCTTCTGTACATTCTGTTTGTGATATAACGGTGTGCTGTAAATAAGACAATGGTTCCCTGTGATCCGAAGTTCCTTCAGCATTTTCAACAAGGGGGCTTCTGATATCACCAAAAAAGTCGTTTCGCCTGTTTGATCCCACATTGGAGCCGCTGTAATATGAGTTGTATCCTCTTGTAGTAAAGTATTCGCGAATGACACCAGGTGTGTTTGCCGTAGTCGGTGCGGCAGTCGGTGCAGCAGTCGATGCAGCAGTCGGTGCGGCTGTAGGTGGAGGGGTTGGGGCTTCAGTTGGTGGATCTGTTGGGGGCTCGGTAGGGGGTTCTGTTGGGGGTTCAGTAGGTGGTTCTGTTGGGGGCTCTGTGGGAGGTTCTGTTGGGGGCTCCGTGGGAGGTCCTGTTGGGGGCTCAGTTGATGGCTCAGTAGGTAGTTCAGTTGGAGGCTCAGTAGGTGGCTTTGTTGGGGGCTCAGTAGGTGGCTCTGTTGGGGGTTCTATTGGGGGCTCTGTTGGAGGCTCAGTAGGTGGTTCCGTTGGGGGCTCAGTTGGGGGTTCAGTTGGAGGCTCTGTTGGGGGTTCAGTTGGGGGCTTAGTTGGGGGTTCAGTTGGGGGCTCAGTAGGGGGTTCTGTTGGGGGCTCAGTAGGTGGCTCTGTTGGGGGTTCTGTTGGGGGCTCTGTTGGAGGCTCAGTAGGTGGTTCCGTTGGGGGCTCTGTAGGGGGTTCTGTTGGGGGTTCAGTAGGTGGTTCTGTTGGTGGTTCAGTAGGGGGTTCTGTTGGAGGCTCAGTAGGTGGCTCTGTTGGGGGTTCTGTTTCGGGCTCTGTTGGAGGCTCAGTAGGTGGTTCCGTTGGGGGCTCAGTAGGGGGTTCTGTTGGAGGCTCTGTTGGGGGTTCAGTAGGTGGCTCAGTAGGTGCAGCTGTTGGCTCCGTCAAAGGTACAGCAATTGGTAAATAATCGGGATTGATTCTTAAAAAGAATGGATTGCAATCCACGTAGAAGGTATCCAATGTCTCAACAACAGTAAGCCTACAAAGAAATAATATCTGAATTAGAGATGTGATAACCCCCGCCACAGTTTGGTACGTAGATAGCAATGACCGGTTTTTATTACGAAAAAAGGTCATGTTTAAAATCATGAACATGATATTATCTGGCGTGCTGGTAACTTGATAATTGCTGGAGATTAGTCAAATTAGTCAAGGGTAATGGGATGATCCAAGAGAAAATGCCAAAAAATCGGGGATAAATCTATGCTAATGACGGCAATAGATGGAATACTTATCTACAAGTTCCTATTTAACCAATTTTACCAATTCTACAGCCTACAGTTTTTAATACTGCACAGATTGTTTACCTCCCAATTATCCATTTGTACTTTTTGGCATGAACATCACAGACCCTTATTGGCACTAATTGAAGGCCATGATTTTAACACAAACTTACAGGCTACAATACCAACGTAGACCAACCGGGACATTTTAAACATCATCAGAAATCTCCTTTAATGAAAATTCAGAAAATATATGATGAAGAGTAAAGCAATATCTTATGATAGTGTTGATCGGAGAAGCCGTAAATCATTAATAACCTTGTAAAGAATGATTTTACTGTGACATTATCCTAAACATAGAAAAGGGGTGCCTGACTCAGTCAACTCCAACCTCATCTCCAAAACAGGAAAGATAACAAGCAGAAAGGTTTGGAGGACAATGGTGGGAAAAGAATTATATATACCCAGGTAAATCGGCCACAGATGGTGTCATAGCCTTGAGGACATTAACAAGGCTATAAAATACTAATCCTAGATGCCAACAAAAAGCAAGTTTATCAATTTGTTTTCTTTCTTGTACCAAAAACTGTAAGGGTAGCCACTTTTCATAAGGTAGCGTACCAATGGTTTGAAATAAAGATTATTCATTATTTTTATTATTGATGACAAATGTTTCAGTCTCACTACTGACCAGATCAGAGAGCCCTCTGTCTGCATGCATTAAACTGTTCGTCACAGTGAGAGAGTAAGTTCTTAGATGGATTCAATATTTGCAATCTCCATATAAGTAAAACTTTTCATCTCAATGTTGGATGTTCTCATTGGCCTTAAGCACTGAACAGTCATTAAAGTGTATGCAAATTCATGGCAGAGTGCTGTAATAGAGACCATGCCAAAACTGCTAACAAGAACACACAATATGGCTGCACCGATTATTAATAATTGTTGAGACAACCCACCTCACGATGACCTCTGTTGTCGGGTCGAGGTGAGCTGGAGCGATCCACTGAAAGACGACGTAATCCTTAGGGGTAGAATCTTTGTGACTGAGAGAAGTACCGACACAGGCGTCTCCGACCTCTGCATTCAGAGGACCGACACCGTCTACACTCATTGAGCCGAGTATGGTGCCGTTAGGGTGCTGAACGGATACAAGGAACCCTTTAAACTGTCTGTTTTGGTCTGAAGAGTCTTCACCTTTTTGCAGGAACACTGAAAATAAAAAGAAGTAGATATCAATGCTTGCCATATTATATTTGCCTAAGGTAAAACGATCGGATAACATCATATTTGAGAAAGCTTGAAGAGAAAAAAGAAACAAAATTGCACCAAACTGTATAAGCTACAGAATTTTTTCAGCTTTATGTGGAAGGAATGAACGACGTTTTTTATGATATCTTTTTCTTTCTATGTTTTTGTCAATTATTTGCCAGTTTAAACGAAAGCAGGAAATGGATTTTCGAGAATCGATGGGAACATTGAGATACTTTCCAATCAGCACTAATCTTTCCACTAAAGAACCACATTCTGATCAATTTGCCTATAATATAATGATCTTGGCAGAGCATTCTGAGGAGCTTAGCAATTTAGCAACCGAAGACTCTAAACAGGTAGATCGATTCCCATGGGCATACATTGATGGGACCACACCTTGAGATTTATGGAGTGCTCTCTACTTAAACATTAGTATAAGAGCAAGAAATGCGGATAAGAGCCTTGATTTATGACCAGGTAAGACAATCAGAGGAGCGGATTGCGTCTGTTTTTTATTGCTTGGCGTAGAAAAGATGAAAGCAAGGCTTACTATTAAACACATTACAGAAATTTATTGGCGGTTTCTCGAGCTTAAATACGAAATTGTTGAGGCACTTCAGCAGAGAGCTACTGGTATGAAATCTAGTCTCTTTTTTCCTCTCTCTCCCTATTTGAGATGTGGATCACTGTTCTGAACTGATCAATGAAACAAATTAAGAAGAATTTATGGCTGGTTTCAGACAATGAATACTAAAATATCTTGTGTCTAAATAGGGACAGATAAATCCTTTTAATGACGTACAGGATGAAAGACAAGACTGTAATTATGGCAGATTATAACAAAAAATGTTTAATTAGTCTTCTCCATAAACCTGTTATAATCTCATCATAACAATCGCTTGCTCGCTCTCTGGAGGATATTGAAGATTCGGCGTGCGATCATTACCAAATTATAAAATGGCAGGTCAATTTGGTACATTATGTTATGAGCCTTTTGTGTGTGAGATCCTTAGCTGTAGTAGAAGTCAGACAGGAATCACAAGAACACACATTTTACCTTACTACTACTGTATATTAAATTGATCCACGGAGCTAGTGTTTAAAAGAGCTGAACATGTAAGATCAATAAAATAATAATGCACATAATATGGTTGTTTATCAATAAATTGCAGCTGAGGTAGGGAAACTCCAAATTAAGCCCTGATTTAATGAGATTTAATGAGATAACCGTTTAAATCGTAAACATCAAAACTGGTAGGAAAGACAATCATGAATGTAATGAAACATACTGAGATTGGAATATGGCCTGTATATAACTAAGCAAACTCAATAGCTGTCTGTTTGAAATGGATACTTTCGGAAGAAAACTTTTGTATAAAGCTTTGCTACATTCGATCTATACAAAATATAAATTTCTTTTAAAAACTTAATTGCCATAACCTACATTTGATGAGAATGTTTTCTAAAAGTTGGCAGCCAAGAAAAAAGGAAATTACGAACAACGTATTCCAGCTTCAAATCTAAACTTTGCAGGTGTGGTCACCCACACATATGACAGTCTATTACCCACGTTGATTAAAATCTGCCGTACCTGCCGAGAATTAAATAACCGCTGACTTGAACTACGAGTCATTTATTACAACAGATATTTGTTTTAAGGCCTCACCTGTTCTGCACTAAAGCATTTGTTGCTAAGCCAAAATCATTTATCAAATTTTATCATCCACAGTGCCAGTTTCATGTGCAGGAAAAGCAAATGGGTGGCTTATGAGACTATTAAATAATTATTTAAGAATGATATCAACTTTGTCAAGAGGACTAATGAGGCATTTCTAGCAGATTTAGATAATCCATTTAAGAGAGCTTTAGTTTATGTCACAATATAAACCCAAGTTTATACACGTTTTATTGGCATACTTTGATGGAAATTATTTTGGATTTATGCTAATGTTGTTAGATCTATTTTATTGAAATAGGCTTGAAATGGCCATTCCTCGCTAATTTGAAGTCTTGAGGCATGCTGGCCGCCCCATTACATAATATTTGTCGCCAAAAAAGTTCCAGGCGGTTTTTGGTAATGTTCAAAAGAGCACGACTTGGCATTGGGACTAGCATACTCAAGCTTGCCCAAGTAGCTAATGTTCAAATCCAGAGATTGCTCAGAAATTAAGACTACACCCTTATGCTAAATCACAGATTAATTTATTACTACAACAATAAAATTTTCTCATTTTCCATTTTGTTTTGTTTTGGTTATCACATTTAATACTAAGTGCTCTGAGTATGCACTTATGAATATGATTTCACCCTACTTCATATCTAAAACTCTAAGATTCAGAGTAAAGGTCGCCCTTCAGACAGAAGTTTGCGTATCTGCGGCCGTGCACCGTAAAAGGGTGTAGATTGGAAAAATTGGTAGGGGAGGCTATTGTATAATGTAATATACAAAATAAAATAAATAAGCCCCCTTCCTGTGGATTAGTCCCTGGCCTCCAAAATGTTTTAATGATTCAACTAGCAAACGAAAATCCCAAATGAGCTGATTCTGACATGGAATATTCAATTATAGCATTTTTAGGCTACCCCGTTGAGCATTCTAGGGGAGACAGGGGGCAAAGTCTGGGGGCTCAGACTAATGTAACACGAATGTTGACACAAATCATGGGCGCATATTACCACCCATGACTCACGACAAGTCGTGGGTTCAATTAGAATTAAAAGAAAATATTAATTAAATTTTTTTTTTTTTTGAAAAATTTTTATTTTAATTTAATTTTTTGGATTTTCATCCTTAAAACATCTTATCAGGGTAGTTTTTCATGCTTTTTCCATATAAAACACCCACTTCTGGGTATAAATTGGATTTAATGGGTGAAAAACCATAAAAATGTCAAATATTGCGAATAAGTTCGCGAAATTTTCGCGCGCAAGTTGTGTCTGGGGTGAAAAGTGGTGGGTCAGATTTTTCGGAATATACGCCCATGACACAAATGTAACACAAATGTAACCCAAATGTAACACAAAGTAGCTATGCTTCAAATTGTTCAGATTTTCAATCAGTTTAAGACTGGAGGCAGCCTTTTTAATATGCTGTTAGCTGGATTTGGTGTGATGATTGGGATGATCCTTTTTATAATACATTAGAGATAATCTCCCATAGAGCTGATGGGATTATGTGTGTGTCGATCAACTTAAAGGCCAGGACTGCGACAATAAATATACAACCAGAAAGACAGAGATGGGTTTGGACCTGTAAACCTGTTGAATCAACATTTTCTATCATCCTCATACTAATGCTAAAAACGGCCTAATCAGAACTTTATTACAGATAAAATAAGATGTTAGTGGTTATAGGTAATGGTGGAAATATAGAAGGAATAAGATTTCACATGACTCAAATAGTACTTTTATGTAAAATCATGAACACGAGACAATTCTTGGGGTTTTCCTTACACGAGATAGAAGTGATGCCATCACAGTGGAAGGTAAGCGTTTAGCGATATGAAGAAACATAGGTAGAGAAAGAATGGTAAGTTGCAGAGATTTAGATATAATGCCTTTCCAATCATAGAGATATCTATGATTGGAGACTAATCAGCCTCTAGCGAGGTGAGGGGACTTTCAGTTCTCATGTTTGATGGTTGTAGGTCGCTCAAAACTGAGGATATGCGAACTGATGATAGACTGGGGAAACAAAAATCGAGGGCTGAAGATTCCATCAGCCCCGAACTGAGGAATATATGTGAGGATTGTGAGCTATTTGTGTGAGGATTTCAAAATTACAGTTTTTGGGTGGTATGACCACCGATGATGATCTTTCTCTAGATGAGATTGTCACCACGTACAGCTTTAAAACATTGTTACCCAGATCCTGAGGATGAGAGTAATGGGCCTAAGCCTAAATTCAGTGCACAGATTTGATGCATCATTAACGCACATACACAAACATGTGCGGTAAATTCTAAAAACTGCTGTGTCAGAATTAACCCTCAAACAGTTAGGAAGTTTTCGGACAAATCAGTCAAATTGACCCTTTCAAGCAAACCCAAATGACCGACCACAAAATTACCAGTCAAATTGTTATCACATGAAACTATTTGGCCCGATATATAAGCAAGATAAGAGCAAACACAATTTGCGACGTCCAGAAATGCGATATCAGAGTGGCCAAAAAAAGAACTTTGGATGTTTTGACAACATTGAAAGTAAGATCTTCTGTAATTGAAGGGTAAAAATAGGTCATTTTTGATCTAAAGCTAATGACAATTTAACGCTCTAATTCTAATCATTATGATGTTGATATAATGTTGATATCGTTATATTATAGTTTAGACTCTCGAATTATGTTAGATGTAGTTGTACTGGAATGAAGTGGCTAAATTTAAAAGTTTCGAAGGAAACCTCTATTTTCATTTATTTATTTATAAGTCCAAGTTTCCTGTCAACAAAACTTTTGCGTGTGCGCGCTAGTTTTATCTGCAAAACAAGTTAGTGTTTTTCTCTGACTAATAAAAGGCAACTGATTACGCTGAACATTCAATAAACATCTACACTGAAGTGACGTTGTGTATTCTTGTCACATTGTGTAAGTAATATTGGTACTATTCAAGGTTTTAAAATTCAAACACCATCCTGGCTTCTTTTTACCTCAAAGTGGTGGACAATGTCATTGTTGCACATTTGTTCCTTAACATCTAGTAGGATATACCAAGGAGAATGAATTCTCCCTGGATATATATTATTCAAAATCGTCAACAGCTTCAAGGAAAGTCGTCTACACACAAACCCCAGCAGAGTAAAGTATTCCATGAGGATAGTTTGGTATTAAATGCAGGCTTGAAATAGCGAAATCTATGTCTATTTACTGACAATTACTCAGCCTGCTTGCCTTATATAAACTCCAACTAATCAAGTGAGAACTGGAGCTTTGTAATATTAAGTCACCGCAAACGAAGCTAAACTCTATCTAATATGTATATGTACTCTGAAGTGTAGCCTAAAACATTCCCACAGCAGGTATAACTAGACTTAACTTACTTGTAGAGCCTTGGCCAGGTATCCAGTTGCGAGCGTCGATGGTGTACGGACATGCCCCCGATTGTGGGCTATAACCATGACCAGGTTCTCTCGTTATGCAGGCATCATCAGGCGGCCCCGCAGAGTAGGCATCTATCCTCTCAGAAAACAGAGCTAGTATTAATACGGCCAAAGAAGCTGTCCGCAAACGGCACAACGACAGAGTCCTCATGATCATCTGAGTCATTAGTATTTCTGGTTTGCCTGTAATCTAGTCCTCATATATGGCTATATCAGAGAAGAAAAGTTTCCTATTCCGTGATCAATTCTCGAATATCGATGAGAATTTTTCCTCCACACTTTCCAGCCGAGAATAATCCAGCAAGGAATTTTGCTGGTGAATCAAGAGCCTCTTTTTAATAGACCTCCAGCTAATGGCGAGGTCACAAGACTGAAATAACACAAAGTCGTCGCTGAGATCGATCGATACGAGGAGCAGAGGTGTAATCTGGATGAATTGCTCTTCAGCCTGCTAATGATGGGATTAGCGGAACACTAATCTAACAGACTTCGACCATCATGTTTTATTACAATCCGCAATAAAACATCATATCGAGTAACCATGGCAACTCACCGTTACATCAATGGATCCCATACTTCTCACAGTGCAAGATCAATGACTATTGAATAAGGAAAACAGATTTTTCTTAACCTCTAATGCCCTTAGTATTGACATACGCTGTTGTAAATAGACTGTTTTCTGAACCCTTATTTATGCCTCAATTCGGAGTTGTCCTCTCTCCAATTTGGTACGTTTAACCCACGCCGCATAGAAAAAACCTGCTGAAAGAGGGTTATATTGAAGACCGCTAATGTTAGGATAAAACTGATTTTTGATTCAGAGTCTGCACCATTGAAAACCCTGTCAGACAGGGTTCCAAATCATTGGAGGCTTTAATGTTGATAAATCTTAATTTTAGTGACGCAACTCATGAAAGATTCTGCCAAATTGTCCGCAAAACAGGCGGAAAATGCTATAATTGAAATACTGAAATTATTACCCAAACTATGTCCATATGAGTTTTCAATGTTGCAGATTCTGAATCAAAAATAATTTTTATCCTATTAAAAGCGGTTTTCAATAGAACCCTCTTTTCTGCACGTTTTTCCTATGCGGCGCGTGTTAAAAGTACCAAACTGGAGAGAGGAAAACTCCAAATTGAGGCCTAAATCTGAGCTCAGAAAACTGTCTATAAAACTTGTTTTCATTTCATGCGGCAAATAAAAATCCTGATTAAGAGACCGCAAATTATACAAAATTTACATCATATCGGGATCTTCGACCGGTCAAGGTATGCGGCGGTCTAATATGTTGTTTGATACAGATTGAAATTCCATTGAAAACCCAGTCAATTAACCAAAATATGAAAAAGAACTTGCAAAAACTAGAGAAAGAGAGAAGAGAAAAGAGAAAAACTTTAAACATTTAAGTTAATGCGTTTGGTTTTATTTCGGTTTTGTGGAAACATAAAAAATGCGGAGATTAGGAACAAGAGAGTACACAAATATTAAAGACTGTTTCTTTGGTATACATTGCACAGTATTGGTTTCCATGGATTTGGTGATTTGTCTCTTTACAGCGCCCCAAACTGTTACTGAATATAATAGGTTGGTTTTCGGCCTATAGAAACGAAATTTCACATGGTCTGATTGGTGGTTGACAACGATTGGCATCTGGACATAACTTCTTCAATGGTCATCAGAGAAAGGTAGAACCATAAGTAACTCTTGTATCTCCCACACACACACACACAGCTACTCGAGATGAGAGAGCTGATTATATCTACCACAGCCCTCACGAGAAAAGATCCTCCCTCAGATAGGACAAGCTTTGAGCTTCAAAACAAAAAACCGCTCAGATCAATTATAAATTCCCACCTTGTAATCACCTGCTGGCTGTCATCTTTGCTACTGATATTTTCAGCACACTGTAAACATCTTTCAAAAGAGGTGAAATAAGTTGTTGACTTTGGATCAGGCTCTTTACCTCAAAAACATGAAAACAGAAATAATGGCAACCCATTTGATAATCTTGACATTATTAATGTGATACCTGTGGGGTTCTTTCATGTTTTGTGGTCAGACAGTGCTATTCTAAAACTGAAGCGCCTCAGTAGCAGCAAAGTTGCTCAACTATCTTAATTCAATCTAATTCCTTGTTTGTTCGAAGCTGTAGACGGAAGGTGCGGTGAAATGAATACAAGGGTGAATCATGCAAAGTCGCTGGAATGCGATTGAGACTATTTTTATATCTGTGACTAAACTTGAGCTTACCTTTAAACCTGTCTATATTGTTAGTGCTAATGTTTTCTTGTACAAATTTAATTGAGATAGGGGTTGCCAGGATAGAAATGATATAAAGCATGTAAACACATAAACTGTGTGACCTTCAGATAGGGGCACAGCTAGCCTGGCTGATTAAACAAGGTGGTCTTATCACATCCATATCCCGAGTATGGGTGGCGAGAAACTAGTTGCGAGGCTGCAATCTCTGTTTGTAGGCAGGTCGGAGCACCAACTCATCTCAATTAGTCAATGAGCAGGTTTTCAATGAGCAGGTTTTTCAATGAGCAGGTTTGGTCAATGAGCAGCGGGTTTCGAACCCACGACCTTCAACACTGGTGCGCTGAAGGATCGGTTGTCTAACCAGATGGGCCTCTTTCTACTCCCGTATGATCCTTCTCCGACTACGCTATGACTCCCATTCTCAAATCCATCCATTTGTGATTGGTAGAGGTTTCTTTGATAGCGAATAAATTGACTCACCGAGATTAAGCTTTTAGGTTTTGCATGTTCAGCGTAAATGCTGAGAGGGCATTTCAACAAACTTGTTCACAGATTTTCACGTTGAACTGTACTTCCCAGGATAATCAGGTATAACCCTAATAAATGTTTATCATCATGGGATGTTGCAGCCAATGAAGACCTGATATTTCTGATGGTTTAAGGGGAGTCAGCTATTCTTTTCGATATTACTCATGGCATCAAGATTCATAGGAAATCTTCCAAGTTTGATGTGAATAATTCTGTCTTATATTATTAACTTTCAACTATCAACAATTCAGTTCAGTTTGTTGAAGAGGGTCGCATGTTGCCATGTGATGTCAATTTCCTGCATACCTGTGATGAAGTCTCGGGTTACCATTTGTATTCCAGGGTTTTGTTTGGCATGATTTTCAACTTTCCAAATGGATAGATGTTAGATAATAATCTCTGTGAGTCAATTAATTTAATCTCTGTTGCCATCTCAGTTTTGGGATCTTTACAGTATTTATCTAGTTTCAAGTTTCCCGAATAGCGTTGTTTCCAGACATGCCTTTATCATTGCAGTTTTCTTCAGAGCTAATTCCTACAGCAATTAAAGTTGGTTTTCATCTAGGGATCAGCTTACTGCAGAATGCTGGCACGGGGTTCAGGTGAGCAAAAAGTCCCCTGGTAGTGTGAGGCGGCAGCAACAATATGGTGTAAAGTAAGATTAAGTCCCCCTCAACTAGCCAAACTAAACTCTTGCTAATTTTACTCTATAGGTAGTCAATATGTACCTTAAAAACTAAATCAAGTTTAATCCAATTGCCTGCATTCCAGTTGCTCCCATTCACAGGCCACACCGCGGCGTGACCAGTGGTTCGGGAGCAACTTGGAATGCAGGCAAATGGGCCCAACATGGTCTACATAAAAACTACTCATACAATTTGTCAGTTTGCCACAAACTATTTTGTTGTACATATCCCCTGTATCATGCTCCTACATAAGTGATAGGTTTTATTGTAGGTTGTGTGGTACATTTGCCTTCACTTGTCGCCATGAGGCTGGTGTTTAATCAGACTTGTAATCTGAAGTGGGCCAACACTGGGATGTTGTGAAAAAGGTAAGCAATGCACACCTCGTTGTGTTTTGGCAATCAGTTTGGAAAGGC
Source organism: Membranipora membranacea (assembly GCA_914767715.1). Taxonomy (NCBI): domain Eukaryota; kingdom Metazoa; phylum Bryozoa; class Gymnolaemata; order Cheilostomatida; family Membraniporidae; genus Membranipora; species Membranipora membranacea. Next base: position 7,375,271 of record OU612072.1, on the reverse strand, counting down.
GTATGTTGCCGGTACATTGCTAATAAAGTGCTAATTTACTGACAATTATGAATCACAGTTTACCATGTAGCTGCCAACTATAAACACTATAAATACTATAAATACTATAAATACTTTAATGTTCAAGGCATCGTTTTTTATTTTGTGTGTGAAATGTTCTTTAGGGAAACGAGTGAAAAACATTTCTGCATTTGAATTTCAAAGAAAAATCAGGATAGAAGAGCAAAGGGCAATCTTCCAGAAAAATACATCATTTACTTGTGTCATTTTTATATACTCACAATAAAGATGATGGATAATGTTAAAGAGTGAAGATTTCCACTTTGCTTATCCTGCTTTGTAAAAGAGCTGGATTAAGAATGTCATAAGGACTAAATTGTTATCTCTCTTAGTGACCAAGAGGGGATTAACAGCAGAAGTCTTCATCAATTAGTATTTGCTTTTTGATACAGCTTTCATAATTGACATTAGTTTAATGTGGATAAGTAACCATTCAAATACAGGCCAGTATTACTTAATTATACCTGGATGTGATCTACACGTTGTGGTTATAACATAAAAAATATATATGTAGTATTTTTATACTTTAATGAAGTGTAACTGTAGACTGGGAGTGGACATATGCAGGTAATAATGTAATCTGGCTATAAATTGAGGACCTGGTATCAAGCCCTTTTTTCCTTTGGCAGCGCGGGTTAAGATCAGGATATAAGAAACAAGTAAGCAGCTAGAAAGTTGACCAAGTTACCACTAGACATATCATGTGGCTAAATTTTTGTGCTAGTGTCTGGCCTTGTCATGTGGCCACAAAAAAGTTGGTCGCTTGCGAAGGCTAGCTTGAGTCAAGGTATAGTGAGGAGCAATCTAATGGATGAAGACTCATGATGAATCAGAGGAGCAAGGTCTAAAATTGAAGAACATATTTGCAACACATGACCATAAATAAGAATACTGCCATACACATAGCTGCTAACTACTGCAAACCTTCTGTGGCAACATTCAAAGAAATAATGCAATGGAGTTTTTTGTTTAGAAATATAAACCATTATTCCTTTATTTTTAATTAAACATGAACCAAATATAATGGATGATATTTAGTGAGACTATGAGGTACAGTATTTGATGGAAGGATGCATATTATTGAGGATGACATATTGGAATAGAACCATTCATGGTAAAAAGGAGTCCAACTTTGCTCATCACAAAGTTGACTATCAATGCACGCTTTTTTGCACGAATAATACCAGATCATGGTAGATATGTAGTAAATTATAAAGATTTTTGCTTTGAGCACGCTCATCACATGCAAAGCTTGTGCAACATAAAATTGTGAGTAACTAAGACATATTATTATGATTTGATGACAACATCATGGAAATCTATTGCTGCAAATCCCTTGTTGTTGACAGTAAGACGAATTAGTAATACAGAGAGGTTATGACACCGTAAACAAGTACTGGTGAATAGCCGGAGAGAAACCACATCACCAGTGATCTTCTAGTGGGTCGGAATAAAATCAAAATAAAGTACTCTTCACTTAATTGGTAATGGTACCAAAACGCAAGAAAGTTTTTCAACCTGGCCCCAGCAGCTGCTAAGTTTCAGTTTCACCATTTTGTATGTAAACGGAACCAAGTCGCTTTGACACTAGCGCCAGCGTTGAAAGCAGGTAGTAATTTCAGCATGCATCATGAATGAGTTGACATACTTATGGAAGACAGATGTAACCTAAACTATAGGTTTGAAAAATATATGGGTTTTGTTTGAAAGAGTCTGTACAACCTCTTCTTGTTTGCAGCAAGTATCAAGACTATGAAATGATTGTCTTATGAATACCTCTAGTATCGTATTTTGAATGACTCTAGTATTTTCGGCTGAATGCCTCTAGTATTGTTGGCTGAATGCCTTTGGTACCGTCTGCTAAATGACAAGTATTGTTGGCTGAATGCCTCTAGTATTGTTAGTTGAATGACTCCAGTATTGTTGGCTGAATGCCCCTAGTACCGTCGGCTGAATGCCTCTAGTATCATAGGTTGAATGCCTCTAGTACCGTCGGCTGAATGCCTCTCCTCTGAACAGCTCATACTCGTTAGTTCTATGCTCTCTCTGTTGTAGATGGGTCCACAGATCTCTGCTGTTATTTATCTGTACACCACACAGTTCACATATAACATTCAGGGCCTGTGTACGACTGTAAAATAGGATAGAAAACTACACATCAACATTCCATATGAGAACAGTCTGTCGTATGGGAAGGATGTCACTTTGAATGTTTACACTGTTAGTAGTGGATAGGGTGGTTTAAATATTAACATGCTGTATTTGACTGATGACTGAGACATAGTCGTGTCCTAAGGTGCAATGTCTAGCACCTTGATGTTGTCAGTTGACATACAGTGGACAGAGCACCCTTACGAGATATATAAGTCAGCAGACAACCACCTGATTCAAACTCAATCTCGACTTCTCACTTGTTTAACCCTATACCACTACATGGTTGCTGAAAATCTCCAACAAATGGAGCCACCTCAATCCATAAGATGAAACAATACATCAGTTTACAGAAGAGGGGGTGATTTTTCACCAAGATTATTCTTACGCAACGCTTTCGGTCCCATAAAATCTATTAAAAGCGTTCAGCCCCTATGAAAGTATGGATACATTAATGTACATCACTGGATGCTCGAGCTCACATTATGGACATAATGTCGATGATTATTTATTTACTATAGTCCCCAGACCGTGCAAACTGCCTAGTCACCTGACTGCTTACAACAACACATCTTTACTAGCGTTGTCATGCGGCTACTTTTTGAAGGGAGGGGGGGGCTCCTAGATTAAGCATCATCCCGTAGAATGGGAATGACTGGACTGCCGGCTAATTGGATCAAACTTGTTCTAGGGGGTACCCCCCTCCCCCAAAACAAAGCAAAAGTAGCCGCCACGTGACAAGGCTACAGCGGACCTAAGACTGAGAGATGAATAGAATAGTATTTCTGTACAGGTGCAGGTGTTGGAGCTGCCGAAGGAATCAGACAGTCAGCTTGTTAGTAAGCTTAACATAATTATCGAACAATAAATATAGATAATATGAGCATACCTGGTGGCTGCTAGCTTTGTGAGTACTTTACAGTGTTCCTTCAGGTACTCAATCTGACTGTGTGTACTCTGTGTGTCTGTGTCTGTCTCTAACACCGGCGGCTGTATCAACCGGAACAAGGAGACCTGACAACAAACAACATGACAACAGATAATGTGACAATCACTATGGTCCCATGCTTCAAATGAGTGGTCCACTCCCATATCGACTGAAGAATGCTTACCATTTCCATAATGAAAAAACATAAAAAAAAACTGCCGCAGCAGGAATTGAACATTGTAGTCATACATTGTAGTCAATTCGAATGGAAAAAAACGCAAACCAATGCGGAAATTGACTTAAATGCTATTTCCAATTATTGATTGCCCTCAAATCGATGTGACATCGACATATGGCACCATCTGATAGGACAGTATAACCGGTCAGCTACAAGTACCGCTATAATGAATATAATTTATGTTCACTAGATGGTGCTCTAACCATACCGCTGGGGTAAAACAGGATGTTCCCACCGACTGATTTGCATATATAATTGCTTGATAATTCACTTAAACGATTAGTTTAAATATCGATTATTGAATGATTAATTGAATAATTACTTCTTTTTTATTGATCTTGTTATGTAATTAATCAGCATTGCATCACGCAACAACAAAAACAACAGCGGATTAACCATTGGTGTGAGTGTAAACTGTGTATATGACGCAGTAAGATTAAATTTTCTCGAGGAGAAGAAAGAGAGGTGAGATGACTAAGCTGGATTTGCGATGGTATGGGTATGTTTACATACCCTAGAGGAATGAATATCAGCTAGGGTTTAGTATAGAAAGTTTTAGGGTGATTTAATGTTGGCTAGCACCATTTGTAGCTACATATTGTAAAGAGAAGGGTGAGTAAATTTCAGCTAGCAATAAAATTTAGCTATTTCAAGCAAGTCCAAAAAGGTGAACTTCGTTCTGCAAACACTTGACTACTACTCTAATGTAATACTACTGTCAACCTTAATTTTACCAATTTACAACAATAATAATATGATACAAACACAAAAATTGGTGTCATCATAACAGCACGAGTACTGATGACATCATCACCACAAAAAAAAGTACACATCAAACGCCTACCTCATCAGCAGCAGTATCCTCCAGCTCATGTTTGAGTACATCACCCTCCTTCAGCTCCACCCAGCCATCCTCTACACAATGAGTTCTCTCTCTCGGCTTACGAGGCCTCTGGAGTAGTCTGGAAAAGACATGATATTTCTTCATGATTGTATCTTACTACAAGGGTAATATGTATCGAAAAAAAAAAACTATTTTAAAGAATTTGCTAAATAAGTGAGGTGATTTTTGGATTTTCACTTTTCATTTTAAACAAAATGCTGCCGTGCCTGAGAATTCAACTGTTGGGTGCAAAAGTGTACAGACCTAGGTAGACATGAATCTCAGTAATGCATAAGATACCTTCATTTGGAAGTTAAGAAGACCTTCAAAGGTTTTTACATAACATTGATAATTGTACCACTTCCAGCCCTTCAAACTTGATTCTTCGCCTCAGCCATACGAACTACTAACTACCTTAGAGTAAAAGAGTATGCACAGGAGGAAAACTTCATCACCACTTCACACAGTCTAGAAATAGCTAAATTTATGGCTAGCCAACATTATATCCAAATACTTTCTATTAACTCGCGCCACAGCTAATGCTATTTGGCGTCACTAGAACATTCAGGGTGTCACCTATAAACAAACTAAACTCTTGGAAATAATTACTCCGCTTAGGTAAACACCAAAGACTCAATACAAGTCGACGATATAAACTAAGCACAAATTACCAATAAGTTATCATTGATTAGACTTACTGCTGGATTTGGTCCCTTATAACCCTCTGGAATTGAGTCATATTAGTCTCATCTACACGGGTACCTCCTAGACAGTAGTTAAAGCTCATTCTAACCTTGTTTATCTACAAAAGAAGAGATCAATTTACAACCAAAGAGATGAATATACAAAAGGAGAGATCAATATTTTTGAAAACATAATGTTCAACTTAACTTCATTTAAGAAATATCCCTGTTTTAAGATGATCAAAGGAACCAGTACTTATCATTGTGGTGAATTATTGGCGATCTTGAGAGGAAAGAGTGTACCAAATTTCCTGTTCACATTTTGAAACAAGCTAAACCCTCACTGTAATAACCACCTCATTTCAAGTTACAGGAAAGACGCGCTCGTTGTGCCAAAAATATAATAATTATAATAAATACACACCAATTTCAGAGAAATAGGGTAAAAAAGCATAATTCTTAAAATTTCCTGTCTATAGGATTTAGCAGTTATTGCCTTCTGAGCCGCCTGAACTCTACACAGCAATTTGATTACGCAATCTCATAACATGAAAGGGCAATGAACTATATGGTGGCAATAAAACACATGAGGGCGGGAGAAGTGGGTATTTTGAGATCCTCTGGTGAAATGAAGTAGTGAACATTTTGGCAACCTCTCAAAGAATTCATTAGGAAGCAACTCAAAATACGCGCTAATCACATTTTATATCCTAAAATATCTAGACATCATTATTGGCAGATCTAACGCTGAGACTGGATGCTGCCACGTCTTCAAAGGATATGATTGGCAGCACCAAAGAAAACTCATTCCTATGAAATGAGAAGATGATGTTTGACACAAAGCTATATTAATCGTGTCAGCAGGAACCAAATCATCAGAAGTGGATCTCAAACTGCTCATTCAAGGAAGCTGAAACCTCTTAAACTAAGACCAATAAAACTGAGGAAGAATTAAGCCAATGTATCATCAAGGAGTGATGTGTCAGTTTTGATTATCCAAAGTACCAAATTTTCCAGCATTAATGGTTGGTAATCAAACAGGGATACAAAACCCTCGCTCATGGTAATAGAGAAAAGATGCTACACAAAATAAGCAACCACGCCCTTTGTAAGCAACATAATCTGTTACCGCGGCTGCAATACTGGTGGCAACAAATACAAAACATGTCAATAAGTTGGGAAGTCAAAGATTTGTAAAAGAGACACTCACAAAAACACATGTGACATCTAAGGCACACTGATGACGTGATAAACTATTGCATGTTTATCTCTGATCGATAGGAGTGAACTAATTCACTTAGCATGAGTACCATCACAAGGAATCTGGTGTGACCATAAACTTATAGAGAAATCTATAAGATTATGGGTGTGACGATTAACCAGGAGCTGGTACATGTTAGTTTCTCTTTCTAAATTGACTTTAACGATCAGAGATACACATGATAATAGTGTAGTCTCGATGTCAGTGTGCATCTAAGGTCGTGACCTACCATCAAAATGTCCTTGACATCTATATGTGTGTCAAACTCGAGCTCCATATCGTGATCAGGGAAGGCGGAGCCTCCAGTACGAGGGTCGCGACCCAGTCCACATATCGCTCCTGTGTATGCCTTCTTCTGTGCATCTCGTCTGTAAGACAGCAGTAAAATTATGGAGATGATGATGATGATGATGTTTTTAATACTTTCATACTTAATCATTTTGAGGTAAAAAGTTTTACATTTATCGACAAAACAGCATAATATAATGGTTTATAGAGTATGTTGGCTGTTGATGGAGAATCTAGTAGTCTACCATAGGTGGCATCATGTTGACTGTGTGTTTGTGATTGACGTTTTGAAGAGATTTGTAAGGGCGATAAAAATAAATATCTGTTTACGAGTCACAGTGCAGCTGATCTTTCATTCTCTAAGCAAAAAACTACAACCTATCTGTATTTTTTCCAGCAGAGATGCAGCTAACCCATCAAACGAAAGGAAGATGTGAAATCAAAGTTTGAGGTTAGATGACATTTTGAATGACGGTTCAATTTTGAATGACATTGTGCATTCTTTTTTTGTCCAGGCGTGAAACTCATTATTATGCAAGAGTCCCGCTATGAGGAAAAAGGATGTGAAAGTAGAAGAAACAACTATGAAAATTGAAAAAAGGAAACTGATGCTTCAAAAAAGCTAAATTTCCAGTTGCGTCATAATCATGTCATATCATATGATATCTTCAAACTGGGTTTGAGTGCCAAGATGAGCTCCAACCAAGTGGCCACAGTAAAGTCGTCAGGTGAGAGCGATTCACATACTCCTTAATACTTTACACTCGAGCATTCAAAACTTGAATTAAGGCGAGATTATCAGGTAAAATCTTGATAGAACACCAACATTACATAATTCTGACCTGTATAAAAATTCAAATATCCGTTATTTGAAGGGATAAGTTCCACAGATTGACACGCATCCACAACAGATCAAATCATAAACATAAAATAGATAATCATATTATTGGTGGCTTATTGACGCAATGATGGATTTGCGGCAATTAAATACACCAAGTGCGCCAAAGTACAGATTAAAAATTAATCTTTAGGTTTTGGGCCAAGGCCTCTCAATTGTCTTGTATTCGAATGGTGGGAAAATTATTATACACGAGGCTGAGAAAATAAAACTTTGGTAATTAGATATGATATGGTGAAATCGTCGAGGATCTTTAAATTTCTCAGATTTTTCTTTTCTACATGGCTGTACTTTTATTCGAACAGGACTTAGTACTCTTGAGTCTTTTTAAAAATTGAAAATTCATATTATGAAAGCGTTCATGTAGTTCATGATAGCTTTTGGAAAACTTAAAATAGGAACCAAACAATTTGTATCACCAATGAAGGTGGGAAACAATCTACGTTCAGTCTTAGACTTGGGAAAATTCATTTCGCAATCAAAACAATTTAGCAATCGCATCTTACTCAAAACAATTTTGCAATCATAATATCAAATCGATGTCCTCAAAGAGCTACCTGTTATTTTATACTGAAGGTAATGGTATGTGTAATCTCCTGTCGAATACAAGACTAGTCAGTGATCTATTCCTAAGAGCAGGACAATGACACAAAAAACAACATATCTTAGGCAATGACTAGTAATTAGTATCTTTGTCTTAGGTACAACATACAATTAAAGAGTTCTCATTGCTCCATGGATCGCTGGTGGTGGCATTCCATTATAGAGCAGAGGAATGTCACTACCAGCCACCCAGGTAAAGTTTGAGCACTAAACGTAGTAACAACAGAAACCTTACAAATGAGTCAATAAGGTTTGTAACCAGAGCCATAAAGTGGTCACGAGGGGCAGTGCTGACGTACTATGGTGAGGGGATGATGTGTTTACTGTAGTACGGGAGAAGAGAATGACTAATAGGACAGAAATAAACGTATCTTGTGTGTTGACAGGACCGACCCGTAATTAAGCCTCTGTTTGATGATATCAGATAGTAAGGATTAATATACTCTTACATCAGGTGGGCGATGATATCATGAGCTTCAAAGCTTCAGTAGGCAGTGCAGTATGATGATTAAACCAATGACACAATGGTGGTGGTCGATTACTAAGGGCTGGGTGGGGTGTTAGTCCGATCGGTGGCAATGACTGATTAATCTGGTCAGGGTCGGGTCGATGAACAATACCTGACTTTACCTTGGGGATTATATCTCTTCCCCAAAAACTCGGGGGGGGGGGGGGAGGGGGACATCAGAGCTGAGAGGGAGAAAAGATGACAAGATGATGACAGGGCGCATTGCTGTCATTAAGTTCAGATTCAAATCGTAACCCGATCAGGTCATTGCACAACAGTAATGTACATAACATTTTATGAGGAAAAGGACATGCAATTTTTTGTTGTTCAAAGAGCCAGATTTCTATTAATTTGTTTTTTGCAAACCTGTAGAGTTGGGGGTCTTTATAATGCAGAAATCAGAGAAATGTCAAACACTGTTATCAATAGAAAAAAACCGACAAAACCTTCGAGCCGAGACCGCACCACCATCAGAGCGTCTCACTTTATATTGCAGTGTCAGGCAAGGACAGCTAGGTTTGGTGGTCCATGGGATGAATTCCAGGAATTTCTCATTATTTGACATCAGATTGAACCAATAATGCGACTATAACATAATATTAGATTATATAGACATAGAAAAAGGCTAATGAGGGGATAAACTGCTAATTATCAACTTAGCGCAATAAAATCTGGGACTAAGTGACTCATTATAAAAAGTCACAGGGGACATTAAAATAACACCGGTCTAAACTGAACAATAGGTGGTGACACAGTGACGATAAGACGAAGTCATTAAAGGAAAAATTACCCAAGGTTTACATCTGTCTCATGCTGAATCACTAATCAAGAGCCATTTCATGTTTATAAACTTTTCTATGTTATGCTTTTTTCCAAGTCCATTAAGTAATCAATGTACACATTCCACTTTATCATTCTCAATATACCGAGAGCGTATAAATAAACTGAGACAGAAATGGCAAGGAAAACAATTATAAGCATTTCTGGTCAGTGTTCCTTCTCAGCATTGCAGAAACAACACTCATCACACCATCGCTAATCAGCATACTCAAAAAGTGACAGGTGAAAAGGAAATATAGATTTGACTGGAGGAAACTTGGGCTTATTGCCGACCACTCTGACATCACAGGGACAAGGTCTAAGGAACCAACAGGGGAAATGTATGGCAGTCACAAGGAACAAGAAACAGAAAGACATCAAGAAGTTATGAATAATTAGGATATCAGACGTATTACAATTAGCTGAGACAATGATATCTAGTTTGGAATGCTTCTGTTTCCCTTTCCCCCTAACCAGCAAAAACGCCACAAAGCCTTTAGACAGGGAACACCTCAAGTCGGCCGACAGAGTACGCACTTTAGCCCGACGTGTTTCCTGAGGAAGTTGTTGTAAGATTGTTTCCCCAATTTTTTCCTTATTTCTTATTGGCAGTAAGTAAGTAAGCCTATGTAATTTCCTTTCTGGGTATACCGGTTTAATTCAATGTGGTTGTCGCTTAAGAGAAATTATAAACCAATACAATACAACCAATACAAGTTTTAATCTTTCCACCGATACAGTGTTTGTCGTTTCACAAGTCCAAAACCTGCTGCTCATTAGTAGACCAGGTGTCCAACATTTCCATTGATCAGCAAAAAATATATCTTCTCAAACCCCCTAAGCTAAGCTGGCATTTAGCGAGCCTGGATTGTGTTGATAAGCTTAGCTTTACACAGATGACTTCGTTAAAAGCTCACAAAGTGATCAGGGCAGAACATGGTGACATCGCACATTTACATTATCGGCTGTCCAATGTATTGAGGATAGCTCAATGCTTTCGCAAAATTTTATCTAATTTGAAAACGTCCACAAAATTCCAGTGACGCAAACGCATTCGTGAAAGAATGATATTCAGTTAATAGTGTAAAAAAAAGGAAAACAAATACAAAAACGAAGATTATACTTGTCTTGTACTATGTGGGGTTAGGGTAGTGGTATGATACCGTATTCTCCACAGAACAGGTGATTGACACCCCTAGTGCTCAAAGACCCCTGAAAAATTTTGATGTCAGAAGGATGAGAATGTTCCATCTGTCAGTGTCGTGATTATGAGAGTTGTCTGAGTTTGAGATATGGGTGATTTGGGAGAGTCGTTGGTTGAAGATTATACTTTTATTTAGCAACATTTTCCAGGATTTTACCCCAACCAATCACGCTTCTGCCTCGGAGGCTCGGTATGTTTAATTTGACAGTTATGAAATGTCTAATGATCAAGCTTTGAGTAATCCTATTAAAAGTGAAATCAGTTAGTTGGAATCTTTAGGACAGCAGGATGATGATATATAAAACATTCTTGAGCCAGCTAGTGAGATATTAGACCACACAGCTATATGTTTAGTAGATACCACATAAAGCCAATTAGCAAGGTTGGTAAATGTTAATTCTAAGGAAAACAAATTTCTTTTGGTGTATGGATTTAATCAAGATTATAAAGTGGATATAGACTATTGGAAACAAACATCAAAAGTAGTATTCTCATCATCATTGGCTGAGAGGAGCAGGGGAGATCTGCTACAGGTCTCGTTCCTTAATCACTCATCAATCGGTGGGACTTATTACCACAGCACACAAATTGGGCAGGAATCACCCTAATTGAAATTCTTGCAATTCTTGAGAAAAACCCTAGTGGGAAGTGTAATGATCAATCAGCCTCAATAGTCCTGTTTGAAAGCCCCCCTCCCTCTCATGCCTCAGATTGGCAACAGAAATAACCTGATAATTTAACATAACAGAAAAGGTATACACCCGAGGGTGCCGGGGGCTTGAGCAATCATACTTGAACGCTCCCCCAATAGGATTTGATTCCACAACTCTTGCGGCATTAATTGCCTGGCAGTGAATAGCAAGCGCTAACCAATTGCGCCATCTCACCATCCCCAAAAAAGAATGGGTTCATGGCGCTAATTATGATACCCGCTATTCACTACTCAGAGTCTTGTTCTCTCGTCCCATAGCTCATTCCGTTCCACCATTGCCACCCTATGTAATAGGGTTGTTGGCCTTACATGGCCCATTGCTGGGAACCCATGTAGTGAGTTTTTAGCTGTCTTTCCAGCTTGTCAGCATGTCTCTCCATGCTGTCACAAATACATATAGGCCTAATAAACTTTATAATATTATACTAAATACCATATAACATCTACTTCATAATATAATAACAACTATTTTATAGTAAATCATAATATAAACTATGATATATATTATTATATGTTACAATATAATATAATATAATATAGCTAATACCTTTAAACGGCTATAGAACGGCTACTGTTTGACTCAGAAACCTAGGAATCTGGAGTTGTGCTAATTTCAACATGCTTGACTCTCAAAATGAAAATTATGTCAGCAAACACTTTTGATCAGCCCCCATGGGATGACCGTAATATTCTTTATATATAATGTCGGTAATACCTGATCTGTATGGAAGGAGCCCAGAGTAGGCACATAAGAGCAGGTAGTCCGTGTATATTAGGCATTAGAGTTGTCTCTCTCGATATAATCCTGTTCCCCGATGGATTAACACTCTGTGAAGCTGAGACCTGCAAAAGTGGGTGTCACAGGGTTTGAGTATGGATACACAGCACAGTAATACACTACAATATATGTAACAGTATACACTTTGGTATATATAAGGTATATGATGCAGTGGACACTGCAGTGTATACGTTGCATATTACTCTGGATTTAGGAAATATACAGATCGGAAAGAACAGACGAATGATTGGATGGCTGATGTTTGATATGAGTTGACATAGCCTGTGCAAATTTAGAATAAAATACCTCTAAAAAGGAGGAAATAACTAAACCAGAATATCACACAAAATAATACACCCTTCTCTCTGTATGATAAATCTTCTAAGAGGTGACAACGGCGATATTGTAGGAGATGAATTTGTACATGATTCAATCTTATCGTATGATTGTTATGTTAAGAGTGACTTCATGTGTCAGAGAAAAAAAACATTGCATGATTAAGGGGGGGGGGGGGGTTCGGGTGTAGGAGAGTTACTAACCATCAGCCTGTCGTGTTTATCTCCCGGTTCTTCATCCAGAGCTATAGAGTTCACACTCTTAGGGTCGACTCGAACCTCCCTATACAAAATAAACATTAACATATACATGCATAAACGCATAGGCTACAAGAGCCACACACAGAATACAATTCTGCCTAGTGCCGAGTGCATTCACCGGGAGGATATTGGAGATATTGTTATATTATGAGTCTTTTTTTTTACAATATATCCTTAGAATTTCAGTGTTGCAAAAAAAGTTACTACTGAATTACTATGGAAAAGGCTTCCTCATATTTTTTGTATGATCTTTATAAGAATAAATCTCCTTAATTCATTGTTGATAGCACATAAAATAAAAATGAGACATTTTTATCTTTTCAAGATAGCCCTCCAGTATTGCGCTAAATACTGATTCACTATGCGAAGATTCAGACAGCGAGGATGGTATTAACAGTCAGTGATCGGCTCATCCATCCCGGTCAAACAACAGCTGGGACTACTTATCCTATCTCCTATAATTACAGACAGTAGCGGTGGTTAGGAGGGGGGGGGGGGGCTTTAATTCATCAGAAGATTTCATCACTACCTTTTTAGACATTCCACCACATTGTGATGACGTTTTATCATAAAGAGGATTAAGTTGTAAAACAGAATCATAGCCCTCGTTAAGCAAAGAATAGCTATTACTTCAATATTGATTTGATCGATAATCCCAAATAATCCCGGTAGATTAAGAAGTTGACACATCTTTGTCACAAGTGGTTGAATCCAGGATACCCTCACTCTCTCACTCTCCTCCCCACAAAGAAAATCCTTATCCTCAACGGTGAAGGACTTAGAATTGAGATCCACCGCTAAAGGAATGCGTTGATAAAGCCCCAAGAGAGATTGAACTTTAATTGGCGATGGTTTAAGGAATGGTGATTGTTTTGAAGAATGATTTCAGATTAGCAATAAGAAGTTCCCAGAAATCCTTTTAGGATCAATTTCTAACCTTCTGACTTCCTGAGTTCATCTATATCTATGTATGTGTATATACGCTCAGTTGTTTATATGTATGGGTAATGATAAACTGACCTTATCTACAAGCCAGTTGTCATTGTATTGATTGGTATGTAAGGGGAAGATTATATCCTACAAGAATAGTCATCGCTTACAAAGAGGGACCCCAATAGACGAGTCACGAGTAAGACTCACAATGCACACTGACATTGAGACTACGCTATTATCACATGTATCTCTGATCGTTGGAGTCAATTTAGTCTGAGTACCTAATATTTACCCGCCCCTAACAATTCAAATTGAATGAGGGTCGGCCCACTAAATTCCCTGTGATGGTACACATGCTAAGTGAATTGGTTCACTCTCAATCAATTAGAGATATATATGCAATAGTTTATCATGTGATCAGTGTGCTCACAACGCAGTGTAAGACTAAAAATTTTTAGTGTACTATGGACTCACTTGTTGTTCCCAGTGACAGCCATACTGAAGAACTTCATCTCTATGGGACTGAAAGGTCCGGAGATCCTCAGCTTACGGTGAGACTTCCTCATGCTCGACATACTCTCCTCCTCCAAACCAAACCCCCAGGTGTCTGACTGGCTGGCAGCCTGAGCTCCCAGGCCATCCCCGGACGCACCGGCAGCTCCAGGCTCAGGGTACCTCACTCGGTGGTTTTGCTAAAATAGGCGACCAGACAATCATAATCCTGGTAGCAACACAAAATTACTGTGACTTTTCAAGACATTTTACACCTATGGATGGTATTATATTTGAGCATATCAAATGTCAATATAGTATTAAAATTAGCGCTTAAACATTATCGGGCTAGCTAGTGGTTAGAACTTCATTATCAACCACTTTGTGGGTGGGGAAATTGGTTGATAATACACGCTACTACCAGCTATCCTGACACTGTTTAAGCGCTCAAACTACAGTGCCCTAACGCATATATCAACACTTTTCAAAGGCTTATGGGAGTTATCTACTTTCTTGCATGTAAAAAAAAGGGGCAACAATGATCAAGTAAATTGTATTTCAATACTTGAATACCATGAATATTTACGGACCTTTGTGGTGTAACCCCCATTTACACACTAATGTATCAGAAATATTGATCTGGAAGTCAATCTTGACATTAAAGATTGATACACAGACAGTACTTGGGTAACTACTATGACTATTGCACAACAATAGTGGTTTTGCACTATTAGTAAGATTATTCACTACTGTATAAAGTCTCTCATTAGACATAATTAAACATTTCTAGACATATCAGTTTCCATAAATCATATATATCTATATTGAGGTAGAGTGTTCTCATTAAAAAGGGCCATACATTAATTGAATGCCCCACATTTACGTTAATGGTTTCACTTACAAGCGAAATGCAACCAATAGAATCTGAGTTGATATTTGTAAGAGTATGATGCTTGTTATGACCTATTTTCACATACAACAGACCTAGGCTAAATCGATACGCCATCAGTATTAGAAAGAGATAGACAGGTGACACCCTAGATAGTGATGTATTCGCTGACGGAAAACTTCATCTTTGCACACATGCTTGCTATATAATGTAATTAATTGCTACCTAAACTTTACATCCCCTTCTTATTTCATATAGGGTTCATTTAAAAAAACGCTAGCCAACATTAAGTTGCTCCAAACAAGCTTTATGCTCAGCTAACATTTACTCCTCTGGGTTGTTTGGGTATGGTGCTTGCTATCTATTTAAAAAAATAACTTAATCTTGCTCTAAACCAATCATTAAAAGAGACAGACAGAGAGAGAGAGAGTGAGAGTGAGAGAGGTAATAGTCAGATCTCATCGCTGACAACATACTTTTACTGACATTATTGATGCCACAGATAATACGAGTCAGGCCGACAATTAATCAGTGATTAGCAGATAGAGATATAAATCTAAATCCTCGTGTTAGGTACGGAAGGTTGTCAAGGTGAAAGCAGCGGCGGAGAGTCACGTAATCACGCCAAATGTGCTAACGCATAATCATTTACAACACCCCATAAAAATAACAATTTTTGAAATGTGTTATCTTAAACGATCCATTAACAGTGATGGTTCTGCTGAGATCTAAGGAACTCTAAACTACGACAGCTCATTTAGCGTGTAAGAGATGGCTATCATTGTGAAGGGTTTGTAGATGTGGATATTTATGTTATGTCACGAATGCCTGTGTACCATAGCACTTGAAAAAAGACGACACGACACTCCACTTTCTTACGGTTACTTTTGTTGTGCAAACACATTTTGAAGAAACTCAAGTGCTTTAATTGGGTGATAGAATGATTATTCCAACGGCCACTTAACAAGTAGACATAATTTTGATATACTTTCAATGAAATCAAAAATTTAGCCTCAGTTTAAAAGCCTTGTTTGATGAATGTACCACCTCCATTCCCTTGCCAAACTCGGGTTTGAGAAATGATTTCAACCTGTGTTCATCAGCAAATCGTCATCTCCATCTTGGCAACAAAAGCTGCCTGCTGGTCTTTTTTTGATTGCCAGAGACTAAAAGTTTACAAGACAAAAATAGCAAGCGGCTCCCGACAACTTATCAAATGGTTTTTCAACTTTGCCAAATGTACTGTAAAATCATCTCACCTGAGTTTATAAAAATAATCCTTCAAAAAGCCGCTAACAGATCAGACACATTTCTTTAAATGGGATCAAATAACATAATCTTTCTCTTAATGGGTCATCTAGGACATAAATCTCATCTATAAAATGTTTGGTTGATCATTACACAAAGTTTCACTGAGCTGACAACAATCAACTAACAATTATAATACAATCAGGTAATCGATTAATCTAAAGGTGAATAAAATGGTGAGAACTTTATGTGGATCGATTAGCGGTCTACACTGATCAGAGTCCGAGTCGATTACGGCCGACGTTTCTGGCGACATCTGTGAGTAGAGGCGGTCTGGTTACCAAATCGCTAAGAGCCATTGGATAGGCAAAATGCTGTCTAAACTGCCTGGCTCATGAAGCCTAACATAACAGCAGGGAGGGTGATTGCAGCGAGGTCAAATTTCTGAGCAGACCTAATGTTACATGGAATCATAACCATAAAAACAACCTTCACCTATTGGGAATTCAATGCTGATTGTAACAAAAAAAAGCCGGTAGTGACCACTTCGGCTTTGCCGAACTTCTGAGCAAAGCAGTCACTGTATTTCAGTTAGCTCTGCAACATCTTTCTGTTTAGTGAGGGATAAGAGAAATTTTCTCCAAGTGAATCCTCAATATTTAAAATCAAGACCAACTTTAAATTCGAGTCCAGCTATGATTTGGCGAGAGGCGGCCATGCCATATGCTCCATATTCTAGCATAAATATAACAATTTCTTCCTTCAACATTCTTTGTATGGAGTTGTCTCTTTGTCATCAAAGAGGGAACAACTCCTGACAATAACAAATAATTTTCAAGCGAGTTACACCTCCTAATTTATTTCTACGCATATACTTTTCAAATGCTAAAATGATACCAAGGCAATACAACATACACAGAACCTATGTAGAAGTATATATCCTAACAACAGGATGGACGGAGCTGAGATAAGATTAACCACAACATCATGATTCTCGCAATCGTACCTCCGAGCATCAGCCTACTCGTTGCTCTATGCTAACCTCCATAATTGCAATAGTGAAGCTGAACCATATATTTCTATATTCTTTAACCACTGTAAATTCTGGTTCAGATATTTGAAGACTTTTTTGGAATCCCAAATGCAGCTAACACAAATTCCCATCAATAAGAAATTAGCTCCTCATTCTGCATCTCAAATTGATGTCAATCTAGCAGGCCTTTCTTTTTACAAAGACACTTTAGACATCAAAGGTCTTAGCCAGCCAAAATTTGCATGTATATCTCTGTAGATAGAGCATGAATCGAATCATGTATCTCGAATATCTTCAGAGTTTGATGGGACTACCCAAAGTGGATACAAAGCTCACATTTCCTCAATTTTTTAGGGGAAAATGTAGATAGTGTAGATTGGAAATCAGTTTGACTTTGAGGATGAAAACATTCACGGATTTAATTTGAGCGATTTAATTGTTTAAATATTTTTCAAATTCTTTTTGTCAAAATCTGACGATGAACAAATCAGTATTTAGTGAATTTTTGACAAGCAAAAAAGCCAAATTAAAAAATCTGATAAAAATTTCCATTCTGTAGGATAACTAAGTAGACTTACTTTAGAGGTAAGACTTTCATCACATATAGTAGCCATTCCTTTATCTAATATTAGCTGTCTTATATCTACATCCTGCTGCTCTATATCCCACATCTTACTCAGTCTCAAAACATCTATAAAACACAAAACAGTGCGATCACGGTAAAACACTCGAGGTACAGTCAAAATATAGATATGTGATGGGTGGAGATGGGCGTTCTAATTGTATTTAGAGTAGATTTCATGGTGTTTAGGTGTCATGTCAAAGATAGTTTTTTTTTGTAGACAAATATTCATAAAAATTGAAAATGTTCATGCCATCAAAAACAGACTGTCAGTTTTGGAATCAGCATCAGCAACGGGATGGCGGAGCAGATGGGGTTGTCACTCTGTCTTGTCTTATGGAGGGGAGGGGGGGGGTAATTGTATGAGACCGTACTCTCCAGAGCACAGGTGATTGACAACCATAGTTATCAAAGACCTCTGGAAAATGAATATTACCAATAAAACACATCATTGATGATAGAGGGATGAGTATTATATGTTTAATCCATGTAGTTTCTGCGTTGTTTTGATTATGAGAGTGGTCCGAGTTTGAGATACGAGAGATTTCTGAGGGTTGTTGGTTGATGTTGATCTGGTTTATGATCAGGAGAAGCCAGGGAAAAGCCCTCGTGATGACAAGAGCAGACCTCTCACTTTATAGCTATATATGTGATCGGTTGCATTAATGATTGGGAGTCACAGGCACAAACCATATTCCAGAACTGACTATATCTCAATTAGAAACTCAAACGGATATCAAAGCATGCATTTAAATCTATAACAGATGTCTGTTGATAATTACTAACATGATGGTTTTTGCTTACTCATTCCAATACAGACACGAATAGAATTTGTGCATATTATTATCACAGAGTAAGGATATAGGCCTTACTCTGTGATAATATCATAGACTAGTTTGTTGGGGAGTTGTTAACTTTTTCAGCACGAGCAGACAACTCTGCACACAATGTCCCCAGTTTTAATTTGCACATGCACCAATTTTTAATTTACTACAGCAAGTGAGTTTATATATGGTGAGCCGCATAGAACCAACAATATCTGGTTTCGTATGCAACATCCATACAGCATACATGCAAACAAACATACTAGGAGATAGCTTAGTTGGTTAGAGCGCCTGCCCTCTAGTGCCGAATACATCACCCGCGCCCTTAAGGCACTGTTATTTCTCAGTCTTTGAACAGAGACAGAACTTGCGATTTTTACCCACAACTTTAATAACCCATATACTGCTATGGATAGTATAGGTGAGACAAATTTCTTACCTCTGTCTATAGAGTAGATAGAAGCGTACACATTACGATAGAGAACTAGCTGAGAGAATGCCTGATTTATAGCAGCAGAGTACTGTACCATACCTCGAGGTGGACACAACTCTGTAAACGCACACTCCATAGCCTGTAATACAGAGAACAGATATGACGTATCATCAAGGAGTAACAGATATCGTTACTGAGGTGGCTCAGTTGGTTAGAGCGCCGGACTTCAACACGCAAGTGTCGAAGGTCGTGGGTTCGAATCCCACTGCAGTCCATCTTCTACTGGGGATTGGTTGGCCCCCAGGTGTGCTCCGACATGCCTGCAAACTGAGGGCAAATTGTCACAGATATTGCGGCCTCGCCATTAAGGCATTAATATTTCGCCGCCCATGCCTCGGGATGGGCGAGTGATATGACATCGGATTTTAATCAACCTTTTTAATCAACCTTTTTATGTTCATTATATCTGAAATATGACCTGAATAGCAATAGATAAAGCAAATTCTCAACATTCATGTCTTTGTGCAAGTGCTTAATTTTCAACTGAAAGCCTATTATGTACGTATAGATACTTTTATTGTCAATCTACAACCATCTTTATGAATATTTTTCATGCAGAGACAGAAAAAATAAGTTATTATTATGTTCTTATTATGAGGTATGGAACTATATATTTGCAACAAAAAAGTCTGTCAGAGAATCCCTGTAGTGATAACAGCTTTACAGCTCAACTTTACAAGCTTTACAATACAGATATAAGTTAAAGCCTAAGAACAAAAGTTGCCCCTATTTTACCAGTGTTGGCATTTGATATAATCATTGGTACCCGACTCAAAGCGAGATAGAATCTCACATCCCATCATCATGTTTATGGAACTTCGTCCTTTTCATGTGAATACATGCAGCATCACCAGTTTATTAGCTTTGCAATAATGGATGAACAGTTGCAATTTTTAGAGTCAACATTAAGTAGGTTTTTTTAACTACTGACGCGGAGGATTACGTACAAGCTTGATGCCGTTCTTATTGTCAAAGATTGATTTTCTGGAATATAAATAGAACAATAATATCTTATTGTATTTTGTTTTTTAGTAATATTGATTACACAGCAATGCTTGTCCATTCTATTCTAGCTGCCTGCCTTAATACAATAGTACTATTTTTCGTTGCGATTGAGTTTCATTTTCAAAGCGTCAATAGAAAGATGTCAAACACCACGTGGTGTAGTCCGACTTGTTATATGCAGGCAGCAATTGACATGGATAACCTAGTCATATAGTTGTAGCTGTAGTTGTAATACAGCAATCAACTCATGTAGATCCTTTTCTACTGAGAACCCTTTGAGGAAGGTTGTGTTTTTGACATCTCTCCAAAGGTAAGCAGTTTTCTTTACTATTGCTAATACATACTGGTCTCCCTTTTATGTATGATACTTTAATAACTAGTTAAGGATTTGTCTGTAGACTACATAACACAACTGCATACATTGGAGTTGGGCCAAATTCAATATTAGGAGCAAAAGCACAGACCAGTCAGTAAGCTCCTAGCAGTGATCCACTGCTCAGGGGGGTCTTTCAATTAGAAAGAGTGATCCTTTATTAAAGCAAGTTATCACTATCACATCGCTCAAAATTATCACTCACTTGGGTCTTTCAATTAGACAAAATCGTTCCCAAATCGCTCACTCAGATTGTAAATAGTTCCATCAATGACTGAGCGATTTGAAAGCGAGACCCCTAGCAGGTATCGCTCCACTCACTGAGTGAGCGATCAGATTGCGATTTTGGCTGTTTCTAATTGAAAGACCCCCCCCCCCAGACTATCATTATGGTTATATTTGTGTAGGGCTCCAACTACAGACTATAGTTTCTTTCGGTCCTTCTACTGCATATAGTATAGAGATGAATGGCTGATTGAGAATTGGTTTTCCCACGGAAATAAGTCTTTTGCATTGGACCAGTCTTATTGCTCTCCTAACAGTGTACTTAGCAGACATGTGTACTGTCTAGTGCTCATTTCCATAATCATATTCATATGACTGGATATGCCAGTGATGTTAGGCTACCATAAAAACTACCATGAAAAATCAGATCTAAATATATATCCAATGGGAGGTAGCAAAATTTTCGCTTTAATGATGGTTATATACAGGTGATATAAGGAGGTACTGCAACAGCTTTTGGCTGTTCCCTGACTATTTATGATAGCACACCTATGAAAACTTGTAGATCCACTAATTCTGACATGCCCTTTTAGATTTAGGATGCTTTGAAACCATGTCATCATCATTTTTTGCAACCTAAATGTGTAACCTCAATATAAGGGAAAAATATTCACCAATTTTAAGCTATCACAAACCACTTTGTGTGATTAGCATTTCTACCTCTATAATCCGATATATATAATGTTGAGTGCCAGTTATTTCAGCGTCATTCATACTTTCTTTTATTTTTAGCAATTTATCCACAAATTTCCTATTTGTGTATTTATTTGTGCATCTGCAACAATTTAGCATTTAATTACAGTTTCTCTGTGAGCAAAGTAGGATGAATGTTTTGAGAAGGAAATGTGAGCTACGATCCTGTGATGCTACGGAAAATCTGATGACTTGTACTTCCTGTCAGTGTGTGCAATACTGTGGCAGGGAACATCAAAGGCAGGACTGGAAAACTCACAAACCCTACTGTAAATGGGCTAAAGGTTTTCGTCTCCAACTTAGTCATAATCCAGATGCAACTGATATCGGTGAGTCAAAGACAGAGTATTGGGGGCCCAACAACATTGTGACCACGGGCTCTGTAGGGATCAGGTGACTGATACTACCATGTGCTGGTTAGTATTGCTTGCTTACCACACACGATGGGAATAGTATTTCGTATTCAATTCGTTTAGAAAAAATTCAAAGATCTGCCACTGGGACTAAATTGCCTCATGTAGATATATTATCTGTAGCTATACCCAATAACGTCAGTTATATTTTAAAGTTATCCTAGGGTTATTTTATTAAAATAGCTGATAATCATGAGCATCCACCCTTAAACTATGTATAGAGAATCTTCCCCGCACATCTCACAGCTCATTTTGTATGACAAATTTTAATAACCTTCGCCCTAAGTGATTAATTCCGTCAGCTTTCAATTTGATCAGAAATGGTACCGTTATTTATGATATCATTCTATTCATAGTTCCTGTATGCCGTCTGCACTTTGACAGTCAGTGTGATTGCGCCTGGATGGTACCTACTGAGGGATCAGCTCGTTACAGGATCAGGTTTTTTCCTGAGTCTATCGAGGAGCTTGATAGCTTTGAGCAGCATCCAGAACTGGCATATTTATGCGAAGTGAAGCTCTGTGATTGGTACGCTTATAAAAAGCACTCAGTATTTCTGGTCAGCGATGGCCATTGCTTTGCTGTCTGTGACATCAGACGGCAAATAGATAATCGGGTGGAAATACTTGTAGATAACATATGCACCCTCACGGCCAGACGTCGGAAAAATCTTTGCACAGATATGTTGAACTTTCTACATGTAGGGCTGAGGTTGAATGTGGTATTGTTCGTTGAGGAAAGTAATGACCCTATGTTAAGACTATGCATGAAACTAGGTTTGAAGAAAACTATCTTAAAACCTAAGATAATGGAGCCATGGCATTTTCCTGATTATGATGTTAGTATGTAAACATTTCATCATTGGTCAGTGTGTTATGTTTGTATCCCAATAACGCTGATATTGTTGGTTGTAATGTTGATGATGGCTAAGAGGGAGATTTTATATTTATGATGATTGGTACAACGTAGATATTTCAAATTTTTCACCACTGTTGCGGCTGATTGTAAAAATTAGATATTATTCATTTTTATACACTTCAATAGTCTTTGGTTGCTCCAAATGATCTCTCTATTACTAACTGGATAAAAAATCAGCCTTATATTTATAAAATAAAATTTGATTGTTGACGCTCCTTTTCCTACCTACCAATCGCACCACGGCCACTCCCTTACAAACACTCGACAGGCAAACACTCGACAGACAACATTAAACAAACCCCCCTGGTCTGGTACTCACCATAAACTCAAGTTCTCTGAACTGAGGCAGTAGTTCTCTGATCTCACTTATTCTCACTGTCTCAGTATTACCGTAATCTACAAAGTAGACTCTCACTCTATCTCCTAATACTGTACGTATACAGGCACGGTACCATAAGTTCATATACGGTGCGATACACATACCACCCGCTACTGGGTTCATCAGCACCTGCAATAAAGGAAACAGTGACTGTTACTTCAGTAAGCTTAGACTAGGTTTGTTGTTACCCTAAAGGAGTAAAGTATTTGCAAGAGTTTGAGTTTACCACTTTGCACATGCTGGAAATAGTTAACTAGCTAGCTAAACTAAACTCTAGCTAATGTTAACTCCTCTAGGGTGGTATGGATGTCGTTGTACAAAATCATGCTAAGGTTACCAAAGTATTTCATACTGTACAAATGCAAATAGGCAAATGATTTCTCATTGAAGATCGGAGAATTTTTATAAACACTGAGAATAGTTGAAATCGTTGGTATCCGTTGGATCAAGGTTGATCCATTTTTCCTGCATTCGGGTTTGATCCTCTTTCCAAATTCAGTCAAACTGGATCAACCTTTGTCTAGTGTCAATAGACTGGAAAGATCACATCCGTGGAAACACCAACTGCCTATGTATGATTCATTTAAACATGTACATCAACAAGACATTGGTGTAAGTGTTATCTGACTCCCCTTGGTGATAATCAACCACTGCCAAATGTCGTGACTAACACTATAGCATCTACATAGATTAATTCAGCAAAGTCCAGCAGAAGTACTTGCACATGGATGTAAGCAAAGAAAACATTACATATTATATATAATATATATAATATATATACTGTGTTTATCATTGCTTTATCCACCATGCTTGAGCCAGCTTGCCGGAAAAGGAGTTACCTCACCATTAAAATAGGACCAGACATGATTTACTTTCTGCCTTACTCACTCACCACAGAATTTCTAACATTAGCCGGGTTGTTTATACCTCCCTGTAAATTCTCTAACTGCTGCTGTTTATTATCATCCATCTCATGAGCCCAGAAATGTCCGCATTCCTCTGTCTGTAATAAGTATATCAACAAACATACGACACAGGACTGATATCAATTGACCATACACACAAAAAGTCTTCAACAGAAGAATAATTCACATTTCCAAGGGCTTATACATTTAAAGGAGATTGAGACTGAGAGTATCAAATGGTTTTCACAAATAGGAAGTAAACTAACTAAATTTTTGGTGTATAGAGTTATGTACATCAAGCAACTAATACATGTGTCGAATGATCAGTTTTGCATGACAATCAATGAATGTCAGCAAATCGTGCATCGTGAGGTAGATATGTCTTATATCATTTCATGTTGATTTATCAAACTCTCAAAGTCTAACACCTGAGTAGGTAGGATATACACTGCGGATATAAGTCTTACATGTACTATGAGTAGTTCTATAATAGAGATCATACTGCCAGGTAGTGATTGTTTAGTCATATTAGTATCTCCGTTTACTCTGTCATTACTTGAGAATAATCTAAAGCAAATAAATAATATAACATAACGGCACAAACTCTGTCTTAGTGGGTTAATGTGGGTTAAAATAGCAAGTGTTGTCTCTGTCCGAGGACTGAGAAATATCAGTTCTTTTAGGGTGCGGCCGCCGTATTCGGTATATCAATAGTGACAACAACACAATTTTAAAATGAGCTCATCGTACAGCAGAGCTGAGCTGTTGAGGACAGAGGTGCACAACCTGAGCCTCTATAATTTAGGATAAATGTAATATTCGCTTACTGTCCAGAATCAAACTTTCCTGTAGTTGAGAGTGAAACAATGATAAGTGATAATGACTTCAAAATAATGGATAATGCTAACAAGCTCACAGGCTGCATTCGATTCAATTGCAAAAACAAGGACATCAAAGTTGTCCCCTCTTTGTAATTTACTAAAAACAAGGGACTCCAACTTGCATGTAGCGGTTCAAACTAATAATCAGTGAGTCAGACTAAAACTAGTAGCTCATATTAGGACGAGCTAGACATCGTGGCACCTTCTCAATCTTTTTAAGACTGTTGTCTGCAACTATGTGCCTACTTGAATGTACACTTTGCATTGACAGCTCCGCCCGTATGAGACAAAACACCTCCGAGGCTATAGCCTGTGATATAGCACATCTAACCTGTTAGTATCGAGTCGTCTCTCCCCCTACCTGGTATGACACTTGACACATCTGAGGCTATAGCCTGTGATATAGAAAATCTAACCTGTTAGTATCGAGCCGTCTTTCCTTCATAGCAGCCTTTTTCTGTATCTGCCCGATCTCCTGCATCCTTTCCATGGCATCCTCATCATCATATAGCCTCAGCTCTAACCTGTCCCTCAGTTGCGTCATGTGTAGGGACACATACAGGGCGTTAGGTATACGCCCGCAGTCACCCGCAGCAGGCTCAAACTCCAGATAACATCTATACAGAAGGAATGTAACTGATTCATGCTCATGGAGTGTATGTGTGAGACTTAGAACAAGTTTGATCCAATTTGCCTGTAGTCCGGTCATTCCCATTCTACTGGTGAGCCGGTGGCGGCTCAAACCCTAAATCCAGGCAAATTGAATCTTGATCCATGTGAGCCTAGCCCATAGACTTATAATGAGTATGTGGGCTGGTCTCATTAGTCTAGCCACATTACATAAGCTAAAAATGAGCAAGCCAAGGAGTGGAGCAATTTACAACATTGACCAAATAGGAGAGACTTATTTATGGTAACCATGCTTTCCTACCGCCTTCAATTTAGATTGTCAGATTTCCCCATTCTTGACAGTAAAAAAACATTTTTTCGCCATCTTATGAAATCTACAGCTATGTCTAACACAAGTCATACCACGGCTGACTATCTATTTGACTTACTTACTTACTTACACGGCTGGCTGTGTATGTGACTTACTTACTTACACGGCTGGCTGTTTATATGACTTACTTAGTATTCTCAAAGCTAGCCTGCAGATTACATCCAGGTACATAATCCTTGATCGTCCTCTCTATCTGGTGTTTATACAAGATTCCTATAATATAATATAATATAATATATTGAGATGATATAATATAATATATTAGAACATATTATTATAATATAATATAAGATCCCTATAATACAATAGAACATGGTATGATATAACATAATGAGATGATATAAACTTTGAATTATCTGAGAGATGCAGTTATGTGAGAAGAGGGGTTTCCATATTGTAAGCAAACACAACTTGTTTCTACATTGGAGTGTATTAGCTGATATGTCATTGAATGCTATTCATGATTTGATTTAAAAATTTTAAAGATTGATTAATGCTGGATGAATGTTGGTTCCAAGGAGTATTTAGATTATATGAGTGTAGTTGATGAAAAAATACCCTACCAAGAACTGAAGACAGCCTGCCTATGGGGGTTAAATTCATGAGAACAATAATTAGTAAACCAGATTCTAGCCTCAACTCCCAAGCTCTGCTGTTTTGGGCAGTACAGGGGCGCCACTACCACCCCCAATCGAACAGCTAGTTAGATACCTACCCTGGTTATTTGGCAGACCCTTCATATATACAGTACTAAGAGGAGATTTACCAGACAGCATTCTAACAGCGTCCTCCTCGGGCATAACCTGATGTGTGAAGTAATGAGGATAGAATGCACAGGCCAGAGCTACCTATATAACAGGAGAGAAATGGATAGATATAAACAAGGGAGTATTTTATATCTGTCAAGTAATGTCAGGTAATTTACTTATCACATCATTGTTTGAAGTGCTATGAAAATTTTCCAAATAAATATACCTCAAGAGATCGATGCTTCATATTAGTCTTTTTAAAGTGAGGTTTTTGCATGATACTAGAGTTTTCGGTCTGATTAAGAAACCTGATGTAGGCTACATTAAGAGCCTGTGGCCCATTTTCAAGTAATTTTCACTCAAAGTTGAGATGAGAAGTACTAAAACGGTCCTGTAGTGTATGTCCTATATGAGAAAAGTACCTTATTGAACCTTCTCATCTCAACCTTGAGTAAATATCAGTTGAACCTGGGCAACAGGCCATTAACGAGAGCCTTATATAAGTTGTTAAATAAGACTCAGTACTCTAGAATGATATCAAAAACTGGATTCTATAATTGATGGAGTGTACTTTGGTAAATGTTCCACAATTAGTACATAGCGGCGTGGGATTTTGTTCCCATCATAAATATTTAATCCAACTGATGACTGTAAGTATTGCTGTGGTGGATGACGAAAACACCCAAAATATGTTAAAGAATGGCTCTGTTATTTTGTAGTAAATATTTTTTCTGTAAGCGTGTCACGGCAACCCAGACCATAGGAGCAAAGTAAGACATCATGTATGCATATTGAGATATATACCTTGAGTAGGAGTTGTTCCTGTACTGGATCAGTATCTTTACTTGTATGTAGAGGAGGAGAGCGGGTACGTTTAGGAGCTATACCGTGCTCTGCTAGTCTCATTGTAAGATCATTTATTACTTCTCGTACCTGATATAACATGAACAACCGTACAAGTTTAGCTTCAATGTAGATCCATTACTACCTGATTAAACTACATTTCTGTTGTTGAATACTTTTTAAGCAGAGTAGGCCTGATAATAATGAATGGTAACAACAGTGGACTGGAACTCAGTCCACAGTTTATGTTACCATTTTCTTTAACCTGGTACCATTGCAGATGCCAGAAAAAGTGCATGATGTGATACTTATTTGTGAAAACTACAACTATTTGCACCAAACTATGCCAGTCGGTCATATTTGCTGTCAGGTAAAAGTAAGTTGTAAGTTCGCTGAAAATGTATTTACCTCATGAAGAGTTTTTCGCTGTAAGAAGTTATCTCTACACCACTTATTCTCAGCATTCTTAGCTCTCATAAAGAATTCAGACTCTCTCAGTCTGTCCCACTCCTGAAACCAAACGCATAGTATGTCAACAAACTAACTAAATTAAACTCGAGCTAATATCTACTGATCTAGAGTACCACAGGTAATTGAGTGCTTTCTATCATACCAGCTTGTGCAAAATCCCAACAGTCTACAAAAGGCGTGGCATGACTACAAGATTTCTCTGATGTTTTATATGGCTAAAAATAGAGGCCCTCATCAAACAAAACAAAAGAAATCATTGAACAATGGGACAAAGTCGCTGTGCGAAAAAATTCGCACATTGTATGCACTGGATAAAAGTGACTAGTTAACCTTGTAAGCGTTGACAGTAGCGATGGGATCGCTGTGCATTCCTCTGTCCCACTTAAGTTTATGTCTGAATGTCTCCACATTTTTGTTGAATGGCTGCTGGAATATTGGTCTGGTGTGCATTGCTGCCGCTATTATCAAGCACTCTGGCAGCAGACCTAACATGTGTCCGAACACCAACAGCTGTAGGAAAAAGAGATAATATTAAATGCGACATTGAAGGCCTACAAAATAATACATTCAGAGTAGACCTAACGAGTTTGCTATAAAAACCATCTTATAAGCATGGTACACCCACAGATTATTGTACAACTACAAACACCATATTTGAGATTTCTACAAGGTTTGTTGGAATTTTGAATATTTGCTCATGATTTAGTGGTTTATTGTGAGAAAATAATATTTCAATAAAACATTGACATTCCTTATGTTTAGGATCTTCAGCAAAAACTACATTCAGCACATCAGATCATAGACAATGATTTGATAATTAACAGCGTGTAGCTCTTGTCTTACCTTCCCCAGTTCGATGTTGAGAGGCAGCGAGGCGAGAACTTCACCTACAAACGTCAGCTGTCCATCAAATGGGTTATATCTCCTCGGGTCATCTGGATCTGCCAGAGCTCCGGCCTGAGAGGAAAATATGATTGAAACTTTTTGATGATTGAAAATAACACTATATACTATACAGTGTTATACCCATAATACCTAAGTAAACTAATCAGTTAAAGTGTATAATCAAGTTGGATAGATTATCTAACTCGGTTGTAATCTAAAGGTATACTGAATTATCATTTTTGATCTATCTAATTTGGAGTTGCCCACCCAAAAAGAACAAAATGTCAAAGAGAACACAACTTATTACTCTTAGACACAGTTTGCCGCAAACAGGGAGTTTGGGTCTCTGCTATGAATCATGTTGAGCAGAGGTCCTATTACATTTATCAATGGCGATGCCAAGTTACACTTTGTTGATTGAAACACCCATCAAACGATGAGTCAGAAAACTCAACTGGTTTGCAATGGTTAATAGACGCTCTTATTCACAAGAATTGCAGTTTATACACATACCTCTTTGAGTAATAGAATAGATTTACCAATTTCCCCCATCTCTGGAGGATCTAAGGCTAAGGCAAATGTAGCTCTCGGTTCCTCAGGCCCTAACTTCTTCACTCTCAGAATCTGAATAAGGTGAAGTAAAATTAACAATTACTCTTCTGCTACTATTTCAAAGAGCTATTGTTTGATATCGTCTGTGAAAGCAACAATACTGAAACCTCAACAATACTTTCAGCATTTATCCTTGAAAACTTATAGTCTGCAGAAAGCTTTTGGATTTTTAATTGAAGTCTGAGCTAGGAAATTCAAATGTTGAAACGATAAAACTAATAGAATTAACTATCAAAGGCTACTTTAAAAATATGATCATGATGAGGCCAGGCATTTGGGAATCAGTTTGGAAACAGATAACCTGATATCACATGGTATCACACAAAACAAGGACTCTCCCATCATTTCCTTGAAGTTTGCTGATGTAAATTTCTCTACAAGATTGGGGGGAAACTTTTCCGATTTAATCGTACTATGCCATGTACTGCATTAACGTAACATAAATACACGTAGTACTACACGAAACAAGGATCTTCCTACCATTTCCTTGAAAAAAGTTTACTGATATATGTTTATCCGTCAGATTTGAGAATGTCTTTACCATTTAATCATACTAGACCATGTACTGCAATAACCTTGACCTTACCAGCTGAGATAGGGGACAGCGTCTCATCTCAGGTACACCGTAGTCCATCAGACAGTTCACATAGAAGTTCTTATGTATGAGCTTATAACATCTACCGTAGGAGACGCGACCAGCACGCCCCTCCCTCTGCTTACAGTTAGCTTTAGAGGCCCAGTCCATCTTCAGACACGTCATGTTCGTATCTCGGTCTGTCTGTATGTTCTTAGTAAGGCAAAAATCAATCACTGCAATCAACAAAAGAACAAAATTTAATGACATGAAGACTGAGACAACGATAGTGTCCTGGGATTGCTTGTAGGTTAGGTTATGGTTGATCGTAGTAACATTTCCTTATCAACTACTATTCTATCAATGGGATAGTGGTCGATAAAGAAATGCCACTAACGTCAACCCAGGCAACAATTGAGCACTTGACAGCTTGAATGTAAAATACACTGTGATCAGAGATCCTAAAACTTTTGCTTTGGAGGGCAGCCTGCATCTTAATCATAAAAAGCTAATAATGATTGAGGTACTCCATTTACGAGCATCATTAACTTTCAATCAATAAATCGAAGTGATGAGCCCTGAAATCTGATTTATATTTGTTTTTATTTGAATGCTTAGTCTATAGAGACCTGAAAATACAACACATCTCGGTGTTGGTCGGTTTTTTTAACTAAAAACAGCCAATATAGCAATCTGAACGCTCACTTCAATGAGTGAGCGATTCCTGCTAGGGTCTGGCTCAGTAATCGCTCACACATTGATGGAACTGAGTAAGTGATTAGGGAACGAATTTGTCTAATTGAAAGACCATGTGAGTGAAAAGTTTTAGCGACGATAAGTCATAATTTTATTTTAATACCGATCGGTTCTTACCATATTTAATATCAGGTACAGTTATAGAGCTCTCAGCTATATTAGTAGACAGTATAACCTTTCTATGATAGATGTGAGGAGTCTGGAATACTCTCCCCTGTTCTTCTAGTGTAATAGATGAGTGTAGGGGTAGAACATCGATCTTACGCCCCTGTAACCCCTCCTCCCTCTCTATACGAGAGGAGAGGTCCTGTATCTCAGCCAGACCTGCAAACAGAGTCAGATATCTTTAATTAAGTGTAACTGTATAAAAAAATGGTAAAGAGCCATATAATATACTAGTATATTATATACTAGTATATTATATACTAGTATATAATATCTTTGTCACGCTGCTAATTTTTATGTTTTACTGTTTTCGCCTCAATAATAATTTGCCACGTAACAAGGCGAAGTCTACTAGTGTAGTATCATAAGTATATTTAGAGACGTATTTCTCAACTTATACTTTAGATAAGCGATCTAACATCCTCAATTTTGGTCAATTATACATGCAAAATTTGTGTGGATGCACTGGACTGTACTGCACTGATTAAACTCTATCCACATTTTAGGGGATCACATCTTAGCCTGCAAAAACATCTGGCTTCTATTGTATTGTTTTGAGATTTGATGTAACAGAATGAATGCTCGAAACTCCACCAAATATGCATAGTTTATGTTGAGTATGCCAGTTTCGTGAGGACATAGAAACTTACCTCTCAATAGATTTATATATACCATGAGGAGGCGGTCAAGGTTCAAAGTTCAAGAAAATCAACATAATACGGTGCTACATCATCAGATTGTTTGATCATGTATTTACCCATTTCTGGTTGCTTTGAGACTTTTTATCTTATCCATGCCCTAAACAGCAGTGGACCGTGTCGGTAAGGGTTTAGTCTGAGATTTCAGACAGTTGCCTCCTGTGCGGAGAGCGTGATGACATAACTACAACAGTGATCCCCATGTAAACCTAGATCAAGTTTTATCCGGTTGACCTGCATTTGAAATTGCTATCCCAGTAAAGATGGGAGCGATTACGTTGCAGGCTAACTGGATCTCCATGCTTACCTGGTAGGAATACAAGGACAGAACCCCGGTTGACTGGCTTCCCCTCCGAGATATCCTGAGACTGTTCCTCCGCCTCCAGTTTGTCAAACTCATAGAGAAGTTTAACTGTCAGATCACACGCCTCAGGCAGACATAACGGTGTGTCCTCCTCAAATCGGGGTATCTGATAAAGGATAGAGAGGGAAATGATTAGATGTAGGCTGGTTTCAGATTAATATTGCCTTTGATATTTATAAACCATGATATTTATGCATGGTCTTATATATTATATCTGTCTATACTTTGATTGGCAAATAAAGCTGTATAGTCAGGAGTGGTCTGAAGGTTAAGGGTGCGGACTTTTGATCTATGAGGTCCAAGTTCAATTTTTGGCGCCAGCAGTCATTCCTGATTTGGGACTGGCACACCCTTCAGCCTAGAGAGAGCTTAATAGAGTGGGACTAAAATACCAGAGATCTACTGTGGGTTAGCACACACCACAAGCAGTAAAAAGAACCCCCTATGGCCTTTAAGATATAAAGAGGGTATAGGACGCAGATTGAGCATCAAGGGTCCTAGAACCTGCTGTCTAGAGGATGCATATATTTATGTATATTCATATTATAAAGGGATGTTTTAGAGCAGCACTCACAGCGACCATATTCTGCAGATGCTGATCTGACCAGTAGAATTGTCTGACTTTGTGTCTTCTCCCCTCCACCTCAATAACAGGTGCTTTCTGTAGATCTCCTCTTATCTCTGTAGCAAAATAGCGAGCGAACAACTCACACTCAAACGTCGCTGACATCAATATCACCTTCACCTACAATACAGAGAATACTTCAAGCTTGGCCTGACTTGACAAACTTTGCTGGTGGGCGGGGAGGGGGAGGGGGAGGGGGAGGGGGGGGGGTAACAAACACCCACCAACAAGCTCGTTAAGACAAGTCACAATTACAAAATCTCTAACTGTGCACCAACTGTCAGTATAAAAACAGGGCCCTGAATAAAGTTTTGCCTGTACAAGTGTAGGGCAACTTTACTCGTTATAGGGGATTATAGTAACATCACCGCCAGATCACCAGGCCACTGGCTTCTTTTGGCAGGACACATTACAAGGCTAATTACACTGGGTCAGCTGTGGTAAGCCTGCAAATTATATCCAATAAAACAGTTATGCCAATTTTAATAGCGTGTTACAGAGAAATGTGATGTGATACTGACTACTTACATGAGGTGATACAGTCCTGATAAACTTCCTGACTATAAGCAGAGCTAAATCTGTATCCTGATCTCTCTCGTGTACCTTAAATCAATATATAATAAGACAATACATAATACAATACATAATACAATACATAATACAATACATAATACAATACATAATACAATACATAATACAATACATAATGACAAATTTAACAATGAGTAAATATCAGCTGAATTCTTGAGGTGGAGTGGCAGACAAAACATTTTTCTTTTTTGAAGCATTATTCACAAAACTGAGATGTTTTTAAAATTCAATTTTCCATAGAGCTGAGAAGGATACAATGCCTTGCTGATTATTGAATATGTATGAGGGAACCCATATCGAATAGACCAGCCAATCGACATTATATGGTGTTGCTTCACATATTCCGCATATATGCTACCCCACATGGCACAAAGGAGTCCCAATAAGCGTAAAAACTAATTGACTGGTGGCTTATCATTATCATAATAAAAACTGGAATGCAAAAACGGACCAGTCACTATCAGATTTTTTACTATAGGGCTCTGGAAAGACCTGATGATACATGACTGGTAGCCTTGAGGTTAAAGCACAGCCAGATTACATCTAACATGAGCTGACATACTAAAATACAATAGGTAATAGCATGAAATATGAGGGGGCAAAGAAATTTCCCTAACAGGTGACGACTTATGTTTTTAACTTTCTTGTAAATATAAGTTTTTCTCATATATGAATAAATGCAAGAGGGTGAAATCATCAATAATGATGTTATTGCATAAACAACTTGTTGGCAAAACCCTACTTGGCATAAGGCAGAAATAATAGAGCATGAAGATATACAGCTAAGCTGCAGGGTGGGTTATCTGAACTCAATAGTTATCAATCCTCGATCAACTGTAGTGGTAGTGTTAGGAGACAAAATGGCTACCGCTGAGACACACAGATGTAATAACTGTAAAATCCCGCTGGAATATCGGACTCTACTAAGGCTGACCTGTCATCATGAGTTCTGCACTTTCTGTTTCGACATCCAAGGACATAACGTCAAACAGCCGTGTCAGCTGTGCTACAAGATCACTGTACCGAAA
Source organism: Membranipora membranacea (assembly GCA_914767715.1). Taxonomy (NCBI): domain Eukaryota; kingdom Metazoa; phylum Bryozoa; class Gymnolaemata; order Cheilostomatida; family Membraniporidae; genus Membranipora; species Membranipora membranacea. The sequence goes on along the minus strand of OU612072.1, from coordinate 7,340,914 downwards.
CACGCGGACAGGGAACACCTGAGACAGGTAGAGGAGAGCGATGAGCTGCAACCTTCATCTCTCAGGCCTACTACAGGTGAGACACTACTCTCATATAATACTCCACCCTCCTTCTCTTCTACTTGGCTTGACATAAACGCGTTTCTATTTCTTCAAAATATTGCGAATATTGCGGGCGTGAGCCCCAGCAACAGTTTTTAAATATCCAGATACGGCAAGTCTCCTCCTTTAGTCCCAAACACAGACCTTGTGACCTTAATGCCCGTCAGAAGACTATAGCATACCACCGGTAGCTATCCGCTGGCTGTCTGCCTGTCTGTTATAACACCTCATATCAGGAATGAGTCCCTCAGTTTGACTAAAAATAGTAAATAGGGCCCAGTGTCCTTGACCTTGATTTAAATAGTCAATAACAACTACCACCTAGCAACAAACAACGAGTCCCAAACACAGATCAGCGTCCGCCAACATTCTGATTTTTTGTGATTTGTCTCTAGTCCTTGCCCGAGTTTACAGATAGACCTCCTGAATAAACATATTTGCTACCTTCAGAATTCAATTTAAATTTAGTTTAATCAGCCTCTATGTGGCTATGAGGAAAGATTTGATTTCCGAGACAGAAGAAACCATTTTACTTCATTCTCATTCATTCATTGATGTAAGCAACCTACCTAGGTACCTGTGAATATGAGGCTTGTCATCTTTGGGTTGGAAAAATATTAGTGGACGCTTGCCACTTCATACCTATCTTTGCATTAAGACAACTTGGAAACACAAAGACAATTATTAGCAGGGAAACTCTGTGCATTATGTTTGTTAGTCATAGACAGAAAACTAATTTTCCCAATCTTTTAGTGTACGCTAGCAAGGCAGAATTTCCCTACGTCTTCTTGGCAGAGACAAGAATGCAAAATGAGAATATGATTGAGCACGCAATTAAGACGATAGTGGATGCCATCAAAAATAATCCGGGAGAGCAGGTTCAACACGAGAACAAATCCTTCCCAGTGCGCAAAGAGTTTGGTAAGATTCCACGCATTCAACTCTACATCCGGCCACCCCTATTAGTCTAAGTGCTGCTCAGACAGCTACAACAATCAACCTAGAAAGCTTCCCCAATTCAACCCAAAGCCACCAGATACTGCGGCAGCAATGGCCTGGCAGTGAATCGCAAACAACATATTTATTAAATCAAGTGTTTGCCAATTTGTTAGACCGAATGCTGCACATTATCCAAATGTTATAAATACTATAAAGTCTTTCCTGACATATGGGGTCAGCTAGGCAAATGTATGATAGGGCAAGATCGCCATGAATGAAAGAAAGTTATGGTGCCAAAAATGGCACCACAGTCAGTCTATTGTCTCGTTCACCTGAGCTTTCTCTTTTAGGACAAACTTACGGAGGAATCTGGGATTGTCAATATTTCTCTACCTCGGCTAGCTTACTTTCGGACAGCGAATACAGGAGAATATCTCTATACCCGGGCAAAAACTATCTGAAGCTTCGAGTCGGACCGTGGTATGTTATCATGTACAGTATAGGACTTTAGAGACCTACGAAGCCTTCAAATGGACAAGCATTTCATAGATAATTTTTGTAGTATTGGCAATACTATATACTATAACGTATTATTATTTAGCTTAGTTTAGGTGTTTTCTTCAAAAACGATGTAAAGACTGTCTGATTTCACATATTTCGGTGTTTGACTATCTGCTCGATTCTATTCAGCAACTTTTCTCATTCTTACAAATAAATAAATTAAACTGAAACAAATAATCTGAGATCTTTTGGAGATGGCGTAGACTGATAAACATCCATATTGTCATGATCAATCACAGGACTAAGAAACACCTTGACCGTCCTTCTTCGAGGAAGTCCTCACTCACTGACATAAGCTTAGCAGTACATGTGAAACCATATCAGCTGTAAAGATGGTGTGTGGAACCCAATGGCCGAGTATGCTGGTGGTGTTGCTCAACTAACCACATTCACATTGAAGAAGAACAACACTATGACAGACCAAGAGGAATGCATCATCACCTGCTAAGCACATTTTGATGCAGAGTTTTCATAGGGATATGAAGATGAAACTTAAAAAAATTAGGAAAACAAACGCCTTCACAGGGTCACAAGGTGCCCTTACTACTTGTAATGAGGTTGTCATGTATCATAGAGGTGTGAATCCCTGGTTTGAGCAGCAAGTGGCCACAAACTAGCTTAGCCTAACAAGACAAGTACTGCCCAGCGACAGGCAGTGAAACTTTGATCTTAGCCAATATGTTGAGAAGTCGATAATAATACTCTCGCCTAGTCTGAGGTCAACACCCTTACCTCCATTAGACTGAGAAAAATACTCTTATTTCATCTTGTCTGAAGTCAATACCTTATCTTAGTTTAGACTGAGAAAAATAACCTTACTTTGTCTAGTCTGAGAAAAGTAAACTTACATTGTTTAGTCTGAGAAATGTAAACTTACTTTGTTTAGTCTGAGAAAAGTAAACTTACTTTGTTTAGTCTGAGAAAAATATCCTCACTTTGTCTAGTCTGAGAAAAATTACCTTACTTTGTCCAGTCTGAGAAAAATAACCTTTCCGTGTCTAGTCTGAGGAAAATAACCTTCATTTGTCTATTCTGAGAATAAAACCCTTACCTCGGCTAGTCCGAGCACAGATACACTTACCTCGGCTAGTCCGAGCACAGATACACTTACCTCATCTAGTACTATATGAGTATAGGTATTGAGGTTCTTCTCGTTGATAAGTTTTTGTAGTAATATACCCGTAGTCATGTAGGTAATCATTGTCTTCTCTATATCTACCTTAGTCTCACGAGCCACCTGATATCCACAGTATGTACCTTCTGTCCAACCTTACAACACAACACCAACAGTGCAACAATCAAGTCCTATACTACTACTACATGGGAGTATGTGACCGAGTGGACAAAAAGCATATCATTGAACCAAGGTATCATCAAATAGAACTTGTATGACGACCTGATGCAGAATTTTGTAGTAAGGGCAAAGTAAGTAAGTAAGCAAACTTTAGATATTTTAACAGACTCTAACGACCAGTGTTATATATGGTAAAAGTGTAATGTCTATGTCAGTGTGCAAACAAAGAACAGTTGAATGAATATCCCACAATGCAATTCTTTGGAATTCCCAGGGAGATCAGGTCTGTGGTAACATATATAAGAGACGGACCTGATCCTCATTGAATCGCCCGTAAAAATTGCATTGTGGGACTGTTTATAATATGGTGTATTCATCTACCTACAGTATTTTACCACTGATGAGTCAGGAGTTTGGGGCTAGTGAACAAAAATTAAACTGTTTAAGCGAATTCACTTTAATAAACCACATCAGTTCCAAAGCTGGTTCTTACAGATGTTGATTATGGGGAAGGTTGGTAGGTGGATTGGACATGCAACAGAAAATATTATTGATAAAAGATAATCTTAACACCTCTATATTCGAATACTTTGCAGCCAGTCTGAGCTTACATGGTTTGAAGGCTCGAACGGCTTCATTTGAAGAGTTGTGCTTACCATCCCCATTGTAAGATGAAAAGCAAAAACATCCAAACATAGCCAGTCATAACCTAATGACATGATGCCTTATGGGTATGCTCATAGATATACCACAATGCAACTTTTTGGATTCCCATTGAGATCGGATTGATGGCAACAATAATGAGATCGACCTGATATCCTTGGGTTATCCGGAATTAAGATGCATTGTGGGTATCCCGTGAATGTACCCTTATAGACTGTGAGTAGCCTTGTCACACGGCCACTTTTTTGGTTTTGGGCAAGTGGCCGCGTGACAAGGCTAGACAGAGAGGTTATCTATCACACATCACATCATCCCCCTGTAGACTCACCTCTCTCGTTACAGACACGCTTAGCTATACTTATAGCAGCAATCCTCCTCGGCTGAGTAACTGCTATCTTACATCGTCTCCCCTTCCTCGCGTACTCATCCAGTATATACTGTGGTACCTACAGCCAATCACATCAGAGTAAGATCAATCAGTCAACCAATCACATCAGCGTAAGTTCAATCAAGCAACCAATCGCATCAGAGTAAGGTCAATCAAGCAACCAATCACATCAGAGTAAGGTCAACTGAAGACCAATCACATCAACGTAAGGTCAATCAGTCAACCAATCATATCAGAATATCAATCCAATAATGTCAGCATAAGATTCTAGTTCTCAATGCAGAACTCGGGGCGAGCGCGCGGCGAATTTGGAGGATTTGGGGAAGTATATAATATATATTATAATATCATAATATTGTATGAGAGCTCAGGGATAGGTTTGAATGTATATACCTAGCTATTCATCAAAGAGAGAGTTTAAAGCAGTGGCTTGAAGTGTTTTAGTGATGAGAGTACACCACAGACTTATCATGAAGTCTATGTAGTACAAGGTGAAGAGAAACATCACAGTTCACGTGATATATGATAACTCACCTGAGTAGTTTTACCGCACCCGGTCATTCCCTGTATGATTGTACACTGGTTAGACTCAATGGTGTTGACAATCTGTAATTATGAATATATATAATAAAATCATATTGATTGAATATTATTCGGTTAATTCAATGATAATGATTTACACAATAAGTTCAACAATTACGAGTTGTCCCCTCTCTGAGGTGTATGTTCAATTAGTGGACGACTCCCAATAATTCTCAACTTCACGGAAGATTCATAGGCTTCCTAGAGGCAGAGAGGGTCGGACACCTTCCCATCCTCCCTGCTCAAGGGACTTAAGAACTTAAATAATACATATGGGATTTATATCAATAGGAACACTTATATGAATCTTAAAAACTGAATAAATGTAGTGTATGCGAACAGTGGCCAATTTGGGTGTTATTGTCTGGGCAGTTTGCAAAATGAAACTGTAAGGTCTTCGCAATGCTTTATGAACCAAGTCATCATTTTGCACACAATCTTCTTTTACCTTGCCTTTAAATTAGGCACCTTTGTGCAAAGACATCCGGATGCTATAGTTCTATCAAGGGTGAGCAATCTAGGAATTTGGGATTTTTGCAGTTTTTGATTGAAAGACCTTTCTGTATGACTCTTACATGGTCTTTATGAGCTGTGATGGGTAGCTTCTGATCATAAGCTGCTTGCCTGTACCCTGTGTAAGCTACTCTAGCATCCTGTATGGGCATGAGACCATGGGCAGCTCCCATACGAGATGAGATAGTCGAACCAGTCATGGATCTAGTTTCTAATCCTTCTATAGTCGCTGCATCATCCATAGCCTGCAATAACAAGCGAGAGAAACATTTTATGAGAGGTGCAAAGAGTCGGTGTCATGCCTGGTGTGTGGATAGTTTGTACAGAATTGAAGTCATGTTGCAGAGGGCACAAACTTCATATGCATGTTATGATAGCCTGCAATGATAAGCAGGAGAAATGTAGCCTCAAAGTCAGATGGTTGTCCTCTTCTCCTGTATTCCCAACATCAAAGTACTCAAATAGTTTTTCATCAAGTATGCATTCTAATGCTAGGTAATTTTTCTTCTAAATTGTTTTTAATTGTGTCACAAGTTATAAATGCCACAAAATTGTAAACTACATTAATTTTGATGCTTTATGTGAGCGCTATAATAAATCTCATTCTAGTCATACGCTGGCCAAATATACCATTGGTGTACGGAATATTATAGAGTAGCCACTACTTTGATAGCATCATCGGGTTTAAGATTGATTGCCGTAATTGGCGGTGAAATTCTGACCGTTTTTTTTGGCACTGACAATGTAGTGCTATCATTTTACCTGTAGTGCATGCAATGGGACTTTGAAAATAGTGACTTTAAAATGAGCACAAATATTTTGCCATTCTTGGTGCTCATCGGCTGCACTTTGAGTTAGTGGCATTACATAATGTTCAGCCACTAACACTAACACATGAGGTTTTTTGAGCACTCAAACTAAATGGCCAGTGCGTCTGAGTGCTCAAATGTCGATGGTCATGATTGTAAAAGCATTTCATTATCAGTCACATTCTCATCATGTAGCTTGGAATGTAGTTGATAATCGAATTCTGCATCCATCAACACAGGCAACGCGTGAGCACTCGAACTAATGGCTAACGAAATTAAGTGCTAGCTAATAATTAGTCACCCTCAAACTAGCTGAACTAAACACTAGCTAGTACTGAATCCTCTAGGGTATGCCCACTTAGGTAGTACACTCACCATATTACCCATCTGATACTGCATACTGTGTAGACTCTTCTTATAGAAAGAGTCCACATAGGCTTTACCATCTCTGTACTGTTCTGTCTCTCTGTAGTAAAAATAACAGAAATAATTAACAGTGTAAAAACAATAATGCTAACGGCAGTAGATGCCAAATTACAGAGCAGAGCAACTTAGAGAATATCTCCAATCAGCAATAAGTCACACATCTGGCGTGATGTCATAACGAGACATAAAGGGACATGAAAATCACATCATTACTTGCTTATGGTCTTCGGTGATAGCTCAGGCCCAAGTAGTGTAAAAACAATTACGTCAACAATAACATAAACAGAGATTCTTCACATAATAGGCTACACCATAGTACTAGAGACAAGCTATTAGGAAGCTCAAGTCAAAGTATAAATTTGATGAATTCTCACAGCAAGCTTTCACAATATAACTAAAACTGCTCACTCACAGCAGATAGCTCGGTTTCTGAGGTCCTCTCCGCCGGACAGAAGCGAAGTTATCGGGACCTATAACGTTACCCTCCTCATCTATCATTCTACCCCGTATCCTGTCATTACGAGGTTCTATCACTGTGGGTAGGGCGTATCCATTAGCTGGGTTAGTCAGAGTACCGATACTAAGCTGTGATGTGTTACTCCCTGCTGCCGCAGCTCCTGAATATATAGTATATAATACATATATATAAATATTATATCAATAATATTCAGAATATATAGACTACAGAAGGATATGAGCAACATATTGTCTGGCAGCTAGTTCTGCAGTATCGATGCAATATTTTGACATTGAAAAAATTCATAGCACTTCTTGGTAAACATTATATGAATTGCTAGAAATTGCCCCCTTTTTCATCGATGGCACCTCATGGTTTCAAAACCTCGCGGTGTACTAGCTCAATAAGCTTCCACTTCCAAATATTTCAATTTACTATATATTGCCCTGATCTTTCTGTAGACTTTAAGATGTAACAATTACAGTATCGTGATTAAGGAACCACAGAAATGTTACCTTAGCCAAATATCAAACTATAAACCACCAATACTTTGAACTTTGAACTCTGACACATATGGCTGATATAACTTACAGTGTTATGTGTCTATATTGATCATCTATGTAAAGTACTTCCTTGTGAAACCCACATGAGCATAAGCTCAAAGTACTCAAAGAATCAAAATCAAAAAGCCGTAAGCGGTTTATTTCAACTGATAATGAATTTTATCTGGTGTAGTAGACCTGGCAGACTATAACATCTCAGCCAAATCCCTTAGATATAATCTTCATCACATTGACAACAGCAAAAATCAAGTGCTGGTTAACTTATTTACATAGCTTAGTTAGGCCAGAGATGCTATTTTTTATTAATATAATACAAGGTTGCCCATTCTAGTCGATCAATACCGAGCATATTAAGGACAGCATCAACTTACCTGGTTGCTGACTTGGCTTATTCAGGTTGATTGAGAAGAAATCATCGATATCATCGAGCGTAGCAGCGCTGACTATATTATAACGAGGCATGGCTGTGCTGGTATATATACATATAAGCTATTCTACTAAATCATCACAACTCAAATCATCTCTCATCCTCCTAAAACATATAACGACTTGTGGGTCATTAAGATTGCTGTTTGGAGGGTCAAATCAAACAGACACAGAACAAGCATAAATATCCGCTTGATGGTGGTAAAATATTGAACCAGAAGGGACTACCACGGATAAGTCATTTGACAATCTGTGCTACTAGAATCACTGGTGTTTTAGCAGGGTTGAACGTTCTTTATACAGTTAAGTTGCATTTGAAAGTAGAACTGCAACATTGAGTGTCTTGAAGGAGAGGTATACACCCGAGGGTGCTGGGGGCTGGAACAATCAACAATGAAAGCTCCCCCAGTGGGACTCGAACCCACAACTCCTGCGGCACTAATCGCCTGGCAGTGAATAGCAAGCGCGCTAACCGATTGCGCCATCTCACCATCCCCAAGAAGAATGGGTCGATGGCGCTAATTAGATAGCCCGCCATTCACTACTCGGAGTTGTGTTCTCTCATCCCACAGCACATTCCAATCCACCATTGCCACCCTATGAAACACAGCGTACGTGTTAGGGTTATTGGCCTTACATGGCCCATTGCTGGGACCCCTTGTAGTAGGTTTAGCTGTCTTTCCAGCTTGTCAGCATAGGGATATAGATGTGAACAACAACATTACTGTGAGGAAGAATTCATTATAAATAATGTAAATTTATATTCTAATCGGATTTGCCATGGTTGAATAAATTCTAGCAACTAACTTTTCTCTGGTGGAATAGGATTAAGAAAGGAACCTCATAACTCGATATTATTATAAATCACAGGATATGAGACAAATAATAGTCAAACTAAAAACAGAATAACATCACATGTCACCATCTGGATCCCATCAAGTCACCTGAATTAACAGATCAATGGCTGGAGTTGGTGGTTAAATTAGGGAATTAACTCTTTGAGGCAATCAAATTTTGGTACAGAATGGTGATTGGCAATATGTTTTTCAAAGAAGAGTGTAGCTCATATTTCCTTATGTCAGTCCTTTATGGTTTACAATACTTCATCATTGAGTCAAACAGGTATTTTGCACACTTCCATCTTTGGAATGTCAAGCGAAGGTCTGAGGGCACTTTCTCAAGGTTGCTTCTGATTTGGACAATGATTTTCTGGCCACAATACCCTCTTGAGCCCTGGTGTTGAGGAAGGCTGATATATATTGAATAATTTGATAGAGCTGGGGTTTGTGTAGGAGTAGAGTGTGGCACTTGTAGTCTTCGGTGGTCAGTAGCTATTGACTCACACATGACTGGCTCTTACAAGAACCATGCCACGCATCACTGAGCACCTGATTTCTCTCTTGTGATGATATGTTCATCTGTCTTACAAAGAATCAAGTGATGGATGCTGGTGGGTAGAGATCGCCAATGATTTGCTCCCTTTGTATGAATAGTGGATTCAAACACACTGCAGCTTGCTTAGGCGGTCATGATACACTACATACATATACTAATATTATAATGCAGAGGTCTGTATGTTAGTCTATACTGTTAATGTAGCTAAAGGAATACAATATTATATGATTGTATGTATCATTCACCTTCCAATTTTTACTGGTTTCGGTTGGTTGGTGTTAATAAACCTAGATATGACACCATGTACAGATTAGGTTGGGATGTGTTATAATTATGGGTGGCGTAACGATGTTCAATTGTGAAAATATCGGTATCATCTTAGATTTGCAGTCCAGGTTACTTGTTGACTACTTGATCAATTCTGAGTTTGAAAACTCCAGTTGATACTGCAGCATGACGCTATCCATTGGATGATACTCGTACTGCACAAAAATCATCAAAATAATAAGTCACGGCCAGCTGCTGAGTCTTTTGCAATTTTCCAGTTTGTAAAGATTTGGATTGATACTGATCGTGTTATCAACGAAAAACCCAATATGTGGAATAGATGTCAACCAACTACACAATTCATTGTCCATTTAGTCAATGCAATCATGAGTTTTATCTTGAGTTGCCTTAGCTTCCAACTCCTCTAGCCTCCCACACCTCCAGCGGTCGCTCTTAACAATGTATTTCATATAAGCTGATAATAATTTCAGGTGAGCAATAAATTAGAGTTGAACAGATTTTAGGGGCCTCACATATGATGGCATAAGAAATGGACTATCTGCAGGCAGAGCATTTCATACATTTGCAGTACAGTAGTGAAGGGTGTTAGATTGTGGAATAAAGAACTGCGCTTGGTGTCATTCAGCTCTCTGGATGAAGCTTGCTCTGCTTGAGGGGTCATAGTTAGATATCTATCACAATGGCACTCACAAAAGTGTTTAAAGCATCCACACAATGAAGATTGGGATTATCAAAGCTGTTTCTCCAGCTAATCAGCTTCAAAACAAGCCCAAAATTTACCCTCTCAGTCCACTACAAGCGGTGTTATGAGGCATTGAAGTTGGCCCTTTCAATAATTGCGCGTGAAATCGGAAAGCCTGGATGTGAGGTCACAGCAGGGTTTTCGACCGATATTCGACATTTTTTTTATAAGGAACTATTAAAGTGAAACCAACTTTTTTTCTCCACAAAATATGGGTTTATCTGCTTCAATTTTTTGCTTTGGATTAATCTCGATGATGTCATGAGCTACGTTGGATTTCATCTCGTTTTATCCAATTTTGACGGGATTCCACGAGTCCAAAGTTTCTTATGGTAGACATATACGCAAAACGTATGTCTCTGACATCATATCCCCCTGCGCAAGGCTCGCGAGCAAACGCCAGCGCGGCATAATTTTGATAAGACGTAACTTTGGTCCTGGTTGACCAATTGAGCTGTTATTTGGCTCATTTTAAAGCTTATAAGCTGGCGCAGTCCCTTTGATTATTTTATGGTTCATTGTGTGGATGCTTTAAGGTTGAATTTAACATTATTCTATAATTACAATTAATATTAAAGACTTTGTTTGAGACTGCTCTATTGTATCACATTTTATTCTCCATATTTTATTCTATCATGTGACCAATTTCCAGCTTTGGAATCTTGATGAAATTATGGTGTCTTTCAAGGTGATGACCGCCGATTGGCATTTACAATCCTCACACTATGTCACACTTAATACGAATAAATTCACAGACAAAATATTACGGGTGCAGGTGGTTCCCGAACCCTGGGCTTAGGGATCTACCGGCAATGACACTACCATTGCACCACAAGGTCCTGCTATCTGAAGCTGTAGACAATAGACCCGAGTGGTGGCGGGTTGCCTGCTGGTCCAGAAGACCTTGGTTCGAGACCTACCTACACCCCTATTATTTTGATCATCATCTTATCTGTGAAACTAATAATAATAATAATAATACATATTAGAATAGAATATGGAGAATAAGATATGATATAATAGAGCAGCCTCAAAGTAAGTCTTTAAGACTAAGCTCATTACTAACGAAGTAATTAGATGATAACATTATCAACCACCATTTGACAACAGTCGCGGGCTGTGCGTCCTTGTGGCCCAGCTTAAATGCAAGGTCAAGTGGATAATTCGGCTAATACTGACTGGACATAGACCTAGGCCTTATTTATTATCAATGGCCAGGGCTTGCATGCATCATGCATACTTTTCCACCCTCCCTCGTTGGTTGATCATGGACAGTGGCAAAGTATATATGCTTCTTACTACAGATGCCCACATCTATGCATACACCATGTGACCATACAAGCTGCTGATGCTTGCCAGCCACAGAGGGCATGTTCAATCAATGTTACATACACTAAAGCACAGCACAACATCATACAAATAGTTAAACTGTTAATTGTTACATGACTCGACTGAGTGACTGGGACACAGTCACAGGACAGATCTACTTCATACACAGCCAACAAGCCTGCCTCAAAGACAAGTAATACCATACCTTGCCTTAGCCTAGGTAGGCCTACCTAACTTAACCAAGGATTAAAGATCTCCTGGACTTAACCACTACTAGCACTACTCACTACTACTAGTACTAGCCTAACTAACAAACAAAACATCATTCATCTTCATCATATATTATTATAATAATCCATGCAGCACCTGAAATGCTGATGCTCAGAGCCAATGAACATGCAGGTTATGCCAACAAACTTCTGTTTTGTTATTGCATATAGTATATGGTTATCACATTCATTATCACTGAGTTGACCACTCCACTGACTCTGAGAGAGAATCTTAATTAATTTTCAAACTGGATTTTTTTGATCATGTCTTAATCTTGGTAATAGGAAGGCTAGAAAACATCAACTGTTTTCATCCTGTAAACTCTCCTCTCAGATAGGAATAATAAAGCACTTAACTGTTCGTGTTTACCGATTTTTAAGATTCCTTTTAACAAGGCTATGTCGACTTTTGCACCATTTCCGCCCTGACTGTCAAAGAAAGCGAAAAGCAGATCAGACTTGAAGAAGAGAAGAATTAGTGACATATTACCTATTCTGGAGCTGTATTCAGTAAGTCATCAACATAGCTAGGACGAATCAGCCTAGAAACTCTTTAGAGATGGAAGTTTTAAAGGTTGATGTGGAGAGTATCTATAATATGGAGAGCTTTGACAGACTGCTAGACTCGGTTGAGCAAATTGAGAATAATAATTATAATGCTGATGTCAGCAGCATTGAATTCTCGTCATCTTTGCTCCTTGTAAAACCTTCTGAGGTTGATCCATGCCTGTATTCTTTTAATAGCAACCACCCGATATATCCTGAAGAAACTGAAAGTAGTGAAGAGAAAGATAAGTTGGACGAAGGTGGAGCAAAACAACAACCTACAACTGATTCTGGAATTATCCCTGCTGATACCACTTCAGGAACATTTCACAGAGGTAACATTTCTGAAAGTATTGTGAATTCTGGCCCTATATTCACAACAATGCTAAGCCCACCAAGTTCATCAGATGGAGGCGATGATATGAATGATTTTGAGTCGCTTTTCCCAGAGCTTAGTGACATAGAAAATCAAATTGTCAGGGTAGCTGAAAATGTAGATCGTCGAGAAACAAAAAATGTCATTCGAGTATCGGTATCTAACTCTCCTGTAATGAAAAATGTGATGATGACAACTAACAGTAATCCAAGCGCTGCCAACATGCATGATTATGCTGTCACTCCAACTGACTCTACTTCTAAGTATGTAACAAAACTTGGTAGACCACCAAAATATGTTGAGCTTGAGCCAGTATGTGGCTACACTGATTGTGGGCCCATGTCCAAAAATGCTGTTCTTGCCAGAGAAAATCGTCGCCGTAAGAAGGAGTACCTCAGTAGCCTGGAAGGTGAGATATCAGATTTGAAGACCGACAAAACACAACTTACAACTGAGCTCGCAACAGCCAACAGCACAATTGACAATCTCAATGAGGAAATTGAGTACTTAAAGAGTGTTATTGCTAATGAAACCACACTTGGAGCTCTGCTTCAAAACATTCCCACTGCTAAAAGTGTAAGCTTAAAACGAGGACGTCAGGCTACTACGAGCAGCGCCACAAAAGTTAAGACAGAGCCAGAAGATAAACGACACAAAGCTGACCATGACTACTTATCGCTTACGACTAAAGCCAAAAGCAACAGCCGCCCTGGTGTATGTCTCCATGTTGCAGATGGATCAGTCAGCCTCGAGTTCTGCGGCAAATGTAATCACAAGTCACAGCAACATCAGTGATTCACCATCTAGGATACACTCACTCACATGTACAGAGCTTCTATATCAGCCATAACACAACATGAGACCAAAATGTCGGTATTAGTATCAGTAATATAATCGACAGCATGATACATTGTTATCCGGGACATATACATATATCTCATTCCTCAATATTTTCAAGCATATTTCCCTATCATTTCTGTAATGAATACAAAAATTGGCGGATTCAATTTAAACGATAATATCGGGAGGGAGCTTTCATCAAATCTGCCAATTTTTGTTATTTAACTCAACTTTTTTTCTGATTTCATGTAATCAGTAAGCAATTATCATCCTCAACATTATCATTATTGTTTCAGTATAATTAGAGTGGAATGAGATCTCCGGACAATGACATTGATACGCAAACCATGGCTAAGTATAATCGAAACTGGTCTGTGCTCATTTATTCATAACAATTCACAGTAGCATATACCAAGTTATCGACTGATAGGCAACAGAGAGTAAAATAAATTATGACAGTAGAGCATTGTGCAGAATGCTGATGAACTGACTATACCTGTGCTATAGCACCACTACAATATTATAGATTTATATAACTCATTTCTGTGTCACTTTTATCACATGAACTTGGTCATTCTAACTTGTATGTTCCTGTGTTTCAGGCTCTCAGTGAGTGACACATGCTCGGCACCTGCACCCTGTCGACGATAGCTTGTTGACACTTCAGCAACAAAGCTATCTGAGGGGTGAACTAATGCTGAAATCACCATGTGTGGTAACTCTCTGATGTCATCGTAGGCTATCTAGTCTAAGAAGCTTATAGATCCGGCACCCTTTGTGGGTGGTCTGTCACTTCAATATTTAAATGGTAATAAGATTCTATCATATAGAATTTAGTTTTTTGATTTTGATTGCAGTTATTCTAAATATCATATGTTTGTAAATGTAACCATTCACAAAATCCTTGAAAAAAATTTCAAAATAAGAATATTTTTTCCAAAAAAATTGTTATTACTTGTGTGAATTCTCCGCTTATTATTGTTATTCAGATATCTATTATCTTTTATACAGAATATCAGAACGCCATAAACCGCTTTTCTTCTGTTTAATTCATAGCGTGGGCAGATCATGGAGTCAAGATATGCAGAAATGGAGAGGTTAATGGTAAAAGTGTGTTTGTATAACATCGCTTTTTGTTGACATGGTTGACTAACCCTGGCCAAAATACGATCATGGGAGGGATCAATGTCTGATGGGAAATCGTTTTGGAATGGGAAGGTCAGCTGTGTCAACCTTGAACTATGTCAGTTTTGCTTCACAATTTTTCTTCAGAGCAATCAAAATAAAATATGTCAAATTCTGATCATGAAATGTATTCAAATGTTATTTCTTGTATCACACCAGCTTGTATGTTACTGACAGTTCAAACAGTTATAATGAAGGAGCTAATTGGTTCAGCAGTGAACCCTGAACTACATTCTTATCCTAGCATTCCACAGTTAAAATCTCATGCTGTGTAAACAAAAATTGTGCTAGAAAGATTAAGGAACCCTTCGCGTTGTGAATTAATTTGGTCAGCTCAAGATATTCTCGTATGAGATCAGTTGTTTTCAGAGATGATGCAGATTCTCTAGTTATGGTGTTGGTTGAAGGATTGTCTTTGTTCAACGGCAAGTGACAGCAAACCACCGTCAAAATCAACTTGAACTTCTGCACAGCCATTTAGATGGCTCTCACCACTGACATGAAATGGAAATAATACGCAACTGTTTTGTTTTTTGGAGTGGCCTTGTACTTTTTTGCTATAGTATGAGGAGTTGTCTTCTGGCTTCTCAGCTCTAATATCCACCACTTTGAGCTTTTTCCTTGTTCCATAGGCAAATAAATTAACTTGGTCAATTGGCGTACTCAAAATACTCATAAATTGATTGCACCAAATCCGTGTAGTAATCATGTGTAAACATGGTGAAGTTAAATAATTTTAAATAACCTGGCAGCGCAAATATAGTCTGAGGATGCTTAGGCTATTCCACAAAAGAACAACGGGAAATATATTGGCACAAGTTTGAGCAATGATCCCCAGGATAGGGAGTTGATTGGTTTGAGTGCTTGATAATTTACTCAGAGTCTCAGACTATGTGCTGCAAGGTTATTTTAAAAATTTGTAACTTAGACATGTTTTCACATTATTACTGCAAGAATTAAGTGCTATCAATCTATATTTATTTTGAATAGAAAAAAAGATAATTTATTTGTCTATGGCAAAAAAAAATCGAAGTGGTGTAGATTAGAGCTAAAACGCCAGAAGACAACTCCACATACTAAAGCGAAAAATTACAAGGCCAAAATCAGGCCACATGACAAGGCTAAAATCTAGCCAGGGCAGGCCCAGGCTAGCTAAGATATATGTCCTGGAACAACAATATTTGGCTCAACAAATGTGGTCCAGTTCGCCTGCCTTCAGTGTCTCTCCCATATCTTTTCTAGCACGCCACCGTTAGCAGCTCGAATTGGGGCAACTCTGAATATAGGGAAATGGGTTCATACTTGGTATAGCAATTTGGTGAGGATTTGTCCAGTGGAAATGACTGAGCTAGTCTTTCTGGCAATTATTCCGTAGCAGACAATCTTCACATGCTCGTGTCACTATTGTGACCAATAAATTTGTATTTGCATAGCTTTCTTGACGTGTCCTGAACTATGTCACATTTTGAGACTAGAGTTTTGGCTATGAAGTCTTTAAACATGAATTGGTGAGTCTTTCAATAACAAAAACTGTTGTATCATGCACTGCATGTGTTAATTAATAAGGCCTGTCTTTCCAGCTAAAAGCCCATCCCTAGTTCAAGCGCTCAAACTGTGAAGGGATGGCTGTTCGTGGCATTTCGTTATCAACCACTTTCCCCCACCTGTTGTACAGGAAATGGTTGATAATTAAATACCACCGCCAGCTATCCTGTCACAGCTTATCCGCTTAAACTATCTCTGATTATATGGTCAGCCGCAAGGGTTGTCACCCTTCTTGCATCCTGATCCTATTGAATCGTTTCCGTCCTGGGTTTGACAGCTCAAACAGCTAGAAGCTAGATTTTGTGACACGCTCACATCAAACATCAAATGTATGTAGTATCTGCAATTGAATTTTCAATGCCACAACATCCCATGTGCAATTGTATGAACTGAACACTAAACATATACACTGCCTGCCCATACTTGCCAACCTGTACCCATGATGCGTTTTTGAACGCTTATTTGACACTAATTGAGTTTTAAACGCAAAACGCTAGCTGTCCGCATTTATGGTTTTTCAAACACCTGCTTACCTAATATCAGGTTATCAAAAACATGCCCAGTCAGATCACGAGAGTCAGTATGCTTTTTACCTATTCAAGTGTTACATCAGGGAGAATGGAATTTATTCTACCTGCTTACATGAGTCAACTTTCATCTTTTCTTCAATGTTAGTAACAAAAGTTGCCCACCTCCTTGTTGGGGGGAGATAACTCAGATCTCCTACCCCAGTGTTTATTAGACTCATGCCACCAGATTGCTGACTGTTTGCGAGCAGATTGGGAAGAGCTATTTTGGAAACCACTAAGGCTTAAAATTTTGCCATTATGATGTTGACTATTCAGGTATAAAAGTTGGTTTTGTGCAATCCGCATTCTGATACCACAGAGAAATGGCGATGTTGTGGTTAATAGACCCTCAGCGCGAAAAATTTTTTGAGGCAATTTCTGGTCATATAAGGCGCCTATGAGTTTTGTAAGCATTTTGCAAATTTTTGTAAGCATTTTGGAAAATTTAGGTTGGCAAGTCTGCCTGCCCCACCACTAGTGTTGTATTGAGCCAGCAAAAATGGAAATGAGCCGAGCCACTGAAATTTCCCTAAATTCGGGTACGAGTCGAAAAGAGCGCGTGAAATGGCTTTACATTCCGACTTCATAAGTCGATGTCCTACGCCTACACTGTCTTCAGATATCGCAATTTAAAAGAATGATGGATATTCATCCACTAGTCACTAGTGCAATTAGCATGTTAAGTTTGATTGGTTTGTAATATATCATCTAGACATAATGAACTATGTTGAGACCAAGTTTCATCAAATTCTGTCAAGTATTTATCGAATTATGGATGTCTGAAGAAAGCTTTATGCAGTGTTTTATCATAGTATAGTCTCTCTTTCCGAAATCATCACCCAAAGTCATAGCATAGTGGTTAAGATCGTGGACTGTAGTGCACTAGGTCTCAGGTTTGAGTCCAGGTGCACACAGTATTTTGACCATCACTCTAGTAGTTGAGACCCGTAAGGATGTAGACCTCTGACCCGAAACCCGACCCTGAATTCAACACTACCCACCACCAATGTAGCAATTAATTCAAAATCATGCAAAATCATGAATCTTCACTATGATGTACAATGCCATCCCTCTGTCACGATTTGGGGGGGGGGGGTTGGTTTCATCAGCGATTGAGTCTTCATTTTCAGGTTGGCAATAATAGCTATGAATACTCCAAATTCTTGCTCCACTTCATCTTTTGTAGTGAAATTGATGATTATTATTTATACACTTATTCAGGATTTATCAAATGTTGTGTAGCATATATTATTTGTGTTGTGATGGCAAGATTTGGGAAGATCTGCGTTTGGCTTTAATGTATATGATGTGTTCAGTGACCTTTCTTCCAGTGACAAGGTACGCTCACTTGGTGTGTGTGTGTGTGCGTTTATTTCGCAAGTTGGGTCAACAATATTGCACAATTCTATACCATTCATTGGGTGCGCAAATGTTTTGGCTCACAGCCAGCACACATGTGTGTCTATTATTCATTATGACAGACACATATAGACACAGATAATGGGTGAATAGAGTAGAATGTGTGCCAATTAAACTATTCAATGAACAGCAGGATATATATAGGCCTCACTTCCTTGCATTTGTGTATGTTATTGAAGCAATAGGCTGGGCCAACCATATAGGGATAACTCTATGGGGCCAACAGCCTGCCCAGGCCACATTTGCAATCTTTTTCAAAATTTCAAACTGTTTTTTACTTTGATGTGGCATTGCACTTGTCTACAGACTTCTCGAGTGTGCATTGTTCATCATAGATTTGCCACTTACGCTGTAAAGTATGTTGTAGGCCCATTCCTCATTCAAGAGTAAAAAAAAACTATATATATTCCCTGGGGGTGCGTCGGACGGTGGGCAAGAGTCTGGGGGGGCTCAGACTAGGAATTTGGAAATTCGGATGCAATGGATTTATTGGATGATCATAATTAGACCTCTTGGCTCATAACATCACCCTACCCCCCCCGCTATTTACATGTTGTCTTCGTGGGGAGGGGACTGGATTCACTCATTCTTCATTCACTTCAATACTTGTTATTCCATTACCAAACACTTGGTTGGCTGTACCGTCTGACCAATGAACTAAACCCTTGAGTTCATTGGCCTGACAAACCTTGTCAAGATAATTTCTTCTTATATGGAGTAGTAGGAGGTTGCTTAGTTGGTTAGAATGCCGTTCCGTTAACGTGTAAATGTTGAAGGTCGTGGTTTGGATCCCACTGCAATCCATCAACTACTGGGGTTGGCCCTCAGGTGTGTTCGAACCTGCCTGCAAACAGAAAGCAACCTGGAGCAGATATTGCACGCAGCCATGCCCCTAAGGCAAATAATATTTCACCGCCCGTACTTCGGGACAACCGATTTTAATCAACCTTCTTCCCCATAATATTGAAACGTCAATGTAATGTGTTACATCAAGTTTGAACTAATTTGCCGGCATTCCTGGTTGTTCCCATTCTACTGGCAAGCGACCACCAGCTTGCAGGGGGCAACTCCAAATGCAGGCACTAATTGGATCATTCTTGATCTAGCAACATGCAGGGATATGTCACAGTCGCATAATTTGTTATCAACGGTTTTCAGTAAGGATTTCAGTGAGACTTTTACTCTATGTAGAAATTATATCATGTACTCAATCGAATCATACCTTTATGAAAAGTTTTGTTTTACTGTTTTAAATTAGAAGGCCCAGGCAGAGATGGCTGAATTATACTAAGCAATCAATTATTTGGTTTTACTCAACGATATGTAAGTCAATCAAATCCTGACAAAATATTTCAGTTATTCAAGGCACAGCTAGCCCTTAAAAGCCTTCGGCATGGCGATCCAACCTTAAGCGGTAGCACAACCACCTACGGCCGCGATCGCCATCCCAAACGCTGGCTGTGATTCAATTGGCAAAAGAGAATATTTCTGATAATTTAGATAGAACTGTTGATAAGAGACTTGAACCATAGTTATGCGACTTTTCGTGATGACAATGCTTTTAAAGAGAGATGCCCCTTAGCTCGACTGACGCACACTGTGTTCTGAAGTGGCAAAGACAGTTTTTTAAGACACATGTGCATCACTTTGACGGACATACTGCTCTAACTTGAGGCTTCGAATAATTTGTATTGGTGACTGTGTCATGCCTCCTTTTTTCACAATAACTTGGTGTTGGTATAAGCAGTCAATCAATACTAACCGAAAATAACCAGCGATGAATTACTGACCCAGAAAGTGAAAGAAATACATTAAAGTTTATCTAAATTATCATAGTAAACAAAGCCACTCTACATGCTTTTGTTATTTGATACCAAGTAACACAGCCAGCCCAGTCTATAAACTTGGAATGTAATACCATAGCTAGTCGTTCAACAAATCTATAGACACATCATTTTATGATGGATCGATGAATAGAATGTGTGTCGAATAATAACCCCCATGACTGGTATGGAAAATCCCTACTATACATGGAGCTATTATATACTCATTATTTAGTCTGTTGGTAAACTATTTGATTATATAAATGTGGGACATGTTTAACAAGAGCCCACATGATCTAGGATTCAAGGCTATTTCCTCAAATGATAAGCGACACTGAATGCACTCTTTTCACTTTGCTTACAGATGTCAGCTAGTAACGACTGCGTAGTGTCTTGTGCGCTGCATCAATTATGGCAATTATAATATACTAGGATCTGAGGTTGATTGGATTCTCTCTGATCGAGGAGTTACTCCTTGTTCTAATAATGGGGTTTAAAAGACAGGATTTGACATTTCAAAGAAAGTTGGAGGTGATAGAGAAGTCAAAACAAGCAAAGAATAAAGCTAAATTCGCTCGAGACAATGGACTGAAACGGCGTACATTGTATAGACTCTTAGAGCAGGAGGATAACATCCGTTCAGCCATACAATCCGCACCGTTATCTAAGCCTATGAGAAAGCGTATGAGCCATCCAACGGTGGATACGGCCAACAAGAGAGGGAGGAAACGCAAACAACGATCCGCATCAGGAGAATGTTCTGAGAGAAAAGCAGCTCTGAAACCAGAATTCGGTGAGAAATGTTTAACATAGGCTTGACGATAACTTACTATTATATCGGCAATAACAATGTCTCATATGTACGCTTTGTGGTCAATTCATGATATAGAATTAAGTTTGTGTGGACAAATTGCCACTTTCTAGGATCAAGGTTAGTCACAGCAAGGAGTTGAAGACTTTAATTCCTTCGTCACAGTTCAGGGGGTAATTTACACAAAGTTTGGTTCACTTGCCTGCATTCGGAGGTGCTCACCCTCCACTGGTCACGCCGGGGTAATCTTACCATGTTACACTGATTCTAAGACGTCCACATTGATACTTGTTTACCCCAAGGAATGAGAGCTTCATCTCTTTCACTCTTTCTAGCCTCAGTCGTTCGGCCCACAAGAAAGGCATTGTACGTCTCTGGTGTATGCACAACTTGTTTGTTCGCTGTTTTCACCTTTTAATCCATGAGCGCCCAGAGGTTGAAAATTACCCGCAACTCAATGTTCTGACCATCAGAGTCCGTCCAGTAAACATTGAATTCATGAAAACGAAATGAAACTTTGTATTATGCACTGCAAAATATTTGTTAGGCCTAGTACCAATGCGATTTGCGCATGTGCAACTACTTTGAACCGTAGCGTTTGATTAATCCAAATTCCAAGTTCCCAAAATGAAAAGTGACCCTGTAGCGCACTACTAAACTTTGAAATGGTTGAAGTCACTGATATCAATGTTTGACTATTCTCTTTTGTTTGACCTTAACCAATACTGTGAAGTCTATCGTAATAATAGGTGATATATATTATTTGAAGCAGCAAAAATAATACTGTATAAAATATATGCTGTTTGAAATAGCAGCTTCAAAAAGATGCAAATAATTATTTTAAAAACTGTCAGCGTATTGAAATAAATTGATTTAAATTTGCAGTCAAATTACAATTAATAGCAAACAATGGTATAAAAATCGAAAAGGCTGATATGGTCTCCTCTAGTTTAGAGTGCGATTACTATTGGTATCTTTCAAACAAGGTATGTTTGCTTGTTTCTATTTTTTCGGGTTCCTCTCCCATTTGTCATGCTGTGCCAACTGAAGTGTGATCATATTGACGACAGCTAAGAGCAGGCTACAAAGGTGCACAACACAAATTTAACCCAGAGATCAAGCCCCCACCTATCTGATCACAGACAGCCAGGACCCCAAACAACCCAGACGTACCTTATCCGGCAGACCCGCCCCTGGCACCAAAACCCAACCAATATCTTGTCATCCATTGTGTGCTCTGGTTCACATGTCATTGAAATTAAACCTATGTTTACATTTACCTTTTATATTTATAGATCGGTTTGTCAATATAAGCTGATTACCACATGGAAAAGTGATGACTCAGTGTCGATATGAGTTGAAAATTGTTGTCCTATAGAAATTCTAAACATGAAATATTTTGCACTGAAAGTTTAAAAAATTAATCTTTGCAGACCTCATCCATGATAGGAAAAATTTGGCATCCATAGACAAAATGTTACTAGGTTTATTAGGCCACTTTGTGGTACTGTCGCAACGATGCAGAGAGACTCCTATTTCAGAGTCAATTTGCAAGCGATGTGGAGCCAATTGAAAGGATTTACTCCATTTCGTAGTAATAACTTCTGAGTTTTTAATATTATTGTTGGTAGCACCTAAGCTGACCATTGTTTGCACCCAGGTGTTTTTTAGCTTCCACCCAATTGAGTGTTGGATCACTAGATGCAATGAGCTCATTGCTCTGAGTGTGTCTTTAAATTCTAACTGTTTTGCATCAACAACATTATTAGACACATTCAGAATGGAAGAATAGGATAGAATGTGTGTCTCGTATGGTCAGAGTCAAATTTCCTTTTCACTGACCTGGGAGTTTACACTTGATTGATTGATTTGAATTGCCTTATAGATACAAGTGTGATGATTACAATCAATTGGCTCATTTATAGTAAGAGCAGGGCTCTCAGTCTCAACCGCTACTCAGATTTTTGTGTTCAACCATAGACAAAACACATGTGTGTTTTTTCTATAGGTTCAACTCAGGCACCTCAGGGGATATCAGAATGTGAGCTCAAAACTCAGATTTCCCCTTATATTCATCTAAGGTGGGGAATTCCAGAATATAGAGTTGATTTTTATTGATGATCTAGCCGCTTATATATGCAAACTGACAATGGAATTCACCTGTAGACCCTAAATTACTCTCCAAATTTCTCGCTGGGAAAGCTAGCAGAGCCCTGAAAGCCCTAAGCTGTTCATGCCCAGGGCGATGTGCCACTGCGCGCAACACATTATATGCAAAGCTCAGGATTTGAATCCCCCTGGTATGAGTGAAACAAAAATACAACAAATGTAGTCTGGCTACTGCTTATTTAATGAATTTACGAAATCATAGAGCATAACAAGCTGTCTTTGACCACAAGCAAGTCTCTTTACTTGCCTGATCAAAGCCTAGATAGAAAATCAGTAATAGAATATTCAGTTTCAATTATTAGTCTGCTTATCTATAATATTGCTTCGGTTACTGGTGTTTTGGCTTTCTAGCTATCTATATGATTGGCATCTTCAACAAAATTGACGTAGTAAGTAAGAAATGTAAAGACAGGCCCGTGGTTCTAGGGGAGGCAGAGAGGCACTGCCTCCCCTTGATAGCTAAATGCAGTGGCCTGAAAACACTATATTTGGATAATCCATGTCAGAATCAGCTCCTCTTGGAGTACCATTTGCTAATTATTTACCTTAAATTGATTGGAAAGCAGCTAACAACACCTCGCCTTGTAATAATTTGCACTCGCCTCGGACTTTTTCCTCCCCTATAATTCCTTCTAAACTCCGGCCCTGAAAGACCTTCGCATTTTGCTAATGCAAAAGCAATGATTGGTAAGATATCATGGGTCTGCAAGAGCTTGTGGGGCTCCTCATGATCCTCGTTGCACATTTTTATCTTCTCGTTGGTAATTTTCTTCCGGAAAGCATTTTCGTTCGCTTTCAATACCTAATTTCAACTTTCGATTGTTTTCAGGTTTTCAACAACCAAAGCAACCAACGAAACTAGATTTCAGGGTGCTAGCAGACACTTTGAAACCACAGGATGACTGGACCAACTCCCTGCCAGTGGTAAGTTTTTTAATTTACAACATTCCATGATAAGGTAAATCACTGCATGTTTCCATGTAAATTTTGAGCTCGAGCTGAGTTGTCACTTTTGGCTCGCCCTCAGAATATGCATCCAATTCCATGGGTTAAGGTCGAGCTGAAACTTCAAAAGTTACCTGCCACATTCGGGCCTTGATCCCGGGTCTCTCGATCGGCAGCCTTTGATGATGCTCTGCCACGGGGACTCGCTGTAGATCTCTCAACACAGCGTGTACTGAACCTTCGAGCTCAGCGCGAACCAGGATGCATTATCATAGATCGAACCGTCCCGAAATTTGCTCAGTTCAATCTCATGGAAACACAGCGATTAAATTATAAGTGTTGCAAACACACACTTTAGTTCCATGATCACGCTTAAAGTACACTCTATGAATTTAGTCTAATACATCCATAGACTTAATAATATTAATTATTATTACTATTATTATTATTTATTATTACTTTTTTTATTATTATTTATTATTAAGTCTAGGGTTCATCTCTTCCATCTATCGATTTAATCGCTGAGAATTCAGATACCATGTCAAGCAGTCATGACAGTGATTGTTTTCACCTATTGTTGTTTGATGTCTTGAAAAACCATATTGTTGTAAAATTAAGTTGAAGGACGAGGAAAAAAAATGTTTTTTTTTGCAGGATGATCAGCATTTCCACATCCCGATTGCTGTTAGTACAAAGGCCCAGAATTGTATGGAAAGGGTGGACCTAATAACTGA
Source organism: Membranipora membranacea (assembly GCA_914767715.1). Taxonomy (NCBI): domain Eukaryota; kingdom Metazoa; phylum Bryozoa; class Gymnolaemata; order Cheilostomatida; family Membraniporidae; genus Membranipora; species Membranipora membranacea. Next base: position 7,316,206 of record OU612072.1, on the reverse strand, counting down.
GAAGATATTCAGGTAAATTAATGTTCTTTCTTCTTCTTCTTCTTCCTCTTCATTGGTTAGATTGGTAAAGTTGTAAAAAATCGTTAGGCCCTGAGCTTAGCCAAACCCCAAGTTTGCTATTTTGAGAGGGCAACTCCCAAAAGTTTTATTCACACATTCTTCAACATTCTAGATCTGATGGTGATGACTTGATTATCATCCATTATCTTTTATTTTAGGCGCCAGTCTGTCACAAATCTCTTACCTATGGATGTTAGTAAAGATGGCAGTTGCCTCTTCAACTCTGTATGCTGGTTGCTCTTTGGCTCTGAAGACAAAGCATTCGAACTCAGAGTTAGAAACTGCATTTTTATGCAAAACAATGCCAATCTTTTTAACCTGCCAAAGCTGAGAAAAACATTCAGAAGTGATCTTACTGAAAAAGACCTAGATATAATTCTACAATCATCCATTGCTGAACATGACTTTGTCGCTAAGGATTCCATGAGGGCGATCAAAAACCACAGCAGATCGATGCTCGATTCCGGAAAGTACAGCTCAATGGTAGACATCTTCTTTTTAAGTCAACTTCTGAGTGTTGAAATAGAAGTTATTTACCCCAGCAATAACAACCCCTACACAAAGAGAGAGCTCTTTTCTGGGGCCATCAAGCCTGAAGGGACAGCTGTTCGAAGAGTTGTGATTAGCTGGACAAGCACTGATGAATCCTCTATTGAACTTCTGGGTCAAGGGAAATGGAGGCCAAACCACTTCGTACCTTGTATTTATAAAGAAGACATGGATGAAGTAAGTATTGCAGTTTTTTATCGCTTAACAAGAGGTCGGGTGGAACTGATTTATTTCGTCAGATTTAAATATGATCGCTGTCATTATAAATCTGTCTCTTTCTGTCGGGGGTGCATAACTTGCTAGTATGGGAGGAGTTTTGATAGACTGCTAGCCAACAGCATTTTTAAATAAATTAAAGTGTTAAAGTGTGAAATAATATTATGATATCATACCGCGATCAACTTTGAATACAAGTTTCCTTTCCCTTGAATGTTCAACTGTATACAAAGTGTAACCCTTGATTACAGACAGTACCTTCCAACCTGCCTACAACCGTTACTGAACTTTCCCCTGAAGGCGCTGACGGTGATGATGACAATCTACCTCTCTGTCAGCGGTGTAACATTAAATATCAGATGTGCAGATGCCAAGGTGAAGATGATAACAGTGCTCTTAATCTTGAGGTAAAGTTTTCTGTGACATTTGACATCTGTCAAATCTGTCAAATTTGAACGCTTTGATTGCATTTGGGAGGATTATTCCATATTAGCCTAACTGCCCCTGATTAATATAAACTTTCAAATTCAAATCCTCATTTATCAGAAGTCTTACAAGTCTAACTTTTTTATCAGTGCATGTTAGGGAGTTTGTAGACCAACTTTGGTCTATTTGACTGCATTCTGAGTCGCTCCCGATCCACGGCGTGACCAGTAGAATGGAGCAACAGGAATGCAGGCAATCGGATTAAACTTGTTCTAGGGAGTTTGGTACAAATCTCCAAAATCTCTTGTGCATGTCCCATGGTATATAATGACAGGCAGTCTGGAGTTGTCCTTTTAATTACACTGTTCGATATCTCTTAACCCTTACCCTGATTTTTTGACTCTTTCTTACCACAGCCCAACTTCAGCTTGTCATCAGATGAGTTCCATCATCAGGTGACAGATGAGACATTATCAGATGATAAAAATCTATCAATATCACCCTCTGAGTATGGCAGAGAGGGAATGCCTGCTCCCCTTTCTATATCATCCATTGATTTGTGTAACCCTCCTACACCAGAAGCCACCCTTGCAGCAGAAGGCCTCATTGCTCTCACTTCTCCACATCAAGGTTATAACACTTTACATGTAGTTAAATATTATTACCATGGAAAAAATTGATTCACCTGTTGCCATTGTCATCTTTATGTCTTAAAGAACATCAGCTTATGTAGTGCTAGTTAGAGACTCGCCATCATTATGTATTCACTTTATCAATCTATCGAACCGTAAATGGAGGCGCCTATTTTAAATTAACGTAAAGTCAAAATAACTTTATTGCAGAGCATGCTCTTTCTTGCTGCTGCGCTCATTTCACAATAAGCCAACTAAAGTGTAAGCTGGTGGATCTTGCTTTTTTATTTAAGGCAGAGATCAATGCACCTTTTCAAAGGCTCAAATTTTAAATACTCAATAGACAATTTTCACAATTTTATTGTATTCTGTCTTCAATTTAAACTGGTAACACTCTCTACCATATGAGATGACTGGTTTCCTACATTGAAATGAATTCCAAATTGCCTATCTTTTTTCCTTTATTTGATAAGATTTCCACATGCCACAATGTCCTCTCATACGCACTCTACACACTTCAAAAGCCAGGCATGCAGCCATAAGGATTTACCACATGGTCTATTGTTCTCATTAAATAATCCTGTCTGATTTTTACAGGTTTTCATCCTGAAGCTGATGCTAACATTGACAGTAGACAATATGAATGTGTGCTGATTGAGACTAATCAGAGTCGACCGCCATGTAAACAAGCAGGCAACAAGCCAGCGGGCAAGGTAGAAGTAATAAACTGGCAATAATGAGCCACCTATTTCCAAAAACTCTAAATTGTACCACCAGCTTTACAAATATCTTGTGTTTATGCACGGCCATAAGCCCAGCTTGAAGTAAATAGAAGTCGATGAAATCACTGGGGGTTCTTCTCTAGTTTTACACCATAAAATTTGATGCCTTGTCATTGTTCTATATGTACAAATGCCACCACAATAATAGCCTGAAATTCATCGTGCTTATTGTGTCTCCTCACCAGGTAGTGCAGTTAGTTCGACCAATAATGGATATAGCCCAGTCACCATCGCTTACAGATGAAGCTGCAATGGTTGGCCGGACAGACAACTGGAGAACATCAGCTCATCATACGCAGTCCACGGACACAATATCACTACAAGAAGGGACATTTTGTAGCATACACCGCGCAGAACAATCATCTGTGGGATGTGAAAACTGTTGTGAGATGTTCTGTTGTAACTGCCTAAACTCACCAACCACATTCTGTTTGGGTAATAATAATTTTGCAACATTTGTTGCATTTATTTCCCAAATATTAGCAAGAGGCACATAATTTGTATTCTTCCTAATTTTGCATCTCAAACTATTGAATTGGGTTTGACCAGCGCCATGTCAATATAATTCAGGAAATGTCATAATTTAACTAAATTGCTGCTATTGATAAAATTTTACTACCGAATCCGAAACTTTATTTTTGTTATAGTTACAGGCTCATCACACAAGTATATTCCACTCTCCCAGCTTGCAGAAAGGATTCGGTCCAAACTGGAGCCTTTGAAATCTTGTGCAGAAGGGAAACTCGAAGGGTTCACTGAAGTTATAAGTCAGACTTCAGATTTACTGACTCAATGGGATGAAGAGACTGGTGATGGAGTAAGATCTATACATCACACTCGTGATCAGCAGGTCTGTGTGTAAATTTGCCTCTGAATTGTCTGCAGGCACTGCTGAGGGACCATTCGTCTCAAGGATTTAGATTGTCGGAAGACAATGGGTGCATGGACATCAAAAAACCTCAAAGACTGAAACAAAATTACTATAGTGATCTTAGATCTGTTGGAAGGGAAAAGTTCCATTTTAGCTGTATCTTATAAATTGTCAATCTTGGGACATGACTCAGCATTAGACGGAATCACTGGGCCAAACTTGTAGGGTGAAGAGTTTTGTTCTCTACCAGCCTTTATAGATTAATCTCAATTTCGTTTGTTGACAATGACAACTTGGGCAAGAAAACTGTGATTGATTAGTTTTTGGTCTCTGATTTCGTTGATCTGAACTGAAATGGTTTTGATGTTGGTTTCGGCAGCTACAAGGAGTAAGGATATGAGCGAAGTATTTTCTCATGACGATATGGTCAATCATTACTTAGATTCATTCGCCTGCTAATGTTTGTAGATCCAGGAAATAAATGAGAAATACAAACAGCTGGAAGCTGAATTTATACAGAACAGAAGAGAAAGTAAGGAGTCAGTATCGCAGTACAATATCAAGTATACTGGTATCTGTGAAGAGATGAAGAAAATCAGAGATATGTTTGATCCCTGCAATCGGGTAAGTTGATAACTCAAATCACAAGTTACTTGGGACGAGTCAATTGTCAAATGGATTCATGTTGATGTATGTGGAACGCAGACTCGTCTTGTCTTTTTCAAGCCTAAATCAGAGCTCAGAAAACTGTCTATTTGTATGTCTACGGTACAACATGTAACATATATATTGTATACAGATATATATAAATATATACATTATATATATATATATATCTAATGATAGATCAGCTTCTCGAATTAGTTTCATATCTCTCGAATTTCTCGAATCTCTCTCGAATTAGTTTCATACTGGACACAGTGCGGGTCCACATATTTCCTTTCATACTTTCGCAATAATCCTGTGATTTGGGTATAATCTTTTTCAAAAATATTTTAAACATATCAGTGATTATCATATTTGTCTATCACTCGATTTCATCTGCATCTATATACCTTCAACAAAATCATGCTGTTATGATGATAAACTGTAGTTGTTGGCTCCTTGTCACAAATGAGAAGACAAATCCAATTTCCACACTATAGATCACAAATCATTTTCGGGGATTAAAATATGGGAGTACTGGTCCTGTGCAGCTCTGTATCACTGTAATGTAAACTCTCTTTTCATCAGATCTCCCTGCTGAAGGAGAAAACCCAGATAGAGAGAAAGCTGTCAGAAATGATGGAGAGTCAGCACAGGGATCTTATTGTACCGAACACTGTTATAGAACCTCTCCTAACAGGTAATATTTGTTATCCAAGGTGTGTTTATATAACTTAGCTTTGAATCCAATTGAGTGGACACCAAAATTCCAATTTTTTTACGCATTCAAAGTGATTTCCAAAATTTGTGCACCATTTGAATCAATATTTATCTAAAAACGTTCATTTTACTCTTTTTTTCTTTACTATCAAAGGTATGGGTTAATACTGGTAAATACACATTTCAAAGATCCTTTTAATACAAATAATTGAAATTATGTATTGTAATATATTATTTAGATTATTTTGGTCATTTGACAATCAACTCAGGCATTGGTAATCACTCTAAGATTTTTTTCCAGAGAATGAGAGTAGAGACATAGAGGTGAAGCTTGCAGCAGCAGAGAGTTTCATAATCAGCCTCAACAATCACATTGTGCTCAAAAATATCAAACCACCATCTGCTATAGATACAATCAAAACATTATCGTTAGACGACTATCCCTGTGCCATCTGTCAGTATAAAGGTGTGACATATGTAGGATCCATTGGGTCAATATTACAGATCGATTCTCAGGGAAATCAGACAAGATTTACTTCTTTACAATCAGGGGAATTTGTAGATTGTATCAGAGCTAAAGATAATCAAATATTTGTAATTCAGAATTATAAGAGGGAGAGAAGACTATGCATTTATAATATGTTAGGTCAGCCTATTACCTCATGGTATCATCCTAACAGTCATATCTTTCTTAATTGCGGTAATAAGTTAGCTTTAGTAGGATCTCATGTGATAGTATGTGATGTATATAATGGTAGGCTCATTGTGTATTCACTAACTGGTGACATCATCAGACACATTCCCTGTACTCAGCTTAGTTATACCTCGTATATATGTGAGGCTGGAGATGACTCTGTTATCATCAATAGCCGGTGGACCTGCAAAGTATACAAGCTAAACCTGACTACAGAAGAGATAGAGTGGACATCTACTCATGTGGAGGACCCAACAGCTGTAGTACGTTACGCTAAGCGCTATGTGCTGGTAGCAGATTTCTCCAGCATATCTATCTCTGTACTGGATATTAACACAGGTATGTCTGATAAATTATTGTAGGGAGCATATTATTGTTATGCAATGCTTTTCTGTCTGCTCAAGTTAAAGATTGTCGCAAAATGCTCCGAAGTTCCTGGATTACCAAGATTATTAGACAATTAAGCTCTGACATAATAATAATAAGGCATCGTTAACTCTGTATTTTCAAGATGCAACAAAATATTAACTAATACATGCTCTTTCTTAACACCTGACAGCTGAATAATTTTTCCACTCTACAATACACTCTAAATACAAAGCCTAATCCTTGGTTACCAAATTTACCTGGATATTAGGGATTTATGATAATTTTAATTTCTTTTTGAAGGTAATTATGTGAAGAATCTGGACCTAGATCTTGGTAATTCATCTACTAGGCTTACGGGTATCCAACTAGAAGGTGATCAGCTGGTATTGTCTTCCAGGGATCCAGATCAGATTATATACTACAGACTGAAGTAGTTTATACAATGATTAAACTATTTTATATCGTTATTTATACAATAATTATAACAGCACACATATATATAACCAGAGACGGTAGATGTCTTTTCACTGACTATGATAATAAATTTACTGTACCATCCATCTTCAATTGTCTTTTTTGACGAGAGGGAAGATATATGATTAAGATTTTTGATTAAATCAAAATTCACTTTTAGACCATAATAGAATAGCACATTAAGTGTACACAACTATTTCGTAGATTTTTAACTCAGAACTCAAATCTTCGTGCTACTAGTGTTACTCGATTCAGACACAGTCTGGCAGGCCAAAGAGGTTGAGTGGAGTGTTTTGTATTTACATCTGTAGGTGGCTAATGTTTCGCTTGATAGAGTGGTTTATCTGTGAGAACTGTTATTAATCTTTGAGATCTTTATCTTGACATTTCCTTATATGTGCACTTTAATTATATGCTATTTTCGAATGTCCAGAAGGCTCTTAATTACTTATTTTATAATGTTTTAATTTTGTCCCGTTCTGTCGTAACAATGTTTGTAATCTTACAGGCCACGGTTACGCCTTCAATAAAATACCATGATACCACAGTCAGTTGGCCATTTCGATAGTTCAATTTTAATCTTGAAAGGCTCAATAATAATTAGGCCTACATGTTAAATTTGAATGTTTTTTTTTTAATTTAGAGTCAATCCGCAACCAGGAATAACACAACAACTGAGGACCAAATCAAGTTAGTTGAGGTCTTGCATATTTATTTACCAAGCTAGGTTAGAGATAAATTCTGCTGAAATGGTGCAATTTGAGGACTGACTATACTCATACATTGTCGCAATTACCAGGAGTAAATCATCTAAATCTGTCAGTGACAAGTGGTGTAATACACACGGCAAGTTTTTCAAATATTAGATGTGACGAAGACAACTTCGGACGCTCAATACCAAACCTCTTACAGGCTGTTAATAAAATAATAGATTCCCTAGAATCAGAGCGAAAGCTTATAGACCAAGGACCTGAGTACATGACAATAAGCTGCAATATTTTTTTAGTCGCCAGTTTATGCCTGAATTTCAATATTTACTGGACGCAGGAACCAAATAAAAAAATAAATACTGACAAATATTTTAGACAGTATTTTTTCCTGGGAAGATGTTTTGTGTTGCTTCGACCATTTTAACATTTGTTCTAAAAAGGAAGGATAACATGATTTAAAAGACATTCTTTCTAATTCGTTTTCTTAACAAAAGTCCCCATGGACTATTAATACCACCTGAATAAATAAGTAAACCTACTGTGGGTTTAGTTTAGGCTTGATGCAGGCGGATAAACAGACCAATGTGAAGTATTCTAAAAAGATTATCACCACTGTATTTGAGACAGGCTACATCAACAGATCGTATAGTGCACTTAATGAGGGATTTCCATGAGTAATAAGATTCTACTTTAGATGGAAGTGCACATAAGCTTGTTTATAATATAGTATGTATATTGTGATAACCAAGGGACTTCCTTCAGTTGGCATTGTGTAAACTGCATCAACTGGATTGGATATTTTCTGCATACCTCATCACAATACAATATAATATGTTAATTAAATGTTATTGTGACTGTTCTATACTCTAGGTCTCTATTTGACCACCCTATTTCAGGGCCAATCTTAAGGGCAGGTGGCTTGTGTGGGGTAGAAACCTGTTACCCTTGCCTGCCGTTGCCAGCTATTCTTTTTTGAAGAGGCAGTACTTTGTCCTGCCTGCAAGCACTCAGCAGACCTCCTGTATTCATGGCCTGCTCTGATCACACCTGGCCAGGATGAATAGCTTGCCAGTGCCAAATCAAAATTCACAGCCAACGCCAGTAATTGAACCTGGATCATAAGATCACAAATCCTTACCCTTAACTGTCAGATGACTCCTGACTTGATCTACACACATTGTAATGGAAATATTTAAAGTTATTTGCCTTGCTTCATCTCCGAATAGAAGTATATAACTTGTGTTTGATATGATTCAGGAAGCATAAAGTATTTAGCTTCCAAGGAAGAAATGAGCTGCTAACAAAGTTAAGCAATGATCTCAAATCTAATCCATGTGGCCAGTTTTCTGCTACATCAGTGCAACTTGTCTCTCCTGAGAAGGAGCCTGATCACTTAAAATAATGTTAGCGGTTGGAAAAGTTACAATATCGCAAACAGTCCGCAAGCTCTATCTGTACCAATCATTTTTTCTATTAGCTAGAAATAATTTACATCGTTCTGTGCATAGCGTTAAATCGTCCTCTGACACATAAGTTATAAATACCTATGTCATCTTCCTCTAGCATTATATTCACTGTTGTCAGTCACCATCCACCTGTCAGCACTGTATGTCGAACACTAATCATGTATCTTTTTACCTTCCAAAAATACCAAGTAGTAAGTCTTTACCAAACTTTTATTAATTATTAAACGGGTAAGTTATACTTTATCGGCATTCATACAATCGTTAAAAGTCAATAAAAAGACAATAAAAAGACAATATTCGGAATATACAAAATAATAGTAATATGAGTCGGAGTAGACAACTTCTCAAGATCATCACAACTGTGTGTAGATACAAGCAGGGAGTTTGGGTGCCAAACTCCCTGATACAACTCAGTGCAGATGTACCTGAAGAGTATATGAGAGTAGTGGCTGGGAGGATGGGAGAGATTTTATAAATTTTCAGTCTTTATACTTAAAGTAACTTGAGGTAACAGGCTGTTATGGAATGCTGTGTTTCTCGCTGATGTATATACGGACAAATACGCCTATATAATTCTAAGATTGACCAGCCACATCGAAGATATATTGATCACTGCTGTTGACTATTCGTCCTCTTCGTCACTGTCATCTACAGGCTGTTGTATCTTGTCAGGTTCAGCTCGAGCAGCAAACTGGAAATCTACAGAGTATAGTGTACATGAGGTTATTCACCTTGCAGGAAAGTTTAAAAGGTTACTATTGTGATTAGTAAACCTACTAAGGATTGAGTTGCCATTTCAATACTTTAAGTTTGTTGCAGACGGATATTGGGACTAAGGGTGCTGAACAGTTTTTCAACCAGATGTCTGAGGGTTTGTTGTCAGATTCAACCAAACAGCATAGCCGAAAGGGTTACGAGAAGAGAATAATGATCAAGAATAAAAAGAAATATTTCCAAGAATTATTTTCCTTATCTAATAATAGTCGGCTCGAAGTTGTCATATACAAAAACATTCAATCCACCAATTTTGACTGCAGCAACGCTTTGTTTGACTCTGCCTATATTTGACACTGGCAGAAATTTTTGATCACTGATCCCACTGTTGGTAACTCAACTTATTTATACCATTGGTGTATGTGCACTTATTTATCATACACTTTGTCATACACTCATGAATACAATATAGTCTTGACAGTCTTTGCTCCAATGCTGATTAGAACACTGCAGTATAGAGGTCACTTTATAGTGGGATTTCCATGAATAATAAGATTCTTCTGCACATTACCTGTATATAGTGATAACCAAAGTGTTAACATTGTGTCTACTCAACTGTAAACTGCAGTAACTTGATATGGGTTTCAATGTTTATGCAGGTCTTATCACCATACCAATGTATTTGTTTATGATTTGTTGGGTTCACACTTATTGTAATGGAGTAACTGCCAAAAATTAGTTGGCTGTCAGACAGATTAGACATTAAAGTGTTGCATCTGAGACTTTTGGCGTAACTTTTATAACGTTTCACTCACATCCACCAAATATATTACTCTTGACTTAATTGACTCTTAGAATGCGTAAAGTGTCTCGGGTTTCAAAGAAGTCTTGATCTATCGAGAATTCAAACTCACATCACCATTTTCTATAAGTACAGCGGTGCAAATTTTCCTGTTGGAAAATTTTACATTATTATATATTGTCTTTGAGGTGTTTCTGTACAAGACACAGGCCATCCTTTTGTATCAACAAGGAGTTTATGAGCTTTTTAAACTATTGATGTACAGGTTTTTATATTTGAAGAGGATTGGTGTAGGAAATACACAGCCAGCTACCATATAGGGGTTAATATTGGTTAAGTGAAGTTTAGCAAGTTTGGAGATAATTTGATGTTAATTAGCACAAATGTTCACTTGCATTGAATGGAGTTAATTTAAAGTTATTAGGTTGAGTGAATGATAGCTGTTATTTTACTATCCCATACATGTGCTCAAACTTATCCTTCTGCTATTACTTTACCCTCTTAGGTACGTCAGCAGAATTTTGAAAAACAATTTGCAAAAAAAAACACAGGTCTCCAAGGCACTCTCCGCGGGCCTCTCTTCTGGTTGCATTGTTGGCACTTTAGCGAATGAACATGGAAGCCTGATAAAAACCACTGACGACCTCATCATAACACCAAACAGCGCTGGTAGGGCTAAACAGATTTACAGCATACAATTGATGATGTTTAGAACCGGTGTGAGAATCACAACCTGATAGCAAATGCGAAAAAATCTGTGACAGTACAATTTTCCAACATGCACAAACATCATGTTCCGCCTGCAACTAACTTCATTATGAATGGGGAAGATGATTCAATGTGTGGAAAGAACCTTATTCCTGAAGGTGGTGATAGATAACCATCTGACTTGAAAAATCATCTTGGTATCATCGTCAAGAAAACACCCCCCCCCCCCCACCCCTGATTGACACACTCTTATCGACTTCAAACACTCCGGAGTTGCTGTACTTACTATAAGACAATTATATAAGGCTTGTATTCGACCAATCATCACCTACGCATGCTCCTCATGGTTCTCTATCATGTCACAAGAACAATGACAAGGAATAGAGAGAACTGAAATACCTAGCACTGAACATATTATACCCAGGGCAAGAACTATGGAGAAGGCTTAGCCCGAGTAGATAACTATTCTAGAGCATCGCCATCCATGTGTTGCTACAAATCTGGGAATTTAACTGATGACTCCAGTATTTTAGCAGCCTTGCAGTGAATTCTAAGGAAATAAAAGGTGTTTGTATGGGTTTGAAGGAATTGTAACTAGAAATGTTGAATGATCACTTCAACTCAGATACATATGCTTCGCTTTTCTGGCTACAGCGGTGCTGTTGAAGCATTGCACATTTTTCTCCGTAAAAAGCTTACAATATTCTAACCCGTTGGAATGCCTTACAATATAATAAACTGATGGAACTGCAATATTTCAAATTGGTCCGGTGCTGTCTGTTTCCGCATGGTACCTTAGCCGTTGATAGGTTTTGCAACATTTCAAACTATTGAGGTCAACATTGCCAGTCTATTATGAGTAAACCTTGGAAATATATTAGGGCGAGTATTGGAACCAAAAGATCAGTTGTTAAGAAAGTGCTCCATCTTTAGGGTACAGGGGCAATGACATACCATCAACGACAATTTGATTCTATCCTTGTCAATATGAAGTATGGATTACACTGGCAGTGTGAATGAAGATTAACTGAATATTAACTGTGTATTGAATGAAAAAAATGAGGCAATAATGGCATTAAACTGCTTTGCCATGTTTAAAATGTTGTTCCATGGATGGCGTCATCTATTTGGGAAATCCCCTGACTCACTTTTCTGGCCTAAGATTTGATAACACTGTGTAAACAGTTGCTATAATAAGCAGTTTTTCCTTACTCACAATCCTGTATTACATGTTCCTGTTGGACCAAAGTCTATTATTGCATCATTAACTTTATAGCTCAGTTAAACATTCACAGTCACATAGCAGTGTTCTATTTATCGTGTTAGTAGACCGCACAGAGTTAGACCAACACTTGTACTGAGTAGCAGCAGCAGCAGCAGCAGCAGCTTCTGTATGTCAAACGTTACACTGAGAATTCTATAGCTTAGGTAGCTCTGAGACCATAGTAAGTCAGACGGTAAGCCATCAGTGATAACTGATGTGTCTACACAAGGCTACACATTCTATTCGTTTATATTTGATAGCTTCTCTAACACATACATTGCGGGGGGGGGGGGGAGGGTTTTTGGGAGGTAGATCATCAACTGAGCTTCTTATCAGCTTATATATCTAGGTCAGGTGGAGATAGGCTAGATAATATTTGTCTAGATTTTAAGGTTTCTCCCTACAGTAACAATGCTATTCAAAGTAAATGAATCAAGCTCGTACTCCCTGTACCGCCGCAGTTCAGTAAGTATGGCGGCAGCTTGTGGCACTGAAAGACGGGTCACCACCTGTACAACCTCTGCTCATGAGGTATTAGATATACTCCTTCCACATGGGACACAAATAGCTCTGTGTGAGAAACTTTGATTTAAGAATGTCTATGGAAAGGGCCTATAGCTTAGTAGGGTAAAAATAGGTGTCTCTCTTCAATAAAAAGAAAAATCAAAGACAAACACTAGAGTTCATAATACACTATTCTGACATCAAAATGATGACTGGTCAAGTTGAAATGTGGACCGGGCGTCCTATCAGATGTAATGCGTATTATTTGAATTTTGATATTGAGGGGCAACCTAGTATACTTTTCTTGTTTGGGTCGATCGATGCAGTAATTTGACTAGAACTTATGGAAACATCCAATCAAAGGGTCAATCCATATGCCTGTAGACACTGATACATTTCATTATTTGGATGAGGAGTATGTAACTGATCATGAGAAAGCGATGGCTATTTATCACTGAATTAGATTCTTCTCTTAGAATGGAAATAGTATCATAGCGTTATACGGTTAGGACACTAAACACAGGGTCCCATCTGACTGTTATCTGATTGGCTGTCCCTAGTAGCATGGATAATTAGCCTGAGAAATTGTCTTGTTTACAAAATTGCAAACAGTAATTATACCCCATACAGTGTCGATGATTAGGGCATTTCTAGATTGGTACTAGGGACTGGCTATTTTTGCAAGCCCTTTGTTTTGCAAAAGAAAGCTAATGATGCTATTACAGATATGGAATTCAATGCTATTTATGTATTGGTTGCTGGACCGCATCTTTGATTGGTCCACAAGTTTAGAAACTATCATTGCTGGCTGTTGTAAACATTGGTCAAGCAGCTTGCCTGGGTTTTTCAAGGCTGTTACTGGGACGTCAAATGCATAACGTAAAAGCTGCCAGATAGCTTTATTTAGATCCTGACCAATCAATATAGGTTGGTTATCTTTGCACCGTAGTGACTGAATCAATTCAAATGTGCTGGAGTTCTCAAACAGAAAAGTCATCCCACCAGAACTGGAGAACTGGGAACTCAAGCACCTTTGGATGAATACAAACGCTACCGTGCAGAGAGACTCGTATCACAAAGTCAATCTGCAAGCAGTGTGATCCTCACACAAAGCTTTTTACTGATGGCAAATCTTTACAAATAGCCACTTTATGTATTTCACCACTGATCCATAAATTCATATCAAAGCCTGTAGAGAGTTGTAATTAGTTGTTACAAATGGATTGGTCGCTTAGATTGTGATCGGTGGTAGCTTGCAATGCTTGCAATGCTTGCAACAATATTTAAGTATTTTCTTCATCTTTTTAGATTATAGAGTGAATCAACAAACATCATGGCTTCCAACAAAACTCCAAAGCATAAAAGAAAGGATCTAAGTGGTAAACAGAAAATTGAGATTTTGGGTAAGATTAATCAGGGGTTCACTGTGGATGACATTACGAAGGAGTACGGAATAGCTGAGCGCACAGTTTATAATATCAAAAGTAAAAGGAATGAAATTTGGGCCAAATACGACTCATCTCCCGCCTTATTGTCACGGAAAAGGCACAAACCCGGTGATAGGCCAAAAGAAGAAAAATCGCGAGTCCCGAGCAAAGTATCTGGAGAACATCAGGATGAGGGTAAATATTTAAGATTCGTGTGTTTAGTAAAGTTTGAATAAAAACAGTCGAGGTTGCTGACCAAGATAAAATGAGTGACTTTTCAGTGAATCAATCAAAGGATAACTCCTTGGTCACACATTTTTATTGCTCTTTAGATCTAGATCTAGTAAATCCCACTGAAGCCATATCACTAGAGGAATAGTATGGCAGCTGGTCCAATTAAAAATAGACTTCCTAATAAGGCATCTGTATATACTATCTCACATCCTGTACCTTATAATTAAACACTTTGGTAGATATGCTTTATGTGATATCGGAATTTTAATGGTTCCACAGAGATGATCAAGTAATTGAATATAGGAAAGCTCTACAAAGTCAGCGAGTTTGTCTCCTTGAAAAAAATTAATTATTCTGTATTCCAGTCTAAACCAGAAAAATATTTTGGCCTCTGTAGGTTTTCAAAGTCCCAGATGTCCGGGGAAGTTAGACTTTAGGGAGCTGGCAGACACTCTCAAAACACAGGAGGACTGGGCCAACGCCCTACCCGCAGTGAGTATTTTTATTTATTAGATTCTTAGCCAATATGATGTCCAAATTCTTGCTTAGCTTTGAGATCATGCTATATCAGGTGTTTTTATTTTCAGGCTGATCAGTTTTTTCACGTCCCAATCGCTGTTAGTACAAAGGCGCGCAATGTAAATGTGGATAGAGTCACTGAGAAGATATTCAGGTAAAGTATTTTTCTTGCTTATATGTAGGGCTACATATGCTAGTTAATGTTAGCTAGAGTCTGAGTTAACTTGTTAATAGTTAGTTGGGGTTGGAGTCTATCTGGGCTTAAGTGGGTGTGTAATTGTTAGCTAGAGTTTGTCTAGTTGGCTAGAGTTTAATTTAGCTCATTAGGTGGCATGGGAGCCTATAAAGTAGGTGTTTATTTGTTAGCTAGCCTAATCTAGCTGTTTCAAGCATCTGTGGAATGGTAAAGTTGTCCTCTTGCAAATTCTAGAGTATGTCAAGTTTTGGTTTGAATCCAATTCAACCTATGCCCAGCAACATTCGTATTATACAGACAATGATGAAAAGAAATTTGCTACATTCGACTCTTTTGATAATTATTATGGTAAATAATTGGGAATATTGATGTTGTTATAGTCCGGTGGCAGCCCCTGCCTATCTTGTCACTTCCATTTGCACTTTTGGATGGATAAGGTTTGTCAGTTGTTACTGGTACAGTTTTTCACGCTGATCGCAATGGTAACAATGTACCTTACACTAAGTTGCACAATGGGTCGCTAATTGCCAAAAACGCTGCCGGTAAAAGGGAAAGTGATCAAAAAATGATGATATGGTTTCAAAACATCCAAAATCTGAAAGAGCATGTCATAATATAGTGGATCTACAACTTTACATGGGTCTGCTATCATAAAAAGCTGAGATGCGGTCAACAACAGTTGCAATGCCCCTTCTATCACCTGTGTATAACTATCATTAAAGTGAAACTACTTTTTCTGCCTAAAAAACAGGCTTCAAATGTTTGTATTGATCTGATTTTTGTATGGTGACTGTGTATTGACCCTCCCATTGCATAACACCAGTTTTCAATGCTCTGAGTGTGTCTTTTTTGAGATAGTGCGTATTCTTAGGATTCCTTTATAGTATCATAATAGTCGTCTTTACAAGGTTATATAGTGTGTAAAGCAAAAGTTCACTCCCTCAAGGATCATCAGGAAGTTGCGTAGTGCTGAGAGAAAATTATTTTGTCATTGATTGAGTCAATACAAAACCACCATAATAAAATCAGATCAATACGAATATTCAAAGTCAGATCTCGAGGCGTCTGCAAAATTGAAAAAGTAGTGTCGTTTCAATGATAGTTATATACAGGTGATATAAGGGGGTATTGCAACCGTTGTTGGCCACATCTCGGCTATTTATGATAGCAGACCCATGTAAAGTTGTAGATCCACTAATTATGACATGCGCTTTCAGATTTTGGCTGTTTTGAAACCATATCATCATTCTTTCATCACTTTCCCTTTTTTTGGCAGCGTTTTTCACTCTATCACTTTTTATAAGCTTGGTTATTCACTCAATATTTGAGATATTATGCTGATATTTTACCAAAAACTGACCAAGGTATGTATGAATCTGATTGCAGAGTTTGAGCAGCGCAACTCATAAGGTGAGCGAGGGACAGACCTTTGAAATATCATAAGAACAGCAATTTTGGCCATTTTTGGCAGCGTTTTTGGCAATTTGCTGCCTATTGTGCAACTTTGTGTAAGGTAAATCATCACCATTGCGACCGCCTCAAAAAACTACCCTAGAATCCACTCTTGGAATTTATGCATCCAATTTCGTAAATGAATTTGCGTTTTTAGCCATATTTTTGGTAGGCTGCCACTGGACTATTATGTTGGTGTACACCAAAACTTGCAGAATTTAGTTTCAGGATTGAAAACTGCCTGATGTAGCATCAAGCTAAGAGCAGCTTTATAGGAAGACAAGATTTCATAAGATATAACTATATGTTTGAGATAACTAAATTTGCGGGTACGTGATGCGAAAAAAGTTGAGTTTTGAGATTCTAGGTACTCCAAAACCTGCGCAAAGTATTTCTGACGAATCGCTAAACTTGATTTTCTTGGTTTTTGTTGATTTTTTTTGCACATGAGGGAGAACATTTTCAGGTGGTGGTTGATGCAATAAAATTGTATATATATATATATTTATATATATATATATATGAAACCTTGTGATTTTAACCGCATTTTAACCAAATCATCAATATTTTATTTTAGGCGCCAGTCTGTCACAAATCTCATACCGATTGATGTTAGTAAGGATGGTAGTTGCCTCTTCAACTCTGTATGCTGGTTGCTCTTTGGCTCTGAAGACAAAGCATTCGAGCTCAGAGTTAGAAACTGCATATTTATGCACAACAATGCCAACCTTTTAAACCTGACAATGCTGAGAAAAACATTCAGAAATGATCTTACTGAACAAGACCTAGATATGATTCTACAATCATCCATCGCTGACTTTGTCGCTAAAGATTCCGTGAGGGCGATTAAAAACCACAGCAGATCGATGCTCGATTCCAGAAAGTACAGCTCAATGGTAGACATCTTCTTTTTGAGTCAACATCTGAGTGTTGAAATACAGGTGATTTATCCCAGCCACAACAACTCTTACACAAAAAGAGAACTCTTTTCTGGGACCATCAAGCCTGAAGGGACAGCTGTTCGAAGAATTGTCATTAGCTGGACAAGCACCGATGAATCCTCTTTTGATCTGCTGGATCAAGGGAAATGGAGGCCAAACCACTTCGTACCTTGTATTTGTAAAGAAAAAAAAGATGAAGTAAGTATTGCAGTTTTTTATCGCTTAGCAAGAGGTCGGGTGGAACAGATTTGTTTCGTCAAATTGAAAAATTATCGCTGTCATTATAAATCTGTCTCTTTCTGTCGGGGGTGCATAACTTGCTAGTATGGGAGGAGTTTTGATAGACTGCTAGCCAACAGCATTTTTAAATAAATTAAAGTGTTAAAGTGTGAAATAATATTATGATATCATACCGCGATCAACTTTGAATACAAGTTTCCTTTCCCTTGAATGTTCAACTGTATACAAAGTGTAACCCTTGATTACAGACAGTACCTTCCAACCTGCCTACAACCGTTACTGAACTTTCCCCTGAAGGCGCTGACGGTGATGATGACAATCTACCTCTCTGTCAGCGGTGTAACATTAAATATCAGATGTGCAGATGCCAAGGTGAAGATGATAACAGTGCTCTTAATCTTGAGGTAAAGTTTTCTGTGACATTTGACATCTGTCAAATCTGTCAAATTTGAACGCTTTGATTGCATTTGGGAGGATTATTCCATATTAGCCTAACTGCCCCTGATTAATATAAACTTTCAAATTCAAATCCTCATTTATCAGAAGTCTTACAAGTCTAACTTTTTTATCAGTGCATGTTAGGGAGTTTGTAGACCAACTTTGGTCTATTTGACTGCATTCTGAGTCGCTCCCGATCCACGGCGTGACCAGTAGAATGGAGCAACAGGAATGCAGGCAATCGGATTAAACTTGTTCTAGGGAGTTTGGTACAAATCTCCAAAATCTCTTGAGCATGTCCCATGGTATATAATGACAGGCAGTCTGGAGTTGTCCTTTTAATTACACTGTTCGATATCTCTTAACCCTTACCCTGATTTTTTGACTCTTTCTTACCACAGCCCAACTTCAGCTTGTCATCAGATGAGTTCCATCATCAGGTGACAGATGAGACATTATCAGATGATAAAAATCTATCAATATCACCCTCTGAGTATGGCAGAGAGGGAATGCCTGCTCCCCTTTCTATATCATCCATTGATTTGTGTAACCCTCCTACACCAGAAGCCACCCTTGCAGCAGAAGGCCTCATTGCTCTCACTTCTCCACATCAAGGTTATAACACTTTACATGTAGTTAAATATTATTACCATGGAAAAAATTGATTCACCTGTTGCCATTGTCATCTTTATGTCTTAAAGAACATCAGCTTATGTAGTGCTAGTTAGAGACTCGCCATCATTATGTATTCACTTTATCAATCTATCGAACCGTAAATGGAGGCGCCTATTTTAAATTAACGTAAAGTCAAAATAACTTTATTGCAGAGCATGCTCTTTCTTGCTGCTGCGCTCATTTCACAATAAGCCGACTAAAGCGTAAGCTGGTGGATCTTGCTTTTTTATTTAAGGCAGAGATCAATGCACCTTTTCAAAGGCTCAAATTTTAAATACTCAATAGACAATTTTCACAAATTTATTGTATTCTGTCTTCAATTTAAACTGGTAACACTCTCTACCATATGAGATGACTGGTTTCCTACATTGAAATGAATTCCAAATTGCCTCTCTTTTTTCCTTTATTTGATAAGATTTCCACATGCCACAATGTCCTCTCATACGCACTCTACACACTTCAAAAGCCAGGCATGCAGCCATAAGGATTTACCACATGGTCTATTGTTCTCATTAAATAATCCTGTCTGATTTTTACAGGTTTTCATCCTGAAGCTGATGCTAACATTGACAGTAGACAATATGAATGTGTGCTGATTGAGACTAATCAGAGTCGACCGCCATGTAAACAAGCAGGCAACAAGCCAGCGGGCAAGGTAGAAGTAATAAACTGGCAATAATGAGCCACCTATTTCCAAAAACTCTAAATTGTACCACCAGCTTTACAAATATCTTGTGTTTATGCACGGCCATAAGCCCAGCTTGAAGTAAATAGAAGTCGATGAAATCACTGGGGGTTCTTCTCTAGTTTTACACCATAAAATTTGATGCCTTGTCATTGTTCTATATGTACAAATGCCACCACACTAATAGCCTGAAATTCATCGTGCTTATTGTGTCTCCTCACCAGGTAGTGCAGTTAGTTCGACCAATAATGGATATAGCCCAGTCACCATCGCTTACAGATGAAGCTGCAATGGTTGGCCGGACAGACAACTGGAGAACATCAGCTCATCATACGCAGTCCACGGACACAATATCACTACAAGAAGGGACATTTTGTAGCATACACCGCGCAGAACAATCATCTGTGGGATGTGAAAACTGTTGTGAGATGTTCTGTTGTAACTGCCTAAACTCACCAACCACATTCTGTTTGGGTAATAATAATTTTGCAACATTTGTTGCATTTATTTCCCAAATATTAACAAGAGGCACATAATTTGTATTCTTCCTAATTTTGCATCTCAAACTATTGAATTGGGTTTGACCAGCGCCATGTCAATATAATTCAGGAAATGTCATAATTTAACTAAATTGCTGCTATTGATAAAATTTTACAACCGAATCCGAAACTTTATTTTTGTTATAGTTACAGGCTCATCACACAAGTATATACCACTCTCCCAGCTTGCAGAAAGGATTCGGTCCAAACTGGAGCCTTTGAAATCTTGTGCAGAAGGGAAACTCGAAGGGTTCACTGAAGTTATAAGTCAGACTTCAGATTTACTGACTCAATGGGATGAAGAGACTGGTGATGGAGTAAGATCTATACATCACACTCGTGATCAGCAGGTCTGTGTGTAAATTTGCCTCTGAATTGTCTGCAGGCACTGCTGAGGGACCATTCGTCTCAAGGATTTAGATTGTCGGAAGACAATGGGTGCATGGACATCAAAAAACCTCAAAGACTGAAACAAAATTACTATAGTGATCTTAGATCTGTTGGAAGGGAAAAGTTCCATTTTAGCTGTATCTTATAAATTGTCAATCTTGGGACATGACTCAGCATTAGACGGAATCACTGGGCCAAACTTGTAGGGTGAAGAGTTTTGTTCTCTACCAGCCTTTATAGATTAATCTCAATTTCTTTTGTTGACAATGACAACTTTGGCAAGAAAACTGTTATTGATTAGTTTTTAGTCGCTGATTTTGTTGCTCTGAACAGAAATGGTTTTGATGTTGGGGTCAGCAGCTACAAGGAGTAAGGATATGAGCGAAGTATTTTCTCATGACGATATGGTTAATCATTACTTAGATTAATTCGCCTGCTAATGTTTGCAGATCGAGGCAATTAATGAGAAATACAAACAGCTGGAAGCTGAATTTATACAGAACAGAAGAGAAAGTAAGGAGTCAGTATCGCAGTACAATATCAAGTATACTGGTATCTGTGAAGAGATGAAGAAAATCAGATATATGTTTGATCCCTGCAATCGGGTAAGTTGATAACTCAAATCACAAGTTACTTGGGACGAGTCAATTGTCAAATGGATTCATGTTGATGTATGTGGAACGCAGACTCGTCTTGTCTTTTTCAAGCCTAAATCAGACCTCAGAAAACTGTCTATTTGTATGTCTACGGTACAACATGTAACATATATATTGTATACAGATATATATAAATATATACATTATATATATATATATATATCTAATGATAGATCAGCTTCTCGAATTAGTTTCATATCTCTCGAATTTCTCGAATCTCTCTCGAATTAGTTTCATACTGGACACAGTGCGGGTCCACATATTTCCTTTCATACTTTCGCAATAATCCTGTGATTTGGGTATAATCTTTTTCAAAAAAATTTAAACATATCAGTGATTATCATATTTGTCTATCACTCGATTTCATCTGCATCTATATACCTTCAACAAAATCATGCTGTTATGATGATAAACTGTAGTTGTTGGCTCCTTGTCACAAATGAGAAGACAAATCCAATTTCCACACTTTAGATCACAAATCATTTTCGGGGATTAAAATATGGGAGTACTGGTCCTGTGCAGCTCTGTATCACTGTAATGTAAACTCTCTTTTCATCAGATCTCCCTGCTGAAGGAGAAAACCCAGATAGAGAGAAAGCTGTCAGAAATGATGGAGAGTCAGCACAGGGATCTTATTGTACCGAACACTGTTATAGAACCTCTCCTAACAGGTAATATTTGTTATCCAAGGTGTGTTTATATAACTTAGCTTTGAATCCAATTGAGTGGACACCAAAATTCCAATTTTTTTACGCATTCAAAGTGATTTCCAAAATTTGTGCACCATTTGAATCAATATTTATCTAAAAACGTTCATTTTACTCTTTTTTTCTTTACTATCAAAGGTATGGGTTAATACTGGTAAATACACATTTCAAAGATCCTTTTAATACAAATAATTAAAATTATGTATTGTAATATATTATTTAGATTATTTTGGTCATTTGACAATCAACTCAGGCATTGGTAATCACTCTAAGATTTTTTTTCCAGAGAATGAGAGTAGAGACATAGAGGTGAAGCTTACAGCAGCAGAGAGTTTCATAATCAGCCTCAACAATCAGTCTGTGCTCAAAAATATCAAACCACCGTCTGCTATAAATACAATCAAAACATTATCTTTAGGCTGCTTTCCCATGACCATTTGCCAGTATAAAGGGGTTACATATGTAGGATCCAATGGGTCAATATCACAGATTGATTCTCAGGGAAATGAGACAATATTTACTTCTTTACAATCAGGGGAACGTGTAGAGAGTATCAGAGCTAAAAATAATCAAATATTTGTAATTCAGGAGATTCAGGATAAGAGAAGACTATGCATTTATAATATGCTAGGTCAGCTTATTACCTCATGGTATCATCCTGACAGTAGTCACTTTAATTGCCATAATATGTTAGCTTTATTAGGATCTCATGTGATAGCAGGTGATGTATCTAATAAGAGGCTCATTGTGTATTCACTAACTGGTGACATCATCAGACACATTCCCTGTACTCAGCTTAGCTGGACCTCATGTATATGTGAGGCTGGAGATGACTCTGTTATCATCACTAGCTGTTGGACCAGCAAAGTATACAAGCTAAACCTGACTACAGAAGAGATAGAGTGGACATCTACTCATGTGATGCGCCCGGCCTCTGTAGTTAATTACGCTAAGCGCTATGTGCTGGTAAAAGATTTCTACAGCACATCTATCTCTGTACTGGATATCAACACAGGTATGTCTGATAAATTATTGTAGGGAGCATATTATTGTTATGCAATGCTTTTCTGTCTGCTCAAGTTAAAGATTGTCGCAAAATGCTCCGAAGTTCCTGGATTACCA
Organism: Membranipora membranacea; assembly: GCA_914767715.1. Classification (NCBI taxonomy): domain Eukaryota; kingdom Metazoa; phylum Bryozoa; class Gymnolaemata; order Cheilostomatida; family Membraniporidae; genus Membranipora; species Membranipora membranacea. The sequence goes on along the minus strand of OU612072.1, from coordinate 7,293,379 downwards.
AGATTATTAGACAATTAAGCTCTGACATAATAATAATAAGGCATCGTTAACTCTGTATTTTCAAGATGCAACAAAATATTAACTAATACATGCTCTTTCTTAACACCTGACAGCTGAAGAATTTTTCCACTCTACAATACACTCTAAATACAAAGCCTAATCCTTGGTTACCAAATTTACCTGGATATTAGGGATTTATGATAATTTTAATTTCTTTTTGAAGGTAATTATGTGAAGAATCTGGACCTAGATCTTGGTAATTCATCTACTAGGCTTACGGATATCCAACTAGAAGGTGATCAGCTGGTATTGTCTTCCGAGGATCTAGATCAGATTGATTCAGATGAGATTATTTACTGCAGACTGAAATAGTTTATACAATGATTAAATTATTTTATATCGATATTTATACAATAATTATAACAGCATACATCTATATAACCAGAGACGGTAGTTGTCTTTTCACTGACTATGATAATAAACTTACTGTATCATCCATCTTCAATTGTTTTTTTTTGACGAGAGGGAAGATATATGATTAAGATTTTTGATAAAATCAAAATTCAGTTTTAGACCATAATATAGATGGCACATTAAGTGTACACAACTATTTCGTAGATTTTTAACTCAGAGCTCTTGCTTAATCAGATAGGAATAGTAATCCATCCACTCAAATCTTCATGCTACTAGTGTTACTCGATTCAGACACAATCTGGTAGGCCAAAGAGGTTTATATTGAGTGGAGTGTTTTGTATTTACATCTGTAGGTGGCTAATGTTTCGCTTGATAGAGTGGTTTATCTGTGAGAACTTTTATTAATCTTTGAGATCTTTATCTTGACATTTCCTTATATGTGCACTTTAATTATATGCTATTTTCGAATGACCACAAGGCTCTTAATTACTTATTTTATAATGTTTTAATTTTGTCCTGTTCTGTCGTAACAATGTTTGTAATCTTACAGGCCACGGATAAGCCTTCAATAAAATACCATGATACCACAGTCAGTTGGCCATTTCGATAGTTCAATTTTAATCTTGAAAGGCTCAATACATGTTAAATTTGAATGTTTTTTTTTTAATTTAGAGTCAATCCGCAACCAGGAATAACACAACAACTGAGGACCAAATCAAGTTAGTTGAGGTCTTGTATATTTATTTACCAAGCTAGGTTAGAGACAAATTCTGCTGAAATGGTGCAATTTGAGGACCGACTATACTGTTATACACACAGCAAGTTTTTCAAATATTAGATGTGATGAAGAGAACTTCGGATGCTCAATACCAAACCTCATACAGGCTGTCAATAAAGTTAATAAAATAATAGATTCCCTAGAATCAGAGCGAAAGCTTATAGACCAAAGACCTGAGTACATGACAATGCGCTGCAATTTTTTTTTAGTCGCCAGTTTATGCCTGAATTTCAATATTTACTGGATGCAGGAACCAAATAAAAAAATAAATACTGACAAATATTTTAGACAGTATTTTTTCCTGGGAAGTTGTTTTGTGTTGCTTCGACCATTTTAACATTTGTTCTAAAACAAAAGTCCCCATGGACTATTAATACCACCTGAATAAATAAGTCAACCTACTGAGGGTTAAGTTTAGGCTTGATGCAGGCGGATAAACAGACCAATGTGAAGTATTCTAAACAGATTATCACCACTGTATTTGAGACAGGCTACATCAACAGATCGTAACATAAAGCATATACTTCCTTTTATATATGTACATGAAAGATACACTTACACGATACTACTATAATGCAATGAATAATGCAGTTTAACACATTGCTCAGAAGATGAGAGGAATCCTCCTGTAATTGAGGTCCCGTTTTAGTGCACTTAATGTGGGATTTCCATGAGTAATAAAATTCTACTTTACATGGAAGTGCACATAAGCTTGTTTATAATATAGTATGTATATTGTGATAATCAGGGACTTCCTTCAGTTGGCATTGTGTAAACTGCATCAACTGGATTGGATATTTTCTGCATACCTCATCACAATACAATATAATATGTCTATTAAATGTTATTGTTAACATTCTATACACTAGGTCTTTATTTGACCACCCTATTTCACGGCCAATCTTAAGGGCAGGTGGCTTGTGTGGGGTAGAAACCTGTTACCCTTGCCTGCCGTTGCCAGCTATTCTTTTTTGAAGAGGCAGTACTTTGTCCTGCCTGCAAGCACTCAGCAGACCTCCTGTATTCATGGTCCTGCTCTGATCAGACCTGGCCAGGATGAATAGCTTGCCAGTGCCAAATCAAAATTCACAGCCAACGCCAGTAATTGAACCTGGATCATAAATCCTTACCCTTAACCTTCAGACGACTCCTGACTGGGTCTGCACACATTGTAATGGAAATATTTAAAGTTATTTGCCTTGCTTCATCTCCGAAGTATATAACTTGTGTTTGATATGATTCCGGAAGCAAAAAGTATTTAGCTTCCAAGGAAGAAATGAGCTGGTAACAAAGCCATGATCTCAAATCTAATCCATGTGGATAGTTTTCTGCTACATCAGTGCATATTGTCCCTCCTGAAAATGAGGCTGATCACTTAAAAATAATGTTAGCGGTTGGGAAAGTTACAATATCGCAAACAGTCGGCAACCTCTTTCTGTACGAATCAATTTTCTATCAGCTACAAATTATTTGCATCGTTCTGTGCATAGCATTAAATCGTGCTCTGACACATAAGTTATAAATACCTATGACACCTTCCTCTAGCACTATATTTACTGTTGTAAGTCAGCATTCTTGAGTTTGCCTCACAAATACATCACACCTGTCAGCGCTGTATGTCAAACACCAATCATGTATCTTTTTACCTTCCGAAAATACCAAGTAGTAAGTCTTTATCAAACTTTTATTAAGTATTAAACGGGTAAGTTACATTTTATTGGCATTCATGCAATCATTAAAAGTCAATAAAAAGACAAAAAAAATATTCGGAATATACAAAATAATAGTAATATGAGTCGGAGTAGACAACTTCTCCAGATCATCACAATCTATGTGTAGATACAAGTCAGTGCAGATATACCTGAAGAGTAGTGTCTGGGAGGATGGAAGAGATTTTTTATAAATATTCAGTCTTCATACTTAAAGTAACTTGAAGTTACAGGCTGTTATGCAATGCTGTGTTTCTTGCTGATGTATAAACGGACAAATATGCCTATATAGTTCTGAGATTGTCCAGACACATCGAAGATATATTGATCACTGCTGTTGACTATTCGTCCTCTTCGTCACTGTCATCTACAGGCTGTTGTATCTTGTCAGGTTCAGCTCGAGCAGCAAACTGGAAATCTACAGAGTATAGTGTACATGAGGTTATTCACCTTGCAGGAAAGTTTAAAAGGTTACTATTGTGATTAGTAAACCTACTAAGGATTGAGTTGCCATTTCAATACTGTAAGTTTGTTGCAGACGGATATTGGGACTAAGGGTGCTGAACAATTTATCAACCAGATGTCCGAGGCTTTGTTGTCAGATTCAACCAAACAGCATAGCCGAAAGGGTTACGAGAAGAGAATAATGATCAAGAATAAAAAAAAGTATTTCCAAGAATTATTTTCCTCACCTAATAATAGTCGGCTCAAAGTTGTCATATTTATAAACATTCAATCCACCAATTTTGACTGCAGCAAAGCTTTGTTTGACTCTGCCTATATTTGACACTGGCAGAAATTTTTGATCACTGATCCCACTGTTGGGAACTCAACCTATTTATACCATTGGTGTATGTGCACTTATTTATCATACACTTTGTCATACACTGATGAATACAATATAGTCTTGACAGTCTTTGCTCCAATGCTGATTAGAACACTGCAGTATAGAGGTCACTTTATAGTGCACTTAATGTGGGATTTCCATGAATAATAAGATTCTTCTGCACATTACCTGTATATAGTGATAACAAAAGTGTTAACATTGTGTGTACTCAACTGTCAACTGCAGTAACCTGATATGGGTTTCAATGTTTATGCAGGTCTTATCACCATACCAATGTGTTTGTTTATGATTTGTTGGGTTCACACTTATTGTAATGGAGTAACTGCCAAAAAAAAGTTGGCTGTCAGACAGATTAGACATAAAAGTGTTGCATCTGAGACTTTCCATTTTTGGCGTAACTTTTATAACGTTTCACTCACATCCCCCAAATATATTACTCTTGACTTAATTGACTCTCAGAATGCGTAAAGTGTCCCGGGTTTCAAGGAAGTCTTGATCTATTGAGAATTCAAAGGATGAACTCACATCCAATCTCATGGACCATTTTCTAAGTACAGCGGTGTAAATTTCCCTGTTGGAAAATATTACATTATTATAAATTGTCTTTGAGGTGTTTCTGTACAAGACACAGGACAGCCTTTTGTATCAACAAAGAGTTTTTGAGCATTTTAAACTATTGAGGTACAGGTTTTTATATTTGAAGAGGATTGGTGTAGGAAATACACAGACAGCTACCATATAGGGGTTAATATTGGTTAAGTTAAGTTTAGCAAGTTTGGAGATAATTTGATGTTAATTAGCACAAATGTTCACTTGCATTGAATGGAGTTAATTTAAAGTTATTAGGTTGAGTGAATGATTGCTGTTATTTTACTATCCCATACATGTGCTCAAACTTCTCCTTCTGCTAATACTTTACCCTCTTTAGGTACGTCAGCAGAATTTTCCAAAAAAATTTGCAAAAAAGACACAGGTCTCCAAGGCACTCTCCTCAGGCCTCTCTTCTGGTTGCATTGTTGGCACTTTAGCGACAGAACATGGAAGCCTGACAAAAACCGCTGACGACCAAACAGCGCTGGTAGGGCTAAACAGATTAACAGCATACAATTGATGATGTTGTGAGAATCACAACATGATAGAAAATGCGAAAAATCTATGACAGTACAATTTTCCAACATACGCAAATGTCATGTTCCGCATGCAACAAACTTCATTATGAATGGGAAGATGATTCAACGTGTTGAAAGAACCTAATTCCTGAAGGTGGTGATAGATAACCGTCCGACTTGAAAAATCCTCTTGACATCATCGTCAAGAAAAACCCCCCCCCCTACCTCTGATTGACACACTCTTATTGACTTCAAACACTCCGGTGTTCCTGTTCTTACTATAAGACAATTATATGTGGCTTGTATTCGACCAATCATCACCTACGCATGCTCCTCATGGTTCTCTATCATGTCACAAGAACAATGACAAGGAATAGAGAAAACTGAAATACCTAGCACTGAACATACTAGACCAGAGCAAGGACTATGGAGAAGGCTTAGCCCGAGTAGATAACTATTCTAGAGCATCGCCATCCATGTGTTGCTAAAAATCTGGGAATTAAACTGATGACTCCAGTATTTTAGCAGCCTTGCAGTGAATTCTAAGAAAATAAAAGGTGTTTGTATGGGTTTGAAGGAATTGTAACTAAAAATGTTGAAGGATCACTTCAACTCAGATACATATGCTTCACTTTTCTGGCTACTGTGGTGCTGTTGAAGCATTGCACATTTTCCTCCGTATAAAACTTACAATATTGTAACCTGTTGGAATGCCTCACAATATAATAAACTGATGGAACATATGCAATATTTCAAATTGGTCAGGGGCTGTTTCCGGATGGTACATTAGCCGTTGTCCGTTGATAGGTTTTAGCGTACAGGGGCAATGATATACCATCAACAACAATTAGATTCTATCCTTGTCAATATGAAGTATGGATTACACTGGCAGAATGAATGAAGATTAACTGAATATTATCTGTCTATTGGCATTAAACTTCTTTGTCACATTTAGAATGTTGTTCAATGGATGGCGTCATCTATATGGGAAATCCCCTGACTCACTTTTCTAGCCTAAGATTTGATAACACTGTATAAAAAGTTGCTATAATAATCCGTTTTTCATCACTAACAATCCTGTATTACATGTTCCTGTTGGACCAAAGTCTATTACTGCATCATTGACTTTATAGCTCACTTCACAGTTCACAGTCACATAGTAGTGTTCTATTTATCGTGTTAGTAGACCGCACAGAGTTAGGCCAACACTTGTACCAAAGATTATAAATACTCATTGCTTGTACTGAGTAGCATCAGGCTTCTGTATGTCAAACGTTACACTGAGGATTCAATAGCTTAGGAAGCTCTGAGACCACAGTAAGTCAGACGGTAAGCCGTGAATCAGTGATATCTGATGTGTCTTCACAAAGCTACACATTCTGTTCGTTTATTTGATTGCTTTCTCTAACACATACATTGCGGGAGGGTGGGGGGGGAGGGTTTTGGGGAGGGAGATCATCAACTGAGCTTCTTATCAGCTGATATATCTAGGTCAGGTGGAGGTAGGCTAGATAATATTTGCCTTGATTTTAAGGTTTCTCCCTACAATGCTATTCAAAGAAATGAATCAAGCTCGTACTCCCTGTACCGCAGCTGTTCAGTAAGTAAGGCGGCAGCTTGTGGCACTGAAAGACGGGTCACTGATCAAATCAACTGTCAGTGACGTGCTGTCTGTGTTTGATATTGAGGGGCAGCCTAGTTTACTTATCATAATACAAAATTGAGGCAGGTGCAGCTTTGGAGATTTCCTGAGGTAGTCCATGTAAATTTCCTATCTAATTTTCAAAAATCTCCACATTATAACTTATATGAATTCTGTAGAGGTTTATAGATGATCCATTGTAGATTATAGATTACTGCTCACTTTGCTCAGGATTGTAGTTTCTGTAGATTTGTAGAATTTTAATGATAACTTATATGAATTTTATAGATTGTATAATAGATTTGTAGTTTTATAGATTATTATAGGATTGTAGGAAAGCAACTTTGCTCGGGTATTGTAGTTTCTGTAGATTTGTAGAATTTTAATGATAACTTATATGAATTCTATAGATTGTATAATAGATTTGTAGTTTTATAGATTATTATAGGATTGTAGGAAAGCAACTTTGCTCGGGTATTGTAGTTTCTGTAGATTTGTAGAATTTTAATGATAACTTATATGAATTCTATAGATTGTATAATAGATTTGTAGTTTTATAGATTATTATAGGATTGTAGGAAAGCAACTTTGCTCGGGTATTGTAGTTTCTGTAGATTTGTAGAATTTTAATGATAACTTATATGAATTTTATAGATTGTATAAAAGATTTGTAGTTTTATAGATTATTATAGGATTGTAGGAAAGTCACTTTGCTCGGGTATTGTAGTTTCTGTAGATTTGTAGAATTTTAATGATAACTTATATGAATTTTATAGATTGTATAATAGATTTGTAGTTTTATAGATTATTATAGGATTGTAGGAAAGCAACTTTGCTCGGGTATTGTAGTTTCTGTAGATTTGTAGAATTTTAATGATAACTTATATGAATTCTATAGATTGTATAATAGATTTGTAGTTTTATAGATTATTATAGGATTGTAGGAAAGCAACTTTGCTCGGGTATTGTAGTTTCTGTAGATTTGTAGATTTTTAATGATAACTTATATGAATTTTATAGATTGTATAATAGATTTGTAGTTTTATAGATTATTATAGGATTGTAGGAAAGCAACTTTGCTTGGGTATTGTAGTTTCTGTAGATTTGTAGAATTTTAATGATAAATTATATGAATTTTATAGATTGTATAATAGATTTGTAGTTTTATAGATTATTATAGGATTGTAGGAAAGTCACTTTGCTCGGGTATTGTAGTTTCTGTAGATTTGTAGAATTTTAATGATAACTTATATGAATTTTATAGATTGTATAATAGATTTGTAGTTTTATAGATTATTATAGGATTGTAGGAAAGCAACTTTGCTCGGGTATTGAAGTTTCTGTAGATTTGTAGAATTTTAATGATAACTTATATGAATTCTATAGATTGTATAATAGATTTGTAGTTTTATAGATTATTATAGGATTGTAGGAAAGTCACTTTGCTCGGGTATTGTAGTTTCTGTAGATTTGTAGAATTTTAATGATAACTTATATGAATTCTATAGATTGTATAATAGATTTGTAGTTTTATAGATTATTATAGGATTGTAGGAAAGCAACTTTGCTCGGGTATTGTAGTTTCTGTAGATTTGTAGAATTTTAATGATAACTTATATGAATTCTATAGATTGTATAATAGATTTGTAGTTTTATAGATTATTATAGGATTGTAGGAAAGCAACTTTGCTCGGGTATTGTAGTTTCTGTAGATTTGTAGAATTTTAATGATAAATTATATGAATTCTATAGATTGTATAATAGATTTGTAGTTTTATAGATTATTTTAGGATTGTAGGAAAGCAGCTTTGCTTGGGTATTGTAGTTTCTGTAGATTTGTAGAATTTTAATGATAACTTATATGAATTCTATAGATTGTATAATAGATTTGTAGTTTTATAGATTATTATAGGATTATATTTAAGGTCCATAGCCTAATATACTAATAAGGCATGGCCAAAGGACTGGTAACCATCCCCAACTCATGGAACTGGGGCTAGTTCAAATTTTTAAGGATCGTGTGAGCATTGGATATACAGGCTAGTGATACAGCTCACATGGGTTTCTCGAGAGGGTGAGTGTTATGGCTGTGTTGGATTTCATGTCAAGGTTATTCAGAGGGCGTATATTGACAGTGATATGACGTTTAGGCTAGCAATAGATATGCAGGCTCGTAATATAGGTCACAGGGGTTTCTCGAGCTGGCAATCTATGCGTTTGTGATGGATTTCATGTCAGGGTAATCGGAGGGCATGCTTTGACCTTCATATGACCAAATTTTGCAGATTTCCGTTATTTTTTCGCGGAAAAATTTTTTTTTTGTCTAGTTAAAATAATCATGGTCCGTCGACATTTTAATTATGGGACTTGCACCGTACTATAAAAATTGTATTGTATAGTTTGATGAGCTGATAAATCAGATATTGGTCCTGAACAAAATAAAACATTAACAATGGGCTATGCAGTTTTTCAACTGTCATGCTGCATGAGCCTGTTCACAAGCCCACCAGATATGTGTGTGCACATATTTGGTGTGTAACACATATTTGGTGGGCTTGTGCACAGGACATGCTGCATATATACTAGACGAGGTCAACTTCATCTGGAGTTTAGCTCCAAGGTGTAGGTACAGTTTCTTGCCAACATACTGGATGAAAACAAACTAGATTGAAATTGTTCTTGTTATCCTGATTATATGTAAATATTCCTTAGCGCCCAACGCCAACCAAAGTTGGCCTAGTATAAATGCAGCATTACTCTGTGCTCCATTAATATATGTGTGCCTCCGTTATGTCATGTTGTCTATCAATTACTCAATCCACCAAGTGATGGCATCACATACACACTAGGAAGCCATTATGCCAGAGAAATAACCTGTCCAGGCTACCAAAGTTGTAAACAACAAAGACATGAGACAAGTGGCAATGACCATCAAAACCTTGATAAGTGTCGGCCACCAGCGGATCAAACAACAATAACCAATTCAAAATACTGTTCTACAACAATGAGCAAGACTTTGATTCAAACGAGAGTATGTTCTGCTATGCTAGTAAATTTACAAAGCGTGGGTCTATTGATACAATGCTGCATGGTATTTAGTGAGTATTATACTTTTTATTTAGGTTAGTTAGGAGCATACACCTGAAAGAATACTGGCACATGTAATATGAACTGTGATAACAAACATCGGCACTGCCACAATGAATGTATAACGAGCTAACTTTCAGAAAAAGTCAACCAACAAGGCGAGTGAGTGAGCAATGACCTAAAGTGAAAATAATAGTATTTGGGAGTTGTACACACATGATAGGTTTTCCAGCAACTTAAATATAAAATATAAAAAATGTAACTCGCTATACGAAACCAAAGAAGTTCATTCAGATGAAAATCCTTGTCTAAACTAAGTAAAATAATAGAGAGTGAACAAACCAAGTACAAGTCCTAGAGTACAAACAGTGTAATTGCCTGACAGTAATGAGACGACATCTGCAGCTATTCTGACTTTTGACTTTTTTTGGACTTGGACTTGGTAGGGACTTGCCTGGCTACCTGCTGGCAGTCTTTAGACATCTTGTGTATAGGATATCTTCTAAATTTCAGTGACCTTATTTGTTTGCCACTCAGACATTCTCCGAAACCTAACGCGGCCAATTTCCTCATCCATCTCTTTGTTGTTTCGGCATCACCCTTTGCAACATCAGGCACAAGGTCCTTCTGCATCATTTGTGCTGTTGTTAGCTGGATTTCAAACGACAGCAGCTTCCGAAGCACAGGTAGTGCCATAACCTCCTCATCTGTGCCAAACTCGCTCACATCTGCTGTAGCGTTGTTCTATCAAAAATAATTCAGCATTATTATACAAAGCTGAAATGAAATACCACTGGCCCAGTTTTTCATGCCAAATTATGCTGTCTGTCCTAGTCTCATAACCGAGAAGGATTTTAAATGAGGTGGGTTGTATCGGGTCACAGTCACTAAGTAAGCGGTAGGCATATATGGTCTTCGGAAACAAAATGCTATTGGAGCGATTCCAACACGTTGGGAGTTGTGCTACCATATCATTCCGCAAACACATCTCCCGACAATTGCATATATTTCGATTGGGACCGGAACCTAATAGTTATATGCCGTAGACCATGGTGACCTCATATGTCCCATCAAAGTGGCTTTAGTTCAAAACATCTAAATACCTGAGCATCTAACATCCATACCTGAGCACTAACCATTTTAATTAATTTATCATGAAGGCAGGGTACACGTCACAGTTCATGATTGCCCAAAACTGCAATAGCAGCAATGGTCTCACTTGGACTTCAAATCCAGTGACAATCAAGATTGTGTTGATGGTTTTGTATGAAACTTGGAAGTTAACCCACTGATTTAGTACCAATACAACTTTGCACAGCAGTCGGAATCAAAGGTTTAAAAAGAATTTCTGTGCTACTGTGAGTGTGCAAGGAATGATTAGGCCTCGGCAGTATGTATAGTACATGTACTATGAGTCATACCTGTTCCAGGGTCTCGCCCAATAATTTGAGCTTTTCTGATGTGAGTAGGTTGATGACTGCTGTGGCCTCCTTCATGACTTCAGCCGTTACTTGAAATCCGTCTGAATTGTTAGCGGCATTGTGAGCTGCTTGTAGAACCATGGCTATCCTCAGCAGTTGACCCTGAAAACCAAGCAGTGTGTTCAATAACCATAGTGATGAATCTTTGCAAAACCAATGACCTCCTCTTTATGGAAGTCATGGGTCAAACCATCCATGTGCATGTGACCTTAGGACGGTACCTTTTGCTTCCTATTTATGGCGACAGAACAGATCATGGTCTAAATCTACACCCTGATAGGAACAGATATCAATACTGGTAGCGGTACAATTTTCAAGCCGGGACCGTGATGTTACGAATTTGGGTTAAATCTCTGTATTACGTACACCGGAGATCATACAAAGCGAGTTGGTATATGTTTTTTTCAAGTTAAGAGATATTATATTAATCAATCAACAAATAGCCTATATGAATATGTCAGTGCGATCAAGAACAATGGTGCAATGATGGTGAAATTTTGGAGTTGCACATGATCATACCATTTCTGTGTACAATTACATTCAATGGTATATGTTAACAAAGCTAAGATATATTGTTATGGTTCCAGATTTGGCCCACAGCTTATTGTCCGAGATTTAAAATTGACTCCGGCGATCGGCGATGATTTGTGGAGGCATTATTAACAAATCTTACCGAGGCTTTCCCGATCAGTCCAAGAACCCCGGTTTTCCCTTTCCTTTCCTGCTGTTCATAGGTTTCTTCCATACTGTTGAAAAACTTCTCAAACAACGCCCCGGCTTCCTCCGACAGTCTGTATGTTGATTGCAAGCTCTGCAACAGCATAATTACTTTCATAATGTTGATAGACTGCAACAATTCACTTTTGGCAGCTTAATAGTATGAACCATTTGCAGCCATTCAAAGCAACAGAGTCTTTCCTTAATTTTTGGGAGTTTCTCCAAAATTTCTAAAGTGTTGCTCCCATTCTATTGCTCCTGGAATGCAATTTATGAATTCAATACGCCTCCTTGTTTGTCAGACTTCACATTTTGCATTCATGAGTGGTGGATGGTATATTTACTGCAAATCTACTGTAATATTATCTCAAGTAGGCCAAATTAAATTGGTGAAAGTTGTTTATTGTAAGCCATCGCTTAGTCATTATATTCCTCATTGTGAATATTTGAACTTAAGTTAACTACGTCTGATCAGGGGGGCCTATGCAGGCACACATTGGCAAGACCCATGAGCACATATATATATTACATCAACTGAACTCGACCAAGCCCCTGCATACGATGAGTGTTGCAATAGTCATCAAATTAATGTGCGTGTGATGTGCCTGGGTTGTCAAGGAGTTCTGTCACGGAAACTATAGATATAGCACATCATATTGTTACACCAAGCTTTAAGATAAAAAATTTTCACGTACCCTGTGGTCTTCATTGTGATGACGCCTGTACACCTCCTGAAATAGTGCTGTGAGGTTGGTCCCATTGTCAGTCTTTGTCTCAATATCACCAAATAAAACAGTCTTGCGATATGTTGTCACTACCAGGTGCCGATCCAAAAACCCATCATAGTCCTGCTTCTCAAACCGTTTCTCTAACAGTCCAGGTTGTATATAACCTGTAAGACAATAGCACATGAAAATCCATGCCAAAGGGTTCACATTCCAACTAACACCCTATGCACTTAGCCTTAGTAGTCTCCTCTTCGTTCTGTTTGAAGAAAAAGTTGGGACAGGCCAACTATTGTTGTGAGAACTATATCTCATAACATATCTACCTGACAGGTCGATAAAATTCATGGGCTTAAAAATCGTGAGTTGCCTTTCTCCTACTCACTATGCATGGTTGAAACAAATCGCGAGCTGTCCTATTTTCCAAAATTGTTCAATGATATAGAGGAGACAATTTCCAACAAGAAATTTTCCATGGGATCAACACATCGCGAGGGAGGACAGCTCCATAGTTTAGATCAGGGTCCTGTAGGGTATATCTAATAATCTAACATCCCAAAGAGGAGACAACCCAGGCTACGGAGCAATCAGTTATGGTTATTCTTTACTTTACTTGACACTAGTCTACGACCCTTTGTCATAAACATACTCAAAATAAATTTTATTTTTAGTATGTTATTGGTCTACGTACTACCGGAACAAGTGATTATGGAGGCTCGGCTTGTAGAAAAAGTAGGCTATATTTTCATGCCCAAGTTGATTTTCGGTTACTTATACTTACTTCATAACATGTGTTTGGGGGTTTGGGGTTCAGGTTTTGGAACTAAGGAAGGAAATTAATTACCCTGGGAATACTAACATTTCAACAAGTAGCCATATCATGTTAAATATTGAATAGTGAAATCAAGCTTTTTAAACTGGTCAGTACACTAAGGTGAACATGTGTCAACTGATTCACAAACACTATGTAACAAGACACAAGTGTGCCACTAGAACTGTCACTTACCAGTGTAGTTAAGCCGAGTTTCGTCCACGGTCAAGATCTTGTTGCTAGTAGCACGGGTCACTGGGGCTCCGGTATTGAGGGATAGCCAGAGTCTTCTGTCGAGGTTATCCCGCGACTTCCCATCGAGGGTTTCAAATAACCCCTCGATCTCATCTATGAGGTTCAAGTATACGCCATCATTGGCACAAAGCTGTGCAGCCAGTCTCGGTGTTGTTATCGTTTCGTTGGCACTGTATAGCGCACCCGGAGCGGAGCTTGCCAGTACATCTCCTGATAAAGATGTCTCAGTTACTGTAGAAATGGTGTCTTGAACTGCCTTAAGCGCCTTCAATAGGTATTTCATGGCAACACTCTTTTTTGAACCTGCAATAATGAAACAAAACCGTCAGGAATTTCTTAAGGACATGTTTGGAGATAACTTAGTTACTGTTTCTGCAACAATCAACAATATTTTCAATGCAGTGTTCCGGTTCAACCTGTTTACTGAACAACAGAACATAAATCGACAGTCTCATCAGGCTGGATCAATGAACAAATTAAAAGGTGACCAGCCAGCTTGAAAGCGCACGGAAAAGAATAACATTGTAGTACTAGTAAGCGGCAAAACTGAGACAAGGGTTAAATACAAAGCTGATAGATACTGAATCAAATTCAAGTTCACTACTAAAAGTAAGTCAAAAATTTCGAGTCACAATCAACATTTTTTATCGCATGCAGATGATTGTCCAGTATATTTAAAAAGCAATAATAACTCAACGGTACTGGTGTTCTGAACCAATACTAGGATTTTTATATTCATGGGATATGGACTGCTGTAAATATCTCTCAACTGATACTTAAGATCATTTTTTAGAACTCATTTAACTATTTAACATTATGCACACAGAATCTACTCAATTGTGTGCATGCTTAATATAAGCAACCACTGGACCTTTACGAAACTACAGTGATGCATAATGAGCAATTGAGTTGGATTCTCGGAGAGAAACGCGATAAAATCAACATAATCCCTTCATCATCCAGCAAACAAATCAATTGAAAAATCTGATAAAATAACTAGAATGCAGGCCTACATGGATGGCTGAACTATGTCTATAAACATGGCAAATTTGTATGTTCACAAAATGAACTCTCAAGGGTGGTACACTCGACAGGCATAGCAATTTTAATTCTAAAATAGGAGTTAGCTTCTCATGCGTATTTTTTATACGTAGTGTTCAATTTTTTGTTCTGGTTGTTGGTCAGTTCTCATCCAACACTGTTTCAAATACATGTATAGACAGTGTCATGCATAAACCATTGGTAGCCTACGACAATGCCCACCTATGTAATACAGCAAGTTTTGTTGTGTCTTACCAGGGGGTGAGGCGACGACTGTCCACAATATGTTGGGTTCTTCCATCTCGATATCCCTGTGTGTTCTGATAGTAGAGATTCCCATTAATCCTGCGATAACAGTCAGTATAGGTAGGAATAGCTGGATCTCGTGATTTGCTGTCAGTCCAGCTGCTACACACAATGTGGATTTAAACTGATCCTCGATGAGAGCAGAGAGCAGAAGAGTGTTTGAGTCAGGTTGTACAGTTGCAGTCACAGGTTCAGACCTAAAAATTAGAGTTTAACTGTTAAACAGTGATTCATATTTTCATTTGATCATACTGTGAAATTGAACTTTTTATCATCAACCTTATCCTTCCCTTACTAGCTATATCATATTCATGGGTTCTGTATCTAAAAATATAATCCACATCCTCAAAAACATGGAACATAGAAATTGCACAATATCAAAAATGTTTTGTTATTATTAATACTTATCATTGTCCCCAGTAACTTAATAGCACTATTTATACAGTAAAAAACACAACTGAAGTGCAGTTACTTGGCACTGATAGTTTGTCATAACACAAAATCATTGTGCGGCTACGAATCCTAGACAGAGAAAGCCCAGTTCCGTCAGACGAGCCACCATTACTAACTCAAATGAACTGAACCAAAAACTTGTAATATTTTTTATTTATATACGTATGATTATATCGAGACATACCAAAGTCTTTAAAAATGGTACCATCTGCTACCCTGCTTGGTACTCAGCATAAAGGGTTAGAGTTGGGAAGGTTCATTCACAGCGTCATCACTGCGCTGACCACCTACTATGATGTTTACCACTATAGTGGCTGTGAAGCTGCAGGTCATAGAATCAGGGTTCAGCCTAATACCCCACTTGGGGTGGAAACGATTTAACCTTTTTTTAATGATTATATCACTTACTGCTCTTCATGTAGGTAATCCGGAAATGATGGGGTACTCTCAGGGTGAGGTCTTTTGGACGGCGACCTCATTGTGGACTTCAGAGGGCTTTGATAGAGTTCTGTTCGGGTCACGCTTCTGCCAGATTTTCTGGCACCATCAGGTGATGGTTTAGAAGGAGTGCTGTGAATATCTGTAACCACAATATAGGTGGTCTTATAATTTACCCAAGAATATAAACTGAGAATAATTATCACAGCTGCCAAAGACATGATAAACTCACTTTTCCTAGTCATGCTAAAGTAAATATAAAAAAACTGGCTTTTGTTACTTTTGGGTAACAAAAAACCGAAATTGTAGGTATATAAAATACCTGGATATATTTCACCGGGTCTGTAAGTGGCTGTGATAATCTATTGTTTTTAGTTTCTGGTATGAACAGGCGCCTGTAATGTCTCAACAATATATTTCTTTCTCATGCAGCGTGGATTTTATCGTTTTTCACCGCCTGATCCAATCATTTTTAATACAACTGTTTTTTTTCTCCTTTTTTTCAAAAGTCTAAATTTTTCATTGTACGTACACATTTATATAATGCTAGGCATTCCTATGTGGCAAATTAAATCAATATCAATATCAATTGTACCAAAAAAAATTAATTGAACTTAAATAATTTTCTCCTAAAATCTTTATAAAAATGATGCACTGGAGAGAATTCCACTAGAAAAAATTGTTCTTAATAATGCACAAAGAAAGATTGAAAAAGTTATTCACTCAGTAATAAAAGCTTAATCTGTCAATACTCACCATCAGCAGCGGAAGGTGTAGACGAGGATGAGGGTTGCATTTCTTTTTGACTCTCCATAATAATGCTATGGTATTCAGCACAGATGGGTGTATAGTACAGACAGTGATGTGGATTCCAATATAAGACACAGAGCAGATCAATGATAATTAACAGCAAAAACTTTCCTCACACCTTTTTATAGAGCAGTATTTATTCTGCAAATAATATTCTGGTCATGTAACCAAACACTGAGCTGAGGTAATTATGGGCTCTTGCAATCTGATTCGTCGAGCAAGCCTGATGCCAGAATCTCAGTCCCACCCACAAATCATTGATTGCCTCGCTGTAAGTAGGCTAGATGGTTCACTTACAGAATTGCTACGGGTGCTACACAGTCTGACAGTGTAGCACCCAAAGCACGATCTCCTATAGGCTACTACACTTGTAGAGAAATTTGTACTGCCTGTATAATGTCGACGTTTTACTGATGGGCCGAAATCAGTCACATATGAAAAACTTGAATCAGATAAGAACAAAAATTGAAGACTTCTAGGCATTTCGACTTCCCAAATCCTACTTGTGGTCACAACATTTCAGATATAATCGGAAATAGAAACACAATATGCAGCAAGTACCAAGAACTTAAATCTTATATCAAAAGTACACATAGACTGCAATATCCAAAATCCCAATCCACTCCATATAAATTTCATTACATTAAGCCTTGTTGTATCAATGATTCATGGGGAAAAACATCCAGCAATGCCCTGTTTATTTTGTATTTTGTTGGTTGTATATAAATCAAGCTGTTTGATTTGTTGTTGGAGTGTGTACATTTATTATGTGACCATTGTGTCAATGACTTATAAATGACTGTATATCAACTGTACATCAACTGATTATAATTGTGATGGCATGCCTTATTTATACTATCGGCAGCATGGTAAATGAGCAAGTGACTTAATTAGTGGTCACTGCATATGAGGACACAACATCCCTCTCTTCCTCATTAAACTTGAATGAGTAATTATCTGAAAACTTATCATACAAAAAGCGAGCATAAAATATTACAGCAACATAAATGTCTTATTTATAAAATTTGTCAGCAATAATATATTTTAGTATGTAAATGATATGTCAATGGAATCTCTTTATAGTGTAGAGATGTTCAGAGTCAATTGCGGCCAAGAGCTACCGTGCCATCCTTGCCTCAAAAAAACCATAATTTATGGGAAAATAGAGAACAAGCACCACTGATATTCGCGTTGTCAGTGGGGGTAGGATTTGCCTTGGCCTGAAACCGCAGGAGTTCACTCTCCTTTCGACTCTGTTGTGCTGCAGTGCATCAGGCACTTTTGACATGACGTATTAGGCTGAGCTCCTTGATAATACGTGTAGCAGAAGTCGTAGTAATCCTTGAGACTGCTTAGATAGTTAGTGTATCTGTCTGGAGTGTTCTTATGGCGTGGCGATCTTCTGACACTATTTTCCCTCTTTTCTTCCTCTGCGGTGCCTACGATACCGGCATCTACAATAGAAGAGTGTATGATTTCATGGGGTCTCTTGTAGGGTCTCAGATGAGAGCTGTTATTCTCGTCCATCTGAGGACAACTTAATTTCATTATCATACATGGGTAATTTGGTACGCAGCTTACGACCAAATAATAATTCTGCTGGACTCTTACCAGTCGCAGGATGGGGTGTATTTCTATAAGAAAATAAATACTTGTGGAGTTCACTTCCCCAATCTTTTGGGGGTCAGAACTCAACATGGGTTCCGGAGAACTTGGTTTACCTACTAATTGACACTCATGACATGCTGTGATGTGTTTGTCCACATCGCTATCAATGTTTGGCCACCAAACCTTAGTCCTCAAATTCCTCTTAGTACCAACAATCCCTAGATGTCCTGTATGAGCCAAATTTAAAACATGTGGTCTGAGTTGAGAGGGTATGACTATTCTGCTGCCTCTCAATACCAATGACTTATTTATGATTTATCAATTTAGTATTTATAATCTTTGTCAATACTAGGTTTCCTAACACACACAATTCACCACTAATTAGCTTATACGACTTTGATATACCACGAACATCTAACGGGTAAAGGTTTACATTTAGTACTACAAGTAATCGGAAATCAACTTATCTTATTCTGATAGTCCTTTCTGTCTCCGTCACTGTCATGGGCTTCTGTTCTTCGCTTACCCTCCAAAAAGAATTAATGTATGAAATTTAATAATTGGTTGATATATTATTTTAGCATATTTCACATTAGCGATATGGTATCACTTTAATATACTGAAATCTTAGACCATCCTTATTAGCCACAAAGTTGGCAGCGAAAACAGGCCTTTATCAGCTGTAAAAGCCAGTCAATACACATACAAAATAGTAATTATTATAATGCCACACGAAGCTCTATTATAGAATTCTGTGATAATATCTGAAGACATGACACAAAGGTTACAAAGCTAAATGACAAGCCTAACCAAAAAACCACTCCCACAGAAACAACATAGAAAACATAACACATGGGACAGCATTCACACAGTTTTTGAGTTAATTGACCAACTAGGTGGGCGATTCTTGATACGATTTTAACAACTACTGTCGATTTTAACAACTACTGTTGGTACTAACCTACCCAGTGTTGGTAGTCATGTTTTGTAATGCAGGTATGATTGTAGACATGACATATCAAGTCAATGTTTTTTTGATCTCCTCTCTATAGCCTGGTTGTGAGCAGAAATGACTAGATGCAGGAAGAAGCGGAATCTGGAGGCTGTCATGTATTTCACTATCGTCTTGTATCGCTTAATCCATGAAAATGTCTGTTCAGCGCACTCGGTGTTAGCATTGGCAATCGGTGCGAACTTTGGAAGACTGTGGTGAAACTCGCACTTTGGGTCATTTGGATCACATTCTGCTCTACGATGGCCAGCAATATGAAAATTGTCTACCAAGTACTCAACTTCCAATAACTTCTCAGCTCCGACGTTGCCTGTTAGGTTTTTGAGGAATGGCTTGAACTCACACGCTCTGTCGTATCCAATGAATTTAATATTCATGCCAGGCTCGTCCACCAGCTTCAGCAGCTGGACGAAAAGTTGGCTGGAACTTTCGCAAGTGTATAGCTCTCTGCAGTCCAAGATGATGCCACATGGCCTCACAACAGCCATTACGCCCGCAGTTTTTTCATGAAACCGCTTGACATTGTTGGCGCTTTTACACGCTTTATGCATTGAGGTGTCCGAATTAGGAGGGAGAGTTGAGCTAATGTCTACGATACGCGAAGAGACGATTTGGTCAGGAATTCTAAGAGTCATAAGATGCTTCTTTGGAGCCGGCTCTTCACTTATACACCCAACATGCTGTTTGCAAAACTTAGAGGCTTTCTGATGTTGACCACCTAAGATTGGGCTGTTTCCACATTTTGAAACTATTCTTGGCATGTTTCCGGCTAGTTTAAAGGTCTCCCGAGGTGCTGCGCAGATACGCCGTGACAACTTCTCGTTACCATCACAAACTACAAACCCCTCAGCACATCCAGCTACATCACATCGATGACCTTTCCAGCTGTTCTCTGAAGTGAAAACAATCTGCACGGCTTCGTCACAGACATCGTCGATATCGATCCTATTTGATATGGTGTCTACATTCACAGTTACATTCCCCTTAAAGAATGCTAGTAATTTAAACATAAGGTAGGCGTCTTCAATTCGGGTTTTATGTAGCTCACCGCGAATTTGTGATGTACCATACAGTCTGTTATATCTCTCAGTGACATCCTCAAAACTACGCCCCAGTTCCATATCAACAGCCACTTCTTTAATGTATCTAGTCTGAAAGGCGGTAGTACGAGATGTTAGTATGTATTCTGGTAGAGCAGGATTGTAGTAGTATGTCCGTGCATTCGGGTTGTTCGTTGATGTTTTTTCCTTGTATGAGTGCCAATATTGTGTTGCACATTTGGAGCACGTGAAATGGTATGCCTTGGCTGGCACCACCCCGTCAATCATGTATAGCGAAACTTCACTCCATCTGTCTTTGTCGAATCGCAATATCTGAATAATTGAGAAATAAAATACTATAAGGCCACACCAAATTTATTTCTTGATCAAAGCAACACATTTGCGGCTACAAGCTGGAGGAGCAAATTATGGAGTTAATGTTTTGTTTATTTATTTGGGGAGGGAATTCTTTATACTTTTTCACCACATCAAGGTGACTTTTTGATTTGAGGGTCATCTCATTTGTGGTTGGATAAGGGCGACTATGTAGCAAACATACAACATGATTACCCAAAATATTGTTCCTTTCCTCACTATCAGCATTTCAGACTTACATTGCTGTGTCTCAAAATAGGCACGAATAGAATAAAAATCTGCCTCACTCATTGGTGACACCATGATTTTGAAACCCTTGGCAGAAGAGAGGAGTAAGGGGGTTTTGGTAATCTTCAGATGAGTTTGACGATGGAGGGAAGGTTACTTAGAGCAATTAATATATTTGGCTTACCCTTTCACTTCATTGGTAGAGAATTTTATTTTGATGGATTGAAATGCAATAATAATGATTAAAAAAAGGAAATGAAAAATTAGCCAATATTTAGTTCCACTTGTAATGTTCTATCAATAATTAGGTAAATTTCATCAAGATTATCCAGGCTTGTTTACTGTCCCTATGCTGATAAATCTAAGATCTGTGGTGTGAAAGAAACCCTACTATGACTAATTAGTTAAATTTTATTATGATTTTCCAGGCATGTTTACTGTCCCTATGCTGATAAATCTAAGATCTGTGGTGTGAAAGAAACCCTACTATGACTAATTAGTTAAATTTTATTATGATTTTCCAGGCATGTTTACTGTCCCTATGTTGATAAATATAAGATCTGTGGTATGGAACAAACCCTACTATAAACAAACATTTTTATAGACCTAAATTTCCATTGCAATTTATTTTAATTGCAAACAAACAAACTCTTCTCATCAAGCATCTTTAAAACCCAAATTTCAATACTCTGCACTGCATGATTTCACTGCATGCCCTCTGCCCTATTTTATGTGGCCCTCGGGCACTTAGTGTAATTTTCCCACTTATGTCCTAAAATTTCATAAGCTTGAGAAATACATTATTTTGTGATCTGTTTCGTTTAATTATCTATGCAACCCAAGATTTTTACTTTTCAACCACAGACTCAAAAAAAATAGCGGCTCTGATATTGCATAACCGAATTCTGATTTCCAGTTATTGACTGTTATATTTTTATCTCACTGCTGTTGTCACGCAGTAATCGGCCCACAAGGATTTAATGATATTGCGACTTGGCCCTTCACGCGAAAAGGTTGGACATCCCTGGAGCCCCTGGACTAGACCAAGCGAAAGCGTTCATATATTATGAGAAGTCTAGAATAGAATCAGATCATTTTTAAACCGATTCACAATACAAATCATCGGGTTTATAACTAGAACAAGTCATAACTCATAACATTTACATCTGGTCCCTTGAGGTTCTAGTTAAGTGAGCTCCACTGTACTTATAATTTAGTGCCCCAATGGTAGATTTTGCTTCTAAAACCTGCGGTTATTCATGCACATCTTAGGGGTCTCACCTGTCCACAGCATTCTTGTCCTTTTGGCATTAGCAGAATATCCAACGGCAGCGAAGCAGTATACACACTTGTGTCCAAGACATTTTCAGCTACATGTTTGATATGTGCGTTGTTAGCCAGAACAAAGGTTGTGACACGCCTGCCACCGGTCCCAACCTACAAAGTGTACACCTAGTTTTTTTAAATTGACAAAAAATGTTACAAGCTCAAGAGAAGTCGCCCTTAATATGGAGACAGATAAGAAAATCATTGACCAATTTTTTAAGCTACCCTCAGAGACAGTAAAACCAATGAAATAAGCATCAACTTCTCTGGCTTGGTTGGGGCATCCAAATAAAATGATGATACGAACAGGACAAAAGTTTGGGATTGAATTATAGCATAAATATTTAGCACTTCCAACAAAGCAGCAAGCACTAACAACCACCTCATATCATTCTTGTTACACAGCACTACCAACTAAACTAGACATACATATATGACAAGTTCCCAACATGCGTTTAGGGTTGGGGACACGCCCCCACCAGCAGCATGATTTTAAAGGCTATCGGTTTAGGATTTTAGGCCAGCTTAAATTACCTTCAGCATTTTTGTATATTAACTTGGTGGGTTTTTGCCTGCTTGCCTGTACACATTCATTGTTTCCTATCATAAATCAGATAACACGTGTAACACAACTTGAATATTTCAATCACCACAGTAATAAGCCAACAACTCGTAAGATGTTTGTGTCCCCGGAACCCATTTCTTTGCCACTAACACCTACCTCACATATATATGTATTTGAGATTGATGAGTCCTCGTCTAATCTCGCACCGACATATGTGCGGATTTTGTTCAGGCGATTCGGTGTTACGTTTGTATATAACTCCAGAGCAAAACATATCACCCGCAGCAAAGCGACTGGGATTCCGAGGCGCATCGCGTAATGAAGATGTGATTAACTAGAAAGGTAAAGGTATATAAGATTAAATAAGGAGAAACATGTTTATAGTACGTCTGTTGTCACCATAACAAAGTTACCTGGACACAGTCAGAGTAACACCTGCAAAAATAATCAAGTATTTGAACTGAGGATGTATGCAATCCAACTGGCAAAAAATTGACCATAACAAGAGTAAAATGACATTTAGACAATACAGGGAGATTGGAAACATTGTTCTCTCCTGCGTTATAAACTATAATCTACAAAAGAATATATAGATTTATAGACGCCATGGCCCAGCCTTTATCTATAATCTATATTCTATAAAACTTTTTGGTAGATAATATGAAACTCTTAAAATCTCCAAAGCTGCACCTAACTGCGTAGTTCCGAGCCCAAGCTACGATCTACTTTTGCTAATGTTACATTGAATATCTTAATAAGAGAGTGAGAAATAATCCTTTGGAGTTTCCTAGTTAACCACTTGGGAGGCCTGAGAATCCGATTCGGGGGCATAAACGACATGTAAAGTGGAGAGGGGGAAAGCTCAGCCTGCTTTTAGAGTGAGACTTTAATTTGGAGAGACGATTTAAGTGACAGTTTCATGATATGATTGGTCTTGGCCTTGTTCCTTGCTACTGAAAAACAAGACTGTATGCTGGTCTACAGAAAACGGAAACAGCTAGTAGCAGCAGTAGTAGGAAGTAGTTCTAGCCTAGTAGAAACTATCAAGTAGTAGGCTATGTAGCGCAGCCGCATTGACCAACTTGTCCCAACTAACTATACAACAAATCCTAGAAAAAGCTATCTCAACTACATACTGCTTGCTAACCATTAACATATTATTAGCCTATTTATTGGGCCTATTTCCATTTACTATTGACAATATGATTAGCATAGGACTACATATTATGTAATTATTATTATCATCAGTTACCCCCAGCGTTTCAGTCTGCATACATTGACTAGCTACTAAGGTCATGATGAAATCAAGTCTAAGGTGGCAGCCACGGACCAATATGGGAACACACACACGGGCTTGGGGAGACCAGTTCGCTATCAACCAACCCCTTCCCCTCCCCAGTGATCTGGTGGCTTTCTTCAATCGCCTATGGGGGACATATATACATACACCACTTGGGTATGTGGCGACAGCCACTTAGGGGGAGGGGTGTGCACTGGCAAGTGGGGATAACCACCAAGTCCACTATGTGACTATCAACCAACAATGGGCACCTGGGAGATTTGCCAGCAGAACAAATCCCCTAGGTGCCCATGCAACCAACCCCCATTGGGGAGTGGTTGATAGCGGACTTGGTGGTTGTCCCCACTTGCTCGATAGTGAGCTGGTGGCTGTAGCTAGCGAGCTAGAGACTATTTATGATATTACTAATTGCTATTACTAACTGACAGCAGGTACTGTCTGATTTTGAGGAGGTGGTGGGCCTGTCTCTCACTGTCTCAGAGTCAGGGGTGTTTCAATTAAAAACACCCCCATCCCAGCAAGCCAGCAGTCTCACTTCTGAGTCCCTACCACAGGAGGCTAATCAGTCTTTATATCTGTGTGTTTGAGCACAGACAGCAGGTCACTGACATTTGATGAGTTGCAGCCTTTGTGTTGTGTGTGTGACCTGCTGTGCTGTCTGGTTTGAGTGGCCAACCCCACCATACAACCAAACAAGCATGAGAATAATAAAAAGACCGATTGACCTCCTGATAGACCCCCCTGTCTGTGGTCACAGTGGTCCTACTACTACTATCAATAATATTGCTGTTTAACTAATAATAATAATAAATGTTGTTTGTTATGATCATAGGACTTGAGGAAGCCATAGGCATCTGGAGTTACAAGCATGTCCAGGTGGTTGATACTGGACATGCTTGTAACTCCAGATGCCTATGGAGGAAGCCTAGTGAGTGTCGTTTGTTTTGATGTGGTTACAAACAACACTAGTCACTAGGCTTCATCAACTCCAGCACAGCCAGTTTCAGACCATTGGGCTTGAATAAAATGAGTTTCTTTCCTTTTCTCTTAAAACTTCTTTCCCCCTGCAGCAAATGGTCTGACACTGGCTGTGCTCCTATGGTTAGTACGTTACGATGATGTTGTTGAATAATAATAAAGAAAGTAAAAAAAAGTCACTTGTTTGGTGTGATTCCAACAACATTCAACACAACAACATACTTACTACTTACCTCTTTAAGCTGAGTACTAGAGAGAGCAGTTACCAGTCTGTGAAAAGCAAAAGTTGTAGTCATATATATTAGAGAAGAAAAGTAAGGCCCAAAGCAGGAAGATAGTAAAAGTAGGCAGTGAGGAGATTAGTTCCTATCCAGTAGTCAGCAAGTTGTGAAAGAATCTGATGCACATGTGCAGCATGATATTTGAGGGAAAATATTGTTTCTACAATAACTACAACTCTCCTATAAAAATCATATAAAATGCCATTGATTTCTATAAACCTATAAATTTACCAAAACCTGGGCTATCTTAAGCTCCACCTACAAAGTGCCTGGGTTCTTACTACTTTGTTTGGGTGAACAAATTATAGTCTGGGTTCCTAAAGAGGATTGCTGTCTTCTCTTGTTTTTCTTTTAATCAAGTAGTGAGCGGGCAACTCCTCGCAATTGCTCCTATGCTTTGAGTTTTGTATGAGATTATTGGGTTTTCTTGAATCTACAAACCGACGATGGTTCTATAGATTTGTAGGTGATGATTTGGTTTTCTATTATCTACAAACCGACGATAGTTCTGTAGATTTATAGGTGATGATTTGGTTTTTTATAATCTACAAACCGACGATGGTTCTATAGATTTGTAGGTGATGATTGAGTTTTCTACAAACTACAAACCGACGATGGCTCTTTAGATTTGTAGGTGATGATTGAGTTTTCTACAAACTACAAACCGACGATGGTTCTATAGATTTGTAGGTGATGATTTGGTTTTCTATAATCTACAAACCGACGATAGTTCCATAGATTTGTAGGTGATGATTTGGTTTTCTATAATCTACAAACCGACGATGGTTCTATAGATTTGTAGGTGATGATTGGGTTTTCTATCATTCAAAATTACAAACCGACGATGGTTCTATAAACTATAATCTATAATCTACAAAAGAATATATAGATTTATAGACGCCATGGCCCAGCCTTTATCTATAATCTATATTCTATAAAACTTTTTGGTAGATAATATGAAACACTTAAAATCTCCAAAGCTGCACCTAACTGACAAAATTGTCTGTTGACTTGGATCAAGGAGTTTCTTGCTTGGGTCGATCGATGCAGTTATTTGACTAGAACTTATGGAAACATCCAATCAAAGGGTCAATCCTACGCCTGTAGACACTGATACATTTTATTATTTGGATGAGGAGTATGTAACTGATCTTGAGAAAGCTATGGCTATTTATGTATTGGTTGCTGGACCGCATCTTTGATTGGTCCACAAGTTTAGAAACTATCACTGCGGACAGTTGTAAACATTGGTCAAGCAGCTTGCCTTGGTTTTTCAAGGTTGTGACTGGGATGTCAAATGCGTAACGTAAAAGCTGCCAGATAGCTTTATTTAGATCCTGACCACTATGCGCATGTGCACCAATCAATATAGGTTGGTTATCTTTGCACCGTAGCGACTGAATCAATTCAAATGTGCTGGAGTTATCAAACAGAAAAGTCATCCCACCAGAACTGGAGAACTGGGAACTCAAGCACCTTTGGATGAATACAAACGCTACCGTGCAGAGAGACTCGTATCACAAAGTCAATCTGCAAGCAGTGTGATCCTCACACAAAGCTTTTTACTGATGGCAAATCTTTACAAATAGCCACGTTATGTATTTCACCGCTGATCCATAAATTCATATCAAAGCCTGTAGAGATTTATAATTAGTTGTTACAAATGGATTGGTCGCTTAGATTGTGATCGGTGGTAGCTTGCAATGCTTGCAATGCTTGCAACAATATTTAAGTATTTTCTTCATCTTTTTAGATTATCGAGTGAATCAACAAACATCATGGCTTCCAACAAAACTCCAAAGCATAAAAGAAAGGATCTATAAGTGGTAAACAGAAAATTGAGATTTTGGGTAAGATTAATCAGGGGTTCACTGTGGAAGACATTACGAAGGAGTACGGAATAGCTGAGCGCACAGTTTATAATATCAAAAGTAAAAGGAATGAAATTTGGGCCAAATACGACTCTTCTCCCGCCTTATTGTCACGGAAAAGGCACAAACCCGGTGAGAGGCCAAAAGAGGAAAAATCGCAAGTCCCGAGCAAAGTATCTGGAGAACATCAGGATGAGGGTAAATATTTAAGATCGCGTGTTTAGTAAAGTTTGAATGAAAACAGTCGAGGTTGCTGACCAAGATAAAATGAGTGATTTTTCAGTGAATCAATCAAAGGATAACTCCTTGGTCACACATATTTATTGCTATTTAGATCTAGATCAGATTCATTATTAGTAAATCCCACTGAAGCCATATCACTAGAGGAATAGTATGGCGGCTGGTTCAATTAAAAATAGACTTCCTAATAAGGCATCTGTATATACTGTCTCACATCCTGTACCTTATATTTAAACACTTTGGTAGATATGCTTTATGTGATATCGGAATTTTAATTGTTCCACAGAGATGATCAAGTAATTGAATATAGGAAAGCTCTACAAAGTCAGCGAGTTTGTCTCCTTGAAAAAAATTAAATACACTGTATTCCAGTCTAAACCAGAAAAATATTTTGGCCTTTGTAGGTTTTCAAAGTCCCAGGTGTCCAGGGAAGTTAGACTATAGGGAGCTGGCAGACACTCTCAAAACACAGGAGGACTGGTCCAACGCCCTACCCGCAGTGAGTATTTTTATTTTTTAGATTCTTTGCCAATATGATGTCCAAATTCTTGCATAGCTTTGAGATCATGCTATATCAGGTGTTTTTATTTTCAGGCTGTTCAGTTTTTTCATGTCCCAATCGCTGTTAGTACAACGGTGCGCAATGTGAATGTGGATAGAGTCACTGAGAAGATATTCAGGTAAATTATTGTTCTTGTTGATATGTAGGGCTACATATGCTAGTAAATGTTACCTAGAGTCTGAGTTAACTTGTTCATAGTTAGTTGGGGTTGGAGTCTATCTGGGCTTAAGTGGGTGTGTAATTGTTAGCTAGAGTTCAGCTAGTTGGCTAGAGTTTAATTTAGCTCATTAGGTGGCATGGGAGCTTATATAGAATAAAGTAGGTGTGTATTTGTTAGCTAGCCTAATCTAGCTGTTTTAAGCATCTGTGGAATATTAAAGTTGTCCTCTTGCAAATTCTAGAGTATGTCAAGTTTTGGTTTGAGTCCAATTCAACCCATGCCCAGCAAAATTCGTATTATACAGACGATGATGAAAAGAAATTTGCTACATTCGACTCTTTTGATAATTATTATGGTAAATAATGGAAATATATGATGTTGTTATAGTCCGGTGGCAGCCCCTGCCTATCTTGTCACTTCCATTTGCACTTTTGGATGGATAAGGTTTGTCAGTTGTTTCTGGTACAGTTTTTCATGCTGATCGCAATGGTAACAATGTACCTTACACTAAGTTGCACAATGGGCCGCTAATTGCCAAAAACGCTGCCGGTAAGAGGGAAAGTGATCAAAAAATGATGATATGGTTTCAAAACATCCAAAATCTGAAAGAGCATGTCATGATTAGTGGATCTACAACTTCACATGGGTCTGCTATCATAAAAAGCTGACATGCGGCCAACAACAGTTGCAATACCCCTTCTATCACCTGTGTATAACTATCAATAAAGCGAGACTACTTTTTCTGCCTAAAAACAGGCTTCGAATGTTCGTATTGATCTGATTTTTGTATGGTGACTGTGTATTGACCCTCCCATCGCATAACACCAGTTGTTAATGCTCTGAGTGTGTCGCTTTTCAGAAAGTGCGTATTCTTAGGTTTCCTTTATAGTATCATAAAAATCGTCTTTATAAGGTTATATAGCGTGTAAAGCAAAAGTTAACTGCTTCAAGGATCATCAAGAAGTTGCGTAGTGCTGAGAAAATTTTTTTGGTCATTGATTGAGTCAATACAAAACCACCATAAAAAATCAGATCGATACGAACATTCAAAGTCAGTTTTCGAGGCGCCTGCAAAATTGAAAAAGTAGTGTCGTTTCAATGATAGTTATATACAGGTGATATAAGGGGATATTGCAACCGTTGTTGGCCACATTTCGGCTATTTATGATAGCAGACCCTTGTAATGTTGTAGATCCACTAATTATGACATGCGCTTTCAGATTTTGGCTGCTTTGGAACCGTATCATCATTTTTTCATCACTTTCCCTTTTTTCGGCAGCGTTCTTCACTCTATCACTTTTTATAAGCTTGGTCATTCACTCCATATTTGAGATATCATGCTGATATTTTACCAAAAACTGACCAAGGTATATATGAATCTGATTGCAGAGTTTGAGTAGCGCAACTCATAAGGTGAGCATGGAGCAGACCTTTGAAATATCATAAAAACAGCAATTTTGGCGTTTTTGGCAATTTGCTGCCTATTGTGCAGCTTTGTGTAAGGTACATCATCACCATTGCGACCGCCTCAAAAACTACCCTAGAATCCACTCTTAGAATTTATGCATCAAGTTTCGTAAATGAAGTTGCTTTTCTAGCCATATTTTTGGTAGGCTGCCACTGGACTATTATGTTGGTGTACACCAAAACTTGCAGAATTTAGTTTCAGGATTGAAAACTGCTTGATGTAGCATCGAGCTAAGAGCAGCTTTGTAGGAAGACAAGCTTTCATAAGATATAACTATATGTTTGAGATAACTAAATTTGCGGGTACATGATGCAAAAACAGTTGAATTTTGAGATTCTAGGTACTCCAAAACCTGCGCAAAGTATTGCTGACGAATCGCTTAACTTGATTTTTTTGGTTTTGTTGATTTTTTTTGCACATGAGGGAGAACATCTTCAGGTGATGGTTGATGCAATGAAATTGTATATATATATATATGAAACCTTGTGATTTTAACCGCATGTTATCCAAATCATCAATCTTTCATTTTAGGCGCCAGTCTGTCACAAATCTCATACCGATTGATGTTAGTAAGGATGGTAGTTGCCTCTTCAACTCTGTATGCTGGCTGCTCTTTGGCTCTGAAGACAAAGCATTCGAACTCAGAGTTAGAACCTGCATATTTATGCACAACAATGCCAACCTTTTAAAGCTGACAATGCTGAGAAAAACATTCAGAAATGATCTTACTGAACAAGACCTAGATATATATATATATATACTTTTATTGTCAGCAACAATTCATTATTTTAAATGTTTTTCATGATGTGACATAAATGGCAAAAAAGAAAAATGATACAAACAAAGATTCAACAAAAAATATAAGACTATGCCAATAAACTGAAAAAATGTTGCATTAGCCTTTTCTTAAACATATTCAAAGTAAGAGTGCTTCTCAATGAAGAGGGTAAAATATTAAAGTTTGTTGCTATTTTGTGGTTTAAGTTGTCTAATGGAGGTTTAAGTAAGTGTGTATCTCTTCTTGGAAATCGGTGTGGTTCTACAATCGGAACTTGGAAATCAATGGTTCTTGGAAATGGTTCAATGGTACAATGGTTCTTGGAAATCGGTGTGGAAATAGATATGATTCTACAATCATCCATCGCTGACTTTGTCGCTAAAGATTCCGTGAGGGCGATTAAAAACCACAACAGCTCGATGCTCGATTTCTGAAAGTACAGCTCAATGGTAGACATCTTCTTTTTGAGTCAACATCTGAGTGTTGAAATACAGGTGATTTATCCCAGCCACAACAACTCTTACACAAAGAGAGAACTCTTTTCTGGGACCATCAAGCCTGAAGAGACAGCTGTTCGAAGAATTGTCATTAGCTGGACAAGCACCGATGAATCCTCTATTGATCTGCTGGGTCAAGGGAAATGGAGGCCAAACCACTTCGCCCCTTGTATTTGTAAAGAAGAAAAAGATGAAGTAAGTATTGCAGTTTTTTATCGCTTAGCAAGAGGTCGGGTGGAACAGATTTGTTTCGTCAAATTGAAAAATTATCGCTGTCATTATAAATCTGTCTCTTTCTGTCGGGGGTGTATAACTTGCTAGTATTGGAGGAGTTTTGATAGACTGCTAGCCAACAGCATTTTTAAATGAATTAAAGTGTTAAAGTGTGAAATAATATTATGATATCATACTGTGATCTACTTTGAATACGAGTTTCCTTTGCCTTGAATGTTCAACTGTATACAAAGTGTCACCCTTGATTACAGACAGTACCTTCCAACCTGCCTACAACCGTTACTGAACTTTCCCCTGAAGGCGCTGACGGTGATGATGACAATCTACCTCTCTGTCAGCAGCGTAACATTAAATATCAGATGTGCAGATGCCAAGGTGAAGATGATAACAGTGCTCTTAATCTTGAGGTAAAGTTTTCTGTGACATGACATCTGTCAAATCTGTCAAATTTGAATGCTTTGATTGCATTTGGGAGGATTATTCCATATTAGCCTAACTGCCCCTGATTAATATAAACTTTCAAATTCAAATCCTCATTTATCAGAAGTCTTACAAGTCTAACTTTTTATATCAGCACATGTTAGGGAGTTTGTAGACCAACTTTGGTCTATTTGACTGCATTCCGAGTCGCTCCCGATCCACGGCGTGACCAGTGGAATGGAGCAACAGGAATGCAGGCAATCGGATTAAACTTGTTCTAGGGAGTTTGGTACAATTCTCCAAAATCACTTGTGCATGTCCCATGGTATATAATGACAGGCAGTCTGGAGTTGTCCTTTTAATTACAATGTTCGATAAGTCTTAACCCTTACCCTGATTTTTTTACTCTTTCTTACCACAGCCCAACTTCAGCTTGTCATCAGATGAGTTCCATCATCAGGTGACAGATGAGACATTATCAGATGATAAGAATCTATCATTATCACCCTCTGAACACTCTTGCAGCAGAAGGCCTCATTGCTCTCACCTCTCCACATCAAGGTTATAACACTTTACATATAGTTAAATATTATTACCTTGAAAAAAATTGATTCACCTGTTGCCATTGTCATCTTTATGTCTTGAAGAACATCAGCTTATGTAGTGCTAGTTAGAGACTCGCCATCATTATGTATTCACTTTATCAATTTATCAACCGTAATTGGAGGCGCCTATTTTAAATCAACATAATCTCAAAATAACATTAGTGCAGAGCATGCTCTTTCTTGCTGCTGCGCTCATTTCACAATAAGCAGACTAAAGCGTAAGCTGGTGAAACTTGTTTTTTTATTTAAGGCAGAGATCATTGCATCTTTTCAAAAGCTCAAATTTTAAATACTCGATAGACAATTTTCACAATTTTATTGTATTCTGTCTTCGATTTAAACTGGTAACACTCTCCACCATATGAGGTGACTGGTCTCCTACATTGAAATGAACTCCTAGTTGCCTCTCTTTTTTCCTGTATTCGATAAGATTTGCACAGTCATGCTGTAGTGCACCACAGTGCCCAATCTCATATGCACTCTACACACTTCAAAAACCACAAATGCAGCCATCAGGATTTCCCACATAGTTTTTTGTTCTCGATTAAATGATCCTTGTTGATTTTTACAGATTTTCATCCTAAAGCTGTAGTTGATATCGACTGGAGACAACATGAATCTTCACAGACCGAGGATGGTCAAAGTCGTCTGCCGTATGGACAAACAGTCATCAAGCCAGCGAGCAAGGTAGAAGTAATAAACTGTCAATAATGAGCCACCTTTTTCCAAAAATGTTAAATTCTACCACCAGCTTATCAAATGTCTTGTATCCATGCATGGCCGTAAGCTTCATGTTGAAAGAAGTCGATGAAATATCCGCTTCTACCTCATAAAAATTGATGCCTTGTCTTTGTTTTATATGTACAGTTGCCACCACAATAATAGCCTGAAATTCATCGTGCTTATTGTGTCTCTTCACCAGGTAGTGCTGTTGGTTCGACCAATAGGGGGTATAGCCCAGTCACCATCGCTTACAGATGAAGCTGCAATGGTTGGCCGGACAGACAACTGGAGAACATCAGCTCATCATACGCAGTCCACGGACACAATATCACTACAAGAGGGGACATTTTGTAGCATACACAGCACAGAACAATCATCTGTGGGATGTGAAAACTGTTGTGAGATGTTCTGTTGTAGCTGCCTAAACTCACCAACCACATTCTGTTTGGGTAATAATAATTTTGCAACATTTGTTGCATTTATTTCCCAAATATTAGCAAGAGGCACATAATTTATATTCTTCCTAATTTTGCATCTCAAACTATTGAATTGGGTTTGACCAGCGCCATGTCAATATAATTCAAGAAATGTCATAATTTAACTAAATTGCTGCTATTGATAAAATTTTATTACCGAATCCGAAACTTTATTTTTGTTATAGTTACAGGCTCATCACACAAGTACATACCACTCTTCCAGCTTGCAGAAAGGATTCGGTCCAAACTGGAGCCTTTGAAATCTTGTGCAGAAGGGAAACTCGAAGGGTTCACTGAAGTTAAAAGTCAGACTTCAGATTCACTGACTCGATGGGATGAAGAGACTGGTGATGGAGTAAGATCTATACAGCACACTCGTGATCAGCAGGTTTGTGTGAAAATTTGCCTCTGAATTGTCTGCAGGCACTGCTGAGGGACCATTCGTCTCAAGGATTTAGATTGTCGGAAAACAATGGGTGCATGGACATCAAAAAACCTCAAAGACTGAAACAATATTACTATAGTGATCTTAGATCTGTTGGAAGGAAAAAGTTAGCTGTTTCTCATAAATTGTCAATCTTGGGAAATGACTCAGCATTAGACCGCGGAATCACTGGGCCAAACTTGTAGGGTGAAGAGTTTTGTTCTCTACCAGACTTTATAGATTAATCTCAATTTCTTTTGTTGACAATGACAACTTTGGCAAGAAAACTCTGATTGATTAGTTTTTGGTCTCTGATTTCGTTGATCTGAACTGTAATGGTTTTGGTGTTATGGTCGGCAGCTACAAGGAGTAAGGATATGAGCGCAGTTTTTTCTCATGACGATATGGTTCATCATCACTTAGATTCATTCACCTGCTAATGTTTGTAGATCCAGGCAATAAATGAGAAATACAAACAGCTGGAAGCTGAATATATACAGAGAAGAAGAGAAAGTAAGGAGTCAGTATCTCAGTACAATATCAAGTATACTGGTGTCTATGAAGAGATCAGAGATATGTTTGATCCCTGCAATCGGGTAAGTTGTTAACTCAAGTTACATGTAACTTGAGACGTTGATGCATGTGGAACAAAGATTCTTCTTGTCTTTTTCAAGCAATGCATATCTCTCAAAGTAGTCCCGTCCTGGACACAGTGCGGGTCTGCATATTGCCTTTCATTCTTTCGCAATAATCCTGTGTTTTTGGTTAAATCTCCTGTATACAATCTTTCAAATATATCAGTGATTATCATGGGAATTTTATATTTGCCGATCTCTCCATTTCAACTGTATTAATTCATCTTCAACAAAATCCTGATGTTATTTATTATGAAGCCTGTAGCTGTGGGCTCCATGTGACAAATGAGAAGACAAATCAAACTACCACACTATAGAACACAAATCTTTTTGAGTATCAAGGTATGGGGGAACTGGTCCTGTGCAGCTCTGTATTACTGTAATATAAACTCTCTTTTCATCAGATCTCTCTACTGAAGGAGAAAACCCAGATAGAGAGAAGGCTGTCAGAAATGATGGAGAGTCAGCACAGAGATCTTATTGTACCAAACGCTGTTATAGAACCTCTTCAGACAGGTTAGATTTATTGGCAACGGTGTCTTTATGTAACATTGGATGCTTAAGAAGTCAACAATTCAATTTGCTTACATATTTTAGTAGGGTGGTAGCCCCCTCCTATCTTATCACTGCCATTTACAATTTCGGATGGATAAGGTTTATCAGTTGTTTCTGATACAATTTTTCACACCGATCGCAATGGTAATATTGTACGTTACACTAAGCTGCACAAAAGGGCGCTAATTGCCACAAGCCCTGCCGGTAAAAGGGAAAGTGATCGAAAAATGATGATATGGATACAAAACACTCAGAGTCTGACAGAGCATGTCATATTTAGTGGATCTACAACTTAACATTGGTCTGCTATCATAATTAGCCAAAATCCGGCCAACAACGGTTGAAATAATCCTTATATCACCTGTATATAACTATCATTAAAGCAAAACTACTTTTTCAATAATGCTGCTGCCTAAAAAACTGGCTTCGAATGTTCGTACTGATCTCATTTTTTTATAGTGACTTTGTATTGATTCTCCCATCGCATAACAGTTTTCAATGATCTGATTGTGTCGTTTTTCGAATAGCGTGTATTTTTAAGTTTCCATTATAGTAGGTTCCTATGAGGTTTTATAGCGTGTAAAGCAAATATTAACTCCTTCAAGTATCACCATAAAGGTGCGTAGTGCTGAAAAAATATATTTTTGGTCTTTGATGCACGATACACACATTTGAAGTCAGTTTTAGAGGCGACTACAAAATTGAAATTTCAATGATAATTATACAGGTGATGCAAGGGGTATTGCAGCCGTTGTTGGACGCATCTCGGCTATCTATGATAGCAGACCCTTGTAAAGTTGTAGATCCACTAATTATGACATGCTCTTTCACATTTTGAATATTTTCAAACCATATCATCATATTTTGATCACTTTCCCTTTTACTGGCAGCGTTTTTGACAATTAGCGGCCTCTTGTGTAACTAAGTGTAAGGTACTTATTACCATCGTGTTCAGTGTGAAAAATTGTTCCAGAAACAACTGACCACCTTATCCATGCAAACTCGTAACTGAAGTTGTATTTCTAGCCACATTTTGCATAGGCTGCCACCGTATTTGAATGCTTGCTTGTCAAAAAGTCAGCACTGTTCTTTTATGTTTTTCCATTTGGATTATTGAGAGAAACAGCTGCAGGATTACCGTTGATAATAACTATTGTATTATAATCACCATATTTGTCATGTAAATAATGATTTTAGTCATAGTGTCTTACCAATCAGCTCAGGGATTGTTAAAAGATTCTTGTTTTCCAGTTACCGAGTGTAGAGACATGGAGGTGAAGCTTACAGCAGCAGAGAGTCTCATAATCAGCCTCAACAATCAGTCTGTGCTCAAAAATATCAAACCACCCTCTGTTATAAATACAATCAAAACATTATCTTTAGGCTACACTCCCTGGGCCATCTGTCAGTATAAAGGGGTTACATATGTAGGATCCATTTGGTCAATATCACAGATTGATTCTCAGGGAAATCAGAAAATTTTTGCTGCTTTACATTCAGGGGAACGTGTAGAGAGTATCAGAGCTAAAAATAATCAAATATTTGTTATTCAAAATTATAAGAGTGAGAGAAGACTTTGTATAATATGTTAGGTCAGCATTTTGCTGTAACCATCCGTAAGCCACACGATAGCCATGATGGTTAGTAGGATAGATGGTCCTGGATAGATGTGACTGCATGCTAAGAAATTATCAATATGTAACTGATTGGGCCAGAAATATACATTTATTGTCACATTTCACTATCAATGCAGTTTCATTTCGAAAGAGCGTGTGGGTTGTGGGCCTTAAAAATTATAACTAGGTCTTGTGATATGAATTTGCCTTTGTTTCATTACGTTCCACTTATTGGATTGTTTGTGAGCCTTATAGTTATGACTCATCATGGAAAATCCAACTTCCCTGTTATGTAGACTGAGATCTTAGGCTATTTTAATTTTTTGAGGGACGATACATGATTGTTCCCTTACACACGATGTACTATTGCTCAATGTCTCAGAGTTTGCTCGGGAGAACGGCCTACAAAGGCGTCAAGTGTATAAACTAAGAAGACAAGAGCAGACGATCCGTGCAGCTATATCAGCAGCACCTACAACCAAACCTTTGAGAAAGCGGATGAACTGGGCAGCACCTAACCGAGAGAAAGTAAAGAGACACAAACCAGAAGAACACAGAGACAATACTAATAATATTGAAGAATCAGAACCAGAGGTCACTGGTTCTGTGATTGAAGTGAAGCCAAAAATACAACTTGATAATTCTGAGGACAATGTGATGGGTAAGTCCTGATGTGAGGGGTAAGTCCTGATTTGACGGGTAAGTCCTGATGTGACGGATAAGTCCTGATGTGACGAATAACTCTTGATGTGACAGGTAAGTCTTGATGTGGCGGAAAAGTCCGGATGCCTGGAGGTAAGTTCTGATAAGCAGAGCTGATTTTGTATCTTGTAGTTAACTCTGAGATTCTGACAGTCACTATTATATCTGCTCCTATTATTTTCAGTTATCAAAGAAGTTCTATTTGACCCCGGACAGACCGGAACCACCAGCAAAGCTACAACAATCCCAATGGCCATCCAAGAGCCCAGAGAGCCAGCTACGGCAAGTGTTGGTTTACATGATTACACAGGTAAGTAAAAGATGTTACCAGCAGTACTGACTTAAAATTCAGACCAGGGTATATCAGTTTATACTAATCAGTGACAGTAACTTTGCGTTTTGTCTTTTCATGGTGGTCCTAAGCCTGCTTTGGCAAACTTTGTCAGTTGTGAAGGAACAAATTGGCAAACTTCATTCCACCCCTAGCCGGAAAAGTTTGCCAAGACTGTGATGTGATTTGTAAACAAGAGTTGTTGCCTCTTACACCTCCCTTTCTCAATCATTTCTCAATCAATTGAGAAAGCGAGGTGACGAAGACAACAATGTTTGTAGACATTCATATACTCAATGCTCAAATCACATGAAGTTACTGCATACAGGTAGTGGGCGGGGCTACTGTTAAATTTGAGCTAGCTTCTGAGTAACTATAAGCAATGACTGATGCATGCAATATAATCTAACCCAGGGTCATCCAATGCACATTACGGCAAAAGCGGAAGGTTCAGTTCGAGATTTGTTGTCCCAAGTTCACCATTGATCTATTTATTGTTGTCATCGTTGTCTTTCACAGATCATAATAAGACCAGAATGTCACAACTTGATATTGAGGAGGAGGATAATGAAGAGGATGATATTAATTTCACTGCACCATTTTCAGTATCATCTAGTGATCTATGTGTTCCTACACCAGAAGCCATCCATGCAGCAGAGGCAATCCTGTCTCTCAACTCTCCTCAGCAAGGTTTGAATTTTTTCTTAGATTCAGTTGCTGCGAAACAAGTGGCATGCAAGTTTATACACCAAAAACTGAATCTAACAAAATAAGCCAGTAGTCTTCCATACAGAGATTTATCTCCTCCAGTGTACAGAAATGCTGAAGGACTCTAGCTGTATTATGTACCCTTACCTGCCGTAGATCTCGGTGGTTGGTGAACTATAAACCCTGTGGACCTCCGGGATTTGGAGTCACCATTTTGCAAAATTCTGGCGATAAATAAAGTAAAAACAAAGCTGATTTTTTTGTATTCTGCTATCAAGGAACACCAAAATATCATGAAGAGCCCAGACAAAACATGCCCTCACGTGCTATCCACCACTAGACCAGAGCACCCGCCAGCCCAACTTGAGATCACACTATATTACTAAAAAAGTATATGGAGGGTTATCAGCAGTCTCTTCATTCATACATCTGAGTC
Organism: Membranipora membranacea; assembly: GCA_914767715.1. Lineage (NCBI taxonomy): Eukaryota > Metazoa > Bryozoa > Gymnolaemata > Cheilostomatida > Membraniporidae > Membranipora > Membranipora membranacea. The sequence continues at coordinate 7,254,602 of OU612072.1, read as the reverse complement.
ATCCATATTTATTACAGGACGCAAACAGGAAGTCTTACTACAGTCAGAACATTGCATGAACACAGGACCACTGTCAGTCTCTAGTGATATGTCTGTACCTACACCTAGGCTTAACCAAGCGTTAGAAGATGTGGGACTGATGTCTGCAACTGACTCACAATTTCCAGGTAAGAGTCAATTAAACGATGAAAATTGACCTAGATTATGATCATAAATCAATATTCATAACCCAATGAACACAACTTCTGAAATGCACCTTTTTGAGCCAAAATTGGAGTTTATAAATTTAGTTAGGTTGATAGAATGTTAGCTAATTATAAATTTCACTACTTCAAGATTGTAGCAATGGCAAAAGTTTCCTCATGGGTATACCTCCTCTTGAGTATTGTGTTTGGGTAATTGCAATAATATTGATAGGTTTCTCCATAGACAAAACACTGTTTATGGGTTTCTCATGGATCCCACTTAATTTTCTCTCTCTCTGTACAGGTGAACCGCTGTTTGGGGCGTCAGAGCAGTATGATTACATGTCACCATTATCTGTAGCTTCTACTAATTCATCTGTACCGACACCTAAAATAGTGGAGGCAGTCGATTCTCTGTTAGCTGATCAATCACACCAACAAGGTTTGTGTTCTACCATCATTCGGAGAAACTTGTTCTTATATAGTAATACCACCAGTCAACTGATTCATATTCTATCTAGTAACATATTACCTTCCTAATGATAGTCGTTAGTGCAAACAAAATGAGTTTGATTGGAGGCTTGATGAACTCTGGTGAGTCGAAGCCTGAGCGCCCTTGTCAACCTTTTGTCAATGTCTAGTAATGTGAATTTCCAATAGCACAAAGAAAGTTCAAATAATATTCCATAATTTGCCCCTTCTAAAAGCTAGATTAAACTAAGGTCTTGGTCCATTAGAATCTAAGCTTGTTTTCAAGGTATTTTGGTGCATCAAGTTGACAATACAAGCGCACCCATAAACAGCCCTAGTTTGCCCTTTTCAATGCTAGAAAAATATAAATCCTCCTCATTATTTTACCTGTTCACTTGATTCAGCTAATTAAATTGGTAGTAGCTAATTATAACTCACCACAAAACCATTAAATTGGTAGTACCTAATGTTAACTCACCTCAATTATTTTGAATTAGTAGTAGCTAATAGGTAAATTCGTGCCCTTGGTATTTATATTAAATAATCATTAATCTTAATCATTTTCATGGGGAAATCCAACTGAATCCAACATGAATTCAAGTTGTCTCCCTATTACCAATGAGGAGATAATTCTAAGTTTCATGTCAATATCATTGAAAAACGGTATACCTAATCATATAATCTATTCATGGATTTCCCCATGAAAATGATTTTGATTAATGATTATTTAATATAGATACCAAGGGCGCGAATTTACCTAATGTATGTATGTATGTTTGTATTTTTGTTCCTCCTAAAATCAACAGTGCGATGTACCGGAGTGAATTCCACTAGAAAAAAAATTAAGTCAGTAAAATACACAGCAGTAAAATATAAAATGATAAAAATGTATACTAAAAATTATATTAAATATTAGAGTCTTTATAAAAAAAGTGTTTCGTAGCTTTTCAGTCCGACAGCGGGGCATCTGGGTGGCAAGTGACACCCGAGTCTGTCGTCCACTCTTCCTTATTATCAGCTTGTTGAGTGGGTGTCCCTCATCATTAAAAAATATTGGACATGGCGTTATGTGACAGGTGAGCTCAAAACCAGAGAGACTAGAGACTAAAGTCTTGCTAATATTCACTCCACCAGAGTGTATAAAGATATGAATGGTCAGATAACTCACAATTAGGTCCAGTAGAGTCTCTGTTTGTTCTTGTAGATCTTGTGATGCGTCAAGTTCACAATACAAGTGTACCTATAAACAGTCCTAAACCGGGATGTTCATGGTATGATGACTCAGGCTACAACACAAGAGGACCTACAACGTCTAACAAAGTGGCCGGCAAGGTAACTAAATGACAGCGCTCATCTTTTACTGCTTTTGTTGGCCCATTTAAATTTTTGAATGTCCCTCCAACGTTCTTATCATTGCTGCTGATATTCCCATCATTGGTGATGTCACCATTGCCGTTTGTGTTACTCACCTCACAAACTCTATACATAATTACTGATCTTTCACTGTACATTCTACAGGTTATAAGGTTTGATTTACCGACTGTGATACCTCACTCACCTCCTGAGTCAGATCTGAGGCAGCTACATGGATCAACGAGTAAGTACCCTGATCATCTATCTACTGAGATTTTACCCACTGAAGTTTCACTGGTGATATCCAGGTGATGGCTGTGAGGTCAATTGTGGACCTGAATTACCTTTCCTACAATCAACCTGATAGATGTAACAGCAACCAAATATAATATAGTGAGAAATGTGTTAAATATAATTAAATTAATTAAATTAACTAAAATATATCCTATCCGTCGATCAATAACAGTAAAATGTCTCCCGAGTGAAACTTATTCAGGACTTCCACCTATCCCTCAGATATGTCACATGAGCTCCCTCAACTGGGCAGGCTTGCAGTGGAAGCTCGATGCAATCTGGATCCTCTGAAAGAGAGAGTGGAGGAGAAATTCAGAAATATCACTGATGTGATAAGTGAGACTTCAGATCTTCTCTTTCAGTGGGATAAAGAGACTGAAGACGGATTGAGCTCTATTCGTCGTGTCCGAGGAGAGCAGGTATGCAGGATTGTTTTTTACTTGTAAATCAACTTTAAAACTTATCAAAGTTGAAAACTATTCAAGAATAAATATCTGTCCCCTAGGTTTGAATTTGGTAATCAGCTATGAATTTTAATCAATATTTGCCTGTGCGGGCGTTTACCATCATCCCGATCATGTTTGTAGATCCAGGCAATTAATGAGAAATACAAACAGCTGGAAGCTGAATATATACAGAGAAGAAGAGAAAGTAAGGAGTCAGTATCTCAGTACAATATCAAGTATACTGGTATCTGTGAAGAGATGAAGAAAATCAGAGATATGTTTGATCCCTGCAATCGGGTAAGTTGGTAACACAAGTCACATGTTACTTGGGACGCGTCAATTGTCAAATGGATTCATGTTGATGTATGTGGAACGCAGACTCGTCTTGCCTTTTCCAAGCCATGCGAATCTCTTAAATTAGTTCCATACTGGACACAGTGCGGGTCCACATATTATTTCCTTCATTCTTTGGCAATAATCCTGTGTTTTTGATATAATCTTCTTCAAATAATCTGTCAAACATATCAGTGATTGTCATGGGAACTTTTATATTTATCCATCTCTCCATTTCATCTGCATCCATTCATCTTTTACAAAATCCTGATGTTATGAAGATAACCTGTAGTTGTGGGCTCCTTGTCACAAATGAGAAGACAAATCCAATTTCTATACTAAAGATCACAAATCATTTTCGGGGATTAAAATATGGGAGTACTGGTCCTGTGCAGCTCTGTATCACTGTAATGTAAACTCTCTTTTCATCAGATCTCTCTACTGAAGGAGAAAACCCAGATAGAGAGAAAGCTGTCAGAAATGATGGAGAGACAGCACATTGATCTTATTGTACCGAACCCTCTTATAGAACCTCTCCTAACAGGTAATATTTGTTATCCAAGGTGTGTTTATATAACTTAGCTTTGAATCCAATTGAGTGGACACCGAAAATCCAATTTATTTACGCATTCAAAGTGATTTCCAAAATTTGTACACCATTTGAATCAATTTTTATCTAAAAACGTTCATTCTACTCTTTTGTTCTTTACTATCAAAGGTATGGGTTAATACTGGTAAATACACATGTCCAAGATCCTTTTAATACAAATAATTAAAATTATGTATTGTTATATATTATTTAGATTATTTTGGTCATTTGACAATCAAATCAGGCATTGTTAATCACTCTAAGATTTTTTTCCAGAGAATGAGAGTAGAGACATAGAGGTGAAGCTTGCAACAGCAGAGAGTTTCATAATCAGCCTCAACAATCAGTCTGTGCTCAAAAATATCAAACCACCATCTGCTATAAATACAATCAAAACATTATCTTTAGGCTACACTCCCAGGGCCATCTGTCAGTATAAAGGGGTTACATATGTAGGATCCATTGGGTCAATATCACAGATTGATTCTCAGGGAAATCAGACAATCTTTACTTCTTTACAATCAGGGGAACTTGTAGAGCGTATCAGAGCTAAAAATAATCAAATATTTGTAATTCAGAATTATAAGAGGGAGAGAAGACTATGTATTTATAATATGCTAGGTCAGTTTATTACCTCATGGTATCATCCTAACAGTACCGTTAATTTCTGTAATAAGTTAGCTTTAGTAGGATCTCATGTGATAGTAGGTGATGAACCTAATAAGAGCCTCACTGTGTATTCACTAACTGGTGACATCATCAGACACATTCCCTGTACTCAGCTTAACAATTACCCATGTATATGTGAGGCTGGAGATGACTCTGTTATCATCACTGACTGGTGCACCGACAAAGTATACAAGCTCAACCTGACTACAGAAGAGATAGAGTGGACATCTACTCATGTGAGGGTCCCAAAAGCTGTAGTACGTTACGCTAAGCGCTATGTGCTGGTAGCAGATCTCTCCCGCACATCTATCTCTGTACTGGATATCAACACAGGTATGTCTGATAAATTGTTGTAGGAATGACTCTGTTACACAATGCTTGTTTGTCTGCTCAAATAAGAAATTGTGACAGTCCCTGAGCTACCACGCTTTACCATAGGTCATGATTATTGGAAAAACAAGCAGCGACATAGTTTGGCAATGTCAACTCAATATTTTAAGATAAACAAAAAATATTCAACTAATTCAACTACGTTTGATAGCTGACAAGCATACAATTTTTACACTCTACACTATTACCAGGCCCAATCCTTGATAACAAAATTGACCTGGATATTACGGATTTATGATAATTTTAATTTCTTTTTGAAGGTCATTTTGTAAAGGGACTGGACCTCGACCTCGACATCAGAACTCCACGGATTATGGATATCCAACTAGAAGGTGATCAGCTGGTAGTGTCTTCTGCATTTTCAAATCAGATTGCATACTGTAGACTGAAATAATTTAAACAATGATTGAATGATTTTATATTGATATAAACAATAATTATAACAGCATATACCTATATAATCAGAGACATTAGCTGATATCTATTTACTGTCTCTGATTATTAATTCACTGTATCATCTATCCTCAATTGTTTTTTTTTGTTAGATGGAAGATATATAATGAGGATTTTTTGATTAAATCAATGTTCACTTTAAGACTAAGTAAAACGCATACATAGTGTATAGTTTAACTCCGAGCTCCTGCTTATTCAGATAGGAGTAGTAATCCATCCACTCAAACCTTCATGCATTCTAGGGCCCAAGAGGTTTGGATTAAGTGGAGTGCATTATATTAACATCTGTATGTATGCTACTGCTTCACTTGATGTTTTTATCTGCGAGGGGGGACAACTTTGATTAATCTTTGAGACCAATCTTATCTTGACATTTCTTTATACGTGCACTCTAATTCTATGCTACTTTTGAATGTCAACCAGGCTCTTAAATACTAATTTCATAATGTTTTAATTTGATCCCATTCTGTTGTAACAGTGTTTGTAATCTTACAGGCCAAGGTTACGCCTTCAATAGAATACCATGGTACCACAGTCAGTTGGCCATTTCGATAGTTGAATTTTTATCATGAAAGGCTCAATAATAATTATATGTTATATTTGGATATTTTGTTTTTAATTACTAATTATATGCACACAATTTAGAGTCAATCCGCAATCAGGAATTACACAACAACTGAGGACCAAATCAAGTTAGTTGAGGTCTTGTATATTTATTTACCAAGCTAGGTTAGAGACATATTCTGCTGAAATGGTGCAATTTGAGGACTGATTATACTCATACAATGTCCAAATTACCAGGAGTAAATCATCTAAATCTGTCAGTGACAAATGGTGTAATACACACAGCAAGTTTTTCGAATATAAGATGTGATGAAGACAACTTCGGATGCTCAATACCAAACCTCTTACAGACTGTCATTAAAGTTAATAAAATAATAGATTCCCTAGAATCAGAGCGAAAGCTTATAGACCAAGGACCTGAGTACATGACAATACGCTGCAATAAATTTGCAATTGCAATATTTACTGGACGCAGGAACCAAATAAAAAAATAAATACTGACAAATATTTTAGACAGTATTTTTTCCTGGGAAGTTGTTTTGTGTTGCTTCGACCATTGTAACATTTGTTCTAAAACAAAAGTCCCTGGACTTATCAATACCACCTGAATAAATAAGTAAACCTACTGTGGGTTTAGTTTAGGCTTGATGCAGGCGGATAAACAGACCAATGTGAAGTATTCTAAACAGATTATCACCACTGTATTTGAAACAGGCTACATCAACAGATCATAACATAAAGCATATACTTCCTTTTTTATATGTACATGAAAGATACACTTACACAATACTACTATAGTGCAATGAATAATGCAGTTTAACACATTGCTCAGAAGATGAGAGGAATACTCCTGTAATTGAGGTCCCGTTATAGTGCACTTAATGAGGGATTTCCATGAGTAATAAAATTCTTCTTTAGATGGAAGTGCACATAAGCTTGTTTATAATATAGTATGTATAATTATTGTGATAACCAAGGGACTTCCTTCCGTTGACATTGTGTAAACTGCATCAACTGGATTGGATATTTTCTGCATACCTCATCACAATACAATATAATATGTTAATTAAATGTTATTGTGACTGTTCTATACTCTAGGTCTCTATTTGACCACCTTATTTCAGGGCCAATCTTAAGGGCAGGTGGCTTGTGTGGGGTAGAAACCTGTTACCCTTGCCTGCCGTTGCCAGCTATTCATTTTTTAAGAGGCAGTACTTTGTCCTGCCTGCAAGCACTCAGCAGACCTCCTGTATTCATGGTCCTGCTCTGATCAGACCTGGCCAGGATGAAGAGCTTGCCAGTGTCAAATCAAAATTCACAGCCAACAGTCACAGTCAACGCCAGTAATTGAACCTGGATCATAAGATCACAAATCCTTACCCTTAACTGTCAGATGACTCCTGACTTGATCTACACACATTGTAATGGAAATATTTAAAGTTATTTGCCTTGCTTCATCTCCGAATAGAAGTATATAACTTGTGTTTGATATGATTCAGGAAGCATAAAGTATTTAGCTTCCAAGGAAGAAATGAGCTGCTTACAAAGTTAAGCAATGATCTCAAATCTAATCCATGTGGCCAGTTTTCTGCTACATCAGTGCAACTTGTCTCTCCTGAGAAGGAGCCTGATCACTTAAAATAATGTTAGCGGTTGGAAAAGTTACAATATCGCAAACAGTCCGCAAGCTCTATCTGTACCAATCATTTTTTCTATTAGCTAGAAATAATTTACATCGTTCTGTGCATAGCGTTAAATCGTCCTCTGACACATAAGTTATAAATACCTATGTCATCTTCCTCTAGCATTATATTCACTGTTGTCAGTCACCATCCACCTGTCAGCACTGTATGTCGAACACTAATCATGTATCTTTTTACCTTCCAAAAATACCAAGTAGTAAGTCTTTACCAAACTTTTATTAATTATTAAACGGGCAAGTTATACTTTATCGGCATTCATACAATCGTTAAAAGTCAATAAAAAGACAATAAAAAGACAAAATTCGGAATATACAAAATAATAGTAATATGAGTCGGAGTAGACAACTTCTCCAGATCATCACAACTGTGTGTAGATACAAGCAGGGAGTTTGGGTGCCAAACTCCCTGATACAACTCAGTGCAGATGTACCTGAAGATTATATGAGAGTCGTGGCTGGGAGGATGAGAGAGATTAAATTTTTATAAATTTTCAGTCTTTATACTTAAAGAAACTTGAGGTAACAGGCTGTTATGGAATGCTGTGTTTCTCGCTGATGTATATACGGACAAATACGCCTATATAGTTCTGAGATTGTCCAGCCACATCGAAGATATATTGATCACTGCTGTTGACTACTCGTCCTCTTCGTCACTGTCATCTACAGGCTGTTGTATCTTGTCAGGTTCAGCTCGAGCAGCAAACTGGAAATCTACAGAGTATAGTGTACATGAGGTTATTCACCTTGCAGGAAAGTTTAAAAGGTTACTATTGTGATTAGTAAACCTACTAAGGATTGAGTTGCCATTTCAATACTTTAAGTTTGTTGCAGACGGATATTGGGACTAAGGGTGCTGAACAATTTTTCAACCAGATGTCTGAGGGTTTGTTGTCAGATTCAACCAAACAGCATAGCCGAAAGGGTTACGAGAAGAGAATAATGATCAAGAATAAAAAGAAATATTTCCAAGAATTATTTTCCTTACCTAATAATAGTCGGCTCAAAGTTGTCATATTTATAAACATTCAATCCACCAATTTTGACTGCAGCAACGCTTTGTTTGACTCTGCCTATATTTGACACTGGCAGAAATTTTTGATCACTGATCCCACTGTTGGTAACTCAACCTATTTATACCAATGGTGTATTATGTACTTATTTATCATACACTTAGTCATACACTCATGAATACAATATAGTCTTGACAGTCTTTGCTCTAATGCTGATTAGAACACTGCAGTATAGAGGTCACTTTATAGTGCACTTAATGTGGGATTTCCATGAATAATAAGATTCTTCTGCACATTACCTGTATATAGTGATAACCAATGTGTTAACATTGTGTGTACTCAACTGTCAACTGCAGTAACTTGATATGGGTTTCAATGTTTATGCAGGTCTTATCACCATACCAATATATTTGTTTATGATTTGTTGGGTTCACACTTATTGTAATGGAGTAACTGCCAAAACATAGTTGGCTGTCAGACAGATTAGACATAAAAGTGTTGCATCTGAGACTTTCCATTTTTGGCGTAACTTTTTTAACGTTTCACTCACATCCCCCAAATATATTACTCTTGACTTAATTGACTCTCAGAATGCGTAAAGTGTCCCGGGTTTCAAGGAAGTCTTGATCTATTGAGAATTCAAAGGATGAACTCACATCCAATCTCGTGGACCATTTTCTAAGTACAGCGGTGTAAATTTCCCTGTTGGAAAATATTACATTATTATAAATTGTCTTTGAGGTGTTTCTGTACAAGACACAGGACAGCCTTTTGTATCAACAAAGAGTTTTTGAGCATTTTAAACTATTGAGGTACAGGTTTTTATATTTGAAGAGGATTGGTGTAGGAAATACACAGACAGCTACCATATAGGGGTTAATATTGGTTAAGTTAAGTTTAGCAAGTTTGGAGATAATTTGATGTTAATTAGCACAAATGTTCACTTGCATTGAATGGAGTTAATTTAAAGTTATTAGGTTGAGTGAATGATTGCTGTTATTTTACTATCCCATACATGTGCTCAAACTTCTCCTTCTGCTAATACTTTACCCTCTTAAGGTACGTCAGCAGAATTTTGAAAAACAATTTGCAAAAAAAACACAGGTCTCCAAGGCACTCTCCTCGGGCCTCTCTTCTGGTTGCATTGTTGGCACTTTAGCGACAGAACATGGAAGCCTGATAAAAACCACTGACGACCAAACAGCGCTGGTAGGGCTAAACAGATTAACAGCATACAATTGATGATGTTGTGAGAATCACAACATGATAGCAAATGCAAAAAAATCTATGACAGTACAATTTTCCAACATACGCAAATGTCATGTTCCGCATGCAACCAACTTCATTATGAATGGGAAGATGATTCGACGTGTTGAAAGATCCTAATTCCTGAAGGTGGTGATAGATAACCGTCTGACTTGAAAAATCATCTTGACATCATCTTTCCTGTACTTACTATAAGACAATTATATGTGGCTTGTATTCGACCAATCATCACCTACGCATGCTCCTCATGGTTCTCTATCAAGTCACAAGAACAATGACAAGGAATAGAGAGAACTGAAATACCTAGCACTGAACATATTAGACCCAGGGCAAGAACTATGGCGAAGGCTTAGCCCGAGTAGATAACTATTCTAGCGCATCGCCATCCATGTGTTGCTACAAATCTGGGAATTTAACTGATGACTCCAGTATTTTAGCAGCCTTGCAGTGAATTCTAAGGAAATAAAAGGTATTTGTATGGGTTTGAAGGAATTGTAACTAAAAATGTTGAAGGATCACTTCAACTCAGATACATATGCTTCGCTTTTCTGGCTACTGTGGTGCTGTTGAAGCATTGCACATTTTCCTCCGTAAAAAACTTACAATATTGTAACCTGTTGGAATGCCTTACAATGTAATAAACTGATGGAACATATGCAATATTTCAAATTGGTCCGGGGCTGTTTCCGGATGGTACATTAGCCGTTGTCCGTTGATAGGTTTTAGCGTACAGGGGCAATGATATACCATCAACAACAATTAGATTCTATCCTTGTCAATATGAAGTATGGATTACACTGGCAGAATGAATGAAGATTAACTGAATATTAACTGTCTATTGGCGTTAAACTTCTTTGTCACATTTAGAATGTTGTTCAATGGATGGCGTCATCTATTTGGGAAATCCCCTGACTCACTTTTCTAGCCTAAGATTTGATAACACTGTATAAAAAGTTGCTATAATAATCAGTTTTTCATCACTAACAATCCTGTATTACATGTTCCTGTTGGACCAAAGTCTGTTATTGCATCATTAACTTTATAGCTCAGTTAAACATTCACAGTCACATAGCAGTGTTCTATTTATCGTGTTAGTAGACCGCACAGAGTTAGACCAACGCTAGTTCTGAGTAGCAGCAGCAGCAGCAGCAGCTTCTGTATGTCAAACGTTACGCTGAGAATTCTATAGGTTAGGAAGCTCTGAGACCACAGTAAGTCAGAAGGTAAGCCATCAGTGATAACTGATGTGACTACACAAAGCTACACATTCTATTCGTTTATATTTGATAGCTTTCTCTAACACATACATTGCGGGGGGGAGGGTTTTTGGGAGGTAGATCATCAACTGAGCTTCTTATCAGCTTATATTTCTAGGTCAGGTGGAGGTAGGCTTGATAATATTTGTCGAGATTTTAAGGTTTCTCCCTACAATGCTATTCAAAGTAAATGAATCAAGCTCGTACTCCCTGTACCGCCGCTGTTCAGTAAGTAAGGTGGCCAGGGCTCTCAACCACTCAGATTTAGCCCAAGTTACTCAGGTTTTTGGGTTCAACTCAAGCAACTCAGGGGATTTTATTCATATTCATATTCATCGAAGTTGGGGCATTCCCCCGGTGTGGCCTAGTTGTATGATTATAAAGAAACAATTTTACGTTGTGATATATGAAATCATTCAACAGGATGAATTTTACAGAGATTCTGTATCAATGATCTGCTAACAACCCTAAAACACCAGTATCATTCATATGCAGAGCCTAAATTTTTCTCTAGGCTTTGGCGGCCGGACCCATTGAGGAGGCTGACAGAGCTCTAAAACTCTTAGCTGTTTGTACACAGGGCGTTTCATGCCTTTGAAATACCACCTGCAACACGGTATCGGCAAAACTCGAAGGCGGCAGCTTGTGGCACTGAAGGACAGGTCACCACCTGTACAACCTCTGCTCATAAGGTATTAGAGATACTCCGTCCACATGGGACATGAATAGCTCTGTGTGAGAAACTTTGATTTAAGAATGTCTATGGAAAGGGGCCTATAGCTTTGTAAGGTCAAAATAGGTGTCTCTCTTCAATAAAAAAACAAATCAAAGACAAACAATAGAGTTCATAATACACTATTCTGACATCAAAAATTCAAAATGATGGCTGGTCAAGTTTAAATGCGAACTGGGTGTGCTAACATTTGGAGTCTTAACCACACACAGATGTAATGCGTATTATTTGATTGGTTTGATATATGAGGGGCAACCTAGTTTACTTATCATAATACAAAATTGTCTGTTGACTTGGATCAAGGAGTTTCTTGCTTGGGTCGATCGATGTAGTTATTTGACTAGCGCTTATGGAAACATCCAACCAAAGCACAGCTTTAGTCAATCCATATGCCTGTAGACACCGATATATTTTATTATTTGGATGAGGAGTATGTAACTGATCTTGAGACAGCAATGGCTATTTGTGTATTGGTTGCTGGACCGCATCTTTGATTGGTCCACAAGTTTAGAAACTATCATTGCTGACTGTTGTAAAAATTGGTCAAGCAGCTTGCCTCGTTTTTCAAAGTTGTTACTGGGACGTCAAATACATAACGTAAAAGCTGCCAGATAGCTTTATTCAGATCCTGGCCACTATGCATGTGCACCAATCAATATAGGTTGGTTATCTTTGCACCGTAGCGACTGAATCAATTCAAATGTGCGGGAGTTATCAAACAGAAAAGTCATCCCACCAGAACTGGAGAACTGGGAACTCAAGCACCTTTGGATGAATACAAACGCTACGGTGCAGAGAGACTCGTATCACAAAGTTGATCTGCAAGCAGTGTGATCCTCACACAAAGCTTTTTTACTGATGGCAAATCTTTACAAATACCCACGTTATGTATTTCACCACTGATCCATAAATTCATATCAAAGCCTCTAGAGAATTATAATTAGTTGTTACAAATAGATGGGTCGCTTAGATTGTGATCGGTGGTAGCTTGTAACGCTTGCAATGCTTGCAACAATATTTAAGCATTTTCCTCATCTTTTTAGATTATAAAGTGAATCAACAAACATCATGGCTTCCAACAAAACTCCAAAGCATAAAAGAAAGGATCTAAGTGGTAAACAGAAAATTGAGATTTTGGGTAAGATTAATCAGGGGTTCACTGTGGAAGACATTACGAAGGAGTACGGAATAGCTGAGCGCACAGTTTATAATATCAAAAGTAAAAGGAATGAAATTTGGGCCAAATACGACTCTTCTCCTGCCTCATTGTCACGGAAAAGGCACAAACCTGGTGAGAGGCCAAAAGAGGAAAAAAACGCAAGTCCCGAGCAAAATATCTGGAGAACATCAGGATGAGGGTAAATATTTAAGATCGTGTGTTTAGTAAAGTTTGAATAAAAACAGTCGAGGTTGCTGACCAAGATAAAATGAGTGATTTTTCAGTGAATCAATGAAAGGATAACTCCTTGGTCACACATATTTATTGCTCTTTAGATCTAGATCAGATTCATTAATAGTAAATCCTACTGAAGCCTTATCACTAGAGGAATAGTATGGCGGCAGGTCCAATTAAAATTAGACTTCCTAATAAGGCATCTGTATCATATACTGTCTCACATCCTGTACCTTACCTTGTAATTAAACACTTTGGTAGATATGCTTTATGTGATATCGGAATTTTAATTGTTCCACAGAGATGATCAAGTAATTGAATATAGGAAAGCTCTACAAAGTCAGCGAGTTTGTCTCCTTGAAAAAAATTAAATATTCTGTATTAATATTCCAGTCTAAACCAGAAAAATATTTTGGCCTTTGTAGGTTTTCAAAGTCCCAGGTGTCCGGGGAAGTTAGACTTTAGGGAGCTGGCAGACACTCTCAATACACAGGAAGACTGGTCCAACGCCCTACCCGCAGTGAGTATTTTTATTTATTAGATTCTTAGCCAATATGATGTCCAAATTCTTGCTTAGCTTTGAGATCATGCTATATCAGGTGTTTTTATTTTCAGGCTGATCAGTTTTTTCACGTCCCAATCGCTGTTAGTACAAAGGCGCGCAATGTAAATGTGGATAGAGTCACTGAGAAGATATTAAGGTAAATTATTGTTCTTGTTGATATGTAGGGCTACATATGCTAGTAAATGTTAGCTAGAGTCTGTGTTAACATGTTAATAATTAGTTGGGGTTGGAGTCTACCTGGGTTTAAGTGGGTGTGTAATTGTTAGCTAGAGTCTGTCTAGTTGGCTAGAGTTTAATTTAGCTCATTAGGTGGCATGGGAGTATATATAGAATAAAGTAGGTGTTTATTTGTCAGCCAGCCTAATCTAGCTGTTCAAGCATCTGTGGAATGGTAAAGTTGTCCTCTTGAAAATTCTAGAGTATGTCAAGTTTTGGTTTGAATCCAATTCAACCCATGCCCAGCAAAATTCGTATTATACAGACAATGATGAAAAGAAATTTGCTACATTCGACCCGGTGGCAGCCCCTGCCTATCTTGTCACTTCTATTTGCACTTTTGGATGGTTAAGGTTTGTCAGTTGTTTCTGGTGCAGTTTTTCATGCTGATCGCAATGGTAACAATGTACCTTACACTAAATTGCACAATGGGCCGCTAATTGCCAAAAACGCTGCCGGTAAAAGGGAAAGTGATCAAAAAATGATGATATGGTTTCAAAACATCCAAAATCTGAAAGGGCATGTCATAATATAGTGGATCTACAACTTTACATGGGTCTGCTATCATAAAAAGCTGAGATGCGGCCAACAACAGTTGCAATACCCCTTTTATCACCTGTGTATAACTATCATTCAAGTGAAACTACTTTTTCTGCCTAAAAAACAGGCTTCGAATGTTCGTATTGATCTGATTTTTGCATGGTGACTGTGTATTGACCCTCCCATCGCATAACACCAGTTTTTTATGCTCAGAGTGTGTTGTTTTTCAGATAGTGCGTATTCTTAGGTTTCCTTTATATCCCCTTTCTATATCATCCTTTGATTTATGTAACCCTCCTACACCAGAAGCCACTCTTGCAGCAGAAGGCCTCATTGCTCTCACCTCTCCACAGCAAGGTTATAACACTTTACATATAGTTAAATATTATTACCATGGAAAAAATTGATTCACCTGTTGCCATTGTCATCTTTATGTCTTGAAGAACATTAGCTTATGTAGTGCTAGTTAGAGACTCGCCATCATTATGTATTCACTTTATCAATTTATCGAACCGTAATTGGAGGCACCTATTTTAAATTAACATAAAGTCAAAATAACTTTATTGCAGAGCATGCTCTTTCTTGCTGCCGCGCTCATTTCACAATAAGCCGACTAAAGCGTAAGCTGGTGGATCTTGTTTTTTTTATTTAGGCAGAGATCACTGCATCTCTTCAAAAGCTCAAATTTTGAATACTCAATAGACAATTTTCACATTTTTATTGTATTCTGTCGTCCATTTAAACTGGTAACACTCTCTACCATATGAGATGACTGGTCTCCTACATTGAAATGAACTCCTAATTGCTTCTCTTTTTTCCTGTATTCGATAAGATTTGCACAAGCTGTAGTGCACCACAGTGCCCAATCTCATAAGCACCCTACACACTTCAAAAACCACACATGCAGCCATCAGGATTTCCCACATAGTTTTTTGTTCTCGATTAAATGATCCTTGTTGATTTTTACAGATTTTCATCCTAAAGCTGTAGTTAATATCGACTGGAGACAACATGAATCTTCACAGACCGAGGATGGTCCAAGTCGTCTGCCGTATAGACAAACAGTCAGCAAGCCAGCGAGCAGGGTAGAAGTAATAAACTGTCAATAATGAGCCACCTTTTTCCAAAAATGTTAAATTCTACTACCAGCTTATCAAATGTCTTGTATCCATGCATGGCCGTAAGCTTCATGTTGAAAGAAGTCGATGAAATATCCGCTTCTACCTCATAAAAATTGATGCCTTGTCTTTTTTTTATATGTACAGTTGACACCACAATAATAGCCTGAAATTCATCGTGCTTATTGTGTCTCTTCACCAGGTAGTGCAGTTGGTTCGACCAATAGGGGGTATAGCCCAGTCACCATCGCTTACAGATGAAGCTGCAATGGTTGGCCGGACATGCAACTGGAGAACATCAGCTCATCGTACGCAGTCCACGGACACAATATCACTACAAGAGGGGACATTTTGTAGCATACACAGCGCAGAACAATCATCTGTGGGATGTGAAAACTGTTGTGAGATGTTCTGTTGTAACTGCCTAAACTCACCAACCACATTCTGTTTGGGTAATAATAATTTTGCAACATTTGTTGCATTTATTTCCCAAATATTAGCAAGAGGCACATAATTTGTATTCTTCCTAATTTTGCATCTCATACTATTGAATTGGGTTTGACCAGCGCCATGTCAATATAATTCAAGAAATGTCATAATTTAACTAAATTGCTGCTATTGATAAAATTTTATTACCGAATCCGAAACTGTATTTTTGTTATAGTTACAGGCTCATCACACAAGTATATACTACTCTCCCAGCTTGCAGAAAGGATTCGGTCCAAACTGGAGCCTTTGAAATCTTGTGCAGAAGGGAAACTCGAAGGGTTCACTGAAGTTATAAGTCAGACTTCAGATTTACTGACTCGATGGGATGGAGAGACTGGTGACGGAGTAAGATCTATACATCACACCCGTGATCAGCAGGTTGATGTGTAAAATTTGCCTCTGAGTTGTCTGCAGGCA
The DNA here is from genome assembly GCA_914767715.1 of Membranipora membranacea. Lineage (NCBI taxonomy): Eukaryota > Metazoa > Bryozoa > Gymnolaemata > Cheilostomatida > Membraniporidae > Membranipora > Membranipora membranacea. The sequence goes on along the minus strand of OU612072.1, from coordinate 7,238,150 downwards.
CTGCTGAGGGACCATCCGTCTCAAGGATTTAGATTTTAGGAAGACAATGGGTGCATGGACATCAAAAAAACCTCAAAGACTGAAACAAAATTACTATAGTGATCTTAGATCTGTTGGAAGGAAAAAGTTAGCTGCATCTTATAAATTGTCAATCTTTGGAAATGACTCAGCATTAGACGGAATCACTGGGCCAAACTTGTAGGGTGAAGAGTTTTCTTCTCTACCAGCCTTTATAGATTAATCTCAATTTCTTTTGTTGACAATGACAACTTTGGCAAGAAAACTGTGATTGATTAGTTTTTGGTCTCTGGTTTCGTTGATCTGAACTGAAATGGTTTTGATCTTGGGGTCGGCAGCTACAAGGAATAAGGATATGAGCGAAGTATCTTCTCATGACGATATGGTTAATCATTACTTATATTCATTCGCCTGCTAATGTTTGTAGATTCAGGCAATAAATGAGAAATACAAACAGCTGGAAGCTGAATATATACAGAGAAGAAGAGAAAGTGAGGAGTCGGTATCTCAGTACAATATCAAGTATACTGGTATCTGTGAAGAGATGAAGAAAATCAGAGATATGTTTGATCCCTGCAATCGGGTAAGTTGCTAACTCAAGTTACATGTAACTTGAGACGTTGATGCATGTGGAATAAAGATTCTTCTTGTCTTTTTCAAGCAATGCATATCTCTCAAAGTAGTCCCGTCCTGGACACAGTGCGGGTCTGCATATTTCCTTTCATTCTTTCGCAATAATCCTGTGTTTTTGGTTAAATCTTCTTTACACAATCTTTCAAACATATCAGTGAATTTTATATTTGCCGATCTCTCCCTTTCAACTGCATTAATTCATCTTCAACAAAATCCTGATGTTATTATCAATGGATCTACAACTTAACATTGGTCTGCTATCATAATTAGCCAAAATCCGGCCAACAACGGTTGCAATAATCCTTATATCACCTGTATATAACTATCATTAAAGCAAAACTACTTTTTCATCAATGCTGCTGCCTAAAAAGCTGGCTTTGAATGTTCGTACTGATCTCATTTTTTTATAGTGACATTGTATTGATTCTCCCATCGTATAACAGTTTTCAATGATCTGAGTGTGTCGTTGTTCGAATAGCGTGTAATTTGAAGTTTCTATTATAGTAGGTTCCTATAAGGTTTTATAGCGTGTAAAGCAAATATTAACTCCTTCAAGTATAACCAAAAAGGTGCGTAGTGCTGCAAAAATATTTTTGGTCTTTGATGCACGATACACACATTTGAAGTCAGTTTTAGAGGCGACTGCAAAATTGAAATTTCAATGATAATTATACAGGTGATGTAAAGGGTATTGCAGCCGTTGTTGGCCGCATCTTGGCTATCTATGATGGCAGACCCATGTAAAGTTGTAGATCCACTAATTATGACATGCTCTTTCACATTTTGAATATTTTCAAACCATATCATCATATTTTGATCACTTTCCCTTTTACTGGCAGCGTTTTTGACAATTAGCGGCCTCTTGTGTAACTAAGTGTAAGGTACAATATTACCATTGTGTTCAGTGCGAAAAATTGTTCCAGAAACAACTGACAGCCTTATCGATCCAAACTCGTAACTGAAGTTGTATTTCTAGCCACATTTTGCATAGGCTGCCACCGTATTTGAATGCTTGCTTGTCAAAAAGTCAGCACTGTTCTTTTATGTTTTTCCATTTGGATTATTGAGAGAAACAGCTGCAGGATTACCGTTGATAATAACTATCGTATTATAATCACCATATTTGTCATGTAAATAATGATTTTAGTCATACTGTCTCACCAATCAGCTCTGGGATTGTAAAAAGATTCTTGTTTTCCAGTTACCGAGTGTAGAGACATGGAGGTGAAGCTTACAGCAGCAGAGAGTCTCATAATCAGCCTCAACAATCAGTCTGTGCTCAAAAATATCAAACCACCCTCTGTTATAAATACAATCAAAACATTATCTTTAGGCTACACTCCCTGGGCCATCTGTCAGTATAAAGGGGTTACATATGTAGGATCCATTTGGTCAATATCACAGATTGATTCTCAGGGAAATCAGAAAATTTTTGCTGCTTTACATTCAGGGGAACGTGTAGAGAGTATCAGAGCTAAAAATAATCAAATATTTGTTATTCAGAATTATAAGAGTGAGAGAAGACTTTGTATTTATAATATGCTAGGTCAGCATTTTGCTGTAACCATCCGTAAGCCACACGATAGCCATGATGGTTAGTAGGATAGATGGTCCTGGATAGATGTGACTGCATGCTAAGAAATTATCAATATGTAACTGATTGGGCCAGAAATATACATTTATTGTCACATTTCACTATCAATGCAGTTTCGTTTCGAAAGAGTGTGTGGGTTGTGGGCCTTAAAAATTATAACTAGGTCTTGTGATATGAATTTGCCTTTGTTTCATTACGTTCCACTTATTGGATTGTTTGTGAGCCTTATAGTTATGACTCATCATGGAAAATCCAACTTCCCTGTTATGTAGACTGATATCTTACGCAATTTTAATTATTTGAGGGACGATTCATCATTGTTCCCTTACACACGACAATATACTATTGATTACACTGATCAAGCGCAATAGAAGTTTTAGTAAACTGCTAGTTCATTTAACAGGAGAAGTTTGAGACAGCAGGACGCAGTATTACTATTGCTTACTAACTTTGGATTTGGCATTCTGTGGAAATGGCAGAGGGTTGTCAGAATTCTTCTAGTCAAAAGCGGACAAGGCAAGCACTCACCCTTGAGAAGAAACTGGAGCTCATAGATCAATCAAGACAAACAGACAATGTCTCAGAGTTTGCTCGGGAGAACGGCCTACAAAGGCGTCAACTGTATAAACTAAGAAGACAGGAGCAGACGATCCGTGCAGCTATATCAGCAGCACCTACAACCAAACCTTTGAGCAAGCGGATGAACTGGGCTGCACCTAACAGAGAGAAAGTAAAGAGACACAAACCAGGAGAACACAGAGGCGATACTATTAATACTGAAGAATCAGAACCAGAGGTCACTGGTTCTGTGATTGAAGTGAAGCCAAAAATACAACCTGATAATTCTGAGGACGATGTGATGGGTAAGTCCTGATGTGAGGGGTAAGTCCTGATGTGAGGGGTAAGTCCTGATGTGACGGGTAAGTCCTGATGTGACGGATAAGTCCTGATGTGACGGATAACTCTTGATGTGACAGGTAAGTCTTGATGTGGCGGAAAAGTCCGGATGCCTAGAGGTAAGTTCTGATAAGCTGAGCTGATTTTGTATCTTGTAGTTAACTCTGAGATTCTTACAGTCACTATTATATCTGCTCCTATTCTTTTCAGTTATCAAAGAAGTTCTATTTGACCCCGTACAGACCGGAACCACCAGCAAAGCTACAACAATCACAATGGCCATCCAAGAGCCCAGAGAGCCAGCTACGGCAAGTGTTGGTTTACATGATTACACAGGTAAGTAAAAGATGTTACCAGCAGTACTGACTTAAAATTCAGACCAGGGTATATCAGTTTATACTAGTCAGTGACAGCAACTTTGCGTTTTGTTTTTTCATGGTGGTCCTAAGCCTGCTTTGGCAAACTTTGTCAGTGGTGAAGGAACATCTTGACAAACTTCATTCCACCTCTAGCCGGAACAGTTTGCCAAGACTGTGATATGATTTGTAAACAAGAGTTGTTGCCTCTTACACCTCCCTTTCTCAATCATTTCTCAATCAATTGAGAAAGCGAGGTGACGAAGACAGCAAAGTTTGTAGACATTCATATACTTATTGCTCAAATCACATGAAGTTACTGCATACAGGTGGTGGGCGGGCAACTGTTAAATTTGAGCTAGCTTCTGAGTAACTATAAGCATTGAGTGATGCATGCAATATAATCTAACCCAGGATCATCCAATGCACCTTACGGCAAAAGCAGAAGGTTCAGTTCGAGATTTGTTGCCCCAAGTTCACCATTGATCTATTTATTGTTGTCATCGTTGTCTTTCACAGATCATCAGAGGACCAGAATGTCACAACTTGACATTGAGGAGGAGGATAAAGAAGAGGATGATATTAATTTCACTGCACCATTTTCAGTATCATCTAGTGATCTATGTGTTCCTACACCAGAAGCCATCCATGCAGCAGAGGCAATCCTGTCTCTCAACCCTCCTCAGCAAGGTTTGAATTTATTCTTAGAATCAGTTGTTGCGAAACAAGTGGCATGCAAGTTTATACACCAAAAACTGAATCTAACAAAATAAGCCAGTAGTCTTCCATACAGAGATTTATCTCCTCGAGTGTACAGAAATGCTGAAGCACTCTAGCTGTATTATGTACCCTTACCTGCCGTAGATCTCGGTGGTTGGTGAACTATAAACCCTGTGGACCTCCGGGATTTTGAGTCACCATTTTGCAAAATTCTGGCCATAAATTAAGTAAAGACAAAGCTGATTTTTTTGTATTCTGCTATCAAGGAACACAAAAACATCGTGAAGAGCCCAGACAAAACATGCCCACCACACGTGCTATCCACCACTAGACCAGAGACGCCCCGCCAGCCCAACTTGAGATCACACTATATTATTAAAAAAGTATATGGTGGGTTATCAGCAGTCTCTTCATTCATACATCTGAGTCATCCATATATATTACAGGATGCAAACAGGAAGTCTTACTACAGTCACCTGAACATTACATGAACACAGGACCACTGTCAGTCTCTAGTGATATGTCTGTACCTACCCCTAGGCTTAACCAAGCGTTAGAAGATGTGGGACTGATGTCTGCAACTGACTCACAATTTCCAGGTAAGAGTCAATTAAACGATGAAAATTGACCTAGATTATGATCATAATCAATATTCATAACCCAAAGAACACAGCTTCTGAAATGCACCTTTTTGAGCCAACATTGGAGTTTATAAATTTAATCAGGTTGATAGAATGTTAGCTAATTATAAATTTCACTACTTCAAGATTGTAGCAATGGCAAAAGTTTCCTCATGGGTATACCTCCTCTTGAGTATTTGTGTTTGGGTAATTCCACTAATATTGATAGGTTTCACCATAGACAAAACACTGTTTATGGGTTTCTCATGGATCCCACTTAATTTTCTCTCTCTCTGTACAGGTGAACCGCTGTTTGGGGCGTCAGAGCAGTATGATTACATGTCACCATTATCTGTAGCTTCTACTAATTCATCTGTACCGACACCTAAAATAGTGGAGGCAGTCGATTCTCTGTTAGCTGATCAATCACACCAACAAGGTTTGTGTTCTACCATCATTCGGAGAAACTTGGTCTTATATAGTAATACCACCAGTCAACTGATTCATATTCTATCTAGTAACATATTACCTTCTTAATGATAGTCGTTGTTGCAAACAAAATGAGTTTGATTGGAGGCTTGATGAACTCTGGTGATCTGAAGCCTGAGCGCCCTTAACAATTTTTTGTCTAGTAATGTGACTTTCCCATAGCACAAAGAAAGTTTAAATAATATTCCATAATTTGCCCCTTTTTAAAGCTAGATTAAACTAAGGTCTTTGGTCCATTAGAATCTAAGCTTGTTTTCTAGGTATTTTTGTGCATTAAGTTGACAATACAAGCGCACCCATAAACAGCCCTAGTTTGCCCTTTTCAATGCTAGAAAAATATAAATCCTCATCATTATTTTACCTGTTCGCTTGATTCAGCTAATTAAATTGGTTGTAGCTAATTATAACTCACCACAAAACCATTAAATTGGTAGTACCTAATGTTAACTCACCTCAAAGCAATTAAATTAGTAGCAGCTAATAAAAACTCACCTCAAAACCAGAGAGACTAGAGACTAAAGTCTAGCTTATATTTACTCCACCAGAGTCTATAAAGATATGAATGGTCAGATAACTCACAATTAGGTCCAGTCGAGTCTCTGTTTGTTCTTGTAGGTCTTGTGATGCGTCAAGTTCACAATACAAGTGTACCTATAAACAGTCCTAAACCGGGATGTTCATGGTATGATGACTCAGGCTACAACACAAGAGGACCTACAACGTCGAACAAAGTGGCCAGCAAGGTAACTAAATGAGAGCGCTCATCTTTTACTGCTTTTGTTGGCCCATTTAAATTTTGAATGTCCCTCCAACGTTCTTATCATTGCTGCTGATATTCCCATCATTGGTGATGTCACCATTGCCGTTTGTGTTACTCACCTCACATACTCTATACATGATTACTGATCTTTCACTGTACATTCTACAGGTTGTAAGGTTTGATTTACCGACTGTGATACCTCACTCACCTCCTGAGTCAGATCTGAGGCAGCTACATGGATCAACGAGTAAGTACCCTGATCATCTATCTACTGAGCTTTTACCCACTGAGGTTTTACTGGTGATATCCAGGTGATGGCTGTGAGGTCAATTGTGGACCTGAATTACCTTTCCTACAGTCAACCTGATAGATGTAACAGCAAACTTAGATTTAGATTTATTAGGTATTTTTGTCAAAGACAAAATACAATTATTCATGGAATGCTCTGTTGTTTAAAAGTTTTATACTAGTTGGTACAAAATTCTGTAAAAATCTGCTTGTACGTATCTTAGGCATTATGTAATTACTCCTTTGACAACTATAACAATGATTTAAAATGTGATCATTGAACTCAATAAAATCGGTGGCTAGTTTATAAATGCGTTGGGCCACAAAATCGTCTATGTTAATAGCAAATCTGTTCCGATTAAAAGCTTTAACAGTCTAGCACATCAATCTAGTGAGAAATGTGTTAAATATAATTAAATTAATTAAATTAACTAAAATATATCCTATCCGTCGATCAGTAACAGTGAAAATGTCTCCCGAGAGAAACTTATTCAGGACTTCCACCTATCCCTCAGATATGTCACATGAGCTCCCTCAACTGGGCAGGCTTGCAGTGGAAGCTCGATGCAATCTGGATCCTCTGAAAGCGAGAGTGGAGGAGAAATACAGAAATATCACTGATGTGATAAGTGAGACTTCAGATATTCTCTTTCCGTGGGATAAAGAGACTGAAGACGGATTGAGCTCTATTCGTCGTGTCCGAGGAGAGCAGGTATGCAGGATTGTTTTTTACTTGTAAATCAACTTTAAAACTTATCAAAGTTGAAAACTATTCAAGAATAAATATCTGTCCCCTAGGTTTGAATTTGGTAATCAGCTATGAATTTTAATCAATATTTGCCTGTGCGGGCGTTTACCATCATCCCGATCATGTTTGTAGGTCCAGGAAATTAATGAGAAATACAAACAGCTGGAGACTGAATATATACAGAGAAGAAGAGACAGTAAGGAGTCAGTATCTCAGTACAATATCAAGTATACTGGTATCTGTGAAGAGATAAAGAAAATCAGAGATATGTTTGATCCCTGCAATCGGGTAAGTTGATCACACAAGTCACATGTTACTTGGGATGCGTCAATTGTCAAATGGATTCATGTTGATGTATGTGGAACGCAGACTCGTCTTGCCTTTTCCAAGCCATGCAAATCTCTTAAATAAGTTCCATACTGGACACAGTGCGGGTCCACATATTATTTCCTTCATTCTTTCGCAATAATCCTGTGTTTTTGATAAAATCTTCTTCAAATAATCTTTCAATCATATCAGTGATTGTCATGGGAACTTTTATATTTATCCATCTCTCCATTTCATCTGCATCCATTCATCTTTTACAAAATCCTGATGTTATGAAGATAACCTGTAGTTGTGGGCTCCTTGTCACAAATGAGAAGACAAATCCAATTTCGATACTATAGATCACAAATCATTTTCGGTAATAAAATATGGGAGTACTGGTCCTGTGCAGCTCTGTATCACTGTAATGTAAACTCTCTTTTCATCAGATCTCTCTACTGAAGGAGAAAACCCAGATAGAGAGAAAGCTGTCAGAAATGATGGAGAGTCAGCACAGGGATCTTATTGTACCGAACACTGTTATAGAACCTCTCCTAACAGGTAATATTTGTTATCCAAGGTGTGTTTATATAACTTAGCTTTGAATCCAATTGAGTGGACACCGAAAATCCATTTTTTTTACGCATTCAAAGTGATTTCCAAAATTTGTACACCATTTGAATCAATATTTATCTAAAAACGTTCATTCTACTCTGTTGTTCTTTACTATCAAAGGTATGGGTTAATACTGGTAAATACACATGTCAAAGATCCTTTTAATACAAATAATTAAAATTATGTATTGTAATATATTATTTAGATTATTTTGGTCATTTGACAATCAACTCAGGCATTGGTAATCACTCTAAGATTTTTTTCCAGAGAATGAGAGTAGAGACATAGAGGTGAAGCTTGCAGCAGCAGAGAGTTTCATAATCAGCCTCAACAATCACATTGTGCTCAAAAATATCAAACCACCATCTGCTATAAATAAAATCAAAACATTATCGTTAGACGACTATCCCTGGGCCATCTGTCAGTATAAAGGTGTGACATATGTAGGATCCATTGGGTCAATATTACAGATTGATTCTCAGGGAAATCAGACAATATTTACTTCTTTACAATCAGGGGAACGTGTAGATAGTATCAGAGCTAAAAATAATCAAATATTTGTAATTCAGAATTTTATGAGTAAGAGAAGACTATGTATTTATAATATATTAGGTCAGCTTATTACCTCATGGTATCATCCTGACAGTAGTCACTGTAATATCTGTAATAAGTTAGCTTTATTAGGATCTCATGTGATAGTAGGTGATGCATCTAATAAGAGGTTCACTGTGTATTCACTAACTGGTGACATCATCAGACACATTCCCTGTACTCAGCTTAGTTATGACTCATGTATATGTGAGGCTGGAGATGACTCTGTTATCATCACTAACTACAACACTAACGAAGTATACAAGCTAAACCTGACTACAGAAGAGATAGAGTGGACATCTACTCAAGTGATGCGCCCGTCCTCTGTAGTTTGTTACGCTAAGCGCTATGTGCTGGTAGCAGATATCTGGAGCACATCTATCTCTGTACTGGATATTAACACAGGTATGTCTGATAAATTATTGTAGGGAGCATATTATTGTTATGCAATGCTTTTCTGTCTGCTCAAGTTAAAGATTGTCGCAAAATGCTCCGAAGTTCCTGGATTACCAAGATTATTAGACAATTAAGCTCTGACATAATAATAATAAGGCATCGTTAACTCTGTATTTTCAAGATGCAACAAAATATTAACTAATACATGCTCTTTCTTAACACCTGACAGCTGAAGAATTTTTCCACTCTACAATACACTCTAAATACAAAGCCTAATCCTTGGTTACCAAATTTACCTGTATATTAGGGATTTATGATAATTTTAATTTCTTTTTGAAGGTAATTATGTGAAGAATCTGGACCTAAAGCTTGATTATTCATATACTACAGATATCCAACTAGAAGGTGATCAGCTGGTATTGTCTTCCAGGGATCCAGATCAGATTATATACTACAGACTGAAGTAGTTTATACAATGATTAAACTATTTTATATCGTTATTTATACAATAATTATAACAGCACACATATATATAACCAGAGACGGTAGATGTCTTTTCACTGACTATGATAATAAATTTACTGTACCATCCATCTTCAATTGTCTTTTTTGACGAGAGGGAAGATATATGATTAAGATTTTTGATTAAATCAAAATTCACTTTTAGACCATAATAGAATAGCACATTAAGTGTACACAACTATTTCGTAGATTTTTAACTCAGAACTCAAATCTTCGTGCTACTAGTGTTACTCGATTCAGACACAGTCTGGCAGGCCAAAGAGGTTGAGTGGAGTGTTTTGTATTTACATCTGTAGGTGGCTAATGTTTCGCTTGATAGAGTGGTTTATCTGTGAGAACTGTTATTAATCTTTGAGATCTTTATCTTGACATTTCCTTATATGTGCACTTTAATTATATGCTATTTTCGAATGTCCAGAAGGCTCTTAATTACTTATTTTATAATGTTTTAATTTTGTCCCGTTCTGTCGTAACAATGTTTGTAATCTTACAGGCCACGGTTACGCCTTCAATAAAATACCATGATACCACAGTCAGTTGGCCATTTCGATAGTTCAATTTTAATCTTGAAAGGCTCAATAATAATTAGGCCTACATGTTAAATTTGAATGTTTTTTTTTTAATTTAGAGTCAATCCGCAACCAGGAATAACACAACAACTGAGGACCAAATCAAGTTAGTTGAGGTCTTGCATATTTATTTACCAAGCTAGGTTAGAGATAAATTCTGCTGAAATGGTGCAATTTGAGGACTGACTATACTCATACATTGTCGCAATTACCAGGAGTAAATCATCTAAATCTGTCAGTGACAAGTGGTGTAATACACACGGCAAGTTTTTCAAATATTAGATGTGACGAAGACAACTTCGGACGCTCAATACCAAACCTCTTACAGGCTGTTAATAAAATAATAGATTCCCTAGAATCAGAGCGAAAGCTTATAGACCAAGGACCTGAGTACATGACAATAAGCTGCAATATTTTTTTAGTCGCCAGTTTATGCCTGAATTTCAATATTTACTGGACGCAGGAACCAAATAAAAAAATAAATACTGACAAATATTTTAGACAGTATTTTTTCCTGGGAAGATGTTTTGTGTTGCTTCGACCATTTTAACATTTGTTCTAAAAAGGAAGGATAACATGATTTAGAGGACATTCTTTCTAATTCGTTTTCTTAACAAAAGTCCCCATGGACTATTAATACCACCTGAATAAATAAGTAAACCTACTGTGGGTTTAGTTTAGGCTTGATGCAGGCGGATAAACAGACCAATGTGAAGTATTCTAAAAAGATTATCACCACTGTATTTGAGACAGGCTACATCAACAGATCGTATAGTGCACTTAATGAGGGATTTCCATGAGTAATAAGATTCTACTTTAGATGGAAGTGCACATAAGCTTGTTTATAATATAGTATGTATATTGTGATAACCAAGGGACTTCCTTCAGTTGGCATTGTGTAAACTGCATCAACTGGATTGGATATTTTCTGCATACCTCATCACAATACAATATAATATGTTAATTAAATGTTATTGTGACTGTTCTATACTCTAGGTCTCTATTTGACCACCCTATTTCAGGGCCAATCTTAAGGGCAGGTGTCTTGTGTGGGGTAGAAACCTGTTACCCTTGCCTGCCGTTGCCAGCTATTCTTTTTTGAAGAGGCAGTACTTTGTCCTGCCTGCAAGCACTCAGCAGACCTCCTGTATTCATGGCCTGCTCTGATCACACCTGGCCAGGATGAATAGCTTGCCAGTGCCAAATCAAAATTCACAGCCAACGCCAGTAATTGAACCTGGATCATAAGATCACAAATCCTTACCCTTAACTGTCAGATGACTCCTGACTTGATCTACACACATTGTAATGGAAATATTTAAAGTTATTTGCCTTGCTTCATCTCCGAATAGAAGTATATAACTTGTGTTTGATATGATTCAGGAAGCATAAAGTATTTAGCTTCCAAGGAAGAAATGAGCTGCTAACAAAGTTAAGCAATGATCTCAAATCTAATCCATGTGGCCAGTTTTCTGCTACATCAGTGCAACTTGTCTCTCCTGAGAAGGAGCCTGATCACTTAAAATAATGTTAGCGGTTGGAAAAGTTACAATATCGCAAACAGTCCGCAAGCTCTATCTGTACCAATCATTTTTTCTATTAGCTAGAAATAATTTACATCGTTCTGTGCATAGCGTTAAATCGTCCTCTGACACATAAGTTATAAATACCTATGTCATCTTCCTCTAGCATTATATTCACTGTTGTCAGTCACCATCCACCTGTCAGCACTGTATGTCGAACACTAATCATGTATCTTTTTACCTTCCAAAAATACCAAGTAGTAAGTCTTTACCAAACTTTTATTAATTATTAAACGGGCAAGTTATACTTTATCGGCATTCATACAATCGTTAAAAGTCAATAAAAAGACAAAATTCGGAATATACAAAATAATAGTAATATGAGTCGGAGTAGACAACTTCTCCAGATCATCACAACTGTGTGTAGATACAAGCAGGGAGTTTGGGTGCCAAACTCCCTGATACAACTCAGTGCAGATGTACCTGAAGAGTATATGAGAGTAGTGGCTGGGAGGATGGGAGAGATTTTATAAATTTTCAGTCTTTATACTTAAAGTAACTTGAGGTAACAGGCTGTTATGGAATGCTGTGTTTCTCGCTGATGTATATACGGACAAATACGCCTATATAGTTCTAAGATTGACCAGCCACATCGAAGATATATTGATCACTGCTGTTGACTATTCGTCCTCTTCGTCACTGTCATCTACAGGCTGTTGTATCTTGTCAGGTTCAGCTCGAGCAGCAAACTGGAAATCTACAGAGTATAGTGTACATGAGGTTATTCACCTTGCAGGAAAGTTTAAAAGGTTACTATTGTGATTAGTAAACCTACTAAGGATTGAGTTGCCATTTCAATACTTTAAGTTTGTTGCAGACGGATATTGGGACTAAGGGTGCTGAACAATTTTTCAACCAGATGTCTGAGGGTTTGTTGTCAGATTCAACCAAACAGCATAGCCGAAAGGGTTACGAGAAGAGAATAATGATCGAGAATAAAAAGAAATATTTCCAAGAATTATTTTCCTTATCTAATAATAGTCGGCTCGAAGTTGTCATATTTAAAAACATTCAATCCACCAATTTTGACTGCAGCAACGCTTTGTTTGACTCTGCCTATATTTGACACTGGCAGAAATTTTTGATCACTGATCCCACTGTTGGTAACTCAACTTATTTATACCATTGGTGTATGTGCACTTATTTATCATACACTTTGTCATACACTCATGAATACAATATAGTCTTGACAGTCTTTGCTCCAATGCTGATTAGAACACTGCAGTATAGAGGTCACTTTATAGTGGGATTTCCATGAATAATAAGATTCTTCTGCACCTTACCTGTATATAGTGATAACAAAAGTGTTAACATTGTGTCTACTCAACTGTAAACTGCAGTAACCTGATATGGGTTTCAATGTTTATTCAGGTCTTATCACCATACCAATGTATTTGTTTATGATTTGTTGGGTTCACACTTGTTGTAATGGAGTAACTGCCAAAAAAAAGTTGGCTGTCAGACAGATTAGACATAAAAGTGTTGCATCTGAGACTTTCCATTTTTGGCGTAACTTTTATATACCGTTTCACTCACATCCCCCAAATATATTACTCTTGACTCAATTGACTCTCAGAATGCGTAAAGTGTCCCGGGTTTCAAGGAAGTCTTGATCTATTGAGAATTCAAAGGATGAACTCACATCCATTCTCGTGGGCCATTTTCTAAGTACAGCGGTGTAAATTTCCCTGTTGGAAAATATTACATTATTATCAATTGTCTTTGAGGTGTTTCTGTACAAGACACAGGACAGCCTTTTGTATCAACAAGGAGTTTTTGAGCATTTTAAACTATTGAGGTACAGGTTTTTATATTTGAAGAGGATTGGTGTAGGAAATACACAGACAGCTACCATATAGGGGTTAATATTGGTTAAGTGAAGTTTAGCAAGTTTGGAGATAATTTGATGTTAATTAGCACAAATGTACACTTGCATTGAATGAAGTTAATTTAAAGCTATTAGGTTGAGTGAATGATAGCTGTTATTTTACTATCCCATACATGTGCTCAAACTTATCCTTCTGCTATTACTTTACCCTCTTAGGTACGTCAGCAGAATTTTCCAAAAAAATTTGCAAAAAAGACACAGGTCTCCAAGGCACTCTCCTCAGGCCTCTCTTCTGGTTGCATTGTTGGCACTTTAGCGACAGAACATGGAAGCCTGACAAAAACCGCTGACGACCAAACAGCGCTGGTAGGGCTAAACAGATTAACAGCATACAATTGATGATGTTGTGAGAATCACAACATGATAGAAAATGCGAAAAATCTATGACAGTACAATTTTCCAACATACGCAAATGTCATGTTCCGCATGCAACAAACTTCATTATGAATGGGAAGATGATTCAACGTGTTGAAAGAACCTAATTCCTGAAGGTGGTGATAGATAACCGTCCGACTTGAAAAATCCTCTTGACATCATCGTCAAGAAACCCCCCCCCCCCCTACCTCCGATTGACACACTCTTATTGACTTCAAACACTCCGGTGTTCCTGTTCTTAATATAAGACAATTATATGTGGCTTGTATTCGACCAATCATCACCTACGCATGCTCCTCATGGTTCTCTATCATATCATAAGAACAATGACAAGGAATAGAGAGAACTGAAATACCTAGCACTGAACATACTAGACCAGAGCAAGGACTATGGAGAAGGCTTAGCCCGAGTAGATAACTATTCTAGAGCATTGCCATCCATGTGTTGCTACAAATCTGGGAATTTAACTGATGACTCCAGTATTTTAGCAGCCTTGCAGTGAATTCTAAGGAAATAAAAGGTGTTTGTATGGGTTTGAAGGAATTGTAACTAAAAATGTTGAAGGATCACTTCAACTCAGATACATATGCTTCGCTTTTCTGGCTACTGTGGTGCTGTTGAAGCATTGCACATTTGCCTCACAATATAATAAACTGATGGAACATATGCAATGTTTAAAATTGGTCAGGGGCTGTTTCCGGATGGTACATTAGCCGTTGTCCGTTGATAGGTTTTAGCGTACAGGGGCAATGATATACCATCAACAACAATTAGATTCTATCCTTGTCAATATGAAGTATGGATTACACTGGCAGAATGAATGAAGATTAACTGAATATTAACTGTCTATTGGCATTAAACTTCTTTGTCACATTTAGAATGTTGTTCAATGGATGGCGTCATCTATTTGGGAAATCCACTGACTCACTTTTCTAGCCTAAGATTTGATAACACTGTGTAAAAAGTTGGTATAATAATCAGTTTTTCATCACTAACAATCCTGTATTACATGTTCCTGTTGGACCAAAGTCTATTATTGCATCATTGACTTTATAGCTCACTTCACAGTCACATAGCAGTGTTCTATTTATCGTGTTAGTAGACCGCACAGAGTTAGGCCAACACTTGTACCAAAGATTATAAATACTCATTGCTTGTACTGAGTAGCATCAGGCTTCTGTATGTCAAACGTTACACTGAGAGTTCTATAGCTTAGGAAGCTCTGAGACCACAGTAAGTCAGACGGTAAGCCGTGAATCAGTGATATCTGATGTGTCTACACAAAGCTACACATTCTGTTCGTTTATTTGATTGCTTTCTCTAACACATACATTGCGGGAGGGGGGGGGGGGAGGGTTTTGGGGAGGGAGATCATCAACTGAGCTTCTTATCAGCTGATATATCTAGGTCAGGTGGAGGTAGGCTAGATAATATTTGCCTTGATTTTAAGGTTTCTCCCTACAATGCTATTCAAAGAAATGAATCAAGCTCGTACTCCCTGTACCGCAGCTGTTCAGTTAGTAAGGCGGCAGCTTGTGGCACTGAAAGACGGGTCACTTATCAAATCAACTGTCAGTGACATGCTGTCTGTGTTTGATATTGAGGGGCAGCCTAGTTTACTTATCATAATACAAAATTGTCTGTTGACTTGGATCAAGGAGTTTCTTGCTTGGGTCGATCGATGCAGTTATTTGACTAGAACTTATGGAAACATCCAATCAAAGGGTCAATCCTACGCCTGTAGACACTGATACATTTTTTATTTGGATGAGGAGTATGTAACTGATCTTGAGAAAGCTATGGCTATTTATGTATTGGTTGCTGGACCGCATCTTTGATTGGTCCACAAGTTTAGAAACTATCACTGCGGACTGTTGTAAACATTGGTCAAGCAGCTTGCCTTGGTTTTTCAAGGTTGTTACTGGGACGTCAAATGCGTAACGTAAAAGCTGCCAGATACCTTTATTTAGATCCTGACCACTATGCGCATGTGCACCAATCAATATAGGTTGGTTATCTTTGCACCGTAGCAACTGAATCATTTCAAATGTGCTGGAGTTATCAAACAGAAAAGTCATCCTACCAGAACTGGAGAACTGGGAACTCAAGCACCTTTGGATGAATACAAACGCTACGGTGCAGAGAGACTCGTATCACAAAGTCAATCTGCAAGCAGTGTGATCCTCACACAAAGCTTTTTACTGATGGCAAATCTTTACAAATAGCCACGTTATGTATTTCACCACTGATCCATAAATTCAAATCAAAGCCTGTAGAGATTTGTAATTAGTTGTTACAAATGGATTGGTCGCTTAGATTGTGATCGGTGGTAGCTTGCAATGCTTGCAATGCTTGCAATGCTTGCAATGCTTGCAACAATATTTAAGTATTTTCTTCATCTTTTTAGATTATAGAGTGAATCAACAAACATCATGGCTTCCAACAAAACTCCAAAGCATAAAAGAAAGGATCTAAGTGGTAAACAGAAAATTGAGATTTTGGGTAAGATTAATCAGGGGTTGACTGTGGAAGACATTACGAAGGAGTTCGGAATAGCTGAGCGCACAGTTTATAATATCAAAAGTAAAAGGAATGAAATTTGGGCCAAATACGACTCTTCTCCCGCCTTATTGTCACGGAAAAGGCACAAACCCGGTGAGAGGCCAAAAGAGGAAAATTCGCGAGTCCCGAGCAAAGTATCTGGAGAACATCAGGATGAGGGTAAATATTTAAGATCGCGTGTTTAGTAAAGTTTGAATAAAAACAGTCGAGGTTGCTGACCAAGATAAGATGAGTGATTTTTCAGTGAATTAATCAAAGGATAACTCCTAAGTCACACATTTTTATTGCTCTTTAGATCTAGATCTAGTAAATCCCACTGAAGCCATATCACTAGAGGAATAGTATGGCGGCTGGTCCAATTAAAAATAGACTTCCTAATAAGGCATCTGTATATACTATCTCACATCCTGTACCTTATAATTAAACACTTTGGTAGATATGCTTTATGTGATATCGGAATTTTAATTGTTCCACAGAGATGATCAAGTAATTGAATATAGGAAAGCTCTACAAAGTCAGCGAGTTTGTCTCCTTGAAAAAAATTAAATATTCTGTATTCCAGTCTAAACCAGAAAAATATTTTGGCCTTTGTAGGTTTTCAAAGTCCCAGGTGTCCGGGAAAGTTAGACTTTAGGGAGCTGGCAGACACTCTCAAAACACAGGAGGACTGGTCCAACGCCCTACCCGCAGTGAGTATTTTTATTTATTAGATTCTTAGCCAATATGATGTCCAAATTCTTGCTTAGCTTTGAGATCATGCTATATCAAGTGTTTTTATTTTCAGGCTGATCAGTTTTTTCACGTCCCAATCGCTGTTAGTACAAAGGCGCACAATGTAAATGTGGATAGAGTCACTGAGAAGATATTCAGGTAAATTATTTTTCTTGTTGATATGTAGGGCTACATATGCTAGTTAATGTTAGCTAGAGTCTGAGTTAACTTGTTAATAGTTAGTTGGGGTTGGAGTCTATCTGGGCTTAAGAGGGTGTGTAATTGTTAGCTAGAGTTTGTCTAGCTGGCTAGAGTTTAATTTAGCTCATTAGGTGACATGGGAGCCTATATAGAATAAAGTAGGTGTGTATTTGTCAGCTAGCCTAATCTAGCCGTTTCAAGCATCTGTGGAATGGTAAAGTTGTCCTCTTGCAAATTCTAGAGTATGTCAAGTTTTGGTTTGAATCCAATTCAACCCATGCCCAGCAAAATTCGTATTATACAGACGATGATGAAAAGAAATTTGCTACATTCGACTCTGGTAAATAATGGGGAATATATGATGTTGTTATAGTCCGGTGGCAGACCCTGCCTATCTTGTCACTTCCATTTGCACTTTTGGATGGATAAGGTTTGTCAGTTGTTTCTGGTACAGTTTTTCACGCTGATCGCAATGGTCACAATGTACCTTACACTAAGTTGCACAATGGGCCGCTAATTGCCAAAAACGCTGCCGGTAAAAGGGAAAGTGATAAAAAAATGATGATATGGTTTCAAAACATCCAAAATCTGAAAGAGCATGTCATAATTAGTGGATGTACAACTTTACATGGGTCTGCTATCATATAAAGCTGAGATGCGGCCAACAACAGTTGCAATACCCCTTCTATCACCTGTGTATAACTATCATTAAAGTGAAACTACCTTTTCTGCCTAAAAAACAGGCTTCGAATGTTCGTATTGATCTGATTTTTGTATGGTGACTGTGTATTGACCCTCCCATCGCATAACACCAGTTTTCAATGCTCTGAGTGTGTCGTTTTTCAGATAGTGCGTATTCTTAGGTTTCCTTTATAGTATCATAAAAATCGTCTTTATAAGGTTATATAGCGTGTAAAGCAAAAGATAACTCCTTCAAGGATCATCAGGAAGTTGCGTAGTGCTGAGAAAAAAATTTTTTGTCTTTGATTGAGTCAATACAACACCACCATCAAAAAATCAGATCGATACGAACATTCAAAGTCAGTTTTCGAGGCGTCTGCAAAATTGAAAAAGTAGTGTCGTTTCAATGATAGTTATATACAGGTGATATAAGGGGGTATTGCAACCGTTGTTGGCCACATCTAGGCTCTTTATGATAGCAGACCCATGTAAATTTGTAGATCCACTAATTATGACACGCGCTTTCAGATTTTGGCTGTTTTGAAACCATATCATTATTTTTTCATCACTTTCCCTTTTTTCGGCAGCGTTTTTCACTTTATCACTTTTTATAAGATTGGTCATTCTGATATTTTACCAAAAACTGACCAAGGTGTGTATGAATCTGATTGCAGAGTTTGAGTATAAGGTGAGCACGGGACAACTTTGTGTAAGGTACATCATCAACATTGCGACCGCCTCAAAAAAACTACCCAAGAATCCACTCTTAAAATTTATGCATCCAATTTCGTAAATGAAGTTGAATCTCTAGCCATATTTTTGGTAGGCTGCCACTGGACTGTTATGTTGGTGTACACCAAAACTTGCAAAATTTAGTTTTAGGATTGGAAACTGCTTGATGTAGCATCAAGCTAAGAGCAGCTTTATAGGAAGACAAGATTTCATAAGATATAACTATATGTTTGAGATAACTAAATTTGCGGGTACTTGATGCAAAAAAAGTTGAATTTTGAGATTCTAGGTACTCCAAAGCCTGCGCAAAGTATTGCTGAAGAATCGCTAAACTTGATTTTCTTGGTTTTTGTTGATTTTTTTTCTATTGAGGGAGAACATCTTCAGGTGATGGTTGATGCAATAAAATTGTATATATATATATATGTATATGTATATATAAATATATATATATATGAAACCTTGTATTGTAAAGAAGAAAAAGATGAAGTAAGTATTGCAGTTTTTTATCGCTTAGCAAGAGGTCGGGTGGAACAGATTTGTTTCGTCAAATTGAAAAAATATCGCTGTCATTATAAATCTGTCTCTTTCTGTCGGGGGTGCATAACATGCTAGTAGTATGGGAGGAGTTTTGATAGACTGCTAGCCAACAGCATTTTTAAATGAATTAAAGTGTTAAAGTGTGAATTAATATTATGATATCATACCGTGATCTACTTTGAATACGAGTTTCCTTTGCCTTGAATGTTCAACTGTATATAAAGTGTAACCCTTGATTACAGACAGTACCTTCCAACCTGCCTACAACCGTTACTGAAATTTCCCCTGAAGGCGCTGACGGTGATGATGACAATCTACCTCTCTGTCAGCAGTGTAACATTAAATATCAGATGTGCAGATGCCAAGGTGAAGATGATAACAGTGCTCTTAATCTTGAGGTAAAGTTTTCTGTGACATTTGACATCTGTCAAATGTGAACGCTTTGATTGCATTTGGGAGGATTATTCCATATTAGCCTAACTGCCCCTGATTAATATAAACTTTCAAATTCAAATCCTCATTTATCAGAAGTCTTACAACTTTTTATATCAGCACATGTTAGGGAGTTTGTAGACCAACTTTGGTCTATTTGACTGCATTCCGAGTCGCTCCCGATCCACGGCGTGACCAGTGGAATGGAGCAACAGGAATGCAGGCAATCGGATTAAACTTGTTCTAGGGAGTTTGGTACAAATCTCCAAAATCCCTTGTGCATGTCCCATGGTATATAATGACAGGAAGTCTGGAGTTGTCCATTTAATTACAATGTTCCGACAACTCTTAACCCTTACCCTGATTTTTTGACTCTTTCTTACCACAGCCCAACTTCAGCTTGTCATCAGATGAATTCCATCATCAGGTGACAGATGAGACATTATCAGATGATAAGAATCTATCAATATCACCCTCTGAGCATGGCGGAGACGAAATGCCTGCTCCCCTTTCTATATCATCCTTTGATTTATGTAACCCTCCTACACCAGAAGCCACTCTTGCAGCAGAAGGCCTCATTGCTCTCACCTCTCCACATCAAGGTTATAACACTTTACATATAGTTAAATATTACTACCATGAAAAAAATTGATTCACCTGTTGCCATTGTCATCTTTATGTCTTGAAGAACATCAGCTTATGTAGTGCTAGTTAGAGACTCGCCATCATTATCTATTCACTTTATCAATCTATCGAACCGTAAATGGAGGCGCCTATTTTAAATTAACATAAAGTCAAAATAACTTTATTGCAGAGCATGCTCTTTCTTGCTGCTGCGCTCATTTCACAATAAGCCGACTAAAGCTTAAGCTGGTGGATCTTGCTTTTTTATTAAAGGCAGAGATCAATGCACCTTTTCAAAGGCTCAAATTTTAAATACTCAATAGACAATTTTCACAATTTTATTGTATTCTGTCTTCAATTTAAACTGGTAACACTCTCTACCATATGAGATGACCGGTTTCCTACATTGAAATGAATTCCCAATTGCCTCTCTTTTTTCCTTTATTTGATAAGATTTCCACATGCTATAGTGTGCCACAAAGCCCTCTCATACGCACTCTACACACTTTAAAAGCCAGGCATGCAGCCATAAGGATTTACCACATGGTGTATTGTTCTCATTAAATGATCATGTCTGATTTTTAAAGGTTTTCATCCTGAAGCTGATGCTAACATTGACAGTAGACAATATGAATGTGTGCTGATTGAGACTAATCAGAGTCGACCGCCATGTAAACAAGCAGGCAACAAGCCAGCGGGCAAGGTAGAAGTAATAAACTGGCAACAATGAGCCACCTTTTTCCAAAAACTTTAAATTCTACCACCAGCTTTACAAATATCTTGTGTTTATGCACGGCCATAATCTCAGCTTGAAGTAAATAGAAGTCGATGAAATCACTGGCGGTTCTTCTCTAGTTTTACACCATAAAATTTGATGCCTTGTCATTGTTCTATATGTACAGTTGCCACCACAATAATAGCCTGAAATTCATCGTGCTTATTGTGTCTCTTCACCAGGTAGTGCAGTTAGTTCGACCAATAATGGATATAGCCCAGTCACCATCGCTTACAGATGAAGCTGCAATGGTTGGCCGGATAGACAACTGGAGAACATCAGCTCATCATACGCAGTCCACGGACACAATATCACTACAAGAGGGGACATTTTGTAGCATACACAGCGCAGAACAATCACCTGTGGGATGTGAAAACTGTTGTGAGATGTTCTGTTGTAACTGCCTAAACTCACCAACCACATTCTGTTTGGGTAATAATAATTTTGCAACATTTGTTGCATTTATTTCCCAAATATTAGCAAGAGGCACATAATTTGTATTCTTCCTAATTTTGTATCTCAAACTATTGAATTGGGTTTGACCAGCGCCATGTCAATATAATTCAAGAAATGTCATAATTTAACTAAATTCCTGCTATTGATAAAATTTTATTACCGAAACCGAAACTTTATTTTTGTTATAGTTACAGGCTCATCACACAAGTATATACCACTCTCCCAGCTTGCAGAAAGGATTCGGTCCAAACTGGAGCCTTTGAAATCTTGTGCAGAAGGGAAACTCGAAGGGTTCACTGAAGTTATAAGTCAGACTTTAGATTTACTGACTCGATGGGATGAAGAGACTGATGACGGAGTAAGATCTATACATCACACTCGTGATCAGCAGGTTTGTTTGAAAATTTGCCTCTGAGTTGTCTGCAGGCACTGCTGAGGGACCATTCGTCTCAAGGATTTAGATTGTCGGAAGACAATGGGTGCATGGACATCAAAAAACCTCCAAGACTGAAACAAAATTACTATAGTGATCTTAGATCTGTTGGAAGGAAAAAGTTCCATTTTAGCTGTATCTTATAAATTGTCAATCTTGGGAAATGACTCAGCATTAGACGGAATCACTGGGCCAAACTTGTAGGGTGAAGAGTTTTGTTCTCTACCAGCCTTTATAGATTAATCTCAATTTCGTTTGTTGACAATGACAACTTGGGCAAGAAAACTGTGATTGATTAGTT
This sequence comes from Membranipora membranacea, assembly GCA_914767715.1. Classification (NCBI taxonomy): domain Eukaryota; kingdom Metazoa; phylum Bryozoa; class Gymnolaemata; order Cheilostomatida; family Membraniporidae; genus Membranipora; species Membranipora membranacea. Next base: position 7,215,734 of record OU612072.1, on the reverse strand, counting down.
TTTGGTCTCTGATTTCGTTGATCTGAACTGAAATGGTTTTGATGTTGGTTTCGGCAGCTACAAGGAGTAAGGATATGAGCGAAGTATTTTCTCATGACGATATGGTCAATCATTACTTAGATTCATTCGCGTGCTAATGTTTGTAGATCCAGGAAATAAATGAGAAATACAAACAGCTGGAAGCTGAATTTATACAGAACAGAAGAGAAAGTAAGGAGTCAGTATCGCAGTACAATATCAAGTATACTGGTATCTGTGAAGAGATGAAGAAAATCAGAGATATGTTTGATCCCTGCAATCGGGTAAGTTGATAACTCAAATCACAAGTTACTTGGGACGAGTCAATTGTCAAATGGATTCATGTTGATGTATGTGGAACGCAGACTCGTCTTGTCTTTTTCAAGCCTAAATCAGAGCTCAGAAAACTGTCTATTTGTATGTCTACGGTACAACATGTAACATATATATTGTATACAGATATATATAAATATATACATTATATATATATATATCTAATGATAGATCAGCTTCTCGAATTAGTTTCATATCTCTCGAATTTCTCGAATCTCTCTCGAATTAGTTTCATACTGGACACAGTGCGGGTCCACATATTTCCTTTCATACTTTCGCAATAATCCTGTGATTTGGGTATAATCTTTTTCAAAAATATTTTAAACATATCAGTGATTATCATATTTGTCTATCACTCGATTTCATCTGCATCTATATACCTTCAACAAAATCATGCTGTTATGATGATAAACTGTAGTTGTTGGCTCCTTGTCACAAATGAGAAGACAAATCCAATTTCCACACTATAGATCACAAATCATTTTCGGGGATTAAAATATGGGAGTACTGGTCCTGTGCAGCTCTGTATCACTGTAATGTAAACTCTCTTTTCATCAGATCTCCCTGCTGAAGGAGAAAACCCAGATAGAGAGAAAGCTGTCAGAAATGATGGAGAGTCAGCACAGGGATCTTATTGTACCGAACACTGTTATAGAACCTCTCCTAACAGGTAATATTTGTTATCCAAGGTGTGTTTATATAACTTAGCTTTGAATCCAATTGAGTGGACACCAAAATTCCAATTTTTTTACGCATTCAAAGTGATTTCCAAAATTTGTGCACCATTTGAATCAATATTTATCTAAAAACGTTCATTTTACTCTTTTTTTCTTTACTATCAAAGGTATGGGTTAATACTGGTAAATACACATTTCAAAGATCCTTTTAATACAAATAATTAAAATTATGTATTGTAATATATTATTTAGATTATTTTGGTCATTTGACAATCAACTCAGGCATTGTTAATCACTCTAAGATTTTTTTCCAGAGAATGAGAGTAGAGATATAGAGGTGAAGCTTACAGCAGCAGAGAGTCTCATAATCAGCCTCAACAATCAGTCTGTGCTCAAAAATATCAAACCACCGTCTGCTACAAATACAATCAAAACATTGTCTTTAGACTACTATGCCTCGGCCATTTGTCAGTATAAAGGTGTGACATATGTAGAATCCATGGGGTTAATATTATAGATTGATTCTCAGGGAAATCAGACAATATTTACTTCTTTACAATCAGAGGGACGTGTAGATAGTATCAGAGCTAAAAATAATCATATATTTGTAATTCAGATGATTCAGAATAAGAGTAGACTATGCATTTATAATATGCTAGGTCAGCTGATTACCTCATGGTATCATCCTGACAGTAGTCACTGTAATATCTGTAATAAGTTAGCTTTATTAGGATCTCATATGATAGTAGGTGATGTATCTAATAATAGGCTCACTGTGTATTCACTAACTGGTGACATCATCAGACACATTCCCTGTACTCAGCTTAGCTGGAGCTCATATATATGTGAGGCTGGAGATGACTCTGTTATCATCAATAGCCGGTGGACCAGCAAAGTATACAAGCTAAACCTGACTACAGAAGAGATAGAGTGGACATCTACTCATGTGATGCGCCCGGCCTCTGTAGTTTGTTACGCTAAGCGCTATGTGCTGGTAAAAGATTTCTACAGCACATCTATCTCTGTACTGGATATCAACACAGGTATGTCTGATAAATTATTGTAGGGAGCATATTATTGTTATGCAATGCTTTTCTGTCTGCTCAAGTTAAAGATTGTCGCAAAATGCTCCGAAGTTCCTGGATTACCAAGATTATTAGACAATTAAGCTCTGACATAATAATAATAAGGCATCGTTAACTCTGTATTTTCAAGATGCAACAAAATATTAACTAATACATGCTCTTTCTTAACACCTGACAGCTGAAGAATTTTTCCACTCTACAATACACTCTAAATACAAAGCCTAATCCTTGGTTACCAAATTTACCTGGATATTAGGGATTTATGATAATTTTAATTTCTTTTTGAAGGTAATTATGTGAAGAATCTGGACCTAGATCTTGGTAATTCATATACTTGGCTTATGGATATCCATCTAGAAGGTGATCAGCTGGTATTGTCTTCCAGGGATCCAGATCAGATTATATACTACAGACTGAAGTAGTTTATACAATGATTAAACTATTTTATATCGTTATTTATACAATAATTATAACAGCACACATATATATAACCAGAGACGGTAGATGTCTTTTCACTGACTATGATAATAAATTTACTGTACCATCCATCTTCAATTGTCTTTTTTGACGAGAGGGAAGATATATGATTAAGATTTTTGATTAAATCAAAATTCACTTTTAGACCATGATAGAATAGCACATTAAGTGTACACAACTATTTCGTAGATTTTTAACTCAGAACTCTTGCTTTATCAGATAGGAATAGTAATCCATCCACTCAAATCTTCGTGCTACTAGTGTTACTCGATTCAGACACAGTCTGGCAGGCCAAAGAGGTTGAGTGGAGTGTTTGGTATTTACATCTGTAGGTGGCTAATGTTTCGCTTGATAGAGTGGTTTATCTGTGAGAACTGTTATTAATCTTTGAGATCTTTATCTTGACATTTCCTTATATGTGCACTTTAATTATATGCTATTTTCGAATGTCCAGAAGGCTCTTAATTACTTATTTTATAATGTTTTAATTTTGTCCCGTTCTGTCGTAACAATGTTTGTAATCTTACAGGCCACGGTTACGCCTTCAATAAAATACCATGATACCACAGTCAGTTGGCCATTTCGATAGTTCAATTTTAATCTTGAAAGGCTCAATAATAATACTACATGTTAAATTTGAATGTTTTTTTTTTTAATTTAGAGTCAATCCGCAACCAGGAATAACACAACAACTGAGGACCAAATCCAGTTAGTTGAGGTCTTGCATATTTATTTACCAAGCTAGGTTAGAGATAAATTCTGCTGAAATGGTGCAATTTGAGGACTGACTATACTCATACATTGTCGCAATTACCAGGAGTAAATCATCTAAATCTGTCAGTGACAAGTGGTGTAATACACACGGCAAGTTTTTCAAATATTAGATGTGACGAAGACAACTTCGGACGCTCAATACCAAACCTCTTACAGGCTGTTAACAAAATAATAGATTCCCTAGAATCAGAGCGAAAGCTTATAGACCAAGGACCTAAGTACATGACAATAAGCTGCAATATTTTTTTAGTCGCCAGTTTATGCCTGAATTTCAATATTTACTGGACGCAGGAACCAAATAAAAAAATAAATACTGACAAATATTTTAGACAGTATTTTTTCCTGGGAAGATGTTTTGTGTTGCTTCGACCATTTTAACATTTGTTCTAAAAAGGAAGGACAACATGATTTAAAAGACATTCTTTCTAATTCGTTTTCTTAACAAAAGTCCCCATGGACTATTAATACCACCTGAATAAATAAGTAAACCTACTGTGGGTTTAGTTTAGGCTTGATGCAGGCGGATAAACAGACCAATGTGAAGTATTCTAAAAAGATTATCACCACTGTATTTGAGACAGGCTACATCAACAGATCATAACATAAAGCATATACTTCCTTTTTTATATGTACATGAAAGATACACTTACACAATACTACTATAGTGCAATGAATAATGCAGTTTAACACATTGCTCAGAAGATGAGAGGTATACTCCTGTAATTGAGGTCCAGTTATAGTGCACTTAATGTTGGATTTCCATGAGTATTAAGATTCTAGATGGAAGTGCACATAAGCTTGTTTATAATATAGTATGTATATTGTGATAACCAAGGGACTTCCTTCTGTTGACATTGTGTAAACTGCATCAACTGGATTGGATATTTTCTGCATACCTCATCACAATACAATATAATATGTTAATTAAATGTTATTGTGACTGTTCTATACTCTAGGTCTTTATTTGACCACCCTATTTCAGGGCCAATCTTAAGGGCAGGTGGCTTGTGTGGGGTAGAAACCTGTTACCCTTGCCTGCCGTTGCCAGCTATTCTTTTTTGAAGAGGAAGTACTTTGTCCTGCCTGCAAGCACTCAGTAGATCTCTTGTATTCATGGTCCTGCTCTGATCAGACCTTGCCAGGATGAATAGCTTGCCAGTGCCAAATCAAAATTCACACCCAACGCCAGCAATTGAACCTGGATCATAAGATCACAAATCCTTACCCTTAACTGTCAGATGACTCCTGACTTGATCTACACACATTGTACTGGAAATATTTAAAGTTATTTGCCTTGCTTCATCTCCGAATAGAGGTATATAACTTGTGTTTGATATGATTCAGGAAGCATAAAGTATTTAGCTTCCAAGGAAGAAATGAGCTGCTAACAGAGTTAAGCAATGATCTCAAATCTAATCCATGTGGCCAGTTTTCTGCTACATCAGTGCAACTTGTCCCTCCTGAGAAGGAGCCTGATCACTTAAAATAATGTTAGCGGTTGGAAAAGTTACAATATCGCAAACAGTCCGCAAGCTCTATCTGTACCAATCATTTTTTCTATTAGCTAGAAATAATTTACATCGTTCTGTGCGTAGTGTTAAATCGTCCTTTGACACATAAGTTATAAATACCTATGTCATCTTCCTCTAGCATTATATTCACTGTTGCCAGTCACCACCCACCTGTCAGCACTGTATGTCGAACACTAATCATGTATCTTTTTACCTTCCAAAAATACCAAGTAGTAAGTCTTTACCAAACTTTTATTAAGTATTAAACTGGTAAGTTATACTTTATCGGCATTCATACAATCGTTAAAAGTCAATAAAAAGACAATAAAAAGACAATATTCGGAATATACAAAATAATAGTAATATGAGTCGGAGTAGACAACTTCTCCAGATCATCACAACTGTGTGTAGATACAAGCAGGGAGTTTGGGTGCCAAACTCCCTGATACAACTCAGTGCAGATGTAACTGAAGAGTATATGAGAGTAGTGGCTGGGAGGATGGGAGAGATTTTATAAATTTTCAGTCTTTATACTTAAAGTAACTTGAGGTAACAGGCTGTTATGGAATGCTGTGTTTCTCGCTGATGTATATACGGACAAATACGCCTATATAGTTCTGAGATTGTCCAGCCACATCGAAGATATATTGATCACTGCTGTTGACTATTCGTCCTCTTCGTCACTGTCATCTACAGGCTATTGTATCTTGTCAGGTTCAGCTCGAGCAGCAAACTGGAAATCTACAGAGTATAGTGTACATGAGGTTATTCACCTTGCAGGAAAGTTTAAAAGGTTACTATTGTGATTAGTAAACCTACTAAGGATTGAGTTGCCATTTCAATACTTTTAGTTTGTTGCAGACGGATATTGGGACTAAGGGTGCTGAACAATTTTTCAACCAGATGTCTGAGGGTTTGTTGTCAGATTCAACCAAACAGCATAGCCGAAAGGGTTACGAGAAGAGAATAATGATCAAGAATAAAAAGAAATATTTCCAAGAATTATTTTCCTTATCTAATAATAGTCGGCTCGAAGTTGTCATATTTAAAAACATTCAATCCACCAATTTTGACTGCAGCAACGCTTTGTTTGACTCTGCCTATATTTGACACTGGCAGAAATTTTTGATCACTTATCCCACTGTTGGGAACTCAACCTATTTATACCATTGGTGTATTATGTACTTATTTATCATACACTTTGTCATACACTGATGAATACAATATAGTGTTGACAGTCTTTGCTCCAATGCTGATTAGAACACTGCAGTATAGAGGTCACTTTATAATGCACATAATGTGGGATTTCCATGAATAATAAGATTCTTCTGCACATTACCTGTATATAGTGATAACAAAAGTGTTAACATTGCGTGTACTCAACTGTCAACTGCAGTAACCTGATATGGGTTTCAATGTTTATGCAGGTCTTATCACCATACCAATGTATTTGTTTATTATTTGTTGGGTTCACACTTATTGTAATGGAGTAACTGCCAAAAAAAAGTTGGCTGTCAGACAGATTAGACATAAAAGTGTTGCATCTGAGACTTTCCATTTTTGGTGTAACTTTTATAACGTTTCACTCACATCCCCCAAATATATTACTCTTGACTTAATTGACTCTCAGAATGCGTAAAGTGTCCCGGGTTTCAAGGAAGTCTTGATCTATTGAGAATTCAAAGGATGAACTCACATCCAATCTCGTGGACCATTTTCTAAGTACAGCGGTGTAAATTTCCCTGTTGGAAAATATTACATTATTATAAATTGTCTTTGAGGTGTTTCTGTACAAGACACAGGACAGCCTTTTGTATCAACAAAGAGTTTTTGAGCATTTTAAACTATTGAGGTACAGGTTTTTATATTTGAAGAGGATTGGTGTAGGAAATACACAGACAGCTACCATATAGGGGTTAATATTGGTTAAGTTAAGTTTAGCAAGTTTGGAGATAATTTGATGTTAATTAGCACAAATGTTCACTTGCATTGAATGGAGTTAATTTAAAGTTATTAGGTTGAGTGAATGATAGCTGTTATTTTACTATCCCATACATGTGCTCAAACTTCTCCTTCTGCTAATACTTTACCCTCTTAAGGTACGTCAGCAGAATTTTCCAAACAAATTTGCAAAAAAAACACAGGTCTCCAAGGCACTCTCCTCGGGCCTCTCTTCTGGTTGCATTGTTGGCACTTTAGCGACAGAACATGGAAGCCCGATAAAAACCGCTGACGACCAAACAGCACTGGTAGGGCTAAACAGATTAACAGCATACAATTGATGATGTTGTGAGAATCACAACATGATAGCAAATGCAAAAAAATCTATGACAGTACAATTTTCCAACATACGCAAATGTCATGTTCCAATGGCATGCAACCAACTTCATTATGAATGGGAAGATGATTCAACGTGTTTAAAGAACCTAATTCCTGAAGGTGGTGATAGACAACCGTCTGACTTGAAAAATCATCTTGACATCATCGTTCCTGTACTTACTATAAGACAATTATATGTGGCTTGTATTCGACCAATCATCACCTACGCATGCTCCTCATGGTTCTCTATCAAGTCACAAGAACAATGACAAGGAATAGAGAGAACTGAAATACCTAGCACTGAACATACTTGACCAGAGCAAGGACTATGGAAAAGGCTTAGCCCGAGTAGATAACTATTCTAGCGCATCGCCATCCATGTGTTGCTACAAATCTGGGAATTTAACTGATGACTCCAGTATTTTAGCAGCCTTGCAGTGAATTCTAAGGAAATAAAAGGTGTTTGTATGGGTTTGAAGGAATTGTAACTAAAAATGTTGAATGATCACTTCAACTCAGATACATATGCTTCGCTTTTCTGGCTACTGTGGTGCTGTTGAAGCATTGCACATTTTCCTCCGTAAAAAACTTACAATATTGTAACCTGTTGGAATGCCTCACAATATAATAAACTGATGGAACATATGCAATATTTCAAATTGGTCAGGGGCTGTTTCCGGATGGTACATTAGCCGTTGTCCGTTGATAGGTTTTAGCGTACAGGGGCAATGATATACCATCAACAACAATTAGATTCTATCCTTGTCAATATGAAGTATGGATTACACTGGCAGAATGAATGAAGATTAACTGAATATTAACTGTCTATTAGCATTAAACTTCTTTGTCACATTTAGAATGTTGTTCAATGGATGGCGTCATCTATTTGGGAAATCCCCTGACTCACTTTTCTAGCCTAAGATTTGATAACACTTTATAAAAAGTTGCTATAATAATCAGTTTTTCATCACTAACAATCCTGTATTACATGTTCCTGTTGGACCAAAGTCTATTATTGCATCATTGACTTTATAGCTCACTTCACAGTCACATAGCAGTGTTCTATTTATCGTGTTAGTAGACCGCACAGAGTTAGGCCAACACTTGTACCAAAGATTATAAATACTCATTGCTTGTACTGAGTAGCATCAGGCTTCTGTATGTCAAACGTTACACTGAGGATTCAATAGCTTAGGAAGCTCTGAGACCACAGTAAGTCAGACGGTAAGCCGTGAATCGGTGATATCTGATGTGTCTACACAAAGCTACACATTCTGTTCGTTTATTTGATTGCTTTCTCTAACACATACATTGCGGGAGGGGGGGGGGGAGGGTTTTGGGGAGGGAGATCATCAACTGAGCTTCTTATCAGCTGATATATCTAGGTCAGGTGGAGGTAGGCTAGATAATATTTGCCTTGATTTTAAGGTTTCTCCCTACAATGCTATTCAAAGAAATGAATCAAGCTCGTACTCCCAGTACCGCAGCTGTTCAGTAAGTAAGGCGGCAGCTTGTGGCACTGAAAGACGGGTCACTGATCAAATCAACTGTCAGTGACATGCTGTCAGTGACATGCTGTCTGTGTTTGATATTGAGGGGCAGCCTAGTTTACTTATCATAATACAAAATTGTCTGTTGACTTGGATCAAGGAGTTTCTTGCTTGGGTCGATCGATGCAGTTATTTGACTAGAACTTATGGAAACATCCAATCAAAGGGTCAATCCTACGCCTGTAGACACTGATACATTTTATTATTTGGATGAGGAGTATGTAACTGATCTTGAGAAAGCTATGGCTATTTATGTATTGGTTGCTGGACCGCATCTTTGATTGGTCCACAAGTTTAGAAACTATCACTGCGGACAGTTGTAAACATTGGTCAAGCAGCTTGCCTTGGTTTTTCAAGGTTGTTACTGGGACGTCAAATGCGTAACGTAAAAGCTGCCAGATAGCTTTATTTAGATCCTGACCACTATGCGCATGTGCACCAATCAATATAGGTTGGATATCTTTGCACCGTAGCGACTGAATCAATTCAAATGTGCGCGAGTTATCAAACAGAAAAGTCATCCCACCAGAACTGGAGAACTGGGAACTCAAGCACCTTTGGATGAATACAAACGCTACCGTGCAGAGAGACTCGTATCACAAATCAATCTGCAAGCAGTGTGATCCTCACACAAAGCTTTTTACTGATGGCAAATCTTTACAAATAGCCACGTTATGTATTTCACCACTGATCCATAAATTCATATCAAAGCCTGTAGAGAGTTGTAATTAGTTGTTACAAATGGATTGGTCGCTTAGATTGTGATCGGTGGTAGCTTGCAATGCTTGCAATGCTTGCAACAATATTTAAGTATTTTCTTCATCTTTTTAGATTATAGAGTGAATCAACAAACATCATGGCTTCCAACAAAACTCCAAAGCATAAAAGAAAGGATCTAAGTGGTAAACAGAAAATTGAGATTTTGGGTAAGATTAATCAGGGGTTCACTGTGGATGACATTACGAAGGAGTACGGAATAGCTGAGCGCACAGTTTATAATATCAAAAGTAAAAGGAATGAAATTTGGGCCAAATACGACTCATCTCCCGCCTTATTGTCACGGAAAAGGCACAAACCCGGTGATAGGCCAAAAGAAGAAAAATCGCGAGTCCCGAGCAAAGTATCTGGAGAACATCAGGATGAGGGTAAATATTTAAGATTCGTGTGTTTAGTAAAGTTTGAATAAAAACAGTCGAGGTTGCTGACCAAGATAAAATGAGTGATTTTTCAGTGAATCAATCAAAGGATAACTCCTTGGTCACACATTTTTATTGCTCTTTAGATCTAGATCTAGTAAATCCCACTGAAGCCATATCAATAGAGGAATAGTATGGCAGCTGGTCCAATTAAAAATAGACTTCCTAATAAGGCATCTGTATATACTATCTCACATCCTGTACCTTATATTTAAACACTTTGGTAGATATGCTTTATGTGATATCGGAATTTTAATGGTTCCACAGAGATGATCAAGTAATTGAATATAGGAAAGCTCTACAAAGTCAGCGAGTTTGTCTCCTTGAAAAAAATTAAATATTCTGTATTCCAGTCTAAACCAGAAAAATATTTTGGCCTTTGTAGGTTTTCAAAGTCCCAGGTGTCCGGGGAAGTTAGACTTTAGGGAGCTGGCAGACACTCTCAAAACACAGGAGGACTGGTCCAACGCCCTACCCGCAGTGAGTATTTTTATTTATTAGATTCTTAGCCAATATGATGTCCAAATTCTTGCTTAGCTTTGAGATCATGCTATATCAGGTGTTTTTATTTTCAGGCTGATCAGTTTTTTCACGTCCCAATCGCTGTTAGTACAAAGGCGCGCAATGTAAATGTGGATAGAGTCACTGAGAAGATATTCAGGTAAAGTATTTTTCTTGTTGATATGTAGGGCTACATATGCTAGTTAATGTTAGCTAGAGTCTGAGTTAACTTGTTAATAGTTAGTTGGGGTTGGAGTCTATCTGGGCTTAAGTGGGTGTGTAATTGTTAGCTAGAGTTTGTCTAGTTGGCTAGAGTTTAATTTAGCTCATTAGGTGGCACGGGAGCTTATATAGAATAAAGTAGGTGTGTATTTGTTAGCTAGCCTAATCTAGCTGTTTTAAGCATCTGTGGAATGGTAAAGTTGTCGTCTTGCAAATTCTAGAGTATGTCAAGTTTTGGTTTGAATCCAATTCAACCTATGCCCAGCAACATTCGTATTATACAGACAATGATGAAAAGAAATTTGCTACATTCGACTCTTTTGATAATTATTATGGTAAATAATTGGGAATATTGATGTTGTTATAGTCCGGTGGCAGCCCCTGCCTATCTTGTCACTTCCATTTGCACTTTTGGATGGATAAGGTTTGTCAGTTGTTACTGGTACAGTTTTTCACGCTGATCGCAATGGTAACAGTGTACCTTACACTAAGTTGCACAATGGGTCGCTAATTGCCAAAAACGCTGCCGGTAAAAGGGAAAGTGATCAAAAAATGATGATATGGTTTCAAAACATCCAAAATCTAAAAGAGCATGTCATAATATAGTGGATCTACAACTTTACATGGGTCTGCTATCATAAAAAGCTGAGATGCGGTCAACAACAGTTGCAATGCCCCTTCTATCACCTGTGTATAACTATCATTAAAGTGAAACTACTTTTTCTGCCTATAAAACAGGCTTCAAATGTTTGTATTGATCTGATTTTTGTATGGTGACTGTGTATTGACCCTCCCATCGCATAACACCAGTTTTCAATGCTCTGAGTGTGTCTTTTTTGAGATAGTGCGTATTCTTAGGATTCCTTTATAGTATCATAATAGTCGTCTTTACAAGGTTATATAGTGTGTAAAGCAAAAGTTCACTCCTTCAAGGATCATCAGGAAGTTGCGTAGTGCTGAGAGAAAATTATTTTGTCATTGATTGAGTCAATACAAAACCACCATAATAAAATCAGATCAATACGAATATTCAAAGTCAGATCTCGAGGCGTCTGCAAAATTGAAAAAGTAGTGTCGTTTCAATGATAGTTATATACAGGTGATATAGGGGGGTATTGCAACCGTTGTTGGCCACATCTCGGCTATTTATGATAGCAGACCCATGTAAAGTTGTAGATCCACTAATTATGACATGCGCTTTCAGATTTTGGCTGTTTTGAAACCATATCATCATTTTTTTCATCACTTTCCCTTTTTTTGGCAGCGTTTTTCACTCTATCACTTTTTATAAGCTTGGTTATTCACTCAATATTTGAGATATTATGCTGATATTTTACCAAAAACTGACCAAGGTATGTATGAATCTGATTGCAGAGTTTGAGCAGCGCAACTCATAAGGTGAGCAAGGGACAGACCTTTGAAATATCATAAGAACAGCAATTTTGGCCATTTTTGGCAGCGTTTTTGGCAATTTGCTGCCTATTGTGCAACTTTGTGTAAGGTACATCATCACCATTGCGACCGCCTCAAAAAACTACCCTAGAATCCACTCTTGGAATTTATGCATCCAATTTCGTAAATGAATTTGCGTTTTTAGCCATATTTTTGGTAGGCTGCCACTGGACTATTATGTTGGTGTACACCAAAACTTGCAGAATTTAGTTTCAGGATTGAAAACTGCCTGATGTAGCATCAAGCTAAGAGCAGCTTTATAGGAAGACAAGATTTCATAAGATATAACTATATGTTTGAGATAACTAAATTTGCGGGTACATGATGCAAAAAAAATTGAATTTTGAGATTCTAGGTACTCCAAAACCTGCGCAAAGTATTTCTGACGAATCGCTAAACTTGATTTTCTTGGTTTTTGTTGATTTTTTTTGCACATGAGGGAGAACATTTTCAGGTGGTGGTTGATGCAATAAAATTGTATATATATATATATATATGAAACCTTGTGATTTTAACCGCATTTTAACCAAATCATCAATATTTTATTTTAGGCGCCAGTCTGTCACAAATCTCATACCGATTGATGTTAGTAAGGATGGTAGTTGCCTCTTCAACTCTGTATGCTGGTTGCTCTTTGGCTCTGAAGACAAAGCATTCGAGCTCAGAGTGAGAAACTGCATATTTATGCACAACAATGCCAACCTTTTAAACCTGACAATGCTGAAAAAAACATTCAGAAATGATCTTACTGAACAAGACCTAGATATGATTCTACAATCATCCATCGCTGACTTTGTCGCTAAAGATTCCGTGAGGGCGATTAAAAACCACAGCAGATCGATGCTCGATTCCAGAAAGTACAGCTCAATGGTAGACATCTTCTTTTTGAGTCAACATCTGAGTGTTGAAATACAGGTGATTTATCCCAGCCACAACAACTCTTACACAAAGAGAGAACTCTTTTCTGGGACCATCAAGCCTGAAGGGACAGCTGTTCGAAGAAATGTCATTAGCTGGACAAGCACCGATGAATCCTCTTTTGATCTGCTGGATCAAGGGAAATGGAGGCCAAACCACTTCGTACCTTGTATTTGTAAAGAAAAAAAAGATGAAGTAAGTATTGCAGTTTTTTATCGCTTAGCAAGAGGTCGGGTGGAACAGATTTGTTTCGTCAAATTGAAAAATTATCGCTGTCATTATAAATCTGTCTCTTTCTGTCGGGGGTGCATAACTTGCTAGTATGGGAGGAGTTTTGATAGACTGCTAGCCAACAGCATTTTTAAATAAATTAAAGTGTTAAAGTGTGAAATAATATTATGATATCATACCGCGATCAACTTTGAATACAAGTTTCCTTTCCCTTGAATGTTCAACTGTATACAAAAGTGTAACCCTTGATTACAGACAGTACCTTCCAACCTGCCTACAACCGTTACTGAACTTTCCCCTGAAGGCGCTGACGGTGATGATGACAATCTACCTCTCTGTCAGCGGTGTAACATTAAATATCAGATGTGCAGATGCCAAGGTGAAGATGATAACAGTGCTCTTAATCTTGAGGTAAAGTTTTCTGTGACATTTGACATCTGTCAAATCTGTCATATTTGAATGCTTTGATTGCATTTGGGAGGATTATTCCATATTAGCCTAACTGCCCCTGATTAATATAAACTTTCAAATTCAAATCCTCATTTATCAGAAGTCTTACAAGTCTAACTTTTTTATCGGTGCATGTTAGGGAGTTTGTAGACCAACTTTGGTCTATTTGACTGCATTCTGAGTCGCTCCCGATCCACGGCGTGACCAGTAGAATGGAGCAACAGGAATGCAGGCAATCGGATTAAACTTGTTCTAGGGAGTTTGGTACAAATCTCCAAAATCTCTTGTGCATGTCCCATGGTATATAATGACAGGCAGTCTGGAGTTGTCCTTTTAATTACACTGTTCGATATCTCTTAACCCTTACCCTGATTTTTTGACTCTTTCTTACCACAGCCCAACTTCAGCTTGTCATCAGATGAGTTCCATCATCAGGTGACAGATGAGACATTATCAGATGATAAAAATCTATCAATATCACCCTCTGAGTATGGCAGAGAGGGAATGCCTGCTCCCCTTTCTATATCATCCATTGATTTGTGTAACCCTCCTACACCAGAAGCCACCCTTGCAGCAGAAGGCCTCATTGCTCTCACTTCTCCACATCAAGGTTATAATACTTTACATGTAGTTAAATATTATTACCATGGAAAAAATTGATTCACCTGTTGCCATTGTCATCTTTATGTCTTAAAGAACATCAGCTTATGTAGTGCTAGTTAGAGACTCGCCATCATTATGTATTCACTTTATCAATCTATCGAACCGTAAATGGAGGCGCCTATTTTAAATTAACGTAAAGTCAAAATAACTTTATTGCAGAGCATGCTCTTTCTTGCTGCTGCGCTCATTTCACACTAAGCCGACTAAAGTGTAAGCTGGTGGATCTTGCTTTTTTATTTAAGGCAGAGATCAATGCCCCTTTTCAAAGGCTCAAATTTTAAATACTCAATAGACAATTTTCACAAATTTATTGTATTCTGTCTTCAATTTAAACTGGTAACACTCTCTACCATATGAGATGACTGGTTTCCTACATTGAAATGAATTCCAAATTGCCTCTCTTTTTTCCTTTATTTGATAAGATTTCCACATGCCACAATGTCCTCTCATACGCACTCTACACACTTCAAAAGCCAGGCATGCAGCCATAAGGATTTACCACATGGTCTATTGTTCTCATTAAATAATCCTGTCTGATTTTTACAGGTTTTCATCCTGAAGCTGATGCTAACATTGACAGTAGACAATATGAATGTGTGCTGATTGAGACTAATCAGAGTCGACCGCCATGTAAACAAGCAGGCAACAAGCCAGCGGGCAAGGTAGAAGTAATAAACTGGCAATAATGAGCCACCTATTTCCAAAAACTCTAAATTGTACCACCAGCTTTACAAATATCTTGTGTTTATGCACGGCCATAAGCCCAGCTTGAAGTAAATAGAAGTCGATGAAATCACTGGGGGTTCTTCTCTAGTTTTACACCATAAAATTTGATGCCTTTTAATTGTTCTATATGTACAAATGCCACCACAATAATAGCCTGAAATTCATCGTGCTTATTGTGTCTCCTCACCAGGTAGTGCAGTTAGTTCGACCAATAATGGATATAGCCCAGTCACCATCGCTTACAGATGAAGCTGCAATGGTTGGCCGGACAGACAACTGGAGAACATCAGCTCATCATACGCAGTCCACGGACACAATATCACTACAAGAAGGGACATTTTGTAGCATACACTTCGCAGAACAATCATCTGTGGGATGTGAAAACTGTTGTGAGATGTTCTGTTGTAACTGCCTAAACTCACCAACCACATTCTGTTTGGGTAATAATAATTTTGCAACATTTGTTGCATTTATTTCCCAAATATTAACAAGAGGCACATAATTTGTATTCTTCCTAATTTTGCATCTCAAACTATTGAATTGGGATTGACCAGCGCCATGTCAATATAGTTCAGGAAATGTCATAATTTAACTAAATTGCTGCTATTGATAAAATTTTACTACCGAATCCGAAACTTTATTTTTGTTATAGTTACAGGCTCATCACACAAGTATATTCCACTCTCCCAGCTTGCAGAAAGGATTCGGTCCACACTGGAGCCTTTGAAATCTTGTGCAGAAGGGAAACTCGAAGGGTTCACTGAAGTTATAAGTCAGACTTCAGATTTACTGACTCAATGGGATGAAGAGACTGGTGATGGAGTAAGATCTATACATCACACTCGTGATCAGCAGGTCTGTGTGTAAATTTGCCTCTGAATTGTCTGCAGGCACTGCTGAGGGACCATTCGTCTCAAGGATTTAGATTGTCAGAAGACAATGGGTGCATGGACATCAAAAAACCTCAAAGACTGAAACAAAATTACTATAGTGATCTTAGATCTGTTGGAAGGGAAAAGTTCCATTTTAGCTGTATCTTAAAAATTGTCAATCTTGGGACATGACTCAGCATTAGACGGAATCACTGGGCCAAACTTGTAGGGTGAAGAGTTTTGTTCTCTACCAGCCTTTATAGATTAATCTCAATTTTGTTTGTTGACAATGACAACTTGGGCAAGAAAACTGTGATTGATTAGTTTTTGGTCTCTGATTTCGTTGATCTGAACTGAAATGGTTTTTTTATGTTGGTTTCGGCAGCTACAAGGAGTAAGGATATGAGTATGGATATGGTATTTTCTCATGACGATATGGTTAATCATTACTTATATTCATTCGCCTGCTAATGTTTGTAGATCCAGGCAATAAATGAGAAATACAAACAGCTGGAAGCTGAATATATACAGAGAAGAAGAGAAAGTAAGGAGTCAGTATCTCAGTACAATCTCAAGTATACTGGTTTCTGTGAAGAGATGAAGAAAATCAGAGTTATGTTTGATCCCTGCAATCGGGTAAGTTGATAACACAAGTCACATGTTACCTGGGACGCGTCAATTGTCAAATGGATTCATGTTGATGTATGTGGAACGCAGACTCGTCTTGCCTTTTCCAAGCCATGCAAACCTCTTAAATTAGTTCCATACTGGACACAGTGCGGGTCCACATATTATTTACTTCATTCTTTCGCAATAATCCTGTGTTTTTGATAAAATCTTCTTCAAATAATCTTTCAATCATATCAGTGATTGTCATGGGAACTTTTATATTTATCCATCTCTCCATTTCATCTGCATCCATTATCTTTTACAAAATCCTGATGTTATGAAGATAACCTGTAGTTGTGGGCTCCTTGTCACAAATGAGAAGACAAATCCAATTTCGATACTATAGATCACAAATCATTTTCGGGGATTAAAATATGGGAGTACTGGTCCTGTGCAGCTCTGTATCACTGTAATGTAAACTCTCTTTTCCTCAGATCTCTCTACTGAAGAAGAAAACCCAGATAGAGAGAAAGCTGTCAGAAATGATGGAGAGTCAGCACAGTGATCTCATTGTACCAAACCCTCTTATAGAACCTCTCCTAACAGGTAATATTTGTTATCCAAGGTGTGTTTATATAACTTAGATTTGAATCCAATTGAGTGGACACCGAAAATCCAATTTATTTACGCATTCAAAGTGATTTCCAAAATTTGTACACCATTTGAATCAATTTTTATCTAAAAACGTTCATTCTACTCTTTTGTTCTTTACTATCAAAGGTATGGGTTAATACTGGTAAATACACATGTCAAAGATCCTTTTAATACAAATAATTAAAATTATGTATTGTAATATATTATTTAGATTATTTTGGTCATTTGACAATCAAATCAGGCATTTTTAATCACTCTAAGATTTTTTTCCAGAGAATGAGAGTAGAGACATAGAGGTGAAGCTTGCAACAGCAGAGAGTTTCATAATCAGCCTCAACAATCAGTCTGTGCTCAAAAATATCAAACCACCATCTGCTATAAATACAATCAAAACATTATCTTTAGGCTACACTCCCAGGGCCATCTGTCAGTATAAAGGTGTGACATATGTAGGATTCAAGGGGTCAATATCACAGATTGATTCTCAGGGAAACCAGACTAAATTTACTTCATTTCAATCAGGGGAATTTGCAGGTAGTATCAGAGCTAAAAATAATCAAATATTTGTAATTCAGACGATTCTGAATAAGAGTAGACTATGCATCTTTAATATGCTAGGTCAGCTTATTACCGCATGGTATCATCCTGACAGTACCTTTAATTACGGTAATAAGTTAGCTTTAGTAGGATCTCATGTGATAGTATGTGATGTTTCTAATAAGAGGCTCACTGTGTATTCACTAACTGGTGACATCATCAGACACATTCCCTGTACTCAGCTTAGCCGGAACTCATGTATATGTGAGGCTGGAGATGACTCTGTTATCATCACTGACTGGTGCACCCACAAAGTATACAAGCTAAACCTGACTACAGAAGAGATAGAGTGGACATCTACTAATGTGAGGATCCCGGAAGCTGTAGTACGTTACGCTAAGCGCTATGTGCTGGTAGCAGAGTCATCCGGCACATCTATCTCTGTACTGGATATCAACACAGGTATGTCTGATAAATTGTTGTAAGAATGACTGTGTTACACAATGCTTGTTTGTTTGCTCAAATTAGAAATTGTGACAGTTCCTGAGCTACAACGCTTTACCATAGGTCATGATTATTGGAAAAACAAGCAGCGACATAATTTGGCAATGTCAACTCAATATTTTAAGATAAACAAAAAATATTCAACTAATTCAACTACTACGTTTGATAGCTGACAAGCATACAATTTTTACACTCTACACTATTACCAAGCCCAATCCTTGATAACAAAATTGACCTGGATATTAGGGATATATGATAATTTTAATTTCTTTTTGAAGGTCATTTTGTAAAGGGACTGGACCTAAAGCTTGGTATTTCATTAACTAGGGATATCCAACTAGAAGGTGATCAGCTGGTAGTGTCTTCTGGAATTTCAAAGATTGCATACTGTAGACTGAAATAATTTAAACAATGATTGAATGATTTTATATTGATATAAACAATAATTATAACAGCATATACCTATATAATCAGAGACATTAGCTGATATCTATTTACTGTCTCTGATTATTAATTCACTGTATCATCTATCCTCAATTGTTTTTTTTTGTTAGATGGAAGATATATAATGAGGATTTTTTGATTAAATCAATGTTCACTTTAAGACGTTAAACGCATACATAGTGTATAGTTTAACTCCGAGCTCCTGCTTATTCAGATAGGAGTAGTAATCCATCCACTCAAACCTTCATGCATTCTAGGGCCCAAGAGGTTTGGATTAAGTGGAGTGCATTGTATTATCCTCTGTATGTATGCTACTGCTTCGCTTGATGTTTTTATCTGCGAGGGGGGACAACTTTGATTTATCTTTGAGACCAATCTTATCTTGACATTTCTTTATACGTGCACTTTAATTCTATGCTACTTTTGAATGTCAACCAGGCTCTTGAATACTAATTTTATAATGTTTTAATTTGATCCCATTCTGTCATAACAATGTTTGTAATCTAACAGGCCAAGGTTACGCCTTCAATAAAATACCATGATACCACAGTCAGTTGGCCATTTCGATAGTTCAATTTTTATCTTGAAAGGCTCAATAATAATTTTATGTTATATTTGGATGTTTTGTTTTTAATTACTAATTATATGCACACAATTTAGAATCAATCCGCAATCAAGAATAACACAACAACTGAGGACCAAATCAAGTTAGTTGAGGTCTTGTATATTTATTTACCAAGCTAGGTTAGAGACAAATTCTGCTGAAATGGTGCAATTTGAGGACCGACTATACTGTTATACACACAGCAAGTTTTTAAAATATTAGATGTGATGAAGACAACTTCGGATGCTCGATACCAAACCTCTTACAGGCTGTCAATAAAGTTAATAAAATAATAGATTCCCTAGAATCAGAGCGAAAGCTTATAGACCAAGGACCTGAGTACATGACAATACGCTGCAATAAATTTTTAGTCGCCAGTTTATGCCTGAATTTCAATATTTACTGGATGCAGGAACCAAACAAAAAAATAAATACTGACAAATATTTTAGATAGTATTTTTTCCTGGGAAGTTGTTTTGTGTTGCTTCGACCATTGTAACATTTGTTCTAAAAAGGAAGGATAACATGATTTAAAAGACATTCTTTCTAATTCGTTTTCTTAACAAAAGTCCCCATGGACTATTAATACCACCTGAATAAATAAGTCAACCTACTGAGGGTTAAGTTTAGGCTTGATGCAGGCGGATAAACAGACCAATGTGAAGTATTCTAAACAGATTATCACCAATGTATTTGAGACAGGCTACATCAACAGATCATAACATAAAGCATATACTTCCTTTTTTATATGTACATGAAAGATACACTTACACAATACTACTATAGTGCAATGAATAATGCAGTTTAACACATTGCTCAGAAGATGAGAGGTATACTCCTGTAATTGAGGTCCAGTTATAGTGCACTTAATGAGGGATTTCCATGAGTAATAAAATTCTACTTTAGATGGAGGTGCACATAAGCTTGTTTATAATATAGTATGTATATTGTGATAACCAAGGGACTTCCTTCAGTTGGCATTGTGTAAACTGCATCAACTGGATTGGATATTTTCTGCATACCTCATCACAATACAATATAATATGTTAATTAAATGTTTTTGTGACTGTTCTATACTCTAGGTCTTTATGTGACCACCCTATTTCAGGGCCAATCTTAAGGGCAGGTGGCTTGTGTGGGGTAGAAACCTGTTACCCTTGCCTGCCGTTGCCAGCTATTCTTTTTTGAAGAGGCAGTACTTTGTCCTGCCTGCAAGCACTCAGCAGACCTCCTGTATTCATGGTCCTGCTCTGATCAGACCTGGCCAGGATGAATAGCTTGCCAGTGCAAAATAAAAATTCACAGCCAACGCCAGTAATTGAACCTGGATCATAAATCCTTACCCTTAACCTTCAGACGACTCCTGGCTGGGTCTGCACACATTGTAATGGAAATATTCAAAGTTATTTGCCTCGCTTCATCTCCAAAGTATAAAACTTGTGTTTGATATGATTCAGGAAGCAAAAAGTATTAAGCTTTCAAGGAAGAAATGAGCTGCTAACAAAACAATGTTTTCAAATCTAATCCATGTGGATAGTTTTCTGCTACATCAGTGCAAATTGTCCCTCCTGAGAGTGAGGCTGATCACTTAAAATAATGTTAGCGGCTGGAAAAGTTGCAATATCGCAAACAGTCGGCAAGCTCTATCTGTACAAATCCATTTTCTATTAGCTAGAAATAATTTACATCGTTCTGTGCATAGCGTTAAATCGTCCTCTGACACATAAGTTATAAATACCTATGACACCTTCTTCTAGCACTATATTTACTGTAGTAAGTCAGCATCCTTGAGTTTGCCTCAAAAATACATCACACCTGTCAGCGCTGTATGTCAAACACCAATCATGTATCTTTTTACCTTCCAAAAATACCAAGTAGTAAGTCTTTACCAAACTTTTATTAATTATTAAACAGGCAAGTTATACTTTATCGGCATTCATACAATCGTTAAAAGTCAATAAAAAGACAATAAAAAGACAAAATTCGGAAGTTATCAGACAAAAGTGTTACAGGAATATACAAAATAATAGTAATATGAGTCGGAGTAGACAACTTCTCAAGATCATCACAATCTATGTGTAGATACAAGTCAGTGCAGATATACCTGAAGAGTATATGAGAGTAGTGTCTGGGAGGATGGGGGAGATTTTATAAATTTTCAGTCTTTATACTTAAAGTAACTTGAAGTTACAGGCTGTTATGCAATGCTGTGTTTCTTGTTTCTTGTTTCAGCATTTTAAACTATTGAGGTACAGGTTTTTATATTTGAAGAGGATTGGTGTAGGATATACACAGACAGCTACCATATAGGGGTTAATATTGGTTAAGTTAAGTTTAGCAAGTTTGGAGATAATTTGATGTTAATTAGCACAAATGTTTACTTGCATTGAATGGAGTTAATTTAAAGTTATTAGGTTGAGTGAATGATTGCTGTTATTTTACTATCCCATACATGTGCTCAAACTTATCCTTCTGCTATTACTTTACCCTCTTACGTACGTCAGCAGAATTTTCCAAAGAAATTTGCAAAAAAGACACAGGTCTCCAAGGCACTCTCCTCAGGCCTCTCTTCTGGTTGCATTGTTGGCACTTTAGCGACAGAACATGGAAGCCTGACAAAAACCGCTGACGACCAAACAGCGCTGGTAGGGCTAAACAGATTAACAGCATACAATTGATGATGTTGTGAGAATCACAACATGATAGAAAATGCGAAAAATCTATGACAGTACAATTTTCCAACATGCGCAAATGTCATGTTCCGCATGCAACAAACTTCATTATGAATGGGAAGATGATTCAACGTGATGAAAGAACCTAATTCCTGAAGGTGTTGATAGATAACCGTCTGACTTGAAAAATCATCTTGACATCATCGTTCCTGTACTTAATATAAGACAATTATATGTGGCTTGTATTCGACCA
Source organism: Membranipora membranacea (assembly GCA_914767715.1). Taxonomy (NCBI): domain Eukaryota; kingdom Metazoa; phylum Bryozoa; class Gymnolaemata; order Cheilostomatida; family Membraniporidae; genus Membranipora; species Membranipora membranacea. Next base: position 7,193,482 of record OU612072.1, on the reverse strand, counting down.
ATCATCACCTCACCTACGCATGCTCCTCATGGTTCTCTATCAAGTCACAAGAACAATGACAAGGAATAGAGAAAACTGAAATACCTAGCACTGAACATATTATACCCAGGGCAAGAACTATGGAGAAGGCTTAGCCCGAGTAGATAACTATTCTAGCGCATCGCCATCCATGTGTTGCTACAAATCTGGGAATTTAACTGATGACTCCAGTATTTTAGCAGCCTTGCAGTGAATTCTAAGGAAATAAAAGGTGTTTGTATGGGTTTGAAGGAATTGTAACTAAAAATGTTGAAGGATCACTTCAACTCAGATACATATGCTTCGCTTTTCTGGCTACTGTGGTGCTGTTGAAGCATTGCACATTTTCCTCCGTAAAAAACTTACAATATTGTAACCTGTTGGAATGCCTCACAAATTAATAAACTGATGGAACATATGCAATATTTCAAATTGGTCAGGGGCTGTTTCCGCATGGTACATAAGCCGTGTCCGTTGATAGGTTTTAGTGTACAGGGGCAATGATATACCATCAACGACAATTAGATTCTATCCTTGTCAATATGAAGTATGGATTACACTGGCAGAATGAATGAAGATTAACTGAATATTAACTGTCTATTGGCATTAAACTTCTTTGTCACATTTAGAATGTTGTTCAATGGATGGCGTCATCTATTTGGGAAATCCCCTGACTCACTTTTCTAGCCTAAGATTTGATAACACTGTATAAAAAGTTGCTATAATAACCAGTTTTTCATCACTAACAATCCTGTATTACATGTTCCTGTTGGACCAAAGTCTATTATTGCATCATTGACTTTATAGCTCACTTCACAGTCACATAGCAGTGTTCTATTTATCGTGTTAGTAGACCGCACAGTCCACAGAGTTAGGCCAACACTTGTACCAAAGATTATAAATACTCATTGCTTGTACTGAGCAGCATCAGGCTTCTGTATGTCAAACGTTACACTGAGAGTTCTATAGCTTAGGAAGCTCTGAGACCACAGTAAGTCAGACGGTAAGCCGTGAATCAGTGATATCTGATGTGTCTACACAAAGCTACACATTCTGTTCGTTTATTTGATTGCTTTCTCTAACACATACATTGCGGGAGGGGGGGGGAGGGTTTTGGGGAGGGAGATCATCAACTGAGCTTCTTATCAGCTTATATATCTAGGTCAGGTGGAGGTAGGCTAGATAATATTTGCCTTGATTTTAAGGTTTCTCCCTACAATGCCATTCAAAGAAATGAATCAAGCTCGTACTCCCTGTACCGCAGCTGTTCAGTAAGTAAGGCGGCAGCTTGTGGCACTGAAAGACGGGTCACTCATCAAATCAACTGTCAGTGACATGCTGTCTGTGTTTGATATTGAGGGGCAGCCTAGTTTACTTATCATAATACAAAATTGTCTGTTGACTTGGATCAAGGAGTTTCTTGCTTGGGTCGATCGATACAGTTATTTGACTAGAACTTATGGAAACATCCAATCAAAGGGTCAATCCTACGCCTGTAGACACTGATACAATTTTTATTTGGATGAGGAGTATGTAACTGATCTTGAGAAAGCTATGGCTATTTATGTATTGGTTGCTTGACCGCATCTTTGATTGGTCCACAAGTTTAGAAACTATCACTGCGGACTGTTGTAAACATTGGTCAAGCAGCTTGCCTTGGTTTTTCAAGGTTGTTACTGGGACGTCAAATGCGTAACGTAAAAGCTGCCAGATAGCTTTATTTAGATCCTGACCACTATGCGCATGTGCACCAATCAATATAGGTTGGTTATCTTTGCACCGTAGCAACTGAATCAATTCAAATGTGCTGGAGTTATCAAACAGAAAAGTCATCCCACCAGAACTGGAGAACTGGGAACTCAAGCACCTTTGGATGAATACAAACGCTACCGTGCAGAGAGACTCGTATCACAAAGTCAATCTGCAAGCAGTGTGATCCTCACACAAAGCTTTTTACTGATGGCAAATCTTTACAAATAGCCACGTTATGTATTTCACCACTGATCCATAAATTCATATCAAAGCCTGTAGAGATTTGTAATTAGTTGTTACAAATGGATGGGTCGCTTAGATTGTGATCGGTGGTAGCTTGCAATGCTTGCAATGCTTGCAACAATATTTAAGCGTTTTCCTCATCTTTTTAGATTATAAAGTGAATCAACAAACATCATGGCTTCCAACAAAACTCCAAAGCATAAAAGAAAGGATCTAAGTGGTAAACAGAAAATTGAGATTTTGGGTAAGATTAATCAGGGGTTCACTGTGGATGACATTACGAAGGAGTACGGAATAGCTGAGCGCACAGTTTATAATATCAAAAGTAAAAGGAATGAAATTTGGGCCAAATACGACTCTTCTCCCGCCTTATTGTCACGGAAAAGGCACAAACCCGGTGAGAGGCCAAAAGAGGAAAAATCGCGAGTCCCAAGCAAAGTATCTGGAGAACATCAGGATGAGGGTAAATATTTAAGATCGCGTGTTTAGTAAAGTTTGAATAAAAACAGTCGAGGTTGCTGACCAAGATAAAATGAGTGATTTTTCAGTGAATCAATCAAAGGATAACTCCTTGGTCACACATATTTATTGCTATTTAGATCTAGATCAGATTCATTATTAGTAAATCCCACTGAAGCCATATCACTAGAGGAATAGTATGGCAGCTGGTTCAATTAAAAATAGACTTCCTAATAAGGCATCTGTATATACTGTCTCACATCCTGTACCTTATATTTAAACACTTTGGTAGATATGCTTTATGTGATATCGGAATTTTAATTGTTCCACAGAGATGATCAAGTAATTGAATATAGGAAAGCTCTACAAAGTCAGCGAGTTTGTCTCCTTGAAAAAAATTAAATACACTGTATTCCAGTCTAAACCAAAAAAATTTTTTGGCCTTTGTAGGTTTTCAAAGTCCCAGGTGTCCAGGGAAGTTAGACTATAGGGAGCTGGCAGACACTCTCAAAACACAGGAGGACTGGTCCAACGCCCTACCCGCAGTGAGTATTTTCATTTTTTAGATTCTTTGCCAATATGATGTCCAAATTCTTGCATAGCTTTGAGATCATGCTATATCAGGTGTTTTTATTTTCAGGGTGTTCAGTTTTTTCATGTCCCAATCGCTGTTAGTACAAAGGTGCGCAATGTGAATGTGGATAGAGTCACTGAGAAGATATTCAGGTAAATTATTGTTCTTGTTGATATGTAGGGCTACATATGCTAGTAAATGTTACCTAGAGTCTGAGTTAACTTGTTCATAGTTAGTTGGGGTTGGAGTCTATCTGGGCTTATGTGGGTGTGTAATTGTTAGCTAGAGTTCGGCTAGCTGGCTAGAGTTTAATTTAGCTCATTAGGTGGCATGGGAGCTTATATAGAATAAAGTAGGTGTGTATTTGTTAGCTAGCCTAATCTAGCTGTTTTAAGCATCTGTGGAATATTAAAGTTGTCCTCTTGCAAATTCTAGAGTATGTCAAGTTTTGGTTTGAGTCCAATTCAACCCATGCCCAGCAAAATTCGTATTATACAGACGATGATGAAAAGAAATTTGCTACATTCGACTCTTTTGATAATTATTATGGTAAATAATGGAAATATATGATGTTGTTAAAGTCCAGTGGCAGCCCCTGCCTATCTTGTCACCTCCATTTGCACTTTTGGATGGATAAGGTTTGTCAGTTGTTTATGGTACAGTTTTTCACGCTGATCGCAATGGTAACACTGTACCTTACACTAAGTTGCACAATGGGCCGCTAATTGCCAAAAACGCTGCCGGTAAAAGGGAAAGTGATCAAAAAATGATGATATGGTTTCAAAACATCCAAAATCTGAAAGAGCATGTCATAATTAGTGGATCTACAATTTTACATGGGTCTGCTATCATAAAAAGCTGACATGCGGCCAACAACAGTTGCAATACCCCTTCTATCACCTGTGTATAACTATCAATAAAGCGAGACTACTTTTTCTGCCTAAAAACCGGCTTCGAATGTTCGTATTGATCTGATTTTTGTATGGTGACTGTGTATTGACCCTCCCATCGCATAACACCAGTTGTTAATGCTCTGAGTGTGTCGCTTTTCAGAAAGTGCGTATTCTTAGGTTTCCTTTATAGTATCATAAAAATCGTCTTTATAAGGTTATATAGCGTGTAAAGCAAAAGTTAACTGCTTCAAGGATCATCAAGAAGTTGCGTAGTGCTGAGAAAATTTTTTTGGTCATTGATTGAGTCAATACAAAACCACCATAAAAAAATCAGATCGATACGAACATTCAAAGTCAGTTTTCGAGGCGCCTGCAAAATTGAAAAAGTAGTGTCGTTTCAATGATAGTTATATACAGGTGATATAAGGGGATATTGCAACCGTTGTTGGCCACATTTCGGCTATTTATGATAGCAGACCCTTGTAATGTTGTAGATCCACTAATTATGACATGCGCTTTCAGATTTTGGCTGCTTTGGAACCATATCATCATTTTTTCATCACTTTCCCTTTTTTCGGCAGCGTTCTTCACTCTATCACTTTTTATAAGCTTGGTCATTCACTCCATATTTGAGATATCATGCTGATATTTTACCAAAAACTGACCAAGGTATATATGAATCTGATTGCAGAGTTTGAGTAGCGCAACTCATAAGGTGAGCATGGAGCAGACCTTTGAAATATCATAAAAACAGCAATTTTGGCGTTTTTGGCAATTTGCTGCCTATTGTGCAGCTTTGTGTAAGGTACATCATCACCATTGCGACCGCCTCAAAAACTACCCTAGAATCCACTCTTAGAATATATGCATCAAGTTTCGTAAATGAAGTTGCGTTTCTAGCCATATTTTTGGTAGGCTGCCACTGGACTATTATGTTGGTGTACACCAAAACTTGCAGAATTTAGTTTCAGGATTGAAAACTGCTTGATGTAGCATCGAGCTAAGAGCAGCTTTGTAGGAAGACAAGATTTCATAAGATATAACTATATGTTTGAGATAACTAAATTTGCGGGTACATGATGCAAAAAAAGTTGAATTTTGAGATTCTAGGTACTCCAAACCTGCGCAAAGTATTACTGACGAATCGCTTAACTTGATTTTTTTGGTTTTTGTTGATTTTTTTTGCACATGAGGGAGAACATCTTCAGGTGATGGTTGATGCAATGAAATTGTATATATATATATATATGAAACCTTGTGATTTTAACCGCATGTTATCCAAATCATCAATCTTTCATTTTAGGCGCCAGTCTGTCACAAATCTCATACCGATTGATGTTAGTAAGGATGGTAGTTGCCTCTTCAACTCTGTATGCTGGCTGCTCTTTGGCTCTGAAGACAAAGCATTCGAACTCAGAGTTAGAACCTGCATATTTATGCACAACAATGCCAACCTTTTAAAGCTGACAATGCTGAGAAAAACATTCAGAAATGATCTTACTGAACAAGACCTAGATATGATTCTACAATCATCCATCGCTGACTTTGTCGCTAAAGATTCCGTGAGGGCGATTAAAAACCACAACAGTTCGATGCTCGATTTCTGAAAGTACAGCTCAATGGTAGACATCTTCTTTTTGAGTCAACATCTGAGTGTTGAAATACAGGTGATTTATCCCAGCCACAACAACTCTTACACAAAGAGAGAACTCTTTTCTGGGACCATCAAGCCTGAAGGGACAGCTGTTCGAAGAATTGTCATTAGCTGGACAAGCACCGATGAATCCTCTATTGATCTGCTGGGTCAAGGGAAATGGAGGCCAAACCACTTCGTCCCTTGTATTTGTAAAGAAGAAAAAGATGAAGTAAGTATTGCAGTTTTTTATCGCTTAGCAAGAGGTCGGGTGGAACAGATTTGTTTCGTCAAATTGAAAAATTATCGCTGTCATTATAAATCTGTCTCTTTCTGTCGGGGGTGCATAACTTGCTAGTATTGGAGGAGTTTTGATAGACTGCTAGCCAACAGCATTTTTAAATGAATTAAAGTGTTAAAGTTTGAAATAATATTATGATATCATACCGTGATCTACTTTGAATACGAGTTTCCTTTGCCTTGAATGTTCAACTGTATACAAAGTGTCACCCTTGATTACAGACAGTACCTTCCAACCTGCCTACAACCGTTACTGAACTTTCCCCTGAAGGCGCTGACGGTGATGATGACAATCTACCTCTCTGTCAGCAGCGTAACATTAAATATCAGATGTGCAGATGCCAAGGTGAAGATGATAACAGTGCTCTTAATCTTGAGGTAAAGTTTTCTGTGACATGACATCTGTCAAATCTGTCAAATTTGAATGCTTTGATTGCATTTGGGAGGATTATTCCATATTAGCCTAACTGCCCCTGATTAATATAAACTTTCAAATTCAAATCCTCATTTATCAGAAGTCTTACAAGTCTTTTTATATCAGCACATGTTAGGGAGTTTGTAGACCAACTTTGGTCTATTTGACTGCATTCCGAGTCGCTCCCGATCCACGGCGTGACCAGTGGAATGAAGCAACAGGAATGCAGGCAATCGGATTAAACTTGTTCTAGGGAGTTTGGTACAATTCTCCAAAATCACTTGTGCATGTCCCATGGTATATAATGACAGGCAGTCTGGAGTTGTCCTTTTAATTACAATGTTCGATAAGTCTTAACCCTTACCCTGATTTTTTTACTCTTTCTTACCACAGCCCAACTTCAGCTTGTCATCAGATGAGTTCCATCATCAGGTGACAGATGAGACATTATCAGATGATAAGAATCTATCATTATAACCCTCTGAACACTCTTGCAGCAGAAGGCCTCATTGCTCTCACCTCTCCACATCAAGGTTATAACACTTTACATATAGTTAAATATTATTACCTTGAAAAAAATTGATCCACCTGTTGCCATTGTCATCTTTATGTCTTGAAGAACATCAGCTTATGTAGTGCTAGTTAGAGACTCGCCATCATTATGTATTCACTTTATCAATTTATCGAACCGTAATTGGAGGCGCCTATTTTAAATCAACATAATCTCAAAATAACATTAGTGCAGAGCATGCTCTTTCTTGCTGCTGCGCTCATTTCACAATAAGCAGACTAAAGCGTAAGCTGGTGAAACTTGTTTTTTTATTTAAGGCAGAGATCATTGCATCTTTTCAAAAGCTCAAATTTTAAATACTCGATAGACAATTTTCACAATTTTATTGTATTCTGTCTTCGATTTAAACTGGTAACACTCTCCACCATATGAGGTGACTGGTCTCCTACATTGAAATGAACTCCTAGTTGCCTCTCCTTTTTCCTGTATTCGATAAGATTTGCACAGTCATGCTGTAGTGCACCACAGTGCCCAATCTCATAAGCACCCTACACACTTCAAAAACCACACATGCAGCTATCAGGATTTCCCACATAGTTTTTTGTTCTCGATTAAATGATCCTTGTTGATTTTTACAGATTTTCATCCTAAAGCTCTAGTCAATATCGACTCGAGACAACATGAATCTTCACAGACCGAGGATGGTCAAAGTCGTCTGCCGTATAGACAAACAGTCAGCAAGCCAGCGAGCAAGGTAGAAGTAATAAACTGTCAATAATGAGCCACCTTTTTCCAAAAATGTTAAATTCTACCACCAGCTTATCAATGTCTTGTATCCATGCATGGCCGTAAGCTTCATGTTGATAGAAGTCGATGAAATATCCGCTTCTACCTCATAAAAATTGATGCCTTGTCTTTGTTTTATATGTACAGTTGCCACCACAATAACAGCCTGAAATTTATTGTGATTTTTGTTTCTCCTCACCAGGTAGTGCAGTTGGTTCGACCAATAATGGATATAGCCCAGTCACCATCGCTTACAGATGAAGCTGCAATGGTTGGCCGGACAGTCAACTGGAGAACATCAGCTCATCATACGCAGTCCACGGACACAATATTACTACAAGAGGGGACATTTTGTAGCAAACACAGCGCAGAAAAATCATCTGTGGGATGTGAAAACTGTGGTGAGATGTTCTGTTGTAACTGCCTAAACTCACCAACCACATTCTGTTTGGGTAATAATAATTTTGCAACATTTGTTGCATTTATTTCCCAAATATTAACAAGAGGCACATAAATTGTATTCTTCCTAATTTTGTATCTCAAACTATTGAATTGGGTTTGACCAGCGCCATGTCAATATAATTCAAGAAATGTCATAATTTAACTAAATTGCTGCTATTGATAAAATTTTACTACCGAATCCGAAACTTTATTTTTGTTATAGTTACAGGCTCATCACACAAGTATATTCCACTCTCCCAGCTTGCAGAAAGGATTCGGTCCAAACTGGAGCCTTTGAAATCTTGTGCAGAAGGGAAACTCGAAGAGTTCACTGAAGTTATAAGTAAGACTTCAGATTTACTGACTCGATGGGATGAAGAGACTGGTGATGGAGTAAGATCTATACATCACACTCGTGATCAGCAGGTTTGTGTGTAAATTTGCCTCTGATTTGTCTGCAGGCACTGCTGAGGGACCATTTGTCTCAAGGATTTAGATTGTCAGAAGACAATGGGTGCATGGACATCAAAAAACCTCAAAGACTGAAACAAAATTACTATAGTGATCTTAGATCTGTTGAAAGGAAAAAGTTCCATTTTAGCTGTATCTTATAAATTGTCAATCTTGGGAAATGGATTAGACGGAATCACTAGGCCAAACTTGTAGGGTGAAGAGTTTTGTTCTCTACCATCCTTTATAGATTAATCTCAATTTCTTTTGCTGACAATGACAACTTTGGCAAGGAAACTGTGATTGATTAGTTTTTGGTCTCTGATTCCGTTGATCTGAACTGAAATGGCTTTGATGTTGGGGTCGGCAGCTACACGGAGTAAGGATATGAGCGAAGTATTTTCTCATAACGATATGGTTAATCATTACTTAGATGCAGTGATGATAGCTCTCATGCGCCTGCCAATGTTTGTAGACGCAGGCAATAAATGAGAAATACAAACAGCTGGAAGCTGAATATATACAGAGAAGAAGAGAAAGTAAGGAGTCAGTATCTCAGTACAATATCAAGTATACTGGTATCTGTGAAGAGATGAAGAAAGTCAGAGATATGTTTGATCCCTGCAATCGGGTAAGTTGATAACACAAGTCACATGTTACTTGGGACGCGTCAATTGTCAAATGGATTCATGTTGATGTATTTGGAACGCAGACTCGTCTTGCCTTTTCCAAGCCATGCGAATCTCTTAAATTAGTTTCATACTGGACACAGTGCGGGTCCACATATTAATTCCTTCATTCTTACGCAATAATCCTGTGTTTTTGATATAATCTTCTTCAAATAATCTTTCAAACATATCAGTGATTGTCATGGGAACTTTTATATTTATCCATCTCTCCATTTCATCTGCATCCATTCATCTTTTACAAAATCCTGATGTTATGAAGATAACCTGTAGTTGTGGGCTCCTTGTCACAAATGAGGAGACAAATCCAATTTCCACACTATAGATCACAAATCATTTTCGGGGATTAAAATATGGGAGTACTGGTCCTGTGCAGCTCTGTATTACTGTAATGTAAACTCTCTTTTCATCAGATCTCTCTACTGAAGGAGAAAACCCAGATAGATAGAAAGCTGTCAGAAATGATGGAGAGTCAGCACAGGGATCATATTGTACCGAACACTGTTATAGAACCTCTCCTAACAGGTAATATTTGATATCCAAGGTGTGTTTATATAACTTAGCTTTGAATCCAATTGAGTGGACACCGAAAATCCAATTTTTTTACGCATTCAAAGTGATTTCCAAAATTTGTATTGTAATATATTACTTAGATTATTTTGGTCATTTGACAATCAAATCAGGCATTGTTAATCACTCTAAGATTTTTTTCCAGAGAGTGAGAGTAGAGACATAGAGGTGAAGCTTGCAGCAGCAGAGAGTCTCATAATTAGCCTCAACAATCACATTGTGCTCAAAAATATCAAACCACCCTCTGCTATAAACACAATCAAAACATTATCTTTAGGCTACACTCCCAGGGGCATTTGTCAGTATAAAGAGGTTACATATGTAGGATCCATTTGGTCAATATCACAGATTGATTCTCAGGGAAATCAGACAAGATTTACTTCTTCACAATCAGAGGGATCTGTAGATAGTATCAGAGCTAAAAATAATCAAATATTTGTAATTCACGAGATTGAGGATAAGAGAAGTCTATGCATTTATAATATGCTAGGTCAGCTTATTACCTCATGGTATCATCCTGACAGTCATACCTTTAATTACGGTAATAAGTTAGCTTTATTAGGATCTCAGGAGGTTTAGTTCTATGATCTACTCATGTGAGGGACCCAATAGCTGTAGTATGTTACGTTGAGCGCTATGTGCTGGTAGCAGATTTCTCCAGCACATCTATCTCTGTACTGGATATCAACACAGGTATGTCTGATAAATTGTTGTAAGAATGACTATGTTACACAATGCTTGTTTGTCTGCTCAGGTAAGAATTGCTGCACAAGCGCCCTAAAGACCCTGAACTACCTGCCTCTACCTTTAGTCATGATTATTGGAGAAACAAGCCCTTACATGATTAGGCAGCAAAATATAAACTAATTCATTCTTTTTTTTAACAGCTGATCAAGTTTTTAACTCAATTTCACAATCACAAAGCGTAACCCTCGATTTCAAAATTTTCCTGGGTATGAGAATTTATGATAATTCATTTTTCTTTTTGAAGGCAAGTCTGTAAAGGATCTGGATCCTAACATCTGTAATTCACATACAACGGATATACAACTAGAAGGTGATCAGCTGATAGTGTCTTCTAGATTTCCATACCAGATTGCATACTGTAGACTGAAATAATTTTAACTGCTTATTCAGATAGGAATAGTAATCCATCCACTCAAATCTTCATACGTTCTAGTGTCACTCAATTCAGACACAATCTGTAGGGCCAAAGAGGTTTGGATTAAGTGGAGTGCATTGTATTGTAGATAGGCTACTGCTTCACTTGATTTTTTTTTCTGTGAGGGGGGACAACTTTGAGACAAATCTTATCTTGACATTTCTTTATAATTATGTGCACTTTAATTATATGTTATTTTTGTATGTCAACTAATTTAATGATGTTGTAATTTTGTCCGTTTCCATCCGTTTGAAGGCTGTTTATATGTACACATTGTCGCAATTACTAGGAATAAATCATCTAAATCTATTAGTGACAAATGGTGTAATACATACAACTTTTTAAATAATAGATGTGATGAAGAATACCTCTGATATAAATGCCAAACCTCTTACAGGCTGTGTTAATAAAGTTAATCAAAGATCAGATTCCCTAGAAACAGAGCAAAAGCTTCGGCTTTGTAAGTAAGGATGTTAAAGAATTTTAAAGAACCAACAACGTGAGCTTTGATCGGTAGTCACTAAGAACGAAGAACACGAAGTAATCAACTCTGATGACCGCATAGATCATGGGAAAACCCAATAGCACTGCTCATTGCCGGTATTAAATCCAGTCAACATGCGGACACAACTAAAATAATTTCTATCCTTGCTGGATAACTTGAGTCCAGTATCATACCAGGCGACATTGATTCTGCCTTCCATATTAAATCATGCCAGCACTTGCCACTCGTGAAAACCTTCACAATTCAAGGAAGAACTTCAAAAACTTATTTATCACTACTCAATGAATCGTCTTCCGCCGCTCTGACAAAATATGCGTTGAATGAAGCCCTTACACGGTCCCAATGCACTCTGTTTCACTTGACAGACACAAAAATCTCCGAGCTAGAAATACTCCTGGACCTACCACCGCCAAGTTTTTCTGATGATGATGATCTTCTCAAGATTATATCATTGCAAATGTTAGATGAATTAGCTGCAACAAGATATGATTTTAAAATTCATTTTCACATTTACTACAAACCAGAGGTTGAAAAAGTCCCCAAAACATGCACTAGCTCAAATAAATTATTCCTACCTAGCAGAGGGGAACAGTCACTGCATACCGCTGGAAGGTTAGCATCTGACCTGTGAGGGTCTTATGTTTCAAAGTCAGAGTGCCTGGGTGCTCGGTTGGCAGATAGATAAGCTGGACCGTCAGCACACTAGTCCCCGACTACATGACAATACCGCTGCACTTTTCTTTTAGTTGCCATTTTATGTTTGAATTTCAATTTTTACAGGATGCAGGAATCAAATAAAGAAAGAAATACTGAAAAATATTTTTGACAGTAGTATTTCCCGGGAAGATGTTTGTTGTTGAAGGATAACGTGCTTAGATTGCAACTAGTCTTAGTGCTCAGGCGGCTCTCCTAAAAAATTTACTTCTGAATAAAGGACCAGAAGGGCATATTTATGTACTTGGTCAGCGGACGGTAGGTTATCGAAAAGAGCGTTCAACTTGTGATGTTCCAGTTTGAGGTATAATGTGAGTGAACAGCAGTTGTTACAATCCTAGAAAAACAGTATCCTAACAGCGTGATGAATTGTTGTATTTTGCAAGAAAAAAGCTCTGTGTCAATTTAATACACTTAGATCTTTATGCTCGACTATACATTGATCACCTTTATCGCTGTCCCCTGGTCAGGTGCTGCGTCTTTTGGCACGGACTTCAATTTGGAAATATTTGTTAACTGGACATCAATTATTAATATGGGACATGGCTTCTCCGCCCTGGCAGGCTCAGCAGGACTTGTTGTTGTTGTAAGTGTCAGCGCCGCGCTGGTGTTGAGTTTTTGACGTGGCGGCCGAGATAAAACATTGAACTAGAGTCTAATGCCTAATCGAAAGAACCACTTATATTTGTTCAAGGCTGAGGCGCTGAGAACTATTTATCAGTGGAGCATGATGAGTCAGTTTTAGCCTTTTGCTGTAAACATCCGTAAACGACACGATAGCCATGATGGTTAGTAGGATAGATGGTCCTGGATAGATGTGACTGCATGCTAAGAAATTATCAATATGTAACTGATTGGGCCAGAAATATACATTTATTGTCACATTTCACTATCAATGCAGTTTCGTTTCGAAAGAGTGTGTGGGTTGTGGGCCTTAAAAATTATAACTAGGTCTTGTGATATGAATTTGCCTTTGTTTCATTACGTTCCACTTATTGGATTGTTTGTGAGCCTTATAGTTATGACTCATCATGGAAAATCCAACTTCCCTGTTATGTAGACTGATATCTTACGCAATTTTAATTATTTGAGGGACGATACATCATTGCTCCCTTACACACGACGATATACTATTGATTACACTGATCAAGCGCAATAGAAGTTTTAGTAAACTGCTAGTTCATTTAACAGGAGAGGTTTGAGACAGCAGGACGCAGTATTACTATTGCTTACTAACTTTGGATTTGGCATTTTGTGGAAATGGCAGAGGGTTGTCAGAATTCTTCTAGTCAAAAGCGGACAAGGCAAGCACTCACCCTTGAGAAGAAACTGGAGCTCATAGATCAATCAAGACAAACAGACAATGTCTCAGAGTTTGCTCGGGAGAACGGCCTACAAAGGCGTCAACTGTATAAACTAAGAAGACAGGAGCAGACGATCCGTGCAGCTATATCAGCAGCACCTACAACCAAACCTTTGAGAAAGCGGATGAACTTGGCAGCACCTAACAGAGAGAAAGTAAAGAGACACAAACCAGAAGAACACAGAGGCGATACTAATAATAGTGAAGAATCAGAACCAGAGGTCACTGGTTCTGTGATTGGAGTGAAGCCAAAAATACAACTTGATAATTCTGAGGACGATGTGATGGGTAAGTCCTGATGTGACGGGTAAGTCCTGATGTGACGGATAAGTCCTGATGTGACGGATAACTCTTGATGTGACAGGTAAGTCTTGATGTGGCGGAAAAGTCCGGATGCCTAGAGGTAAGTTCTGATAAGCAGAGCTGATTTTGTATCTTGTAGTTAACTCTGAGATTCTGACAGTCACTATTATATCTGCTCCTATTCTTTTCAGTTATCAAAGAAGTTCTATTTGACCCCGTACAGACGGGAACCACCAGCAAAGCGACAACAATCCCAATGGCCATCCAAGAGCCCGGAGAGCCAGCTACGGCAAGTGTTGGTTTACATGATTACACAGGTGAGTAAAAGATGTTACCAGCAGTACTGACTTAAAATTCAGACCAGGGTATATCAGTTTATACTAGCCAGTGACAGCAACTTAGCGTTTTGGTTTTTCATGGTGGTCCTAAGCCTGCTTTGGCAAACTTTGTCAGTGGTGAAGAAACACATTGGCAAACTTCATTCCACCCCTAGTCGGAAAAGTTCGCCAAGACTGTGATGTGATTTGTAAACAAGAGTTTTTGCCTCTTACACCTCCCTTTCTCAATCATATCTCAATCAATTGAGAAAGCGAGGTGACGAAGACAACAATGTTTGAAGACATTCATATACTCATTTCTCAAATCACATGAAGTTACTGCATACAGGTAGTGGGCGGGCTACTGTTAAATTTGAGCTAGCTTCTGAGTAACTATAAGCAATGACTGATGCATGCAATATAATCTAACCCAGGATCATCCAATGCACCTACGGCAAAAGCAGAAGGTTCAGTTCGAGATTTGTTGTCCCAAGTTCACCATTGATCTATTTATTGTTGTCATCGTTGTCTTTCACAGATCATCAGAGAACCAGAATGTCACAACTTGATATTGAGGAGGAGGATAATGAAGAGGATGATATTAATTTCACTGCACCATTTTCAGTATCATCTAGTGATCTATGTGTTCCTACACCAGAAGCTATCCATGCAGCAGAGGCAATCCTGTCTCTCAACTCTCCTCAGCAAGGTTTGAATTTATTCTTAGAATCAGTTGTTGCGAAACAAGTGGCTTGCAAGTTTATACACCAAAAACTGTATCTAACAAAATAAGCCAGTAGTCTTCCATACAGAGATTTATCTCCTCCAGTGTACAGAAATGCTGAAGCACTCTAGCTGTATTATGTATACCCTTACCTGCCGTAGGTCTCGGTGGTTGGTGAACTATAAACCCTGTGGACCTCCGGGATTTTGAGTCACCATTTTGCAAAATTCTGGCGATAAATAAAGTAAAAACAAAGCTGATTTTTATTCTGCTATCAAGGAACACAAAAATATCATGAAGAGCCCAGACAAAACATGCCCACCTCACGTGCTATCCACCACTAGACCAGAGCACCCGCCAGCCCAACTTGAGATCACACTATATTACTAAAAAAGTATATGGAGGGTTATCAGCAGTCTCTTCATTCATACATCTGAGTCTTCCATATTTATTACAGGGCGCAAACAGGAAGTCTTACTACAGTCACCTGAACATTGCATGAACACAGGACCACTGTCAGTCTCTAGTGATATGTCTGTACCTACACCTAGGCTTAACCAAGCGTTAGAAGATGTGGGACTGATGTCTGCAACTGACTCACAATTTCCAGGTAAGAGTCAATTAAACGATGAAAATTGACCTAGATTATGATCATAATCAATATTCATAACCCAATGAACACAACTTCTGAAATGCACCTTTTTGAGCCAACATTGGAGTTTATAAATTTAATTAGGTTGATAAAATGTCAGCTAATTGTAAATTTCACTACTTCAAGATTGTAGCAATGGCAAAAGTTTCCTCATGGGTATACCTCCTCTTGAGTATTGTGTTTGGGTAATTGCAATAATATTGATAGGTTTCTCCATAGACAAAACACTGTTTATGGGTTTCTCATGGATCCCACTTAATTTTCTCTCTCTGTACAGGTGAACCGCTGTTTGGGGCGTCAGAGCAGTATGATTACATGTCACCATTATCTGTAGCTTCTACTAATTCATCTGTTCCGACACCTAAAATGGTGGAGGCAGTCGATTCTCTGTTAGCTGATCAATCACACCAACAAGGTTTGTGTTCTACCATCATTCGGAGAAACTTGTTCTTATATAGTAATACCACCAGTCAACTGATTCATATTCTTTCTAGTCACATATTACCTTCCTAATGATAGTCGTTGTTGCAAACAAAATGAGTTTGATTGGAGGCTTGATGAACTCTGGTGAGTCCAAGCCTGAGCGCCCTTAACAACCTTTTGTCAATGTCTAGTAATGTGAATTTCCCATAGCACAAAGAAAGTTCAAATAATATTCCATAATTTGCCCCTTTTTAAAGCTAGATTAAACTAAGGTCTTGGTCCATTAGAATCTAAGCTTGTTTTCTAGGTATTTTCGTGCATCAAGTTGACAATACAAGCGCACCCATAAACAGCCCTAGTTTGCCCTTTTTAATGCTAGAAAAATATAAATCCTCCTCATTATTTTACCTGTTCACTTGATTCAGCTAATTAAATTGGTAGTAGCTAATTATAACTCACCACAAAACCATTAAATTGGTAGTACCTAATGTTAACTCACCTCAATGATTTTGAATTAGTAGTAGCTAATAGGTAAATTCGTGCCCTTGGTATTTATATTAATTAATCATTAATCATAATCATTTTCATGGGGAAATCAAACTGAATCCAACTTGAATTCAAGTTGTCTCCCTATTACCAATGAGGAGATAATTCTAAGTTTCATGTCAATATCATTGAAAAACGGTATACCTAATCATAAAATCTATTCATGGATTTCCCCATGAAAATGATTTTGATTAATGATTATTTAATATAGATACCAAGGGTGCGAATTTACCTAATGTATGTATGTATGTTTGTATTTTTGTTCCTCCTAAAATCAACAGTGCGATGTACCGGAGTGAATTCCACTAGAAAAAAAATTAAGTCAGTAAAATACACAGCAGTAAAATATAAAATGATAAAAATGTATACTAAAAATTATATTAAATATTAGAGTATTTATAAAAAAAGTGTTTCGTAGCTTTTCAGTCCGACAGCGGGGCATCTGGGTGGCAAGTGACACCGAGTCTGTCGTCCACTCTTCCTTATTATCAGCTTGTTGAGTGGGTGTCCCCCATCATTAAAAAATATTGGACATGGCTTTATGTGACAGGTGAGCTCAAAACCAGAGAGACTAGAGACTAAAGTCTTGCTAATATTCACTCCACCAGAGTGTATAAAGATATGAATGATCAGATAACTCACAATTAGGTCCAGTAGAGTCTCTGTTTGTTCTTGTAGATCTTGTGATGCGTCAAGTTCACAATACAAGTGTACCTATAAACAGTCCTAAACCGGGATGTTCATGGTATGATGACTCAGGCTACAACACAAGAGGACCTACAACGTCTAACAAAGTGGCCAGCAAGGTAACTAAATGACAGCGCTCATCTTTTACTGCTTTTGTTGGCCCATTTAAATTTTTGAATGTCCCTCCAACGTTCTTATCATTGCTGCTGATATTCCCATCATTGGTGATGTCACCATTGCCGTTTGTGTTACTCACCTCACAAACTCTATACATAATTACTGATCTTTCACTGTACATTCTACAGGTTATAAGGTTTGATTTACCGACTGTGATACCTCACTCACCTCCTGAGTCAGATCTGAGGCAGCTACATGGATCAACGAGTAAGTACCCTGATCATCTATCTACTGAGCTTTTACCCACTGAAGTTTTACTGGTGATATCCAGGTGATGGCTGTGAGGTCAATTGTGGACCTGAATTACCTTTCCTACAATCAACCTGATAGATGTAACAGCAACCAAATATAATATAGTGAGAAATGTGTTAAATATAATTAAATTAATTAAATTAACTAAAATATATCCTATCCGTCGATCAATAACAGTAAAATGTCTCTCTCGAGAAACTTATTCAGGACTTCCACCTATCCCTCAGATATGTCACATGAGCTCCCTCAACTGGGCAGGCTTGCAGTGGAAGCTCGATGCAATCTGGATCCTCTGAAAGAGAGAGTGGAGGAGCAATTCAGAAATATCACTGATGTGATAAGTGAGACTTCAGATCTTCTCTTTCAGTGGGATAAAGAGACTGAAGACGGATTGAGCTCTATTCGTCGTGTCCGAGGAGAGCAGGTATGCAGGATTGTTTTTTACTTGTAAATCAACTTTAAAACTTATCAAAGTTGAAAACTATTCAAGAATAAATATCTGTCCCCTAGGTTTGA
Organism: Membranipora membranacea; assembly: GCA_914767715.1. Classification (NCBI taxonomy): domain Eukaryota; kingdom Metazoa; phylum Bryozoa; class Gymnolaemata; order Cheilostomatida; family Membraniporidae; genus Membranipora; species Membranipora membranacea. Next base: position 7,175,410 of record OU612072.1, on the reverse strand, counting down.
ATTTGGTAATCAGCTATGAATTTTAATCAATATTTGCCTGTGCGGGCGTTTACCATCATCCCGATCATGTTTGTAGATCCAGGCAATTAATGAGAAATACAAACAGCTGGAAGCTGAATATATACAGAGAAGAAGAGAAAGTAAGGAGTCAGTATATCAGTACAATCTCAAGTATACTGGTGTCTGTGAAGAGATGAAGAAAGTCAGAGATATGTTTGATTCCTGCAATCGGGTAAGTTGATAACACAAGTCACATGTTACTTGAGACGCGTCAATTGTCAAATGGATTCATGTTGATGTATGTGGAACGCAGACTCGTCTTGCCTTTTCCAAGCCATGCAAACCTCTTAAATTAGTTCCATACTGGACACAGTGCGGGTCCACATATTATTTACTTCATTCTTTCGCAATAATCCTGTGTTTTTGATAAAATCTTCTTCAAATAATCTTTCAAACATATCAGTGATTGTCATGGGAACTTTTATATTTATCCATCTCTCCATTTCATATGCATCCATTATCTTTTACAAAATCCTGATGTTATGAAGATAACCTGTAGTTGTGGGCTCCTTGTCACAAATGAGAAGACAAATCCAATTTCGATACTATAGATCACAAATCATTTTCGGGGATTAAAATATGGGAGTAATGGTCCTGTGCAGCTCTGTATCACTGTAATGTAAACTCTCTTTTCCTCAGATCTCTCTACTGAAGAAGAAAACCCAGATAGAGAGAAAGCTGTCAGAAATGATGGAGAGTCAGCACAGTGATCTCATTGTACCAAACCCTCTTATAGAACCTCTCCTAACAGGTAATATTTGTTATCCAAGGTGTGTTTATATAACTTAGATTTGAATCCAATTGAGTGGACACCGAAAATCCAATTTATTTACGCATTCAAAGTGATTTCCAAAATTTGTACACCATTTGAATCAATTTTTATCTAAAAACGTTCATTCTACTCTTTTGTTCTTTACTATCAAAGGTATGGGTTAATACTGGTAAATACACATGTCAAAGATCCTTTTAATACAAATAATTAAAATTATGTATTGTAATATATTATTTAGATTATTTTGGTCATTTGACAATCAAATCAGGCATTTTTAATCACTTTAAGATTTTTTTCCAGAGAATGAGAGTAGAGACATAGAGGTGAAGCTTGCAACAGCAGAGAGTTTCATAATCAGCCTCAACAATCAGTCTGTGCTCAAAAATATCAAACCACCATCTGCTATAAATACAATCAAAACATTATCTTTAGGCTACACTCCCTGGGCCATCTGTCAGTATAAAGGGGTTAAATATGTAGGATCCAATGGGTCAATATTACAGATTGATTCTCAGGGAAATCAGACAATATTTACTTCTTTACAATCAGGGGAACGTGTAGATAGTATCAGAGCTAAAAATAATCAAATATTTGTAATTCAGAAGATTCAGAATAAGAGTAGACTATGCATCTTTAATATGTTGGGTCAGCTTATTACCTCATGGTATCATCCTGACAGTACCTTTACTTTCTGTAATAAGGTAGCTTTATTAGGATCTCATGTGATAGCAGGTGATGTATCTAATAAGAGGCTCATTGTGTATTCACTAACTGGTGACATCATCAGACACATTCCCTGTACTCAGCTTAGCTTCAGCTCAAGGATATGTGAGGCTGGAGATGACTCTGTTATCATCGCTTACTGGTGCACCGGGAAAGTATACAAGCTAAACCTGACTACAGAAGAGATAGAGTGGACATCTACTCATGTGAGGTACCCGAGAGCTGTAGTTTGTTACGCTAAGCGCTATGTGCTGGTAAGAGATCTCTGCAGCACATCTATCTCTGTACTGGATATTAACACAGGTATGTCTGATAAATTATTGTAGGGAGCATATTATTGTTATGCAATGCTTTTCTGTCCGCTCAAGTTAAAGATTGTCGCAAAATGCTCCGAAGTTCCTGGATTACCAAGATTATTAGACAATTAAGCTCTGACATAATAATAATAAGGCATCGTTAACTCTGTATTTTCAAGATGCAACAAAATATTAACTAATACATGCTCTTTCTTAACACCTGACAGCTGAATAATTTTTCCAATCTACAATACAATCTAAATACAAAGCCTAATCCTTGGTTACCAAATTTACCTGGATATTAGGGATTTATGATAATTTTAATTTATTTTTGAAGGTAATTATGTGAAGAATCTGGACCTAGAGCCTGGTACATCATCTACTAGGATTACGGGTATCCAACTAGAAGGTGATCAGCTGGTATTGTCTTCCAGGGATCCAGATCAGATTATATACTACAGACTGAAGTAGTTTATACAATGATTAAACTATTTTATATCGTTATTTATACAATAATTATAACAGCACACATATATATAACCAGAGACGGTAGATGTCTTTTCACTGACTATGATAATAAATTTACTGTACCATCCATCTTCAATTGTCTTTTTTGACGAGAGGGAAGATATATGATTAAGATTTTTGATTAAATCAAAATTCACTTTTAGACCATAATAGAATAGCACATTAAGTGTACACAACTATTTCGTAGATTTTTAACTCAGAACTCTTGCTTAATCAGATAGGAATAGTAATCCATCCACTCAAATCTTCGTGCTACTAGTGTTACTCGATTCAGACACAGTCTGGCAGGCCAAAGAGGTTGAGTGGAGTGTTTTGTATTTACATCTGTAGGTGGCTAATGTTTCGCTTGATAGAGTGGTTTATCTGTGAGAACTGTTATTAATCTTTGAGATCTTTATCTTGACATTTCCTTATATGTGCACTTTAATTATATGCTATTTTCGAATGTCCAGAAGGCTCTTAATTACTTATTTTATAATGTTTTAATTTTGTCCCGTTCTGTCGTAACAATGTTTGTAATCTTACAGGCCACGGTTACGCCTTCAATAAAATACCATGATACCACAGTCAGTTGGCCATTTCGATAGTTCAATTTTAATCTTGAAAGGCTCAATAATAATTAGGCCTACATGTTAAATTTGAATGTTTTTTGTTTAATTTAGAGTCAATCCGCAACCAGGAATAACACAACAACTGAGGACCAAATCAAGTTAGTTGAGGTCTTGCATATTTATTTACCAAGCTAGGTTAGAGATAAATTCTGCTGAAATGGTGCAATTTGAGGACTGACTATACTCATACATTGTCGCAATTACCAGGAGTAAATCATCTAAATCTGTCAGTGACAAATGGTGTAATACACACGGCAAGTTTTTCAAATATTAGATGTGACGAAGACAACTTCGGACGCTCAATACCAAACCTCTTACAGACTGTCAATAAAGTTAATAAAATAATAGATTCCCTAGAATCAGAGCGAAAGCTTATAGACCAAGGACCTGAGTACATGACAATACGCTGCAATAAATTTTTAGTCGCCAGTTTATGCCTGAATTTCAATATTTACTGGACGCAGGAACCAAATAAAAAAATAAATACTGACAAATATTTTAGAGTTTAGACAGTATTTTTTCCTGGGAAGTTGTTTTGTGTTGCTTCGACCATTGTAACATTTGTTCTTAAAAGGAAGGATAACATGATTTAAAAGACATTCTTTCTAATTCGTTTTCTTAACAAAAGTCCCTGGACTTATCAATACCACCTGAATAAATAAGTCAACCTACTGAGGGTTAAGTTTAGGCTTGATGCAGGCGGATAAACAGACCAGTGTGAAGTATTCTAAACAGATTATCACCACTGTATTTGAGACAGGCTACATCAACAGATCGTAACATAAAGCATATACTTCCTTTTTTATATGTACAAGAAAGATACACTTACACAATACTACTATAGTGCAATGAATAATGCAGTTTAACACATTGCTCAGAAGATGAGAGGTATACTCCTGTAATTGAGGTCCAGTTATAGTGCACTTAATGAGGGATTTCCATGAGTAATAAGATTCTACTTTAGATGGAGGTGCACATAAGCTTGTTTATAATATAGTATGTATATTGTGATAACCAAGGGACTTCCTTCAGTTGGCATTGTGTAAACTGCATCAACTGGATTGGATATTTTCTGCATACCTCATCACAATACAATATAATATGTTAATTAAATGTTATTGTGACTGTTCTATACTCTAGGTGACCACCCTATTTCAGGGCCAATCTTAAGGGCAGGTGGCTTGTGTGGGGTAGAAACCTGTTACCCTTGCCTGCCGTTGCCAGCTATTCTTTTTTGAAGAGGCAGTACTTTGTCCTGCCTGCAAGCACTCAGCAGACCTCCTGTATTCATGGCCCTGCTCTGATCACACCTGGCCAGGATGAATAGCTGGCCAGTGCCAAATCAAAATTCACAGCCAACGCCAGTAATTGAACTTGGATCATAAATCCTTACCCTTAACCTTCAGACGACTCCTGACTGGGTCTGCACACATTGTAATGGAAATATTTAAAGTTATTTGCCTTGCTTCATCTCCAAAGTATATAACTTGTGTTTGATATGATTCCGGAAGCAAAAAGTATTTAGCTTCCAAGGAAGAAATGAGCTGGTAACAAAGCCATGATCTCAAATCTAATCCATGTGGATAGTTTTCTGCTACATCAGTGCAAATTGTCCCTCCTGAAAATGAGGCTGATCACTTAAAATAATGTTAGCGGTTGGAAAAGTTACAATATCGCAAACAGTCGGCAACCTCTATCTGTACGAATCAATTTTCTATCAGCTAGAAATAATTTGCATCGTTCTGTGCATAGCATTAAATCGTGCTCTGACACATAAGTTATAAATACCTATGACACCTTCCTCTAGCACTATATTTACTGTAGTAAGTCAGCATTCTTGAGTTTGCCTCACAAATACATCACACCTGTCAGCGCTGTATGTCAAACACCAATCATGTATCTTTTTACCTTCCGAAAATACCAAGTAGTAAGTCTTTACCAAACTTTTATTAAGTATTAAACGGGTAAGTTACACTTTATTGGCATTCATGCAATCAATAAAAGTCAATAAAAAGACAAAAAAAATATTCGGAATATACAAAATAATAGTAATATGAGTCGGAGTAGACAACTTCTCCAGATCATCACAATCTATGTGTAGATACAAGTCAGTGCAGATATACCTGAAGAGTATATGAGAGTAGTGTCTGGGAGGATGGGAGAGATTTTTTTTAAATATTCAGTCTTGAAGTTACAGGCTGTTATGCAATGCTGTGTTTCTTGCTGATGTATAAACGGACAAATATGCCTATATAGTTCTGAGATTGTCCAGCCACATCGAAGATATATTGATCACTGCTGTTGACTATTCGTCCTCTTCGTCACTGTCATCTACAGGCTGTTGTATCTTGTCAGGTTCAGCTCGAGCAGCAAACTGGAAATCTACAGAGTATAGTGTACATGAGGTTACTCACCTTGCAGGAAAGTTTAAAAGATTACTATTGTGATTAGTAAACCTACTAAGGATTGAGTTGCCATTTCAATACTTTAAGTTTGTTGCAGACGGATATTGGGGCTAAGGGTGCTGAACAATTTTTCAACCAGATGTCCGAGGCTTTGTTGTCAGATTCAACCAAACAGCATAGCCGAAAGGGTTACGAGATGAGAATAATGATCGAGAATAAAAAAAAGTATTTCCAAGAATTATTTTCCTCACCTAATAATAGTCGGCTCAAAGTTGTCATATTTAAAAACATTTAATCCACCAATTTTGACTGCAGCAACGCTTTGTTTGTCTCTGCCTATATTTGACACTGGCAGAATTGTTTTGATCACTGATCCCACTGTTGGTAACTCAACCTATTTATACCATTGGGGTATGTGTACTTATTTTTCATACAATCTGTCATACACTCATGAATACAATATAGTCTTGACAGTCTTTGCTCCAATGCTGATTAGAACACTGCAGTATAGAGGTCACTTTATAATGCACGCACGTAATGTGGGATTTCCATGAATAATAAGATTCTTGTGCACATTACCTGTATATAGTGATAACCAAAGTGTTAACATTATGTCTACTCAACTGTAAACTGCAGTAACTTGATATGGGTTTCAATGTTTATGCAGGTCTTATCACCATACCAATGTATTTGGTTATGATTTGTTGGGTTCACACTTATTGTAATGGAGTAACTGCCAAAAATTAGTTGGCTGTCAGACAGATTAGACACAATAGTGTTGCATCTGAGACTTACCATATTTGGAGTAACTTTTATAACGTTTCACTCATATCCCCCAAATATATTACTCTTGACTTCATCGACTCTTAGAATGCGTAAAGTGTCCCGGGTTTCAAGGAAGTCTTGATCTATTCAGAATTCAAAGGATGAACTCACATCTAATCTCGTGGACCGTTTTCTAAGTACAACGGTGCAAGTTTTCCTGTTGGAAAATTTTACATTATTATAAATTGTCTTTGAGGTGTTTCTGTACAAGACACAGGACAGCCTTTTGTATCAACAAGGAGTTTATGAGCTTTTTAAACTATTGATGTACAGGTTTTTACATTTGAAGAGGATTGGTGTAGGAAATACACAGACAGCTACCATATAGGGGTTAATATTACGCAAATGTCATGTTCCGCATGCAACCAACTTCATTATGAATGGGAAGATGATTCAACGTGTTTAAAGAACCTAATTCCTGAAGGTGGTGATAGATAACCGTCTGACTTGAAAAATCATCTTGACATCATCGTTCCTGTACTTAATATAAGACAATTATATGTGGCTTATATTCGACCAATCATCACCTACGCATGCTCCTCATGGTTCTCTATCAAGTCACAAGAACAATGACAAGGAATAGAGAGAACTGAAATACCTAGCACTGAACATACTAGACCAGAGCAAGGACTATGGAAAAGGCTTAACCCGAGTAGATAACTATTCTAGCGCATCGCCATCCATGTGTTGCTACAAATCTGGGAATTTAACTGATGATTCCAGTATTTAGCAGCCTTGCAGAGAATTCTAAGAAAATAAAAGGTGTTTGTATGGGTTTGAAGGAATTGTAACTAAAAATGTTGAAGGATCACTTCAACTCAGTTACATATGCTTCGCTTTTCTGGCTACAGCGGTGCTGTTGAAGCATTGCACATTTTCCTCCGTAAAAAGCTTACAATATTCTAACCAGTTGGAATGCCTTACAATATAATAAACTGATGGAACTGCAATATTTCAAATTGGTCCGGGGCTGTTTCCGCATGGTACCTTAGCCGTTGATGGGTTTTCGCAACATTTCAAACTATTGAGGTCAACATTGCCATTCTATAAACCTTTGAAATATATTAGGGCGAGTATTGGAACCAAAAGATCAGTTGATAAAAAAGTGCTCGATCTATAGGGTACAGGGGGCAATGATATACCATAAACAACAACTAGCTTCTATCCTTGTCAATATGAAGTATGGATTACACTGGCAGTGTGAATGAAGATTAACTGAATATTAACTGTGTATTGAATGAAAAAAATGGGGCAATAATGGCATTAAACTGCTTTGTCACTTTGAAATGTTGTTCCATGGATGGCGTCATCTATTTGGGAAATCCCCTGACTCACTTTTCTGGCCTAAGATTTGATAACACTGTGTAAAAAGTTGCTATAATAAGCAGTTTTTCCTTACTCACAATCCTGTATTACATGTTCCTGTTGGACCAAAGTCTATTATTGCATCATTAACTTTATAGCTCAGTTAAACATTCACAGTCACATAGCAGTGTTCTATTTATCGTGTTAGTAGACCGCACAGAGTTAGACCAACACTTGTACTGAGTAGCAGCAGCAGCAGCAGCAGCTTCTGTATGTCAAACGTTACACTGAGAATTCTATAGCTTAGGGAGCTCTGAGACCACAGTAAGTCAGACGGTAAGCCATCAGTGATAACTGATGTGTCTACACAAGGCTACACATTCTATTCGTTTATATTTGATAGCTTCTCTAACAATACATTGCGGGGGGGGGGGGAGGGTTTTTGGGAGGTAGATCATCAACTGAGCTTCTTATCAGCTTATATATCTAGGTCAGGTGGAGATAGGCTAGATAATATTTGTCTAGATTTTAAGGTTCTCCCTACAGTAACAATGCTATTCAAAGTAAATGAATCAAGCTCGTACTCCCTGTACCGCCGCAGTTCAGTAAGTAAGGCGGCAGCTTGTGGCACTGAAAGACGGGTCACCACCTGTACAACCTCTGCTCATGAGGTATTAGATATACTCCTTCCACATGGAACACAAATAGCTCTGTGTGAGAAACTATGATTTAAGAATGTCTATGGAAAGGGGCCTATAGCTTAGTAGGGTAAAAATAGGTGTCTCTCTTCAATAAAAAAAACAAATCAAAGACAAACACTAGAGTTCATAATACACTATTCTGACATCAAAATGATGACTGGTCAAGTTGAAATGTGGACCGGGCGTCCTATCAGATGTAATGTGTATTATTTGAATTTTGATATTGAGGGGCAACCTAGTATACTTTTCTTGTTTGGGTCGATCGATGCAGTAATTTGACTAAAACTTATGGAAACCAATCAAAGGGTCAATCCATATGCCTGTAGACACTGATACATTTCATTATTTGGATGAGGAGTATGTAACTGATCTTGAGAAAGCGATGGCTATTTATCACTGAATTAGATTCTTCTCTTAGAATGGAAATAGTATCATAGCGTTATACGGTTAGGACACTAAACACAGGGACCCATCTGACTGTTATCTGATTGGCTGTCCCTAGTAGCATGGATAATTAGCCTGAGAAATTGTCTTGTTTACAAAATTGCAAACAGTAATTATACCCCATACAGTGTCGATGATTAGGGCATTTCTAGATTGCTACTAGGGACTGGCTAATTTTGCAAGCCCTTTGTTTTGCAAAAGAAAGCTAATGATGCTATTACAGATATGGAATTCAATGCTATTTATGTATTGGTTGCTGGACCGCATCTTTGATTGGTCCACAAGTTTAGAAACTATCATTGCTGGCTGTTGTAAACATTGGTCAAGCAGCTTGCCTGGGTTTTTCAAGGCTGTTACTGGGACGTCAAATGCATAACGTAAAAGCTGCCAGATAGCTTTATTTAGATCCTGACCAATCAATATAGGTTGGTTATCTTTGCACCGTAGCGACTGAATCAATTCAAATGTGCTGGAGTTCTCAGACAGAAAAGTCATCCCACCAGAACTGGAGAACTGGGAACTCAAGCACCTTTGGATGAATACAAACCCTACGGTGCAGGGAGACTCGTATCACAAAGTCGATCTGCAAGCAGTGTGATCCTCACACAAAGCTTTTTACTGATGGCAAATCTTTACAAATAGCGACGTTATGTATTTCACCACTGATCCATAAATTCATACCAAAGCCTGTAGAGATTTATAATTAGTTGTTACACATGGATGGGTCGCTTAGATTGTGATCGGTGGTAGCTTGCAAAGCTTGCAATGCTTGCAACAATATTTAAGTATTTTCCCCATATTTTTAGATTATAGAGTGAATCAACAAGCATCATGGCTTCAATCAAAACTCCAAAGCATAAACGAAAGGATCTAAGTGGTAAACAGAAAATTGAGATTTTGGGTAAGATTAATCAGGGGTACACTGTGGAAGACATTACGAAGGAGTACGGAATAGCTGAGCGCACAGTTTATAATATCAAAAGTAAAAGGAATGAAATTTGGGCCAAATACGACTCTTCTCCCGCCTTATTGTCACGGAAAAGGCACAAACCCGATGAGAAGCCAAAAGAGGAAAAATCGCGAGTCCCGAGCAAAGTATCTGGAGAACATCAGGATGAGGGTAAATATTTAAGATCGTGTGTTTAGTAAAGTTTGAATATAAACAGTCGAGGTTGCTGACCAAGATAAAATGAGTGACTTTTCAGTGAATCAATCAAAGGATAACTCCTTGGTCACACATTTTTATTGCTCTTTAGATCTAGATCTAGTAAATCCCACTGAAGCCATATCACTAGAGGAATAGTATGGCGGCTGGTCCAATTAAAAATAGACTTCCTAATAAGGCATCTGTATATACTATCTCACATCCTGTACCTTATAATTAAACACTTTGGTAGATATGCTTTATGTGATATCGGAATTTTTATTGTTCCACAGAGATGATCAAGTAATTGAATAGAGGAAAGCTCTACAAAGTCAGCGAGTTTGTCTCCTTGAAAAAAATTAAATATTCTGTATTCCAGTCTAAACCAGAAAAATATTTTGGCCTTTGTAGGTTTTCAAAGTCCCAGGTGTCCGGGGAAGTTAGACTTTAGGGAGCTGGCAGACACTCTCAAAACACAGGAGGACTGGTCCAACGCCCTACCCGCAGTGAGTATTTTTATTTATTAGATTCTTAGCCTATATGATGTCCAAATTCTTGCTTAGCTTTGAGATCATGCTATATCAGGTGTTTTTATTTTCAGGCTGATCAGTTTTTTCACGTCCCAATCGCTGTTAGTACAAAGGCGCGCAATGTGAATGTGGATAGAGTCACTGAGAAGATATTCAGGTAAATTATTGTTCTTGTTGATATGTAGGGCTACATATGCTAGTTAATGTTAGCTAGAGTCTGAGTTAACTTGTTAATAATTAGTTTGGGTTGGAGTCTATCTGGGCTTAAAGTGACAGTCCTATTAAAAAAGTTAATATGTTACCCAGTAAATCAAATATTGTGAGCTCATAGGGCAAATAAAAAAATTAAAAAAATTAAAATTATGGAAAATAGCAATTAGTTTTTTTCAATTATTAGATTAGGCTAGCTAACAAATAAACACCTACTTTATTCTATATAGGCTCCCATGCTACCTAATGAGCTAAATTAAACTCTAGCCAGCTAGCCGAACTCTAGCTAACAATTACACACCCACTTAAAGTGACAGTCCTACTAGGCCATGTTTAGTATGGTTTTAAAGATCTCAGGCTGAAAAGTCATTAGGGCGTATGAAATAAAACAGCCTGTGAACCCAATTGCAGTAAAACTGCTGCAAAGTCTGAAAATTGAGATCATAGTGGATCATAGTGATTAATTGCCTCCCCCTGACTACTATGTTAGCTAGCCTAATCTAGCTGTTTCAATCATCTGTGGAATGTTAAAGTTGTCCTCTTGCAAATTCTAGAGTATGTCAAGTTTTGGTTTGAATCCAATTCAACCCATGCCCAGCAACATTCGTATTATACAGACAATGATGAAAAGAAATTTGCTACATTCGACTCTTTTGATAATTATTATGGTAAATAATGGGGAATATTGATGTTGTTATAGTCCGGTGGCAGCCCCTGCCTATCTTGTCACTTCCATTTGCACTTTTGGATGGATAAGGTTTGTCAGTTGTTTCTGGTACAGTTTTTCACGCTGATCGCAATGGTAACAATGTACCTTACACTAAGTTGCACAATGGGCCGCTAATTGCCAAAAACGCTGCCAGTAAAAGGGAAAGTGATCAAAAAATGATGATATGGTTTCAAAACATCCAAAATCTGAAAGAGCATGTCATAATATAGTGGATCTACAAATTTACATGGGTCTGCTATCATAAAAAGCTGAGATGCGGTCAACAACAGTTGCAATGCCCCTTCTATCACCTGTGTATAACTATCATTAAAGTGAAACTACTTTTTCTGCCTAAAAAACAGGCTTCAAATGTTTGTATTGATCTGATTTTTGTATGGTGACTGTGTATTGACCCTCCCATCGCATAACACCAGTTTTCAATGCTCTGAGTGTGTCTTTTTTGAGATAGTGCATATTCTTAGGATTTATAGTATCATAATAGTCGTCTTTATAAGGTTATAATATAGCGTGTAAAGCAAAAGTTCACTCCTTCAAGGATCATCAGGAAGTTGCGTAGTGCTGGGAGAAAATTATTTTGTCATTGATTGAGTCAATGCAAAACCACCATAATAAAATCAGATCAATACGAATATTCAAAGTCAGATCTCGAGGCGTCTGCAAAATTGAAAAAGTAGTGTCGTTTCAATGATAGTTATATACAGGTGATATAAGGGGGTATTGCAACCGTTGTTGGCCACATCTCGGCTATTTATGATAGCAGACCCCTGTAAAGTTGTAGATCCACTAATTATGACATGCGCTTTCAGATTTTGGCTGTTTTGAAACCATATCATCATTCTTTCATCACTTTCCCTTTTTTCGGCAGCGTTTTTCACTCTATCACTTTTTATAAGCTTGGTTATTCACTCAATATATTTGAGATATTATGCTGATATTTTACCAAAAACTGACCAAGGTATGTATGAATCTGATTGCAGAGTTTGAGCAGCGCAACTCATAAGGTGAGCAAGGGACAGACCTTTGAAATATCATAAGAACAGCAGTTTTGGCCATTTTTGGCAGCGTTTTTGGCAATTTGCTGCCCATTGTGCAACTTTGTGTAAGGTACATCATCACCATTGCGATCGCCTCAAAAATCTACCCTAGAATCCACTCTTAGAATTTATGCATCCAGTTTCGTAAATGAAGTTGCGTTTCTAGCCATATTTTTGGTAGGCTGCCACTGGACTATTATGTTGGTGTACACCAAAACTTGCAGAATTTAGTTTCAGGATTGAAAACTGCTTGATGTAGCATCGAGCTAAGAGCAGCTTTGTAGGAAGACAAGATTTCATAAGATATAACTACATGTTTGAGATAACTAAATTTGCGGGTACATGATGCAAAAAAAGTTGAATTTTAAGATTCTAGGTACTCCAAAACCGCGCAAAGTATTGCTGACGAATCGCTAAACTTGATTTTCTTGGTTTTTGTTGATTTTTTTTGCACATGAGGGAGAACATCTTCAGGTGATGGTTGATGCAATAAAATTGTATATATATATATGAAACCTTGTGATTTTAACCGCAATTTATCCAAATCATCAATCTTTCATTTTAGGCGCCAGTCTGTCACAAATCTCATACCAATTGATGTTAGTAAGGATGGTAGTTGCCTCTTCAACTCTGTATGCTGACTGCTCTTTGGCACTAAAGACAAAGCATTCGAACTCAGAGTTAGAACCTGCATATTTATGCACAACAATGCCAACCTTTTAAAGCTGACAATGCTGAGAAAAACATTCAGAAATGATCTTACTGAACAAGACCTAGATACGATTCTACAATCATCCATCGCTGACTTTGTCGCTAAAGATTCCGTGAGGGCGATTAAAAACCACAGCAGATCGATGCTCGATTCCGGAAAGTACAGCTCAATGGTAGACATCTTCTTTTTGAGTCAACATCTGAGTGTTGAAATACAGGTGATTTATCCCAGCCACAACAACTCTTACACAAAGAGAGAACTCTTTTCTGGGACCATCAAGCCTGAAGGGACAGCTTTTTAGAAGAATTGTCATTAGCTGGACAAGCACCGATGAATCCTCTTTTGATCTGCTGGGTGAAGGGAAATGGAGGCCAAACCACTTCGTACCTTGTATTTATAAAGAAGAAAAAGATGAAGTAAGTATTGCAGTTTTTTATCGTTTAGCAAGAGGTCGGGTGGAACAGATTTGTTTCGTCAAATTTGAAAATTATCGCTGTCATTCTAAATCTGTCTCTTTCTGTCGGGGGTGCATAACTTGCTAGTATGGGAGGAGTTTTGATAGACTGCTAGCCAACAGCATTTTTAAATAAATTAAAGTGTTAAAGTGTGAAATAATATTATGATGTCATACCGCGATCAACTTTGAATACAAGTTTCCTTTCCCTTGAATGTTCAACTGTATACAAAGTGTAACCCTTGATTACAGACAGTACCTTATAAACTGCCTACAACCGTTACTGAAATTTCCCCTGAAGGCGCTGATGGTGATGATGACAATCTACCTCTCTGTCAGCGGTGTAACATTAAATATCAGATGTGCAGATGCCAAGGTAAAGATGATAGCAGTGCTCTTAATCTTGAGGTAAAGTTTTCTGTGACATTTGACATCTGTCAAATGTGAACGCTTTGATTGCATTTGGGAGGATTATTCCATATTAGCCTAACTGCCCCTGATTAACATAAACTTTCAAATTCAAATCCTCATTTATCAGATGTCTTACAAGTCTAACTTTTTCATCAGTGTATGTTAGGGAGTTTGTAGACCAATTGGTCTATTTGACTGCATTCCGAGTCGCTCCCGATCCACGGCGTGACCAGTGGAATTGAGCAACAGGAATGCAGGCAATCGGATTAAACTTGTTCTAGGGAGTTTGGTACAAATCTCCAAAATCCCTTGTGCATGTCCCATGGTATATAATGACAGGCAGTCTGGAGTTGTCCTTTTAATTACACTGTTCGATATCTCTTAACCCTTACCCTGATTTTTTGACTCTTTCTTACCACAGCCCAACTTCAGCTTGTCATCAGATGAGTTCCATCATCAGGTGACAGATGAGATATTATCAGATGATAAAAATCTATCAATATCACCCTCTGAGTATGGCAGAGAGGGAATGCCTGCTCCCCTTTCTATATCATCCTTTGATTTATGTAACCCTCCTACACCAGAAGCCACTCTTGCAGCAGAAGGCCTCATTGCTCTCACTTCTCCACGTCAAGGTTATAACACTTTAAATATAGTTAAATATTATTACCATGGAAAAAATTGATTCACCTGTTGCCATTGTCATCTTTATGTCTTGAATAACATCAGCTTATGTAGTGCTACTGAGAGACTCGCCATCATTATGTATTCACTTTATCAATCTATCGAACCATAATTGGAGGCACCTATTTTAAATCAACATAAACTCAAAATAACTTTATTGCAGAGCATGCTCTGTCTTGCTGCTGCGCTCATTTCATAATATGCCGACTAAAGCAAGTTATTTTTATTTTTAATTTGCTTTAATTATAAACTTTTAGAAAACCTCAATAAATAAATAAATAAAGCGTAAGCTGGTGAAACTTGTTTTTTTATTTAGGCAGAGATCATTGCATCTTTTCAAAAGCTCAAATTTTAAATACTCAATAGACAATTTTCACAATTTTATTGTATTCTGTCTTCGATTTAAACTGGTAACACTCTCTACCAAATGAGATGACTGGTCTCCTACATTGAAATGAACTCCTAATTGCCCATCTTCTTTCCTGTATTCGATAAGATTTGCACAGTCATGCTGTAGTGCACCACAGTGCCCCATCTCATAAGCACCCTACACACTTCAAAAATCACACATGCAGCCATCAGGATTTCCCACATAGTTTTTTGTTCTCGATTAACTCATTGCCTCCTAATGACGTATATATACGCATTCATGCAGTGTGTGGTCTAATACTAATGACGGATATATACGCTCAGTCACTATGACAACCAAATGTCCAATGATAGTGCAGTTTTTTCTTCAAAATCTTTATTGGATCATCTTCATCATACTCTTATGTGATTGGGTAGAGTTTTAGAAAAGATATTTGGGTACTCACTTAGCTTTCACTTCTAAAAACAAAACTCAAGTTAGGATTTCAGAAAATTTCAGTCACAAAATATTTCAATGGCAAGCTCTAGGACTAGGATTCATGAGTCTGGTGTGCTTGATGAATGTTCAGGAGGAGTTGGCTCAGAGCTTGATGATGAAAATGAGGTGAGTAGGGTTACAAATTATGGTGAATCTGAATATCTAAATAAAATTGCTAAATTATAACATGATATATGAGAAAAATGTCATTCACCTGACCTTCTATCAACCTCAATTTGTCAGAAGATAAAAATATACTTGTGCAACTAGGAAGCCTGCTACTACACCAAATTTTCTGGTTCATGATATGCATTGTATTTCACAATATAAAGTAACTTTTTCTTTTACTAGTCAAGTGACAGTGAGTGAATCAGAAGAGGATAGTCAAGTTGGTGAAGTTGATGAGATGGATAACCGATACTCTGCAACAGACGCTGATGCTGATGATTCAGATTTTGATGGTGAGTCTCCCCCCCCCCCCAATACAGTATGAAGCATAAACCACACACCTTTGTGTAACAATTATTGTATTTCACATGTTATACACAACAACATAACACGCTTTCCTGTTTTGTTGTTTCAGGCTCCCTACCACGAAAAGTTGTTATAGTTGGGGCTGGACATGGAGCTCCTGGGAGGGCGGGTCGACAAAGGAGAGCTGGTTGAGGCAGAATGGCACCTCAGGAGCAGGTTGTAGTCAGTCATGTTGGTGAGATTGACAACTCTGATGATGACTCATACTTTTGATGTATGGTAGTCATTTTTGTTTTTACTATCAAAAACTAAAATAATATTTTGATCACCAGAAAATATTTTTTTCAAATCGATAACAATCATTTTTTGCTGTTTTTTATGTAAGTTCAGCTTTACAGCAATAAATATCATAAGATCATATATCGCAAATCAATAACCAACACATCTGTGCATATAAATCCAGCTCAGACACTCTATTGGGCGATCTGTACTGTGACTAAATGTCATAAAGTGAGTTTGAAAATAAAACTTCAGAAATCACAAATGCTTTATTCCTCCCCTAGGTCAATGGGCACTATGTATACATGCATTGTCCAATGCGTACAAAAATTTAAATCCTAACAGATAAAGAGCTGGAGAATTCAAATATTTTTACAGATTGTGGATAGCACAACTGGTTACAAAGAAATGTCTATGTAAACTTAGGCATTTTTTGGAAAAACGCCTAGTATCCGACCACTAATTAACATTAACAATGGGCAGGAGCGAAAGAGTTAAATGATCCTTGTTGATTTTTACAGATTTTCATCTCAAAGCTGTAGTCAATATCGACTCGAGACAACATGAATCTTCACAGACCGAGGATGGTCCAAGTCGTCTGCCGTATAGACAAACAGTCATCAAGCCAGCGAGCAAGGTAGAAGTAATAAACTGTCAATAATGAGCCACCTTTTTCCAAAAAATAAATGTTAAATTCTACCACCAGCTTATCAAATGTCTTGTATCCATGCATGGCCGTAAGCTTCATGTTGAAAGAAGTCGATGAAATATCCGCTTCTACCTCATAAAAATCGATGCCTTGTCTTTGTTTTATATGTACAGTTGCCACCACAATAACAGCCTGAAATTTATTGTGATTTTTGTTTCTCTTCACCAGGTAGTGCAGTTAGTTCGACCAATAATGGATATAGCCCAGTCACCATCGCTTACAGATGAAGCTGCAATGGTTGGCCGGACAGTCAACTGGAGAACATCAGCTCATCATACGCAGTCCACGGACACAATATTACTACAAGAGGGGACATTTTGTAGCAAACACAGCGCAGAAAAATCATCTGTGGGATGTAAAAACTGTTGTGAGATGTTCTGTTGTAACTGCCTAAACTCACCAACCACATTCTGTTTGGGTAATAATAATTTTGCAACATTTGTTGCATTTATTTCCCAAATATTAACAAGAGGCACATAATTTGTATTCTTCCTAATTTTGTATCTCAAACTATTGAATTGGGTTTGACCAGCGCCATGTCAATATAATTCAAGAAATGTCATAATTTAACTAAATTGCTGCTATTGATAAAATTTTATTACCGAATCCGAAACTTTATTTTTGTTATAGTTACAGGCTCATCACACAAGTATATTCCACTCTCCCAGCTTGCAGAAAGGATTCGGTCCAAACTGGAGCCTTTGAAATCTTGTGCAGAAGGGAAACTCGAAGAGTTCACTGAAGTTATAAGTAAGACTTCAGATTTACTGACTCGATGGGATGAAGAGACTGGTGATGGAGTAAGATCTATACATCACACTCGTGATCAGCAGGTTTGTGTGTAAATTTGCCTCTGATTTGTCTGCAGGCACTGCTGAGGGACCATTTGTCTCAAGGATTTAGATTGTCAGAAGACAATGGGTGCATGGACATCAAAAATCCTCAAAGACTGAAACAAAATTACTATAGTGATCTTAGATCTGTTGGAAGGAAAAAGTTCCATTTTAGCTGTATCTTATAAATTGTCAATCTTGGGAAATGACTCAGCATTAGACGGAATCACTAGGCCAAACTTGTAGGGTGAAGAGTTTTGTTCTCTACCATCCTTTTTAGATTAATCTCAATTTCTTTTGCTGACAATGACAACTTTGGCAAGATAACTGTGATTGATTAGTTTTTGGTCTCTGATTCCGTTGATCTGAACTGAAATGGCTTTGATGTTGGGGTCGGCAGCTACACGGAGTAAGGATATGAGCGAAGTATTTTCTCATGACGATATGGTTAATCATTATTTAGATGCAGTGATGATAGCTCTCATGCGCCTGCCAATGTTTGTAGATTCAGGCAATAAATGAGAAATACAAACTGCTGGAAGCTGAATATATACAGAGAAGAAGAGAAAGTAAGGAGTCGGTATCTCAGTACAATATCAAGTATACTGGTATCTGTGAAGAGATGAAGAAAATCAGAGATATGTTTGATCCCTGCAATCGGGTAAGTTGATAACACAAGTCACATGTTACTTGGGACGCGTCAATTGTCAAATGGATTCATGTTGATGTATGTGGAACGCAGACTCGTCTTGCCTTTTCCAAGCCATGCGAATCTCTTAAATTAGTTTCATACTGGACACAGTGCGGGTCCACATATTAATTCCTTCATTCTTACGCAATAATCCTGTGTTTTTGATATAATCTTCTTCAAATAATCTTTCAAACATATCAGTGATTGTCATGGGAACTTTTATATTTATCCATCTCTCCATTTCATCAGCATCCATTCATCTTTTACAAAATCCTGAATTTATGAAGATAACCTGTAGTTATGGGCTCTTTGTCACAAATGAGGAGACAAATCCAATTTCCACACTATAGATCACAAATCATTTTCGGGATTAAAATATGGGAGTACTGGTCCTGTGCAGCTCTGTATTACTGTAATGTAAACTCTCTTTTCATCAGATCTCTCTACTGAAGGAGAAAGCCCAGATAGATAGAAAGCTGTCAGAATTGATGGAGAGTCAGCACAGGGATCATATTGTACCGAACACTGTAATAGAACCTCTCCTAACAGGTATATCCAAGGTGTGTTTATATAACTTAGCTTTGAATCCAATTGAGTGGACACCGAAAATCCAATTTTTTTACGCATTCAAAGTGATTTCCAAAATTTGTATTGTAATATATTACTTAGATTATTTTGGTCATTTGACAATCAAATCAGGCATTGTTAATCACTCTAAGATTTTTTTCCAGAGAGTGAGAGTAGAGACATAGAGGTGAAGCTTGCAGCAGCAGAGAGTCTCATAATCAGCCTCAACAATCACATTGTGCTCAAAAATATCAAACCACCCTCTGCTATAAACACAATCAAAACATTATCTTTAGGCTACACTCCCAGGGCCATTTGTCAGTATAAAGGGGTTACATATGTAGGATCCATTTGGTCAATATCACAGATTGATTCTCAGGGAAATCAGACAAGATTTACTTCTTCACAATCAGAGGGATCTGTAGATAGTATCAGAGCTAAAAATAATCAAATATTTGTAATTCACGAGATTGAGGATAAGAGAAGTCTATGCATTTATAATATGCTAGGTCAGCTTATTACCTCATGGTATCATCCTGACAGTCATACCTTTAATTACGGTAATAAGTTAGCTTTATTAGGATCTCAGGAGGTTTAGTTCATTGATCTACTCATGTGAGGGACCCAATAGCTGTAGTACGTTACGTTGAGCGCTAGGTGCTGGTAGCAGATTTCTCCAGCACATCTATCTCTGTACTGGATATCAACACAGGTATGTCTGATAAATTGTTGTAAGAATGACTATGTTACACAATGCTTGTTTGTCTGCTCAGGTAAGAATTGCTGCACAAGCGCCCTAAAGATCCTGAACTACCTGCCTCTACCTTTAGTCATGATTATTGGAGAAACAAGCCCCGACATGATTAGGCAGCAAAATATAAACTAATTCATTCTTTTTTTTAACAGCTGATCAATTTTTTAACTCAATTACACAATCACAAAGCGTAACCCTCGATTTCAAAATTTACCTGGGTATGAGAATTTATGAGAATTTATATTTCTTTTTGAAGGCAAGTCTGTAAGGATCTGGATCTTAACATCAGTAGTTCACATACTACTGATATACAACTAGAAGGTGATCAGCTGGTAGTGTCTTCTGGATTTCCATATCAGATTGCATACTGTAGACTAAAATTTAAACAATGATTAAATGATTTTATATGGATACAAACAATAATTATAACAGCATACATCTATATAATCAGAGAGGTAGATGTCTAGTTACTGTCTCTGATTAGTAATTTACTGTATCATCTATCTTCACTTGTTTTTTTGGCGAGAGGGAAGATATATGATTAAGATTTTTTGTTTAAATTAAAATTCACTTTTAGACTAATTGAAGCACATTTAGTGTGCGCAACTATTTTGTAGATTTTTAACTCGGAGGTCCTGCTTATTCAGATAGGAAGAGTAATCCATCCACTCAAATCTTCATACGTTCTAGTGTCACTCAATTCAGACACAATCTGGAGGGCCAAAGAGGTTTGGATTAAGTGGAGTGCATTGTATTGTAGATAGGCTACTGCTTCACTTGATTTTTTTTTTGTGAGGGGGGACAACTTTGATTTATCTTTGAGACAAATCTTATCTTGACATTTCTTTATAATTATGTGCACTTTAATTATATGTTATTTTTGTATGTCAACTAATTTAATGATGTTGTAATTTTGTCCGTTTCCATCCGTTTGAGGACTGTTTATATGTACACATTGTCGCAATTACTAGGAATAAATCATCTAAATCTGTTAGTGACAATTGGTGTAATACATACAACTTTTTAAATAATAGATGTGATGAAGAATACCTCCGATTCCCAATACCAAACCTCTTACAGGCTGTGTTAATAAAGTTAATCAAAGATTAGATTCCCTAGAAACAGAGCAAAAGCTTCGGCTTTGTAAGTAAGGATGTTAAAGAATTTTAAAGAACCAGCAATGTGAGCTTTGATCGGTAGTCACTAAGAACGAAGAACACGAAGTAATCAACTCTGATGACCGCATAGATCATGGGAAAACCCAATAGCACTGCTCATTGCCGGTATGAAATCCAGTCAACATGAGGACACAACTAAAATAATTTCTATCCTTGCTGGATAACTTGAGTCCAGTATCATACCAGGCGACATTGATTCTGCCTTCCATATTAAATCATGCCAGCACTTTCCACTCGTGATAACCTTCACAATTCAAGGAAGAACTTCAAAAACTTATTTGTCACTACTCAATGAATCGTCTTCCGCCGCTCTGACAAAATATGCATTGAATGAAGCCCTTACACGGTCCCAATGCACTCTGTTTCACTTGACAGACACAAAAATCCCCGAGCTAGACATACTCCTGGACCTACCACCGCCAAGTTTATCTGATGATGGTGATCTTCTGAAGATCATATCATTGCAAATGTTAGATGTATTAGCTGCAACAAAGCGACATAATGGCTGACGACCACAAAATTTCTAGGAATAAGACTTGATTTTAGGTATGATTTTAGATATGCTGTCAGATATACTTTTAGATATGATTTTAAATTCATTTTCACATTTACTACCAACCAGAGTTTGAAAAAGTCCCCAAAACATGCACTAGCTCAAATAAATTATTCCTACCTAGCAGAGGGGAACAGTCACTGCATACCGCTGGAAGGTCGGCATCTGACCTGTGAGGGTCTTATGTTTCAAAGTCAGAGTGACTGACCTGCCTGGGTGCTCGGTTGGCAGTAGTGCTGAACTAGATTAGGTGGACCGTCAGCGCACCAGTCCCCGACTACATGACAATACCGCTGCACTTTTCTTTTAGTTGCCATTTTATGTTTGAATTTCAATTTTTACAGGATGTAGGAATCAAATAGGTAAAGAAAGAAATAGTGAAAAATATTTTTGACAGTAGTATTTCCCTGGAAGATGTTTGTTGTTGCTACGACCATTGTAACATTTATTCTTAAAAGAAAGGATAACGTGTTTAGTATGCAGCTAGTCTTAGTGCTCAAGCGGCTCTCCCAAAAAATTTACTTCTGAATAAAGTACCAGAAGGGCATATTTATGTACTTGGTCAGCGGACGGTAAGGTTATTGAAAAGAGCGTACAACTTGTGATGTTCCAGTGTGAGGTATAATGTGAGTGAACAGCAGTTGTTACAGGCCTAATAAAAACAGTATCCTAACAGCGCGATGAATTGTTGTATTTTGCAAGAAAAAAGCTCTGTGTCAATTTAATACACTTTGATCTTTACGCTCGACTATACATTGATCACCTTTATCGCTGTCCCCTGGTCAGGTGCTGCGTCTTTTGGCACGGACTTCAATTTGGAAATATTTGTTAGCTGGACCTCAATTACTAAAATGGGACATGGCTTCTCAGCTCTGGCAGGCTCGGCAGGAAGCTTTTGGTTGTTGTATGTGTCAGCGTGGCGTTGGTGTTGAGTTTTTGACGTGGCGGCGGAGATAAAACATTGAACTAGAGTCTAATGCCCATATCGAAAGAGCCACTTGTATTTGTGCAAGGCTGAGGCGCTGAGAACTAGTTATCAGTGCAGCATGATGAGTAAGTTTTAGCATTTTGCTGTAACCATCTGTAAACCACACGATAGCCATGGTGGTTAATAGGATATATCATAGTGTAACTTTCTCCTGGATAGATGTGACTGCATGCTAAGAAATTATCAATATGTAACTGATTGGGCCAGAAATATACATTTAATTTCACATTTCACTATCAGTGCAGTTTCATTTCGAAAGAGTGTGTGTGTTGTGGGCCTTAAAAATTATAACACGGTCTTGTGATATGAATTTGCCTTTGTTTAATTACGTTCCACTTATTGGATTGTTTGTGAGCCTTATAGTTATGACTCATCATGGAAAATCCAACTTCCCTGTTATGTAGACTGAGATCTTACGCTATTGTAATTTTTTGAGGGACGATACATCATTGTTCCCTTACACACGATATACAATTGATTACACTGATCAAGCACGATAGAAGTTTTAGTAAACTGCCAGTTCATTTAACAGGAGAGGTTTGAGACAGCAGGACGTAGTATTACTATCGCTTACTAACCTTGGATTTGGTATTTTGTGGAAATGGCAGAGGGTTGTCAGAATTCTTGTAGTCAGAAGCGGACAAGGCAAGCACTCACCCTTGAGAAGAAACTGGAGCTCATAGATCAATCAAGACAAACACACAATGTCTCAGAGTTTGCTCGGGAGAACGGCCTACAAAGGCGTCAAGTGTATAAACTGAGAAGTCAGGAGCAGACGATCCGTGCAGCTATATCAGCAGCACCTACAACCAAACCTTTGAGAAAGCGGATGAACTGGGCAGCACCTAACCGAGAGAAAGTGAAGAGACACAAACCAGAAGAACACAGAGACAATACTAATAATATTGAAGAATCAGAACCAGAGGTCACTGGTTCTGTGATTGAAGTGAAGCCAAAAATACCACTTGATAATTATGAGGACAATGTGATGGGTAAGTCCTGATGTGAGGGGTAAGTCCTGATGTGACGGGTAAGTCCTGATGTGACGGATAAGTCCTGATGTGACGGATAACTCTTGATGTGACAGGTAAGTCTTGATGTGGCGGAAAAGTCCGGCTGCCTAGAGGTAAGTTCTGATAAGCAGAGCTGATTTTGTATCTTGTAGTTAACTCTGAGATTCTGACAGTCACTATTATATCTGCTCCTATTATTTTCAGTTATCAAAGAATTTCTATTTGACCCCGGACAGACCGGAACCACCAGCAGAGCTACAACAATCCCAATGGCCATCTTAGAGCCCAGAGAGCCAGCTACGGCAAGTGTTGGTTTACATGAATACACAGGTAAGTAAAAGATGTTACCAGCAGTACTGACTTAAAATTCAGACCAGGGTATATCAGTTTATACTAATCAGTGACAGCAACTTTGCGTTTTGTTTTTTCATGGTGGTCCTAAGCCTGCTTTGGCAAACTTTGCCAGTGGTGAAGGAACAAATTGGCAAACTTCATTCCACCCCTAGCCGGAAAAGTTTGCCAAGACTGTGATGTGATTTGTAAACAACAGTTGATGCCTCTTACACCTCCCTTTCTCAATCATTTCTCAATCAAAAGAGAAAGCGTGGTGACGAAGACAACAATGTTTGTAGACATTCATATACTCAATGCTCAAATCACATGAAGTTACTGCATACAGGTAGTGGGCGGGGCTACTGTTAAATTTGAGCTAGCTTCTGAGTAACTATAAGCAATGACTGATGCATGCAATATAATCTAACCCAGGGTCATCCAATGCACATTACGGCAAAAGCGGAAGGTTCAGTTTGAGATTTGTTGTCCCAAGTTCACCATTGATCTATTTATTGTTGTCATCGTTGTCTTTCACAGATCATAATACGACCAGAATGTCACAACTTGATATTGAGGAGGAGGATAACGAAGAGGATGATATTAATTTCACTGCACCATTTTCAGTATCATCTAGTGATCTATGTGTTCCTACACCAGAAGCCATCCATGCAGCAGAGGCAATCCTGTCTCTCAACTCTCCTCAGCAAGGTTTGAATTTTTTCTTAGATTCAGTTGCTGCGAAACAAGTGGCATGCAAGTTTATACACCAAAAACTGAATCTAACAAAATAAGCCAGTAGTCTTCCATACAGAGATTTATCTCCTCCAGTGTACAGAAATGCTGAAGGACTCTAGCTGTATTATGTACCCTTACCTGCCGTAGATCTCGGTGGTTGGTGAACTATAAATCCTGTGGACCTCCGGGATTTTGAGTCACCATTTTGCAAAATTCTGGCGATAAATAAAGTAAAAACAAAGCTGATTTTTTTGTATTCTGCTATCAAGGAACACAAAAATATCATGAAGAGCCCAGACAAAACATGCCCACCTCACGTGCTATCCACCATTAGACCAGAGCACCCGCCAGCCCAACTTGAGATCACACTATATTACTAAAAAAGTGTATGGAGGGTTATCAGCAGTCTCTTCATTCATACATCTGAGTCATCCATATTTATTACAGGACGCAAACAGGAAGTCTTACTACAGTCACCTGAACATTGCATGAACACAGGACCACTGTCAGTCTCTAGTGATATGTCTGTACCTACACCTAGGCTTAACCAAGCGTTAGAAGATGTGGGACTGATGTCTGCAACTGACTCACAATTTCCAGGTAAGAGTCAATTAAACGATGAAAATTGACCTAGATTATGATCATAATCAATATTCATAACCCAATGAACACAACTTCTGAAATGCACCTTTTTGAGCCAACATTGGAGTTTATAAATTTAATTAGGTTGATAGAATGTCAGCTAATTGTTCATTTCACTACTTCAAGATTGTAGCAATGGCAAAAGTTTCCTCATGGGTATACCTCCTCTTGAGTATTGTGTTTGGGTAATTGCAATAATATTGATAGGTTTCTCCGTAGACAAAACACTGTTTATGGGTTTCTCATGGATCCCACTTAATTTTCTCTCTCTCTGTACAGGTGAACCGCTGTTTGGGGCGTCAGAGCAGTATGATTACATGTCACCATTATCTGTAGCTTCTACTAATTCATCTGTACCGACACCTAAAATGGTGGAGGCAGTCGATTCTCTGTTAGCTGATCAATCACACCAACAAGGTTTGTGTTCTACCATCATTCGGAGAAACTTGTTCTTATATAGTAATACCACCAGTCAACTGATTCATATTCTATCTAGTAACATATTACCTTCCTAATGATAGTCGTTGTTATAAACAAAATGAGTTTGATTGGAGGCTTGATGAACTCTGGTGAGTCGAAGCCTGAGCGCCCTTAACAACCTTTTGTCAATGTCTAGTAATGTGAATTTCCCATAGCACAAAGAAAGTTCAAATAATATTCCATAATTTGCCCCTTCTTAAAGCTAGATTAAACTAAGGTCTTGGTCCATTAGAATCTAAGCTTGTTTTCAAGGTATTTTGGTGCATCAAGTTGACAATACAAGCGCACCCATAAACAGCTCTAGTTTGCCCTTTTCAATGCTAGAAAAATATAAATCCTCCTCATTATTTTACCTGTTCACTTGATTCAGCTAATTAAATTGGTAGTAGCTAATTATAACTCACCACAAAACCATTAAATTGGTAGTACCTAATGTTAACTCACCTCAATTATTTTGAATTAGTAGTAGCTAATAGGTAAATTCGTGCCCTTGGTATTTATATTAAATAATCATTAATCATAATCATTTTCATGGAGAAATCAAACTGAATCCAACTTGAACTCAAGTTGTCTCCCTATTACCAATGAGGAGATAATTCTAAGTTTCATGTCAATATCATTGAAAAACGGTATACCTAATCATAAAATCTATTCATGGATTTCCCCATGAAAATGATTTTGATTAATGATTATTTGATAAAGATACCAAGGGCGCGAATTTACCTAATGTATGTATGTATGTTTGTATTTTTGTTCCTCCTAAAATCAACAATGCGATGTACCGGAGTGAATTCCACTAGAAAAAAAATTAAGTCAGTAAAATACACAGCAGTAAAATATAAAATGATAAAAATGTATACTAAAAATTATATTAAATATTAGAGTATTTATAAAAAAAGTGTTTCGTAGCTTTTCAGTCCGACAGCGGGGCATCTGGGTGGCAAGTGACACCCGAGTCTGTCGTCCACTCTTCCTTATTATCAGCTTGTTGAGTGGGTGTCCCTCATCATTAAAAAATATTGGACATGGCGTTATGTGACAGGTGAGCTCAAAACCAGAGAGACTAGAGACTAAAGTCTTGCTAATATTCACTCCACCAGAGTGTATAAAGATATGAATGATCAGATAACTCACAATTAGGTCCAGTAGAGTCTCTGTTTGTTCTTGTAGATCTTGTGATGCGTCAAGTTCACAATACAAGTGTACCTATAAACAGTCCTAAACCGGGATGTTCATGGTATGATGACTCAGGCTACAACACAAGAGGACCTACAACGTCTAACAAAGTGGCCAGAAAGGTAACTAAATGACAGCGCTCATCTTTTACTGCTTTTGTTGGCCCATTTAAATTTTTGAATGTCCCTCCAACGTTCTTATCATTGCTGCTGATATTCCCATCATTAGTGATGTCACCATTGCCGTTTGTGTTACTCACCTCACATACTCTATACATAATTACTGATCTTTCACTGTACATTCTACAGATTGTAAGGTTTGATTTACCGACTGTGATACCTCACTCACCTCCTGAGTCAGATCTGAGGCAGCTACATGGATCAACGAGTAAGTACCCTGATCATCTATCTACTGAGCTTTTACCCACTGAGGTTTTACTGGTGATATCCAGGTGATGGCTGTGAGGTCAATTGTGGACCTGAATTACCTTTCCTACAGTCAACCTGATAGATGTAACAGCAAACTTAGATTTAGATTTATTAGGTATTTTTGTCAAAGACAAAATACAATTATTCATGGAATGCTCTGTTGTTTAAAACTTTTATACTAGTTGGTACAAAACTCTGTAAAAATCTGCTCGTACGTATCTTAGGCATTATGTAATTACTCCTTTGACAACTATATATAACAATGATTTAAAATGTGATCATTGAAGTCAATAAAATCGGTGGCTAGTTTATAAATGCGTTGGGCCACAAAATCGTCCATGTTAATAGCAAATCTGTTCCGATTAAAAGCTTTAACAGTCTAGCACATTAATCTAGTGAGAAATGTGTTAAATATAATTAAATTAATTAAATTAACTAAAATATATCCTATCCGTCGATCAATAACAGTGAAAATGTGTCCCGAGAGAAACTTATTCAGGACTTCCACCTATCCCTCAGATATGTCATTTGAGCTCCCTCAACTGGGCAGGCTTGCAGTGGAAGCTCGATGCAATCTGGATCCTCTGAAAGCGAGAGTGGAGGAGAAATACAGAAATATCACTGATGTGATAAGTGAGACTTCAGATATTCTCTCTCAGTGGGATAAAGAGACTGAAGACGGATTGAGCTCTATTCGTTGTGTCCAAGGAGAGCAGGTATGCAGGATTGTTTTTTACTTGTAAATCAACTTAAAAACTTATCTAAATTGAAAACTATTCAAGAATAAATATCTGTCCCCTAGGTTTGAATTTGGTAATCAGCTATGAACTTTAATCAATATTTGCCTGTGCGGGCGTTTACCATCATCCCGATCATGTTTGTAGATCCAGGAAATTAATGAGAAATACAAACAGCTGGAGACTGAATATATACAGAGAAGAAGAGACAGTAAGGAGTCAGTATCTCAGTACAATATCAAGTATACTGGTATCTGTGAAGAGATAAAGAAAATCAGAGATATGTTTGATCCCTGCAATCGGGTAAGTTGATCGCACAAGTCACATGTTACTTGGGATGCGTCAATTGTCAAATGGATTCATGTTGATGTATGTGGAAGGCAGACTCGTCTTGCCTTTTCCAAGCCATGCGAATCTCTTAAATTAGTTCCATACTGGACACAGTGCGGGTCCACATATAATTTCCTTCATTCTTTGGAAATAATCCTGTGTTTTTGATATAATCTTCTTCAAATAATCTTTCAAACATATTAGTGATTGTCATGGGAATTTTTATATTATCCATTTCTCCATTTCATCCGCATCCATCCATCTTTTACAAAATCCTGATGTTATGAAGATAACCTGTAGTTATGGGCTCCTTGTCACAAATGAGAAGACAAATCAAATTTCCACACTAAAGATCACAAATCATTTTCGGGTATTAAAATATGGGAGTACTGGTCCTGTGCAGCTCTGTATCACTGTATTGTAAACTCTCTTTTCATCAGATCTCCCTGCTGAAGGAGAAAACCCAGATAGAGAGAAAGCTGTCAGAAATGATGGAGAGTCAGCACATTGATCTTATTGTACCGAACACTGTTATAGAACCTCTCCTAACAGGTAATATTTGTTATCCAAGGTGTGTTTATATAACTTAGCTTTGAATCCAATTGAGTGGACACCGAAAATCCAATTTTTTTACGCATTCAAAGTGATTTCCAAAATTTGTACACCATTTGAATCAATTTTTATCTAAAAACGTTCATTCTACTCTTTTGTTCTTTACTATCAAAGGTATGGGTTAATACTGGTAAATACACATGTCAAAGATCCTTTTAATACAAATAATTAAAATTATGTATTGTAATATATTATTTAGATTATTTTGGTCATTTGACAATCAAATCAGGCATTTTTAATCACTTTAAGATTTTTTTCCAGAGAATGAGAGTAGAGACATAGAGGTGAAGCTTGCAACAGCAGAGAGTTTCATAATCAGCCTCAACAATCAGTCTGTGCTCAAAAATATCAAACCACCATCTGCTATAAATACAATCAAAACATTATCTTTAGGCTACACTCCCTGGGCCATCTGTCAGTATAAAGGGGTTAAATATGTAGGATCCAATGGGTCAATATTACAGATTGATTCTCAGGGAAATCAGACAATATTTACTTCTTTACAATCAGGGGAACGTGTAGATAGTATCAGAGCTAAAAATAATCAAATATTTGTAATTCAGAAGATTCAGAATAAGAGTAGACTATGCATCTTTAATATGTTGGGTCAGCTTATTACCTCATGGTATCATCCTGACAGTACCTTTACTTTCTGTAATAAGGTAGCTTTATTAGGATCTCATGTGATAGCAGGTGATGTATCTAATAAGAGGCTCATTGTGTATTCACTAACTGGTGACATCATCAGACACATTCCCTGTACTCAGCTTAGCTACAACTCATGTATATGTGAGGCTGGAGATGACTCTGTTATCATCACTAGCTGTTGGACCAGCAAAGTATACAAGCTAAACCTGACTACAGAAGAGATAGAGTGGACATCTACTCATGTGAGGAGGCCGAAAGCTGTAGTACGCTACGCTAAGCGCTATGTGCTGGTAACAGATGTCTCCAGCCCATCTCTCATCTCTGTACTGGATATCAACACAGGTATGTCTGATAAATTGTTGTAAGAATGACTGTGTTACACAATGCTTGTTTGTCTGCTCAAATAAGAAATAAGAAATTGTGACAGTTCCTGAGCTACAACGCTTTACCATAGGTCATGATTATTGGAAAAACAAGCAGCAACATAGTTTGGCAATGTCAACTCTATATTTTAAGATAAACAAAAAATATTCAACTAATTCAACTACGTTTGATAGCTGACAAGCATACAATTTTTACACTCTACACTATTACCAAGCCCAATCCTTGATAACAAAATTGACCTGGATATTACGGATTTATGATAATTTTAATTTCTTTTTGAAGGTCATTTTGTAAAGGGACTGGACCTCGACCTCGACATCAGAAGTCTACGGATTACGGATATCCAACTAGAAGGTGATCAGCTGGTAGTGTCTTCTACATTTTCAAATCAGATTGCATACTGTAGACTGAAATAATTTAAACAATGATTGAATGATTTTATATTGATATAAACAATAATTATAACAGCATATACCTATATAATCAGAGACATTAGCTGATATCTATTTACTGTCTCTGATTATTAATTCACTGTATCATCTATCCTCAATTGTTTTTTTTTGTTAGATGGAAGATATATAATGAGGATTTTTTGATTAAATCAATGTTCACTTTAAGACTAAGTAAAACGCATACATAGTGTATAGTTTAACTCCGAGCTCCTGCTTATTCAGATAGGAGTAGTAATCCATCCACTCAAACCTTCATGCATTCTAGGGCCCAAGAGGTTTGGATTAAGTGGAGTGCATTGTATTAACATCTGTATGTATGCTACTGCTTCACTTGATGTTTTTATCTGCGAGGGGGACAACTTTGATTTATCTTTGAGACCAATCTTATCTTGACATTTCTTTATACGTGCACTTTAATTCTATGCTACTTTTGAATGTCGACCAGGCTCCTGAATACTAATTTTATAATGTTTTAATTTGATCCTATTCTGTCGTAACAATGTTTGTAATCTTACAGGCCAGGGTTACGCCTTCAATAAAACACCATGATACCACAGTCAGTTGGCCATTTCGATAGATCAATTTTTATCTTGAAAGGCTCAATAATAATTACATGTTATATTTGAATGTTTTTTTTGTAATTTAGAGTCAATCCGCAACCAGGAATAACACAACAACTGAGGACCAAATCAAGTTAGTTGAGGTCTTGTATATTTATTTACCAAGCTAGGTTAGAGCCAAATTCTGCTGAAATGGTGCAATTTGAGGACTGACTATACTCATACATTTTCCCAATTACCAGGAGTAAATCATCTAAAACTGTCAGTGACAAATGGTGTAATACACACAGCAAGTTTTTCAAATATTAGATGTCATTAAAGTTAATAAAATAATAGATTGCCTAGAATCAGAGCGAAAGCTTATAGACCAAGGACCTGAGTACATGACAATACGCTGCAATAAATTTTTAGTCGCCAGTTTATGCCTGAATTTCAATATTTACTGGATGCAGGAACCAAATAAAAAAATAAATACTGACAAATATTTTAGATAGTATTTTTTCCTGGGAAGTTGTTTTGTGTTGCTTCGACCATTGTAACATTTGTTCTAAAACAAAAGTCCCTGGACTTATCAATACCACCTGAATAAATAAGTCAACCTACTGAGGGTTAAGTTTAGGCTTGATGCAGGCGGATAAACAGACCAATGTGAAGTATTCTAAACAGATTATCACCACTGTATTTGAGACAGGCTACATCGACAGATCATAACATAAAGCATATACTTCCTTTTTTATATGTACAAGAAAGATACACTTACACAATACTACTATAGTGCAATGAATAATGCAGTTTAACACATTGCTCAGAAGATGAGAGGTATACTCCTGTAATTGAGGTCCAGTTATAGTGCACTTAATGAGGGATTTCCATGAGTAATAAGATTCTACTTTAGATGGAAGTGCACATAAGCTTGTTTATAATATAGTATGTATATTGTGATAACCAAGGGACTTCCTTCAGTTGGCATTGTGTAAACTGCATCAACTGGATTGGATATTTTCTGCATTCCTCATCACAATACAATATAATATGTTAATTAAATGTTATTGTGACTGTTCTATACTCTAGGTCTCTATTTGACCGCCCTATTTCAGGGCCAATCTTAAGGGCAGGTGGCTTGTGTGGGGTAGAAACCTGTTACCCTTGCCTGCCGTTGCCAGCTATTATTTTTTGAAGAGGCAGTACTTTGTCCTGCCTGCAAGCACTCAGCAGACCTCCTGTATTCATGGTCCTGCTCTGATCTGACCTGGCCAGGATGAATAGCTTGCCAGTGCCAAATCAAAATTCACAGCCAACGCCAGTAATTGAACCTGGATCATAGATCCTTACCCTTAACCTTCAGACGACTCCTGACTGGGTCTACACACATTGTAATGGAAATATTTAAAGTTATTTGCCTTGCTTCATCTCCAAAGTATACAACTTGTGTTTGATATGATTCAGGAAGCAAAAAGTATTTAGCTTCCAAGGAAGAAATGAGCTGCTAACAAAGCAATGATCTCAAATCTAATCCATGTGGATAGTTTTATTCTGCTACATCAGTGCAGTTGTCCCTCCTGAGAATGAGGTTGATCACTTAAAATAATGTTAGCGGTTGGAAAAGTTACAATATCGCAAACAGTCGGCAAGCTCTATCTGTACAAATCAATTTTCTATTAGCTAGAAGTAATTTACATCGTTCTGTGCATAGCGTTAAATCGTCCTCTGACACATAAGTTATAAATACCTATGACACCTTCTTCTAGCAACATATTTACTGTAGTAAGTCAGCATCCTTGAGTTTGCCTCAAAAATACATCACACCTGTCAGCGCTGTATGTCAAACACCAATCATGTATCTTTTTACCTTCCAAAAATACCAGGTAGTAAGTCTTTACCAAACTTTTATTAATTATTAAACGGGTAAGTTACACTTTATCGGCATTCATACAATCGTTAAAAGTCAATAAAAAGACAATAAAAAGACAATAAAAAGACAAAATTCGGAAGTTATCAGACAAGAATGTTACATGAACATACGAAATAATAGTAATATGAGTTGGAGTAGACAACTTCTCCAGATCATCACAATCTATGTGTAGATACAAGCAGGGTGTTTGGGTCCCAAACTCCCTGATACAAGTCAGTGCAGATGTACCTGAAGAGTATATGAGAGTAGTGGCTGGGAGGATGGGAGAGATTTTTTATAAATATTCAGTCTTCATACTTAAAGTAACTTGAAGTTACAGGCTGTTATGCAATGCTGTGTTTCTTGCTGATGTATAAACGGACAAATACGCCTATATAGTTCTGAGATTGTCCAGCCACATCGAAGATATATTGATCACTGCTGTTGACTATTCGTCCTCTTCGTCACTGTCATCTACAGGCTGTTGTATCTTGTCAGGTTCAGCTGGAGCAGCAAACTGGAAATCTACAGAGTATAGTGTACATGAGGTTATTCACCTTGCAGGAAAGTTTAAAAGGTTACTATTGTGATTAGTAAACCTACTAAGGATTGAGTTGCCATTTCAATACTTTAAGTTTGTTGCAGACGGATATTGGGACTAAGGGTGCTGAACAATTTTTCAACCAGATGTCTGAGGGTTTGTTGTCAGATTCAACCAAACAGCATAGCCGAAAGGGTTACGAGAAGAGAATAATGATCAAGAATAAAAAGAAATATTTCCAAGAATTATTTTCCTTATCTAATAATAGTCGGCTCGAAGTTGTCATATTTAAAAACATTCAATCCACCAATTTTGACTGCAGCAACGCTTTGTTTGACTCTGCCTATATTTGACACTGGCAGAAATTTTTGATCACTGATCCCACTGTTGGTAACTCAACATATTTATACCATTGGTGTATATGTACTTATTTATCATACACTTTGTCATACACTCATGAATACAAATAGTCTTGACAGTCTTTGCTCCAATGCTGATTAGAACACTGCAGTATAGAGGTCACTTTATAGTGCACTTAATGTGGGATTTCCATGAATAATAAGATTCTTCTGCACATTACCTGTATATAGTGATAACCAAAGTGTTAACATTGTGTGTACTCAACTGTCAACTGCAGTAACTTGATATGGGTTTCAATGTTTATGCAGGTCTTATCACCATACCAATGTATTTGTTTATGATTTGTTGGGTTCACACTTATTGTAATGGAGTAACTGCCAAAAAAAAGTTGGCTGTCAGACAGATTAGACATAAAAGTGTTGCATCTGAGACTTTCCATTTTTGGCGTAACTTTTATAACGTTTCACTCACATCCCCCAAATATATTACTCTTGACTTAATTGACTCTCAGAATGCGTAAAGTGTCCCGGGGATCAAGGAAGTCTTGATCTATTGAGAATTCAAAGGATGAACTCACATCCAATCTCGTGGACCATTTTCTAAGTACAGCGGTGTAAATTTCCCTGTTGGAAAATATTACATTATTATAAATTGTCTTTGAGTTGAGGTGTTTCTGTACGAGACACAGGACAGCCTTTTGTATCAACAAGGAGTTTTTGAGCATTTTAAACTATTGAGGTACAGGTTTTTATATTTGAAGAGGATTGGTGTAGGAAATACACAGACAGCTACCATATAGGGGTTAATATTGGTTAAGTTAAGTTTAGCAAGTTTGGAGATAATTTGAATTTAATTAGCACAAATGTTCACTTGCATTGAATGGAGTTAATTTAAAGTTATTAGGTTGAGTGAATGATTGCTGTTATTTTACTATCCCATACATGTGCTCAAACTTCTCTTTCAGCTAATACTATACCCTCTTAGGTACGTCAGCAGAATTTTGAAAAACAATTTGCAAAAAAAAACACAGGTCTCCAAGGCACTCTCCGCGGGCCTCTCTTCTGGTTGCATTGTTGGCACTTTAGCGAATGAACATGGAAGCCTGATAAAAACCACTGACGACCTCATCATAACACCAAACAGCGCTGGTAGGGCTTAACAGATTTACAGCATACAATTGATGATGTTTAGAACCGGTGTGAGAATCACATCATGATAGCAAATGCGAAAAAATCTGTGACAGTACAATTTTCCAACATGCACAAACATCATGTTCCGCCTGCAACTAACTTCATTATGAATGGGGAAGATGATTCAATGTGTGGAAAGAACCTTATTCCTGAAGGTGGTGATAGATAACCATCTGACTTGAAAAATCATCTTGATATCATCGTCAAGAAAACACCCCCCCCCCCACCCCTGATTGACACACTCTTATCGACTTCAAACACTCCGGAGTTGCTGTACTTACTATAAGACAATTATATGTGGCTTGTATTCGACCAATCATCACCTACGCATGCTCCTCATGGTTCTCTATCATGTCACAAGAACAATGACAAGGAATAGAGGGAACTGAAATACCTAGCACTGAACATACTAGACCAGAGCAAGAACTATGGAGAAGGCTTAGCCCGAGTAGATAACTTTTCTAGAGCATCGCCATCCATGTGTTGCTACAAATCTGGGAATTTAACTGATGATTCCAGTATTTAGCAGCCTTGCAGGGAATTCTAAGAAAATAAAAGGTGTTTGTATGGGTTTGAAGGAATTGTAACTAAAAATGTTGAAGGATCACTTCAACTCAGTTACATATGCTTCGCTTTTCTGGCTACAGCGGTGCTGTTGAAGCATTGCACATTTTCCTCCGTAAAAAGCTTACAATATTCTAACCAGTTGGAATGCCTTACAATATAATAAACTGATGGAACTGCAATATTTCAAATTGGTCCGGGGCTGTTTCCGCATGGTACCTTAGCCGTTGATGGGTTTTCGCAACATTTCAAACTATTGAGGTCAACATTGCCAGTCTATTATGAGTAAACCTTTGAAATATATTAGGGCGAGTATTGGAACCAAAAGATCAGTTGATAAAAAAGTGCTCGATCTATAGGGTACAGGGGGCAATGATATACCATAAACGACAACTAGCTTCTATCCTTGTCAATATGAAGTATGGATTACACTGGCAGTGTGAATGAAGATTAACTGAATATTAACTGTGTATTGAATGAAAAAAATGAGGCAATAATGGCATTAAACTGCTTTGCCATGTTTAAAATGTTGTTCCATGGATGGCGTCATCTATTTGGGAAATCCCCTGACTCACTTTTCTGGCCTAAGATTTGATAACACTGTGTAAAAAGTTGCTATAATAAGCAGTTTTTCCTTACTCACAATCCTGTATTACATGTTCCTGTTGGACCAAAGTCTATTATTGCATCATTAACTTTATAGCTCAGTTAAACATTCACAGTTACATAGCAGTGTTCTATTTATCGTGTTAGTAGACCACACAGAGTTAGACCAACACTTGTACTGAGTAGCAGCAGCAGCAGCTTCTGTATGTCAAACGTTACGCTGAGAATTCTATAGGTTAGGAAGCTCTGAGACCACAGTAAGTCAGACGGTAAGCCATCAGTGATAACTGATGTGTCTACACAAGGCTACACATTCTATTCGTTTATATTTGATAGCTTCTCTAACACATACATTGCGGGAGGGGGGGGGAGGGTTTTTGGAGGTAGATCATCAACTGAGCTTCTTATCAGCTTATATATCTAGGTCAGGTGGAGATAGGCTAGATAATATTTGTCTAGATTTTAAGGTTTCTCCCTACAGTAACAATGCTATTCAAAGTAAATGAATCAAGCTCGTACTCCCTGTACCGCCGCAGTTCAGTAAGTAAGGCGGCAGCTTGTGGCACTGAAAGACGGGTCACCACCTGTACAACATCTGCTCATGAGGTATTAGATATACTCCTTCCACATGGGACACAAATAGCTCTGTGTGAGAAACTTTGATTTAAGAATGTCTATGGAAAGGGGCCTATAGCTTAGTAGGGTAAAAATAGGTGTCTCTCTTCAATAAAAAAAACAAATCAAAGACAAACACTAGAGTTCATAATACACTATTCTGACATCAAAATGATGACTGGTCAAGTTGAAATGTGGACCGGGCGTCCTATCAGATGTAATGCGTATTGATGTATTATTTGAATTTTGATATTGAGGGGCAACCTAGTATACTTTTCTTGTTTGGGTCGATCGATGCAGTAATTTGACTAGAACTTATGGAAACATCCAATCAAAGGGTCAATCCATATGCCTGTAGACACTGATACATTTCATTATTTGGATGAGGAGTATGTAACTGATCATGAGAAAGCGATGGCTATTTATCACTGAATTAGATTCTTCTCTTAGAATGGAAATAGTATCATAGCGTTATACGGTTAGGACACTAAACACAGGGACCCATCTGACTGTTATCTGATTGGCTGTCCCTAGTAGCATGGATAATTAGCCTGAGAAATTGTCTTGTTTACAAAATTGCAAACAGTAATTATGCCCCATACAGTGTCGATGATTAGGGCATTTCTAGATTGCTACTAGGGACTGGCTATTTTTGCAAGCCCTTTGTTTTGCAAAAGAAAGCTAATGATGCTATTACAGATATGGAATTCAATGCTATTTATGTATTGGTTGCTGGACCGCATCTTTGATTGGTCCACATGTTTAGAAACTATCATTGCTGGCTGTTGTAAACATTGGTCAAGCAGCTTGCCTGGGTTTTTCAAGGCTGTTACTGGGACGTTAAATGCGTGACGTAAAAGCTGCCAGATAGCTTTATTTAGATCCTGACCAATCAATATAGGTTGGTTATCTTTGAACCGTAGCGACTGAATCAATTCAAATGTGCTGGAGTTCTCAAACAGAAAAGTCATCCCACCAGAACTGGAGAACTGGGAACTCAAGCACCTTTGGATGAATACAAACCCTACGGTGCAGGGAGACTCGTATCACAAAGTCGATCTGCAAGCAGTGTGATCCTCACACAAAGCTTTTTACTGATGGCAAATCTTTACAAATAGCCCGTTATGTATTTCACCACTGATCCATAAATTCATATCAAAGCCTCTAGAGATTTATAATTATTGTTACAAATAGATGGATCGCTTAGATTGTGATCGGTGGTAGCTTGCAACGCTTGCAATGCTTGCAACAATATTTCAGTATTTTCCTCATCTTTTTAGATTATAGAGTGAATCAACAAGCATCATGGCTTCCAACAAAACTCCAAAGCATAAAAGAAAGGATCTAAGTGGTAAACTTGAGAAAAATGAGATTTTGGGTAAGATTAATCAGGGGTTCACTGTGGAAGACATTACAAAGGAGTACGGAATAGCTGAGCGCACAGTTTATAATATCAAAAGTAAAAGGAATGAAATTTGGGCCACATAAAACTCTTCTCCCGCCTTATTGTCAGGGAAAAGGCGCAAACCCGGTGAGAGGCCAAAAGAGGAAAAATCGCAAGTCCCGAGCAAAGTATCTGGAGAACATCAGGATGAGGGTAAATATTTAAGATTCGTGTGTTTAGTAAAGTTTGAATAAAAACAGTCGAGGTTGCTGACCAAGATAAAATGAGTGATTTTTCAGTGAATCAATCAAAGGATAACTCCTTGGTCACACATTTTTATTGCTCTTTAGATCTAGATCTAGTAAATCCCACTGAAGCCATATCAATAGAGGAATAGTATGGCAGCTGGTCCAATTAAAAATAGACTTCCTAATAAGGCATCTGTATATACTATCTCACATCCTGTACCTTATATTTAAACACTTTGGTAGATATGCTTTATGTGATATCGGAATTTTAATGGTTCCACAGAGATGATCAAGTAATTGAATATAGGAAAGCTCTACAAAGTCAGCGAGTTTGTCTCCTTGAAAAAAATTAAATATTCTGTATTCCAGTCTAAACCAGAAAAATATTTTGGCCTTTGTAGGTTTTCAAAGTCCCAGGTGTCCGGGGAAGTTAGACTTTAGGGAGCTGGCAGACACTCTCAAAACACAGGAGGACTGGTCCAACGCCCTACCCGCAGTGAGTATTTTTATTTATTAGATTCTTAGCCAATATGATGTCCAAATTCTTGCTTAGCTTTGAGATCATGCTATATCAGGTGTTTTTATTTTCAGGCTGATCAGTTTTTTCACGTCCCAATCGCTGTTAGTACAAAGGCGCGCAATGTAAATGTGGATAGAGTCACTGAGAAGATATTCAGGTAAAGTATTTTTCTTGTTGATATGTAGGGCTACATATGCTAGTTAATGTTAGCTAGAGTCTGAGTTAACTTGTTAATAGTTAGTTGGGGTTGGAGTCTATCTGGGCTTAGGTGGGTGTGTAATTGTTAGCTAGAGTTTGTCTAGTTGGCTAGAGTTTAATTTAGCTCATTAGGTGGCATGGGAGCCTATAAAGTAGGTGTTTATTTGTTAGCTAGCCTAATCTAGCTGTTTCAAGCATCTGTGGAATGGTAAAGTTGTCCTCTTGCAAATTCTAGAGTATGTCAAGTTTTGGTTTGAATCCAATTCAACCTATGCCCAGCAACATTCGTATTATACAGACAATGATGAAAAGAAATTTGCTACATTCGACTCTTTTGATAATTATTATGGTAAATAATTGGGAATATTGATGTTGTTATAGTCCGGTGGCAGCCCCTGCCTATCTTGTCACTTCCATTTGCACTTTTGGATGGATAAGGTTTGTCAGTTGTTACTGGTACAGTTTTTCACGCTGATCGCAATGGTAACAATGTACCTTACACTAAGTTGCACAATGGGTCGCTAATTGCCAAAAACGCTGCCGGTAAAAGGGAAAGTGATCAAAAAATGATGATATGGTTTCAAAACATCCAAAATCTAAAAGAGCATGTCATAATATAGTGGATCTACAACTTTACATGGGTCTGCTATCATAAAAAGCTGAGATGCGGTCAACAACAGTTGCAATGCCCCTTCTATCACCTGTGTATAACTATCATTAAAGTGAAACTACTTTTTCTGCCTAAAAAACAGGCTTCAAATGTTTGTATTGATCTGATTTTTGTATGGTGACTGTGTATTGACCCTCCCATCGCATAACACCAGTTTTCAATGCTCTGAGTGTGTCTTTTTTGAGATAGTGCGTATTCTTAGGATTCCTTTATAGTATCATAATAGTCATCTTTACAAGGTTATATAGTGTGTAAAGCAAAAGTTCACTCCTTCAAGGATCATCAGGAAGTTGCGTAGTGCTGAGAGAAAAATATTTTGTCATTGATTGAGTCAATACAAAACCACCATAATAAAATCAGATCAATACGAATATTCAAAGTCAGATCTCGAGGCGTCTGCAAAATTGAAAAAATAGTGTCGTTTCAATGATAGTTATATACAGGTGATATAGGGGGGTATTGCAACCGTTGTTGGCCACATCTCGGCTATTTATGATAGCAGACCCATGTAAAGTTGTAGATCCACTAATTATGACATGCGCTTTCAGATTTTGGCTGTTTTGAAACCATATCATCATTTTTTCATCACTTTCCCTTTTTTTGGCAGCGTTTTTCACTCTATCACTTTTTATAAGCTTGGTTATTCACTCAATATTTGAGATATTATGCTGATATTTTACCAAAAACTGACCAAGGTATGTATGAATCTGATTGCAGAGTTTGAGCAGCGCAACTCATAAGGTGAGCAAGGGACAGACCTTTGAAATATCATAAGAACAGCAATATTGGCCATTTTTGGCAGCGTTTTTGGCAATTTGCTGCCCATTGTGCAACTTTGTGTAAGGTACATCATCACCATTGCGACCGCCTCAAAAAACTACCCTAGAATCCACTCTTGGAATTTATGCATCCAATTTCGTAAATGAATTTGCGTTTTTA
This sequence comes from Membranipora membranacea, assembly GCA_914767715.1. Classification (NCBI taxonomy): domain Eukaryota; kingdom Metazoa; phylum Bryozoa; class Gymnolaemata; order Cheilostomatida; family Membraniporidae; genus Membranipora; species Membranipora membranacea. The sequence goes on along the minus strand of OU612072.1, from coordinate 7,134,702 downwards.
GCCATATTTTTGGTAGGCTGCCACTGGACTATTATGTTGGTGTACACCAAAACTTGCAGAATTTAGTTTCAGGATTGAAAACTGCCTGATGTAGCATCAAGCTAAGAGCAGCTTTATAGGAAGACAAGATTTCATAAGATATAACTATATGTTTGAGATAACTAAATTTGCGGGTACATGATGCAAAAAAAATTGAATTTTGAGATTCTAGGTACTCCAAAACCTGCGCAAAGTATTTCTGACGAATCGCTAAACTTGATTTTCTTGGTTTTTGTTGATTTTTTTTGCACATGAGGGAGAACATTTTCAGGTGGTGGTTGATGCAATAAAATTGTATATATATATATATATATATATATATATATATATATATATTTATATATATATATATATGAAACCTTGTGATTTTAACCGCATTTTAACCAAATCATCAATATTTTATTTTAGTCTGTCACAAATCTCATACCGATTGATGTTAGTAAGGATGGTAGTTGCCTCTTCAACTCTGTATGCTGGTTGCTCTTTGGCTCTGAAGACAAAGCATTCGAGCTCCGAGTGAGAAACTGCATATTTATGCACAACAATGCCAACCTTTTAAACCTGACAATGCTGAGAAAAACATTCAGAAATGATCTTACTGAACAAGACCTAGATATGATTCTACAATCATCCATCGCTGACTTTGTCGCTAAAGATTCCGTGAGGGCGAATAAAAACCACAGCAGATCGATGCTCGATTCCAGAAAGTACAGCTCAATGGTAGACATCTTCTTTTTGAGTCAACATCTGAGTGTTGAAATACAGGTGATTTATCCCAGCCACAACAACTCTTACACAAAGAGAGAACTCTTTTCTGGGACCATCAAGCCTGAAGGGACAGCTGTTCGAAGAATTGTCATTAGCTGGACAAGCACCGATGAATCCTCTTTTGATCTGCTGGATCAAGGGAAATGGAGGCCAAACCACTTCGTACCTTGTATTTGTAAAGAAAAAAAAGATGAAGTAAGTATTGCAGTTTTTTATCGCTTAGCAAGAGATCGGGTGGAACAGATTTGTTTCGTCAAATTGAAAAATTATCGCTGTCATTATAAATCTGTCTCTTTCTGTCGGGGGTGCATAACTTGCTAGTATGGGAGGAGTTTTGATAGACTGCTAGCCAACAGCATTTTTAAATAAATTAAAGTGTTAAAGTGTGAAATAATATTATGATATCATACCGCGATCAACTTTGAATACAAGTTTCCTTTCCCTTGAATGTTCAACTGTATACAAAGTGTAACCCTTGATTACAGACAGTACCTTCCAACCTGCCTACAACCGTTACTGAACTTTCCCCTGAAGGCGCTGACGGTGATGATGACAATCTACCTCTCTGTCAGCGGTGTAACATTAAATATCAGATGTGCAGATGCCAAGGTGAAGATGATAACAGTGCTCTTAATCTTGAGGTAAAGTTTTCTGTGACATTTGACATCTGTCAAATCTGTCAAATTTGAACGCTTTGATTGCATTTGGGAGGATTATTCCATATTAGCCTAACTGCCCCTGATTAATATAAACTTTCAAATTCAAATCCTCATTTATCAGAAGTCTTACAAGTCTAACTTTTTTATCAGTGCATGTTAGGGAGTTTGTAGACCAACTTTGGTCTATTTGACTGCATTCTGAGTCGCTCCCGATCCACGGCGTGACCAGTAGAATGGAGCAACAGGAATGCAGGCAATCGGATTAAACTTGTTCTAGGGAGTTTGGTACAAATCTCCAAAATCTCTTGTGCATGTCCCATGGTATATAATGACAGGCAGTCTGGAGTTGTCCTTTTAATTACACTGTTCGATATCTCTTAACCCTTACCCTGATTTTTTGACTCTTTCTTACCACAGCCCAACTTCAGCTTGTCACCAGATGAGTTCCATCATCAGGTGACAGATGAGACATTATCAGATGATAAAAATCTATCAATATCACCCTCTGAGTATGGCAGAGAGGGAATGCCTGCTCCCCTTTCTATATCATCCATTGATTTGTGTAACCCTCCTACACCAGAAGCCACCCTTGCAGCAGAAGGCCTCATTGCTCTCACTTCTCCACATCAAGGTTATAACACTTTACATGTAGTTAAATATTATTACCATGGAAAAAATTGATTCACCTGTTGCCATTGTCATCTTTATGTCTTAAAGAACATCAGCTTATGTAGTGCTAGTTAGAGACTCGCCATCATTATGTATTCACTTTATCAATCTATCGAACCGTAAATGGAGGCACCTATTTTAAATTAACGTAAAGTCAAAATAACTTTATTGCAGAGCATGCTCTTTCTTGCTGCTGCGCTCATTTCACAATAAGCCGACTAAAGTGTAAGCTGGTGGATCTTGCTTTTTTATTTAAGGCAGAGATCAATGCACCTTTTCAAAGGCTCAAATTTTAAATACTCAATAGACAATTTTCACAAATTTATTGTATTCTGTCTTCAATTTAAACTGGTAACACTCTCTACCATATGAGATGACTGGTTTCCTACATTGAAATGAATTCCAAATTGCCTCTCTTTTTTCCTTTATTTGATAAGATTTCCACATGCCACAATGTCCTCTCATACGCACTCTACACACTTCAAAAGCCAGGCATGCAGCCATAAGGATTTACCACATGGTCTATTGTTCTCATTAAATAATCCTGTCTGATTTTTACAGGTTTTCATCCTGAAGCTGATGCTAACATTGACAGTAGACAATATGAATGTGTGCTGATTGAGACTAATCAGAGTCGACCGCCATGTAAACAAGCAGGCAACAAGCCAGCGGGCAAGGTAGAAGTAATAAACTGGCAATAATGAGCCACCTATTTCCAAAAACTCTAAATTGTACCACCAGCTTTACAAATATCTTGTGTTTATGCACGGCCATAAGCCCAGCTTGAAGTAAATAGAAGTCGATGAAATCACTGGGGGTTCTTCTCTAGTTTTACACCATAAAATTTGATGCCTTGTCATTGTTCTATATGTACAAATGCCACCACAATAATAGCCTGAAATTCATCGTGCTTATTGTGTCTCCTCACCAGGTAGTGCAGTTAGTTCGACCAATAATGGATATAGCCCAGTCACCATCGCTTACAGATGAAGCTGCAATGGTTGGTCGGACAGACAACTGGAGAACATCAGCTCATCATACGCAGTCCACGGACACAATATCACTACAAGAAGGGACATTTTGTAGCATACACTTCGCAGAACAATCATCTGTGGGATGTGAAAACTGTTGTGAGATGTTCTGTTGTAACTGCCTAAACTCACCAACCACATTCTGTTTGGGTAATAATAATTTTGCAACATTTGTTGCATTTATTTCCCAAATATTAACAAGAGGCACATAATTTGTATTCTTCCTAATTTTGCATCTCAAACTATTGAATTGGGATTGACCAGCGCCATGTCAATATAATTCAGGAAATGTCATAATTTAACTAAATTGCTGCTATTGATAAAATTTTACTACCGAATCCGAAACTTTATTTTTGTTATAGTTACAGGCTCATCACACAAGTATATTCCACTCTCCCAGCTTGCAGAAAGGATTCGGTCCAAACTGGAGCCTTTGAAATCTTGTGCAGAAGGGAAACTCGAAGGGTTCACTGAAGTTATAAGTCAGACTTCAGATTTACTGACTCAATGGGATGAAGAGACTGGTGATGGAGTAAGATCTATACATCACACTCGTGATCAGCAGGTCTGTGTGTAAATTTGCCTCTGAATTGTCTGCAGGCACTGCTGAGGGACCATTCGTCTCAAGGATTTAGATTGTCAGAAGACAATGGGTGCATGGACATCAAAAAACCTCAAAGACTGAAACAAAATTACTATAGTGATCTTAGATCTGTTGGAAGGGAAAAGTTCCATTTTAGCTGTATCTTATAAATTATCAATCTTGGGACATGACTCAGCATTAGATGGAATCACTGGGCCAAACTTGTAGGGTGAAGAGTTTTGTTCTCTACCAGCCTTTATAGATTAATCTCAATTTCGTTTGTTGACAATGACAACTTGGGCAAGAAAACTGTGATTGATTAGTTTTTGGTCTCTGATTTCGGTGATCTGAACTGAAATGGTTTTGATGTTGGTTTCGGCAGCTACAAGGAGTAAGGATATGAGTATGGATATGGTATTTTCTCATGACGATATGGTTAATCATTACTTATATTCATTCGCCTGCTAATGTTTGTAGATCCAGGCAATAAATGAGAAATACAAACAGCTGGAAGCTGAATATATACAGAGAAGAAGAGAAAGTAAGGAGTCGGTATCTCAGTACAATCTCAAGTATACTGGTATCTGTGAAGAGATGAAGAAAATCAGAGATATGTTTGATTCCTGCAATCGGGTAAGTTGAAAACACAAGTCACATGTTACTTGGGACGCGTCAATTGTCAAATGGATTCATGTTGATGTATGTGGAACGCAGACTCGTCTTGCCTTTTCCAAGCCATGCGAATCTCTTAAATTAGTTCCATACTGGACACAGTGCGGGTCCACATATTATTTTCTTCATTCTTTTGCAATAATCCTGTGTTTTTGATATAATCTTCTTCAAATAATCTTTCAATCATATCAGTGATTGTCATGGGAACTTTTATATTTATCCATCTCTCCGTTTCATCTGCATCCATTCATCTTTTACAAAAACCTGATGTTATGAAGATAACCTGTAGTTGTAGGCTCCTTGTCACAAATGAGAAGACAAATCAAATTTCCATACTAAAGATCACATATCATTTTCGGGGATTAAAATATGGGAGTACTGGTCCTGTGCAGCTCTGTATCACTGTAATGTAAACTCTCTTTTCATCAGATCTCTCTACTGAAGGAGAAAACCCAGATAGAGAGAAAGCTGTCAGAAATGATGGAGAGTCAGCACAGTGATCTCATTGTACCAAACCCTCTTATAGAACCTCTCCTAACAGGTAATATTTGTTATCCAAGGTGTGTTTATATAACTTAGATTTGAATCCAATTGAGTGGACACCGAAAATCCAATTTATTTACGCATTCAAAGTGATTTCCAAAATTTGTACACCATTTGAATCAATTTTTATCTAAAAACGTTCATTCTACTCTTTTGTTCTTCACTATCAAAGGTATGGGTTAATACTGGTAAATACACTTTTCAAAGATCCTTTAAATACAAATAATTAAAATTATGTATTGTACTATATTATTTAGATTATTTTGGTCATTGGACAATCAACTCAGGCATTGTTAATCACTCTAAGATTTTTTTCCAGAGAATGAGAGTAGAGACATAGAGGTGAAGCTTGCAGCAGCAGAGAGTTTCATAATCAGCCTCAACAATCAGTCTGTGCTCAAAAATATCAAACCACCATCCGCTATAAATACAATCAAAACATTATCTTTAGGCTACTTTCCCAGGGCCATCTGTCAGTATAAAGGGGTTACATATGTAGGATCCATTGGGTTAATATCACAGATTGATTCTCAGGGAAATCAGACAAGATTTACTTCTTTACAATCAGGGGAACGTGTAGAGAGTATCAGAGCTAAAAATAATCATATATTTGTATTTCAGAAGATTCAGAATAAGAGAAGACTATGCATTTATAATATGTTAGGTCAGCTTATTACCTCATGGTATCATCCTGACAGTCGTATCTCTCCTTATTACGGTAATAAGTTAGCTTTATTAGGATCTCATGTGATAGTAGATGATGTATCTAATAATAGGCTCATTGTGTATTCACTAACTGGTGACGTCATCAGACACATTCCCTGTACCCAGCTCAGCTGGAACTACTGTATATGTGAGGCTGGAGATGACCCTGTTATCATCACTAACTACTACACTAATAAAGTCTACAAGCTAAACCTGACTACAGAAGAGATAGAGTGGACATCTACTCATGTGGAGGACCCAATAGCTGTAGTACGTTACGCTAAGCGCTATGTGCTGGTAGCAGATTGCTCCGGCACATCTATCTCTGTACTGGATATCAACACAGGTATGTCTGATAAATTGTTGTAAGAATGGCTGTGTTACACAATGCTTGTTTGTCTGCTCAAATAAGAAATTGTGACAGTTCCTGAGCTACAACGCTTTACCATAGGTCATGATTATTGGAAAAACAAGCAGCGACATAGTTTGGCAATGCCAACTCAATATTTTAAGATAAACAAAAAATATTCAACTAATTCAACTACTACGTTTTATAGCTGACAAGCATACAATTTTTACACTCTACACTATTACCAAGCCCAATCCTTGATAACAAAATTGACCTGGATATTAGGGATTTATGATAATTTTAATTTCTTTTTGAAGGTCATTTTGTAAAGGGACTGGACCCCGACCTCGACAGCAGAAGTCCATGGATTACGGATATACAACTAGAAGGTGATCAGCTGGTAGTGTCTTCTGGATTTTCAAAGATTGCATACTGTAGACTGAAATAATTTAAACAATGATTGAATGATTTTATATTGATATAAACAATAATTATAACAGCATATACCTATATAATCAGAGACATTAGCTGATATCTATTTACTGTCTCTGATTATTAATTCACTGTATCATCTATCCTCAATTGTTTTTTTTTGTTAGATGGAAGATATATAATGAGGATTTTTTGATTAAATCAATGTTCACTTTAAGACTAAGTAAAACGCATACATAGTGTATAGTTTAACTCCGAGCTCCTGCTTATTCAGATAGGAGTAGTAATCCATCCACTCAAACCTTCATGCATTCTAGGGCCCAAGAGGTTTGGATTAAGTGGAGTGCATTGTATTAACATCTGTATCTATGCTACTGCTTCAGTTGATGTTTTTATCTGCGAGGGGGGACAACTTTGATTTATCTTTGAGACCAATCTTATCTTGACATTTCTTTATACGTGCACTTTAATTCTATGCTACTTTTGAATGTCAAACAGGCTCTTAAATACTAATTTTATAATGTTTTAATTTGATCCCATTCTGTTGTAACAGTGTTTGTAATCTTACAGGCCAAGGTTACGCCTTCAATAAAATACCATGGTACCACAGTCAGTTGGCCATTTCGATAGTTGAATTTTTATCATGAAAGGCTCAATAATAATTATATGTTATATTTGGATGTTTTGTTTTTAATTACTAATTATATGCACACAATTTAGAGAAAACTGAAATACCTAGCACTGAACATATATATACCCAGGGCAAGAACTATGGAGAAGGCTTAGCCCGAGTAGATAACTATTCTAGAGCATCGCCATCCATGTGTTGCTACAAATCTTGGAATTTAACTGATGACTCCAGTATTTTAGCAGCCTTGCAGTGAATTCTAAGAAAATAAAAGGTGTTTGTATGGGTTTGAAGGAGTTGTAACTAAAAATGTTGAAGGATCACTTCAACTCAGATACATATGCTTCGCTTTTCTGGCTACTGTGGTGCTGTTGAAGCATTGCACATTTTCCTCCGTAAAAAACTTACAATATTGTAACCTGTTGGAATGCCTCACAATATAATAAACTGATGGAACATATGCAATATTTCAAATTGGTCAGGGGCTGTTTCCGGATGGTACATTAGCCGTTGTCCGTTGATAGGTTTTAGCGTACAGGGGCAATGATATACCATCAACAACAATTAGATTCTATCCTTGTCAATATGAAGTATGGATTACACTGGCAGAATGAATGAAGATTAACTGAATATTAACTGTCTATTAGCATTAAACTTCTTTGTCACATTTAGAATGTTGTTCAATGGATGGCGTCATCTATTTGGGAAATCCCCTGACTCACTTTTCTAGCCTAAGATTTGATAACACTTTATAAAAAGTTGCTATAATAATCAGTTTTTCATCACTAACAATCCTGTATTACATGTTCCTGTTGGACCAAAGTCTATTATTGCATCATTGACTTTATAGCTCACTTCACAGTCACATAGCAGTGTTCTATTTATCGTGTTAGTAGACCGCACAGAGTTAGGCCAACACTTGTACCAAAGATTATAAATACTCATTGCTTGTACTGAGTAGCATCAGGCTTCTGTATGTCAAACGTTACACTGAGGATTCAATAGCTTAGGAAGCTCTGAGACCACAGTAAGTCAGACGGTAAGCCGTGAATCGGTGATATCTGATGTGTCTACACAAAGCTACACATTCTGTTCGTTTATTTGATTGCTTTCTCTAACACATACATTGCGGGAGGGGGGGGGAGGGTTTTGGGGAGGGAGATCATCAACTGAGCTTCTTATCAGCTGATATATCTAGGTCAGGTGGAGGTAGGCTAGATAATATTTGCCTTGATTTTAAGGTTTCTCCCTACAATGCTATTCAAAGAAATGAATCAAGCTCGTACTCCCAGTACCGCAGCTGTTCAGTAAGTAAGGCGGCAGCTTGTGGCACTGAAAGACGGGTCACTGATCAAATCAACTGTCAGTGACATGCTGTCAGTGACATGCTGTCTGTGTTTGATATTGAGGGGCAGCCTAGTTTACTTATCATAATACAAAATTGTCTGTTGACTTGGATCAAGGAGTTTCTTGCTTGGGTCGATCGATGCAGTTATTTGACTAGAACTTATGGAAACATCCAATCAAAGGGTCAATCCTACGCCTGTAGACACTGATACATTTTATTATTTGGATGAGGAGTATGTAACTGATCTTGAGAAAGCTATGGCTATTTATGTATTGGTTGCTGGACCGCATCTTTGATTGGTCCACAAGTTTAGAAACTATCACTGCGGACAGTTGTAAACATTGGTCAAGCAGCTTGCCTTGGTTTTTCAAGGTTGTTACTGGGACGTCAAATGCGTAACGTAAAAGCTGCCAGATAGCTTTATTTAGATCCTGACCACTATGCGCATGTGCACCAATCAATATAGGTTGGATATCTTTGCACCGTAGCGACTGAATCAATTCAAATGTGCTGGAGCACTGAATTAGATATGGAATTCAATGTGCTTGAGTTATCAAACAGAAAAGTCATCCCACCAGAACTGGAGAACTGGGAACTCAAGCACCTTTGGATGAATACAAACGCTACCGTGCAGAGAGACTCGTATCACAAATCAATCTGCAAGCAGTGTGATCCTCACACAAAGCTTTTTACTGATGGCAAATCTTTACAAATAGCCACGTTATGTATTTCACCACTGATCCATAAATTCATATCAAAGCCTGTAGAGAGTTGTAATTAGTTGTTACAAATGGATTGGTCGCTTAGATTGTGATCGGTGGTAGCTTGCAATGCTTGCAATGCTTGCAACAATATTTAAGTATTTTCTTCATCTTTTTAGATTATAGAGTGAATCAACAAACATCATGGCTTCCAACAAAACTCCAAAGCATAAAAGAAAGGATCTAAGTGGTAAACAGAAAATTGAGATTTTGGGTAAGATTAATCAGGGGTTCACTGTGGATGACATTACGAAGGAGTACGGAATAGCTGAGCGCACAGTTTATAATATCAAAAGTAAAAGGAATGAAATTTGGGCCAAATACGACTCATCTCCCGCCTTATTGTCACGGAAAAGGCACAAACCCGGTGATAGGCCAAAAGAAGAAAAATCGCGAGTCCCGAGCAAAGTATCTGGAGAACATCAGGATGAGGGTAAATATTTAAGATTCGTGTGTTTAGTAAAGTTTGAATAAAAACAGTCGAGGTTGCTGACCAAGATAAAATGAGTGATTTTTCAGTGAATCAATCAAAGGATAACTCCTTGGTCACACATTTTTATTGCTCTTTAGATCTAGATCTAGTAAATCCCACTGAAGCCATATCAATAGAGGAATAGTATGGCAGCTGGTCCAATTAAAAATAGACTTCCTAATAAGGCATCTGTATATACTATCTCACATCCTGTACCTTATATTTAAACACTTTGGTAGATATGCTTTATGTGATATCGGAATTTTAATGGTTCCACAGAGATGATCAAGTAATTGAATATAGGAAAGCTCTACAAAGTCAGCGAGTTTGTCTCCTTGAAAAAAATTAAATATTCTGTATTCCAGTCTAAACCAGAAAAATATTTTGGCCTTTGTAGGTTTTTAAAGTCCCAGGTGTCCGGGGAAGTTAGACTTTAGGGAGCTGGCAGACACTCTCAAAACACAGGAGGACTGGTCCAACGCCCTACCCGCAGTGAGTATTTTTATTTATTAGATTCTTAGCCAATATGATGTCTAAATTCTTGCTTAGCTTTGAGATCATGCTATATCAGGTGTTTTTATTTTCAGGCTGATCAGTTTTTTCACGTCCCAATCGCTGTTAGTACAAAGGCGCGCAATGTAAATGTGGATAGAGTCACTGAGAAGATATTCAGGTAAAGTATTTTTCTTGTTGATATGTAGGGCTACATATGCTAGTTAATGTTAGCTAGAGTCTGAGTTAACTTGTTAATAGTTAGTTGGGGTTGGAGTCTATCTGGGCTTAAGTGGGTGTGTAATTGTTAGCTAGAGTTTGTCTAGTTGGCTAGAGTTTAATTTAGCTCATTAGGTGGCACGGGAGCTTATATAGAATAAAGTAGGTGTGTATTTGTTAGCTAGCCTAATCTAGCTGTTTTAAGCATCTGTGGAATGGTAAAGTTGTCCTCTTGCAAATTCTAGAGTATGTCAAGTTTTGGTTTGAATCCAATTCAACCTATGCCCAGCAACATTCGTATTATACAGACAATGATGAAAAGAAATTTGCTACATTCGACTCTTTTGATAATTATTATGGTAAATAATTGGGAATATTGATGTTGTTATAGTCCGGTGGCAGCCCCTGCCTATCTTGTCACTTCCATTTGCACTTTTGGATGGATAAGGTTTGTCAGTTGTTACTGGTACAGTTTTTCACGCTGATCGCAATGGTAACAGTGTACCTTACACTAAGTTGCACAATGGGTCGCTAATTGCCAAAAACGCTGCCGGTAAAAGGGAAAGTGATCAAAAAATGATGATATGGTTTCAAAACATCCAAAATCTAAAAGAGCATGTCATAATATAGTGGATCTACAACTTTACATGGGTCTGCTATCATAAAAAGCTGAGATGCGGTCAACAACAGTTGCAATGCCCCTTCTATCACCTGTGTATAACTATCATTAAAGTGAAACTACTTTTTCTGCCTATAAAACAGGCTTCAAATGTTTGTATTGATCTGATTTTTGTATGGTGACTGTGTATTGACCCTCCCATCGCATAACACCAGTTTTCAATGCTCTGAGTGTGTCTTTTTTGAGATAGTGCGTATTCTTAGGATTCCTTTATAGTATCATAATAGTCGTCTTTACAAGGTTATATAGTGTGTAAAGCAAAAGTTCACTCCTTCAAGGATCATCAGGAAGTTGCGTAGTGCTGAGAGAAAATTATTTTGTCATTGATTGAGTCAATACAAAACCACCATAATAAAATCAGATCAATACGAATATTCAAAGTCAGATCTCGAGGCGTCTGCAAAATTGAAAAAGTAGTGTCGTTTCAATGATAGTTATATACAGGTGATATAGGGGGGTATTGCAACCGTTGTTGGCCACATCTCGGCTATTTATGATAGCAGACCCATGTAAAGTTGTAGATCCACTAATTATGACATGCGCTTTCAGATTTTGGCTGTTTTGAAACCATATCATCATTTTTTTCATCACTTTCCCTTTTTTTGGCAGCGTTTTTCACTCTATCACTTTTTATAAGCTTGGTTATTCACTCAATATTTGAGATATTATGCTGATATTTTACCAAAAACTGACCAAGGTATGTATGAATCTGATTGCAGAGTTTGAGCAGCGCAACTCATAAGGTGAGCAAGGGACAGACCTTTGAAATATCATAAGAACAGCAATTTTGGCCATTTTTGGCAGCGTTTTTGGCAATTTGCTGCCTATTGTGCAACTTTGTGTAAGGTACATCATCACCATTGCGACCGCCTCAAAAAACTACCCTAGAATCCACTCTTGGAATTTATGCATCCAATTTCGTAAATGAATTTGCGTTTTTAGCCATATTTTTGGTAGGCTGCCACTGGACTATTATGTTGGTGTACACCAAAACTTGCAGAATTTAGTTTCAGGATTGAAAACTGCCTGATGTAGCATCAAGCTAAGAGCAGCTTTATAGGAAGACAAGATTTCATAAGATATAACTATATGTTTGAGATAACTAAATTTGCGGGTACATGATGCAAAAAAAATTGAATTTTGAGATTCTAGGTACTCCAAAACCTGCGCAAAGTATTTCTGACGAATCGCTAAACTTGATTTTCTTGGTTTTTGTTGATTTTTTTTGCACATGAGGGAGAACATTTTCAGGTGGTGGTTGATGCAATAAAATTGTATATATATATATATATATGAAACCTTGTGATTTTAACCGCATTTTAACCAAATCATCAATATTTTATTTTAGGCGCCAGTCTGTCACAAATCTCATACCGATTGATGTTAGTAAGGATGGTAGTTGCCTCTTCAACTCTGTATGCTGGTTGCTCTTTGGCTCTGAAGACAAAGCATTCGAGCTCAGAGTGAGAAACTGCATATTTATGCACAACAATGCCAACCTTTTAAACCTGACAATGCTGAAAAAAACATTCAGAAATGATCTTACTGAACAAGACCTAGATATGATTCTACAATCATCCATCGCTGACTTTGTCGCTAAAGATTCCGTGAGGGCGATTAAAAACCACAGCAGATCGATGCTCGATTCCAGAAAGTACAGCTCAATGGTAGACATCTTCTTTTTGAGTCAACATCTGAGTGTTGAAATACAGGTGATTTATCCCAGCCACAACAACTCTTACACAAAGAGAGAACTCTTTTCTGGGACCATCAAGCCTGAAGGGACAGCTGTTCGAAGAAATGTCATTAGCTGGACAAGCACCGATGAATCCTCTTTTGATCTGCTGGATCAAGGGAAATGGAGGCCAAACCACTTCGTACCTTGTATTTGTAAAGAAAAAAAAGATGAAGTAAGTATTGCAGTTTTTTATCGCTTAGCAAGAGGTCGGGTGGAACAGATTTGTTTCGTCAAATTGAAAAATTATCGCTGTCATTATAAATCTGTCTCTTTCTGTCGGGGGTGCATAACTTGCTAGTATGGGAGGAGTTTTGATAGACTGCTAGCCAACAGCATTTTTAAATAAATTAAAGTGTTAAAGTGTGAAATAATATTATGATATCATACCGCGATCAACTTTGAATACAAGTTTCCTTTCCCTTGAATGTTCAACTGTATACAAAAGTGTAACCCTTGATTACAGACAGTACCTTCCAACCTGCCTACAACCGTTACTGAACTTTCCCCTGAAGGCGCTGACGGTGATGATGACAATCTACCTCTCTGTCAGCGGTGTAACATTAAATATCAGATGTGCAGATGCCAAGGTGAAGATGATAACAGTGCTCTTAATCTTGAGGTAAAGTTTTCTGTGACATTTGACATCTGTCAAATCTGTCATATTTGAATGCTTTGATTGCATTTGGGAGGATTATTCCATATTAGCCTAACTACCCCTGATTAATATAAACTTTCAAATTCAAATCCTCATTTATCAGAAGTCTTACAAGTCTAACTTTTTTATCAGTGCATGTTAGGGAGTTTGTAGACCAACTTTGGTCTATTTGACTGCATTCTGAGTCGCTCCCGATCCACGGCGTGACCAGTAGAATGGAGCAACAGGAATGCAGGCAATCGGATTAAACTTGTTCTAGGGAGTTTGGTACAAATCTCCAAAATCTCTTGTGCATGTCCCATGGTATATAATGACAGGCAGTCTGGAGTTGTCCTTTTAATTACACTGTTCGATATCTCTTAACCCTTACCCTGATTTTTTGACTCTTTCTTACCACAGCCCAACTTCAGCTTGTCATCAGATGAGTTCCATCATCAGGTGACAGATGAGACATTATCAGATGATAAAAATCTATCAATATCACCCTCTGAGTATGGCAGAGAGGGAATGCCTGCTCCCCTTTCTATATCATCCATTGATTTGTGTAACCCTCCTACACCAGAAGCCACCCTTGCAGCAGAAGGCCTCATTGCTCTCACTTCTCCACATCAAGGTTATAACACTTTACATGTAGTTAAATATTATTACCATGGAAAAAATTGATTCACCTGTTGCCATTGTCATCTTTATGTCTTAAAGAACATCAGCTTATGTAGTGCTAGTTAGAGACTCGCCATCATTATGTATTCACTTTATCAATCTATCGAACCGTAAATGGAGGCGCCTATTTTAAATTAACGTAAAGTCAAAATAACTTTATTGCAGAGCATGCTCTTTCTTGCTGCTGCGCTCATTTCACACTAAGCCGACTAAAGTGTAAGCTGGTGGATCTTGCTTTTTTATTTAAGGCAGAGATCAATGCCCCTTTTCAAAGGCTCAAATTTTAAATACTCAATAGACAATTTTCACAAATTTATTGTATTCTGTCTTCAATTTAAACTGGTAACACTCTCTACCATATGAGATGACTGGTTTCCTACATTGAAATGAATTCCAAATTGCCTCTCTTTTTTCCTTTATTTGATAAGATTTCCACATGCCACAATGTCCTCTCATACGCACTCTACACACTTCAAAAGCCAGGCATGCAGCCATAAGGATTTACCACATGGTCTATTGTTCTCATTAAATAATCCTGTCTGATTTTTACAGGTTTTCATCCTGAAGCTGATGCTAACATTGACAGTAGACAATATGAATGTGTGCTGATTGAGACTAATCAGAGTCGACCGCCATGTAAACAAGCAGGCAACAAGCCAGCGGGCAAGGTAGAAGTAATAAACTGGCAATAATGAGCCACCTATTTCCAAAAACTCTAAATTGTACCACCAGCTTTACAAATATCTTGTGTTTATGCACGGCCATAAGCCCAGCTTGAAGTAAATAGAAGTCGATGAAATCACTGGGGGTTCTTCTCTAGTTTTACACCATAAAATTTGATGCCTTTTAATTGTTCTATATGTACAAATGCCACCACAATAATAGCCTGAAATTCATCGTGCTTATTGTGTCTCCTCACCAGGTAGTGCAGTTAGTTCGACCAACAATGGATATAGCCCAGTCACCATCGCTTACAGATGAAGCTGCAATGGTTGGCCGGACAGACAACTGGAGAACATCAGCTCATCATACGCAGTCCACGGACACAATATCACTACAAGAAGGGACATTTTGTAGCATACACTTCGCAGAACAATCATCTGTGGGATGTGAAAACTGTTGTGAGATGTTCTGTTGTAACTGCCTAAACTCACCAACCACATTCTGTTTGGGTAATAATAATTTTGCAACATTTGTTGCATTTATTTCCCAAATATTAACAAGAGGCACATAATTTGTATTCTTCCTAATTTTGCATCTCAAACTATTGAATTGGGATTGACCAGCGCCATGTCAATATAGTTCAGGAAATGTCATAATTTAACTAAATTGCTGCTATTGATAAAATTTTACTACCGAATCCGAAACTTTATTTTTGTTATAGTTACAGGCTCATCACACAAGTATATTCCACTCTCCCAGCTTGCAGAAAGGATTTGGTCCACACTGGAGCCTTTGAAATCTTGTGCAGAAGGGAAACTCGAAGGGTTCACTGAAGTTATAAGTAAGACTTCAGATTTACTGACTCAATGGGATGAAGAGACTGGTGATGGAGTAAGATCTATACATCACACTCGTGATCAGCAGGTCTGTGTGTAAATTTGCCTCTGAATTGTCTGCAGGCACTGCTGAGGGACCATTCGTCTCAAGGATTTAGATTGTCAGAAGACAATGGGTGCATGGACATCAAAAAACCTCAAAGACTGAAACAAAATTACTATAGTGATCTTAGATCTGTTGGAAGGGAAAAGTTCCATTTTAGCTGTATCTTAAAAATTGTCAATCTTGGGACATGACTCAGCATTAGACGGAATCACTGGGCCAAACTTGTAGGGTGAAGAGTTTTGTTCTCTACCAGCCTTTATAGATTAATCTCAATTTCGTTTGTTGACAATGACAACTTGGGCAAGAAAACTGTGATTGATTAGTTTTTGGTCTCTGATTTCGTTGATCTGAACTGAAATGGTTTTTTTATGTTGGTTTCGGCAGCTACAAGGAGTAAGGATATGAGTATGGATATGGTATTTTCTCATGACGATATGGTTAATCATTACTTATATTCATTCGCCTGCTAATGTTTGTAGATCCAGGCAATAAATGAGAAATACAAACAGCTGGAAGCTGAATATATACAGAGAAGAAGAGAAAGTAAGGAGTCAGTATCTCAGTACAATCTCAAGTATACTGGTTTCTGTGAAGAGATGAAGAAAATCAGAGTTATGTTTGATCCCTGCAATCGGGTAAGTTGATAACACAAGTCACATGTTACCTGGGACGCGTCAATTGTCAAATGGATTCATGTTGATGTATGTGGAACGCAGACTCGTCTTGCCTTTTCCAAGCCATGCAAACCTCTTAAATTAGTTCCATACTGGACACAGTGCGGGTCCACATATTATTTACTTCATTCTTTCGCAATAATCCTGTGTTTTTGATAAAATCTTCTTCAAATAATCTTTCAAACATATCAGTGATTGTCATGGGAACTTTTATATTTATCCATCTCTCCATTTCATCTGCATCCATTATCTTTTACAAAATCCTGATGTTATGAAGATAACCTGTAGTTGTGGGCTCCTTGTCACAAATGAGAAGACAAATCCAATTTCGATACTATAGATCACAAATCATTTTCGGGGATTAAAATATGGGAGTACTGGTCCTGTGCAGCTCTGTATCACTGTAATGTAAACTCTCTTTTCCTCAGATCTCTCTACTGAAGAAGAAAACCCAGATAGAGAGAAAGCTGTCAGAAATGATGGAGAGTCAGCACAGTGATCTCATTGTACCAAACCCTCTTATAGAACCTCTCCTAACAGGTAATATTTGTTATCCAAGGTGTGTTTATATAACTTAGATTTGAATCCAATTGAGTGGACACCGAAAATCCAATTTATTTACGCATTCAAAGTGATTTCCAAAATTTGTACACCATTTGAATCAATTTTTATCTAAAAACGTTCATTCTACTCTTTTGTTCTTTACTATCAAAGGTATGGGTTAATACTGGTAAATACACATGTCAAAGATCCTTTTAATACAAATAATTAAAATAATGTATTGTAATATATTATTTAGATTATTTTGGTCATTTGACAATCAAATCAGGCATTTTTAATCACTCTAAGATTTTTTTCCAGAGAATGAGAGTAGAGACATAGAGGTGAAGCTTGCAACAGAAGAGAGTTTCATAATCAGCCTCAACAATCAGTCTGTGCTCAAAAATATCAAACCACCATCTGCTATAAATACAATCAAAACATTATCTTTAGGCTACACTCCCAGGGCCATCTGTCAGTATAAAGGTGTGACATATGTAGGATTCAAGGGGTCAATATCACAGATTGATTCTCAGGGAAACCAGACTAAATTTACTTCATTTCAATCAGGGGAATTTGCAGGTAGTATCAGAGCTAAAAATAATCAAATATTTGTAATTCAGACGATTCTGAATAAGAGTAGACTATGCATCTTTAATATGCTAGGTCAGCTTATTACCGCATGGTATCATCCTGACAGTACCTTTAATTACGGTAATAAGTTAGCTTTAGTAGGATCTCATGTGATAGTATGTGATGTATCTAATAAGAGGCTCACTGTGTATTCACTAACTGGTGACATCATCAGACACATTCCCTGTACTCAGCTTAGCCGGAACTCATGTATATGTGAGGCTGGAGATGACTCTGTTATCATCACTGACTGGTGCACCCACAAAGTATACAAGCTAAACCTGACTACAGAAGAGATAGAGTGGACATCTACTAATGTGAGGATCCCGGAAGCTGTAGTACGTTACGCTAAGCGCTATGTGCTGGTAGCAGAGTCATCCGGCACATCTATCTCTGTACTGGATATCAACACAGGTATGTCTGATAAATTGTTGTAAGAATGACTGTGTTACACAATGCTTGTTTGTTTGCTCAAATTAGAAATTGTGACAGTTCCTGAGCTACAACGCTTTACCATAGGTCATGATTATTGGAAAAACAAGCAGCGACATAATTTGGCAATGTCAACTCAATATTTTAAGATAAACAAAAAATATTCAACTAATTCAACTACTACGTTTGATAGCTGACAAGCATACAATTTTTACACTCTACACTATTACCAAGCCCAATCCTTGATAACAAAATTGACCTGGATATTAGGGATATATGATAATTTTAATTTCTTTTTGAAGGTCATTTTGTAAAGGGACTGGACCTAAAGCTTGGTATTTCATTAACTAGGGATATCCAACTAGAAGGTGATCAGCTGGTAGTGTCTTCTGGAATTTCAAAGATTGCATACTGTAGACTGAAATAATTTAAACAATGATTGAATGATTTTATATTGATATAAACAATAATTATAACAGCATATACCTATATAATCAGAGACATTAGCTGATATCTATTTACTGTCTCTGATTATTAATTCACTGTATCATCTATCCTCAATTGTTTTTTTTTGTTAGATGGAAGATATATAATGAGGATTTTTTGATTAAATCAATGTTCACTTTAAGACGTTAAACGCATACATAGTGTATAGTTTAACTCCGAGCTCCTGCTTATTCAGATAGGAGTAGTAATCCATCCACTCAAACCTTCATGCATTCTAGGGCCCAAGAGGTTTGGATTAAGTGGAGTGCATTGTATTATCATCTGTATGTATGCTACTGCTTCGCTTGATGTTTTTATCTGCGAGGGGGGACAACTTTGATTTATCTTTGAGACCAATCTTATCTTGACATTTCTTTATACGTGCACTTTAATTCTATGCTACTTTTGAATGTCAACCAGGCTCTTGAATACTAATTTTATAATGTTTTAATTTGATCCCATTCTGTCATAACAATGTTTGTAATCTAACAGGCCAAGGTTACGCCTTCAATAAAATACCATGATACCACAGTCAGTTGGCCATTTCGATAGTTCAATTTTTATCTTGAAAGGCTCAATAATAATTTTATGTTATATTTGGATGTTTTGTTTTTAATTACTAATTATATGCACACAATTTAGAATCAATCCGCAATCAAGAATAACACAACAACTGAGGACCAAATCAAGTTAGTTGAGGTCTTGTATATTTATTTACCAAGCTAGGTTAGAGACAAATTCTGCTGAAATGGTGCAATTTGAGGACCGACTATACTGTTATACACACAGCAAGTTTTTAAAATATTAGATGTGATGAAGACAACTTCGGATGCTCGATACCAAACCTCTTACAGGCTGTCAATAAAGTTAATAAAATAATAGATTCCCTAGAATCAGAGCGAAAGCTTATAGACCAAGGACCTGAGTACATGACAATACGCTGCAATAAATTTTTAGTCGCCAGTTTATGCCTGAATTTCAATATTTACTGGATGCAGGAACCAAACAAAAAAATAAATACTGACAAATATTTTAGATAGTATTTTTTCCTGGGAAGTTGTTTTGTGTTGCTTCGACCATTTTAACATTTTTTCTAAAAAGGAAGGATAACATGATTTAAAAGACATTCTTTCTAATTCGTTTTCTTAACAAAAGTCCCCATGGACTATTAATACCACCTGAATAAATAAGTCAACCTACTGAGGGTTAAGTTTAGGCTTGATGCAGGCGGATAAACAGACCAATGTGAAGTATTCTAAACAGATTATCACCAATGTATTTGAGACAGGCTACATCGACAGATCGTAACAAAAAGCATATACTTCCTTTTTTATATGTACATGAAAGATACACTTACACAATACTACTATAGTGCAATGAATAATGCAGTTTAACACATTGCTCAGAAGATGAGAGGAATACTCCTGTAATTGAGGTCCAGTTATAGTGCACTTAATGAGGGATTTCCATGAGTAATAAGATTCTACTTTAGATGGAAGTGCACATCAGCTTGTTTATAATATAGTATGTATATTGTGATAACCAAGGGACTTCCTTCAGTCGGCATTTTGTAAACTGCATCAACTGGATTGGATATTTTCTGCATACCTCATCACAATATAATATAATATGTTAATTAAATGTTATTGTGACTGTTCTATACTCTAGGTCTTTATGTGACCACCCTATTTCAGGGCCAATCTTAAGGGCAGGTGGCTTGTGTGGGGTAGAAACCTGTTACCCTTGTCTGCCGTTGCCAGCTATTCTTTATTGAAGAGACAGTACTTTGTCCTGCCTGCAAGCACTCAGCAGACCTCCTGTATTCATGGTCCTGCTCTGATCACACCTGGCCAGGATGAATAGCTTGCCAGTGCCAAATCAAAATTCACAACCAACGCCAGTAATTGAACCTGGATCATAAATCCTTACCCTTAACCTTCAGACGACTCCTGACTGGGTCTGCACACATTGTAATGGAAATATTCAAAATTATTTGCCTCGCTTCATCTCCAAAGTATTTAACTTGTGCTTGATATGATTCAGGAAGCAAAAAGTATTAAGCTTTCAAGGAAGAAATGAGCTGCTAACAAAGCAATGATCTCAAATCTAATCCATGTGGCCAGTTTTCTGCTACATCAGTGCAACTTGTCTCTCCTGAGAAGGAGCCTGATCACTTAAAATAATGTTAGCGGTTGGAAAAGTTACAATATCGCAAACAGTCCGCAAGCTCTATCTGTACCAATCATTTTTTCTATTAGCTAGAAATAATTTACATCATTCTGTGCATAGCGTTAAATCGTCCTCTGACACATAAGTTATAAATACCTATGTCATCTTCCTCTAGCATTATATTCACTGTTGTCAGTCACCATCCACCTGTCAGCACTGTATGTCGAACACTAATCATGTATCTTTTTACCTTCCGAAAATACCAAGTAGTAAGTCTTTACCAATCTTTTATTAATTATTAAACGGGTAAGTTATACTTTATCGGCATTCATACAATCGTTAAAAGTCAATAAAAAGTCAATAAAAAGACAAAATTCGGAAGTTATCAGTAGACAACTTCTCCAGATCATCACAACTGTGTAGATACAAGCAGGGAGTTTGGGTGCCAAACTCCCTGCTTGCCTCACAATATAATAAACTGATGGAACATATGCAATATTTCAAATTGGTCAGGGGCTGTTTCCGGATGGTACATTAGCCGTTGTCCGTTGATAGGTTTTAGCGTACAGGGGCAATGATATACCATCAACAACAATTAGATTCTATCCTTGTCAATAATAAGTATGGATTACACTGGCAGTGGGAATGAAGATTAACTGAATATTAACTGTCTATTGGCATTAAACTTCTTTGTCACATTTAGAATGTTGTTCAATGGATGGCGTCATCTATTTGGGAAATCCCCTGACTCACTTTTCTAGCCTAAGATTTGATAACACTGTATAAAAAGTTGCTATAATAATCAGTTTTTCATCACTAACAATCATGTATTACATGTTCCTGTTGGACCAAAGTCTATTATTGCATCATTGACTTTATAGCTCACTTCACAGTCACATAGCAGTGTTCTATTTATCGTGTTAGTAGACCGCACAGAGTTAGGCCAACACTTGTACCAAAGATTATAAATACTCATTGCTTGTACTGAGTAGCATCAGGCTTCTGTATGTCACTGAGAGTTCTATAGCTTAGGAAGCTCTGAGACCACAGTAAGTCAGACGGTAAGCCGTGAATCAGTGATATCTGATGTGTCTACACAAAGCTACACATTCTGTTCGTTTATTTGATTGCTTTCTCTAACACATACATTGCGGGAGGGGGGGGGGGAGGGTTTTGGGGAGGGAGATCATCAACTGAGCTTGTTATCAGCTGATATATCTAGGTCAGGTGGAGGTAGGCTAGATAATATTTGCCTTGATTTTAAGGTTTCTCCCTACAATGCTATTCAAAGAAACGAATCAAGCTCGTACTCCCTGTACCGCAGCTGTTCAGTAAGTAAGGCGGCAGCTTGTGGCACTGAAAGACGGGTCACTCATCAAGTCAACTGTCAGTGACATGCTGTCTGTGTTTGATATTGAGGGGCAGCCTAGTTTACTTATCATAATACAAAATTGTCTGTTGACTTGGATCAAGGAGTTTCTTGCTTGGGTCGTTCGATGCAGTTATTTGACTAGAACTTATGGAAACATCCAATCAAAGGGTCAATCCTACGCCTGTAGACACTGATACATTTTATTATTTGGATGAGGAGTATGTAACTGATCTTGAGAAAGCTATGGCTATTTATGTATTGGTTGCTGGACCGCATCTTTGATTGGTCCACAAGTTTAGAAACTATCACTGCGGACTGTTGTAAACATTGGTCAAGCAGCTTGCCTTGGTTTTTCAAGGTTGTTACTGGGACGTCAAATGCGTAACGTAAAAGCTGCCAGATAGCTTTATTTAGATCCTGACCACTATGCGCATGTGCACCAATCAATATAGGTTGGTTATCTTTGCACCGTAGCGACTGAATCAATTCAAATGTGCTGGAGTTATCAAACAGAAAAGTCATCCCACCAGAACTGGAGAACTGGGAACTCAAGCACCTTTGGATGAATACAAACGCTACCGTGCAGAGAGACTCGTATCACAAAGTCAATCTGCAAGCAGTGTGATCCTCACACAAAGCTTTTTACTGATGGCAAATCTTTGCAAATAGCCGAGTTATGTATTTCACCACTGATCCATAAATTCATATCAAAGCCTGTAGAGATTTGTAATTAGTTGTTACAAATGGATTGGTCGCTTAGATTGTGATCAGTGGTAGCTTGCAATGCTTGCAATGCTTGCAACAATATTTAAGTATTTTCCTCATCTTTTTAGATTATAGAGTGAATCAACAAACATCATGGCTCCCAACGAAACTCCAAAGCATAAAAGAAAGGATCTAAGTGGTAAACAGAAAATTGAGATTTTGGGTAAGATTAATCAGGGGTTCACTGTGGAAGACATTACAAAGGAGTACGGAATAGCTGAGCGCACAGTTTATAATATCAAAAGTAAAAGGAATGAAATTTGGGCCAAATACGACTCTTCTCCCGCCTCATTGTCACGGAAAAGGCACAAACCCGGTGAGCGGCCAAAAGAGGAAAAATCGCAAGTCCCGAGCAGAATATCTGGAGAACATCAGGATGAGGGTAAATATTTAAGATCCGTGTGTTTAGTAAAGTTTGAATAAAAACAGTCGAGGTTGCTGACCAAGATAAAATGAGTGATTTTTCAGTGAATCAATCAAGGGATAACTCCTTGGTCACACATATTTATTGCTATTTAGATCTAGATCAGATTCATTGTTAGTAGATCCCACTGAAGCCTTATCACTAGAGGAATAGTATGGCGGCAGGTCCAATTAAAAATAGACTTCCTAATAAGGCATCTGTATATACTGTCTCACATCCTGTACCTTATATTTAAATACTTTGGTAGATATGCTTTATGTGATATCGGAATTTTAATTGTTCCACAGAGATGATCAAGTAATTGAATATAGGAAAGCTCTACAAAGTCAGCGAGTTTGTCTCCTGGAAAAAAATTAAATATACTCTATTCCAGTCTAAACTAGAAAAATATTTTGGCCATTGTAGGTTTTCAACGTCCCAGGTGTCCAGGGAAGTTAGACTTAAGGGAGATGGCAGACACTCTCAAAACACAGGAAGACTGGTCCAACGCCCTACCCGCAGTGAGTATTTTTATTTATTAGATTCTTAGCCAATATGATTTCCAAATTCTTGCTTAGCTTTGAGATCATGCTATATCAGGTGTTTTTATTTTCAGGCTGATCAGTTTTTTCACGTCCCAATCGCTGTTAGTACAAAGGCGCGCAATGTGAATGTGGATAGAGTCACTGAGAAGATATTCAGGTAAATTATTGTTCTTGTTGATATGTAGGGCTACATATGCTAGTAAATGTTAGCTAGAGCCTTCATAATTAGTTTGGGTTGGAGTCTATCTGGGCTTAAAGTGACAGTCCTATTAAAAAAGTTAATATGTTACCCCAGTAAATCAAATATTGTGAGCTCATAGGGCAAATAAAAAAATTAAAAAAATTAAAATTATGGAAAATAGCAATTAGTTTTTTTCAATTATTAGATTAGGCTAGCTAACAAATAAACACCTACTTTATTCTATATAGGCTCCCATGCCACCTAATGAGCTAAATTAAACTCTAGCCAGCTAGCCGAACTCTAGCTAACAATTACACACCCACTTAAAGTGACAGTCCTACTAGGCCATGTTTAGTATGGTTTTAAAGATCTCAGGCTGAAAAGTCATTAGGGCATATGAAATAAAACAGCCTGTGAACCCAATTGCAGTAAAACTGCTGCAAAGTCTGAAAATTGGGATCCTAGTGGATCATAGTAGTCAGGGGGAGGCAATTAATCACTATGATCCACTATGATCCCAATTTTCAGACTTTGCAGCAGTTTTACTGCAATTGGGTTCACAGGCTGTTTTATTTCATATGCCCTAATGACTTTTCAGCCTGAGATCTTTAAAACCATACTAAACATGGCCTAGTAGGACTGTCACTTTAAGTGGGTGTGTAGTTGTTAGCTAGAGTTCAGCTAGTTGGCTAGAGTTTAATTTAGCTCATTAGGTGGCATGGGAGCTTATATAGAATAAAGTAGGTGTTTATTTGTTAGCTAGCCTAATCTAGCTGTTTCAAGCATCTGTGGAATGTTAAAGTTGTCCTCTTGCAAATTCTAGAGTATGTCAAGTTTTGTTTCGAATCCAATTCAACCCATGCCCAGCAACATTCGTATTATACAGACAATGATGAAAAGAAATTTGCTACATTCGACTCTTTTGATAATTATTATGGTAAATAATGGGAATATATGATGTTGTTATAGTCCAGTGGCAGCCCCTGCCTATCTTGTCACCTCCATTTGCACTTTTGGATGGATAAGGTTTGTCAGTTGTTACTGGTACAGTTTTTCACGCTGATCGCAATGGTAACAATGTACCTTACACTAAGTTGCACAATGGGTCGCTAATTGCCAAAAACGCTGCCGGTAAAAGGGAAAGTGATCAAAAAATGATGATATGGTTTCAAAACATCCAAAATCTAAAAGAGCATGTCATAATATAGTGGATCTACAACTTTACATGGGTCTGCTATCATAAAAAGCTGAGATGCGGTCAACAACAGTTGCAATGCCCCTTCTATCACCTGTGTATAACTATCATTAAAGTGAAACTACTTTTTCTGCCTAAAAAACAGGCTTCAAATGTTTGTATTGATCTGATTTTTGTATGGTGACTGTGTATTGACCCTCCCATCGCATAACACCAGTTTTCAATGCTCTGAGTGTGTCTTTTTTGAGATAGTGCGTATTCTTAGGATTCCTTTATAGTATCATAATAGTCGTCTTTACAAGGTTATATAGTGTGTAAAGCAAAAGTTCACTCCTTCAAGGATCATCAGGAAGTTGCGTAGTGCTGAGAGAAAATTATTTTGTCATTGATTGAGTCAATACAAAACCACCATAATAAAATCAGATCAATACGAATATTCAAAGTCAGATCTCGAGGCGTCTGCAAAATTGAAAAAGTAGTGTCGTTTCAATGATAGTTATATACAGGTGATATAGGGGGGTATTGCAACCGTTGTTGGCCACATCTCGGCTATTTATGATAGCAGACCCATGTAAAGTTGTAGATCCACTAATTATGACATGCGCTTTCAGATTTTGGCTGTTTTGAAACCATATCATCATTTTTTCATCACTTTCCCTTTTTTTGGCAGCGTTTTTCACTCTATCACTTTTTATAAGCTTGGTTATTCACTCAATATTTGAGATATTATGCTGATATTTTACCAAAAACTGACCAAGGTATGTATGAATCTGATTGCAGAGTTTGAGCAGCGCAACTCATAAGGTGAGCAAGGGACAGACCTTTGAAATATCATAAGAACAGCAATTTTGGCCATTTTTGGCAGCGTTTTTGGCAATTTGCTGCCTATTGTGCAACTTTGTGTAAGGTACATCATCACCATTGCGACCTCCTCAAAAAACTACCCTAGAATCCACTCTTGGAATTTATGCATCCAATTTCGTAAATGAATTTGCGTTTTTAGCCATATTTTTGGTAGGCTGCCACTGGACTATTATGTTGGTGTACACCAAAACTTGCAGAATTTAGTTTCAGGATTGAAAACTGCCTGATGTAGCATCAAGCTAAGAGCAGCTTTATAGGAAGACAAGATTTCATAAGATATAACTATATGTTTGAGATAACTAAATTTGCGGGTACATGATGCAAAAAAAATTGAATTTTGAGATTCTAGGTACTCCAAAACCTGCGCAAAGTATTTCTGACGAATCGCTAAACTTGATTTTCTTGGTCTTTGTTGATTTTTTTTGCACATGAGGGAGAACATTTTCAGGTGGTGGTTGATGCAATAAAATTGTATATATATATATATATATATATATTTATATATATATATATATTTATATATATATATATATGAAACCTTGTGATTTTAACCGCATTTTAACCAAATCATCAATATTTTATTTTAGGCGCCAGTCTGTCACAAATCTCATACCGATTGATGTTAGTAAGGATGGTAGTTGCCTCTTCAACTCTGTATGCTGGTTGCTCTTTGGCTCTGAAGACAAAGCATTCGAGCTCAGAGTGAGAAACTGCATATTTATGCACAACAATGCCAACCTTTTAAACCTGACAATGCTGAGAAAAACATTCAGAAATGATCTTACTGAACAAGACCTAGATATGATTCTACAATCATCCATCGCTGACTTTGTCGCTAAAGATTCCGTGAGGGCGATTAAAAACCACAGCAGATCGATGCTCGATTCCAGAAAGTACAGCTCAATGGTAGACATCTTCTTTTTGAGTCAACATCTGAGTGTTGAAATACAGGTGATTTATCCCAGCCACAACAACTCTTACACAAAGAGAGAACTCTTTTCTGGGACCATCAAGCCTGAAGGGACAGCTGTTCGAAGAATTGTCATTAGCTGGACAAGCACCGATGAATCCTCTTTTGATCTGCTGGATCAAGGGAAATGGAGGCCAAACCACTTCGTACCTTGTATTTGTAAAGAAAAAAAAGATGAAGTAAGTATTGCAGTTTTTTATCGCTTAGCAAGAGGTCGGGTGGAACAGATTTGTTTCGTCAAATTGAAAAATTATCGCTGTCATTATAAATCTGTCTCTTTCTGTCGGGGGTGCATAACTTGCTAGTATGGGAGGAGTTTTGATAGACTGCTAGCCAACAGCATTTTTAAATAAATTAAAGTGTTAAAGTGTGAAATAATATTATGATATCATACCGCGATCAACTTTGAATACAAGTTTCCTTTCCCTTGAATGTTCAACTGTATACAAAGTGTAACCCTTGATTACAGACAGTACCTTCCAACCTGCCTACAACCGTTACTGAACTTTCCCCTGAAGGCGCTGGCGGTGATGATGACAATCTACCTCTCTGTCAGCGGTGTAACATTAAATATCAGATGTGCAGATGCCAAGGTGAAGATGATAACAGTGCTCTTAATCTTGAGGTAAAGTTTTCTGTGACATTTGACATCTGTCAAATCTGTCAAATTTGAACGCTTTGATTGCATTTGGGAGGATTATTCCATATTAGCCTAACTGCCCCTGATTAATATAAACTTTCAAATTCAAATCCTCATTTATCAGAAGTCTTACAAGTCTAACTTTTTTATCAGTGCATGTTAGGGAGTTTGTAGACCAACTTTGGTCTATTTGACTGCATTCTGAGTCGCTCCCGATCCACGGCGTGACCAGTAGAATGGAGCAACAGGAATGCAGGCAATCGGATTAAACTTGTTCTAGGGAGTTTGGTACAAATCTCCAAAATCTCTTGTGCATGTCCCATGGTATATAATGACAGGCAGTCTGGAGTTGTCCTTTTAATTACACTGTTCGATATCTCTTAACCCTTACCCTGATTTTTTGACTCTTTCTTACCACAGCCCAACTTCAGCTTGTCATCAGATGAGTTCCATCATCAGGTGACAGATGAGACATTATCAGATGATAAAAATCTATCAATATCACCCTCTGAGTATGGCAGAGAGGGAATGCCTGCTCCCCTTTCTATATCATCCATTGATTTGTGTAACCCTCCTACACCAGAAGCCACCCTTGCAGCAGAAGGCCTCATTGCTCTCACTTCTCCACATCAAGGTTATAACACTTTACATGTAGTTAAATATTATTACCATGGAAAAAATTGATTCACCTGTTGCCATTGTCATCTTTATGTCTTAAAGAACATCAGCTTATGTAGTGCTAGTTAGAGACTCGCCATCATTATGTATTCACTTTATCAATCTATCGAACCGTAAATGGAGGCGCCTATTTTAAATTAACGTAAAGTCAAAATAACTTTATTGCAGAGCATGCTCTTTCTTGCTGCTGCGCTCATTTCACAATAAGCCGACTAAAGCGTAAGCTGGTGGATCTTGCTTTTTTATTTAAGGCAGAGATCAATGCACCTTTTCAAAGGCTCAAATTTTAAATACTCAATAGACAATTTTCACAATTTTATTCTATTCTGTCTTCAATTTAAACTGGTAACACTCTCTACCATATGAGATGACTGGTTTCCTACATTGAAATGAATTCCAAATTGCCTCTCTTTTTTCCTTTATTTGATAAGATTTCCACATGCCACAATGTCCTCTCATACGCACTCTACACACTTCATAAGCCAGGCATGCAGCCATAAGGATTTACCACATGGTCTATTGTTCTCATTAAAAAATCCTGTCTGATTTTTACAGGTTTTCATCCTGAAGCTGATGCTAACATTGACAGTAGACAATATGAATGTGTGCTGATTGAGACTAATCAGAGTCGACCGCCATGTAAACAAGCAGGCAACAAGCCAGCGGGCAAGGTAGAAGTAATAAACTGGCAATAATGAGCCACCTATTTCCAAAAACTCTAAATTGTACCACCAGCTTTACAAATATCTTGTGTTTATGCACGGCCATAAGCCCAGCTTGAAGTAAATAGAAGTCGATGAAATCACTGGGGGTTCTTCTCTAGTTTTACACCATAAAATTTGATGCCTTGTCATTGTTCTATATGTACAAATGCCACCACAATAATAGCCTGAAATTCATCGTGCTTATTGTGTCTCCTCACCAGGTAGTGCAGTTAGTTCGACCAATGATGGATATAGCCCAGTCACCATCGCTTACAGATGAAGCTGCAATGGTTGGTCGGACAGACAACTGGAGAACATCAGCTCATCATACGCAGTCCACGGACACAATATCACTACAAGAAGGGACATTTTGTAGCATACACTTCGCAGAACAATCATCTGTGGGATGTGAAAACTGTTGTGAGATGTTCTGTTGTAACTGCCTAAACTCACCAACCACATTCTGTTTGGGTAATAATAATTTTGCAACATTTGTTGCATTTATTTCCCAAATATTAACAAGAGGCACATAATTTGTATTCTTCCTAATTTTGCATCTCAAACTATTGAATTGGGATTGACCAGCGCCATGTCAATATAATTCAGGAAATGTCATAATTTAACTAAATTGCTGCTATTGATAAAATTTTACTACCGAATCCGAAACTTTATTTTTGTTATAGTTACAGGCTCATCACACAAGTATATTCCACTCTCCCAGCTTGCAGAAAGGATTCGGTCCAAACTGGAGCCTTTGAAATCTTGTGCAGAAGGGAAACTCGAAGGGTTCACTGAAGTTATAAGTCAGACTTCAGATTTACTGACTCAATGGGATGAAGAGACTGGTGATGGAGTAAGATCTATACATCACACTCGTGATCAGCAGGTCTGTGTGTAAATTTGCCTCTGAATTGTCTGCAGGCACTGCTGAGGGACCATTCGTCTCAAGGATTTAGATTGTCAGAAGACAATGGGTGCATGGACATCAAAAAACCTCAAAGACTGAAACAAAATTACTATAGTGATCTTAGATCTGTTGGAAGGGAAAAGTTCCATTTTAGCTGTATCTTATAAATTGTCAATCTTGGGACATGACTCAGCATTAGACGGAATCACTGGGCCAAACTTGTAGGGTGAAGAGTTTTGTTCTCTACCAGCCTTTATAGATTAATCTCAATTTCGTTTGTTGACAATGACAACTTGGGCAAGAAAACTGTGATTGATTAGTTTTTGGTCTCTGATTTCGTTGATCTGAACTGAAATGGTTTTGATGTTGGTTTCGGCAGCTACAAGGAGTAAGGATATGAGTATGGATATGGTATTTTCTCATGACGATATGGTTAATCATTACTTATATTCATTCGCCTGCTTATGTTTGTAGATCCAGGCAATAAATGAGAAATACAAACAGCTGGAGACTGAATATATACAGAGAAGAAGAGAAAGTAAGGAGTCAGTATCTCAGTACAATATCAAGTATACTGGTGTCTGTGAAGAGATGAAGAAAATCAGAGATATGTTTGATCCCTGCAATCGGGTAAGTTGATAACACAAGTCACATGTTACCTGGGACGCGTCAATTGTCAAATGGATTCATGTTGATGTATGTGGAACGCAGACTCGTCTTGCCTTTTCCAAGCCATGCAAACCTCTTAAATTAGTTCCATACTGGACACAGTGCGGGTCCACATATTATTTACTTCATTCTTTCGCAATAATCCTGTGTTTTTGATAAAATCTTCTTCAAATAATCTTTCAAACATATCAGTGATTGTCATGGGAACTTTTATATTTATCCATCTCTCCATTTCATCTGCATCCATTATCTTTTACAAAATCCTGATGTTATGAAGATAACCTGTAGTTGTGGGCTCCTTGTCACAAATGAGAAGACAAATCCAATTTCGATACTATAGATCACAAATCATTTTCGGGGATTAAAATATGGGAGTACTGGTCCTGTGCAGCTCTGTATCACTGTAATGTAAACTCTCTTTTCCTCAGATCTCTCTACTGAAGAAGAAAACCCAGATAGAGAGAAAGCTGTCAGAAATGATGGAGAGTCAGCACAGTGATCTCATTGTACCAAACCCTCTTATAGAACCTCTCCTAACAGGTAATATTTGTTATCCAAGGTGTGTTTATATAACTTAGATTTGAATCCAATTGAGTGGACACCGAAAATCCAATTTATTTACGCATTCAAAGTGATTTCCAAAATTTGTACACCATTTGAATCAATTTTTATCTAAAAACGTTCATTCTACTCTTTTGTTCTTTACTATCAAAGGTATGGGTTAATACTGGTAAATACACATGTCAAAGATCCTTTTAATACAAATAATTAAAATTATGTATTGTAATATATTATTTAGATTATTTTGGTCATTTGACAATCAAATCAGGCATTTTTAATCACTCTAAGATTTTTTTCCAGAGAATGAGAGTAGAGACATAGAGGTGAAGCTTGCAACAGCAGAGAGTTTCATAATCAGCCTCAACAATCAGTCTGTGCTCAAAAATATCAAACCACCATCTGCTATAAATACAATCAAAACATTATCTTTAGGCTACACTCCCAGGGCCATCTGTCAGTATAAAGGGGTTACATATGTAGGATCCATTGGGTCAATATTACAGATTGATTCTCAGGGAAATCAGACAATATTTACTTCTTTACAATCAGAGGGACGTGTAGAGAGTATCAGAGCTAAAAATAATCAAATATTTGTAATTCAGGAGATTCAGAATAAGAGTAGACTATGCATTTATAATATGCTAGGTCAGCTTATTACCTCATGGTATCTTCCTTACGGTCCTACCTTTAATTACGGTAATATGTTAGCTTTAGTAGGATCTCATGTGATAGTATGTGATGTATCTAATAAGAGGCTCACTGTGTATTCACTAACTGGTGACATCATCAGACACATTCCCTGTACTCAGCTTAGCTTGTACTCATATATATGTGAGGCTGGAGATGACTCTGTTATCATCACTGACTGGTGCACCGACAAAGTATACAAGCTAAACCTGACTACAGAAGAGATAGAGTGGACATCTACTCATGTGGAGGCCCCAACAGCTGTAGTACGTTACGCTAAGTGCTATGTGCTGGTAGCAGATTTCTTCAGCACATCTATCTCTGTACTGGATATCAACACAGGTATGTCTGATAAATTATTGTAGGGAGCATATTATTGTTATGCAATGCTTTTCTGTCCGCTCAAGTAAGAAATTGTCTCATGATTCCCTAACACTCCTGAGCTACAACGCTTTACCATAGGTCATGATTATTGGAAAAACAAGCCCTGTCATGACCAGGCAATGGCAACTCAATATTTTAAGAAAATCAACAGCATAAACTAATATGACGCGCTCTATACAAATATATGGTCCAGCGCTTTATTACTGGGTTACCCTGATATAAGCGACCTCTGATAATTTTTCTTTCTTTTTAAGGTAAATCTGTTAAGGAACTTTGCAACGGAAATTCAAAGTTTATTTTGGATATGCAACTAGAAGGTGATCAGCTGGTAGTGTCTTCTGTTGGTCCAGATCAGATAACATACTATAAACTAATATAATATTATGCAATGACATCAATGCAAACAAATGAAGTAAAAACATGGATCCATGTAACCAGAGAGGGTAGATGTCTATCTAATGTCTCTTATATAACTTTACAGTATCATCAATCTGCAATTGTCATTATTTTGTGCGGAGGGGGAAGGGGGAAAATATAACTTGGATTTTCGGATTAAATCAACATTCAATTTTAGACTAAATAAAGCATATAGTGTACTCAAAATGATTGGAGCTGGATAATTCCGAACTCCTGTTTTGATAACAAGTAGTAATCTATCCAGGCAATTTTCTATTCTTATCACTTAATTCAGACCTAATTAGAACAAAGTGTGGTTGGCACATAAAGTTTTAAGCCTACGTAAACCAGGGTTTTAACAAGTTTAGAGTCAATCCACAATCAGAAATAATTCAATATCTATAGTTTTAGCCCCCAAACTCTTGTACCTTGCCTGGCGCCCCCACCCCGCTCCTTTTTGCTTGCTGCTATGAAGGCTGCAACCGGAACAATTACATATAATTAAACTGTTAAGGAATTGTCTGCTTCTGTCCAACGGGAGGATAACTCCACAGCCGGGGACCAGATCAAGTTTGTTTAGATTTTGCTTATTTACCAAGCTCAGGTTAGATGCAATTATCGCTGAAATGGTGCAATTTGAGCTCTGGGTATATAGACACGCAGTGTCTTGAAATAATTTGCGCATGTAATACTGAGAAATATTCTTGACAGTGAGACTTTCTAGGAAGTTGTTTGTTGTAGTTTCACCATTGTAACACTGAGAACTCAGCTGATGCATTTTTCTCTTACCCAACAAATGGTGAGAACTTAGAGTTGAATTGTTCACAGATACGAGACCTGAGGAGTATACCACAGCCCAAAAACTATAATTCAAAATTTAGAGGGAAGATGCCAAAATTTGGATTCATATCGCTACTTTCGGACTAGGCAGGTAATTTGATGCCTCACGATTAGTGTAGCTATATGAACAAAGAGAATGCTTCCCATTCACAGCAGCCTGACCTAATCTTTCTATATATCTCCTAAAGAATTTTCATTTGGATGCAAGACCAGAGTGAGCCATCCTGGTCAAGAAAACTTTCTGTATGCAGTGAACTGCTACTAAGTTTGATTGGTCCCTAGATTATACTAGGACAATCTTTGGCCAGCTGTAGTGGAAAACAAAGCAGCAAGCTGAAGATCAGGAGACAGAACGCTCTCTTGTTGGTAAGATCTTTAAAGCCGACCCCGAGACTCATATATGAGGTCAGGGCTGCAACGTTCAGTGAAATTTAATCTTCCTTTGGGATCCAAAAGTTGAATAAGATTGGAGAGAAAGTTGCAGTCGATTCCAGTTGAGTAAAATATGAGAAAATACATCTAAATACACATATACAATATATGAGAGAAGATAAAGTTTGATCCAATATCCTACATTTTGAGTTACTCCTATTTCTTCTGGTGATAAACCACCCACTGTTGCTTGCAGCTCGAGGGAGAGGATGAGGGGCAACCCAATATGAAGCAAAATTTTAACAAACTCCAAGGTGTAAGCAGACCTGATTGCAAACTGCTGCCACATATTATGTCATCTATATGTGCCATGCAAACCTCAAGAGGTGACTTAAATTCTTATTTTTCAATGCACCTGGCAGCATTTGGGAACAAATGTCAATTTACTCTGACCTCTTGCATTATAATTTCACTTTTTTTGTTTCCACATTAGAGGATTCTTCATTTGGGGTTCAGCCTCCATAATGGTGTGTGGGAGACAAGATGTTGTGATTCAGTTTCAAGTATATTTCTCTTCATCAAAGCTGAATGCTATACAGCTTGGAATGTGATGACATGAGTATGA
This sequence comes from Membranipora membranacea, assembly GCA_914767715.1. Taxonomy (NCBI): domain Eukaryota; kingdom Metazoa; phylum Bryozoa; class Gymnolaemata; order Cheilostomatida; family Membraniporidae; genus Membranipora; species Membranipora membranacea. The sequence goes on along the minus strand of OU612072.1, from coordinate 7,100,303 downwards.
ACATCAGTGTAAGATATTATATGAGTGATATTATCTGGTAGGCATATAACAGAGTTAGATTCTATTCTAGTGAATCGGACATGAGCCGCTGCATTATTTGTATCTTGTGATAAGATCTGAAAAAAACAAACGCAAATTTTAAGATAAGATAAGATATTCATGTCAATTACTTTCACCTTAGTTCTCTTACACTCTTACCGTTATTTTAAATCTTGTCATGGCGTATTGGGCAAATATGGTAATGTGAGTTTTAAGTAATATTTAGTTGAGTTTAATATAAAAGTTATTGGTGAAAGGTATTGTAAGACCATAACTGAATTAAAATTGGATAACACGTTACCTATGTCGCATCTTCTATTTCGGAAAACTAGTCACATGCCTGGATCTCTAACAGTTTAAAGTTTGTAACAATTGCAGGTTCTGTACTGTGGTAGGGGAGGCAATAGTTTGAGGCAAGTCCAAAACACCAACAGTAGGTTCCTCCCTGAGCAATTTACTCTGGAATCTAGACACTGTCACACCTAGAAAAATATGGCCAGATCATAACTGCATGTATTTACCACCCACCAGATGCAGACTCTGTGACTCTGTGACTCTGGATTACTTCGGCCAAACTCTAGCCACCTTAACCAAAAAATATCCCCTGGCAAAGTTCATTATTTCTGGGGACATCAACCATCTACCCATTGAGGACATCTGCACCCAGCTAGGTATTATTAACCTCGTTAACTTTAACACATGTAATTTGGTTCTTACAAATATAACAGAATATGAACCTGCAATAGAACTGTCACCAATCAGTAATAACGACCACTGCTGTGTTCATAGGTACCCGGCCATAATGCCATGGCCAAAATGCCATTGGGACAAAATACCAGTCGTACAAAACGCCAGTTGTGTCAAAATACCAGTGGATCTAAAGCCAGATGTGTCAAAATACCAATGGATATAAAGCCAGATTGGACATAATACCATGCGGGACAACATACCATATCCCAAAATACCATTGCCAAAATGCGAAAATATATACCCAAAGGAGATCAAGCCACGTTGTACTTTTTTTTAGTCACATTACAGCTGCGGATTGCTCGATCAGAGAGGGGGTGGTTCAGTTGGTTACAGCCATCTCTTTCACTGTTCAAGTCTCAAAGTTTCTACATTTGAATTTTTTTCTCTTGGGTTAGTTGGGCCCCATTGTACTGAAGGCTAGTGTGTGTTGCAGAAATTGCAGCCAAATATTGAGTATGAAATTAATAAAAGTTTCAAAACTTTATATTCAAAAAGCATTTGTAATGGCATGATTTTTAGTTTATCAAAAATATGAGAACTGTGATCCCTTGATGTCACACAGAGTCCTATCTGGCTATCACTTGCGTGGCCCCAGAACTCTAATTCTAGATTCTGCTCAATGGCTGGACTGGGTGCTTGTATCATCATCAGGATTAAATCTAATTCCTTTTTCAGGCTTCTAAAATGTTCATAAATAGTTATGCTGTTCCTCTTTCTTCTAAAAAAGTTCCGGAATATGACCTGTTATTCTTCTGGTTAAAAATGTTGTTCGAGGTCTCAAAAAGGTATTCTCATAGATTATGACAAGACAGTTGGTGATACACCATTCATTTATCAGAGGTAAATTGCTCTTCGTAATTTCAGGTTCAGTGCTAAAATTATTAGTATTGTCAGCAAAAAAATTTCAATTTAGATCAAGTGATACATTTAAAAGGTCAACATTATAAATTATAAATAGTGCTGGCCGAGAACCGAACCCTGGGGAGCACCGATCATGACAGGCAGTAAACCGACTTAGTTCATTTACCAATACAAACTGTTTTCTATTCAAAAGATAATTTTCTAACAGTCGCTATGAGGGGGATAATATCTGAAAAAAATATCTGTTTACTTATTAGAACGCTGTGATTTATTGTATCAAAAGCATTTGAAAGATATAAAGTTAAAACCTGGGTGATTCTTCCATCAATAAAATGGCCGTAAAGTTGTTCCATTATAATATTGATTGTGTCAGTTGTCATCTAATGCCAAATTTGTTACAATGATTTTTAAATTTCCTCTATGATTTTTGAATGCTTTTTGCTTATTTTGTGAAGTTTAGTACCCTCTTTGGTGAGTGTAAATAACTGCTTAGTCATCCAAGGTTTCTTGATAGTAGGACGTTGATGCTTTCTGGCGCTAATTTTGTTGCTGGCATTATCAATGCATGAGCTTGGTTTTCCATTGAAAGTTGGTGTCAGATATTTCTGTAACAATTTTGTTATTGTATAATTTCTTATAATAACACATTAATTTATTTTAGTTGTGTTCATCCGTAAGGAATTGGTGATCTGAAATGTTTGTATCTAAGGTGCACATTTTTGTGTTCGGATTTAATAATAGTAATAGATAATATAAAATAATTATTTTGGTTTCACAAATTCTGGTTCGGGATCTAATAAGAATATAAAAATAGTGGCTTCAACTCAACTTGCTTTAGTCTTTTAAAGCTAAGTCCAAATTTTTTTCTGGATTCAAATCAATGTTGATGTCACCAACAATAAGTCAGTTCGTGGGGAGCTAAATCCTCCAGTAAATTTTTGTGTTGAACATATAAAATTCTCAACATTCTTTTTAAATGGAATCAAAAGATGTTACATTACATAACTATTTAAGAGAAACAAAAGCTCTGCATAGTAACACCACATTTTGACGAAACGGCTCTGTAGACTATGTAGCTTTTATACCCTCGAGTAGGAAAACAAATTTTGTTGAATGTGTATGTGGTCAGAAGAGATGTTAAAAACTTATCCATATCCATCATCATCATTTATACTAGATTTACAACATGAAATTCAAGCTGTGAACATCCTGTGAGTCACAAGCCCCTATTAAATGACTTTGCTGAATACTATGGCCATGGCCTAACCGTGAAAGTTCATTTTGGGTGAACAGAGTTTTTCCTTCCTGTTAGTTGTAACTGTAACTTTTTATACAGCTAATTAATACAGAGATAACCTGCTCTATGTTCAATCATCGTAGTCTTATCAATGTCATTAGTAAGCATGAGTCTCTAGGGCAGCGATGAGTCAAGACTTGGCTTTCAAAAAAAAGTTGGTAATAATCCAAAGTTATTGTCATATTATTCTAAAGAATGGTTGGGAAATATCTATTACAAGTCACTAGCTCTCAGTTTGTAGATCCCAACAAACCCCAGATATCATTGAAATTGAACGAAGAAACTTCGAGACTTGAACAGCGAAGGAGATGGCTCTAACCAACTGAACCACCCCCTACTCTGATCAAGCAACCCGCAGCTGTAATGTGACCAAAAAAATACAACGTGGCTTGATCTCCTTTGGTTATATATTTTCGCATTTTGGCAATGGTATTTTGGGATATGGTATGTTGTCCCGCATGGCATTATGTCCAATCTGGCTTTATATCCATTGGTATTTTGACACATCTGGCTTTATATCCACTGGTATTTTGACACAACTGGCGTTTGGTACAACTGGTATTTTGGCATTGGTATATTAGTGGTGTTTTCACCTATGGCATTATGGCCATGGCATTATGGCCATGGCATTATGGCAATGGCATTTTGTCCCAATGGCATTTTGGCCATGGCATTTTGACACGGAATCGTGTTCATATTAATAGCAGTCGAGCCAAGAAGCCAGCTAAGTATATTCGCACAACCAAAAGATTAGTAAACAATATTCGGAAAAACCAAGTGCTCCTAGACCTAGAAAAACAAGATTGGAATACCGTACTATCAGCTACAACAGTGCACTCTAAAGTGGAAGCTCTCCATCACACAATAAACCAGATCTTAGATAGGCATTGCCCATTTAAAACAGTTAAACTGAGATCAGATCAACCAGGGTGGATGACTAACCGCCTCCGCAATCAAATAGAAAGCAGAGATCGAGCCTTCAGAAAGCAGAAGAGAACTCTATGGCGTAGCCTTAGATCCAAAATGCAAACGGCGGTGAGCCCAGCCAAACAAGACTATGTCTAAGAAACTCTAAACAGCCAGCAAAACACCAAGCAATGGTGGAACACGCTCAACTCCATCACCAAACCTCAAAAGCCAGAAACAAACTGCGCCCCCATCATAGATGGCCTGCCAATGTTACCCCAGGTCTTCTGTGATCGATTAAATGCGTATTATGCTAGTGTTGGAGGTGATTACATTGACAGCCCTGAGAATCCAAACCCACCAGCAAATGCTACTGCACTTGACCCTCTGAGCCTGGGTGAAATCAAATTATTATTAAATAGACTAAACACCAATAAAACCACATCTACAGAGGATTTTCCAACATGGGTGTCAGCTGACGGCTCTGAGGATATATGTGTGCCACTACTAAATATTATAAACACAATGATGACATCAATGGAGTTCCCACGTAAGTGGAAACGGGAGCAGATCAAACCTATCCCTAAAATCTCTGCACCAAGTCACATGAAGGATTACCGCCCTATCTCACTACTGTTTCACTTGGGCAAACTGTCAGAAGAAGTAATTATAAACAAAAATCAATAAGCCTACCAACCCAACATCGGTACTGTTGACGCTCTGATACAACTATTGGACGATTTCAGCGAGGACCTAGATAAAGCTAGCACTAAGTTCATCCAGCTGGCAGGTGTTGACTTCTCTAAAGCCTTTAAACGGGCTACAACCAAACCTACTAGTCAACAAAATGAGGGGACACTGCTTCAATGAGAATATAACGACACTAGTTGCTGACTTCCTATCTGATCGCTTCCAGTCTGTTAGATTCAGCGCCAACCACTCATCTTCATTCATCCCATCAAATGTTGGTACACCACAGGGTACGAAATTAGGGCCAATACTATGGCTTATTTATTGTAATGATTTATGTATTCCAAATTTTTCTCATGTCAAGTATGCCGATGACACTTCTTTTTACACTGCTGTATCAAACACCAATGACTCAAGTGCAATATTGCCTGCATTAGACGCTACACAAAGATGGGCTGAGGAAAACTCATTGAGAGTTATCCTACCAGAATTCAATTGTGCGGAACGCTGTTTAGCATTGCAACTCACCAACCTCAATGATTTTATATTTACAATCTGTGCTAATCATTTTAGTAGTATTTTAAGAAATGAGTCTCATCCTCTGTACAATTGTATCATTTTTAACACCAATCCAAGAGTATCCTCACGTAATGCCTATAAATTCAGGCCCAGATGCAGTCATACCACTAAACGCCAGTGCAGTTTTTTTAATTAGTTTTTGAATTTTTACAACAACAATTTTATGTACAACTGAATTACACCAAGAGCTGTCATATACATACATTTCTCTATCATCCTCGCCATGATATCGTATGTTAAAATACAAATCAATCGATCAATCACTGGCATATAAAAAGTAAACGGAAGTCCCAAATGAGTTGATTCTGACTTGGAAATTCGATTATAGCATTTTGAGGCCACACTATTTAGCAATCTAGGGGGTGGGGCATAGCGTCCCTGTCTCCCCTAGATCTACGGGCCTGCACAAACATGAAGTTTGTCAGCACATTACAGTTCACTGAGACACCAAACACGACACATCTAAAGAAAAGTAAACAACATGAAAAAAATTCATCGTCAAATCGTGACAGGTTAGCTCTGGATTTGCTGCATTATTTCACTTGTATACTGTTTTGCCCTTTTTTTAGAGTTCCAATTTATGTTTTAGCTATAGCTGCCTCTTATCAACTCTTGAACTAAGATACATAGAACATATGACCCTCATTTTATAGCAGAGTAAGGATATGACTTTACATACATGTGTCAAATGAGGAAATAAACTTAGCATTGTCAATACCATTGGCACTAAACAATGATTAGACAAAGCAGTAATTCTTTTAAATTTTGAAAATAATCCAATATTATTATCATCCTTGATAGGTTCCTACAACAAATTGAGAAAAGCTATTCTTCAGGAGCTCCTTCACTGGTAGTTTTGGACTTGAGCAATTATGAGTTAGTTCAAATGGGCTCAAGTTCCTTAACGAAAAAACATGACGCAACCACATTATGAAAAGCGTAGCTTTCAGTGGCAAAATGTAAATATGTCATTCAGACTTCTTATTGGCATTGTCGCTATAGTGAAGGGAGACTTATGTCCCAGAGCCAAACTGCAAGCAGACAGTGTTAATCCTGATTCCGACCGATATTGGAGGAACACGTTTGGGAGGACGAGGTTTGCGGCTTGCTGTCCAACAAGTTGGTGTCTGGATGGTACGGAGCCTCATTTGATTTAAGTGGCCTGGTAACATTCAACAAAGTGACTAAGTCAAATACAGAAATGTTTCTTTTTGGACGAGTCTAGAGTTATCTTCTTTTTCTGCAAGTGGAAATAACTCGATCGCTTCTATTGGCTTAGATCAATGTGTCACTGCCAATGGCCGATTAGTTTTGGCAGCTCGCTGCACACTTATGATTAGGAGGTCCTCTATGGCCTCACCTCTAGGATGCATTCTAGTTTTCTGTATCACATTCTCAGTATGAGGATTAGGACACCTTGCGTCCCTCTTTAGGGGCAGCCCAATCTTCTGTTTCTTAGCAAACAGCAATAACTTGATAATCTTCTACAAAACTGACTACATTGTAAAACAAGCTCCAGTTGAACTGGGCACAAAAGAGAATTACATAAGAGTATACACGATGTCCTACTATGGAGGCTGATGGGGCTGCCTTTAGATCAAGTCTAAACCAATCTACCGAGTGTGCCCAATCAGATTGTCTTTGGGATGGATTAGAATGTAGGTTGTCACGTACCAGCTTTAAGTTATTGCAAGAGAGCCGTGAGGAGCTTGGATCAAATACAAATAGCAAAACCTATGAGAAAACATGCCCTCTATAAGATGCGTTTGACTAAATTGGCAAATGTCATACCGGTCTTGTTATGTGCTGACAGGTGGTGAAATCAATATATTATCACATGCTAAGAGGCAAGCATAACTGAAATGATAGATCTGTGTACCACTAGAATCAAATCCCTCTCCCCTCCCCAACTGAATAGCCAATAAAGACAAGAACACAGATGTCATGCTTCAGATTTTTCGGCCCAAGCCATTGAAGGAGAGCAGTTCATACAGAATCATTAATAACATCACAATTATATTTGCAATGAATTATATCAAATCATATACCAACTGGTTACAGCCTGGATCAAGCATGATCTAAATTCCTTGCATTTAGGGTTTGAGCCATTGGCGGCTCACCAGTGGAATGGGATTGACCGGACTGCAGGCAAATTGGATCAAACTTGTTCTACCAACAGCCAAGGGTTCTCTTTAATCTATATCCTCTTATTCATCACAGCCTGATGATATTTCACACTCACAGCTGTGATCAAAGGTTTATCCCCATGAGCCTAATGACATTTTTTGCAATTTTCCTAGACTGATTATTATATTAATCTAAAACATCTATCATCTAATCAGCCATATTCAATATCTTGCCATTTGTTGGCCAGAGGATAAGTGAAACATTGTTGCCATGCAATCTTCTCTTGTGGTGAGACCCACCCGGTTATGAAAGTCAAGTACCAAAAGCCCATAACTGGCTAGACACCCACCTTGAACATGTTGGCGGGCACATTTGATATTAGTGATTAAATTCACAATTAAATACATTCTACCTATTTACTACTGATATGTATTTTTGCAGTTTGCAACATAACTTACCAGGTTTTTAGCTAGATTCAATTGCAGGCACAAAATTGTATGCTGGGTTTCTGTCAGCAACTTTAACGTAAAAAAAATAAACTGTATGTTGCTATTGCGGGCCATGACGGTTCCAATCATAACAACCAAAAATTTGACTAATATGAAACAACATGTTTTAAAATTCAAATCCCAAATCTGAGCAGAATTCACGGCAAAATACAAGAGTATCCGGACAAATGTTCTACTGGGTCAGGGATTGAATACTCAACGAAAGGTTTGAAATGAGAAAATTCCAATTCAATCTGTCCACATCAATCTTCTGTCCTAACCACTAGACCACCAAGCAATGCAGTAATCTCTTCCTCTATCACACCCATTAATTCAGACAGGCCATACTCAGTAACCAAGCAGAATACTGTGGTGGTAAACTCCAACATAACATAACATAGAACACTATTCTATGAGAACTGTCCAAACAACATCTCGCCATATGGAGTTTGGCAGGTCTTGAGGGCGTCGACTGGTATTTATCTTGCTAGTTTCAGATGAAGAGGGCGACATAATTTATCAGTCTTTTTCTTATACAAGGGGGGCAGACTGACATCTGGGAAAGCTTAGAATATCCAGTAAGACTCAGAGAACCACTACCGCCAATCTCAGCAGGTATGTACCGTAAAGCCATCCCAATAAAGTCACCAGACTGAAGGTGACTTATTGATTGCTTTTTTGGCAGAATTCTCAATTCCATAAGGGCTTTGTGTTTTATGGTCACACTGATCAAGCCTCCTATGAACGGCAACTCACCAAAAACCTTATTTTACTCATTTTTTTTGTATTTGTTGAGATAATTAGAGAAAAGAGTATGGCGGCCCTGCGCGCCTTCACTTGGAAGGCAGGGCACTTGCCCAGTATGTGGAGATGGTTAAAACATTTTTATCGATTATTATTTTGAATCAAGTAATGTGAGAAAGATACATTTTTTTTCTTTTACATAGATGAAACCAATAGTTATTGCCTTTCATACATTAATTATTCATGTATTTTGATGCCATGCTTATTGTTGTTTTAGCGCAGTACGTGACCATGTTCAGCGGCTCACTCAAACTGTCCGTCCTAACATGCTTCATGGCACTCAGTCTGGTAGAAGGAAAAATCGCGGACAAATGTATGGACTGTCTTGCCAAGGTAAGAGTAAAAAATAATTAACTTGAATCGTTTCAAAATAGTCATATGCGGACAGCCTCGTCACCTGGCGCTTGTTTTTTCTTCGAATGACTAGCCGATAGCAGAACCAAGAAATCCAGAGTCATTGCTAATTTTCCTACCCTGGACAGAAACATTCCAATGCTGTGTGATTAACCAGGAGCAATTTGAAATTTCTAATCTCAGATCACAGATTGAACAGCTTGATTCAAGATTATGTGGGGAAACTACAAACGAATAGCTTTCCCAATAAGAAACTGATAAAATATTTTAAAGAAGTAATCTCCCTATTGCAATTAAATCATAAAATACTAAACTGTTGTTTAGGTTGTGATAGTGATATGGGAGTGGTGGGGTGGTTTTTGGCGCCACAACAAATTAAACAATTTGCGGAAGACTGTCAATAAAAAACTGTAGATTGAAATTTTGATGGAGCTGAACCTGCCACAGACAGTCAATCTTCACTAATCTGTGTGCAATATTAGCTTCCCCAATGTTGCTTTTTTATAAGTGAATACAGAAAAGAGATGCCAGACTTGATTGCTGTTAGGACTGTGATTGCCATCATTTGGTGCCTCGGTATAGTTTTCATACACTCTTGGTTTACGGAAATGGTTGCCATGACAACTTAAAAATTGACACCCAGTATCAACAAAAATTATCATTAAATTGTCTCATCAAGTCCATCCAATTTGTAAGTTTCATTAATTTAGGTCTTAAATTAGCACAAGTTGTCAGAGATTTCTCTCTTGCTAACAGGCCTGAAAACAAATCTGGGCGTAGCCCAGTAATCCGCAATAACATGCAGTTCAAGCTTCAAAGCCAACTCTATGCACAACTAGATAGTCATCAAATAACAAGGATGTCTAACAAAACTTTTAAATCTTCTTCTCCCGGGCAGAAGATGCAGGGATTATGTGTGTGGTTTTGTGTTGCAGGTTGAAGATGGGACCAGCGGTGTATGCGAAGTAGACAAAGGAGCCGAATACTGTGGTGTCTATAAGCTCAGCAAACCTTTCTGGATCGACTGCCACATGCCTACTGTCAGCGGAGCAAAGCATTCAGGTAGCAATCTATTTCTTTTTCATTACACTAGTTATGAGTTTTGTTTTCTTAACAGCGCAATAATATGTCATAGCATTTAATAAATAGGGAGGTAATGAGTATTATTGTTCCGGCAACACAGGATAATTAGAACCAAACTTGGATGGTAGGGTTATAGGGCGTAGGGTACAAGCAGAGTGAGGTAGGTATTAGCAAACCTAAAGTAATACCCATCACTCAATCCTGCTCCATGGTACTGCTGAACCCGTAATTGGTACAACACTTACTATTGTCTGGTCAAAATAGCTGGCTCAGCTAACCCGACCTTAACCATAATAGAGTTTTCAGATACATCTGACCTGTATTCGCTCATGTCTACCTGATCCAACCCTCTAATAAATTTGGGTCCAAGATTCCGGCAACCAACTCAAGCAGACCCATGTAAGCATTATAAGGGTGGATAAGACATTACAATATACGGAACTTTCCAACCAGCAGGATTAGGCTTTCAAGGGCCGACGGGGTTTTATAACCAGTCTAATGAATCAGATGACATCAGTTCTGTCATCTTGTTAATTGTAGTCTTTTCAAAGTTTAGTATCCTAGATGAACTACTCGACAGTAAGTTTCATAGACTGTAAGTTTAATAGACTGTAAGTTTAATAGACTGTAAGTTTAATAGACTTTAAGTTTAATAGACTGTAAGTTTAATATTGTATTTTTATTGCTTCTCCACTTAGGACCAGATGAAGACAAATCTTACAAGGAATGTTCATCTGACGATGCCTGTGCTCGGGGCTGCATCACAGCATACATGTCCAGATATGCTTTCCTCTGTCAGGAGGACCTCGGCGGTAAAGCTGAGCTTAGCTGCGAGGATTACGGTAGGATGCATAACGGAGGAGGGCCTAGCGGGTGTGCACAGACTCATACACTCACATACTACGTCGAACAGCTCATGAGAACAAGATGTCAACTGGAACTGGGAATAACGCCAACCACCGCATCGCCAACACCATCTTCTGACCAGCTCAATGTTACCAGTTCAACACTGGATTTACAACCACTCAATCCAAGTAACGTATCTGATAGTCAGACACAGCAACCATTGGATACACTGGAAACAACAACTGCTACACTGCCCACAACGATTGGAAATATTTTACCTTAAATAACGCTCACAAAAAAAAGTCAATTAACATTGTTTTTAACAATGTTTTTTCACTGATATCATGGAACTGAAAAGTAATGACTACTGTTTTTACCCCTTGATTCAGTTTTATTTATCAGAAATTAAATTGATCCTTTTTGAAAAAATATGTTGCAGTTATGATTGACTACAGAAACAACAACTAAATAAAAAATTTGAGTGCTTACATAGAACCTAAACTTGCACAATTCATTTGATAGCGGTAGCGGAAATATCAAATCCACATACAAGTTGAAGGGAATTTAAAGCATAGTAATTATGTAGCACTTTTAAAACACATGTTGATAAACACTAAGACTTGTACTCTGTTCAAATTTGCCCCCACGGACTAGGACTTCTCCACCTTCAAACCAATGCAAATAGATACCTGGAGCGCAAAGATGATAAAACCTCTTTAATAAAAAACCTTACTTGCCACCAATTTGAGCAATATCGTCTTTAACATCTTTTTCTAAATCATTAGCTTCGTGTAGTATTCCTAGTGCCGACTTAATCATTTGCATGATGGTGAGAGTCTTTTTCATCTTCTCGCCAGAGCCTTCCTTTTCAATCTTAGCTCTCTTGGCATCAGCAAAGTGTTTCTCAGCAAGGTTCTTCCATTCTTTCTCAAGCATCTCTCGATATTTTCTAAGAGTGAGATGTGAATGAGATGTGAGAGTGTGAGAGCAAGGACCAAGCAATATTACTGAGCTGTTAATGTGTTTGAACGTTTCGGGGGGAACTGTTCGGCACAATCTCTCAGCAAGCGAACGTGCTAGATACATAATAATATAATACATTTTGTACTGCTAATTAAAAGTTATGTACTATTCCTAAAATACAAGGGCAGGTAATCCTAACTTAGAGGTAAAGATATGGCTGCCATCAAATACTTCTACATGTATACTCACTTGTAAGCTAGATTTTTCTTATCTCTCTTGTTCTTTGGGAATTTCAAGTCATAATCTGCCAGAACCTTTTTGATGACAACCTCCATTAGTTCTTTAATTTTTTCGGGATCTGTTACAGAACCTTCCTCTATCTAGAATTAAGTGTTAAACAAATTATGTTCTTCACTCACAAACGACTGGCTATGAGGGATAATACAAGAAAGTAGGGTTTAAAATCACAAGTCTGTCTCTGTCTGAAGACTAAGATATAAGTGCGCGGCGAACTCCAATGCATGGGCATTAGACGGTAGGCGTTCTAACCAACTGAGCTACCTCTACTCCCAAATTGTATCGCATCGTGAGTGGTGCTTACAACATAATTTATCCATCACTATGCAAAAATTGAGGACTCATCACTATGCAAACATTTTGAACTCACTGGTTTGTATTTCTCTGCCACATTCTGAGTCGCTGATTTGAAATTCTTAAATGCTACAGCTTCGCCTAGAGCTTGATCAGGTGTCATCAAACTTAAATCACACTCATCCAGTTTCTCTCCCAAAATCTGAAAGAGAAATAGAGAAAAGTTCTGTTGCCTCGCTCACTAGGCAGTAAATCACTTTCCAGGATTCACTTGCAAAATAACATTCACTGGCACATTTAAAAATGAATATATATACAACGTTCATTCAAACTGATCAACTGTTTTCAATATGGGAATATATACACATGCTTGAACAAAGACTGGATTTCCTCCCTCCCCTTTTCCAGATTGGACTTGTCCCCATGACCACTGTATCAAGATTTGCCTGACTAATTACGACAACTCATCATAAATCCCGGCAATTAAAGAGTACAAAATAATAAGTAAAACTATCTAACTGCAACATTCAGCAAGAGGATGGATGGATGGATGGATGGTCAATTTTGAGAAGAGAAGAGTTAAGTAATTGAAGCCATAAGACTTATACACTTGGCGCATACCTTGAAATCATTAGCCACATCAGCAGCATTCTGAACACCAGATAGGTTAGCTCCGGCATCACGAAACAGCAGAGCACAGAATTCTCGTACATACTTAGCAAACTCAGCACCGAGATTGTCCGCTGTAAAGTTATGGATTATAATACATACTAGATACTATGTTTGAGAGTAACCTGCTCCTGACAAGAGAAAACTCTAATTTGCCAGTCTTTATTGTAAATAAAGTTCGATTGAGATCTATTGGACTATTGAACCCCCTATCCGCTTCATCGCATTGCAGGTATCTAGATTCAACTTTGACCACCACACCATATGGTTGCAGTCAGTGGTTACAGTATGGGCAAAGACTATAAATTGGTATGGGCTCTCATCATAGTTGACCCCTTGCCTCCCTGATTACTTGAGTTTTGCTGGCTGAAAAACATATCCATAAATAAATTAGTAGTCAAACGCTGATAAAAATTGTAAGAGTTTTTATTGTACCTGTTACAGAGAGTGATTCTCCTTGCGAGCCCTTTCGTACGTTATCCGATGGAGGGGGCATCATGAATGTTGTTGTGTTCTTAAATGCTTGAAGCACTCCAGTCCCCGCTGCCTTCACATCCGGAGAGGCTGTAGTTGCAACCTGAATTAAGAAAATAGGCACATGAATATGGTATAACACTACCATTTACATAATATGGTCATTTAAGAACACAGTGCTATCTTCATAAAGGTCATCAACATTCCCCGCGTCAGATTTGAAAATGTTCAATTCTGAGAGCTCATTTGCAAATCTACCTTCCAGCCCCCCCCCCCCCCCCAAACTCACATGAATGGTAGCAGTAAACTTAATACGGGCTTCAACAAAATGGATTACTGGACAACATTTGAAAGTTATTACAGAGGAGGTCCTGTTTCTGCACTTTTGGCTTGACTTACTAGGTCTTGAAAGTAGCGCCTTCTTTGTCCTTTTTCTTCATTGTCCCAATCTCTGATAAGCCACACCAAGTGACCAAACATGGCCTCTTCCTTTCCTGTCACAGATTCCGCATAGTTGGAGCAGAGCTGAAACAGACAAAGAACATTCCTCATATGTATGAATGCCGGGAGTTTGTACAAGTTTTCAACCTAATCTACAATGATGCTTCTTTTAGTAATACTTCTATGACAAATGGCCGGAACAAATTGAACCCTTATCATATAACTACAGGATATTGATAATTTTGAATCAAAATAACTACAATAATGCACAAAATTCATTGAGATCTTGACACTTTTTTAATCCAACTCCTTCGATGATAACTGCCAAACGCAGACAATCAGCCTTTTTATAGGATAGGGCTAGATTTGTCAACCTTCTTCTTGAACTGAGCGGCCTAATTTGATGACTATCTCATACAACAATAATCAAAGTTATTATTTTTAGTAGGGGTTTCACATGTTCGAAACATCGGGTGTCATTTGTGGTTACCTGCATTGAGCTTTTAGCCTGATAGAACTATCATTTTAATCACATCCTAGCAAATTCCAGTGGTTGCGTCATTTAAAGAACTGTTATTATAAGAGTGCATCTAATCAAGGTACCGGGTCTCTAAAAATTAATTTCCCGATACTACATTCGCACCAGACACTGTAGGGCACACCGCCATTTGTGTCTACCAATTAAAGATTGTGGGTATTGGGAGGTCCCTGGGAGTATAACTAACACAATATTTGGATTACCCATATATTTGGTTAGATATACTCACAGCCCAGCTCCCAATGTCCACAATCTATAAGTTCTGAAGCTCACAGACTGCTCATAAAAACTGCACCTGCATCATTGTGATGTCATCAGACCGCATGTTAGACCTTAGATTGATGATGTGAATGTTAGCGATCTGTAAACTGATGGAGTTGATCAGCGTGTCCATCTCCATAGTGCTTTGCTCAGAGTCGTGTATACCCTGACAATCCATGAGTAGTACAGCGACCTAGCAATAAAGGATTTATCCAGTCAGATAAACAAATCTGTTGTTAGTTGGGACATGCTTAACCTTTGAGTTTGTTTGTTTGTTTAATTTATGACTCTCTCTGTCCAGAGATGATAATAGATAAAAAAAGAGGTGTAAGCTTCTAAATTAGAAAGTTGTAGAAGAAAGAGGTTGTGGCTGGGTTTAAAAATTCTGGTGCTCAACAGATGAGATCATAAATTTCATATTTCCTGTAAAAACACAGATGGAGCAGATGATGCTCGTCAACACCCAGGGGTGGCTTCATGCTGCTGGGGCTGGACAAGAGGAGGTTGTGTGCTAGAGAAGGCGTGCGCTTGACTCATGGTTTCTAGCTGAAGAACTGTGTGTTGTGCAGTGGTATGCGCTCGATGAATGCTGTATCCAATGGGATCAGATAGACACATAGGAGTCAGGAGTGGTCTGATTCCTGGCGCTGGCAGTCATTTCTGTTTTGGTACTGGCGCGCCATTCATCCTAGCCAGGTCCTTGCGGAACGGGACTAAAAATACAGGAGGTCCACTGTATGTTTGCACACCCCACATGCAGTAAAAAGATCCCCATCTGCCTCTTCGATAAACAGAGTAGCCGGCATTCCGGCGGGCAAGGGTATAGGGTGCGGCTTGAGCCATGGGTCCCTGTACCTGTACTCTAGAGGGGTAACCATCTCCGCAATGACGACTTAGACTTAGACACATATGGTACGGTCATCAGAAAATTTAGAATGGAAGCAAAACCCTTTGTTTTGTTTTATGGTAGCACAATGTTATTCAAGTAAATGTCTTTTCTGTAAACAAAATGGCAAGCTCATTCATGATGCATTCCGTATTGGCACAAATTTGGATTAATTATATTTTATTTGTGATAGAAAAGTTAGTTTTTCGAGCTGATGGTCATGTCGGTTGTACTATCCCCATTGTACTCTACCAGAAACCACTCAATAACAATTTTCTAATATGACTGAAGGATGGGAGGGATCACCTCCAGACTAGAAACAATAAACACATTTTTGAAACATTTTTGCCAATAGTCAAGAGAACTAACTCCAAAACACATGACCTCACTATTGGATGGGATAACAACGTGGTTAGTTGGCGGTAAGATGAAACTTCCTATCACAAGTAAATGTAATTTCTCTTATCTTCTCTTATCTTCTCTTCCCACAATTGTCATGATAACAAAACAATATGAACTGTCTTGATAAAGATCATCAATTTTGGTGGGAAATTGATTAGGATACGAATGAATTATTAGCCAGAGAGTTACCAGTGTTACAAGGGCATCGGTGATTTTGAAATAGGTGGGCACTAAATTAGTGCCAGGTTCAAATCTCTGTGCAAATACCACTGAAACTTTTTGCTTTAGTTGCATGCCGCGGAATCCTTCCTCCATAAAATCTCCAACCATAAACACTATTTGTATCAAAACCTAAAGATGCATCAATTATATACCTTGGTACCATCAGGTCTTTGTATGATGATTGGGTCTTTCAGTATCCAAATGCCCTTGGTGACAGCACACTCTTGCCTAGCCCACTCAATTCCAGCTATATCGGTTCCAGAATTCTCCCATCCATCCACATCATTCTGTAACACATTCATTTGAGGGCTGAGTAAAATACTTGTGCGTTATATGCTTAGCAGCTCAGGTACAATGCTTTACAGACTTACAATAAATCTAAATTCAAAACATTTTGGCACCATACATAGCAAAATGATTGCAGCTAATTTCTCAATAGAATAAATACTTGCGATACTGCAACACAGCATAAATGTCCTATGCTCTGACAGTGGGGAGGGGGTGGGGTAGTAACCCATTAAAATTATTTTTTGGTAGACGGACCTTTGCCATGGAGTTGAGGTAGCTGAGGATAAGATTGAGAAGGAATGATTTCCCGGAGCGGAACACACCACTGATACTGGCAACGAGTAGAGGATGTGAGCCGACATCCCTCAAAGCCTCTTCTACTACATCTGTGTGAAGTTTGGCTTTAACTTTCCCTTCTACCAACTCAAACTCTGCAATCTAGAAGGAAAGGTTTACATTTGTATTGTCATAAGTCAGAGAAGGGAAGCTGTATGAGATCATACTCTCCAGAATATAGCCAATAGAGTTGCATTGTTCTCAAAGTCCGCTAGATTATAAGAAAGTTAGACGTGAATGTAGCACCGTTTACATATTTTAATGTGAGTGACAATTTATACAGGTTTGGAGATGCTGGTATGAATCTTCTGTGGCCAGAACAGGAGTCCAACCCTTTTGTGTGATGGCTGGACTGGATATGTGAGTTTCAGTGCTACTCTTCATAAGCGTAAAAATTAAGAATTTAATGTGAACATGTACCTAAGAAAATAATGATAACATTGTAAAGCACCTACCTGTTGCACTGGTGAAGGTGCCGTCGCCATATTTAGACAAGCTGCACTCTAAAAGAATTAAAACAAAATGTAAGAATACTACCTATCTTTGGTCTCTTGTCGTTTGCACGCTGATGCAGAGATAAAAGTGGTTAGTTTCTCTAATATTTGATTATACCTGATAAGGCCACATAATGACTCATCAACTGTCACATGGGTAAAAACAAGGAAGTGGCTACAGACTCATATAATGATTTACTAGCCATTGCACTTAATATCAGTTTCAATCTTCATAATGATCTTTGTCCATATTTAAAGTTCAGATGTAGATTAATTTAGTGATCTAGCGTCGCGGGGAGGGGGGTTGTTGTTATTGGAAAAACAAGGAAGTAACACGATATTCAACTTGAAATGGAATCAAGAAGTTCAGAGAAGTCCGTAGTGCAAAGTTAAAATTTGTTTTCATCTGGGAATTTATCTTTGTAATTGACATGCTATCGTAATCACTTAGCCCGTATCATACCAGTTCGGTTCATTCGATATTTACCATAAAAATTATTGAAAAAAAAACAACTTATAACACATCTTGGAAGCGGTAAATAAAGACAATATATTCTATGGCATAAAACTATATCTTGGCATTGGTATAAATCGTTTCATTAATTAAATCTATGCAGAAAAAAAGTTGATTGATCAGACAGGGAATTATGTACAGTTTAATTCTGCTGGTTCTGCTAACTATTTGTTTGCAATGCGTCTCACTCAGTGTCATCACTTGCTGCTATTTGATAACAGTGATAATATTGACTGAACACAACCCTATAACATTGCCGCCACTAGAGAATGTTCAGCCTGTTCAAGCCAGCAGCCCTCAGCAGTTTCCTAACGGCTCATAAGCTAAACTTATTCGCAAAAGAAATAATCCGAAAAATTCATGTTGATTTCGTTGACACCACAGCAGCTGTGCAAGAAAATGCTGCCTTTTCAGAGGACAGATTGGCCCAAGCTGTTTGTGTGAGGTTGTCGAGACCAGTATTTAATTTTGCCACTGTCCACAACCGCTGTGCAGGTTTTCCGAGCGTTCCCATTGCCTGGTATACCCCGCATGATTGATAGGCAGTGGTGCAGCAAAGACATAACACACATGTATGCATTGGCCGACACTTGATATGGTTGTAGAATAATATGATGGAGCTGATGACTGCAAGATGACGGTTTATGACTTGTACCCACTGATTTATAATATTATAAATCAGTGCTTGTACCGGTTCCTCCTTTTCCTGGCCATGAAAATTATCTACACAGTCGAAACGCCCGGACGATTAATTATAAACGAGCGGAAAGAAATAGAGAAATGTAATACAATGATTATAATCGGTAGATAATTTTTGAAACAAATGAGTGTTGGTCTGAGTACCGAACTGCTGGTGGTGGAGGTGGTGTAAAGAATAATCCATCACATATTTATGAATAACAAGACCAAATTAAAATTTTTAAGTGCATGAAATCAGATCTATCGGATACAGCATGTTATATTTCATCTGATTCTTTGCAAAACGATTAGCCACCTCAATGGCCGTCCAACCACAATACAACTAGCTTACACCACGTTTATAGAAAGTGTGCTGTCTTACCACCTATCCATAATCTACGGACACCTACATCAAGACCACATAAAACAATACAACCACACCATCGCTGTAGCATGTCACCTAAGCCAAAACCAAATCTTCGGCCCAAACATCAGTGAGTTATACGACGAAACACCCAAAACTAAATGTCTGTGCATGACATGTTGTGGGCTAGACTCTGTGATAGACATTGATAAACTGCCATCGGGTAGATATCGTGTGCCAAAGTATCGAGTAATGCCAGAAAAATCTGCTTTAGATCAAACTGTACAAACTGCTAAACTCTCTTTTTTCTTAACTCATTTTATATGTATTCTTAGTCAGAAAAATGTCATGGATGGCTTGTTGAAGGGGAAAACTCCACATATTCTAATTATTAATTGTACTTTATTCATGGCTAAAAATGTGCCGCAATTTACAGCCTTATAACAGTTGCCGTGCACCTGTGGAACCAATTTTAACCTACTGACAATAATTATATGACTGTTGATGGAAGTACAATTGAATTATATATTCTCAAAAATAAAACAAGATATGGTTACGTGAGTGGTTGCAGATTGAGAGGCATTAAAATGTGTAAGGCATAACGACACTGTATTGTGTAGTAGCATTGATGCTGTGAACGCAGTCCACATACCAGTTATTTATTGAGTTTGTAATTTGCTTTTACCTTGAGTATGTTGGGGGATGGAGATTCAACAGTTGCAGACAGTATTAATTGTGATGTAAGTAAACCAATTTCACATGCAAGCTATAATAGTCCTTATTATGCAAGCTATAATTTAGTCCCAAGAGTCGTCTGATGGCTTGGTATTGTGCTAGTCATCAACATTTTTTAATATCACAGGTTTCATACGGTACCAGTGGGAGGGAAATACCATGCGCATACCATACGACAAAAAATGTACGAAAACATTTAGAGGATCTGCGAAAATCAGACAGAAAGATTAAAGCAGTACATGCCAACAAGATTACAGGTAGTGTGAGAAACCTTATAGGTCTACGCCTTCCAGCTGCGGCAGCGAAGTGTGATATATCATATGGGCCTAAGCCTACCAACAGCTGAATGCCGGACTGCCATCTCAAACACAGTAAACCACACAGGAGGATACCACCAGCTATGAAAAGAACAATGGAACTGATATCAGGGTAATGTGAAGGTCAGTTTCAGTTTATTTGTACATGCGGTATCATGAGAATGATAAAATTGAATATGTACATCAATTAATATATGGAAAAAATGATTTGGCCCTTTTTTGAGTCTTGCAGGTCTTGGGTCGGAAAATAGTGTTGAGACGAGAGGATGTTCTGTTATTGTTTCGTATTACTCTACTAAAAAGTGGATGCTCTGGATCACTCGTTATCTTATTAAAATGTCTCTTGCTCAGATCAAAAATAAAACCATGCAGATAAGGTTGGAAAACGTAAAAGTAACAGTCTCTCTTCATAGCTATGGTCTGGAAAAATAGTTCTTGTAGCAGACCTTTGAATTCTCGCCATTACAAATATGCAGGTGAATATCAATATGCGATTTCCCGCTATTGTCCCTCTATATCAAACGTTGGTGAGACATTCCAGTGTAAGAATTATAAGATAGCAAATGTTTTTTCAGCGGACTGTGATACTTAAAAAAATATTTATGGGTTTTATTTGGATAGGTTTCTTGAGACTGTAAGTTATGCTTACATTGTGTTGGGTGGCAGGCACAGCTTCCCAATGCACACCCAAAAAACATGCAGAAAAGGAGATGCAGTGTTATGCTGTTCACACAATAATAAATTTTCCTCATCATATTCCACACATGTAGAAAATACTCCAGCACTGTGCGGATACACCAAATATCAATGAAAGCTTGACAACTAATTACGCTGGGTGTTCAATGAATATTACGGTCATCGATGGATGGAAGTAAGCATATTGATAGGGGGAAATATGGTTCCTGGTCGTCAAGATGCCATGGTAAGGGAATTTCAACATTATAATTTTCCTTCATTTATAGATTCTAGAAAAATAAAATTGTAAGCAAATCATTATTGCTTTCGATTCGATTAGCCAAGAGAATATCAATTATTGGTCTGGGTACTTAAAATATCGGAAGAAAAGTCTCAATTTGGTGCGAGTATTAGCTGCTTGGAAAACTTTACATTGCTTCATAACTAAGTTCCGTTGTATTTCAGCTGATTCCTTCAGATATATCAGGGACAGCGCGGACGAGTAGAAGTCTACAAGCTAAACTGGATTGGTGTTGGATTGGATTGGTGTTTTTTTGCAGCTGGTGGAGATTTCTGCTATACTTGGCACAGCTCCAAAAATATTACTGTTTTCTGACTGGACACAACAATTTGTGTTGTTATTGGCTCGTAATAGATGCCAAAGAGTAAGCCACAGCTCAGTTTATTAAGCACATTTATTCATTTTGTTCATGTTTATATTTTTTTATATCTATCCCAAACTATTTGAAGGGAAATAATTTACAACAATCAATAAAGGACAAATAAAAAAAAAGATAGTTATATTTCTACAGGTTGACTTTGTTCTGAAAGCAGAAGTGGGCCGCCATCTTTGAAAAGACCGGTCGGTGTTTTAAAACCTCTTGGATCAATGGAAGAGAAACTCCAAATTATCCTAGCCTAAGAATCAGCATCCAGAATTTTTTTACTGCAACCACCTGCACAGCTCATGCCAATAATCTGCTTATTACCCAAGTTATATCTTCTGATTAAGCAACCAAGACAGATACACATATCAAGCTGGTGTCAGCCTGATCTGTCTAGATATGCTAAGATTTTGTTCTACAGTTATTCTTGATGGTGCAGGGCTCCCAGTTGTCCTGTGTAGGGAAACGCAACTCCTGAATAAGCTATGCATACTTCATACTTCATACTAGATTGCAAAATTCGTCATTGTGGCCAAAATCTTGTGCATATAAATCCTGCTAAGGGTTAATCAGGGCAACCTACCTCACTTAGGAGTCCCCAAGATTCTCAAACCACCTTTTCTTGGCAACTCTTTTCACAATTCAATACGATAAACCCATGACAGATGGTTTAATTCTATAAATTGCATTGAGTTAGGTAACATGGGTAAACGACAGTGGTGTCTTGTCTGCAAGGCGGTAAGGAAAGACCGGAAAGAAAAAGACTTCCGACCTCACCATGTGTAAGTTATTCAGTGTAGCATCTGTTTATAATGTATGACACAACAAAACAATTTTGTAGCACTATTAGGTGCTGCCAACAATTTTCTTGTTGACATCACTAAATGTGTGCTAAGGTGTACTGGATGATATAGGTGACTCACTCAAGCATCACATCTTTTATTTAGTAATGTTACTGAGGAGACCAACTATGTCATCAGCCAACTAAAACAGTTTAAACTTGGTGCTCGTTTCTTTACTCAGGAAAAATAACTAGATACAATTTCAATTCAGTACAAAATAGAATTCAAGCAGCCATGTTGTTTCTTCATACTGTCATCTCCATCACAGGGTTACAGCTGACAAGTTCTGGTGGCTTAAACATTTGAACATAAGTTCAAAAGACATTGATCTAGCTACCGCTTCCGTGTGCAGCCTGCACTTTCCAACAGAAAGCTATCTGGATGAAGCGAAGAGCTTGCTCCATTCCATTGCCTGTCCTGTAAGTATCTAGCCACCTCGATCTGTAAATATAGGCAAATTCTTGCAATTCTTGTTTCACTTCCTGGAAATACCGCACCAAATAAGTAGTGGGTCATATGCAATTGTGAGTATAAAGCTAAACTATTGAGGGTACAGACTCACTCAGTAACTTTCATATCTTACTTTTAACTGAGAGATGGTTTGCATCATTTAACGTAAATGATTCTTGTCCTGTTGGGTCATTTTTACCTTTGCCAAATCCCTTCATTTGTAGATTTTACCGTCTTATCAAGAGGATCACGCTTACAATAAGCCCCCACACATGACTCCTGTAAGTCTGACTGACATTAGTATTTCTTAGTTGTACATGTTCTTTGCTGAAATTTGCACAAAGCTGCCATTCACATGAGAGTTAAGAAAAACAAAATAGCCACATCATAATAGAGAAATTCTTTAAAGACAATGTGTCAAGACCAATAATCAGAAATCTCTCTTTTTCAGGATACCATCCAGAGTACCCCTAAAGGAGCAACAACACTTACAGACCTACTGGGAACGGTGAGCAAAGTTAACAGTTTGCAAATGTGTGGTATGACTGATGGTACCTCCATAGGTAATAAGTCATTCTTTACTTTCTGACACACTGGTTATAGACTTTCAAAAATTCCGTAAGCTAAGAGACATTATCTAGTAGATTATGTGTTAGTTATTTAATGAAATACCTTTAGATGACGAGTGAAGGATTAGAGGGTGACAATGACAAAGAAGAGCTGCCCACAATGACACAGTTACAGGAGCCACCTGGAATTAATGTAAGATATAGTACATTTTTGGCTAATTTACAGCAATCACAAATTAGGTCTCGTTTCATCATATTCTTTGAAACAGGAGTTGTGCTTCCCTTGACACATCTGAGGCAACTCCTAATCCGTTTCAAAATTATAAATTATTTCAGTTGTTACCCATGTCCAATGCCAATGTCCAAATGCACCTTTTGTTCATACATGAAGCTTACTCATATGGTTTACAATGCCAATTGTAGAACACTTCGACACCTGAGGCAGCTACCACTCTGCAGGACCTGCTAAGTCAGGTAAGATTTTCGTGTAAACATAAAAAGATAAACATAGCGGGTTGTGATGAACATCCTGGATGAAAATTAAGGTGTCTACTTGTAAGATTAGGCTTGTATACATGTTTGTCACCAAGCGTAAACTGACAATATTGTTTTGATTGACATTCTACAACTGCTATAAAATCTTATCTGTGATTTACTTAGAGTTTTATTTTTCATAGACCGAGCCCACTGAGCCTGAGCTGTTGATTCCCTCATCAGTGACTGCATTCTCAAAGATGAAGGTAAAGTGAATTATTGTGCCCTTAAATAATAAAGCATTGCATTTTGGCTTAAAACTATTAATGATTCAAAGATATCAAGTTTCGTCTCAGCGATGTGTCTGATATTACACACATATAAAACCCCTACAGAATGTTACCAAATTGCATAGTCATTGCATTTGTCATCATTGTGTTGGAATTTTGTCTTGCAGGCCGAGCCGACTGAGGATGAGTTGTTGATCGCCTCCGAAGAGTCCCTCTCCTCAGTGACTGTCTTCTCAAAAGTGAAGGTAAAGTAAACTTTTGTGCATCCTTATTTGTATCATGGAGACTTCCAGGTTGTTGAACAATAATTCACGTCTCAACAAATCAAACTTACCGAATTCCAACTCATATTTGATTTTTTTCCTGCAGGTTGAGCCAGTTTCAGTAACAGAACATGTACCATCTGCTATCAAAGAAGTACTACCTCCTCCCTCTATGTCTCCTGGAACTGCAACTGCCATTGCTGAGGTCCTAAAATCAGCAGCATCATTGGTAAGGGCATCAATCCCAATAATTAATCACTCCATCGAGTTCAATGATACAGCACACGATCAGCACATTGACACAATATTGTCAATCGCAAAGCTGGGTAAGGATTTGTCGGTACCTAAGAAACACCAATCCTATTTATTACCTATATTGTTGTTCTGTTACAGACAGGATATGATTATGAGTTGCCCGAACTCCCAACACTCCATCCATGCTCTCCAGATTTGATACATGACACAACCGAAGGGGGGAGTCTCACAAGCGTATTACCTGTTAAGAAAACAAGTATAGAAAAGGTTAGTATGTCGGTAGTTACGAAAGTTGCAGTATCCTTGGCAATTATATCATCCACTACTCAAAAATCTCAAATAATTCCTGACAAGTATCAGTTGTGTAAATATATATATATTCTTTCATGCATTATTTACAGGCACACTAGAGTTAAACCTGATTGAATATCAATAAATTGATGTTGGTATCATTTGTCAAGAATGTATTTTCCTAGGGTGATGAAGTCAGGACACACAACGACCACCACTCATATGCAATTCCACGCACAGAAACAGGTCATGTTGAGTATCTTAGAAGAATACTCAAGCGGAGTAGGAGTAAAGCCAACAACATCAGCAAAAGAAATAAAAGAATGAAGAAGCAATTAACAACTATAAAAGCTGAACTGGAAGCAGCCCATAAGATGAATGAAACCTTAAGAGAGGAACTCAATAACTTTCAAGGTATGTGCAGTCTCAGCACTTCTATATCTGCTGCTATCTGAGCTGACATGGTTTGCCATAGCTGTCGCACATTGTTGAACATCTAGGAGTTATCAGCTCTTTTTGCACCCACAGCCTGCTTCACAATGTTATATCACTTCTTATTTGTAGATTTCCATATGACACTATTTCGGACAAATAAGGAATATAGCCAAGAACAGAGATGTTTTGCATTAACTATGCACCTCTATGGACCAAAAGCATACAATTTCTTAAGGAAGTCGGTCAAACTCAAGCTACCCTGCACTAGAACATTACAACAGTGAGTCAATAGAGGTTATGTGCCCATCCACCATCGTCCAGATTATAAGTGGAATGACTAAGTAATTAGCAAACCATCTCAACAGTTGGGATTTTTATCAAACCTTTGCTTTTTTAGACCTTGGTAAACTAGGGAAGGTCTGGGCCCAGTTTACCATACAACCTCTACACTCATCACAACTCACCTTCTCAGTTCTGTCATGATCTTTTTTTGTAGATGGCTCTCAACAGTTGATGACAATCCAGGTGTGTGCGCACATGTGCTAGATTCACTAAAAATCAAAGGAAACAGACAATGAAAACTATAAACACTGTGTGCTACTTGTGGACGAGATGTCCATAAAAAAACACACAACATGGGTGCCCTCTGAAAGGAAGTTTGTGGGACATGTTGAGCTAGGGGGGGAAGTGGGACAGGACAAAGAGAAAATGGCAACTAATGCGCTAGTTGTCATGGCTGTAGGACTGAAAAAAAAATGGAAGGTCCCAGTTAGCTTTCATTTCACAGCAGGACTAAATGCGGAAACATTGGCAGTAATAATAAAACAGGCCATCTCAGCGTTGAGGGATATTGGGATCGGAGTGAAGGTATTAATAACGGTATTAGAACAAATAAAGGTATTAGAACAAATATATCAGCTATGGAGAAGCTGGGATGTGATTTTTCGAAGGGCCAGTTCTTTTTCAGACACCAAGGGACAGATATATGTTGTATGCTAGACCAGGTACACATGGTGAAGGTGTTGAGGAATGTCTGGGCCAGGCTGGGGGAGATACATTGACCACATGGTGTGGCACGCTGGTCAGATATAGAAAATCTAGTTGAACTGCAGGTGAGATAAATATATTTGTCAAAAAATGTTAAATATAGATAGGTGTCAAAATGCCTGTTTCTTTCTCATGTAACTAAACACCTGCCTGCCTGATAATAACTAAAGGTTAGTTTCTTCCTCATTGTTGATCGGGGATTAGTGAGTTTATGGATGTTATGACTTGATGTTTTCAGGAGTCAGGCCATCTTTATCTGGGGAACAAACTTACAAAGCAACATGTCGACTTTAAGCAGAACATGATGAAGGTTCGTCTGGCCGTCCAAGTGTTTAGTCAGTCTGTTGCTGATGCCCTAACTACTCCATCCACAATGTCAGCTTACCCTCAATTCAAAGACGTGAAAGGCACCGCAGAGTTTTTGAGGGTGAGTAGAAGTTAGTATACAATATCTGAGACATTCTTCTGGCGTCAATGCTTCTTCATGGCTTGATTATAGTCTGGGCCAGTCTAACCTGAAAAATTAATCAAGACACATCTCATTACACTTTCAAAGCAGTCACATTTTACATTCACACCACTTACTGTCATGGGTGTCTGTACATATATATGTATATGAGTATCAGGGCATATTGGACTACGGACATCAACCAGAATGTCTATATATGTTGTCATACATGATCATGTTTAAATTGCCGCAGTCTCTTCGGGAAGTACACTAAATCTCTACTACGCCAATGAACTGGGAAAATAAGAAAGATTTTCTAAACGGAATGTCGAGCTTCATTGAGCAGCTGACGGACAGCTCTGGGAATACTTTGGTAAAAAGTACTAGGTGAGCATTACAGTCAATTGCCACAATTCCATGTGCAGCATCTGAGTAACCCTCAAGTGTGAGCCCTGAACCAACTCAGGTTTATCCTAAAACAGTAATGGCTGTGATATTTTGAATGTCATTATTTTGTCTGCAGATGAGGATGCCTCCAGTTCAAGAGTACAGTGTCATTAGCATTATTGACTGATTGAAATGCTAGTCTTTGCGTTTTTATATATTACAGTAAGACAAGCTTCACAGGATTTCTCTCCGGTATTAAGACTCTGAATAAAATTGTACCTGAGCTACTTCAAGACCAGCCGTATGTATTGACGTACAAACTATCACAAGACCATCTAGAGCTGTTCTTTAATGCTGTGCGGAAAGCTGGTAAGTGCTGCTAGGTGCTCAGTTTAACAGGGTCTTACTCTGCCAGAGTCTACAAATAAGGCGATGATCATATCAATGCTGGATATGCATCGAATCATGAGTTGGCTATGATATCAAACTCATCAATGATGATCAAGATCACATGAAGTAGAGACTAACGACTCAATTTACGCAGTTGGATTAATTAATTCCCCATATGATTTTCCCACAGGAGGGTGGAATAATAACCCCACCGCGTATCATTTTCGCAAAGTGATGAGGCGTCTGATGGTGCATGCTGGTCAGTTGCCGTCAAGAAATGGGAACTACCAGAAATTTGATGATGTGGATGTAGACATGCTCAACGGTGTATACAGTGTATCAGCCGAGATGATGACAAGCCAACAGGAAGAGGAACCAATCCAGATTTATGAAATGTCCTGCATAGGATATATCGCTGGGTATGTAAAATAACTAAATTAGGCAGTCATTTCTTTAAATCTATATACACAGTGCAGGTCACTTAATTCAAACCTCTGGGGACTGCAAAAAAATTCTCTTTATTAAGCAGAGTTTGAATTAAGTGACATTAGAAAGCATTGAGATCTGGCTGAAGATACAGGAGTTCTGAATGATAAAGTCTCAGTTAAACAGGCTTACACTGTGTTACACATTTTGCTCATCAAGCTATCAGATATGTAATGGGTTGTCTCATCTGTTAAGATCCTTGATCAATGAATAAAGACCACTATATATATACTTTGGAGTCAATAGTATAAGAAAGACCTATCTAAGATTTATTCTAGAAGAGAGTGGACGAGTCCCAATATTGCTAATTTTTCCAATGACACACACCTAGTTTCAATTTTTTTATTTTCCAGATTCATAACTAAGGCCCTCAAGCTCAACTGCACTGAATGTCAAAAACTAATAGTCGAACCAGCCAAATTCAGAGCTAGAATCCAGGATGACAACGAACTATTTAATAGACTGACAATCAATAAGGATAAAGGAGGTTTGTCATACCCTACTGCGTTCATGGTGAAGGTAGTTACTGCAGCAGAAAAAGTTGTACAGTTGTCAACTAAACTGAATGGCCTCAACAGTCTCACAATAAATCAACTTAATTACCAGGTATTATCCGCAATCGGCCCACCACCTCAACATTTCATCCAGCATGCTAAAGACACTCAGCATGGTTGTAGTAACCACTACTACACAGTTGTTAAAAACATTTTAGAACGTTTCTTAAAAACTAGACAAAATCATCTCAGCAAACGAAATAACCTCTCAATGCACGCCAACAAAAAGCGAAACAAACTAACCCGACTAATCATTTTCAGCAATCAGTAGACAGTAAACATCCTTCATCACTTCTTCTTCCAGCAACTCTGTATTTTTTTCATTCATTAATTTATTTAGTATGCCATTCCACCATCTTCTCTATCCACATCATAAATATGTTCTACATCTATAAGTATTAAGTTTGACGTATAGCTATGAAATAATGGATGAATGTATGTTCCACTTACTGATTACGCACTCACTGATATATATACATGCAGTTAAAGGATTGAATTGATAAGGATTTCTTATTTTTGTACCAATTTTTTACTTTTCTTTTATTTTTGTTACCTTTCCTTGTTCATTGGCTTGTTTGTTGTTCTACATTTCATTGATGTAAGTACATTATAACAATGAAAGAAAATGAATTTATACGCATGTTGTTGGATGATGGTACTTACCTGACATCTTTGGCATAAGTTCAAAATAAAGGCAGTCACTGCAGTCTCTCTGTCAACATCCCATCTAGTATCTGTCTGCAAATGGCTACCTTACCTCATGAGAAAACTTCATATAGCCTGTTTTCTCAAACAATCTAAATTTCCTATAAGTTCCGGGATACGCACCACTATCAACTATTTGACATAT
Organism: Membranipora membranacea; assembly: GCA_914767715.1. NCBI lineage: Eukaryota > Metazoa > Bryozoa > Gymnolaemata > Cheilostomatida > Membraniporidae > Membranipora > Membranipora membranacea. The sequence continues at coordinate 7,070,935 of OU612072.1, read as the reverse complement.
ATCTCAGACTAGTTTAGAAAACTGTTGGAATAGACTCGCTGTAGCATTACGTAATCATTTCATTTGCTGATCAAAAAAGGGGAGGGCCAATGGGAAATTGGAGAGCCAATGAAGTGCATTGTAAACAAAAAGCACATGGAGTAATACAGCACTATAAAAGCCGTTCACATTTTCTAAGCTAGATATGTATCTCCAATCTATGTATTATAAATCAGTGGTCTGGGTACTTAAAATATCGGAAGAAAAGTCTCAATTTGGTGCGAGTATTAGCTGCTTGGAAAACTTTACATTGCTTCATAACTAAGTTCCGTTGTATTTCAGCTGATTCCTTCAGATATATCAGGGACAGCGCGGACGAGTAGAAATCTACAAGCTAAACCTTACTACAGAAGAGATAGAATAGAGTGGACATCTACTCATGTGATGCGCCTGATAGCTATAGAACATTACGCTAAGCGCTATGTGCTAGTAGCAGCTAACCACGGCAGATATATCGCTCTCGGATCCTACTATTATCTGCGTCGACAATCAATCTGCCATAGCTGTAGCGTGTAACAATAAGACTTGTAAACGCACAAAACACATCGATGTGAAGTAGGGGAGGCGGGGGTACCTTGGGACATGGGGCACAGTGGGACGGGTTCATTTCTGAGAGTTGTATGCTCCTGCTGGGTTTGATTTTCAGTTTTCTAACAGGAAATGACATATTGAGGCAGCCATATTATATTCAACCTCATGCTGACACAGGATAAAATTTGGTGAGTAAAATAAAATTTTTAGTTCAAAAAGTAAATATTTTGTCACATACAATATACATAATTGTGTTGACTGGGTACCATCTACAGATAGGCTCTAAGTATTGTGGACAGTGATAATGTGTGTTTGATTGATTGAGTACAGCATTATATTGATTTACATTCCTTTTAATGAAAAAAAAGAGTTTGTTTGAATTGTTAACCTACGGGGCACAATGGGACAAAACCCTACGGGGCACAATGGGACATGTCCCACTGTGCCCCGATTTCCTCCAAATTGATTATAATGTATTTCGAATGTATTTTGTAGACATAGCACGATGGTTAGAAACAGAATTCCCTCAACCAAGAGTCATACTGATGATACTGTATTTGCAACGGCTATTAAGGAAGTCATAGATGGAACACTATCCTTGAGAGCGGCGGCTGATACCTTTGCAATTCCCAAGTCGACGCTAGCGAGAGCCGTGACAAAGTACCGGAACGCGGCAAAGACTGTTGGTAACGGTGAAGCTGCGACTAATATTTCATACCAACCAAATTGGAACAATAGGCAAGTGTTCACTGGTGAGCAAGAATCGCTACTGAAAGAATACCTTATCGAGGCAGCCAAGCACCATGCAGGGCTAACTAAGAAGATGGTATGGGAATTATCCTATGAATATGCGAAGACAATCGGCAGGAAGTATCCCCCGACATGGGACACCAACAGCACTGCAGGTATTTGCTTTCAGTCTGCTCATACCCACTGCTTAAATACTCGTTATTACAGCATATAAGCCTATATCTGATATGATCATTATAATACTAGTATTCATTATATAGCTAATATGATCGTTATAATACTAGTAGACCTATCGCTTAATAGAATTCTATAATATTTAAGGGTTACTTGAAGTCGAGCTAACCATCCATTGTGATTGATTGCAGGAGAAGACTGGATCTACCACTTCATGAAGAGACACCCCAACTTATCAGTACGTACTCCAGAAGCAACCAGTCTGAGTCGAGCGACGAGCTTCAATAGAACTAACGTCGCTGCCTTCTTTGCCAACCTAGAGGCTGTGCTTATCAAACACAAGTTTGAGGCTAGTGACATTTGGAACATTGATGAGACGGCGCTCACCACTGTACACAAGCCGCCAAAGGTCATCGCTCTGAAGAATGCGAAGCAGGTTGGAGTATCCACATCCGCTGAAAGAGGCACACTCGTGACACTGGTAGGATGCATTAGCGCCCAAGGAGGTTATATCCCTCCGTTTTTGATCATGCCTAGAGTGAACTTTAAAGAGTCCATGCTGAATGGCACCCCACCTGGAAGTAGCGGGGCTGCTCACCCATCCGGCTGGATGAATCAGGAGATTTTTCTTTTGTGGATAGAACACTTTGCTAAATATTGCAAATGCTCCAAAGAGAAGCGAGTGCTTCTCTTGCTGGACAATCACACCAGCCACATTTCAATCGCAGCAATTGATGCTGCTAAGGAGAAAGGGGTAGTATTACTTACATTCCCGCCCCACTGCAGTCATAAACTGCAGCCGTTAGATCGGACTGTGTATGGCCCGCTGAAAAAGTACTATAATGACACCTGCAACAGATGGATGCTCAACAATCCGGCTAGAACTATATCAATTCATGATATAGGAGCGCTGCTTGGCGAGAGTTTCCACAAAGCCTTTACACCAGCCAATATTCTGTCGGGCTTCCGCGTCTCTGGGATCCACCCATGCAACTCGGACATCTTTAGTGATGATGAATATTTGGCTTCGGCTGTTACAGACCGTCCAGCTCCGGTCCAAGTCCCAGCATTACCTCCTGCAGGTCTTTCTGGTCAATCTCAAAATCCGCTGCCCGCTGCCACAGTTACTGAACCTACACCATCGACCAGTGAATTGATCAGATCGCCCAACGATTTTACTCCCCAAGACCTTCGTCCATATCCAAAAGCTGGACCCCGCAAGAATGCAACCTCAAATCGAAGGAAAGTGAAGTCCATGGTCCTCACTGATACGCCTGTTAAGCAGCAGATGTTGAAAGAACTGGAGGCAAAGAAGAAGCCACCAAAGAAAAGGGCCAAAATACTGACTCCGGAATCGAGCGATGATGATGACGGAAAAGAGGATGAAGCGCTGGCCAAGAGACTAGAGAAAGAAGACAGTTCTGGAGACGAGTTAGATACTGAAGAGCCACCTAGATCACCTAGGCCTACCACGGAGGTGGGAGAGTACGTCCTGGTCAAGTTTACTGGGAAGAAGACCAATGTGAGGCATTTCGTGGGCATGGTAGTGGAAACAGATGGCTGTGGAGTCTTATCGACTGTATCGTTTTTCAAGACTATTCATGGTATAAACCCTTCCTTCATCAAATCTGAGCCGGAAGATATCACGGATATTGATGACACCGATATTGTCCTTCGTCTACCACCACCAACGAACACTAGTGGAACTAGCAGGCTGTCCCAGAGGATCGTTTTCCCAGTTGACATATCTTATTACTTTTGATTTATACTGAAAAACAGTTGAATATAATTTTGATTAGTTTTATATCTCAAATAAATAGTTGAACAACAAAAGTTAGTAAAGACCTCTCTGTATATTGTGATACATTTTTTTCAATAGGAACATATAGTCCCAGAGTGCCCCGAGCCCTGTCCCAATGTGCCCTGACATAGGGGCACTCTGGGACAGTGTACAATGCTCTCTGTTTTTCTCACAACTTTTTTCTAGACTGGTAAACTGCCAAATGGTTATTATCATGTAGTTAACAACACATCAAACTATATATGTGTATAGTTTGAAGATGACCATCCCAAAAATAAACGGTCTGTGGCCAAATAGGTGAAATTTGTCCCAGAGTGCCCCCGCCTCCCCTACCATTATGTGCGTGAAGCAATAGAGAATGGTGATGTATGTACCGAATATTGTCCTAGCAGATAAATTCACCAAACCAGTGCCTTGTGATAGATTCGCTATGCTGTGACATGCTAGGTGTAGGTTAGGTGGGATTAGAGTCTGACCGGCACCCCCTAGGTTTAGAGACATGATATTGTTTTTCTATTCCTAGTACATGTTCATTGTCACTTTTAATCTGTTTGTTGATTTTAAAACAAAAACTGAGTGTAAATAGCAGTTTACATGTTTTAGGTTTTTTTGTGTCGTTTAGTTTCTAGATTTGTCTACTCATGCTTTTGTTAATTGTATCCCATGATGCATTGCACTTCCTTTTGTTCTCTTTTTCCCTCAGTTGGCTAAGTGTGTATGTGACAAAATAAAGTCATAACACTATAATACCAAAAGCACCCTAAACAAAAAATTGTTGTGATATGTTACACTTTTCGTTCATATTATATTTTCGGATGATGATGATCCGGGTTTGTGCGCTGAGAAAAGATATAGTGGAAAAAAGCTCATCAATCAACACCTTGTCACATCATATTGCAGCAGGCGTATCCTATCGTATTCTCTTTTGCAATAAAAATAATGAAAGATAAAGCTGGAAAGTCAAGGGGGAAGTGAATTGTGTGTGATTGCAGTCTATACAGGCTACCACGACACGCACAGATGTGCAACCTGCCAACACCAAACGACCCAACATGTAGATGTAAGTGAATCGCCCTGTTGAGCGTCGACCCTACAATCATCTCATCCTACCTATTTGCGATTATGGTGATTGCCTGCACCATTGTGTAATGTCCTCCAGCCAAGATAAACCTACCTCTTCTTTGGTTTATGTACTGCGCAAATACTAGTAAATAGCCCAATAGCTTATGGAGATAATTGCAGTCATTTTGAATTTCATTGTAACAGCCTGACAAACCCCAGAAGTCATAAACCACCAACATTGGTAAATTTATAAGACATAGTTGTTTACAGTCATCCCCAAATTGTACAGCCTTATAGGCCTATCATGTATTGTGAGGCTCACTAGAAAAAATTCTTGTTCTAATTGTTTAATGTCATGCGGAAATTTTCATCGTTAGCTGATAGATGAAGGTAAGGAGAAGAGGGAAAGCTTCCAGGAGAAAAACAAACAGGTAAAATCCACAATTGGAATTGACGGATACAAAAGACATACTGACTCTCGTGATCTGACTGGGCATGTAGATCACTGATAAACTAGGTTATCATTACCACAAAGCAGGTGTCGTAAGGCATGTATGCATCATGCGTGACTTGAATTTGCGCATGTGCAAGAACAATGAGTTTAGTTTGGGTTCTGATTGTAACTTTGGAAAGGGGAAATGGAACATCCCCTGCATAAACTGTCAATAAAGATCAGCTAATAATGACAAGAGAGGATAACTATTATTAACAAATCCGCACGCTTTGGGGAGTATGTCACCAGAGCAGGAAGCCAATCAGATGGCTTCGGAATTCCGAGACTCAATTTTGCAGAGATCAGCTCATGCCCAGAGCTGAGCATGCGCAGAATGTACAAAAGAAGCTTGTAATATAAAGAAATAAAAAATATAGTGTAAAGAGCATGGGAACAGCTAGATAGTCCAGGGACAAGATCATTCATCGGATAGTGGAATGGAATAGAACTATCTTGAGCCTTTATCTAAACTAAAGTTATAGTAATTCTAATTCTACCTCATCAATACACATACGTCATAACAGAGAAAGAGATAGCCAGTGATGACCTCTTTTGCCTTATCCAGCCCCGATCAACCTAGTTTGAATTTGTTCCTATTGTGCCATTCATGTACCTGAAATGTAAGGAATTTGGCAGTTTGCTATTCTTTATATTTCCCATGATACCAATATTTTTAGTACAGATAGCCAGCTGATGGCATCTCAAATTCAGTTAGTTAACCAATGGTGGATTTCAGTTTCATTCAAGTTTTATTCAAAGCCCCTAAAATGCATTACAATAGCCACAGCTATAATCTAATGATGGGTTTTTCAATTTTGGAAATAAATAGAGAGACAAAGTTTCTTGGTTTAACCATTGATTCAAATATAGATTTTAAAATTTTATAAAGATACATTTAAACCTGCTAATGATGAGAGCGGTAAGGTACTACAACTTTTTTTATCCCCATCTCATTTAAAGCATTGAGTTCTGGGGCCCTGCTTGTGAAACAAAGTTAAAACCAATAAAAGTTTTACAATAAGCTGCTTTGAGAGTCATTGTTCGCATAAAACTTGGGGAAGATGTTTCCACATATTTTGAAAAGCTTAACATTATGCCTTTAAAAATAAGGCATAATTTAAGCCTTATAACTTTTGCCAGAACATTACAAAACCATTATACTAGATCAAAAGCACTATAAACTATTCAAGCCAACAACAACAGGGTTGGGAGGTCCCTGTTGTACAAAAGTGTGAAACTATACAACAGGTACCTTTTGGAAGATTGGACAGGATCTAGGAACAATCCCATGTCTGGTCTGGTTGAGCGCCTTGGGTCTATGCTCGACAGCGGGCGCTGTGCTGACTCGTGCTTCGACTTATCAGCTTGTGTGGGTGTTCTTTCTGGGTGACCATCGGGACTGCCGTCACTCTAGTCTTTGGACTATCTGGCTGAGCCCTTGCTTTTCTTTTATTTGCATTATATACTACTATGAAAAATTCTTTTATTTGATTAAACTAAATTTATAGCATAAACAATAATAAAAAGAAAAAAAAGTATTTGAAATCAGCTGTCTAGATTAGCTAGATTGGATTATTTAGGGCATGTATACAAGAGGTCTGTCTATTCTAATTGTAAAGGAAAGTCCACAGTTTCAACAGAATTGTATTGTGGTAACAAACTGTAATCTCATTTATTATAATACAGATAGAAAAGTACTATTTGGTACACTTTCAGAAGAGTAGTGGCAAAGACTACCTGATAGATGTTCTCGCCATACATAAGGTACATCCACTGTATGTGTAGGAACAGAAAAGCAAGGGCAATGTATAAAATGTTTATCTATTCACTAGAAGTAGCGGTCTGCGGGGAAATAGAAAATGCATGTGACAGAATGTCATTTATGTTATGTGATGTTCTATCAATATTATTGAATACATGATGATAAATTCCAGGTAATTCCTGATGAGTGCACTGTTGAAAGTGTAGAGAAATCGTGTATGGAGATTGCTTTTGGTAATGGCCAGTTTTTGTTAGGCCCTAATGATGACCTTCCTAGACGTAAGTCCCAAAATTTCTGTCATTCTGTCAGAGGTGTAGATTGTTCCAGTATAAATTTGTCTTCTACCCCCAAAAGTTTGCTAACGGCGGTCAGAAGGAGGCCGTCAGGCAAATTAATCACTTGATCACGATGACTTAAGTAGCTAATGCGAACGCTACACAAGTACTGACCTTCATAACACTATGTATAACCGAGAAAATCACCAGATAATATTGAAAGAACAACTATACAAGGACGAAATTCAAATGAACGTCGGGCCAAAATATCGGCCAGAAACAAAATCATGTGGTGGGCCAAAGGGCAGGAGAAAGGGGGAGTGGGAATGAGAACCTGAGGAGCTACAATAGAAGAAGAGAAGAGGAACGAATAGATGCAAGAGAAGTATTCCAATGATAATATGTGAGTATAACTATTTATGTTTTGCTATTTGATGTTTGTGATGACAATTATACAGGAAACAGATTTTGCTGTGTGTATACATTACATACACTATGGTTCCATGGGTCGATTTTGTGGTTCACTCCAATTTCGAATGGTTAGAATCCAGTGGATTCTAACCATTCCCATGATGGGAAAAACATGAAAAGAATCTGCTGCGGCCGAGATTTGAACACCGGCCTCCCTCGTCAAATCCCTTTGAAGGCATTGTGTGCAATGCCGCTAACCATTCAGCCACGACGCCAATTAGAAAATAGGTCGAATAAACACGGTTTGGATATTCGCGTCCAAAAAGTCATTCGCCACAATCGGAATTTGACTTTAATGCCATTTCCATGGGGCGATTACTACCGAAATCCTTACATAATCGATCCATGGAACCATAGTGATACATAAATTATGAAATATCTTTCAGGTTACGATTACAAAGCAAAATACAATCTGTTGATTTAAGAACCATCTCATCCTCATGACTACCAACTGTCACAAGTGCAACCAACGTAATCATGACAATGTAAAACTGAGCACCATAGCCACCCCTCACAAATGTTTAATCAACCACATAGTTTCCAGTAGCAATTGAGATGCTAGAGTGTACTGAGGTGAAGCGGATGGGTACAGCTCTCATCAACATAGTATCTGAAAACAAATCTAAAAATTTGGATGCTGAAGCCACACCAACAAACCTCGTGCCGAAAAAATGTTTGTAGGACTGGGAGGCGCCAAGTATTAGTATTAAAACTATGGGAAAGGCTTTATGGGATATATATCATCACAGAGCTGGTTATCACGACACTGCCATGAGAGGTGCCCTTACCACACCGGAGACCAAGAAAACCAATAAGAGCAAGCTACCAGGATTTGTGATGGATCTTATCAAGCCTATGTTTGTAAGCTTAGCTCAAACGAATTACTAGGTCAATGTTTGCACGGTAGAACCCAGAATGCAAAGGAGAGCTTCCATAGCGTCATTTAGAACCATTGACCAAAAGATAAGTTCTGTGGTTCAGACTTTTACTTGCTGTTCCCACAGCCACTATCATTTTCAATTATGGGCAGACTGGTTGTTTGGAACTTCTTGAGCAAGTGGGGGGCTCATCAAATGGCAAAATCACATAAACTATGCGCAATGAACCAACTTCAACCGAGTAAGTAAGTCCCTCGAGGAGTGGTCAGAAGCGAACAAAGTGCTCGGAAACTCAAATACCAACAATACGGCTAAAGAAGACTATGATGATGGTGCCTTTGATAGAAAGTTGGGCTGAATTTGCTAAACTTCTATGCACATTTCTCAAGAAGTGGTGAAGATATCTTGGTAAACTTTCTTTTTAATAAAATGCTGAGAATCTTATCTACGCTTTCACAAAGAGCTCTTTTGACTAGCTTGTATAGCTTGCCCTATGCTTTCACCTCTATAACCAATAGCCATGATCAACTTGTGAATTTGAGTTGAATGAACGCTGCTATGGATGAATGGTCAAATGTCAAGCATGAATAGGGTCATTATAAACACCTTTCAACACATTTTGCACGACTAAGTCTGGCATCCATCGGGTGGAGCGCCATCTTAGAAAGTTTTACTCCATACTAACTTCTAAAATATTATATTTAGAGAAAAATTAAACACATATTTTCAATCAGCATGACAAAATTAATCAGGGGACTCATTTTCAAATCTGTGAATGAGATATTAGAAGGCTAACTGTCTCATGGTGGCCAGAATAGGTGAAGCTTTTTGATTTATTGGTATCGAGACGCAGTTCTTTTATGGTTTTCTAGGACTTTATTTTAACATGTGCGATCGCTTTTAACTCATTTATGTGATATGATCAGCTTTTTTTATTAATGCCGTTAGTTTCTCGGGCTGTCAACCTGAGGCAGGCATTTGATTTTTTTTTACAACTTTGTGCTTTGGGATATGTGTGGCCATAGATATAGTCATAGGCTTTGTTATAGACTTTGTTATGTTTCCAAACTTTTGACTGACATGAAAAAAAAGAAGGAAACGTAGACAGTAGATCATGAAATATTACCTGCTTTAATGGACCCAGTCCCCAAAATTTAACCGTATGAAAAAATGGCTTTTTCAAGGTTGAGTGACTCATAGGTCGATGGCTTCGTATTTCATCTTTTGTGCAAGTCAAAACGCCCTATATTTGCGTTTTCTGTCATGATACCCTATTTGATTGTTGACAGGTCAAAACACCATAAAATGTATAGGTCAAGTGTAGTAAGTTTAACTTCATCTTCTGACCTTAAAATCCTTGATGCTGAGTCACTAATAGGGGCTGAGTTATAAGCAAATTTAATTTTGGTGCAAGTCAAAACGCCCATGTAAGTGTTTTTTTTTCTGTCATGATACCCTAATCGATTGCTTGCAGGTCAAAATGCCCCAAATCTGAACTATTAATTTAAAGTTCAGAAGAGACCACTGAATGACTTAAATGGAGATTGCCGTCTGCTTTACCAGGTGATAAGGAAGACAGTATAAAGATTTCCTGTCAGTTTATTGATAAATAGCATGCAAAATTGTCATATGAAAGCAGACGACGTCATCATGGTAGAGTAAAATGCAGCACTCCACCCTATTTTACTGACTTCAATAAGACATTCCATCTGACAAATCAGCTGGGTTGGCACCCATACATGACAGGAATAGGTGTGGTTGTCGAGCTGACAACGTAATAACAATAAAATACGTACCATGTTGCTAGAGGGCAAACCATGATTGTTTGTTTACATATTTTTTCGCGACGTCTGCATGGTCCATGTCCAGATTTGGCCGTAACTGGCAGTGGTGACTGGAGCCGTACGGTTATGAATTTAGCACAATTACAGTGTAAGTCACTTAATTCAAACTCCAGGGGACCCAAAAAATTGGTTCTAATTATAAGTTGTTCTAATTACAACAATGGCAGATCTGTGGAACTTTGGATACACGGGTCAAGCAGGCTGTCGGGTTATTTGCATTTGAATACGGTAGATAGCCCTCACAAGGTATATAAACTAGCAGCGATAGTATGTTCGTTCCACTCAACCACATTTACGTCATATAGTGAGCAATGTCTAAGATTTTGGGAGGCCAATTTGTGAAATGTAAAACTTCACCAAACACAGTTGCTAAAATAAAATGCAACAAGAAGCTCACTGTCTTATCATCTCAGGTCTGCACATGGGGACACTGGAAATGCACCAACTACTAGTACTAGCAGTAAGGACAACAACACATTGAAAAACAACCTTGGAAGATTAGTGTCTCTATTACTAAGCCATTGACCAAAAGGGATGAGAAAAATCTCACCAAGGCCTTAGCTGTTTGGATTGCCGAGGACAGTCGCCCTGTTGCTATCTGTGAGGATGAAGGCCTAGAAAATGTGCTAAGAGTAGCAACTCAAAATAAATGTTACAGCCTGCCATCTCGCAAGACCATTAAGTCTAGAGTGGATGTCATGTATGCAGATATGAGAACTGAGCTCTCTAAAGAAGCTCAATCTGTTTGCCTGACATGTGATTACTTGACATCAACCGCTACAGAAAACTACCTCGGAATCACAGTTTATTATATTACGAGAGAGTTTGCACCTGTATCCAAGCAGCTAGGAGTGTTTCTATCAGAGGTGAGACATACGACTGACAACATTGTCTTGCATCTTAACTCAGTCACAACTGATTGGAGCTTGAATGGCAAGGTTAGCAATATAGTACTTAGGACTACTGTTGAACTCTTATGTAGTTGTGCCACAATGAACCATGATTAAATTAAAAAAAAGAACATTTGGTTTTTCAAGGCAAGCCCTCCACTCTTTGACTAGCCATGTTGTAATATTTTGAGATTTCCATTGAAAAAGACCAGGCCTGCACTACTTTCAGTCTTTGCTTCTTTCATTATCTTTAGCTTTTCAAACTTTGATTTCGTTTAGGTGACTGCCATTATGACCGATAATGCTAGAAACATGGTATGTGCTAGAGAGAAATTGGATTATGTACGTATTGTTTTGGTGCTCACAGTCTACAGCTGTCAATCTGTAAAGGAATAAAGGAATGCAATATGGATGTGGTGCTAGCGAAGGTAAAAAAAAGCAGCTGGAAGTGTTCACCACTTTTGGAATAATTTGAATTTCGAATAAGGGGAGCTGAATATAATTTGTATTCTATCTATTTGAAATCTAGACCTTAGCCTAGATGTGCTGGATCAAAAAACATTTGGTTTAAGTAAGATTTGAAGTTTGCTTTCAGATTGCCATGTGCCGACTAGGTGGAACAGCAGCATATATCTAATGATCAAACGGATTGTGAAGCATAGAGAAAGTGTGAACAAGTTTGTGACAGAGAGAACCAATCAAAAGAAGGGTACGCTGCCTTTCTTATCAGATGCTGAATGGTCTAGACTGAACACTATACTAACTGTGCTAAAACCCTGCAAAGATGCGTCTGAGCTATTGGGAGGAGAGACTTACGTAAGTGAATCCATACTACTTCCCATCTGGCAACATTAAAACACCAAAACAAGTGTCATGAGGATGACCCACTCTACATTACAAGATTCAAGACAGCTTTATGCGCAGACCTCATCCCAAGATATGATCAGCACTGGCCTGTTACATGATGGACATAAAAAATTGAGGTGCATAAAATCTGATCTCAGGGAGGGTGCAGTCCAGTCCAGTACAGCTCGAGTTAGAAGCAAATGCCCCCCCCCCCCCTCAAGATGGACAACCAAACAATGGTGATCAAGGCCCTTAAAACAAAGAGAAGTCGTTTTGTTTATGATTCTGATGATGAAGATAGTGATGAGCAGAATGAAACTGAACAACCCACTGCAAAAACCGAAGCCTGCCGTCTCGTTGATATGTACATGAGCATGCCTATGCTTAATGAGGATGCTGACCCTTTGCATAGGTGGGAGCAGCATCAAAACTCTATTGAGTGATGAGTACCTGGCTTGTCCAGCCACAAGACGTGTCCCCAGTGAGCATCTGTTCACCAGTGCTGGCAATATAATAAACAAAAAGAGAGCTTCACTCTTGTCAGAATATGCAAACATGATGGTATGCTATGCGAACTGGCTCAAATATAGAACTGAACTCTGTTATATTATTATGTTTTATTCCCATATTGTTACTACTCATCTCAGCCAATCAATTTTTTTTTGCAGTCATTTCGCCAAAACAATGCAGTCAAATCTAGTGAATCAATGAATCTCAATCAAAGGCGGTTGCCATTCCTTTTATTTTATAAGATTTTTCAATAATCTATTTTTATATCTCCCTGATCAGGGAGGGTGGGATGGCCCACCCTCTGCTTGTTTCAAATATTCATGAGTTTATTGTCAGGAGTTGTTTTATTTTTTGTTTTGTTCTACATTGAGAGGATAACTCCATAAACGTTTGACATAGAAACGCTCATTATAAATCCCATCTGTAAAATAGTTGCCAGTGTGGCTTGATTTCTTATTTAGTGTGTGGTCCCGTAATGTAATAGATGGGAAGATTAAAAGTAAGAGTAATCGCAGATTATGCTAGATCGAGCAGTTTCTGCTTATTCATATCAAATTTGGGAGAGTGATACACTCAGAGTGCTAACGATAATTAGCCGCTGAAGTAATAGTTTTGATGTTAGATAATAACATTTTATTTTTGCTATTTACAGCTGAATCGGAGCAGCAGCAGCTCCAGCTCCAACTCGACCAACCCATGAGTTGGTCGCTAAGTCTTCTCCACCTCCACAAAAAGAGGCGGAGGAAGGTCATTCCCGAGGGGGGTATGGTGACGGCTATTGTTAATAATCAGCGACTAGTGACGTCTTCAAGCATCAAGCAGGGGCAAGCAGCAGCAGAAGCAGTTCAGGACGGGCCATCAACAAGCTATTGTCGGGCGGCGCCTAAAGGACTGTGTATTATTTTCCATATGAATCTTGCAAACTACATTTTGTATTACAATTTTGTTGGCAATTTGGAATGCGGATGTCACCCTGACTCTAGGTTTGCTTAATATTGTGTAATTAAATCAGTTATTTATTCAATGTATTATTGTTATTACAGCAAGTCGTGGAGGACGGCAGAAACAGTTGCAGAAGAAGAAACCATCAGCAGAAGAAGATATTAAGAAAACGACGACTGAAGGTGTGTGTTATTTTCCATTTGAATCTTGCTAACTAAATTTTGTATTACAATTTTGTTGGCAATTTGGAATGCGGATGGCACCCTGACTCTCACCCCGAGTTTTTTATTCAATGTATTAGTGTTATTAAAGCAAAGAAGGGAAAGTAGGGAAAGAAGAACGTGTGGTAAAGAAACGTCCTGATCCTACTACAGTAACAGCAGCTACTCGATCCACCATTGAACTTACCACTGAAGATCCCCCTGCAGCTGTTGCCGTTGCGCGAGCTCAGGCAGCTGAGGTGTCAGATACATCAAGTCGCAGACAGGGCGCAATATGGATTCTCAGTCATCGGCAAGAGCGCAGGTACAAAGTAGATCTCACCAGCTGGCAGCCCAAGTGGCTCTATCAAAGGCGGCCAAACCCAAGACGTCGCCTAGTTCAGCCCCATCATCGAGCTCAACAACGACTGTTAGCAATAGCACGTCCTCCTCCACCACCACCACATCCAGCACCAACAGGAAGAGGAAAGGGATAGCGCTGGTAGGGAGAATGACTGCAGCAAAATCTTCTGCAGTCACCATCCAGCAAGCCTGCCAGCGTTCAACTTCACCACAAGCCAGCCAGTCAGCCAGCCAGCCGGAGTTACGACCAGCCAGACAGCCCGCCAACCAGCCAGCCCACCAGCATCGTCATTCTATGGAGCCGCAGTCGCTGCTTCAACACCAGCAACAGTTCCCTCCATAGGACGACTCTGACACCAGACGGAGTCTGGTCAACTGTCGATGCTGGCACAGGAAGCCAGAGAGGAAGACTCAGCCCGTTGCCAACATCTGAGTCTCCAGGAAGCGCTCCTTCCAGTAGCGACTGAACAGACTGGATCCTCCGGCCTCCAAAGTCTAGAGGCAATGGGGCAGTCTCTTGGATGATGATGCTGCGTTGATGGAGCAATAGCTGCGTGCCACTGCTGTTCACCCTCAACCACCATCTGCAACGTCTCCCAGGAGCCTTTCCATCAGTCCAGTGAGACGGCCCCGGAAGAGGGTGAGGAAGCTCAGCTCTTCATCAGAAGATGAGCACAGTGACACCAATGCTGCTGCAACAGGACCAGCTCTGAACTCTATCTTTGCTCCTCGGCCAAAAACACCTCAGCCAGCTAGTGTCAGGACTCTGCCGGCCAGGATGCGAAAGAAGAAGGATGGTCATCCACTGAGACCTGCATGCGATTGCAAGATTCTCATGTGTCCAGGGAAACTCGGGCAGAACAGGAGGCAAGTGAATACGATGCCTTCTGGGAGCTGACTAGTCCGGATGTTCAAAGATCCTGGGCCTTTGAGTAAGTAGTAACTATAATTATTGTCATACTCTTTGACCGCAAAGTATTCTTTTTCATACTGTTTGGAAAAATCATATCTCGGCCCGTTTTTGTATTGTGATAATTATAGTATCCTTTGAGCACTTAGGCACAATCATAATTTTGACTGCAGCCTTTGTTTGACTGAGTGATCAATCTTGCAAAAAAATCATTGCTCACACTATCATTATTGTTGTAATTCCATTTTTTGAATTTACAGTCACATCAATTGGCGTGAGTGCAGGATCAGGACTGTCACCCCAGAAGATCGGTGGAGAGATCGTTCAAACACTTTCCACTATTACTTGCTTCTAACTGATGCCGAAGATATGAGGGTGTGCAAAGTCATGTTCCTAGGAACACTTGGTTTCAGCAAGGATTCATCCTTTGCCAAGAACATGATGGTCGCTACACCTAATGATGCCCCTACGGTGACACGGTATGCTGTGGGTGGTGATCGTCAGGTAAGCATTATTTACGCCTGAGATATAACCTTCAAAATATCAGGTATATCAATCAATATCAATATCAATTACCTGGTCCAGTAAATACCCTTGTCACAAATTACTATTATGACGTCTTCAGTTTATTGCTGTAGTGCTGAGTGAACCATGATTCACCACCAATTAATACAATGTTATAACATTGGTCCACTTCTAATCGTCTTAACTTGTTTCAGGTCATTAGAGCTCACATCCGATCTTACCATTCCGCAGTAGGACACTACAACTCGACAAATGCCCCCAATCGGTCTAACTGCGGTCCACTGAGATGTACCAGGAGTACGCTGCCTTAAACTCAGATGGGGAGCAGCTTTGCTGCCTCCGGACATACCAGCATGTCCTGCAGGAGATGAACATTTCCTTCAAAGACACCGGTGAGTAATTAAAATAATACGATATAAAAGGGGTTGATTTGTGACACGGGCTGTGCATGAGAAGAATTGATTATTGATTAAATATCATTTTATTAAAAGTGACAATGTTGACAATTATTATGAAATTGAGTTTGCGGACGAGATGCGGTTTACCACCACTTAGCAGATCAATTTACTCTAAGTTGAACTGTAAAGCTGTATAAACACTCTGCACTTTAAAAAAAATTTGGATTGAAATTATTATTGTCTTCGTTCATTGGAAATAATCATTATTGTTTTTGCAAGCTCCATTGACTGTAACACCTGTGCCACAGCCGAGGATGAGCGGCTCGCTGAGCACAAGAGACGCTATCGCTCCGCATGCGAGGAATACAGAATGGCAAAGATCATGTCTCTCGGACAGTTAACAGAGGAGCCTATTTTGAGTCTGGATCTCCAAAACATACTAATATTACCTTACATGCCTAGTGAGTATAAGCATTATAATCAGTCCATCAGTCCACTGCTAGAATAATTATTCGTTTGGTCAGCAATAATTAATAATAAATGTTCATGACACTCTGACTCTACGTTACTCTAATTATCATCAAACCCTTCCTTTGGCAGCATGAAAGCTGGTTGCAATTAGCATTTTGTTGCATTGAGCAGGAAATTCGTAATTTGTGACGCAATGCGAATTAATTATCATCATCAAATTAGCCAGCATAACTTTTGTTTCAGGGTACAAGGAGGCCCAGTTCATCTCTAGGCTCGTCTGTTTCATTCTCACTGCCTGCTTGGTGGGAGCGTTGGAACGCCACCTCAACGTGACCTGTGCCATGTGGGACGAGTCCGTTCGTGGTAGAAATATTTTGAGCCAGGTGAGAAATTAATGAATTGACATCGTCATCGTCTTGATAAACACTCTATGCGGGAAACCGAGTCTGATCATTAAATTTTAAAAATGTATTTGTTACCCTTGATTGTTCACCACAATCATTTTATTATTATTATCACTAATTATTGTTACTCTGTTTCAGGTCACACCAGTATGTCAGCCGACAGTCCTTCCACGCAGCGATTGAGCGGAAGATGAAACTGGAAGGATTTGAAGACTTGTGTCAGCACTCACATGGGTAAGACCGGCTCTCTAACCAACTAAGCTAGGCTTCTTGAGTACTTAGATGGGAGATTACGACAGATTGTGGGCATCAGTCATTCAAGTTTATCTGGTTTGTTTGGAAATGTATCAGTGCTTGCTGACTTTTAACAGCTGCCTCCAGTAAACGGTTCTTCTCCAGTTTTATCGATGACCTGGTATGACAATGCATCATTTAGAGACAATTTCAAAATTATTGAATTGATAGAGGTGATGCGACAGCGTGATGACGCTGTTTTTTTAACTGCTCAGAATCTTGCAGAACTATTTTAGACTTTTTAGGAGTCCGGGGAGAGAACCCAGGAACAAAAAGAGTAATGGGGAGGGCCATTTGTCAGTATAAAGGTGTTACATATGTAGAATGGGAATGTGAATCTATAAATAACTGAATATTCGCAATTCAGGAGATTCAGTTCAAGAGAAGACTTTGTATATATAATATGTTAGGTCAGCTTATTGCCAGCTCATGGAAACCCTTATTAACTCAACCACTATACAAATTATTTGTTATAATATACAAGAAAAGGGTGTATCAAAAGTAAAAATGGATTACAGAATTTAAATCCTTTTCATATAGTTGTTACTGGACGGTGATGGAGTATGAAAGATCCATCTCATCAAGTGTATGTACGGATCATGTAGCAAGACACTCAGGTCACCAGATATACCTAGCAATATAAAATTTCAGCTTGTAGCCCCAACAGGAACAGCAGCACACAACATAAACGGCCACACCATACAATCAGCATTTAAAATACCCATTGAAAAAGGAAAAGAATATCAACCACTGTCACGTGACTAACTAGACACATTACCTGCTTCAATGGAACACCTCAAAATAACAAAATAGATGAAGAGATTAAGGTTAACGCTAGGCTTCTCGAGTATTTAGATGAGAGATTACGACAGATTATGGGCATCAGTCATTAGTTTATCTGGTTTGTTTGGAAATGTATCAGTGCTTGCTGTTGGTGACATTTATCAGCTGCCTCTAGTGCATCGATGTCCAGGTTTGCTGTCATTCACTCCGATTTCATTACTGAAGGAGGAAACCCAGATAGAAAGAAAGCGGTCAGAAATGATGGGGAGTCAGCATAGAGATCTGATTGTATCAAACCGTTTGATACAACCTCTTCAAACATGTAGAACTATTGTCAATTGTGTCGTTATTTAAGTATCATGCGGTAGTTTTCCAGGTAAGGAGAGAGCCTAGGTGTTAATTGAGAATCCAAATACAGGAGAAGTATGCGACAAAGCTAGCGGTTTCATATCTGTAGTAGAACAAGATTTCTCATAACGATTCGGAACTTGTGAGAAAGTCGAGGGCATAATAGACTTGATTACAGTGCCACAAGCTGAAAATCAAACAAAGTGGAAGGAACAGCTCATTACCGACATAAGAGTGGCAGATGTGGAGTTAGAAATGTGTGACCTTACCACAGACAGAGCAACACTTCACAAGTTGGAAACAACAGCTATTTCTACATTTTGATCCAACGTTGCAATACATGGGAGCTATCCCATTCTTTCCAAAATCGCTTTAAAACTCATGACGCTCTTTGGCAGCACATATTTATGTAAGAGCCTCTTCAGTAATTTGAATTCCATCAAGAACAAGTATCGCTCAAGGCTCACTGAGGAACATACAAGACAGCTTCTAACGATAGCCGTCTCCAAAAGAGAAGTAGATTTTACGTCTCTAATCAGAGGGAAAGGACAATTACACGTGTCCCACTAATCAAACTGTTACTCTCAATCTCTTGCTCTCATATACTTCAACTGGGGATGATTGTGTAATTTACATTGTTGCAACTGAGTTTATACTATTCAAACTGTGTGGAACAAAACAAATATATATCATTATAGTTACATCGAAAACAGTGTCTCTTTGTGTGGTGCAGTTTTTGATTTTGTCTCTTCACAATAAAAAGCTGGGGCATCCCTGATCTACGCTGACAACTGCAGCTCGCAGAATAAGAACTATTACATTTTTGGTATGTTCTGGGCCCTTGTAAATGCCGCAGATAATAACATTTCAACGGTTGCATTGAAATTCTTCGAGGCTGGCCATACTTTTATGGGAGCCGACTCTGTACATGCTGGGGTCGAGCGCTGTATGACCCGGGCCAAGAACGAAATCGACCCCGACCACTCTTCTGAGTGTGTGAGGCGGGCCACCACTAACTCTATTGTTATCCGAATGGGCCCAGCAGATTTTGTTTTCTTTTCCTTACCCGGCCTCTGCAAGAAAACTTGGGATTTGTGTGTGGTGGAGTTCTCGGCGGGCTCAAACAGTGCATGGGTGAAGAGGGATTTTGATGGGCATCGGCTATAATAAAATGTGTATTTGGCAGTGAGAAAGACGGAGGCCTATTTTATTTTGGATCTTATAAACTGAGTGACATTGCTCACCCACTAGCATCATTAAGGACTATATCGCGAGTAGACGGCAGAAAAGGAGGAGTAGGAGTGTTAGACAGGAAGGTTATAGATTGCAAGGGAACAGATCGGTAAGAGACCTGAGAGAGAGGCTGGGTGACAGGTCAGAGAGCAGCCGATGGAAGGAGTTATTTGCCTTGTGTTCAGTTACTTGAATGTGAGTCAGAAAACCATTGTATTTTCTCAATTCTTTTTTCATAAAAATTCCCAAAGTTTTGTGCAGGCTGTAGCTGATCTCTTTGTGTGATCACATCCATTGAGAAATTATTGGTGACAGGTGAGCCTCGATTTCATTGGTCCCCTACAAGGGACCACTAACGATAATACATTACATACTAATGGATGCTGTGAAATATTTTTACAACCATGGCAGAGCCATCAGCATATGCCTTCATGCCTAGAAGGAAAAGGGATATTGGTGATGTTGGATGCCCTGTACTCAGTGATGCAAAGTGACTCACTGAGAGCAAATGGGCGCAGATATTGCAGCCTAGCCCCTAAGGCAACTAGTATTTCGCCGCCCATGCTTCGGGATGTGGCGTGTGATATGTCATCTGATTTTAATCAACCTAGGGAGGAAGATCAATGAAGAGAAGTTTATGCTATAAGTAGTTCTCCTCCTCTTCCTGTGAAGTGCACAAGAAACATGAAACTTTTGGAGCCTGCCGAGCAGGTACAATGTGTTTTAAAACGTGTTTCTGACGCCATTTCTGATCAAGGTTTGATATGTGCAAGCAAATTGGGATTATAACAATGAGTGTCATGTGTATAACATAAATAGTCCAATACATAGAAGACCATGACCATTTCATTAATGAATTTTTGAGTCGAGGCCCTCCGGAAGATATCGAACTGTTAAATATAGAGGAGCATGGGGCAGAGACAGTTTTTTACGCCACCTTGTACATACTTTAAATGATATTTTGCTTTAAACAATCCTACAGAGCTTTTTTTCCATTTTTGTTCGTGTCTACTTATAAGGCCAGTATTTACACCGAATTTCGCAAGATGGTATAAATCAATCAATGAAAACATCAAATTACGAAAAAAAATTGATGAATGATGAAGTGAATGGAGCAACGGAAATGCAACCCAATAGCCAACATTAGTTGAATAAACATGCTTCAAGCTGTGTGGGTACCCCTTTGTTCACACCCTTCATTAACCACTCCTCCTACCAGTCCTGAAGTGGATAAATACAAGGTTTAATGGTAGAGAAACTGCTACTTCTTTCTATGCTTGTATATCCCTTATTAATCAAACTGGCAAAGTTCGGTGATTCTCAATCTTGAGAGCAATCTTCGCACTCAAGCTCACAGCTCGGTATTCTGTTTGTGGGAGTAACTAAAACTCAGCGTCACTGTCAAATTATTATATTCATGTTTTTCGATTGTTCAAAGTATTGTCAGTTTTATGTAATTGGTTTAGTCGGCAATGATTGAGATTATATTATTATCAGTTTCTGAATTCTAATAATTTATAATTTAATATTATTAGGGGTAACCGGGGCACCATGGACCACCCCCCATAAATAGAAAAATAATACATTTTTAGTTGTTCTCTCTTGCTTTCTAAACAGAATGTGATGTCATCTTTCAGCCATATTGTTTTCAAAGTGATGCCTAGGAGTCTACACTACTGGTAAGGAAATATCTGTTTACATGAACTAAAAGTAAAATTTTCTTGAGTTGGATGTTCTTTCATTGGCATTATATTTTTGCTGTTGTGTTTTTCATATTGCAGCACACTATTCTACAAACACCGGTTCATTTAACTACATTATTTAAAATATTTGAAGATCAATACTTTTTGAAATATCATACACCATGGACCATTTTTTTTGGGGCACCATGGACCATAGTCCATCGTGCCCCAAATATATAAAATCTGCTTTCCAGGTTCGGTATTTGTTTTGGCTGCTCTTAGAAGATTTTCCTGATCTCTTATGGTGATCTTGTTTGTATTGGTGATTATTTTTTAAATACACCATGGTTCGTAATAAAAAAACAGCTATTCCATCAAGAACTACAGCAGAAGTGATGAGAAGAGCAGTCAAGAGTGTATTGGAAGACGGAATATCCGCTAGACAGGTGTCGAAGAACCTGAACATTCCACGAACAACCATTACACGCTACTTGGATCTTGCTCGCAGCAAAGGCATAGAAAACTCGGACTATAGGAAAACCAACGCGACAAGAGAGGTCTTCACTGAAGAGCAAGAGGATATGTTGCTACAGTATTTATTGACGGCCTCCAAGCACCATCACGGATTAACACCCAAACAAGCTCGTGTCCTAGCTTGGGAATTTTCAAGAACAAACCGACGAGTCTATCCTAAAACATGGGATGAAAATGAATTTGCAGGACAGGACTGGCTCCATAGTTTCATGAAACGTCAGCCTCGGCTATCATGCAGAAAACCTGAAGCGATAAGTTTAAGCCGAAGAACTAGCTTCAATAGAAAAAACGTCAATGACTACTTTGACAATCTTCAAAACGTTATGTCGAAACACTCATTTGCGGCCAAGGACATTTGGAACGTCGATGAGACAGGGTTGACAACCGTCCACAAGCCACCCAAAGTTTTAGCAGACAAGAAGGCAGTCAAGTGGGACAAGTAACATCCGCCGAGAGAGGGGTATTGGTCACCATGGTTGGATGTGTCAGCGCTTCGGGGGAACAATTCCTCCATTGCTGATATTTCCGAGGGTTAATTTCAAGACTCACATGCTGATTGGAGCTCCTCCTGGTACATTCGGAGCGGCTAATCCATCTGGATGGACCTCTTCATAACATGGCTGAAACACTTCATTAACCACACTCGACCATGCAAAGAAAAGCCAGTCCTCTTATTAATGGACAATCATGGCAGCCATCTCAGCATCGAAGTTATATCACTTGCTAAGGATAACGGAGTGGTGTTTTTATCATTTCCCCCGCATTGCAGCCATAAACTGCAGCCACTTGATATCTCCGTCTATGGTCCCCTGAAACGGTATTTTAACGACGCAACCAACTCTTGGCACCTTGAACATCCTGGAGAGACAGTTTCCATTTATCAAATAGCCGGTTTACTTGGAAAGTCCTTCCCTAAGGCAATGATGATCTCAAATATCACGCCTGGCTTTCGCAAGCCAGGCATTTCACCATATGACCGGGACGCTTTTGGAGATGACGAGTTTTTGGGAGCATTTGTAACTGACCGAACTGACCCTACACAACTGTCACCAAGAGCAATCACCACCACAATACCAAGCAACGAACCAAGCAATACACCAAGCAATGCACCAAGCAATGCACCAAGCAATGAACCAAGCAATGAACCAAGCTGTTCCTACGGTGATATCACTCTTTCATCAATAACCCCGAGCAATTACGGCCATACCCGAAAGCTAAACCTCGAAAAACTACAGCCGGGAGAAAGCGAAGATCTACACCTGTTAAAGAGCAGTTAGAAAAGGAAGCCAAGGAAAGACAGGAACGCAAACAAAAACAAAAAAACCTCAGGGTGAGTAGGGTTCAAGTTTTGTGATCTTTGAACTACGCTTTGTGAACTTATGGCTGTGTTAGTGGGGATTGTTTACCAGCTGAGTAATAGGCCTAGATATAGGTATTCATTTTGCTGGGTATTGATTTTAGGTTGCCCCAGTGGCAGCAGCCGATTCGAGCAGTGAGGAGGAAGAGGAGTTAGCTGTTGTGTTGACAGATACCGATGAGGAGCCAATGAGTGACCCTGAAGATGTACCAGCTACCAATGCAGATATCGTGATAGCGGATCTTAATGTGTCAAGTTATGTTCTGGTTGCAGTTCGGGGGAAAAGAAGTGTAAAACACTTTGTGGCTGTTATAGATGTAGTTTGTAAGTCTGATGACACTATTGAAGTCTCATTCCTCACTCGTCAAGGCTCCAATTTTATCTCTTCCGAAAAGAAAGATATTGCTACGGTAGACATTGGTGACGTTGTGATGATTCTACCTAAACCATCTGTCATTGGTGGCACATCAAGAACCTGCAAACAGTTGTATTTTGACATTGATTTATCACCCATGCTTTAAGCAGTTCTCCCTATCAGTAATTTGCCGAGAAATTCCGTGAACATTGACGTTATAGGGAAGTGAGTTTGTTGTATTTGAAAGGAGTCTTGCATCAGTATTTTGTATGTATATTATTTCCCTAATAAACAGTGTAATAAACCTGAGAATAATAGCTTATTATTGTGTTGGTCCACGGTGCCCAGCTGGTGGTCCATGGACCGGTGTTGGATGGTTTTTTATAAGCATGTTGTAACTGGTAGTTGCGGTTCTCAGCAATCATATTTGGTACATGCGCAGATAACACAACATGAAAGTTTCCAATGGTGAAATTTGAACTCTGCCGCTTGTAAACTGTTCCGACTGCATGAAAAATTACAAAAACGGCCCCACGGTGCCCCGGTTACCCCTACGACTAATCCTTGCCATAATGCAAGCCGTAGCTTGGACATCACAGATCCCAAATGTTTCAGGATTTATTGAGCACATGTTATTTGTTTGAGTAATTTCTATCTGGTAGGACTTGTATATTACTGCTGGTACAAAGCTATTTTATATCACCCCGATATCAACGGAGAAACCGGCAATAAAGCTGTTCCTGTTTTTTGTAGGCTGTCAAAGGTCAAACTCTTGATCATCGATAAATTCAGCATGATTTCCAGCCACACCCTAGACAATGTCATCAGAGTTCTTCAGTTTGTCAAGAGTAGTGACAGCATTATGAGTGAGGTCCAAAGGATATTTTGTGGTGACTTCCTTCAACTTCCACCAGCTGCAGGAGACATTGGCAAGCCAGCTATAACAAGCTCGATGTTCAAAAAATATGTGCCTCACACTGTCACTTTAGACACAGTAAGTTATTCTGTGGGATCTCGGTGATATCAGCAAAAACAGATCCCCCGTGAGAGCAGAAAAGTTGTAGACACGCTTTGCATCGTCAGGTCATTTTTCACAGGTAAGTTCATGTTTTCTTACCAGGCAAATCGGGCAATATTCTTATTTTTGGACAACTTCTATATAGCTGACACTGATGTTACCACCCTTCAGAACACAACCCAACAAATAACTGAACGCAAGGAACGTTAGCACCCGTTAAGGCTACATTCTGGACTTACGAGATGGTTTGGTGATGTTATACAGTCAATGTATCAATGCAGAGATCCACAATGACAAAGAGGAGGAGGGAATTATGTATTATTATTATTGTAGTAGGAGCTTTAACTAGGCGCTACTACATTACTCAGATCATGACTATGTCCATTATAACAAATTAGTCTCTATATCTTTTGTGGTTGGAAAGACCATTAATTTGCATTAATTATGTTTTCACATTTTTGTCAATATTATTTTAGGATTGATAAATACTGTTTTCTCTGAGGAATAATTTTTAGCTCTGTGTCATAATTATTATTAACAGGCTACATTTTAACCTGGAAGTGTTAATTCAACATGCTTACTCATGTCACATTTTCATCCTTACAATCAAATTATGAGATAAACTTGCAGCCATAAATTCCACACAAACCACCATACCAATACAGTGATAGCAACTTAAACCCTGGACCTCAAGACCCAATAGGGTATGGCAAATATCTAGACTAATAGAATGTCAAAATCCCCCCAGCCCCTCCTCCTGGTTGACAAGGTGAACATTGGGCTCCAAGTCATATAGATACATAAAGTTACATGAATAAAATATCATTTGGCTCACTTCCTACATTTATTTTATAGTAAAATCCCGACCAAGTACGCCAAAGCCATTGAGAACATAAAGAATGTAATCACCAAAGACTTGTCTAAATCTTTGATAATCTCCGAGAAAAAAATTGACACAAAGATTTGATCATTACACAGTATTTTTATTCCAGGTGTGCCGCCGTACAGTGGACTTGTGAGGGTCCCTAGCCCATTTGGGAGGACATGGAACGGACCCAAACAACTGGTGGAAGAGAAATCCCTGCCAACCCCTCTTGCTCTTGTCAAAGACGCAAAAAATCTCACTATATATAAGTCTGCTTTAGTAATTGACCAGATGGACAGATGCTCTTCGCATGAATGGATAGAGAGACTGGATACGTACAAGTACTGAATAATGTATCATATCAACTAGTAGTAAGCAAGATTTTTGTATTTCTCAACGTTATTGTTGTTGTTCTCGATAAGACTTTTTGTTTGTGCTCTCAAAAAACTCATTAAAGATCTCCTAGCAGGGTTCCATAAAAGACAAATCAGCAACACCATGTCGTGCGCGAGAGTCTTTTACATACCTGTTCAAATTTTCATTGTATTTGAACAAATAGGGGCCCCTTGGCAGCTTCTCAAATACACCCATGTCTATCAGCCGCCTCAAAAACATGCCTCAGTTGATGAAGGCTTTTGATGATGCGTGTTGTTTCCACATGATTATATATACCATTCATACTGAGTGCCTATTGGCTAATAACTAAGCATAAGTCATGTGACCTTTGGGGTATAATGCCTGGTTAAAATCAGATGTAATTTGACTATTTCATTATCCAGAATGTGTTGGTGAGTTTGAAATGAGAATACAGACAAAAATGTTGAGGATTAAATCGACTGATACATAAAAAAAAAACAATACCACAGTTTAGTGCAAAATTCAGTTTTTAATGTGAGTTGATAAGCCATAAGGTCACATGACTTATGCTAAGTTATTAGCCAATAGGAACTCAGTATGAATGGTATATATAATCATGAGGAAACAACACGCATCATCAAAAGCCTTCATCAACTGAGGCATGTTTTTGAGGCGGCTGATAGACATTGATGTATTTGAGTAGCTGCCAAGGGGGCCCTATTTGTTCAAATGCAATGAAAGTTTGACCAGGTATGTAGAAGACTCTCGCGCACGACATGGTGTTGCTAATTCGTCTCGTATGGTGAACCCTGCTTAGGGACCTTTAAGCTAAAGATATTAAGATATTTTGTGACATCACCGCAATTCACCTCAAGTCACTAAAAAGACCAGCGACCATGATAGATCGGGGGCCAAGCTCTCCAATAAAAGGAAGATATGTCAGACGAAGGTTGTAAGTTTGGACTTAGTTGCCACTTGGCCCATAAATGCAAAGTGTGCTATGGGTGTTATGGGTTTTCGGTGAAGAAGTGGACAGACTGATCGGTGCGTCAGTGCGCCACAGGAAAAAAGAGATGATATAATAGCAAAGCTGCTTCCTCTCATGCCTATTACCCGCCGTGCATTCTTGGAAGGCTAACTGCCTCAGATGAGCCTGATCTTTTAAGCGGTGGCCAGAATGAGTGAAACATTTCATTTTGGGTTCGCTAGGACTTTATTTTAAGATGTGAGACCGCTTCCAACTCACTTATATGATGCAATAAGTTTTTTTTTAAATGCCCCTAGTTTCTCGGCCTGTCAACCCTGAGGCAGGCATCAATTTAAAAAGCATTATTTCATTTTTTTAAATTTTGTGCTGTGGAATACGTGGAGCCATAGATAGAATCATAGGCTTTGTTATGAATTTATTGTGCTTCCAAACTTTGGACTAAAGTGTGTAAAAAAAGAATGAAATGTAGACAATAGATCACCAGGATACTTCAGAGGCGACACGAGCCACGTTGTGACCAAACCAGAAAACAGAATCATTAGTATGAAGGTGAAACAGTCTTGAGGGGCTCAGATAACATCTGGCATATCTATGTTAGGCTGAGTGATTGGGACTTCAGAGCATATGAGGTTGTCACATAGCTGGCTCCCTATGGTGACAAATAAAGAAAGAGCTGATCTACTAAGTTATTAAAAAAAAGATGATCAACTGCATTTGAAGGACACAAAAATTGCTGTAATATGAACACCATTCAACTAGAACATCGATAAGAAGAGTAGGAAAATGTTTTACACAGAGCTGATGGATACTTGGCTGGTCTGGGTGCGGTTACTTTTCATAAGGCTGTGTTTACATTGAAGCCACCTTGCTTGCAATTTTGCTGTTGCAACACACTTGAGACAGTTGCACCAGTGTAAATGCAATTGGAAGTTGCGAGTTGGAGCAACTGTATGAGTTGCAATTTGTCTGAGATGCAGCTAAAGCTGAGTTTATACAGAGGAGATTTCTTAGCAATTTGACAACTGAGCAACTGCCAAGCAACAGTTGCGCCTGTGTAAACACAAGTCGCCAGTAAAATCCAGCGCGGGCAACACATCCTAGCATCAGTTGACAGAATGCAGCACTGTTGCATTTTTGGCATCAGTTGCTAGCATCTGGGCGTGCCTTATTTATTGCTGACCAATCATTACAAGTCTAGAAAATAAATAAATCTGTCTGTTCTGTCCAAATATCCTTTTGATTTCTTGCTTCATTTTTACTAACTAAGTAGCTTTCTTTTCTTCTGAACTTGGAATTTTGATAAATTAATATAATGGCTGCTGCTACTACACCTGCCACTTCCTCTGATCTCAATACTGGAGAGTTTATTGCTGATCTGGAAAACCACCCATATATCTGGAACCACAAACTGGAGAATCATCACAAGAGGGCCAAAGATGAAATTGCTGCCATGGCAGCTCGTTTTAAAATCACTGGTAAGTAGATTTAAATAATGATGCTCAACCTTTATTTATAGAGGCTGCAGTAGTGTCGAGTGTTGCAGTAATTGGTGTGATCATTGTGTATGTTTATTTGAGTAGGGTGGGCTGGGGGTCAGTCAAGGTATTGTTAATAGAATAGTGGTGTGAGGATGTAGGGGGTTGTTTAGGCAATGAGAAGTCACACTTATCTTTAGATATGTGTCAGGATTTCAGATTTTGATGATGAGGAATTGAGCTATAGAAACACATGAGAATAAATTTTTAGAAAATCCAAACATTTTTATTGGGATTTTTTGGCTGATGATAGGATGACACTATCTAACTTTTGACTTGTCATGACCTTAGTGGTGTGTGGAGGGGGAGGGTGTTGTTTAGTGGGTTTATAATGTGGTTGGGGTTAGGCCTACTAATTTGTGTGGGGATAAGTTGGGGGGGGGGGTAGTGTTGTTGTTTAATGGGGGTCTGTCTGGTGTTTATTTGAGTAGGGTTGGGTTGTTTCTAGTGGTATGTGGAGTGGGGTGCTGTTTAGTGGGGTTATAATGTGGTTGGGGTTACTAATTTGTGTGGGGATAAGTTGGGGGGGGGGGGGTAGTGTTGTTGTCTAATGGGGGTTTGTCTGGGGTGTTTATTTGAGTAGGGTTGGGTTGTTTCTAGTGGTGTTTGGGGATAGGCCTGACTGTAAAAGATGATGTGGGATGAAGTACTCAGTAATGTTTGGGTTACGTGGGTCGGAATGGACGTGATGTTAAGTGCGGGTTGGCCTGGGTGTTGTTAAATTAAAAACTGGTAAACTTAAGGTTAAGCTCACACTATATACTTATATGCATTGCTTCTTTTTTAGCCAACAAAGAATAATTTATGTTTATTCTATTTGTTATAGTTGCAGTCATCAAGACGAAATACAAATCCCTTCGAACTTATTACGGTCGGCTCCGCCGCGCACAGATGGAACTAGTCGATAAAGAAACGCGCTCTGGGGCGGGTGCCAGCAGCGTACCGCCACCAACTTGGGAATATTATGAGTACATGAGCTTTTTGAACGAGGTGTTGGCTACCAAGAACACCGAATCTACAATCCCTGAACACGTGCTGGCGCAGGTGTGGTAACTAACGTGTTTCTTTTTAAATTACAGTCCATTATAAATGTATGTTTTTAGTTTTTATTTTGAGCATCTACTCACTGCCTATTAAGATGGTCGCATTTCGATATAAGTAACTGCAGTTTAAGTGCTCAAACCCTCAAGCCAGATAATGATAATATAATGCCACTAACACGGCGCTCCAAGGGTTTGGGCACTTAAACTAAAGTAACTTCCAAATCTTATACTCACTCCTATGCGCTTGTATTTGCATTTTGAAATTTTAGGGTGATGACGAAGATCCAATACCAAGTCTATCAGTGTCGGACCACAGCTCTGCTAACCCGACACCACGATCAGGACCTACACCCGAACCCACGCCCACACCATCTAGGCGACGCAAGAAAGATAATTCAGATGTGGTCGGTGTGATGAGCAAGGCATCAGAGATCATGGATCAAGTAGTCGGAAGAAGGAATAACCGAGAGAAAGATAAGTTTGACCACTTTGGTGCGGCTATAGCCAGTAGCATCCGAGATTTGGCAGAGCCTAGAGCTCAGGCTCTCGCTATGGCTAGAATGCAGCAAATGGTGTTTGACATTGGGTTTGGCGGGATGCCCCCAACGCCTCAATACGAGAATTACAACCCCTCTCAGTATGCAAATACTCAATCTGTAGGCCAAAGCTACCAAACTGCTTCCTCTGGTCACCCACACACCCAACCTCCCAGCCACCAACCAAATGATATGCCTATTTTTCATAATATGTCGTAATTTTGTGGCAATAATTATTTTAACATGTGTGTTTTTCAATAATATCAGATCTGCAGATAATGTTTTAGTTTAATAGTTTTAGTTTTTAGTTATATTATTGTGAGAATCCTGGTGAGAATACAATCACATAATCAGATATATTTGTAAATACATAAATATATTTGTAAATACATGTATATACTTTTCTGATATATATATAATATCTTTGTGTCCTTTTAGATAATATTGTGTTACAATAAAATACATTTACCATCACATTACCTCATATCATGTTGTCCTGCCATTCAACCGCCCCTACACCATTGAAATAACTACAAAAGTTGTCACGAATATCCATGGCTTCAACAGAAGGCCTCATTGCAAGTGGCTCAAGATTCCGTTCTGTTTCCTGGATTGGAGGTTCGTAATGTGGTTGTTGGTTCGCTGGTGGTGCACCTCGAGGCGGAACCCTGCTTGTGCGAAGCATATTGTGTAGAGAACAACATGCTAGTATGATTTTCTTGACTTTTTCCGGTTCAAGGTCGATACGGCGTGAGAATATCCTCCATGTGTTCGTCAGTATACCAAACGCGTTTTCAATCAAACGCCTGCATCTCGATAACCGGTAGTTGAATATCTGAAAATAAAGCGGTATCAAATGTACATACAATATAGTTTCACTGTTTTTAGGTGTCCACCAATATAAATAGAAAAAAATATCCTTCATAATCGAACAATAATAATATGTGTTCATATAACAGGCCCACGTATGCGTTTATGTTGAGGATGTAGAGGAGTAGATTGCGGCCGTATTTAATCCAAAATTTCAATTTGAGTAACAATAGTATTATAATATCATAACTTACTCTCTTTTCTCTATTTAGTTG
This sequence comes from Membranipora membranacea, assembly GCA_914767715.1. Taxonomy (NCBI): domain Eukaryota; kingdom Metazoa; phylum Bryozoa; class Gymnolaemata; order Cheilostomatida; family Membraniporidae; genus Membranipora; species Membranipora membranacea. The sequence continues at coordinate 7,040,383 of OU612072.1, read as the reverse complement.
TCTAGCGGGGTAAGGTCTCATAACATTACGTTTGAGCGGGAATGCTTCATCTCCGAGTATTACATAAGGTAATGGGTTAACCCATCCGCGAGGAGCTTTTGCTGGAGGCAAGCCCAACTGATTCGTTTCTAGAGCCTGGCTAAAGCTGCATGACCTGAAAACTCCACCATCTGACACCCCTCCCTCTGCGCCAACGTCAACATAAGTAAACCTATGAACAAATGGCATAGAGTATAGGATATGCCATGACTTTTAACAATTCCGGGTAGCTATAAACAACAACCATCACAACAACAGTTTAATTTATGTTTTAATGCCATTAATAAAAAGCTGCCAGCTTTTGTGAACGCAGTAGCCATGCCGTAGTCGTGGTAGCTATTGCTATATCGGTTGATAAATATGCTGACAATACTAATTTGATTGGCAACTGGTTATCGACTTACGAATAATTTGAATCACACATCGCCATCAACACCATGGACTCAAATCCCTTGTAGTTGTGATATTCACTGCCAACATGCCATGGTTTTGTCATGGCAATATGCCTGCCATCCAGGGCTCCCAGCGCATTAGGAAAGTTCCAATTATCTTCAAGTTTGGCTGATATTGCTGACCATGCTTCTGGGGAGGTAGGAGTTTTCAGGTGTTCTGCCCGCAGCACTTGATGTATAGCCGCTGAAGTTTCAGGTATGATTTGAGAAAAGCTGGCTACAGATATACACCATTTGTAATGTAAGCTAGTCATGCTACAACCTGTTGCCAAGTAGCGCAAGGTCACCATGAGCCTCTCTTCTGGGCTTATACTTTCCCTCCAATTTGTATCTTCTTTCTGGATAACAGGCTGGACTTTGATCAGTAGGCTGTCAAACTGCGGCTTTGTCATTCTGAAGAAATTTCTGAATGTACCAACTCGATTGGCAGGCAAAGCATGATCTTCATCTATAGGTTCGTCCGCATCACTGTCGAGGTCACTGTCATTTGGAATGGCATCCACATTGGCATCCACAATTAAATTGGGTACCACTGTGTAGTACATCCCATGCTGCTTTCTGTCTCTAGTGACAGGACCAACCCATGGCCTCCCCAATCTCATATCATTGGTGTCAAGTTCAACTGCACACACAGCCATAACCATGGCAGCAGCTGCTAAAATAGCATCATCTTCTTCGTCAGACATTGTTGAACAAACAGGTACCACAGTTAGTAGGACTGAAATGCAATGCGGGAATCTAGACACACACTACTAAAAACAAACAGGATGCAGCCCGAAGAAAAGAAACTGTCATTTGTGATTGGCTAAATACTGTAAATTCCAAAGCATATGAGCAACAGTTGCTGACGAGATGCCTGTGTGTAAACAGGAGGGCAACTCAAAATATGCGCGCGAGTTTCCGAGGAAGTTTCCCAAATCCGAAGTTGCTAGTTGCAAGTTGCAAGTTTCCTCTGTATAAACTCAGCTTGAGATGCAGCTAAGCAGCAGTGCTGCATTTCTGTCTCAGTTGCAGTATTGAGAGGCGTTATCTAAATATACACGAACCGATCATGTATTCAAATATTTTTAATATGGCTACAGAGGAGATAAATACTGAACATTTCATAGTGGATTAAGAAAATTACCAACATGAATTGAATCATAAACTGCCAAACCATTACAAGAATTAAAATATGAAATTATGCTACTGGCTACCAAATATACTACCAATTGTGAGTTTCATTTTATTATCAGTCATTCAATCTTCTGCTTACTACTGTACTTTCAGGACTAGAACTGTTTACTGTTTGGAAAGAACTAGACTAGACCTGATGGTTGAAACTCAAGAGTTTCAATCAATAAAATTTCTAATCTACATAGTTACTACAATCCTTGATCGTTTTAGAAGTCGGTAAAAATATCATCAGAGTAGCATAGTGACATAGCTAACCTAGGGCAAAGTAAGTGTTCGAGGTAGGCTGCCATTTTCATTAGTGTTGACTCCGAACCTGTCCCTCACTCATTTGCCTCCCCTTATACGACTCACTCTTGTAAAAAAAGTGAGCCATATTTTCCCCTTTTCTCACCGTTTCATTATACATGGAAAGTTTATGATCATTGAAAGTTAATTGCCCACATTGGTCTTGACATGGCCCTGCAATTTGATCTCACTCAATTGCAATCCTCCCTGTTTCTCTCTTATGTTTTATGGTCTATTGGAATAATTTCCTCCTCCTCCTCCTCCTGTACATCTACAAAGCACATGGGTTTTCTGCGCACAGGCAGAGAGCTTACAATTTTCTATGAAGAATTTGGTCAATAATTCCCCCCTCCATTCAAATTTTACTCTAGTCTAGCTTATATAAACCTATATAAACCGCCATCATTGCAAGTGCCACAACAAAAAACAAGAAATCTATTGAAGTGCTCGCAAGAAGATGCAAAAGGATGGAACAGAAACTGCTAACTCTTTGTTCCATACACATCACCCTAAAAACCAAGTGTACAATATTTTGTGTGACACACAAATAACCACCCAAGTAAAAAACATTATATGGAATCCCAGGAGATCAACTCTCCTATTTTTGCTGAAACAATTATTCACTGTAGTGTGAGAAGTAGGTCAAGCTTTGCCATATTATCTGACCTTGTAAGGGAGTTAGGATGGAAAGAATTGGCTGTTTTTAAATGTATTTGAGGTGCAGGGTGGTTCTATCCTCCTCTGACAGTTTTGACTGATTTTGTATGACTTGAATACAACAATGTCTTGAGAATGGTGTAAATTTATTTGAGAGTTAACCCCTGGAGATAAAGTCCATGTAAAATGCATGTGGGCACAACTTTCATTGTTATAGGTAAAGTTGTTTATGAGGATCTAATCTCTGGTAGTTCGCATTCTTATAATAGCTTGACTGTAGTGCTTGACTGTAGTCCTGCTACTCAAATGACTTTACCTACATTCTGCGTTGTATTTTATATATTTCAAAATCCAGGCAAAGTAAGCAGACTGAGAGAAAGGATGAAGAAATATGCTGAAAGTAAGCATCATAATTAATGTCCTTGCATGTACAATGTATGACCTCGTTTATCAACATATCTAGCAGATACTTCAGTGAATTGTTAGTCCATTTTGAGTTATATTTATGTTTAGCTCAAAAGGATAAGTTAAGAATGGTTTCATGCGAGATTAATAAAAAACTGTGCCATCCGAGTGATTGCTGAACCTGATATGCATATCCACGACAGGAATTGCCTACTCTCTTATTTATGGTGTTGTTATTGTGTTAGGTCACAAGGGGATATCAATGGCGAGACTGAACATATGTAAAGCTACCCTCAAATTTCCATGGAGCCAAGGAAGTATGGACGCAGAGATGCTAGGACCTGAGGTTTTAGCGTCAAAAGTGGTAGTGTTCCAACGAAGACAGAAGTTGGCTAAAGAGCTGGTTACTCTTCAAACAGAAAGAGCTAAATTGGCAGAGTATGCTATCAAGCAGACTACCGAGTCTGAGCTTGACCAGGCTTCTTGGCTAACAAACTTTTTAGCCATTGCATGTGACACCTTTAAAGACGAAGAAAAATCCTTGATGTTGAGAAAAACAGAAAAAAAACAGGATGAATTCAAGCGAGACAAGTCAACTCACACATAAAAAACTTTTACTTCATACAAACAATCAGATTTTATTTAAAGTTGAAAATCTTTGTGCATCGCAAGGAGCATTAGACCTTCGCCCCCTATCGACGCATACGAACCATCAGTGAAGACCAGTAGAAGTGTGGTATGGCACAAAGGAATAGCCGGCAGGATGGGATTAGAAATTGCCTCCACATTTCTGCTAGCTCTCAATATATATCAGGACTATAGGAAAGTAATAATTTATGGACACCTGCACTACTCAAAACAAGAACTGGACGCGTTCCACAGCCATGGTTGACATTATCAACTCGGACAAGATAGCGGTAAATGTTATCACATTCAAATATGTAGAGGGAGGCAGGCAGCACCTTTGTCTGCTGACAGTGTGCACCATGATGTAGTAGAACAGAACATAAGGAAGAAAATAAAATGAATGGACTATAACAATTTGTTGGGTGTATTGAGAGTGAAAATGTAAAAATCATATCATGGTCAGACTTCAAATATTTGCCAGTAAAGGAGTCCCAGGCCAAGCTAAGGCATCCCCGTGCCTCATTCCAGAGATAAGAGTAATTGAATTCAGAAGAGGGGAGAGCGATATGTATATTAGACAGAGGCACAACGGTGATGACTTTGTCCGCTTTGACTTTCTACAAAAAAAATATAAACCAGGACAAAAGGAGCCAGCTCCTAAGACCTATGGAATGAGACATACCAAGACGAGATGAAATAATAGCAAAGCTGCTTTTCATGCCTGCAAACTGCCGTGTATTCTTGGAAGGCTAACTGCCTCAGATGAGCCTGTTTTTCTAAGCGGTGGCCAGAATGAGTTAAACTACTTGTATTTATGCTACAGACTTTATTGTGCTTCCAAACATTGGAATGACGTATGGAAAAAAGAAGGAAATATAGGCAGAAGATCAATAGGGCGACACCAGCTATTGAGACCAAAACAGAAAACAGAATCAGTGGTATGATAGGTGAGACAGCCTTGAGTAGCTTGGATAACATCAGCGTTCTCCATATGTTAGGCTCAGTGATGGGAGTTTCAGATTATATGAGGTTGTCAAATAGTTTGTCCCCCATGGTGAAAAAGGAAAAAAAACAAGCTGATACACCGTGTTTCTAAAAAGAAGATGATCATCTGCATTACAGTTTCTGAAAGCCACAGTAGGAAACAGCCGAATGTAATCAATTGCCATAGTATTAACACCATACAACTAAAACACCATCAATCAAGAGTAGCAGGAAACTTTCCACACAGACTTCATTGTTACTGAGCTTGTCTGTGTTCGGTTGCTCCTCATAATAAGAGTGCAGCTTGTTGTGACGGACAATGCAGCAAATGACCCTTAAATACCGTCTTAACCAAACGACATACCCCATACCACCACATGAGTCAGTAACAGTGTAGCATCTACTACCTAATATGTTCATTGAAAAAAACACAAAAATGAAAAATAAAATGAAAACAAGATCTATAAAGCGTTGCAGCACCTTCAGGGAAAAAAACTAGCTGCTCCTTTTATCACTGATTTACTCAACTAGGAAAGAAAAAGGGGCACACAAGATTTCCGTCCCTCAAAAAAATCTTTGACTTGGGACACAGCAATCAGGCAGTTGCTGTCCATCCCACTCAAATGGTGCGACACAAGGCATAGAGACTATGCAGAGCAAAGGTTGTTATAGAATAAAGTTCAGATGAATTGTACAAAGTAAAACTAAATAAAGGCTTGACAAGGTGGAATAACGACCTAGCAAAGTATCAGGAGAGAGGTCAAAGATAGAGGGCTCTAACTGCTCAAGTTTGTTGTACAATGCTCAGAAGTCAATATAAAAGATGAAGTGAGGCCATTTCAGGTAGTGCCGGCATTGAAACAGGCAGCTGAAAACGAACAAATTATCTAATTGGGTCGATCAGACCCCAATGCAAGACAAAGCTGTCAGGTGATTGTGAAAAAAATCATTAAAAATACAACGCAAGTAGACCAAATAGACAAACGAGACATCATACAGCATTCTACAAGCTCTTGGGTAATAGGGCTGGTTTGAGTGAAAAGAAAAATAGGAAAAATTTAAATCGATACAAGGTAGTTCAGTTATAAAAACCTTTCACTTCACACTTACTTGATTCTACAACAGGAAAGAAAAAACGTTGCTAATTTGTAAGCAATCCGGCCAGAAAACAAGAAGTGCCATTACAAGATCTGGAAAAAGAGCAATGAACCACACGTGTCAAGAATAGCATAGATATGTGTGCAGAGGCAGTCTTGTAGACTGCTTTGTCTGACAGAAGATCGCTGACCATCTTTAAACTTACCATCACCAAATGAGACGTTGACGAATCACTTCCCTTTGGACTCACAGCTCGTAGAGTTGTGCGCCCCTAGCTCTTGTTGGGACCACTACTGCTAGCAGTGTCCTACCTATATCCCTCTCAATATGTAAGAAAATCGAGAGACACGATAGAGAGGCAGTTATCATGCGTCTACAAGCAAATCACACATAATATATGAAGGATGCAGCACTATCACACTTAAGACATCAGTATAAGACTGCGTCACAACCAGATAGTAATTTTGAGGTAATGTTTCAACGTATGACAGAAAACCAGTTGGCCATAAAACAGGAAGCTTGGGTTAGTACTAGAAGAATCTCGGGGCATTGATAAATGCATAATGTGAGAGCAACCAGCTTTTGAGTAAGGTCCCAGTGACTGGGTTTGAGCCAGAGTCAATCTTGATTAGCAATCCATTGTTAATCCAGTGGTTCCAGTACTAGCTGCTCGTGGAAATGAAAGTTTGCCCAAAGAACTCTTGTGTTACTAACCTGGAAAAACAATATCATGTGATGACTGACAGACGACTGTGAGTTGCACCTGCAGCATTCTTCACAAGCCTACAATAATGTACATTGACAGGTACAGTTTGATAACGTGGAGCGGAGTATGATAATTTATCAGCCAGTGTTCATGATTCATCAGATTGACCTGAAACTATTCTTCATAGTCCAGGAATGGAAAAAATCTTATAGCAGGGCAAACAATGAAAGGGAAACATTGGGATTAATATCAGAGCATAGAGATAAAACTACATCAGAGCTAAAAAAACATTAGTTAGTTGTTTGGGAATCCATAATTGAGGAACAAGGATCTATGTTCAGACGATGAATATTTGGTTGTCTTTTTGCAGTATCGGTTTAGACTTTAGGATATCGGCACAGTCAGTTTAGCAAGAACTATGGTATATACCTCATTTAGCTGATACAATTGAAGTTTGGTGAATTTCAAAGTTCTATTTAAAAAACAATTGATAATAAAACTGTATAAATTTATGGTTATGTTGATAACTGAATCAATTTTGATTGTAAATTTTGAATTGTGCAAGAAGCTGCTGAGCCTATTGCAATCTTCAAACTCAAAATTTGATCTAAATTAGTCAGAAATGTTCATAAAACCTCGACTGTGGACTGCAAATGAATGATACCATGGGTAAACAAAATTGCTTCAAGCTGTCTGGGTACAATTGTTACGGTGTCTTGAACAAAAACTCACAATACAAGTAACTTGGAGTTATCACCTTTATGTCAAAGAGAGCACAACTCAGATAAAAATAATCAATGTCAGTGTCGTGCAGAATATATAACAACATCAATTTGAGTTTGCTCTTACAAGGGTTTATATACATAATAGTATAGCTGCTATAAATTGGACATATAGATGACAAACCTTATACCATCTAATATCAAGACTAGTTGCCAAGCTAAGAGCTCAAGAGCTAAAACCATGCCAGCAAACCCAACATAAAAAGGGTATTATTACAGTCAGTACTCCTAGCTAGAGTTTACTCACTTGTATGGTGTGACGTTCTGGGTAACCACTCAGGTAACCAGACTGGTCTTGTTTTAGCATCTAGTCCTGCAAGTTTGGGCCTTCCGCGTTAACCTATAATACAATTATATAACAATAAAACAAAAATAATTATTTCAGGTTCAGGTCGGGAGTGGTCGATAAAGAAGTGCCTCAAACAGCGCTCCAGATACAAGTTTGTGAACCTGTACAGGTTATGATCCAAACTTTTGTCAGTAAAATGACATACAATCTATGTTAAATGCATCTTTGTAATGTCTAGGTATTTTGAGTGAACTAGTCTTACCATCAGATCAGGGATATAGATATGTAAACCGTTAAATTCTAAAGAACATTTTCCTCATTCAGTGCTGACGGTTAATTCAGAACCTGCTGTAACCAGCTGAATATCCTCACACCTCACAACATTACTCAATCCATTTGAAATGGCTGAAATAATGCCGTACTACCATTGACAAAGAAGAGCACCACAGAAACAAATAAACAATACGCTCTCGTCTTTTCTACTTACCGAGGAATAAATTTACCCTAATCCATATCAAGAGGTACATAAGCTTTGCATAATTATGTATCTGTATGTGTCTCTGTCATAGCCAGTTTTCCCACCTCCCTGCAGTCTATCTACGCATCTCTCAGACTGACATTCTACAAGTAATTAAGGACCAATTAGTCACAGTCAATATTAAATGCACTCCCATCATGCTAGTAGGTGGGTGGAAAGTCTAAGAAATGATATTAGCTGATGAACATTCGATTGGAATAGACACAAGAGAATAGCTCTTACTCATTCTGCGCATGCTCAGCTCTGGGCATGAGCTGATCTCTGCAAAATTGAGCCTCGGAATTCCGAAGCCATCTGATTGGCTACCTGCTCTGGTGGCACACTCTCAAATGCGTGCGGAATTGTTAGAAAGAGTTATCTTCTATTGTCACTATTAGCTAAATTTGACTGGCAATTTATGCAGGGGATGTCCTATCTCCCCAGACCAAAATTGCAATCAGAACCCAGACTAAACTCATTGTTCTTGCACATGTGCAAATTCAAGTCACGCATGATACATACTTAGCCTTACGACATTCTCTTTGTGGTAATGATACCCTAGTTTATCAGTGATCTACATGCCCAGTCAGATCACGAGAGTCAGTATGGCTCTTACTTGCAAAAAGTTTTAGGCTATCCTTCACATAATATGGGATGAGGTGGTAGCTATCTAGCTATCTAGTCATTTGAATAAGTAGCTATCTTAGCTTAGCTGTGTCAAAATATAGCTTTGCCCAACACTAATTCTTATCATGACAGCTCTATGAAATAGGAAATAATGACTAATGACAGAGCATGTTTTTTTATTGTATAATATGGATATATGTATGTATAGCTACAAAATGAGAGGCTTAATTTCATTCCAAGAAGCTCCAAATTTGTGTAACCTAATGATGAAATACTTTTTCTCTATAGCTACACACTCTGATAGAAGATCTAACCCAAAATAGGTTTAGAACAGCCACAGATACAATTTAGCGACTGCTTTAACCGCTTTGATGTTTAGCCTTCAAGGATTCTATTCTTTTACTGACCTAATTAAGGGAATCAGTTACTGTAATGATATACCACTAGGCCTGCAATGACCCAATTCACCAATGTCCACAAAACCCTGCAAAATAACCAGACCAAGTAAGTAACCTGTTTGACATGGCAGTGGTGTGTTTAACACAACACACTGATTTACCTAAAAACCCTACAGGAGTAAATATAGTTTAGTTTAGCTAGTTTTGGTGTGAATTTGTGTTAGCTGGCACCCATTTTCTAAAGCTAAGAGGAAGATCATTTAAACTTAAAGTATTGAGGCTGAGGAAATGTTAGCTAGCTAATTTCGCTTCTTCAATCATGCCTGGAATGGCCAGCTTTCTCTCCAGCGAGTAGGATAAACCTAGCCTTGTCACGCGGCCACTGGATTTGGTTTTTTTGGTTTGGTTGGTGGCCTCGTTTTTCTCGGTATGGTATCGGTAGTTGTCTTCTGCTGTTTTAGCTCTAATCTTCACCACTTTGAGCTTTGACCATAGGCAAATAAATTGACTTAGTCATTTATCATATTCAAAATAAATACAAATAAGTGAAAACATGGCTAAGTTTAAAATTTTTTAACTAAGCCATGTTTTCACATTATAACTGCAATATGATCAAGGTCATGGTCATACTCATGGGTGTTTCAATTTTTTTTTAACTAAGCCATGTTTTCACATTATTACTGCAATATTTAGTGCAATCAACTTAATTATATTTATTTTTAATACGATAAATGACAAAGTTAATTTATTTGCCTATGGAACAGAGACAAAGTCAAAGCTCAAAGTGGTGAAGATTAGAGCTAAAACAGCAGAATACAACTACCGATACTATACCGAGAAATACAAGGCCACCCAAAAAACCAAAAACCAAAACCAGTGGCCGCGTGACAAGGCTAGGATAAACCCTATAGATTTATTTAAGCTGGTAATGTATGGCAATCCTCTTCTATGATGCTAAAGTAAGCTAGACTGTTCACAACTTGGGTCACTAGCTCAGTGGCTGAATTAAAACTGGAACATTTGATCTGGAGTAATCATGAGATTGATCCAAGTGGTTGTTTTACGTGCAGAATATGACTTCAGACTGTTAACCACTAATCTAACCTTGAGACCATCTGCGGCTGCTGACGATAACATGCCTGTTACATCAGTTATTATGACATTTTGGACTACTCAGTGATTCTTCAGCGTATCCTCAAGATTTCGCCGTAATAGGCCTTCTTCAATTTACTTCAACAATCCCTTCTATAGGCCTACTGGGCCCCCTTCAACCTACAAATCGATTTGATTCAAATGTCTTTTTGTCATTAAATCACGTTAGAAACTAGCAACACTTACCCCAAATCAGGCGAACTTTATATGCAATAGGAATCAAATTAATTGCATCACAGCACAGGCTTGCTACAGTATGTGCATGTATAATAACTGAATGGTCATATTAAGGTACATTTACGGTAACTCTTACCTCCGGCTTAAGTGTTTGAGCAGATCGGAGCCAAAATAGCAGTCAATTTTAGTCTTGCCTCAATCAAGTTACTTCATGTAGCATTGGCCCAGGTCTATAGCACCTATCAGATTACAAAAGGGTAGAATTTAAAGATACGGCTATATTCCCGTTACACTTTTACCACACCACAGGGATTATGGCATGCTTGAATTCGCCGGTATGGTTTGTTTTAGCAATGGAGTTCATTGGTTTTAGACATGTTTTTCACCCTGTTTGCTCAGATAATTGTCCGAATAAGGAATACGGTCATGTTCAAGTGTGACTCAGACATCAGGGTCATCAGGCCTACAGACCACAGAAGCATACTGACCCGGTAAGACGCTCCTTCCCTGCGGTAGTGACATATCATATGTGATCAGGTTAGCCTAGTGGTAAGCGGGTTGGATCATCGATCTGACGACCGGGGTTCGATTCCCGTGCATGTCCACTGGTTTACCTGAGAAGCCGAGTTCGGTAGGGTGTTCCAATGAGTACCAGCGCTTCATGCGATGTAGGTACTCATTAGTCAGGGTTGGCTATGGAGTGCTTGGACCCAGTGACCGGGCAGTAATGATGTAGTGTTCACCGCTTAGAAGTACCCATTGTGGCTTAAATTAAGCGGTATATAAATGAACTCATTATTATACACAACAATCCCATGATCAATGAACTAAACCTTAGTTCATTGACATGATCAACCTGATCAAAACTTGGACAAGGAGTCCAATTGGTTAGGCCTACTTACTATCTACTTAATCCCAAGGCCTTGATTGAGCGGCATAGCGAGTCACATTTACTAGCATTGCCAACAATGATATTATTGCCAACTCCACCAGGTAGAATGCTCCCTCACTCCACCTGCAATGAGAAAAAAAGCGGACATAAAAAAAGTCAAATTTGAGAGGGAATGATAATAAATTAAGTTATTTTATAAAGTAATTTTGTGGCAATTGTAAGTAACTCAACTGACTGGAACCAAGGAACCAACTCCTTGACTGAACTAGCTAGCTAGTGCAGTACTCTCGGCCTTAGTTGGTAGTACAGGGGGAATTCCATTCTCCCTGGTTGGTGTGTTGCCAGACCAATCCAAATCCAGTATTATATCACTTCATATTATAGATGAATAATATAATATTAATAAATATATATATATATTAATAACAAAAACCAGTCTAAGGTGTCAACATTCTCCCTGGTGTCAGTAGGTAGTGAACTTACCATCTCACCCATGCTGATGGTTATCCATTGTAGTTGAGACTTGATAGTTCACAGAGCCTGAGTGAGTATCTTCTGCTATCTGCTAATTTTCATGCATGTTTTCTGCAAGGGTCATAGATCTAAAACCCTTGTTTTCTGCAACCGACCATCTATCCAGCATATTCAGAACTCGCTGAGACAATAATCTACATCATGATGAATCATTGGTTTGTTTTATTTGGCATCATCAATTCTATTGGTCCTAAAATATATTTACAAGAGGACAACTCCAATTATCTATCAACCTCCCTGCTGGCAGAACACAATTTTAGTTAGATATGCCAGACGGGTATTCTGAATGCAAATAGGAGAGTAGATTTCTCCTCTGAAAGTGTATGTGTAGTCCGATTTGTAAGCAATAAGCAACAAGCAATGGCCCACCGGCTTTCCGTATAAATGGACGCTTTGCTTATGACACAGACTTAATTCAATGAACTTCCTTCATTGCTTAGTTCATGTGACCTTAGGATTAGACATCATGTTTTTAATTCTCGAATTCCCATAACGTATGACCACCTAGAAAAGGGCTGCTGGTATGAAACCAAAGTTTCAGTCAGTCAGTAATAACGTGAATTATACGCATCCTCCAAACGCCAAAACTATGCTCGTATGCAGCCTTGAAGTTTTGTTATTTCATTCACTCATTTCCAAGCTGTCAACTTGACCTCCAAAACTCACAGCAATATTGCACAAAATGGTCTGGTGTTTTGTCCATCTCGATGGTATACCTTTTAATATATCATCAATCTCCACTTCGTTTTTATTCCTATCACAACATTCGTTACACAATGTCTTCAATTATCTTATTAAACCAATTTGACTAAGACATCAAACAATTAACCCTAACTGAATATGATACGATTACATTATGGTATACCTACACAGCTGCTCGGTCCTTGCAGATCATGATATAGACAATGTACTTTATCCAAACCATTTATTGCAACATTTATGATACAATCAATGTGTGAAAGAAGCCCGCAGTCATAAACAGAGCACCTGTATTTGCCATATTATTCCTATGACTATGACTGACTGGGATTTCCCAGATAATACAGGAAATTTACATCACTAAGTCATACTGTTGCCTCCACACATGTCAGACATGTTAATATTCATGTACATATGCTGTAACATAGAGCATTGTGGTTTATGAAATCATTTGCAGTTGATGACTGAAAACAGCCGGCTGTGTTAGTAGTATTTTATCACTTGCATGTAAACCGGGTATGTCACAAATATAGGACGGCAATGTCAACGAAAAAGGTGAGTAAACCTTGTATACAATTATCTTGTTCTCTTTCCCTGATATTGTATGTATTCGTACTCACAGAGGAAGGATATCTTACTTTGTGATGTAGTCTAATGTAACCAAATGGCCCTCACAACAATATAGTTTTCCTATCCGTGGGAATGGGAACTCATGATCAATCTATCTAATCAAATCAGCTGAGCATTGCCAAACAAACCAATCGTGTGTCATGGCTGTCATGGAATGATGCAATCTGTTATAGTCGGTTAGCTGCTTGCTATTCAATGCCAGGCAATCAGTGCAGGGTCTTGTTTCAGATCGGGTGCCCTTCCACGATTGATTGTTTTGACAGACTCGACAAAAAAACATGCTGCGAGAGACCTGATCACTGCGCAGTCGACCTAGAGATGGCCCTGTAACCCCTACACTGGTCAATGTGCTCCAACAACTGCTAGTGCTACAGGCTATAAGCCAAGGCAATTTATCTTGAAGATTGATAGCCATTACCTTGAGGATGACATCAATAATTTACAATGCCAAAAATTAGCACTTGCAGCCATTCTGAGGACTTAAAACGCATATACCGTGTTCCCTCGGGTGTATCCAATCTTTTCCGAAAAAAAACTTTTTTTTTGCACTTTTATTACTCTAATCAATATATTGGATGACAAAATAGAACATGTCCTCAAGAAAATGTGGTGTTGTTATGCCTTAATCACAATTCCTGTTTCAGAGATATAAAACCTCTGGTGTCAGAAAATAAATCAACATTGGCTGAAGGCGGATCATTGTTGAGATCGGTCTACAGTTCAAAATGAGGTTAGTGTACCCAAAGATCAGGTCTGGCTCACTCACTAAGTTTCTTTATGAAATGTTTATTCTAGCAATATTCGTGGAATATAAGAAAACTCACTTTCGGGATGATGCTGGGGGAAAAGTCGAGTCGAAACTCGGCCTCTCCTTACCGTACACAAAATAAATAGCTTTTGCCAACAACACAAAGTTAATGATAGTAAAGCTCCTGTTGACCATCAACAATAATATAATAAATAATAATAGGCATTATTATTTTATGCGTATACTAGGAGGAAAAGTCATTTTTCCCCTGGTCTATGTACAAGATCCAGTGTCAAAAATTAAACAATAATGATTAACACAAATGGAATAATGGAATAATCCAGCCAATTTGTCATAACAAAAACACAAAAATGAGTTTATGAGTCTCTTTACATGGCTATGCAGATGGCAGAAGGCAGAAGGCAGAAGGTAGAAGGCAGAAGGCAATGGCTAGAGTAAGATCAATCCCTTTTTTTGACCATGATATGTGATGCCCAATATGCAATTTATAGGATTGAGGAACAGAAGTGCTAGATAATCGCATGAAAGCGCAAATTTCAGTACGAAATAAGGATCGACACATTCAAAGGTACATTTTTATATACTTATAAGTGTTCAGCAGAACAGTTCTGCAGTCATGAGAAAGTGATTCACATATCAAGGTCATGAAGAGTTTTCTACACTGCACAACCTGACAGTATTACGGCTAGTATCACCGCTAGCATAATGTATAGGATGTATAGGATGTAAAACAATAAGACTGTTTTATATACAGTCGTAGGATAGACACATTGTGGTTAAAAATATACTGTGTGTTGGCACTTGCTATTTATCATAACAGGGGTGGGGAAGAGACCGAGCTACGACAATGACAACCCAAGCCTTGTCATGCGGCCCACTAGTGTTCTGCTGTCCTTAGGGACATAGACAAAAGCTCAAGATGGCCGCGTGACAAGGCCTCCCCCAGAAATCAGCGTGTCCTTCGGCATCTGGGTGATACAATAGCTGGAGGTGACCTTGCATACAGACCAAAATAGTGGGCTGTATGCAAAGCCACCTCCAGCTATCGTATCGCCAAGATGCCGGCCAACCCCAGCAAAGAAAGATGCAATACTTTCTGGGGGATAATGTGGGAATGATTGTTTTGTAGCGGTCCGGTCAAACCCCAACCCCGCATTATTATGGTATGGTATCCCCTCCAGCTTCAACCCGGCAACGAATATAAATTGTATCATTAATAAGAAAAGTACTCGATTCTACATCAGACTGTAGAGCAAACTGAGGACAGCCACTGGCTATATTCATCTCTGTCTGAGGACGTCTGAATGATGAACTCTCTGGGTCAGGCTAAAACATTAAACACTTGTATACATTCAAGTTTGATGACTCAGCAAAGTATATATCATTCACATAGATAATAACTCTCAATACAATTCATTTTAGCAGACTATGGTATCAGAATATATAATCATGATTGAAGCTCAATCAATATTTAATAAGGGGAGGTGTGTTTGCTTCATCAGAAGTACAACCTCCCTCCCAAATTCCTGAATTGTCCAACAAGACATCTTTATATAGCTGTAACAGGAATCTTATGGCTCTTAAACAAGTGGGCCCTTGCGAACAGTAACCATACCATTTTTTTTAACAGTTTTGTTCAAGATAATCAAATTCTCAAAACTTGCCAATTCACAGGTGTATTTTGCCAATAATGTAAGATACATGATACACACAGTAAGATGATCTCTGTGTTTATTAGCTAATCAAAATCCTAGTTTTCCTGCACTATGGTACGTTCACAGGTAATATACTAACCATGAATGTCTCATGCTTACTCAGTGCCGGATTGGTAGGGCAGATGAGACTGAATGTTACTCTTTGTTTGAATGGGAACTGTAAGAGCTCATCATATTCTCCTCTCATCAGTACAAAGAAGAGACTCAGGCATTTACCCCGCCCCAGTCCATCGCCATTCAGGTATGCCTAAAATCGAAACATATATACACAGCCATTAATATTTTTAATACTTGTAAGCAATGGGTGGGTGTGTCAAGTCTATCCAAGCCTGTGACATCAAACCATATTGATAATGTGAGAGTTCATTATAAGCAGGGAGTGTGACAAACTAACTTCCTGCTTATGAGCTGATGTTATATTTATAATTTGAAGTTGTGTCCTATATGTCAAGGGGACACAACTACAAAAATCAAACCACTGAACCCATTATCGTTCAAGTTGAGATTTGAACTACAAAACAACTCGTCAAATCAAAATTCATTATTATTCATTCTCGGCTGAGATATTCGTTAGAAGCAAACGACACATAGAGCAGAGTAATATGCATGAAAATACACAATCTTCATAAAAAAGAGCAATGTCAACAATGAGTCATATACATGAGTTAACAAATCCCAAGCAGCTGGGTTTTTTATGGAGGAGTTGATATTGCCTTTGTCATGTTCTTCTATCAAAATTCCACAAAAACTAAGACATGAAGTGACTGGCAACACTCAACTACTAACAGCCTGTCGGTACACAACTAGAAAATGAGAATCAATATGACAAACCTTGTTTTGAGCTGATAAATCATCACAAGGTTGATGATAAGAGACTTACCCGGCAGCACATTTTGTAGCCGAATCTGGCGCTGTAGAAAGGGTGACTGTATATAGACATCTGTCTACCTCTAACTGCGTCAGCTTTACGCCTCTTGTAGTCTGTTATCTTCCAGATGAGGGTGCCATCGTATGAGGCAAGCTCTACGTTCTAACAAGACAAATAACACAGAGTCTTGTACATGTTAAGGATGAGAGCTAGATATGTAGGGTAGTATTTGAGTTACTGACAAACTACTGACCTAGGTGTCTGTAAGGGAATACGGGAAGTTTTTCCTAAACAAGTAATAACAAAACATCCGATACATGTCAACCCTTTATCAATTTAGATTAAATTTTATCCAGTTAACATCATTGTCTGCACTGAAATGAACAGCCATCCTCACTGAACAGTAACAATTTCGGTCAAATACTTGATCAAGTCAGTACTTTTCTCTAGCAACTAAGGTGTAAGAGTTCTAATGTGAAACCACCCTCCTAAACATTATAGTTCCCTCAAAAAGTGTATTCCTTGACCTTCATTTTCAAAGATTGCAGCTCCTGGAACTCAACTTTATAAAATCATATAGCTTTGTCATGAATGTAACTATTGTGAAAAAATAATGCAATCCACCTTGACGACACAGTGACATTTCATACAGCTTCAGGTTATTCATAAAAAAATGATAAGATCACATCACTACCATAGTTGAAGGAAGTAGGCTTTGATTTCATTGCATTGAAGTAGAACTTGAATCAAGCAGTTTCGTTATAGCTATTTAATGGAACAAATATACTAGTAATACAATCTTCTGCTATTTTGTGTAGACAAAGCCACAAGCCAAGCCATTGGTTCTGTAGGCGCCGCCGCATCAGTGCTGTAAGACATGTCCCACACAGCATCAGCTACACAACTCCGAACACCCAAGTGGTGGATTGGACTGAGACTGACAAACCAATGAAGATGAGAGGGAGATCATTGGACAAACTCTCTACTATGATTTCTTCGAAAACTGGCTACTGCCCATACAGAACAGGACTTTTTCTATAATGTCAAATTTAGCCACTCGTAGTGTAATGGCACTTGATAACTGTTG
Source organism: Membranipora membranacea (assembly GCA_914767715.1). Classification (NCBI taxonomy): domain Eukaryota; kingdom Metazoa; phylum Bryozoa; class Gymnolaemata; order Cheilostomatida; family Membraniporidae; genus Membranipora; species Membranipora membranacea. The sequence goes on along the minus strand of OU612072.1, from coordinate 7,022,818 downwards.
GCCTAGCAAGGGCCTATTTGTTTCGACGGCTGAGGCAATCGGGCGTAGTTATGTGGGATGGTCGATTGATGAGTGCTCAGTCTGACCTCTACTCAGGCTAAACTGAATCAGAACATCAAGCATAAAGTGTCCAGTAACATTAGTAGATGTTGCATGTGAAAACTTGCCTGCAGTGTTTCATACGCAATTTCATAACATCACTCAAACCATTGACTTGGTGAGATTATTTTTAGGTCAAGGCTTTTCTGAAACCTTATTGTACCCGCTACAAACGCACCTGAAATGTCTATCCTATATAGCCAACCTACATAGCCAACCTCAATAGCCAACCTCAATATATCCTAACCTCAATAGCCAAGAAAACCTTTATCAAGCACAATAGAATGGAATAGTCCAGTGGAACAAGCATATAGAACAGCGCTAGTTCCACTGGACTATTCCATTCTATTGTGCTTGATAAAGGTTTTCTTGGCTATTGAGGTTAGTTCCATTATTGATTGTAGTCCTACTTACGAAGCAACTTTATTGGAGGACTGCCTATCATTATTGCTCAACTGGTCCACTGAGCAATTGATTACCAAGGCAAGGAATTTACAAGCCTACTTTACTGTGGGCTTGCCTATTGATTTATATGGGCTATGACTAACTGGGAATCCCATACATAAATAGTCCGCAGTAACTTCACAACACTCAGCAGTAGAATAATGTGGTGTTTGGCATGTTGAGCATGTGAGAGTGTAGTTGTGATCAACTTGTTTGATTGGTCATTATTTCTTTGTAAATGAGAGAGACTGGTTGGAACTTTTGGAGTGTTTTGTTTGTTGTCAAACTTGAAAGTGGAACGTGTCAGGCCTACTTAGGATCCTTTAGCAAAGCAGTTTACTGCTGAGCATTCTCTGGCGACACGGTAAGTTTGCCCTAGTTGCGTCAGAGAGTATGGTATCGCTAAATGACTGTGTTAATGTAAAGATTTAGAATAAGTCACAGATATGAGTAGTTCCTGGTCTAAGCCAAGTTTCTTTCTGATGATGGTGAGGATTAATGTATTTAGAGGCTTGGTTCATTGTTAAAGGCTACCCAAAGAGCAGGAAGGCACTCTTTCCACCATCAGTAATTCATGCCAAGTAGAGCATTGAACTTTTTCACCATGCCAATCTGACACAACTAACTCATTTGTAACTGCCTGACTGTAACATGCTTTGGTCTTTGGGTAGTTTTTAAGCAATCTTTTTACTAAGCCTCTCGATAGGAATGATCTTTCATGTTTTGACCTTTCAATTTCCGCTAACCTCCAGATATGGATGCAGACATGGTACCTCAGATTACATCTCTGAGAGGTCTCAAGGAGCAGATACCATAATATGAAGCATGACCAACAGACTGTTACCACTCCATTTTGCCGTGGCAATAAGGTGAGAGTGCAACAAAGTGGGGTCTATAAGCATTAATTGAAATTTTGACCACCCTGATTTCATTCCCAGTTAACTCTCCAGTGCACAAGTGCTGGGACCCATGGTACTCAAACCCCGTCCTCCACTCTTGCCTGCTGGAACTCCAGCCACTCTTTATATCAAAGAGGCAGAGGGGGTTCTTCTCACTGCCTGTGGGGATGTACAAACACACAGTGGTCCTCTGGTGGTCTTAGCCATGTTCCGCAAGGATCTGGCATGGATGAATGGCTTCCCAGTAATAAATCGAGAATGATTGCAGGTGCCCGTTTGTAGAGACTATTAATAATTGTAGAGACTATGATTCCCAGGCATTGGGACTCTCATATTGTTGTTGGTCTAGCCTTCTGTTTCGCCATCCTCTTATGTATGAAGCAGATACATGTAGAGTACAGACTTTGTCAGATGTTTTGAAGCTGGGTCAACAAACCAGGCTGTTGTTTGCCATGTCCAGAGCATCCTGGCTACTGAGACTGGAACCATTTGTTATGCCATGCTAATGATGCTTAGTATGATGGAGATTGCAGCTGCACAGATTCAGCTTGTTGTCAATTCTCAGCCCTTCCATGGAACTATACATGGGCAATAGTTTGGACTAAGTTGGCATTAATGTTATATTTATGAAGATGCATCGGTCAAACAGCGTGCCATAACGTGAAAATATTGATAAATTTCAACTCAGTCAAATCCTGAAATTCATCCCTGAACACCAATCAGATAACGGTGCTTCTCAGTGAACTAACGGCAAGTTCAGCATAGGAAGACATCTTTGTTAGGTGTGCTAGACCTAACTGGATCAGAAAGGGTGACCTGACCATGTTTGGAAAAATGAAGCTGTTGATTTTACTGTCAAGTTGATAGGCTTTTAGACCCACTGGTCCAGTCTGGAAGTCTCCTTTTTTTCAACAGATACTGCTATTTTGTTTGTCACAACCTCTTGATTGTTTCACACTATGACTATTGGAAAGGAGGTTTCTGATTCAAACCCTTGCCACCATCAATTTTCCCATGATTATCATGTCAACTCACCTTCATTCGCTTTTCCATTTCTGTTATTGCATCATTGTGACGCCTTATATTCTGTGAGTGTGATTCAATAACAGTTACTCGATCTGAAATAACCAGAGTATTGGTTGGTGAATGAATGATTGGATGAAATCGACATTGGTTTCAATTTCTATACATTAAATTCTGCCGTCTTGCGGAGAGACAAACCAGTGGCAGATAAACTCAATCTCTTTGCTGACAGGTGAATCAATCATCTCTATCTCTCTACTAACCTGACCTGACCTAACCTGACCCAGTATCATCTTTTACAATATCTGATACAACATGCTACATGTGCTTACTTACCAAGTCCAGAATCTTTTATTTGTCTCTCTATGACTCCAACCTTGTTAGTAAGAGTCTCAATCTGTTGGGAACTGTGTTGGACTGTCCTCATAGCGTTTAACAGATTGTCTGCATTGGTCTCGGAGTTCCCAATTTTCTCACTGATTCTTTTGACATTCATGGCAATCTCTGCTGTCACTTTCTGTGAAAGTTCCAAAAACACTAACATTGTATAAGACCATATACAGTCTAACACCACAATTAACATTTTTTATATGCAAGTAATGTTGTATGCTACAACAAATACAATCATGCGTGTTCGCTAAGCCATCCACAGACAAATATCATCTCAATCTCATTCAACCCTTCACCATTGGTCTCATATCACAAAGTGGCATTGGTAATCTTCTGCTCATTACACTTACCTCAAGGGGCTTAACTTTCTTGACAACACTGCTCTTCACATCTGAGTTGTACTACAATATATGCAATAGTTTGTTAGGGTTCCTTGGCCTGGACCGATTGCATTTGGTGTTGCATATGGAACTGTAAAGCTCTTCATTGATAAAAAAATAATTTAGCAGTGGCAAAAGTGTCTTGATGTCACATGGAGCTTCATTAAACTTAAAACATTAGGAGTAGTGACTAGAGAACCTATCCACATTGCATTCAATTATTTTACCAAGGCTCATAGCTCCTGTTATTTTGTTCGTAAAAATTTGAAGTAGTGAAAGAGCGCTGAAAAACATGAGCATGGAAAACATTATACCCACCAGCTGCTTAGCTTTGTTTGAGCTTTGCTCCATCTCAGCTACTTTGACAGTGAGGTACTCCATGTGCTCCGCTTTGGTATCTTCCAAGTGGTCTTTCAGGCGCTGGAGGCTGTCCGTCTCAAAGCCACAGTATTCATAGTAGTAGCATCTACCAGGCACCGTGATACAATCCTTGTGTGTTCTTTGATGAACAGTCAGCTTAATAATCAAGAGAAAAGTTAAAACAGCCATCACTTTCAAACCACACAGCCAGACCACTTTTCAACCATTTTGCTCTTATCACTCAACATTAAGAACACCACTTTCTGACATTAAACTCCAACAACAGCCAAAGATCGGACACAAATTTATTTAATACAATAATTGTAAAACTTAAGTCGGACAAATAAAAGCCGGAAAATTTACCTGTTTTCTCTTGTTAAATTTTTTGCGACACTGTGAGCATTCTGAATCAGCGAATTCACAGTCATTTACGTGATCCTGTAAAATAAGAGAAGGTGAGGACAGGTTAAACAATTGATAACAGTACTTTCTAGCCTGAGAATTTGCTGCAAATTTGAGCTAACCGAGGTGATGTTTGGGGCTAAGAACTGCAAAGATTTGTCACCGAATACAAATTTATACGATGAAAATATATCATTTTCCACAAAAAAAACACCACATGCCAAGGGGTGATGCCACATTCACTGGTATTAGAAGGCCTTGTAAATAGTAATAATGACAATAATTCAAATTTCACTGATTCATAAAACAGTTGCTTGCCAGGACACCCGAGGCAAACATTATCAAATCCACTTGGTACTGGCCTGAAACAGCAAATGAACTGGATCACAATATATGTAGTAATAGCTGGAGCCATTTCTAGTTGAATATGAATTAGTTGTAAAAAGCAGGATATTGCAACGATAATAAGAACCAACCAACCTCTATTACAAGTCTTTTCATCTTAGTTTTACAGAACCGGCATTCGACCATTGCGTAGCCACATTCTTTGAGATGTCCTTCCATGTCAAACTTTGAGACCCGCCTGCTGCAGCCAAGGTTCTTGCATTGTTCTGGGACATAGTTGCAGTTTAGCTCATGTTCCTTAATAAACACAATGGTTGCAATGTCACATCTCAACATATCACAAAGTAAATCTCAAAATCATCGACAAGAATCTGATTCTTTCAAAAGCAAAAACTACCGACATATGTCAGTGTTTCTGATAATTGAGTTTGATTGATCCACTTTCTGTAAGCCTGTTGCGAACTGTATCACTAGGCAGTTTGCAGCCACCAAGCCTCAACCCTTAAATTGCCCACATCCCTTGAAACGCATCCATTCTCAATGAGGCAATGTAAGCCTATGATTCAGCAGTTTATTCCCTAAAACCCACATGTAGTTTTTTCCATTGAGGATATTCACAGCATCCAAATTCTTTGTTACTGCAGAAGCATTTTTCTTTGAGGAGTTGCCTGTGTATGGCTGAGTCTGGATTGATTTCTGTTCGTCTCAGTCCTCCCTCTCTCTGACATGGCTCTTCTTCATCTTCCATATCATCATGTGGTAGAGGACATGTTATGTTCAACTCATCCCCGAATCTGTCTTCTATGCACTTTTTACAAACTCTGTAAAATTTCCATGAATGATTAAATGACACAGAGTGCAAGAACCCTTCTCATTTTCTAATAAAACAATTTATCTTCCTAAACCTAATGCAGCATAGCCCAATTCTCACATGTGAATCTATCAGCAACGATACACTACAATAAGGCCATGTTTTAATTAAAGCCGTAAGTTCATATTTAGTAATCCATGTTTTCATATTCTTGAAGTTGATATGGTACTATGAATTTTATCCTAACAAGCAACAGCTGGTGTAGAGTACTTTGGAATATTCCTTCTCAGCTCCAATAGCTATGCACATTTCCTGTATTATGAAAGAAATTTCTTCAGTTGTAACTAAGTAATAAAATAATAATAAAATATATACCTTTGTCCACAGGGAGTCTGATGAGGCTGTACTAGGACATCTTTACAGAGAGCACAGCCGTATATCTCCTTCAGCTTCTCATGTCTCAGAAAGTGTGGACGCCTATTAAAATCGCCAGGTGTTGATGACGTTAGACTGGCAACAAAACAAACCTCATTTAAACTATCAAAATTTTTCAGCCTGCGAAAACTTGATAGGAAATTGGTTAGATTATCAAATAATATATCACAATAATAAAGAGCTCACTGCTCAATCCCAGTCCTGATTCGTTATGGATATCATGCGAAGGCAGAAAGTTTCCATACATCAAACCTTTGGGCAAAAACTCTTTTTCCACAATCCTCCAATGCTTACTCTTAAGGGCTTGTGTCAAATTTGCATGGTAAAAGAACTCATTGCTCTGGATTATAGACAGTTTTCTGAGCTCTTATTTATGCCTCAATTCGGAGTTGTCCTCTCTCCAGTCTGGTACTTTTAACCCACGCCGCATAGGAAAAACCTGCTGAAAGAGGGTTATCTTGAAAACCGCTTTTGTAAGGATAAAAATGAGTTTTGATTCAGAGTCTGCACCATTGAAAACCCCGTGAGAGAGGGTTTCCAAATCATTGGAGACTTGAATGTTGATAAATCTTAATTTTAGTGACGAAACTCATGAAAAATTCTGCCAAATTGTCCGCAAAACAGGCAAGAGATGCTATAATTGACTATCCAAATACTAAAATTATTTTCCAAACTATTACCATATGAGTTTTCAATGCTGCAGATTCTGATTCAAAAATATTTTTTATCCTATTATAAGCGATTATCAAGATAACCCTGTTTTCAGCACGTTTTTCCTATGCGGCGTGGGTTAAAAGTACCAAACTGGAGAGAGGACAACTCCCACAAGGGAAGGTAACTCTCATTCTCTGCAGTATTATGTCTAACTCTACCGGGTGTGCAATACAAGAAACAAGCACATCCGGGGGACTGTGACATCATAATGCAGGTAATGAGAATATAACATGCTTGGGTAGCCTTTAAGCCACGACAATCATCTTCATCAAATTGAAGCAAAATCATGTATCAAATAACAAAAAATTAAATAATAATTATAATCCATAGCAAACCAAGCTCTGTGGGTTTTTAGTGAACCAACCTGGTATTTTGGAGTATAGACCGATCTATGTCCATCGACGAAGGTCCTCCTTCAGCCATTACTATTGTTTTCTTTCCTGACACCTGAGGTTTTATTTATCTGAAACAGGAATTGCAATTAAGCAATTTGGATAGCAATTTGGACAACATAGCAGCCCTGTGCGAGTAGCCTCTTTATGAATTTAGTATATTGATTGAGCCAATGACAGCCTTTGTAATTGATATCCACAAAATGTCGATGGAATGTCGACTACATCATACCTAAACACATTAACACCTATACCTGATGAGATTGCTGAATCGCACGGGGTTGGATCCTTAAAACTTTCTATGTAGTTAACATAAAGTCTGTTATTGCCTATGCCTGCCCTGCTTGGCTTAAAATGAATACACATTGATAAACTATTTTTGAGTTTATAATAACAGGTGTACAATAGGGAGGGGGGGATCATTATATAATTGGAGGATTTCAAGGGGCTACAGATGTAACTGTTTAGAGTTAATCAAACAATTCAAAACTGAAACATGTGAGCCATCATTCACCAAATTATCAATCAGACTAATTAAGATGATGTTCCTCAATAATACATTGTTGTTGTACTCAAAGCAAGGAGTACTTGTACTCTTCTTGCTCATCAGAGACTAATTTTTTATCCATTTTTTTCCAAATAGGGCTGGAATACTGACAAACTGCTGCTTCAGGGCAGTAGTTTAGAAAACATAGTAGGAGAGGCAAAAGTCCGAGGCAAGTCAGAAGCATCATCAGTAAACTCCTTCCCCAGCAATTTGAGGCATATAAAGAACAAATGGAAGTCCTAAATAATAAGCTGATTCCGACATGGAATATTCAGTTATAGCATTTTTAGTCCACTCTATTGAGCTTTCCAGGGGAGGCAGTGCCTCCCTGCGTCCCCTAGAACTACGGGTCTGTGCTAAGTGTGCTTCTAATTTTAAATTCATTTTCTCCCAGAATCAATCATTTTCAAGTCAAAAGCTGATACCGGTGAATAAGATGTGATAGCAATCTGAATTTTGATATTAGCCAAATATCTATCTCATTGATATTTGACAGTGAAAAAGTGATTATATTATAATTAAGGTAGGCTATATATATAATATCATAAAAGGCCTCTATTTGCAGGCAAAATGAAGGGTGGTGATAAAATATCTCAGTGATATATCTTTCAAGCTTGAATTTGGAACGGGTGTAACAATTTTGGCAATTCTTTTGTATAAATTATAAACTGTAATAATATTATTTTGGTAGAAATATCATCTTAACAAAATTACTGGTTTATCGAATCTTCTGATGTTCTGTGGTGTCATATTTCTCGTGATTTGATTTGGTTGTGTGTGTATACATGATCATTCCCCTGTGTATCACATGATGGCATAGGGCAGGGTGGGTGCAGGAGGGGTGCTGTAGCGCCCTCCCGCAAGGAGAAATTTTTGTGAAATAAGAGGTAGTCTGGAAAACTTCAGCCAAAATGCAGCAACACTCTTGTAACATGTTGATACAATTTTGCCTTTCTTGTTCAAAATGACAGTTTTGCAAAAATAATAATTAATATAGTATTATACAACTTTGTGATTTCAACATCCAGAGGCCACTGTTCTGGTTTAATTTGAAAATAAAGCACTTGAAAAGTAGTTTGCAACAGCCCATCCGGCAAGGTTTAGCCAGCAACCTGCTGTAGAGGTTGCCAATGGGCAGCTTTATTGTTGGCCAATATCCTTTGACATCACCTGTCTTTGATAGGTATGTCAGAGGGAGCCAGATATCCCCATTTCCCAGCAACAGATATAATTGGTTGTAGATGCTTCTGCTTTTTTACTCTATTTTCTTGCCATTGGCGGTTGCAGAAATAACTTTTCTGGACTGACAACACATAGCCAACACTCAAATATTAATGTATTTACCATCTATTAGTATGGCTCCAGCATGAGAACAGTTTACTCCCCATTGTATTCGACAGGGCTCTCAACCACTCAGGTTTAGCCCGAGTTACTCAGATTTTTGGGTTCAACTCAGCATACTGACTCTCTTGATCTGACTGGGCATGTAGATCACTGATAAACTAGGCTATCATTACCACAAAGCAGGTGTCGTAAGGCTAAGTATGCATCATGCGTGACTTGAACTTGCGCATGTGCAAGAACAATGAGTTTAGTTTGGGTTCTGATTGCAACTTTGGAAAGGGGAATTGGGATACCCCCTGCATAAGCTGTCAATCAACATCAGCAGCTAATAATGACGAGAGAGGATAACTATTGATTACAAATCCGCATGCTCTGGGGATTATGTCACCAGAGCAGATAGCCAATCAGATGGCTTCGGAATTCCGAGACTCAATTTTGCAGAGATCAGCTCATGCCCAGAGCTGAGCATGCGCAGCTAAAAACTCAGATTTTGTCGTTGGCAGAGATGAATAATATATAAAAAATGCTAAATGTTGCCTTACAATAATTTATGCTATATTATTAATGAATGATCGTATTAGATTCTAGTTGTGATCAGCTATGTAAATAATACTGCACTGCCTATACTAATAATGCCTCTCACTGCACTCACTGTAATAATACTCTCACTGCACTGCCTATTCAAGTCATTTCTAAATCAATGATCAAACAATGATTTCTAAGCGTTATAGAATATCAACACTTTACACCCCAACTGAGATGAATAATAAAGATAACATCAAACTTTTGCATGAGAATAATGTGTGGTATTTGTTGTGGGTATTTGATTTCACTTGTGATAAGCTATGCTCTTATTGAACTGCCAATCCCAGTGATTTGCTATAGATTATTATGTCTAAATAGAAGTTTGAATTTTAGAATGTTAAAAAAGTGATTTTGCAGGTGAACCGGATAAATCCAGGCAATGATTTCAATTGCATCACATTACATTAATTATGCCTTTCTACCCTGGCGCCTCGATTTGTCAGCCTTTAAATCACTATTTCTACAAAAATCATATTTTAACATCATGGGGATACATTTTCACCTGTGGCCACGGCCTTGGTTCGTCCATATGAATTGGTTCATCTGGATCAAATCTAAAATTGTTTACGACTTAATGTTTACAAGAAATGCTCTAGGTTTTTCTTGATTTACTTGCTATCACAAACATGAAATGTTGCGAGAAAAGGATGCATATACTTTGTCAATAAAGGAGCTTGTTGCTAGAGTATGGAACTTGCATTTGAGGGCATCGCTCTAGAAAATTGTGTATGATGTGATGCTCATCAGCAAAACAGCACAATAATATCGAGGTCGCCTACGTCAAGCCTCCAATTCTTGGCAACATTAAAAACTTTCCTTAGTAATTGGTCTATGGTACATATGCTCGTGTGCGAAACAGGCAGACAGTACATCAAGAGGGAAACTACAAAACTTTTGAACATCATGAAAGCTAATGGCTTTGAACTTAGATGCAACATTTTTTAACAACATACATTCTTTGACTTGCTCTGCCAGCTATTCTTTGCACATAATCTTCAAATCTCAGGGGTTTCACCCGACAATATTTCAGGCGTACCCTCAGCTGTTTATGCTCAGGGTGTTTTACACTATGTGACATGCTACTATCAAAACTCAGGTTTCGTATCCTCCTAGGTTGAGGCCTGGTTTTCGATGGTACTAATTTACTGCAGTACCAATCCTAGAGGTCTAGGCTGAGTGTAAAAATGGTTGTCACGGTTAGGTCGATGTAATTTGCAGACCAATGTAGCATTTGTCTCCCCTAGCGAAGTGCGTGTTTTTGAGAATGCTTTACATCCGGACACCAAGTAACAAATAAGACATGAGCATCCTTATTTAATTCCTGTGAACCAGTATCAAATCCAAGAAATTTGAAATAGGCAAATACGTGGCCATTGATTGAATCAATTGCTTCTGGCACCACTTAATACGCAACACAACAAGTGGTGGTCGGGAAATGATACATTTGTCAAATTATGAATAAATAATTCTTGCTAGGCATCTGAATACCAAATGCTCAATGCTCTTAGCAAGGCAGAAACATTCTACAGACCCCACTCAGCCCGTACCGCTTCCTCCCTCTCCCACAGGCCTTCTGGGTTATTTTAGAAAATAAATACATATAACAAATAAATTAACTATATATTCTTAATATCGAAAAGAGACAGTTCCATATATCCCTGATATATCCTTCCCTGAGAAGGAAATAAAATCTCTATTTAACTTCTTGAAGAGGTTGCCAAAAATCTTTTTGGCAACCTCTTCCACCGGTCCATATGGCATACTATTGGCAACAGTGTTCAGCCTCTTCCGGTAACCTCTTTCCAACTCAGTTTAGACAACTATTTGCCCGCTGGGAGCATAGTCATGATATTTTTGTGTAGAATAGCTTGGGAAGCAAAGCAACATGCATAGCACAGAATGGCCACCATTTTGAAATGAATATTGTGCTATCAGAGCGCTATGTAAACTTGGTATCCACATAACAAAAAGGGAAATAAAATTAATGCATAAAAACTTTTATAGGCAAAAGGCCACAATTAGGCCGCACTGGCAAAAAGGCCGCAGGTTGCCCACAGCTGGTCTAGATCATTCTCCCCAATTTTTTTTTATCACTTAAATGGATTAACCAAATTTGCCTGCAAAAAGAGGTAGCCAACTTTTTTCCTATGTTATAAATATTATAAAATTAATTTGTACTCTCTCTTTTAAATCTCGATTCGCAATAAAAAGATTTTTAACGAACTAAATAAAATACTACAATAGTATAAAACCATGTGATCAGTCTGAGCGGTTTTTCCCCAATCCCATCAGCATCAACAAAATGAAACTGTTGATTAGTTAGCTTAGAAAATCTAGAAAAATTAACCCTATTCCTTCAACACATAATATCTTGATTGACAAGCAAAGTAATCGTTTGACTGTTCTACATTGTTAGAACAGCCAGTTCAAGAGTAATAAAGTAAGAAATGTACCAATTTGAATTACTTAAAAGAAAATACCTTCCGTAGGAGTAAACTAAACACTTCCAGCTCAATATTTGCGACAGAAGCTCTATCGATCAGAGATACACATCACACTGATTTCGAGATTACACGTGATATACATGCAATAGTATATCACGTGATCGTTTTCTTTTAAGTAATTCAAATTGGTACATTTCTTACTTTATTACTCTTGAACTGGCTGTTCTAACAATGTAGAACAGTCAAACGATTACTTTGCTTGTCAATCAAGATATTATGTGTTGAAGGAATAGGGTTAATTTTTCTAGATTTTCTAAGCTAACTAATCAACAGTTTCATTTTGGATACACATACTAATAGTGTAATCTCGAAATCAGTGTGGTATTTCTATCGATATTTCTATGGGCTAAACAAACTCACGTCAAAGCTTTTATCATAGCGAGTCCTGCACAAAGAAGTGACAGCATGACAAAAACAATTTCTATTTATTTCTTGAGGTTTTCTGATGCTTTACAGCTAACAGTTGTTATTAACAAGTAGTTTTTTGGCTTTAATTATAAATGCAAGGATTAAATAACCATTATCTTAGCTCTGTTCGAACCAACATATTGGCTAAGCCTTGTAACAAAACAAAACCCAATAATTGTATCGTATCTCAGTTTCTCTCGTCGTTTTTATATTAATTTATATATATATATTACATTATGGCCAACTCAATGAACCTGCTACTACTACTTGGAGGTAACAACCAATGAGTAAAACTCCTTGTTACAACACTCCATTTTCAATTTTGGTTGGCTAAATTGATATGAAAGTCAATAAATAAGGCACCTGGACCAGATGGTATCAGTCCCAGAGGAGAGTTATCATTCAAAGAAATGGCAGACATGCTCGCCCAACCACTGGCCTCCTTGTTCCAGAACTCTCTCTACAAAGGACTGGTTCCAGATTACTGGAAGCTTGCCCCGTGTATAACAAGGGTGAACAATATATCCCTGCTAACTACCGTCCAGTGAGTCTCAATGTCTGACCAGTAAGATCACGGAGCTCATCATCACAAGCCAACTGCAAAGGTATGCCGAAAAACATAAAATCTTTTTTAGCAACCAACACGGGTTCAGGTCAAACCATGGCTGTGAGAGACAACTATTAGAGATGGTAGCAGACATAACCTACGAACTTGACAACGGAAGAGAGACAGAAGTCTGCGTGCTAGACTTTTCGAAAGCCTTCGACAAAGTTAGTCATCAAAAACTCCTGTTAAAACTAGCACAGTATGGAGTCAACTTTCAAGTTGTCTCGTGGATTGAAGACTTCTTGACTGGGAGAAAACAAAGAGTGGTGGTGGATGGTATTGAATCATCAATTGCAGATGTGACATCAGGGGTCCCCCAAGGATCTGTCGTAGTACTTACTCTGTTTCTATACTATATAAATGACTTACTTGAAAACACCAAATCAAAAGTGCGACTTTTTTCAGATGACACAATTGTGTACAATTCCACACTTAGCCACCAGGACCTGCAAGAAGATCTGCAAACACTCTCAAACTGAGAAGAACGATTTGACATGGAATCCCACCCAAAAGAATGCCAACACATGACCTTCTCTAGGAAACGTCAAACTCACTCAGAGCCACTGTCGCTACATCACACTGAAATACCGAGAACTCAAAGTGTGAAGAAGCTAGCTAGGAGTTACCTTTGATAGCAAGTTAACATGGCAAACACACTTAAACAACACCATCGCCAAAGCTAACAGCACACTCGGATTTATAAAACGCAACGTCCTGACCACCTCCGAAGCTGTGAAAGAGACTGCCTACCGCCAGCTAGTAAGACCAGTTCTGGAGTACGCTTTGGTAGCATGGGAATCTGTAAGTGATAGTCTAGCCAACAGACTTCAAGCTGTTCAAAGGAGGGCTGCGCGTCATATCTGCGGAATAAGAAGAAACGACAAGAAAGCAAGTACCACTTGTCCGTTAGAACATCTTAATTGTACATCTACATTACACATTACAACTTCCAAAGCTCTCCCAACGCAGGTGTGACCGCAGATTAAAAGTATTTAGCCAGTACCAACATGGCAACACTGAAGTGCTCAGTATGTACATCTCTAGAGCACAGTATACCTCACCTAGACGTCACTCTCGACAATATCTAGCTCCTCATACCAACCCCGATCACTGCAGGTGATCCTTCTTCATTCGAACTGCTAAGGAGTGGAATATACTACCTCCAACCTGCCCACCGTTGATCCCTTAGTCCTTACATAGCTGTTCAAATTAATTGACGGTGTTGACCCGGACCGAACAACAGACAATGACTAAATGGGTTCCTTCAAGTAACAGCTGGAGAGGCTGGAGTTTGGAACCTGCACACATGCCGGTAAACATGCAGGTAAACAAAGTTAAAATAAGAATAAAGGCAGTCCTCAAAAACTAATTACATTCTTTCCCTATAGAGGGTGGGAGGGGTGGAGCTTGCATTCATAAAAATTGACCAGATATTGTGAACGAGTTTAGATAAATGTGATTACGCGTAATGTGAATGCTTGTGAAGATTGAGAGTATCAGATATTTATGTATAACTTTTGCTAGTCGTCTTCTCTTGTACATGATGAGAAGACAACTTCAAAGTGTTACAAATATATTAACAGTATGAATGAGAGCCCTAGTTCATGTATGATCAGAGATGGTTAGGGAAAGTGTGATTGCAGTATTAATAGCAAGTAAAGAGCTTAGCTCGGGGACTCTTGATCCGTCAGGAGAACTGGACACAACAACTATTCAGTGATTCAGATATTCAGTAATACGATATATAAGCAATGCATTAAAACAACAAAAACAGCAACAGAAAACTAGAAAAAAGCCACAAGGTAAAGGCAAACTAAGATGATTGTGTGATTGTGGTCGTCAGTTTATATTTTGTTCTGCTTATATGTTTATTGCATTGCTAATATATCGTATTACTGATATCTAAGGTACTACCCCACACAAGTTAAATAGGGCGGTCAAATAAGCCCTAGTCACTGAATATTTGGTATCAAAATGACATGTCAGACTGAAAAAAATCTTAATATATGCAGTCCAGTACTCATGATTGAGAGCAAATACTGAGCTCTGATTGTGTTGTAAACGAGTTTAGATGAAAGTGGTTACGCGTAATGTGAATACTTGTGAAGATTGAGAATATCAGGAATTCATGTTGAAATGAGCTTTACTAGAAAGAAAATGTTTCTCAAATTTTCGGAACCACTAAAGATGTTCCCTCCTCATCGCGACAAAACATATAAATACGTCCAAAATGTTTTTTTCTAAATACTAACAAACAGTGTTGCCTGAGAATATCAGCCTCCCACCTGTTACAGTACTGATGCTTAGTTTTTTTCAATAGAATTCGCCTTTAAAAAATATTTTTTTCCACAACTTTTTATTTTGAGCTTCAAAATTATTGCACATTTATACGCTGTAGTATTTAATTATCTCTCTATGAATATGAAATTTTCTTTCAAACCAGAATCAAGACAAGGAGTTACAACTCTACATTTTGAGAGAAACTGAGAACCTCAAGAATGGCAGAAACAATGCGAGCGACTGTTGCTTCACTTTTGAAAGGCATCGATAGGTAATAATTACAATTTTTGAAAATGATCAAACCCTCCTGATTCAATTCTTAGTAGTGAGTTTCCCATGATGCTAACGGCTGATGTTTATAAGAAAACATTTTAACAGTGGTATTTTCACACTTCCGCACTGGTCCTCATTTTACAAATGGAAAGCATTACGCCCTAGACATTACTCATAGACCATAAATGATCTGCTGTTTGAACTTTCTCACCACGTGATATTATAGTTGTTATCCCCATCCTCTTTAGATATAACCCTGAAAACCTCTCAGTGTTGGAGAAATATGTGAACATACAAGTACAGGAGAACACTTACGACTTGGAGGCGAACTTGGCTGTACTTAAACTGTGAGCTTCACCTATCCTACTACTGTGTTATTCTTTGAAGGTTGCTGCAAAAATGCCAGATCCTAACTTGTGGAGTGCCTATATGTAATTTAGTTGATACAACCAACCAACTCCTTGATACAACTTTTGATGGATTTTTTCCCAAATGTTTTTTTTATGTTGAATGGGGAAAAAACTTTCTTGGATGACACATGAACTTTTCCCATCCAGTAAAACCCTTTTCTTTTATTTCTTTTAGCTACCAATTTAATCCCAGTTATTACCAGACCTCAGTAGCTGTACAGATTTTATTGAAAGCTCTGACTAATCTACCATACACTGATCTCAACCTCTGTAAATCTCTATTGGATGGAGCTAGGGTAAGCTAATGTTATGTTAACTCGTGCAATAATGGCCAAACTGAGTAGTTATGGTTGATCCCAAAAACATATGGTGTTTTCCCCTAGGCCTAGGGAAGATTATGCTGAGCAAATAGAAAAATAATACAACAGCTTTATAAAGCAAAAAAGTGTCTTGGTCTGTAATGATTTTAAAGGATTGACAGTAGTTGATATGTCGACTGCAATGTGCTCAAGGCCACTCAAGACATATGGCGGGTATTGAATGATTTACTCCTATCAGTAGCTCTCACAAATGCAATGAGAAATGAGAATTCATGCATGGTACATTTACAACTGTCAGTCTGATGCGCTAAATGGCGTTTGATGGTTTGCATGCATGGTATTATTTTGAAGAATATTGTCCTATCATTGTTTAAACGACAGTGCTGTTTTCATAGCTTGCACATCGAATGATTCACCCGGAAACCCCTATGTTTGATTTGACAATCTAAACTTCCAGTTAATTGCAATGTACAGTATACATGTATATAATGTAAAATGAACTATGTTATATGCCATGAATAATCTCATAATGTTTTTATCACTCTATAGTCTATAGGATGAATAGGACTTTTTTTACAAGTCAAATTTTGCCTAGACAGTAATATTTTTCAGCGGATGCAATATCTCTATCTTTTCTGCACTTGCCCATAATTTAAGTGTAGCATGTGCTAATTACTCAGTAGAAGGAAAATTTTGAATCTACCAGCAATTTTTGAATTTCACTTCACATTTTTCACACTGTCTTCCTCTTTTATAACCTTTGAACAATCAGCAGCGCCTCTCAGATGTGGGGTTAAAATCAGAATACATTTACGTGCCTTATGTTACAAAATCTCAATAACTACTTATTTGAAAACGGCTAGGAGGCTTGAACAATATCATTTTACAATCACAAGTATCACCCACTTCTCCTGGTTTGAGGACTCCAACAGCTCTGAGTATCCAAATATAATATTATGTTATAAAACACCACTAGCCTGTCTTTACAAGCTTTGTCCCCCCCCCCCCCCCCGCGAACAAAGCTTGTCAAGACAGGCTAAAATCATTACAAGCGCGAAATCCCAATTACAACCGTTGGAGCCCTCTCATACCTTATATCCACACCACATACATGCATAGCCTCACATACCTCGCTTACTATTGAAGTATTGTATTATTCTGTGACCTGTGAATATGAATAAAGCAACATATAATCTCTATGGTGGCCAACCAGATCAAGACACTTGGACTACGGTACATATACGATGAAGAGCACTTTATCAATGACTTTCTAACTAAATGCCCCTCAGGTCGCTACCGCACCGTTAAATATCGGGTACATGGGGTAGAGACAGCTTTTTAAGACATCTCATGCATACACTTAATAATATACTATTCTAAAAAACTTTTTATACAACAGAGATCTGATTTTTCCATGTTTTTCTTTCTTGTCAGTATTAACAACGTATTTCGTGACAAATCTTTGTCTATGATAGTAATAAATCCATCCATCCATCCTATCTGCTTGTGTTTTTCGGAGCTGTTTGCAGAGTTGTTTACTCTTGTGCCGTTTTCTGATTGGTCTTAATAATTGGAAAAATAAATTTTGTTATTCAAAAGTTGTGTCCTCTATCAATGCGACTAGCAGTATGAAATAATCGATTCATGAATTATATCCAATCAGATAAAGGGAAAACACAACTCTGCAAAACTGGCCAAAGGTCCGCTTATTGTATTCTGTTTATATGATGCCGGTGATTAATTGATATGAAATCAATGTGCTCTAACTAACACATCATTGTATCTATGTATTCATGTTACATTTTTAATAGAATTTGCTGCCCATCATATCCTTGTTCTAGCTCCTTGCGGAATGATGTGTTATATTGGGCTCTTAAGATTGTAAATTTTCAATTTCAGATGGACGATGAGAATGTAGTCAAGGTATTGGAGCTCTCAGAAATGTTGGAAACTTGTCAATTCAGCCTATTCTGGGTGGGTTGCAATGAAAATGTCATTTATGTGACAGAAATATTTTGTTATTGCATCAACCACCATGTAAAAAACATCCTGCTGGGGCAGAGGAACCAAAGGAATTTGTGATTGATTCAAGATTGATCTTTTTTCGCTTGAAATCTAAGTTGCTCCCCTAGACTAGCCAGCAAACAAGGCTTTGTCGCCACTCGATGGAGCACTTGTTTTAACTATATCATTGTAATAAGGATCTCACCTGGTGCTGGTTTCTCATCGCGATGGATCTTCCCTCAATTCACTGTAACAGAAAGAAATAAACATGAAGAATTTTTGCCTCTCGATTTGAGTTAGCCAAAGTTAGGTGCATAAATATTTACATATACCTATACATGATGGATGGATGGATTTTATTACTATCACTGACAGCATTATTAAAAGAAAAAATGAGTCGCGAAATACAGTGTAATTGCTGGCACTTTGAATCAGCAAGAAAAAAGCGAAGACACTTGGAATAAAAAATCAAATCTCTGTCTAAAAAAGTATTTCGTTTAAAATAAGAGTGATATGACGCAGAAAACAGTCTCTCCCCAGTGAGCTTCTATGTTTTACTGTACGGTATCTGCCAGATGGACATTTACTCAACAAATCATTGATGAAATGATCCTCATCGTGAATATAGCGTAAGGCCAGTGTTCGTGTCTGATTGTCCATCATGGTATAAATATCGGGATGTTCAATGCCTAACTTAATAGCGTCCTTGAAAATTTTACACAGGCGTTGCTTGTCAGCAGCATACAAGCTTTTAAAAATAATGGGTAAGCAATAGGAGATTCGTGATACAATAAAACTTTTAAAAAGCATATTTGATAGTGATTTAGAGCTTAAAAATACAAAATTCCTGACTACATACATCCTTTGAGAGGCGGTTGAAACTATACCATGCACATGATCATTAAAACGCAGCTTATCGTCAACTAATACACCAAGATATTTAACTTTATCACTAAAAGCAATAGCAGTATCATTTAAAACAAGTGTAGGGGTAGAAGGTTTAACATATTGGGTGGATAGCATCATTTCCTGGGTCTTAGTAGGGTTTAATAAAAGATTTAAATCAGCACATGTGTTGTAACCATAAATATATTGATTTATTTATATGTTTCTAGGTGTAACTAATACACTTCTATAGGCTTTTAATGTATAAATATAAGATTTCAGTGAAGACAGAGTTTAGGCTTGTGTGTAGTCGTTATTGATATTGTGTAGAGAGGTTTGCTCTATTTGAATGATCGGAAAGCGACAAGCACAGTGAGGGGTTTGCGCAGATCTTCTGATTCCAAGTAGTATGTTTTTGAGTGGGTATCCGCTTTGTTTTCCTCCATACAGTTTGTTAGGAATGATCAGCTCACCCCCCTCCCCCATGTACGGTTGTTTGTTGAATGGCATGCATGCAATGTTTTTATGTTGGCTGTTTTACTTGTACAGGCAACACTCAGCGAAGAGGAAGATCTAGTAGCCGAGGTGTCTGGCTTTAAGGATAGCATTCGCAAATGTGAGTCACAATCATTCCTTTTTGTAACACGTCATGCTGTAGACAAGAATGTTGTTATCAATATCATGTGCATTACTGATATGGCTTAGTATGGCCTTATCAAAGATTTTATTTGCAGTCCCTATGGCCTATGGAAATTACTTTTTATCCTGTTCCTGTGGAATATTGCTTGTCATGCCTGGGACATTGTATTGTGGTGTCATGGTGTTTTCCGAAAATTTATACAGGTTTCCCGTGTCCCACAGTGATGAATCTTAAAAATCATGGGAATTCCAAACTCCATATACCCTATAAGTCTCATTGCGAAAAACCCATAACAATATTGGAATTCCAAATTTTACAGTCAAGTCCTCAATTTTTTCCTGCGATGAAATAAGCATTTAGCAATGTCAAGGAAGTGCCAGCTTAGCCTGATAGTCCGCCAAATATTGGGAGTATGTATGTATACTCTGATTCCTGCGTTGGTTATTGCTTGTATGGTGTTATTTACTATTTGTACCAGCACAGTGCACAGTGTTATGGTTTCCGCGCTAGAATTGTCATTATACGCAATTGAGATTCCATGTTGTTGTTGTTGTTGTTGACATCACAACAGCATCAACCCAACAGCCCATCAAAATTGGGAACAAACAGCCCATGACATAGCCAGAACCGGCACTAAAATACATATTGCACATGTACGCAGTTGTGCACAATACAGCTTCTGCAGATCAAATTACTTATGTTTGCCCCAAATTTTATGATAACCTTATTTTGTATTTACAGTCATTTGCCATGTGATTGGAATAAGCTTCCAAAGTATCGACAAATCAACACTGTCTGAACAAATGGGGGGATTGACAGGTACGTCTCGTGATATACCTTTAGTTTGAACACAGTATGACATTTCTCATGTGTTGCACCAAGTTGTCAGAATTATGAATGACCCTTTAGTTACCTTTTCAGGGCTCTGGCTGTCATTCTTGCGCCATGACTGTGTTTTTCTTTTGGAGATCAATGGTGTAACCCAAGATTCAGCAGCTTTTCACCCCTTCCAGCAAGCTATAAATTTTTCTGACATCTTTTATGACTTTTAATCATTATTTGTATTTACTTAATCGATCTGCTGCGCGATGTCTTCTGTGGTTATTATTTGGTCTCCATTTCTCTAATCATTGGAGGACGCATTGAGAAATCGAAATCTTTATTTTTGTTCCGCGTCTCGTGTCAGCATGCTGCCTCCGGCATAGCCATGAACCCACAGAGGAATAATGTCATCTCTTTTACATGGATGGTTTATGCAAAGGAGGTGTTACGGATACGCTTAATAAGCTCCTAATTATACAAAAGTTGTTGTGTTGTGGCTCCTCCCATTGCATAGGATTACAAACAAATCATGGTTGACCCATTTGTCCACATTCAGAACTGCTCCCCCTCAACTTGTGTGACTAATGGAAGGGGAACAACTGGAATACAGGCAAGCTGGATCAAACTTGATCTTGTTGTGCATAGATTCAAAGCGGGTCAATAAATTTTGATAAGTGTATTTACTTTGCGCGCTTGAGTAAATTTGTGGTTTTCACTGTATTCCATGACTCATTGGCATCGGGTTTTCCCTTATTAATATACAACATGGGGGTCTGAGTGAATACCCCAACACAAATATGCTTGTAAAATATTATTCTAAGGCTTACCCTCTGTGAAGTCTTCTCTCTCTGCTCACACACAGCACACTAAACATTTATTCGTGACTTCACATTTATATATTCTTTCCCGCAGTGATGTATTGGGAAAGTTGTGGAAAGTATGAAGCAGTGTCAATTAGAAATGTTGTTGGCATATATATAGGATCAGTGGCGTATATTAGCACTCACGGCCCACGGATATCCGTGAGTGGCTGAATAGCTCAGTGTGTAGAGCGTTCAGTTCGCCTTATAATCACTGTTAATAAGTTTGTCGTGGGTTCGAATCCCATCCAGGTCAGTTTTTTTTCAAATGGTTGCTTTATAACTGGAGCATTTTTACCGTAATCTTCTACTGCTATTGAGTTGTTTTCTGAAAGTACCCAACAGCTCAGTGAGCTATTGAAATACCTCTCTGCTTGCACTATTTTGCTACCGATATGCAAAAATTTCCGTGGTGGGAGGGCGCTTAAGCGCCCCTCCCACACCCTCCCCGCCACGCCTACGGCATGTGGATCGGGCTGCGCCCGATTATTATGCTCATCTCTGAAAAGTCAGTGAGTGAAATTTTTTAGAATATACGCCCCTGTATAGGATTGATCAATATCCATAGAGACTGTTATTGAAAATCTTCTTACTTGGAAGGTAGCAACTGCTTCAATTCAATATTGATAACTATTTTGAGTGCTACCATTAAAAGTTAACACTTTACCATGGTTATTGCATCAACTTGCCTTTGCATTGCATAGCAGCAGCACACAAAATAATAACTTATGTTTTCTATACAATCTGCATGACACGGACGGGTGGGGGCAAAAGTCTGGGGCGCACAGACTATGCACAACATAGTCTGAGCCCCCCAGATTTGCCCGACGCCCCCCCTGCCCGACGCCCCCCCCCCCCCCCCCCGACGACGGGATACGATGCTAAGAGTTAACGACTTACTAATGACTGTTTTTATTGTAACTGGTCTGAGCTTAGCAACTCTTGTCTATGGTATCTAGGTGCTGGCTTGGAGAGCTGGGTAACAAAATATGGCTGGGTGTCTAAAGGAGAAGATATATTTATCGCCAACCAAGAAGAGAACGTAAAAACCAAGAAAATCACAGAAAAGATTGCCTTTGAAAGTAGGTTTGACATGTGTTAGTCATTTGTAGTTCAAGAGAATGCCACTGATATTAGTTTGGGATTCAGATCATATGTAAGGGGCGTTGTGTGTATACCAGGGGTGCTCAAACTATGGTCTGTGGGCCAAATTTGGCCCACTTGCCATTTTTAGGTGGCCCACTTGCCCATATTAAAACTCACCTGTTGTGACTGTCCACGAATCGCTAGTGTTGTATTGAGCCAGCAAAAATGAAAATGAGCCGAGCCACTGAAATTTCCCTAAATTCGGGTACGAGTCGGGTCGAGTCGCAAAGAGCGGCGTGAAATGGATTTACATTACGACTTCATATGTGGATGTCCTACTCCTACACTGTCTTCAGATATCACAATTTAAAATAATGATGGGTATTCATCCACTAATCACTAGTGCAATTAACTAATAGTACATGTTAAGTTTGATTCAGTTTGTAATATATCATCTAGACATAATGAACTATGTTGAGACCAAGTTTCATCAAATTCTGTCAAGTATTTATCGAATTATAGATGTCTGAAGAAAGCTTTATGTAGTGTTGTAAGCCGTTCATAATAATCACAGCAAAAGCATGACTAATAGCTATATGTTTTATCATCGTATAGTGTCTATTTCCTAAGTCATCACTGAAAATCCATAGCATAGTGGTTAAGATCGTGGACTGTAGTGCTCTAGGTTTGAGGTTGGAGTCCAAGTGCATGCAGTATTTTGACCATCACTCTTGTAGTTGAGCCCCGTAAGGCCCACTTCAATATGTTAATTTTCAAGAGTGGCCCGCTGGCAAAAAAACGTTTGAGCACCCCTGGTGTATACTCTTGTAACTGGCGATTTCACTGTGGTTTTGACAGGGAGGGTGATTGGAGTTGTCCCAAATATCCTGGTTTCTGTTATTACTTTCGGTCCTGGTGTGCCAACTGTATATAGTACAACACAATACGCAGCTATTAGAGTATACATTCAAGGCTCCTAATTTTGTCCTGTATCCCAGGATAAGCTTCTGCTTGAAGATGGAATATTGCGAATATTGGACACATTCTTAAGGTTATGATACCAGCGTTGACTGATTTGGGCATTTTATATACCGTTGGAAAGCTGCTTAGCTACTGATCGCTAATAGCTCATCAAAAACGTGTTAGAATAACGTTGCGTCATTTTATCGGAGAAATGAGGCCGAAAAGGCTGTTTTTAGCAAAGTGGATGGCTGAGTTAAATTGATTGCTAGAAATTTCAAGGTAGGTTATATTTATTCTTAGAGACATAGTTCATCCTAATTTTTGGTTGAAACAAATATTTGATGCGCCCTAAGTGGCTTTTTACCTCACGTCATAATGCTGTGGATTTTTGAATTTGATGATTTAATGCGAAATTTTAAGCAGCCATTTGAGACAGTTCAAATAAATGAGAGCCAAATAGTTTGCTGTTTTTCACTGGATTGATGTTTAAATGACACGCACCAGAAATTTCAGCAGTATGAAAAATTTATCAAGATCAGCATAGACCATCAAAGGTGGATACATTTTGCGTCGTTTTTCTATAACGTCAAACATGCTGTCAAAAGGACCAGCACTAAGGCCAGACAATTTTTTTTGAATATTCTCACATACGAAGTCGCTTTGATTATGCATAGTACAAACAGGAAATGCCGACAGAATATGGCACTACGTGTCAGTTTTCCCCGAATTGCGCAACACAGAATGCCCAAAAACACCTTAAAAAGCCTCTTAAATTGGCTGTTTTGGGCATTCTATTGCCAAAATTTGGGGTGTGTGTCATTTAAACAGCAATTCAGTGGAAAAAAGCAAAAAAATTGGCTCTTGTTTAATTGAACTGTCTCAAATTGGCGCTTAAAATTTCACATTATATCATCAAATTTAAAAAAGCACATGCAATATGACGTGACGTTAAAAGCCACTTTGGGCTCATCAAATATTATTTTCGACCAAAATTTAGGATGAACTATGCCTCTTAGAATAAATATAATCTGTTTTGAAATTTCTAGCAATCAAGTTCGCGCAGCCATCCACTTTGCTAAAAACAGCCTTTTCGGCCTCATTTCTCCGATAAAATGACACAACGTCATCCAATGACATTTTTGATGAGCTATTAACGATCAGTAGCTTGACAGCTTTCCAGCGATGTATAAAATGTCCTCGCTGGTATGAAAGGTCAACGCTGGTATCATAACCTTAAGCCTTCATTAGTAGCTTCCACTACTTGTTAACCGCACGCTTGTGCTTCAACTTAACCGGTCCATGTTTCAACCAAAACCTCCGTTCTGTCTTTTTCAGGTATAGTTGATATAATGGGATCAAATGCTGCATGAAAATGATACTGTATAAGCTTCACTACAGGATACCGGCAGGCAATACCAATCTAACAGTAATCGATTATCCCTCAGATATCCCGTATTGGTCACTCAAAAGTGCATGATATGGGATATCAGAATATGCCATTGACCTCAATAGAAATGTTATCTAGAAAAATTGCCATTTAGGATGATAATGATGTTTTGATATTCTGATTGTCAAAATGATGATATATTTCTTCTTCTGACCTATGAAAATCTTTGCTAAATCATTCTCAACACAATTCTGAATTTGCTGCGACAAGACAGGCTGCCATTTTTTATGGATGGTTTCTTGTGCAGTAGTGTTACTTGACAAAGTTGGACCGATGATCTACTGTTTTTGTTGTAAATAATATTTTTTAAAGAGGTTGAGTGTTAAATATTATATTCAATAAAATAACTAATGCAATTTATGTACTTCTGCTGAGCAGTATAATGCTTACTTTGTATCACCAGTGCAAAGGCTAGTCTGCACCACGAAATATTAAGCCACTGCTACTATTTTGATTCAGCCATGGGTGTCTAGAATGTAAAGTACCACAGGTTTTCCATCTCGGTAGTCACATGTTCTATTCCTTGTGGGGCCCCAGTGGAAACAGCTCTAGAGCCCCATTCAAGTCCTTGTTCTGCCGAGACTAGCATGAAGCAACACCCAAAAAAACTTTCTTTATCTGACCGATGAAAATCTTCTGAAATTGTTGCGGCATGAAGTGCTACCCTTTTGATGGATGATATCCAATATTGGACTGATGTTTTACTGGAAGGTCCTTTATAAAATGCTAGAGGTTGGGTTTAATATTATAAATCTTGATTTCAAAACTGTAATTTATGTTATCTTCCTGCTACCCAAACTAATGGTATCGAGATATTGTTGTGTCCCCAAAGTGCGACCGACACCAAATAGATCCGCGTTTCTTTGTTTCGCCTAGTCTTATATCACACCGCTTGTAGATCTACTCTGTGATACCAGTCTCTCTGCACCAGTGACAGTGCCACATACTGGCCCAATTGACCTATTTACATTTTGCCAATGGAAGCTAACTTTTTCCCAGTGCGGGTGGGGTGTCTTTTCAGTTTCAGAATTCAAGCTCATTAGTTCAGTCACTACCATGCAAAGATAACCAACCTGAATTGATTGGGGTAACATGCCCAAAGTGTCTTGTATAACATCTGCGCTCAACTGAACAGATTGTATCCCTCCCCACCTGGGAATAAATGATGGTATAATAATTGTTCTCAGAGTAATTTGTGATCAATGTCAACAATGACATGGTGTCATGTCATGTGTTCAATAAAAAACTATTCAGATGTGTGTGTTGATGAAAGCTGCAGCTGTTATCATGATCAGAAGACTGCAATTCAAAAGTTATTTTTGATTGAAATATTTTTATGAAACCATGTGTGAAAGTGAGTCATTCCATTTAGAAGCAAAGCATAAAGTTCAAATTTGTCAACTACGCAGCACAGGTGTGGGGACAAGCATGGAACGCCAAAATAACTTTGATGGCCGGGCAGAAATAATAAATTGTCTCTTGATTCTGATATTAAACATGTTTGTAATCGATGACAATCACTGTATTTCCTGAGGCTAATTTCGAGGCTGTCACATCCTCTCGGTTTGCGCTGATCTGCTTGAACTAGAGGGCTCAGAAGCGGTCGAGCCGTTGTTGTCATCTAAGACTCTAAAGAGACCTGTGTTCAAATTCCCGGCTATGGCAGATGTTTTTGAAGTTTCACCTCGAGCTCAATATTAGCAATTAGATGTATATTTACATTTATATATGATTATGAATGAAAATAAATCTATGAAAAAAGCATGTTAGTTAAAATATGACCTCACTATCAGTGTTAGGCGCTGACTGGGGTTGGTCCAAATTCCCAATCATTAGAGCTGCACTGGTTGGAATAACTTATTAGGGAATATTATGAAAGAACCTTTAATGGAATTAGTTAACAAAGAAGTGTTATTATAAATCAGTGCAGAGAGAGATGACTCAGTATTGATGATTCAAGTTTTTTCCTCCCTCTAATAACAAAGATGATTTACAAGCTGCTGTTCCACTGATTATTTACAATTTTCTTATTCACAGTCAATGACTATGCTAATCGTTAGTGTGTATTTCGAAGTTATTTCATAATGATATCTCATTTGTGTTCCATGACCAATCACAACTATTTGTCTACATTTGACACAGGACAATTTCCTTATTCCTGGAACATTCACTCTACTTGTGTGTACAATTACAACATATATTGGCAATCGTAAACTGTATAACAAACTTAAGCGTGATATAACCAAGGCAATAATTATCGCTAAGAAAAGCTACTCTACCAAAATTCAACAACAACTAGTCAAACAACCTGCAAAAGCATGGACAGATATCAAGAAAATTAGTGGGCTACCTACTAGCACCAACACAACTCCTAAGCAGAACCTATTTGCCCCAGATGACCTGAATACCTTCTTCACCAGATATGAGAAACCTATACCCGTCCCGCCTGTGATAAATAATTCTAACACTACAGCACCACCACTAGAAATAAAAGAAGATATAGTCCTCAAACAGCTCAGTGGACTTAACCCTAGGAAAGGCCCCGGACCAGATGGCCTTATTCCCAAAGTTTTAAAGCTATGCTCCAACCAGCTGGCGCCTATCATCACTAGACTGTTCAGCTCCTCTATCAACTCTAAAACTACACCTGCTTCATGGAAATCGGCTATAATAAAACCTCTACCAAAAGTAAAAGACCCTGCTCAACTTAAACAATATCGACCAATAGCGCTAACTAGCTGTCTCTGCAAGATGATGGAGCGGCTTGTAAAACATTATATTATGGCTCATACTCCTATGGATAGATACCAGTTCGCATATCAAGCTAATCGGTCTACACAAGATGCCCTGCTCTGTCTAACTTCGACCGTCACCAGCTTTATTGACCAGAAGGCTTCACACTATGCTAGATGTCTCTTCTTAGACTTTTCATCGGCCTTTAATACTATACATGTTCCTGATCTTATCTCGCAGCTTACTCATCTTGACTCCAATGTCACTGAGTGGGTCTACAGCTTCTTATCTAACAGAGTGCAAAGAACTGTTGTTGATGGTAAAACTTCAAATGCTATTATAACGAACACTGGCACCCCCCAGGGCTGCTGTCTGTCTCCCCTTTTGTTCTCCATATATACAAACCGGATTACCTCAAACCTGAGTAATGTTACAATAATTAAGTACGCAGATGACACTTGCATCATAGGCTGCATAGCTAATCAATCAGATCTCAACTCCTATTTTGATGAAATCCATAGAATTGCTAAACAATGTGCTGATTTAAATCTTTTATCAAACCCTACTAAGACCCAGGAAATGATGCTATCCACCCAATATGTTAAACCTTCTACCCCTACACTTGTTTTAAATGATACTGCTATTGCTTTTAGTGATAAAGTTAAATATCTTGGTGTATTAGTTGACGATAAGCTGCGTTTTAATGATCATGTGCATGGTATAGTTTCAACCGCCTCTCAAAGGATGTATGTAGTCAGGAATTTTGTATTTTTAAGCTCTAAATCACTATCAAATATGCTTTTTAAAAGTTTTATTGTATCACGAATCTCCTATTGCTTACCCATTATTTTTAAAAGCTTGTATGCTGCTGACAAGCAACGCCTGTGTAAAATTTTCAAGGACGCTATTAAGTTAGGCATTGAACATCCCGATATTTATACCATGATGGACAATCAGACACGAACACTGGCCTTACGCTATATTCACGATGAGGATCATTTCATCAATGATTTGTTGAGTAGATGTCCATCTGGCAGATACCGTACAGTAAAACATAGAAGCTCACTGGGGAGAGACTGTTTTCTGCGTCATATCACTCTTATTTTAAACGAAATACTTTTTTAGACAGAGATTTGATTTTTTATTCCAAGTGTCTTCGCTTTTTCTTGCTGATTCAAAGTGCCAGCAATTACACTGTATTTCGCGACTCATTTTTTTCTTTTAATAATGCTGTCAGTGATAGTAATAAAATCCATCCATCCATCCATATTATTTGCTGCCAAAAATGTATTACTTAGAGCACACAAAGCAGGTCAGTTCAGCATTCTGAATATAAGGAGGACATTGTCCTAATGAAAAACAGCTGGCCTGTACAGAGTAGAACAGTGCGCCGTTAGCGTCAGCATGTAGCCCCGGTACTGACTCGGGGGGGATACATACACACAAGCATAGTTATATGCTCTCGCCTGGCTGTAGTGTCCAGACATCAAGTATCCTTCGTACTCCTACAATATAAGACTTTATATTTGATGATTTATTAAAATGTCACCAAATTGTGGACTGTCGAAAAGTAGCACATATCCCCCAATTTTGATTGACCTCGCACTAGAGACTGATAAGAGCAGATAACTCTGGTGTGAAGGGAATCAGCTTAATCAAATCAGCCAATGCAAAATAAGCAAACATAGAAGTATACTATCGAAGAAATAACAATCTCATACAACATATCCCACCTTTGTCCATGATTCATCAGGGCAGGTCCTCTTAGCAGGAATCATGATAGTGGCTGAACTTTGTGGGGTAAGGCAGCGGGCGCATGTTACATTCTGGTTCTGCATGTTTCTACACAATAGATTAGACCCTGTGTCGTATTCAGCTCCGTAGATGTAGTTGCCCGTACTTGAGGACAGATAAGAGTTATATTCTGGTTCCAATGGCAGCCATTGATAGTTAGAGGCACCGCCTGTTTGGCTGCGGTCCTGGCCTCCAGCAAATCCTATGAAAATAGATAACTACCTGATTTCCTTATACATG
Source organism: Membranipora membranacea (assembly GCA_914767715.1). Taxonomy (NCBI): domain Eukaryota; kingdom Metazoa; phylum Bryozoa; class Gymnolaemata; order Cheilostomatida; family Membraniporidae; genus Membranipora; species Membranipora membranacea. The sequence goes on along the minus strand of OU612072.1, from coordinate 6,993,372 downwards.
ACATGAGCTATCTCAAATTATCAATGACAATTTATCCTAATTAATGTGTTAGCAATCCACCACATAAACTTAGGAATACCTGCGCATAGTGTTTCACGTTTGTCGGGTTGTAGAATCACTTGCTCCACCAGAGAAATGATTTATTCAAGATGAACAAGGTAAGAATCTCAAGCACCGCAGCTTGGCTTTGTACACTGGCATCAGGACAATGTTGATATAACTTAAAATATTTTTTTGACTTGGTAGTTTAAAGAAGTGTTTCTGTATGCACCTCTATATATGAGATCGGAGTTCTTGCTGCATGTAGTTCTCTCCCATCTTGTGTCTGTTGATCCACCACTGGTTACAGATCCAGGCCTGCTGACTGAGCTTTCTGTGGTCGGCAGCAGACCTTCAAACAAACAATAATTGTTACTGTGCTGAATATGAACCTAAATACGTGTAATGCTAATTTTAACTCAAAATGCTTTCTTGTATGATTTAGTGGATATAAAGACAGGTTTGTTACATCATTCAGTATATGAATTGAACTTGATATTTTGGAGTTATCACAATTGTTAAATACTATATACCTGATGTTTGCCTTGTATCTGTAGAACCAAGGCTCTTTTCTAGCTCTTCTAGTTTGGCATTTGTCTTCTGAATACTCCTCAGTAATCCATGGGCGATGATTTGATTAAAGGCTGCTAACAACTTGACTGTAACAAAATGAGATGATGATGACTCTATACGAATAATCTGAAGATGGTTATCCCATATACAACATTTTTCTCGCCAAAATACAATCTTAGTCTTTATACTCTACTGACAGTAAGTTATTAGCTTTGATTTCGAAAAGGGACTCTCTCCTGGACACGACACGAGACGAATGCATCTAGCATGTTAGCTCAGTCGGTAAGGAATAGGAATAGGAAAAGATCTCCAAAACCTAAACCGCTCTTTGGATATGATCGCCAAACACCTGTATCTGAGAAATCAGCGGTAGGAATTTTTCAAAATTGACCTTAGATGGACTAGCCTGAAGGTATTGCCAAGTACCTATGCTGTTGCTCGGGGGTTGTATGTAACAACTGTGAAAAAAGGGTGAAACAACTATCACATAAGAAAGGTGACCGCACTTTGAATCCTATATTTGAGTTATCCCACCTTGATTGAAGTCAGCCCCATTGCTGTCAGACATAACTGTTGATGCTGTCGATGTTTTATTACTAAGAAGTCAGAGTATCTGATGTAGTTCACTGTCGTCACTGTGACAATCTGTCGCTGTGACAATCTGCAGGATCACAGCTTCTACCATCTCTACCGTCCCGTCCGTCCCGACCGGCGGGTTCTCTCAGGTGGGATAAATCTCCTGTAGGATCATTCATAGAATAAAATCATAGTGTATCTTATTAACTACGATTTATCCTTTCTCTGACTTACTCACCTGGTGACAGCTGACTGAGGATAGACTCCGTCTCAGAGTGATCCTTATCCTCTTCTATGGTTCTCTTATACAGAGAGTGGAAATCTAACTCTGCCTCAGGTACCAGCTGTAACAACGATAAAGTGCTGCCAAATCACAAAATATAGCTGACTACAATTTACTCTGGTTTCATACCGCTGCCTGTTTCGAGATAAATCATGATAAATGTTCGCCAAAGACAAAGTCAACAAAACACTATAGGCTTTATCTGCAGGTGGTATTGCTTCCCCATACCTTAAGCTCGATGATCAGCTGACTACGAGCAGGCTAGCTCATTAAATCATATGCAAGTTTCCGGATGATGGTTTATCATGTATGCTTCAAGGATAACAATTATGACTCAGTGATGAATGTTATATATAGTTCGGTGAGTTTGCTGATTAACAAGACATTCTCACAAATCGTCCAATAGGAAGTAGTACGGCACCAACTAAACATTAATAAGACTTTCACTTTATGTCAGCTGGCAAATCACATGACCTGCAGAAGGCCAGCAAAACAAACATATAAACAAAATCTGGAGGATCATCATTTGGAGACTTGTCAATGACAGTATATAAGATGGAAACTGCGTCGATAACAACTTGCGTCGACAGTTATACTTATACCTAGTTATATATTGTTATACATAGTCTGGGTAGACAAGAAATCACGAATGTATCAAACTTTTTTAATGAGGTCCTTTGATTATTTGTGGAGCTAAGTTTTGGTATACTGAATTACAGACAGCTTCAAGGCTAATAATACAGGCAAGATGTCCTTGCTAAGCTGCCTGATGGCATATTTTGAACTGAATTAGAATTTCCTGCATTTGAATTGCGGTCTTACGTGCCATTATTAATTATTATATTAGAGCATAAGCTGCCGGACAACCCAACCAACTACTAACCATCACTCTTTGGAGTAACTAGCTATATGCAAAAATCAACCTAGGTTGTGCCATTCGTAGTGGCTATTTGATAAGTGATTCAACTAAAGTGGTGCACAGATGAACGGTACACATAGGAGTTCATGAAGTGCGTATTTGAAGTCAAAATTATTTTCACAAACGATTTTCCATTTGCACATGGGCCACCATGAAAGTAGCCAACACACCAGCTACACTCAAATAATGTTGGGCGGGGGGGGGGGATGGTTAAGTGTCTGGGGGGGGGGCTCAGACTAATTACTTTGTGTCATAACAAAATATGTGACCTATGCCTCGTTATGTATGTCAGGTGCTTCGGAAACTATAGCAGGTAATACCACCATATTTTTCTTCTACTACTATCAACACCAATACAAAGAAAAAAAAACTACTCATTCAGATATTGCTTCGGTATATAAAAGGGGCATTTTTCGTTGATAAACATTGGTAACATGTGATAGGAATACTTCTGTCATCATAGTCCCTACTTAGCATAAGGCCATGTGATCTAGCCTAAGTCTCAGGTAGGGGGGGAGGGGGGTCAGGTGAGAGAATGAGTATAGGACGGGACATCTGATCGTACTCCAAAGTCGTTTTGGACTGCAATTTTACTCACAACTGACCAAAAACTTACATTTCTCACAACCACACTGACATTGAGACTACACGATTATCAGATAATATACATGCAATAGTATATCACGTGATCAGTGTGCTATGTAACAACAGGTAGGGTAGCGCTAGAGGTGGCTGGCTGCACCCATCAAACTCATCAAATTTTACCTCAATATCTCATTACCAAGGTCTGTAACTCGCACATCATATAGATTCTGGCGTGCTCTACGCAGCGATATATGTCTGCTGACTATCGGACTTATGCAAGAGAGGATGTTCTTGGATTAATAAACTCTGAAACTTTTGGATATAAGGTGATAGATCAGGCCATTTTGGATGAGATCAGAAAGCAACCAACAAACACAGCAATTAAATCTAGAGCTACAAAGAGAGGTTGCAAAGGAGGACAAAGGCGTCATAGAATTAAGCCACTTTATAAGTGTATGAGAGAAAGCGTACTGACTTGCATACCAAAGAAAAAGCCAACAAAATCGGATAATTATGCCGCTCTACCATCCATTCTATATACAAACTGCCGATCTCTTAATGAGTGGAAATTGAATGAATTAGCCGTTGTTGTTGAAGCGCACCAACCCACTTTAATATGTTTGACAGAGACCTGGCTTACTGCTGCCAAAGAGCAATCCCGTCAACTCCCAGGTTATGAGCACTTTCTCTGTCACCGCAAAAGTCGAACTGGCGGAGGCGTGGCAATCCTTGTTGCAGACAGCCTACCAACCACTGTTGTGTCATCGAAAACAACACCCACCTACTCAGCTATCTGGACCATATCCCTGCTCGATAATTATGGTCAGATAATCACTGGCTGTATTTAACATCCTCCGGATGCTGAACAAAGTGAGACAATGGACTATATAAGCTCAGAACTGTCATCGTTTTTGAAATCGTATCCGCTAGCCAAATTCATCATTGCTGATGACTTTAACCATCTACTGATAGAAGACATATGTACGCAACTTGAGATCATTAACTTAGTCGGCTTTGACACCAGACAGCAGGCCAGGTTAGACCTTATATTGACAAACATCTCGGAATATAAGCTAGCTATAAAGCTTGGCCGATAAGTAACAATGATCACTGCTGCGTACTGATCAATAGCAACATAGCACAAAAGCCACCCAAATTTTTTAAAATGTGGGTTAAAATCGCTTGTCTCCATCCGAGGACTGAGAAATATCAGTGCCTTAAGGGCGCGGCCGCCATTTTCGGCGCCAAGTTGCTCTCAGTTTGCAGGCAGGTCGGAGCACACCTGGGGCGTCATATGAGCCCAGTAGTCAGTAGACTGCAGCGGGATTCGAACCCAGGACCTTCAACCTTCAATACATTCGCACTACCAAGCGTATTATAAACAAAGAACGGAAAACCCAAGTTCTATGTGCTATTGCTAAACAAAAGTGAGATGATGTGTTTTCAGCTCCAACAGTTCATTCAAAGGTTGAGCTCTTTCATCAGACTGTCAATAACATTCTTGATCAGCATTGTCCATTCAAAGCTGTAAAAGTTAGAAGAGATCGACCTCCATGGATGAGCCCCAGTCTGGTGAAGCTCATACATGATAGGGACAAGACACATCGCAATGGTAGTAAATCGTGGAACATCTTGAGAGTTACTGTTCAGCGCAGGGTGAGAGGGGCTAAACGATCTTATGTGCGTAACAAACTGAATTCTCAACAAAATACCAGAGAATGGTGGAACACTCTTAAATCAATTACGCACCCTAACAAACATTGCACCTCGTCATCTACACCTGTAATTAATGGCCAGCCTATGACATCACAAGCCTTCTGTGATAACATCAACTCATATTATGCTAATGTCGGAGGGGAACAAGACCCCTTCACCGAGTCCTCTCAGCCAAATCAGTCTCAGCGAAGTTAAAAGTCTTCTGAAGCGCCTCGACACCTCAAAAGCTACCTGCAACCAGGATTTTCCAACATGGGTCTCGCTAGATGCAATGGAAGATATCTGTTTGCCACTGCATAATATAATTAATGCTATGCTCACTTCAACAGAATTTCCTAATAAATGGAAACAAGGACAGATAACTCCAATCCCTAAGATATCGATGCCTTCGCAGTATAAAGACTTGAGGCCGATATCACTCCTTTACCAGCTGGGAAAGCTAGCGGAGGACGTTGTCATCAACAAATTAAAATATAAGCTGACAGAGATAGTTGACGTCAACCAATTTACGTACCAATCTAAAATTGGCACTGTTGATGCTGTAATGCAGCTAGTAGATGATATCACAAACTAGCTTGACAAACCGGATATCAAATGTATGCAACTGGCATTAGTAGACTTTTCTAAAGCGTTCGATCGGCTCCAGCCTGCAGTGCTGGTTGGTAAGATGAAGAGTTACGTCAACCTAAATCTCATCCAGCTTGTCCAAAGCTTCCTTGATAACAGGCAGCAGTGTGTAAAGTACAATGGTATGTATTCCAGCAACATCGACTGCAAAGTAGGCACACCACAGGGTACCAAGTTGGGGCCTATACTGTGGCTTATATACTGCAATGACTAATGGCTACTCGCATATTAAGTATGCAGATGATACATCATTTTTCTGTGCTATGAACAATCAGGCTAGCCAAAATGACATTGTTCCTGCTCTACGAGCCACCCAGATGTGGTCCGCTGATAACAGCATGTTGTTAAACACTACCAAAACTGCTGTTATGAATATGTCACTATGACAGAGGTCCAAGTTTACAGAAGATATACATTTTGATGGCTTTGTTATAAAACCCATGTCCTCCATTAAATTTTTAGGAGTGACAATAGACAATAGTTAAGTTTTAACGAGCATATATCAAACATTGTGTCTAGTTGTAACTCCAGGCTTTTTCTAATGCGTAAATTGAAAACCTTGGGTCAAAGTGCAGAGGGGTTGAACCTTTTTTACACTAGCAATGTACGTTCATTAACTTGTTATGCTGCCCCTGCCTGGTATACTGTTTTATCTGATTTTAATAAGCAACGCCTTGAAAGCATACAAAGATATGCAACTAGAATAATTTTACCTGAGTTTAACTACGAAGAAAGGCTTGAATCACTAGATATCCCACTACTCAATGACTTTTTGTTTCATCTAGCCTCAGCCCATTTTAGTAAGATTTTACACAATGCAACCCATCCACATCACTATCGAATTATTTTAAACACTAGCCAACGAACCTCCTCTCGCGCATCATATCCATATTTGCCTAAGAGATGTCGCACAACGAAGCAGCAAAACAGCTTTTTTCAATTTTTCATGTCATTTTATAACAACAGATTTGTGTATGTAGAGTGATATTTTTAGTCTCATCAAAAGTCTTATTTTTTTGCAAACATTCAATTCTTATCATCGCCATGATAACAGAATGTAGAATAAACGATTACGATTACGAACAAGCTCAAGGTCCTCATTGCGTCTCTCTCAGGAAATGTGTTGTGAGCATGTACAATTTGTAATAACAAAATGCAGTGGGCCAGAGTAAAATTGCAGTCCAAAACGACATTCGACTGTGATCAGATGTACTGCCCTACTCTTTCAATGTCCCCCACCCCCACCCCCACCCCCGTAAACTTGGGCTAGATCACGTGGCCTTATGCTATTTAGTTCCTTCTAGTATTTTGCCTAAGATACAACATACAGTTGCGCGCATACCGATGCACAACACGCAGGTCTTCAGCTAGAAACCATGAGTCTAACGCTGTATCGAGGCCTTCTCTAGCACAACCTCATCATGGTCGGCCCCAGCAGAACAAAGCCACCCCTGCATGTTGATGAGCATTGCATTCCATCGCTCTCAGCTATCAATGCGCATATTGTCAGTTTGTGTATTTTGACATAATCGGTGTGTTTACGCTGCTGTGATTCAAAACTGAAAAGAGTTGTGCTTAGTCGGGAAGAGAAGTGGTCAACCTTCCAAATTACAGCTCAGGCAATAATATGCTAGTCCAAACAATGAAAGACATCAGCTTTGGAGGATCAAGCAATTTGTTGCAGTCAGTATTTTTCTCTACATCCACAATAGGCAGATAGGTACGCTGAGGTATATTTTACCAATATTTTGTGTGGCGGATATAGGATATCATAACTATTAAGGATATAAGGTTGTTAAAAGGATGGATAGAATATTATTGTCATTTTGTTCTAAGATACATACGCTATATATATACTTTGGGTTTTTAAAACTGAATGGAACTGAATTTTGGGTGTGGTGTGATGGGAACTCATTGTTAAGAATTTTGTCTATGAAATAGATATGCAAGGAATAGGTGTAGTTTAGGTGCAGGTGAGTACTATCAAATTTATTCGCGAAAAAGATAAATTTTAAAAATCTATGGTTTTCCATCTGTTAGATAAGAAAAATAAAATGCTATTGAAACGTTTATTATATTCACAAGCTTTACTGAATGGTGTGTCTGTACAATTTCTACTACATATAAAAATAGGAAAAATATTACTTAGAGCACACGACGCAGGTCAGTTCAGCAGCCTCTATATAAGGAGGGCACCTTCCTAATGATCTACAGCTTGCCTTTACAAAGTAGAACAGTGCGCCGTTAGCGTCAGAATGTAGACCCTGTACTGACTCGGGGGATACATCCATACAGGCATAGTTATACGCTCTCTTGTTAGTGTGGTGTCCAGCCATGAGGTAACCTTCATACTCCTAAAACATAAGAGGTCAGCAGATACATCGAATCTGTGGCTGCAGTTTGCCGGAGCTAATTAGACAAAGTTTGGTCCAGACTACCAGCATTCAAAGTTGCTCCCCCTTTACTAATAAGCTGCAGACGGATGGGAGCAACTTGAATGCAGACAAACTGGATTGAACTTGATATAGGCGCTAATATTTTGTGAATCCTCAAATTCCATTGGTCAAAACTGTAGGCCTTACAAGCTAGATGATGATGACGAGAGCAAAAACCCTGCTACACAACCATATAAGCAATAAGAAGTTATGACTTGCTATGATATCAGCTTGCCTTTTGGATTTGAAATTGTTGTCCTCCCCCTCCCCTTAAAGAGTCAGTCCTAGTAGAAAAGTGGATATATTTCCCGAGTAAATCAAATATTGTGAGTTCATAGGGCAAATAAAAATAATAAAAAAATGAAAATTGTGGAAAATAGCAATTAGTTTTTTTCAATTATTTTAGCAAGGATCATAGTCGATCATAGTGGTTAGGGGGAGGCAATAAATCACTATGATCCACTACTATCCCAATTTTCAGACTTTGCAGCAGTTTTACTGCAATTAGGTTCGCAGGCTGTTTTATATCATATGCCCTAATGACTTTTCAGCCTGAGATCTTTAAAACCATACCAAACATGGCCTAGTAGGACTGTCACTTTAAGAGTAAGACTCATTCAATCGATTGGATGCAAATATTTATTCATATTATAAGATGGTGATGTGAATCAGAGAAATAATGGTGAATGCCAAACATTATACTTTTACCAGATGTAGCCTAATTAGTCTTGATGTTTTTCTTTGTCTCAGAGGTCAACAAGTTGCCTGTAGCTATTTGTTATATGTATACTTTCAAGCCAACCTCTATGAATGAATAAATAAAAATAGAATATCGTACCTTTGTCCAGGATTCATCAGGGCAGGTCCTCCGGGCAGGAATCATGATAGTGGCTGATCTTTGTGGGGTAAAGCAGCGAGCACATGGCACGTTCTGGTTCTGCATGTTTCTGCCGAATAGATTTGATCCTGTTTCGTATTCAGCTCCGAAGATCCATGTACCTTGATCTCCAGCCAGATAAGAGTTATATTCTGGCTCTAATGGCAGACATTGGTAGTTAGAGGCACCTCCTGTGTGAGTGTAGTGCTGGCCTCCAGCAAATCCTATAACAATAAATACGAATAAGCGTTATTTGATTTTGTTATAAATAAAATTAGAGGATAACTCCTAATTGATAATTAATATGTTTTTTGTAAAATTTGTGGGCATATATCTAAACAGAAACTATATATCTAATAAAGAAACAAAATTATACTTGTGCGTAGCGTTTCACAACAAGCTTTGTTGGGTTGGGGAACTACCCACCCTTCACTGGACTTAGGTTGCCTAGTTTGTGGTGATCTCTTCTAGATGAAAAGTGTAAGATTCTGCAGCACCACAAACTCGACTTTGTACAACTACATTAGACAGGTAATGAAGTTTCATATCATATTTTTGACTTGACATCAGGTCAAAATTATCTATCATTTCTAAAAATGACTTGGTAGAGAAGCATTTCTGTACCCTTACCTTGATATATGAGCTCAGAGGTGTTACTGCATGTAGTTCTCCCCCATCTTGTGTATGTAGATCCACCACTGGATGCAGATCCAGACCTGCTGACAGAACTCTCTGTTGTTGGCAGGAGACCTTCAAAGGAACGATAAAGGCACAAAAATTATCATGGTTTCATAGTGTATTTTTGTAAATATAGAAAGCAAATTTGCAACATAGTTGAGCTAATAAATCTTTGTTTATATTTGAACTTGTACACTTTTTAGTAATCATCGCAATTGTAGGCTAACTACCTGTATCTGTAGAACCAAGGCTTTCTTCTAGCTCTTCAAGTTTTGCGTTTGCCCTCTGAATACTCCTCAGTAATCCATGTGCGATTGTTTCATTAAACGCTGCCAACAACTGGGCTGCAATTTAAGTACATAGGAGTTTTACTCCACATAGATGACATTGGCATCCCATAACACAACAACATGTTTTCACAAATATTACAATCTTAGAATCCCCGAAGAACTAAACCAGATGATTAGACTTTATACCTTTCTACTAATTTTTGGAAGTTTCTCTCTCCTGGGCATTATCTGGTGTAAAGTTTTAGCTAATCACTTCATGTAATATTTTGGTTCGTTTCATCTCGCTTAGCTCGCTCATTATTATTTGATAAGAATGATTGAACTTAAGTCACTTATGCTCACGCCCTCTTTTGACTAAAAATGTATCCAACCTTGATTAAATTCAGCTTTATTGCTGTTGGAGACATGAGTCGGTGCTGCTGTTGTTTTATTACTAAGAAGTCCCAGTATCTGATGTAGGTCACTATCGTCAGCTGCTGCACTGTTGTGACAATCTGCAGGATCACAGCTTCTACCATCTCTACCATCCCGTCCGTCCCGACCGGCAGGTCCTCTCAGGTGGGATAAATCTCCTATAGGGGTCAAAATAAGTTATAGTGATCATGAATACTATAGATGATGAAATACAAACATTCTACTACTTCACTTCAAGGGTCAGAACATTAATTTTTCCGCTTTACGCAATCTTAACGTGGCAGTCGCAAGATACAAGTGATTACTTTAAATAAACCTGATTTGCTTTTATTCTTACTTTTTACAGACTGAGTAAAAAGCCTAATGAGCACACGGCATCGATAACTAGTCATGACATCACAGCACTACAAACCAGCTATGACAATTCCCAATTTTTTATAGTTTGTGATAGTAATACAATCAATCAACATCACAGCACTGCCCATTACTGAAATGGTACCGCCATTAATCAGATGGCTGAAACTATCAATACTACAAATATAGGGTATGAGGAGTGATCTGTCTATTTTCTTTTGCACACTAACTCACCCAGTGACAGCTGACTAAGGATAGATTCTGTCTCAGAGTGACTCTTATCCTCTTCTACGTCTCTCTTATACAGAGAGTGGAAATCTAACTCTGCTTCAGGTACCAGCTGTAACAATAAAAAACTGCTTGAATATGGCTTTTGCCAGACATTTAAATATATTGTTTTCCAACGCTAAATCATGTTACCGCAATATTTTCATATAAAAGTCTGATATGCAGAGAAAATAGAATGGTTCACACTCCAAATTATTTTTATATCCGGTTGAGTTTCCTCCTTCCAGTTTATTGGCAGCTGGCAAAGGGAGTAACATCTTGACCACTCAATAGTTTTGAACAGGGTCGGTTATTCAAACCAATAACCTATACTAAATTCAAACCAAGTACTTACTGTAAAAATGCGTCATGTCAGATAAATAGATATATCACTGTTCTGACTATATCTTACCTTGTTACTGAGTGTTTCTACGATTTGCTCCAGAGTTTTCTGTCGAGTTTTTAGCTGAGTGATTTCATCAGAGGTGTGAATCCACAAACCAAGAGCAGTTACAGACAACACAACGCATGACACAGAGATGAGACTGATTGCTATGACGCTGCCTCTACCACAGGCAGAACTGCTGCCTTGTTTCTGTTCTCCTTTCTCCATTGTCGATGGATCAAAGTTTGTAAAGCTTGTGTAGATCAGCTATCCACAGTTACTGCTTTTATAGCAAAACTCAGTTTTCAAGATGACTCACAGCTTCAGAAAGTGACAGTTGATGGCTGTCGGCAGATCTGGTGTTTTTCAAAGAATTGATAAACATCCTTGTGCTTGATGAGTTTTACAAGACAGCCGAGAATCATCTCTAATTATTTAACCACAATGCTGCTGTTTAGATCATTTATTATCAATCTTTTGTTCTTAGTTCTAGGGGAGGCAGAGCGTCCCTGCCTCCCCTAGAACTAGAGTCAGTGGCATCACATCCTAAATTTAAGTTTTGAAGATTGTAAATATATATGGCGTGAGGCCGATATTGATATGTTTATTGTCACTTCATTGGTCGTAGCTAAGCAAGGAAGTGAGGTCCGATTGTGCCATTCTGTCATGTGACAGAGAATGAATCAGTAAAAGATTATTTCTGCACAAACTGTCAAAATATTATTCAGAGAAATGAAGAGGGAAGTAGAAAGTTTCCTTGTTTGTTCTCATTATGTGGCTGACCAAAATATGTGCCAAAAGTAGTATTAGGATGGCTAAATTTTATATTTAACTCTATTCAAAGGCTGAGCGGCAGATCTCCCCTAGAAGGCAGATTTGAATGAATGAATGAATGATGTGTTTATTTGTCTCATCAATTAGAGAAATAAAATGCTTCATGTGAGTGCTCTCTTGTTAAAAGTATGGACGGTAAAAATAAATGGATAAAAATTCATATAAAAAGTTTACTTTTTTGAAAAAACGCTATTTAGATAGTGAACACAGTTAGCTCTAAAACAAAGTTTGCGAAGGTTTACTCTGTACCGGATGGTGGAATATCGGCCTGATGGGCATTGAGTAAATGTCAACATGGGAGTTTGTTCGGTTGCCACCATGCGAAGACTCTTTGTAGCGAGTTTGTTGTGGTAGAGATCGGCTACTGCGGTGAAGGTGATATCTCCTGCGAGGCGACCGGCTGAGCGCACCACTCGCTGTAGATGTTTTTTAGAGTCTGCACTAAGATGAGAATATATCACTACTAGATGATAGAGTAGGATGCTTTCGATGAAGGATTCGTAGCATGATGTAATCAATCTGGTATCTATTCCCTGATGATACAGCTTGCTCATAATGTGAAGTCGAGTTCTAGCTTTCTTTACAGTTCGGTTGGCAGAGGCTGTAAAGTCAAGTTTAGTAGTTAGCGTAGTACCAAGATACACGAACTCCGTTACTTGATCGATCGGGGAACCATTTATTACCAGCTGTTGTGTGGTCGGGTTATCCCGTGCATTGCTGAAAACCAGTTCTTTGGTCTTCTTTGAGTTAAGAAGCAGGTCATGTTCGCAGCACCAAGCATATAGATGATCTGCTTCTTGTTGGAGACACGATGGCTGGGTACTCGTGAGAAACTCTAGTATGACTGTGTCATCAGCATATTTGAGGATTTCGGTATTGGAGTTGAGTGTTGGCATTCTGGATACATAGAATGAGAATAGTAGCGGACTGAGCACACAGCCTTGAGGGCTCCCAGTAGATGTTGTCGTAGATGCTGATACATTGGACGTTGTTATAACACGTTGTGTGCGATTTGTGAGGAAACTGTAAAGCCAGTTAAGAATATTCGGATGAATATCATAATCACAGAGTCTGGAGATTAGCAGGGACGGATTTATAGTATTAAAGGCGCTGGTGTAGTCAATGAATAGTGTTCGAACATAGTTTTTAGCATTATTGTCTAGATGGAGACTTACTGAGTCAATAAGGGTGATGAGTGCATCTTCAGTCGACCGATTCTGCTGATATGCGATATGGCCTAATAAAACTATAATTAAGTAATGTATATAACGTATGTCAGAATCAGCTTAAGAAAATGCCCCAATGGAGAAACTGACAGCACAACAACCGGCGTTGTCTCCACCCCCCCCCCCTCATGGGATTATTTTAAAATCCCCTACCCTTTTTTCTAAGCTGAAGTCCTGATTAAATATTTGCAAACAGGAATCAATAATATATCAATATAATGAAGTTGTGGCTTCCCAATAGAGCAGAAACTTCTCTGAATGGGGACAAATACACAAGAGGAAAATTACGGCTAAACTTATTAATAAGGCTTACACTCTAGAGAAGGCGGAAAAATATGCAAATGCCTGAAATAACTAAATGTAAGTCGTCTTAAAGTGGATTAAGTTGGAGTACTTAGACTGTGGTTCCTACCGCAATTACTCTTAGCCATTGTACTTCTAGAAAAAGGATTTTTATACTGATCTGTTGTGCATCAATGATCTGGGTGTTTGATTTTGTATTCCCCCTATGATATGCTTTTCTGACCCATACAATGTGTTTTGTATGCTACTGTCAGATGACATTTTCTTATGTAATCATCATGAAGGACATCATGTTTTATAATTACCTTAGTGTATAAGAGCAACCATATTTTCTTCCGAATGTGCAACGATCACTTACACAACATGGTATTGAAGTATCCTTATTCTCAAATGATTTATTATTAAGTGCGACAGTACAAAACTAAAGGTCAATCACATATCATATAAAGACACAGTGCAGTGAATAACGTGTTAATATTCAACCAACACATTTCATAAACCAGACCCTGGACCGCAACCACAAAAATTGATAACCACTCATAAGCTGGATTAGAACTCCCATAAAATATGACACCTGTCAAAAATAATTACCTCTGCACCTATTATCGGTGATTGGTTTCTAAAAGCGGAGAAAAACAATGAGCTTACAAAAGTCAAAAGCTAAGACTAAGGGTGAACTCTAGGTCACCAGACATTATAACACAAATTGCACTGGTTTCTGATTATATTTTTTTTCTCATAAGTTCCATTGTCATCCACACGTTGTCAATTTGAATAGCTATGGTGATCTGTTTCGGCGTGATTATTATAGGCTTGACCTGCTTGTTGTGAGAGCTTGCTGCTTGGGCGCTGACTTCGAATTGATGATAGGAGAACCAAGGACTTTAGAGTTACAGATATGAAATCGAATCAGGGCAATAGTGTAGTAGAGTATGCATTGAGATTTAACCCAGCATGCGGTGCAGACAGGAAATCATCATTAACCCCACATAATCTGTAAAACAAAACAAAGTAAAGTTAGTTTAAATTCAATTATTACTAAGAGCTTAAACTGAGACCCAACGGATACATACTTAGGCATTCTGTGCATGGTGACGGGTAGTTTAGGCTTAAACATCATATGTTATCATTATTGAGATTTATCTAGACACAGGCTATATGGTAATAGAAAATAGTAATATTGTAGTAAATAGAGGGAATGGTGCACTGAGGGCGTGTTGAAATATAACAAAACATAATCACAGGGCCATGAGAAATCTGGGCACGTGCAACAACCCGTGGAGAATCAAACAACGGGAAAACAACAGAAGTCACAAAACATCTTCAAAATAACCACAGAGTCACGAGATCTTTGGGCACGTGAATCAACCCTGGAAAGATTGCGAAATTAGAAAACCAATATATTGCACCATAGAAAACAAGTGCAGTTGACACCATAAGCTATTTTGAAAATAACAGAGCAATAGAAGTCACTAAAGATCTTCAAAACAACCCTGGAAAGATTGCAAAATCAGGAAAACCAACAGATTACACCATGGATAAACAGGTGCACTTGACACCATAAATTACCTAAAAATAACCAAAACAAAAATGAGGGAAGGTCAAGCAAAGGACAGACTAACCATGTTTTGACAGCTAGATAATTAAAACTGACAAAACACGCAAATCAAAAGAGAGTAATGACGAAATTGAGGCTAAAACCAACAACAAGGTAAACACCTTTACACCTGTAAATGCAAACGTTGCACAATAACAGGACAGCAAACCAGCACTATAAAAGCCTGATGGACACTTGCAAATTCAGTCAGCGCCAGGAGGCGGGTTCACGACATACAGCATTACACATTTAATCAGAGAATTATCTGATTCAGTCAGCGCCAGGAGGCGGGTTCACGACATACTGCGTTACACATCTAATCAGATAACTATCTGATTCACTCAGCCCAAGGAGGCCTATTCTTCAACAAGAAGATAACAAATTCAGTCAGCGCCAGGAGGCGGGTTCACGACATACTGCGTTACACATCTAATCAGATAACTATCTGATTCACTCAGCCCAAGGAGGCCTATTCTTCAACAAGAAGATAACAAATTCAGTCAGCGCCAGAGAGCGGGTTCACGACATACGGCATTACACGTTTAATCAGATAACTATCTGATTTACTCAGCCCAAGGAGGCCTATTCTTCAACCAAGAAGACAACAATTCAGTCAGCGCCAGAGAGCGGGTTAACGACGTACAGCATTACAGATTTAATCAGAGAATTATCTGATTCAGTCAGCCCAAGGAGGCACATCTACAGAGAGGAAAATTGTCTAAAAACTTTAGACACATTCAGCCAACAGAGCTTTTGGCAAGATATACAGAGATACAAATACCGCGATTCACAGCGAGGAACTTAGTCTAACATAGCTTAGATATAAAGAGATACATATACCGCGATTCACAGCGAGGAACCTAGTCTAACATAGCCTAGATACAAATACCGCGATTCACAGCGAGGAACCTAGTCTAACATAGCCTAGATACAAATACCGCGATTCACAGCGAGGAAATCAGTCTAACATAGCCTAGATACAAATACCGCGATTCACAGCGAGGAAATCAGTCTAACATAGCTTAGATACAAATACCGCGATTCACAGCGAGGAACTTAGTCTAACATAGCTTAGATATAAAGAGATACATATACCGCGACTCACAGCGAGGAACCAAGTCTAACATAGTTTCAATACACAGAGATATCACACTGAATATCACACGGAATTCGAGGTCATCTGCACCAAGGGTAAGATCTTATTATAAAGATTTTGAATGTTTATGTATTTTTATGACTAAATGATAAATGCTAAGATATTATTGTAAAATTATTGATTGATTTATTGCCTGACGAATAGAACCATATTTATATTTTGTTATTATTGTTTAAAATAAATCCTTGAGCAATTCCACCGAGAATTGCACCAAACTCAAATCTAAACCAGTGCTCAGTAGTTGAGGCTAGCGCACATTGTACGATAGTAGCTCTACTTACCGCTGAGGTATTATTGATCAACAGTTCAGTTGTGTTTTTGAAGTCTCTCTTTAATAACCGAATTATCAGCAATTATAAGTCCAGATCTGCTACCATTGCATTTGCACTACTTGAACCATACATATCGCGGATTCTAAAACAGAAAATTGGAGGATATTTTATTATTTGGGATTTGAGACAAGGAGTGAACAACTCCAAATTACAGTCCGATTAATCAAACACAAAATTCATTCACCATAACAAATCAGAAATTCCATGCTGATACTACCTTGCAAAGTCAATGACTACAGAGTTGCGCTATTAATGTCAATGAGGAGACAATAATTGTGAATTTTTTATCTCTCTCATTATTAACATTCTCATAAAATGTTGGCAAATACCTAAATTCATGTTACAATGTACGTGGCAGTGAATGCAGTATAGAAGAACAGAAGGGATTTTTTGAATATACTCTCTTTGCTTGTTACAATATCATTATGTTTTGAAAACTAAAACTTGTCCACTTTCAAACTCATTAATCATTTATTTATGGTAAATAATGGCATTCTTTATAGTCCACTGGAAGGAAACACTGCATGACCCAAAAGAGTGTTTGGGCTGAGGTCTACATAATAATCAGCTAAAAGAATTCCAAATAACTATCGGGACAGCACTAGACACAACATGACGTCTTCCATAACATTAGCATAACAAATAAACTTCAAGATTTTCTATATTGCCTGTAATGTAAAGATTTATTTGCTCAGATAAAATAAACCTAGTACAGTACAACGTGTGTTATGATGCATCTTACAATGTACAATAATATTAAATGTTAGAAAAAAAAGGATGACAGCTCATCCTAGAAGCCACATATAGTAGCACCTTATGAAGACTAAATTGACTAACTGGGGGTTATAAAAACTGCACAATAATACTTATGGTATGTACATGACAAAAAAAACTCAGAATATTTGTTAGTCTTCTAAAAGTAGGTAGGTAGGTATGATTTATTGGCAAAGAATAATACTTTTGAGCATATGGGCTACAGTGTCATAAATATAATGATAACTTTGTTATTTGGCATTGAAGAAAATGATTGCTGTTAGTGAAGTTATGATTATTATGCAATGATGGGCTCAGCTACAATATTTGTAGATTTCATTGATGCCATATCTAATACCTATATCACATGAGGGGGTGGGGGAGACGAAGGCTATTTGTGAAATAACGTATCAATCTAGACCTCACAAATGCCTCGCTAAAACAAATAGGCCCGTCCCATACTGAATGTTAACACCGGTGTTATATGAACATAATAATAAGTTGAGCAATTAGAATTTTACCAATACGATGAATCTATATTAGTGCTATTGTCTCCATTCCGGAGATGGCTAAATAAGGTAAATGTCATTTGTATGTGATAACAAAAAAAGAGAACAAAAGAGGCACAAAATTTTCATGGTATTTGGAAGTCTGTCAATGGCAAGCTTGCGCTGTATCCAACTTGTTTGAGTTTGGAAAACTGAATACTGGTTGTTGTGTTTCTCCACAATGCCAGCTGATTGGCCGAGGAGATATAGGGGGTTTGTTACAAGTACACTGATGGGTTGATTGTATTAGCTGTTTGTCTTTGCAAAGAGCAGCTATCATTGGTGGTAGGGATATAAGGTCCCTCTCCACTTCATTGCGTAGTCGGTCAATTTCAGGATGAGAAAGTTCTCTGCATTTGCAGCAGACTGCGTTGTTGTTGTTTGTGGCAGTTGCACTTGTTTGAGGTCTTCTTTGTTCATCAAGAGCATCCTAGTAAAGAGCAGAAACAATTCAATCAAGAATGATGATAGGATTAAACCTCGACGACTTATATGACAATCTCATGTGGGGTTTGCAGTAATATCCTATTATCCAGAAAAGTTAACAATGATCTAAGTTGAGGGATCAGAAATAATGGTTTGACTGCATAGGATTAACACTCAGAGTCAACACATTGGCCAATATAATACTCGCGTCAACAAATTTCTACACAAGGTATTGGACAGGTTAACTCGCCAAGTTATATACATCACATTCTGTTACTGTAATGTTCCTATGCAGTATTTTATGATTTATTACCTGTGAGTGGTACTGTTTCTTTTGCTGCGACTCCCTTCTCTGTTTATATATTTCTCTTCTTTGCTGGCTGGGGGTGGACCCTCTCGTCCCGGCCTGTATGGGTGTACTGTGCTGTACGTTACTTAGGCTACTGCAGTTTGAATCCTGACTGACTTGGCGACTGGTGGATAGTATGAGTTGGCCTTGCCTAGCATGTGCTTCACTATAACTTGGAGGAGGGGTGTAGTCTAGAAGCAATTGCTCCATACTGGGTGACTGAGAAACAAGGCTATATCTGTGATTTGAGACAGGTGAACTGGTAGTACTGTTATGACTGGAACCAATGCTAAACTTTCGGCTACTGCTTCTATTATAGCCTTGGATCTGGCTGCTATTTGAGTTCATAGAGCCAACGCTCGTAGATAGTTTGTCAGAACTTCGGCTGACTGATAACTGTGTAGGTTTCTTCTTGTGGCTGTGAGGCGGCTTCATTCCAAGCACCTGTCTGATAATGGCAACATTCTCATAGTCATGCTCATCAATGGTCTCGTCTGACAGTGCGCGACGTGGTAGACACTTCTTCTTTGATGACTGATGATGGTGTTGAGAAATGTGGAACTTGAGTTGCTCAAACTTTTTGCTTGGCTCGCTGATTGCTCGCTGAACTGTGACCAGGCGAGTTGATGGGTAGTATGTGTGAAGCTCATCTGTAGAATCCAGCAGTGAATCACAGCTTGATGGTCTTGTGGCTGAAGATATCAAATCCTCTGCAAAATTAAGTGAAATTTGTCGTTATAAAAAAATCAATGGAATTATCTCCACTTTTCAATCGGTACACAACTCTTCGCTGAAAGCGCTCAATAATTTAGGATATATTATACAATATCTCTCGTGAGTAGGTGTGGGGAATGTGAAACAACTCAATATACCAATCTTTAAGAATTTTTTTGTTGCGGGGCTTGAGGCTCTAAGATATCTGTTTGGAAAAGATCATCATGAAATACTTCTAGCAATGAGCTTCCTCTCCCGAGGAAGAGGGAGTTTATTACTTTTAGTTGTTAGATTAAATTGCTCACCATGACTGGCGTCCGTACTGAGGCAGGTTCTGTCACTGACGATGCCTGAGGTTGTAGTGGAGCTGGTATTACTGATGATAGAGAAGCGACAGTGACTGGAGGGTGACATCACCATATCACTGTGTGACGTGCTCGTCGACAGGGGTGGAGATATAGGGCTGGTAGGAGCCGCAGTGGTGGATTTAGATCTGTATGATGAGGGGAGAGTACCTTGCAGGCTCTTCTCACACTCCAGCTCGAGATCCTGCTCATTGCTGTAGATGTAGGATTCTCTGAAGGCAGTGCCGTCTACAAAACAAAACAAATACTAATATTATACTTGAGTGAGATCAGGAGTCTATTTAACACACCGAGGCGGAAAACTTTATTCAGTCAAATGGATTTGAGCTAAATATATACCACATCCACATCCTCATATCAATCGTCGTATAGTGCTGCCTGCTTATAGATAAATATAATAATCATAATACTTTCATTCCATAAACCAGATTGGCAAAAAAACAGGTCGCCAGTTTCTTCAAAAGGTTGAGCAGAAGGTTTAAATTTGATTTCGCCTCTCACAAGGAGAATAATCCAATTATTACACAAGGTCGCGACAAGGAAAATGATGATTGGCATTGCTACCTCATGTGCAAAAAATTACAAACTGCTTAGGTCACAATTTTGCAACAAAATTTTTTGACAAAGAAAGAAAAAAATTCCGATGGTGACAAATAAAATAAATTATTTATTTGTTCTTTTCATAGGCCTGCCATATTTTTTACGCAATTCACACCCAAAAAATTTTTACATGGTGAGTCATTTGACGTTTTGAAATGTGGAATACTTGAACGTCTCAAAAAATGTCTCAATATACACAAAACAAAACTTTACAAAATATATTGGGTTGAGCTCTAGGCTGACGATATTATGACGCTGATATTATGACGCTGACGATATTATGACGCTGACGATATTATGACGCTGACGATATTATGACGCTGACGATATTTATGATGGAAAAATTCCTAGTATTCATTAGGCTAACTTCTACTATCTCTTTATGACTTGGATGCATTCTGTTACTCACAAAATGGACCAAATGAAAGTGTGATTTTGATTTTGAGCAACAGCTTTGGTTGAATTATATTCATGACAACAACAACTAAGTTGCTTAAGAGGTATCATGTGAAACCAAATACAAGAAGAACATGTCTTCTAACGTGTAACATAAATGTCAGTTACACAAAAGTCAGTCAATCCCGCACAGCCTTTTGTGTGTGAGTTATTGGAGCAAGGGCTAACAAATCTTAAAACCTGATACCTTTAAAAACTCTGGTCAGAAAGGGGTGGGGGGGGGGGGTGTGAGCATGTATATACAAGGCATTCATGAATCTAAGTCTAACATTCCAATTAAACTATCAGTTGACGAGTTTTGTGAAATTCCACTGGGTATCCAAATAGTTGGCATGGGTTATTATTCTGTTGCATCGAAGGAATTTACAAAATGGATTAAATTCTGACAAATTATGTTGACAATTTTGCAATAACAACTTGTGAAAAGTGATCATTTTGCCAAGCTATCAGCACTAAGCAATGCAATTTTTTCCACTTGCGCAAACACACTCTCCTGCCAAAAGAACAAAATCAAAAGGATGAGCTTTTCCATTTACATCATGTAACAGATGTATGAACAATTTATACCATTTAATGTCTCAACATAGTAATTTAAGACCCGTGGAATTTCAAATTACTAAGTAATATCATAAATAAATGGCTGAAATTGTCTACTTCATAATATTAATCTTCTCATCAAAATGACAAAATTTCGGTTTAAATTGGGTTTATTCATTTATTGGGTAAATAAAGATTGTAACAAAGGATTTTGATGGCTCAGACTAGCGTGCATTGGAGGAGGATATCCAGCCCCCCCCTCCTCCCATACCACCATACACAAAAGAGTTTTAAGGTTGCTCATAAAATTTCATTGAGTTATAGCAGGTTGTTTTCCGTGAATTGTGAAAATATTCTTTTTCACTTACCAAGATCAATCAATTCTTGAGGAAGACTGAGGGTAGCCTGTGCACCAGAATAAACCAGGCGAGCCGATTGGATTGTCTCACACAGCTCCCGACACCATTCATCGCTGTATGTGTAGAACTCGAGCCGGCGGCCATTAACTAACACACTCAACTTTTTTTTCTACAAATGTAAGGGAGTAATAAAATCTTACACCGAAATGTCTGACACATTTCCTAATGAGTTATCTATGAGAAAAAACCAGTTTGATCTCTGCGATGATGGGGAAATCATGGGTTTTTCTCTTCCCATTGGATTATATTTAAAGATTATCTCTTTCGGCATTATAATTGGGATTATATCATTATAAGCAGGTTATAACCACTACCAGAAGTAAATTGTGAACATATCAGAAAGCAAAAATATTTATTGAAAGTTTTTTTTGATACAGTTTATTTGTTGCTGTTTTCATTTCGAAGAATGTTTTCCATCAGTAGTTGAGAATAAAAAAATATCTTACCATTGCATAAATCTCTTGAATGGCTTCCCAGTGGTAACTGTTTAGGAAATTCAGGTAACCGCTTCCATCCACCTGAAATAATAAAGTTAACCAACATTCTTCAGACGTAATGATATGTAAATCATTTTTCTAATTTGTAACACTTGCATTAAAAGGTGAAAAGACATATAGTTAGATTGAATGCATAATAATCTCCAAAATGTCGTCTGATTGAGTAATTATAAAAAGCAGTGATGAAAATTGGGATTAATCCTGGTTGGAGTGATAAATTACATCATAAATCCCAGCTCCTTCAGATAGATATGTTCACGGGTGTGTGAACAACAGAGATATTCATTGTCTTGCCACTCTTGTTACATCACACCACAACATTATTTTGATTAAAAAAGTGATCAAAATTTGATACATACTGACAAATATTTCCTGTTCAATTTCATACCACAAGGTATACCAAGTTTTATACGTGTCAAGTTTTCGTGTCAACCATTGCAATTTGTCACGTTTTTCTTTTTTTTTTACTTCATTGGCATGACTTTCAATGGATGAGAACGTTTTACAAAATCAGCTATCGAGAAAGAATTACGTTGACAAAATTACGAGAATAGAACAAATTTTTGCAGATGTTGGTACGTCACCTACCTCATAAACCTCGAGTCCCTCTGGGCTGACCCCGACTCTGACATTATTAGTGGGTTTGTGTTTACAGCTTTGGACTCTGTACAGCCTCATGTTGTACACGTATGGTATGGGGCTCGACAGCTCCGAGATGTAAGTCGTCATCGCCTGTACAGGTGATATCCTGTCTGGACGTATTGTAGGCATGTGCTTTCTCACGAACAGCGTCCCATACCTCTTCAATACCTATCAAAAAATAGAGAAAATTCCTTAATGTAGAACGGACACAAACAACTGCTATGGTCTGTCTAAACCTGCTTGATATAAATAACAAATCACAATAAAAATAGGTAGCCACCACATCCGCAAACAAACAAACAAGTAAAATGGGAAAAGATGTCATAGAAAAAAATGCCGACGGAAATTACAATTCACACTGCCACTGACAAACCACACATATACTACAGGTCTCTGTTAGATCGACACTCACCCACCCATTTGTCACTGAACCCTCGAGGATACCACCACAAAATGTCGGCTACAAACTATAATTCATTCCACTATTACAATTTATACCACAGGAATCGGATTAGCCACTTGCCAAACTCACTTGACTCACAACAGCTCAGTGTCTGCATATTGTTGCATCGAAGACTGTCGTAATTTTGCAGAGAATGAAGCAAGGCTGGCTGGCTACTGGTATTGGAGGCAAAAAAGGACCTGTCAGCCTTTGCGCCTATCCCTCTTCAACTTTAAACTAGTGAATATCAAAGTATTTTCCTGCTCGACCTAACCCAGTGTACTTAAGAATGCATCAGACAAAATTCACAAACACAGCATAGATTGTGGAGAAAGTACAAATCCATCAGAACAATCCACATATGATCAATGCGATTACATCGTGATCAATCTCCTGGCCACCCAGGCAGAAAAAAATTGCTTTAGTTTTGGGGAAGAAAGAATGGGTTTGAGTGTTTGCCGTCACAGCAGAAGTCTGGGAGGCCAAGGAATTCCACAGAGTTATTTGACTAAATCTGTGTCATGAAGCACCGATGGCATGGTATTGTTGTATACTGATATCTAAACTTTTAAAAATCTACTGGCTGGGAAGGGGAAGGGGTGTGATTTTTTGACTAACAAGTTACCATGCAAGAACTAAAACTACAACAACTACCAGCACTCTCAGACCGCCACTGTTGGACTGGAGCAGGTTCACAATCCATCTATACTCCATCAAGAGTTAACCAGGGGAAGGCAATTTCTAATTTATTTATGATCTGTACTAGTCTATACGGGTAATTCGGAATCGCCTAAACCTCCTAAACAAGCCTTTAGTCTATACTCTGTGATGATACATGAGGAGGCGATTCCGAATAGGGGGTACTGATTCCATGAGGCTATTCACTGATACGGAATACATAATATATATACCTCAGTAGAGCTGTTAATCCCCAATGTTTCTTTTTTATAAAACTACTTCTTTATAAGTTATTTGATAAATGAATCTTTATTATTTGTTGTTTCTTGCATTCTAAAAATCCCTAACCAATCAGGCAGTCTTTGATCTTTGCTTACCCAAGCTGGGAAGTATTCTCTTGGGTCAAAGCTTTTCCATGACACAGAGTCGGAGTGTATGGCATAGCTGGCAAGTAGGAAACACCTGTCATCTGGCTGGTTGAATCCGTAGCGGAGGAAATTCTCCTTCAGCTGCAGGAAATAATACTGTCGGTCGGCGTCTGATCTGTAATAAAACCCAGAAAATATAAATAACCGCTCAGATACACAAGCAACTTCGAGTTCTCTTTTATATACACATAGATATAATAAAGAATAAAGGATCAATGGTTAGGTGCTACCAGCCACTCTATGCATATAAGATAGGAGAGAAATAGATGGAGACACATTAGACTTTGCAAAAATCATAAAAACTTGTTGACAGGTGGGTGGCCTATATATGAGAGTGTTCGATGTGATAATTTTCATGTCTGGTTAGTGTCTATGACATTCCACTCTTCACTGAAACCCTATTAGACCCACTCCTTGTACAAAATATGTCATGAATATTTAGAATCGTGATTTATAACATTACTCTTCCGACCATGGTCAAAAAAAGATTCCTTCAATGTAGAATGAATGCCAGCAGACTAAAATGACAAAACGAGTTTGTCAAATTTTTTGGCACATTTGGATTAAGAGTTTTGTTGCTCATCAGAGTTTTGTCACGCTTGCATTGACATGCAGCTGAACTATGCAGAGTTTAGACACCAGTTCCCATGAATGAAACAAGTCATTATCAGTTCAAAACACTTTGAGATTTTTGGCAGGCTGTATTCGCACATGATCGGCAAACTGGCTTTCAACAGCTACGCACAACATTCCAAATTTCCAAAAATCTTCAACGCCTCTGCATCAATTGCAGCAGCCACTGATTATTATTTTTGATCAAAGCCAGTGAAATAGCAAAGTGTTTTATCAGGAGAGCAGTTCCCAAATTCCTAACCACTAATCCTAACTCAATCACCCCCTTGTAAAATGGGGCGGCAATGTCAAGGCCCGCTGGACACTAGCTAGTTGGCAGCTGGTGGACTTGAGTTTCATTATTGTAGTAAAGCTGAAATAGAGAGGAGTCAGAGGCCATTCATTAGTTCAGCTGCTATGCACCCATGTGTATAATTTATGCATTCAATTCAGTTTGATTAGCATCCACTGTTTCATCAAAACAAAGGATGCCTTTGAGATAGCACACATTCCTGAATTCACAGGTAACCAATAGCCACAATTCTCAAAAGCTAGCAAAACGACTGGAACACACCCGCTAAAAGTTCAACAAAAGAATGCTGAGAACTGCAGTCTATTCTGTTATCTAGGTTATATTTTTTCGGATTATTATTTGGGAGCAGGATATACTCCACTTATGAGTCTCCGCAAGACTTCATTCACCAAATTACCGATTGATCCCAGAAATGTAACTACTGCATCCTGGTCAATGTGATAATTACCAAGTGCCGGCCATTATCAAATTACACACGCTGAGTAGCTAGGGCGTCAAGACCTACTCACTCACTAACATACACCTAATTTAGAGCATTCCGTACCCAAATTAACCTACTTGTTATTTTCTTATGAGTACAATTTTCACCCAAGAGCATCAGGCTGTGGTTTATCCACTGTTAATGTTTATAGCGATGTGGTTCCCATTTCGAGTTCCATGTGTAGCTCTAGCAAACCCCTCCCCCTGATGACCATCAACCACAGCTAGCAGTCTCACCTGACGTTAGCTTTCTGTCTTATATCATCCTCAGGTACATCAGAGGGGAAGGCATATCCCAGCAGCCTCACAATAACAAATTTGGAGAAGGAGCTGAAAGGTTGTTGAGGGTGATGGTGTTGAGACATATACAGACCCCTCCCCCTTTATGTTTCCTAATGCCATCCCACAGAAATAAATTAATTACTAACCTGAACTGGTGGCCTGACTCTACGTAATACTGAACCCTGAGGTATACATGAGGGGTAACTCCTGATTCGCCAAACTACAAAACGTATACAGATGGCTGATTGAGGTGGTAAGTCAGATCAGGTTAGGTTATGTGTATTATTTCAATCGATGTATCAACAGGCGATAAGATTAGATTGGTACATGAAAATGAAAAATTTAAACTTTGTTGAAAGCTGACATGTGGTAAGGAAAAAAGCTCTTTAAACGCTTTTGAGTCCCGCACTCTGGTGGGCAATAGATGGTATGTAGGCGAGAGGATACCTTTGCACCTTTGCAATCAGAAATTTTCCATTCTTTTTGTGACTAAAAAAGGTGAGCTTCATCAAACCTATCTAAATTTGATGAAGTGAATAAGATTTTCTAGCCTGCCAGGTTTACTTTGTGTCATAAAATAGGACTGAGAGACACAGGTGATTGATTGTATAGCGTGTAGTGAATAATATAGCATAGATCCAATTCTGCCGGTAGCAAAAAAAAGTAAAAATTGTCAACATTCTCTAAAGAAAATGCATTTAATGCTTCCTCAGTCGTGTCTATCATTTTGATAAGTGGCTCTAAAATACACATCTAAATGGCCACAAATCTATGGAGCATAAAAATATTCTGATAATATGAAATATGATTTTAGTGACTAATTAGTATGGGTGATTATTAATTTTACACAGCCAAGCACAGCAGATGAACTTTGCCAAACAGTTTACTGTACAACACAAGGTCATACATACTCAGAGTTACTGTATTTGAGCCGTGGGTCGAGACGAAAATTGTTTTGCGATGAAAAGCATCTTTCGTAAGAGGTTAAAACACATTATTCATCGATATATTGAAGAAGATGAAGAATGCCAAGATGACACTGTCGAAAATGTTTAGCGAGAATGAGACCATATTGATTTATAGGACATAAAATAGATTAATAAAAGATTCAAATGGCTTTCACAAAAATTTGTTTCATGTAAAAATATTCAAAATTTTATGACAGTTTAAATAAATTGTTTTGTGGGACATATTTTCGATTAGATAAGAGGAATCCAAATTCTTCCCGCTTCAATATAGACAACAGACTTACAAAGTTGAAATATTTCAAAGCTTTATGACAGCAGTTCGGTCGACAGCTATAGCCAATACTTAATTGACATACCGTTGAATAACGCACAGTAACAGATTCACACAAATATGTGTACAACCAGCCATTTTACACAGAAAAAAACTGAATATTTTGTCAGGCCTTTTGTCAAATATCCGAGAAATTCCTCTGATGTCAAATGACACTTAAAACAATTACAGGTGAGATAGAGTTCATGACGAGGAGCGCAGAAAAAAACAAGCCATCTGTCTCAATCTAGCTTGGAGCATAGTTTTCTTTTCAACCTTTGATGTCCTTCAGTTCATACCTTCAGGCTTGTTTTACATCATACCAAAATCCATAAGGGATCAGACACAAGACGGATAGTATGCTAGCTACTGTTCTAGGACTAAGACAAATAATTATAACCTGTTGGTATTGCACCGGTGTAAGTGCTGCTTTGAAGCGACTAGCAGGCTACAGATTGCGTATACTTTATACACCAAGTGGCCACTTACAAAACAGATTTGTTTTGAGGACAGATCCAATATTTGCATTCAGAAGTACACACCATACAAAGACACTACAAAGTATGACCAATTTATAATCTTTGGTATGACCACTGGAAATCAGTGTGTTAGTTGTTTGTGTTGGCGATTATTGAAAAGAAAGCATTCTTCTCCGCTCAAGCGTCATCCATTTTCATTCATTAAATAAAGATGGAATGTGTTTATGAAGCCCGTTGTGCTATATTGGTCAACTCTTGTTGATTGCTGTATTATTTAGGCCACAATGGTTGCCCTTTAGACGGCCTAATGATCCATGGTTCAAAGTCATTGAAAGCATAATTTTGCTGAGCTTGTGGCCTAATTGTTTGTTTACCCAATGGCTTATCTCCACAGGAATGTGATTTCAATTCATGTCCCCTTGTCCTCACTTGATAATCATGAAAATATTACTACAGAATGGTCTCTTTCATGCTGAATAGATAAATAATCAACATTCCAGCTCAGGCAGCTTGCGTAGTCAAACTGGAATGACAGCTATTTCTGTGGACATATTGCGATAAGTTTTGCTTATTAATTATGAGGGTAAAAATGTGTGGTATTTTCTTTAGGAAACCAGCAAAATTCCTTACGGATGAATTATAAAATTCTTCAAAGTCTGTGATCACAAACATGTTATTGACAGTCTACAAGGCTAGCAAACAAGTTCACAGTTCAAATAACTCTAATCATAATTCTAACTAAACGACAGAAAAAACATTTTGCTGTCTACGAATAAAACCAAACATTAAAAAGATGACAATCTACTTTGATCACCTAAACTCTTCACCCACGACTCAAATGTACAAAAAATCATAAATTAAATCAGCAATCACAAACAAGTAGAAATTTGAAGGATCAGTCTTACCTGTGATTGTGATTTCTCAGTCTTCCACACTTTACTGAGAGGGTCGATGAAATGGAAGTCTCCATGCTCTGAAAACAGTACCAAGTATTTCTATTGAACAGACACATCATGTGACAGCATGAACTTCGCAATTCATGAGCAGCCGCCTTTGGCTGGCCTTAACAGTTTACCTCTTGGTACAGATAATCTTAGCCAATCTGTTCTCAAGACCAGCAATTCGACAATTTTGATGACCGTAAAGGATGCCAGCTGTTCGCAGGTGGTACATTTCGAGGTTAGGTACCTGGTTTTCAGACTCTGAATCACAAATAATCTTATCAAAACCATCAATAAAGTTCTCAGGCATTAAAATGAGAATCTGATAAGGAGATTGGGGTTGGTGATGTCACGGGATGGCCGTGCCTACATACAGCTGTCTGGTAGAGTAGTAATAGTTATGTATACGCAGGCGGAGGAAATGTTCGCCATTTGCACATGCTCGAAATAGCTTACAGCTAATGGCTAACATTTATTCACTCTCATCACTTTTGTTATTTGACTCCCACCTCAGGCAACCATAATTTAGTAACAGGGGAAATATAGTCACCCTCAACTATAGCTTAACTAAACCAAGAAGTAACAGCTTGACCAAACTCCAGGCAATATTTACACCTGTACAAGGTAATTTGTAATCCTAGATGTAAAATACCGACACCCCTCAACTATAGCTAAACTTAACTAAGGAGTAACAGGTCTACTAAAACCAAGTTTGGTCTGTTTGCCTGCATTCCAAGTTGCTTCCCATCCACTGGTCAGCTCTGGAAGGGAGCAACTGGAACGCAGGCAATTAGATTACACTTGATCTAGGTGTACTTGACTAAACCCTAGACAGTATTTACACCTCTAGAAGGTGATTTATAACCCTAGAGTGTCGGCGGAGAATCTTCACCAGTCAGATCTCCCACCCACTTACAGAGCATCTGGTGGTACAGGGCCGTAGTTTAGAAAAAATGGTGGGGGAGGCTAAAATCCTCGAGGGGGTGAAGTAACACCAGGTTGGGTATTGTGAGTTCTTTCTGAATCCCCTGTCCCCAGTGGTTTTGATAATATAAATACCAAATGAGAGTCACAAATGAGCTGATTCTGTCATAGTAAATCTAATTATAAAATTTTTAGGCCACTCTATTGAGCATTCTAGTGGTGGCAGAGCTCTACGGTCTACGCTCTACTACGGTCCTGTGGTTACACCGCTATCTCACCTGATTTATGAGCGAGACCAAAGACATTTGAGGAGCTGAGCTTGAGGTGTTTGCGTAACTTGATTAAGATATCTCCGTACCTAGTTTTATTCTAAAAAACACAAGTAATAAGTTAAAAACAAAAAGCATCGTATTTCATGGCACGCATATCATGGCGTGATGTAAAAATATGGATCTAACCTCCCAAGTGTTGATGACAATGTATACTGGGATAGAAACCCCTGACGGAAAGTTGGATATGTGTTCATAAAGTTTGAATTAGAGATTTATGAAAACTAGAAACTAGATCTTATGGCAGTGAGTTTTTAGTGGTGAATTCACAAGACCTATCAAATCTACAATGGTTCTCATTACAACGAAGCACAGGTGGCACGTTTTTATTACGGTTATCTATAAAACTTGGATTTAGTAGAGCTTCTGGGTACATGACCAAACTGTTCAGCTATGATTGATGTTTGGTGATAAAATCTTCAGTTTTCATTCAGTTGGATGGTCAATGAAGAGCCAAGTATTCCCAGTGCATAATTGATCAGTTCAGTCATTCTATGAATGAATGGCACAGTTTCTGACCAAGGAGATGCCTAATAGTGGAGACAAAAAGTGGGTTGGTGAACTGAAACTGATCAGATATTCATCACTCAAAATCAAAAGCAGCCTGTGAAATTAGGCGTGGTGTGTGAGCTGCGAATTAACCTAAAGAAATTCAATTTGTCTTTGACATGCAGGCCTAGGGTGGATATAGGATATTTCAACACATAGTTTCACATGTTGAAATAAGTGTCCAGTCGATGAGACAAAAATTAATCCATTCCATACTCTTGTTTAATTGGGTACAGTTCAATAAAAATATACCAAGGTATGATTCTCATTCACATAGGCTGACCTTGATGTGGGAAGTTTGATTAACATTATCAACTGTAGTAACCAGGTTGTGTAGCGGCTCATTTCAATTTGATAAGTAAACATCTCTTTAGCTTTATCTTATCTCATCTCCAAATCACATGAAGTGAGTGTCAATGAACGTTTGTAGTACATCAAAAAATTGTGTAGATGGTCAGATAAAGCAGACATATATTGTCCGAAGGTTCAAATGGCAGCTGACTGCTAGTGGCCGAAGGTTAGTCTGAGCCCCAACTCCCACACTCCTGCCCTCTGCCCGGCGACCTAAGGTTGAAGTGGCAGCTGACTGCCGCGCCTTCATTCTAACTAGTGGAACCCCTCATTTTAATGTTGTGATGAACTATCAAGGTGCCTCCATGCCATATTCCAGGTCTACGAGTTTGTTGTAAAACATTTTAGAACAAGCAGAAGAACAACATTCACTTTGTTTATACCCACAAACACATTGCTTAGATACCCGAGTCTTTTACGCTACAAAATGTGTTTAGAAATAATTATAAGCAGCCAGACATACCTCTATTGGTATGACGAGTTTAGATTTGTTGAGAAGGAAGACAGTTAGAGTTTTCTCTCTGCTTCCATGACGTCGTGTCGCTGCGGTATTCATTTCTTAGTATTCTCTGCTGTCACAACCTCACAAATAGCCGACCTGCGTATATATCCTGCAGTGCTGTGTATTCGCTTCATGTAGATAGTTATGAATGACGACCAGTGAAGAATTGAAACATATTTTGATGATTGTAGTTAGCTATATCCCTGTCACCTATAAATAGTGCGGCTAGTACTATGACAGCCTGTCACTTTATAAAGCACCTGTTGACAGCCGAGGTAATCCAAAGAAGCTTGTTGCTAATCCTGACAAGTCTGCTTTACTAATCCTTTATTATGTATTTTTATCTTGTCTATATGTGTAAGTAAGGCAAGCGTGATGATATTCTATGATTATCTTCAAGTCTGACTGCTTTTAAATTTACAAATTCTACAATTAGACAGCTTTGAAATTAACAATCCTAAAGCTTGCTCGGTGCAGTCAGGTCTAATTTCAGCGAAGTTCTAAATAGACAGGATGCCAGCGAATAGAGCGAGAAGAGCGCTCTGATTTATCTTTGTCGATCTTCTATTCGAGCTCGAGCTCGGTGTAACGTGATATGTGATTCTACAGCAGAGTTATTTCACCCCTCAGTAAAAATAATAGTGTAAGCAATAGCCTGCTGAATAGCAAATATCATTTCATACCTGCCATAAATTCAGAAATCCCTCAGTCATCAATCTTCGAAGGTCTTATTAGTCTGAGCCCCCAGACTTTTGCCCACCGCCTGACGACCATTTTTAAAACTTTTAAGGCTATCATTCTCAATTCCAAAATTTTTTCCGTGTACCAACTGGAAAAAGAAGAAGAGGAATAAAGAAACAGAAAAGATATGACGACATCACATGTTTATAAATAGAATACTTGAAATGTTTGTCAGATGCAAGTGATTATTGACCAGGGTTTCATTATCTATTTCACACGTTGTTCATGGAATTTATTATGGCAGGTCTGGCTAATTGAATTGACATTCCACAGGCTTATTGAACCCATGCAAATTGACCACTGGAATGTTGTGCGCTTCATTGAAATATGTGGCATACTGATTATTATTAGCATTTCTTAGCCCTAAATTCTCAGCTATTTTGTAGCCTGTCAAGTTGGGGGATCATCACCACGTTTCGTCATCTCAGTTCTTTCCATCCGCTGCTTTTTGTTAGGCTGAGTTTAACACAAAATTGACAGAGCATACTTGTGGGTTGGGGGAGGCAGGAGCACTTGGAGCTGAGGCTATAATAGATCATCGTTGAAAGAAGAATAATATTTATCAGAGTGCTTTGAACTCAGTTGTTCTTTACGCTATGCTACAGCTATTCGCAAAATATACTGCAAGGAATTATGATAGGCGCTAGATTGGTTTAACTTGGGAAGCTTTCTGACAAGCTTGTTCGCTCAGACATGTTGTTTACTTGTAGCAGTCTATGCGTTGGATACGCCGCCTACCCGAGGGGTAAATATTAGCTAGAGTTTAGTTAGATCAAGTTTCATCTAATTTGCCCCTAGTCCGGTCACTCCCATTCTACTGGTGAGCCCCCCCCCCCCCCCAACCAAGGCTGGCGATAGAAAACCCTACATGCAGGCAGTTTGGATCCTGCTTGAGCTAGAGTATAGTAAAGCCATAAGTCTGAAAGTGCAGCAAGTGTTAATATTGTGAACTATTTCA
Source organism: Membranipora membranacea (assembly GCA_914767715.1). NCBI lineage: Eukaryota > Metazoa > Bryozoa > Gymnolaemata > Cheilostomatida > Membraniporidae > Membranipora > Membranipora membranacea. The sequence continues at coordinate 6,960,313 of OU612072.1, read as the reverse complement.
TTTCGGATTTGGTTATTGTGATTTGTGATATATTTTGCGGTAAATGATATAACTTGTGGAATGTCTCAATGGCATCTGAGAATATAAATGGTCTAGAAGAACATTCCAAAAACCATACTTTGCTATTATTGAATTACAAAAGTCATCAATAAAAGCTTTTGAGCTAAGTTGCATCAGTGCAGGTGTTGATGGTCATGGTAAATATCGATGTACTTTTCCCCCAATACATCAATACTAATGGTACCAGAAATATTTAATACTGCTATAGGCGTATAGGCGTATAGGCGTATAGCGTATAGCAAGGGAATGAATTTGAAGTTGTGAGCAGAAAGAATTCAACTCCGTGTAATCTCATATGCCATGCCAATGAGTAGGGAGTAGGCCTAAAATCCTTGATTTTACTATAGCGATACACAGATGGATGTTGCACATTGATATTCATGAGGAGGTTTGTAGAATAGTGTATCAAGATTACTTTCACAAGACTGAAATAACGTTATGTTATGTCCGTGACAAGTCATGTGGCCTGAAACAGGGAGAATGCCTGCAGGGAGCCATCAGAACAAGCAAATAAACAAAATCTGGAGGGTCATTTTATATCCGGCTACATCTCAAGAATTTACGCGCATCCATCCTTGAAACTTGACAATATGTTATTAGAGATATTGATGGATATAATGTGAAAGCAGAGACTAAAGATAATAATAATAATAATCTATAGTCTCTGGTGAAAGTAAGAAGGTGATTTACCAATTAGCCCAGAAGTGGCTGCTTGATAATCCAATGAAAAAAATAAAAGACTATCAAAGCCCTTTTAGCCCCTTCTCTCCTCAGAAAATGTGGAACTAAATTTTCCGTTATCCATGTTTCAATGTTCTACAGTGGACTATAGCCTACCTTTCCAGCATATCAGCTCTCTGTGTAACTGACAAAATGGGTTAACTTAACGTGATATCACCTTTTCAGTTTCTCAGGAACTACTTGTCCGATCTCAAAAATTCTTGCACTGACACGTTGCCAGTTAGTCTGACTTGTGTTTAATATCGCAAATTTTTTCAAACCGCATGTATCTATCTTGATAAATTGTTCATTAACTAAAAGACATTGAAAACATATAGGCAGCAATGGGCAAAATGATGCAGTAAATTACGTTATGCAAAAGCGTGATGAAAATCTATGCAGTATTACATGCAAAGCACATTGTGTACAACAATGGATCACCGTTTTTGTGTGATTGTTTAGCATCGAAAGAGAAATGTTTATGCTCATAACTTCTTTACTATTGAATTTATCATCAAACGCCACGATCAAAACCTCGGAAATACTCTCTAGTTTAATGGAAGCTGGTGTGTATAACATGTTCTCTAACCTATTTTCAGCTTTTTGGCTGGAGAAGAGTGCATGTTTTGGACCAAATAAAGCTGGTTTAGCCAAATATCCAAATATCTCAAGATGTAACGCTATAATCAACAATCGCTGCGATCAAAACCTAGACAATCTCCTACTGTTCATCATGCTGACAACAAATTTGACTGATATCTTTCTGAATTTCTCAATTTTGGCTGGAAAATTTTGACCTAAATTATTTAAAATTTGGGTTATTATCTGTTACAGTTGTGACAACCAGGATTTGTAAGCTGGTAAGATTATTTATGGAAGTGACGGTACAAGACCAAAATGGTAGAATAAAGTGAAAATTTTAGTTTCTGCATTATTGGGGTTGTATGTAATGAGGGGTCAGAAATGGCCCTTTTACTATTGCAAAAATCAATTAAAAGTCTCGAAGACAGTAGGCCTAAAATCATAAAGTTTCACTAAAATGTCACTCCTCCAGTTAGTGCCAAGGTGAAAGTATAAACTAGTCAAATACCTCAAATACAAGGCACAGAGGGCTCAATTTAAAAAGGGCACTTTTTACTCAAAATGAACTTCCGGAGGTCACTGCGACTCAACGTCAAATATTTGGGAGATGTCAACTGTGAAAATAACTATTAGACATGATCACCAAAACAATATTAAAAAGTTTTAAAATGCGATATATCATGCTTTTTAAAAGCGGTATATATCGCTTTTAAAAAGCGATATATCACACGATATATATGCGCTTACACTGTGTCGGGATAGCTGGTAGTAGCATTTCATTATCAATGACTTTTCCAACAAGGGAGGGGAAAGTGGTTGATAAATGAAATGCTACTACCAGCTATCCCGACACAGTTTAAGGGCTCAAACTAGGGTATGATTTGATCACATAGTAAGAATGATACATCCATACTCCGTAATTTAATCATATCATTACGTTTTTTTTGGCATCATATGATAGGGTGTGATGGAGTGACAGATTTAATCATCTATCCCAAATAATCAGGCTATGTGGTACAGGCATGGTCACTCTGTGGTTTGAATCTGACAAAAATATCACTCCCCAGTCTTGTTTCTTGGGAAATTTAACTTTAGTCTTTTGTAGCCTTAGGAAACTAATCATAATTGCTTTCACTACAGAGCTATTTTGGGTGATGAAATGGAAAACATTTACCAATATATGATACATCACCTGATTACCTAAAATATCAATAAGTATAAATTCCTGTGTGTTATGAAACAATCAGACAATCAATGATTTCGGGGTAAACAACATCACGACTAATTAACATCGTAACACTTAATTATTTATTGTTCTGTTGGGTAATGTGTTGAAAGTCGACACTCCTGAATTCCAGGAATATCTGGACAACATTAATAAAATCATATTTTGGGCGCTGTAGCACTTTTTGATGATTTCAGGATTTAAGTACTTCCGTTGAATTGTAATAAATATTCAGACGATTGCGTTTTCAATAGTTGGGCAATCTCGATAAGCCACCACCCAAAGTTAAATATCTTTTTGTAACTCAGTAAATCAACAGGAAAACTCGTAACAATATTAATTCATGAAAATAAATGGTTATCAAAATTACCATAGAAATTGAACACCAGCATGTAGTATGTGGTGTTAGCAGATTTAAAAACATCTGGGCTACTGCTGGATAAACTACCATAGACGTGTTAGTATTAGCTTGAGTTTAGTTTGGTTAGTTTTGCGGTGACTTTATTTTAGCTAGAACTATTTTGGCGAGATAAGGCCGAAGTCTTATAAAAAAGTGAGGCTGAGTAAAATGTCAGCTTGCCATGAACTTTGCTAGTTCAAGCTTTTGCCAGATGACAAACTTTTCCTCCTGCAAATTACTTTCCTCTTCTAGGTCAGTTCTTCAAGACTCCCTCGATTAGGGGTTAGATCAAGACCAAGACCAAAACAATTTAGGAAGTCTACAAGGCTGCAGCTCATCTAATCAGGGACAAGATTCTGATTTATCCAACAAAGATGGCACAGGCCTTTTGTAGTTGATGTGAGTCCAGTGGTCCACTGGACTCGCACCAACTACAGAAGGCCTGTGACAGATGGCATTGCAATTCTCGCCTTAATTTTTCTAGTTTGATACCAGATTTTTACAATAAATATATAATGGCCCCACAAATGGATCAAACTTGTTCTTGGAATAAAACAGGCAATAAAACATAGCATCTTTGTGATCTCCTAATTTACAAAAAAGATATAAATTATAGGTGAAGCAGGGAGTTTAGGACCAAACTCCCTGGTGAAGTAATGCAATCGTTGAGTTTGGGACAAACTTGCTGCCAAAAAGTTCACTGCTAGAGGCCTTTTTCCAGTTGGTTCTGCCATGTTTGTGTACATGGGATAATTGACCCTGAAGGAAGTTGAGTGGCCGGTATTGACTCAGGTTACCAGGAACAGGAAATGAATACATAACTATCATAATGTGGCAGCATGCATAATTTAGTACATGGTAGGGTCACACACAAATGTCATAAGGGGTGCGTTGGGTAACAGGGAAAGCTAAATTTGGTATCTCAGGAAATCATTACACTACGATTGTGTTGTTTTCAAGTGTCACATTAAAGTCACAAATTAAAATGGTAATGTATTATCAAAGTATAGTTGGTTTTTGAATAAATCTCACCATTCTCCCTTTACTTGTTACCTGTAAACTGAAATGTGACTGATTTGACGGGAGATAACATTGTACACCCCTGGAAACTTAGTAGTAAAGATATAAAAGCAAAAGTGATTGGCCCTGATTGATCAGTTCATATTGATACCTTGCGCTTGACATCAGATTTAGAATTTATCGAGTACAGGATACACTAAGAGAAAATGCAGAGTCACACATTGATACTCATCACAGTTCTTACAGGTATATATGATATATGTTTGTTGTTACTTCATTATAGGTATGATCGTATTGGAAGCCATGTTGCTTACACATCGACTCTGAGTCACAAGTCTCCCTTTGGCGCACAGAAGAAGGTCAAATGACCTATTAACACGGTTTCTTTAAAAAACGTTATTTTATTAGTTAAAATGTTAACCTGAATTGATCAGTACGCAGAGTGATCTGATGCCACACACATGCCTTGTACAGTCTGATGTCAGGCAACATTGTACTGGTGATAATTATACCCATACTTTACGAGTTGAAGATTGGAGAGTGTGTTAAAACCATTGAATTCCTAGAAGAATTTAATTCAGTGGTTAAAACATAGATGATTTACTATTTTTTTCACAGTTTTGCTGTCACAAAGCAGGGTGGCAGAGTCTTTGCGTTGTTACACATGTATGCAGATAGATCTACCTGCCTCAGGCGGTCAGTATTGTGATCATAGATTCGACTCTTCTGATGCCGTGACAGAGAAGTGCTCTGGGGATAACAATGTGTGCTTCAAGAAAACGTACTACGAGAACGGCAGGCAATACTGTGAGTAGATGTGGTGTTTTGAACGTAAAAACAAAATGCAAAATCACCCTTCCTGTTTAGACCAGTCCTAAAGACAGCTATACAGTCTCTCCAAGTGGTCACGCCACCCCAGATTGTCCCACAAATCATTTATGCTGGGTTGTTACGAAGGTCTATAAATATCTTATTCGCTACGACTGTTGAAAAACAATTTTTTAAGTCAGGGTATTTTGCTGATTAGATTTTCATTATATGCGACCCATATCATTAGTTAAACCTCAACTTGTTATTCCAAAAATATCAGTCTCAATACCATTGGAAACTCTGAAAAGTTGCATTGTGGGATACCGGTCAAAACTAGTTCTTATAGCAGCATATGGTCATAACAACCATTCTGATGCAGGGAACTTTCATGATAAAGCAAAACTAGTCACTGTCACTCGCTCAAGTTTTGAAAGGTAATAATTCGTTTATGGACTTCAAAATTGCAGAACACAGAGACTCTTTCATGAAAAGAACTCATGGAAATTATATTCATTATTTTAGCATCAAGAGGATGTGAGCTGAATATTCAGCAAACACAGGAGAACTGCGAGGATACGGTGGGCGCGGTATCCTGCCGCTGTCAGGCAGATCTGTGTAATGGATCTGAGACTATTAATAGATCACTTCCCGGAGTCTTTCTCAGCTTTGTTCTTACATTTGGCTATGCAATAATGATGTAGTTTACTAGTGATGCAAATCATTCCCAAGAACTGCGCTGATAATTACTGATGTCGATCGATTGAATGAGTGATTGCTTTTTTTTTTCTATCACTAACATGATATATGTTGTGAAAAGAAAGTGTTAAAAACTGATGCCCTATTAAAAATGATTACAGTAAAACAAACATGGCTTAAAAATAAACGTAAAAGGTCTCTGTGGTTGGAACCAAGGAGTAGCAGTTACTCCTTGCTGGAAGTGATTTAACATAGGTTATTATATTAGTTTATTTAGCGAGATTACATTTATTTATAGTCATTTTATTATCTAACCTATGTTTGTTTTATTGTTATGCACATATTTTTTCATTGGACAGATTGAGATTTTCATCATATTTGTGCACTTCTAAACTCTCTCTATGTAGCCTGTAAAGTTATTCTATCTTACTACATGAATAAAATATTATCAATGCTGTAAGCAAACCAAAGCGAAAACTCTTTAAGAAAACTAAGAAATACACGAAATCCAAATGATTCGCTATGATTGGTCACCTTATTAAAAGGTTTCCAAGGTTGAAAGAAGTTCATACAAATTAGACTCTCAGTAAAATTTGGACTGGCTGAATAGTGAATGTAATGTGAGAGAGAATGTGATGTGAGAATGTAATGTGAGAGCAGTCTTTTCCTGTCAGCACATTGAATTGTACTATATGGAATTCAATGTGTACTTTCCACCCGACTAACTGTACCATGTTTAACACGCACTACTAACATTGACGACAACGTATGCGGTTCACTTTGGTCAACTTTTGTGGTCTATCTCTAATCAAATCCTTTCTTTAACACTGGACAGGCATTTTCTTTTCATACCAATGATCACTTGAGTGGTGCATCAGGCCAAACTGATTGCTTGACTGTTGTTTACAAATTGTTTTTTCTTTCTTTAACTTAATTGAATTAGACTAATAGGGAAATAATACAATTCCCTACCTCCTCAGCTATGAAATACTCTCTAGTCTAACCCCCCCCCCCCACACACGGATAATGATGGTATATTTATCCATAAGTGCCCGTGATGTGGACGGTTTGGATTAAGTTGAAGGTAAGGTAATGTGCCAGCAAAAGTCCGGAGGCCTGTAGCCGGTCTTGTCATTTGTCAAGCTTTGTCCGAACAAAGCTTCAAGACAGGCTAGTAGAAGGCCAGGGCCTGGTGATATCGTAGGTATAGAATTGACTTAAGCTTGGTAAATAATAGTATTATGAACCAAAAAAAAGGCGAAATATCTAATCATTTTCAAATAGACCATAGTAATAACAGTTAAGCCACAGGGTTCTACTAAAAAAAATCTGGGTCTTTGGGTAATCCCGGTTTGACCAAAGAGTTTGACTTCCCAAAAACAACAAAAAATCAAGGGGGCAGTCAAACATTGCCAAAGACCCAGGTTTTGAAATAGGATCTGCGGCTTAACTGTCACTGGTCTTTGGCAATATTTGACTTCCCAACAATAACAAAAACTCAAGGGGGCAGTAAAACATTGCCAACTAAGACCCAGGCTTTCTTACCTCAATTCTTACCTCCAATATTTTAGAACACCCAATAACTACCTAGGTGGTATAAATCTCGAGTGCCTCGTGTAGTAAGGCATTTTTGAGATTGTAGTCAGCCATTGTGTATTTAATTTTGGTGAGATCCTATCCGAAGGTCTCCGATGTTATTTGGGAGGAAGCTGTTGTGATATGTTGCGGATGATGCTTGTCTAGAGGTGGGTTCCCCTCTTTTAGCTGCCCTTGTTTGCGTAGTATTTTGAGATCTACAGTTAACAATTTTCATCATATTCTGCAGATAGGGTCGCATGATTGTTCTGGTCTGAGAGGATTCTCATCAGGAGTGATATTCCGTGGGATTTTCTCTTTTCTTGTAGGGTCTGAAGTCGAGCGCCCCTCTGTAACGCCGTACCTGCCCTTAATACATTTTACAAATCTAATGGCTTTGTTTTGTATCAGTTCCAATTCACCTATGGATGTTTTGTCAGACGGACCCCAGAGCACATCTGCATATTCTAGCTTAGGGCGGACCAAACTGGTATAGGCGAGTAATTTAGCTTTTTCAAGACCTGTGAGTTAAGCCATGTTGTTTCCAAAATCATCTCGGATCTACTACTACAACAAAGGAGTTGCCCTGCATACACTGCTGATGTTCAATCACAAATCTTGGGTAACTATTAGAATGTGATTTGCGTGTAAGTGTACAGTGGCGAGGATATTCTTGCAATAAAGTGATCCAAGTATAACTCAGTAATGTCCCAGAGGCTTGGCATCCACTTGCACAAATAAAAAAAACATGAATGAGCTCGACGTCACATAATATTTATAAAAACCTCAACAAGTTCCATTTGTCGCAACCGCTGGTAACACTATATGTCCACGGCAGTTATACGACATGATATAGTAGTACATCCTGTACTCTTCGAAGATTAGGTGACGTACCTATGATAATGGTTCACAAAAACCCGATCTTTTGATTAAAACTGATAGAACACATTCTTGATGTCCGATAGGGTGTGTTTGTTCCAACCAGTTAGTGGGTGGGGAGGAGCCAGGTTAAATTCCTCAAGGCAAGAGCAGGAATCATGCGCAGGACTTTTCTAGCGATAGCCGTAGTTGTGATCCATCTCTCTTTGTGCTGTTTGCGATAATTGCATCTGGATGCTGATTTGGTTGGTACAGATCTAGATGGGGTTATTTTTGATGTGGCAGCATTACAGAGATGTATGTTATTATAAGTTGGCTCTAAAACAGGCAGTTGCGACATGTGTTGTAAGACTTGTGGCAGGTGCTGTTTGAGACATATCTTGCACCGCTCAAGGCCTATACAGCACTGAGTGTTGTGAGTGAGTGAGTGCTGTGAGTGAGTTTTGTAAGACTTGTCCCAAGTTAATTTCCTGTATGATTGTGCAAGTAACTCTGTATTAATGGAATTGGTGTTTTTCAGACTGCGGCTGACTCAAGTTGGCTTTTTACTACTCCGACCCTCCCTATATTATCAAATATATCTGTTCCATGTCTATGAGTTGCCCAGCTGCAGCGCAAAAATATGACAATTTCAATAGCAGTTACCTATGACTGAGAGAGCTAGAGTAAGTGAAGCCTGAACACAGGCCATGATTCTAATAGTAATAACTTTCATTATTTGTTTATAGAAACAACATAGTATTCTGAATAGCTGAAAGTAGACCTGTGACCCAGCTGTTGGAGAAGATGACTGTTATTATTAACTATGAGCACAACACTATGATGGTAAGACATGAGCTGTTATATCTTGCATGTAGAACAGTGTATAGCAGTGCATAGTTAACTGGCCCAGTAAGCTGAAGCTGTTTGTATTAGACAGTGACCACTCTACAGCGGTTATTCCATTGGTATTTTAATAGTTATTTTCTCCTTGACATAAGTTGGACAACTCCCAACTGTTAGTACTCATACTGGAATATAAAATACTGATTTGCAGTAAAATCGCTACTTGTTCCAAAAGAAATAGTCAAATGTCTGGTAGCGCAACAAATGCACTACAAGTCTGATAAACATATATACATATAGATGCCTTTATAATTGATATAGCATAGCCCAAGGATGCTGTATGGAACAAGCTAGATCTGATTACTGTGATCTGAATTTGCTGGCGTCATTCTTTTATGATATCAGACTTTATTGAAAATGCTGTCCAGCTAAGACTTATGCTATCTAACACCCTATCTCCATTGACTAGCTTTTTGAGAGCAGTGCTAGAAGATCTCTTTAGCCCGAACAATTTGGGATTGACTAAAAGAGCAGGAGTGTTGCTCGAAAACTCTCATTCCATTTTCAAGAACCATTGAGTCGTCTCGCTTGAACAATCTTGTTTATTTCTTGTACAAGGTTTGAGATGGCGATGCATCACTTTATCACTGATAAGCTGAAAGTATAACTGTGACCCAGCTGTTGGAGAAGCCTACTACTACATTTACTATGAGCACAACACTATGATGGTAAGACATGAAATCCATGGACTTAATAATAAACCTAGACAGGACACTGTATATAGCTGAAGTGAGCCACTAATTATGGTGACGCGACGTCACTGGAGGGTGTAGAAAAAGTGATTTTTACTGATGGCTATCATTGATTTACCTGTTCCAGCTCTGGTTAAATGTTGATAACTCAATTGGCTTCGATCGGAATTTAAGTTTGAAAATTGCAAAATTGCAAAAGATTCAGCAACTTCATTTTGATAGTCTGTTTAGCTTCATAGCTCAAATATTATCAAAAAACCAAGCTTTTGAAAACAGTGCATAGACTCAGAGCCATAATTTTTTTGCAGTTTCAGTCCTAGTTAAATGCTTATTTCTCAAACAATTTTGTTGGAATTTTGATTTTGAAAATTGCTATCAATTCAGCAGCTTCTGGTGATCATTTTAATAGTCTGTTTAGCTTTGTAGCTCAAATATTATCAAAAAATCAACCTATTGAAAACGGTGCTTAGACTCGAAGCAATAATTTTTTTTGCAGTTTCAGCCCTGTTTTAAAGTTTATTTCCTTATCAATTTCGATGGGATTTTGAGTTTAAAAATTGCAATAGATTCAGTAGCTTGTGGAGATCCTTTTGATGGTCTGTTCTGCCTTGTAGCTCAAGCATAACCATGAAGTTCAGGACTTTCTTCCTTGGAATAATTGAGGAAGCAAGCAATTGAATTTACTTGGTGAATACACAATTACCAAAGAAATGACTAATTTCATTCTTGCTTGTTTTTAATGCTTTTTTGCTCATTTTTAGCCAGGAATACACAATAAGAAATGTCATGACCTTAGACAAAATATCCACCACCATTATTGAAATGTGACCAAACGAGATAGTTGGAAGTAAACAAGTCATGGCCGGACCTCACAAAGCTTCAAATAAAATTGAAGTTCATAGTAGATGATATTCTGTGTAGCTAATATAATGGTCACTTCGGTGGGTCAAAAGTAAAGGGAGACCTCCTGCCCCGGCAGCATTCTCCTCGTTCTTACCTTATATTAGCAGCCTGATAAAACAAGCAACAGCTAAATCCGGTAATTTAGGAAATCATAATACATCAATTCTGACCACAAAACACTATCTTATGAACTTTTGAAATACTATTCTGTTTATTGGGTCTGCTGGAGTCAGCAATATAGCAACATATTTCTATATTTCTGAGTACACAGCATTTGTAACACTCATCAAGCTAAGCACTATTGTTCACAATGGATAAGCCAGGCCAGAGCGGATCTTCTGAACCACCAGTATGTAACTGTGATACAATGACTATACTTTCCTTTGCCTGCTAGGTATTGTCCTTGCTTGTTCGGTTATAACAAGGAGGAAAGTCCTAAACTCCCCGGTTATACCTGAGCTACAACGCTGAACAGACCTTCAAAATGAGCCCCATAAGCTGCTGAGTCTATTGCAATTTTCAAACTTGAAATCCCATTAAAATTGATTAGGCAATAAACTTCAAATCAAGGTTGAAACTGCAAAAAAAGTTATAGTTTTGAGTCTATGCACCGTTTTCAATAGCTTGCTTTTGCAATTTGCAATTTTCAAACTCAAAATTCCATCAAAATTGTTTGAGATGTAAGCATTTATTCAGGACTGAAACTGCAAAAAAAATTATAGCTTTAAGTCTATGCACCGTTTTCAATAGCTTGCTTTATTGATAATATTTAAGCTATGAAGCTAAATAGACTATCAAAATGATCGGCAGAAGCTGCTGAATTTATTGCGATTTTCAAACTTAAATTCCGATTGAAGCCAATTGAATTATCAACATTTAACGAGAGCTGGGACAGGTAAATCAATGATAGCCATCAGTAAAAATCACTTTTTCTACACCCTCCAGTGACGTCGCGTCACCATGATTAAGTGAAGCTGTTTGCCACGAAAAGTGAGCGCACTCAAATGATTGTCGTCAATCAGCACTAGTTTTGGTGATCTGTGTTGGAAGTTTGTTCAAAACTCAGCAGGGAGGGTGGGAGCTGACAGCATAGTGGTTATTCCTGTTGAATTTTGGTAGTAGTCTTCTCCTTGACATAAATCGGACAACTCCAAACTGTTGGTACTGATACTGGTATAATACCAGCCAATATCAATTTGCGGTGAAAATCACTACTTTGATTTATTGATTGTATTGCTATCACCAACTATGAAAGTTGTGAGACAATTGTTGCTGGTAAATTCTGCTTGTAAAATCTAATGAAGTTGCCTTGCATGCAAAAATAGGGTTTTGTTGCAAAAGTAAATTCTCAATTATTTGGTAACACGAGTGTTGTAGCATGCTATATGAAAACAAGCTAGGTCTGATCGCAATGATCTGTATTTGTTTTTTTCGTTCTTTTATGTCATAATTTTTGGGGAGGTCAGTCCAGCTAAGACTATAATGCCATCAAGCAACATACTCGCATTGGCTAGCTATTCGAGTTCAGTGCTAGGAGAGAATAATTCGTCAATCTTCTTGCTTTCGACTAACTCGAGGCCTTGATCCATCGCATGATCGGCTCAGCTTAATATGCTGATCTATCACGTGTGAAGTGTTGACCTGCCTGATGTATTGTTTCCTGAATTGCTCACTTCACGGTGAAACCATAAATCTTACATATGAACAATTTGGAATTGATTTTAGTTAACTGAATAGCAGCAGTAATGTAGCTGAGACCTCTCATTCTAATTACAGACCTACTGGGTGTTCTCACTTAAACAATCTTGTTTATTTCCTATGCCAGGTTTGAGGTGGCGATACGTCACTGTACCGGTTCAGGAGACAAGCTCTTTATGTTCCTTGAACTGTCAGGTACTTTTATATTTTCCTTTACGTTGCGTTGTGTTTGATACAAATTTACTAGGTGGCCTTGGATTTTGAAGTGGCCAATCGTATGACTGTCTGAAGGTAACAACCAACTAGGAGGTTTTTATCTGAACTTTTGACTGCACACCTATGATTTCCCAACGTTTTAGCTTTAAGGGTAAAACCCAAAGGGTAAAAAATATGTGCAGAGCAACTGCGACAAACTGAATGTGAGAGAAATACTCTACTCCTACTCTCTAATAAATCAACAAACCTCTGTTATCATATCAAGTTTGCTTTCCTGTATTGCGCAAGTGATTTTGAATCGATGGAGTTGATATTTTTCAGACTGCAACTGATTTTATTGGGTGTATTACTACTCCATCCTTCCCTGAATGATCAAATATATCTGTTCCCAACACAAATGAGCAATCTTCAATAGTGATTAGCTATAATAACGGAGCTGGAAAAAAGTAAAGCTCAAATATCATTCTAGGTAAAGCCGGAATGATTCTAATAGAAGTTGATTTCTTTATTTGTTCTTAGAATCTACAGGACGTATGTGGTTTTCTGATAAACTGAGGGTGGGACTGTGACACAGCTGCTGTAGAAGACTATGGTTATCAATTATTATAAGTAGAAAAATATTATGGTAAGACATTACTGGGTGGTGACCCAATACTGTAGCAAAATGGTTATGAAATTTAAATTTTAAGAATTTTTCTCTCTTGTGGTCTCAATTAGGTTATCTGATGGATCTAGTGGATTCATATATTTATATTCTCTTTGATTTACATCGATATAAACTTTCTTGGCCAGGCTGATCGCATAATTTGCTAGGGTCATCTGCTTGTCCACTGCGAGAAGCTGTCACAGTCTTATCAAGGTGATTGGGAAGGAATCAGATTTTTGTATCATTCTTGAGTTCTCAGTCTAATTTAGAACACTGCGATAAGGTTTATTAACAACATATGGCCCAGTTTCAACTGATTTTCATTCAAAGTTGAGATGTGAAGGTCCTAAAAGGTAGAGTGAGAACTCTAGAATGATACCACAAACCTGATTTCTTCACAGTCACTTTAATTCATTTGCAGGGCTGTTCAGGCCGGAGCTGATGTCCGTCATGATGCCGGACTGTGGCGTGATAGACTCTGAATACCATATGGATTGCCGAAAACAGTTGGGATCTGTACAAGGTATTCTTTTTAACTGCTGAATGATTTTGAAACGAGTTGGCCTTCTTGAATTACCACAGCGCAAGGAATCTATACTGACCTTCAATATTTCGTGAAAATGGTTTAATTTTGTGAAGGTTAAATGTGTAGTCGTATCAAAGTTGCATTGCTGTATCATGAGGAGATAGTTTGAATTGAGCTTTGCTTATTTCGCTTAATCTGACACTACCCCAAACCTCCCTGGGTTAGCAAAGGCCCCATCTAGATACGATGCCAAAATATTCCATTGTGATGATTTATTAATGGAGAAAGTTAGAGCATAGTCCTTGACAACCCATCATGTAACCATTGGGTTATTACGGTGGGATTTGCTTTATACAGATATATACTTTGTTATTCTTAGAAACTTGAGAGCCTGTGTGTACGTCTGTGTACCTGAAAGAAGAACTGGGACCAAGATGCTGAAGTGTGGAGTTATATGAGCATTGGAAGTCCTCATGGTAAGCCTGAGATCTAAATTCTTACCTGAATATAGTTTTTAGCGAACAATGAATACGCCCCCGTAAGCTAAAATTGTGTTAGTTATCTTTTGAGATAATTATGTACTCGTGTTGCTCCCCTTGGTAATTGAGGATGTTTTTTGTTGCCACCTAATAAGAACAGATCTTGAGAACGGCGATGACATTCTGTGATGACATTCCGTGGCGGAAGAATTCGGATAATGGGTTAGTAACTTGTGAAAACTATAATATAGTGTTCCCTTTGCATTGAATAAGCCTGTCTTGACAAGCTATTTTTCATTGGGCTTGTCAAGACAGGCTAGCATTTAATGGGACAACTCCTAAACCCCTGTGTTCGTTGTTATTTTAAATACGTGAAGCTCCAATCTATCAACCTTCCCTATCTTTTCTCTATCGATTTATGAGAGAGCATTTGATTGAAGAAGCATTTATTACTGGAGCTACAGCTATGACCAAGAAGTCTGACCAAAGAATATTGTACATTCTTGACTTTCTATCACATACCAATTTTGGAGAAAAATAATTCAGAACAATTCATCTTCCAGAGCTCATAGGTGTTATTGTATTGGGCCCTGGAATTTTACATGATATTATTTTTGTCGGTAGACTATATATACCTTTATGACCCCTCCCGATTATGTTGCTCTGTGCTTGAATTTTTTGCTTCACATTTTTCCTTCAATGTCCAGAGGAATAAAATTATCTGCATTGTATCCAATGGCTGAATGCGAAGCAAATATATTATGATGATGGGAATTATGCAATTTCCATGGGTAGGTCACTTTTAGATCAAAAATATGAAACTAATTTTTAAGAATTACATAGATAGTAAAATTAATTTTAAAGACATATCAAGCTTTTAGCAAATACACTTAACCTTAATTTGAGGATGCTGAGAGCTGTACGCCCTCATGTTGATACTACAGTTATGGTACAATTGTATAACTATATATTTTATCCTCACTTGATATATAGAATTGAGTTTTGGGTTCATGCTTCTGAAACAGCCCTGAAACCAATCATTTTTTGCAAAAAGCAGCTTTTCGAGTTATTGTTAAAGTTAGACCAGGTTTACATATTTCATCCCATTCTAAACCATTAAAAGTTATGCCACTCGCAATAATATTTGACTATCGATTATTAAAAACACTTTTAAAAACTTCTGTATCATAATGTCTGCAAATCATCTGAGAGGACCCCTTCTTCTAGATTTCATTCTCGGGTAGGGTGATGCTGATCATAAGGCCACGTGACTTTGATATAGCCTGTGATTTTTGTCAGTGGGTGGGCGAGAAGAGAAGAATGAGTATAGGGGGGAACCATCAATGTAATCTTATGATACTTTTTCGATGTGTTTAGTGTGGGTATCTATATATAAAGACATAGACATACATAGACATAGATGATAGATATATATAGATACCCACACAAAATTGGAAAAAAAAACACATCGGAAAAGGATCATGAGATTACTTTGATGGTTCCCCCTATCTCTTTCACTCATCTCCCACCCCCACCCACTGACAAAAATCACAGGCTATATCAAAGTCACGTGGCCTTATGATGCTGATGGTATGTTCGCTAAACACGTTCAGTTTACATGGAGTAGTATTGTATGCACATTTACCATCATTATCAGACTGGACTGCCGGACTGTAGTGTAAGTAAGTCAGTGTGAGTAAGTGTAAGTAATGAATTCCATCATCTAGGCCCATCAGTTCAGAACTTGTATTTATTTACCTCGCCAAACATTAATGTGTCTTCAGTATAGAGTCTATAGAGAGTTACCTAACAGTTCATAGGTTGTGGTAGTATTATATCATTTGTATATATAAGTGAGGATCAGGGATAGCTCAGTTACAAGTTGGTAGAGTGTCAGACTCATGAATGCAAGGTCACGGGTTCGATCCTCAGTGGTGCCCGTCGGTGCAAACTCCTGATTTGACCGTTGCTGGTCATTAACCCTAGCGGACCTAAAAAACTAAATACGTTCTTTCCCCAACCAGTTGCTAAAGTCATGTTTCAATATAGGTGTTTGCAATTTGCCAAAACCAGGAAGGTCTTGGTGTGGAGACTCCATATTGGTCAGTTTGTTACTCTTTGGCTCTCGTTGGTGAGAAAGCTTTGTATCCGGTTAGACATATTAGGCTCAAGGCTATTTATTACCACTTCACTTGACGTAAATGATGACTTTGTCTTCATGATGATGATGACGGCGTCTTGATGATGATGAGTTTGCGCCAACTCTAGGCAAATCAAAATATCTTGAGAAGATCTTCACTCAACAAGATATGCCACATATAAATTCACGTCGTCTTATTTACAGAGTTTTGTCATATATAAAGGTAGGGCTTTTCACCCAGATAATGCACAATGGCTCTGCAAATCAAACCTAAGAGATCTGACTGGGTTTGTTGGTTTGACTCCAACTTTCTTATTGATATCTTAACCACTAAAGTTTTATGGTATTTAAAGCTACAGCCTTGCAATTTAGCTAAACATACAGGGCCGTTGTTTAAGGGGAGGCAGGGGGGCACTGCCTCCCCTAGAAAGCTAAATACAGTGTCCTAAAAACACTTTTATTGAATAATCTATGTCAGAATCAGCTCCTCTGAGATTTCCATTTATTTACCCACGTCCATTTATAGTCTCGATACCCTGTGATACCGTGTGAGAAACCTTGATAATGCTTGTTTTATTTTGCTGTTGCTGTATCAGTACAGGGCAACGGACTGGATTCTGATAGGGCACAGGAGTACTTGAGGTCGGATGCTCTTCCTGACACCACCGTGATCTGCTGGGAATTGAACACGGGACCTCTCGATTGGAAGACCCATGCCTTACCCGTTGAACCTCGACCGCTTCCATTTCATTACTATATGGCTCAAATTGCTCGGGGAGGAGGTTACTGGTGATGCTTCGGACTTCTCAGACTTTTGCCTCTCCTACCACTTGTTCTAACTTACGGCCCTGACATACATATAGCTGAAACTGAATTTTTTTATAGAGCTGTTGTCATCCCCAATTTTTAATTGCTATAGGCCTGATTTTTGAACTGAATAACTCTTCAAATATTCCTGGAAAATAGGACCATTATTTCTTGCATTACATTCATTATAGGTGAGCTGAGCTCGATACATTTATTATGATGATAAGGCAGAATAATAAGTTTCGACTGGATTTGAGCTCCGCTAAACATGGAAAAAACTGCTTACTTTATGAAAGGATCAGGTATGTGCATCATGTTAGTTTCTTTTTTTTCATCAATTTAAGAGCCATAATGGGCTTTTCTTATCTGCTAACTTGTTGGCACAGAAACTAGCAATTGAAATTTTACATCATAGATTGTGTTATTAGACGACAAATTGGAGTTATGCCCACTCAAAGAACAGATGGATATCTCTGTAAATGTATTTTTAATTGTGTACTGTCTGTCGTACCATGGAGATATGAAACTGGATGTGGTTTAGGCCTAGTTGCAGACTTCTTCTACCTTAACACTCTTGTAACATATGTGCTGTCAGTTCTCGGGCACAGGGGCTTATTTGACTTTTGAAAGTAGAGAACAAACAGATGGTTGCATGTGGCTCTAGTTCTGTTCTCTAGCCTCCATGAGACAAATTCCTGCAAATATTGTCAGAAATAGACAAAGTGAATTGCTGAGTGAGATTGAGTTCAGGTAGTACCATTTCAAAGCCATTCTACTGGTCAACAAGAAATGAGAAAATTGAAGTAAAAGCTATTTGTATTTACTTGAAATTTTTTTTAATAAGAGAGCGCTGCTCTGTGCTAGGTCTTCAGGATGCCTCTGCTTGGGCACTCCAAATATTCAGTTCAGTATTTTTTCCTGTTACAAGTGGCAAGTGCCCTATTATCTAGCTTGGTTGCAGAATCGAATTTACTTTTATATTTCTTGTTCAGGTTGTTCCTGCTGGGCATCTCAACTTGTTCAGGTGTTGTTTTTTTTCCGTTGAAATTGGATTTATCTTATTGCACTTTGATGCTAGACAAGTATATCGGTGGTTTCATTGGCATAGTCCACGCCAAGGACAGGCTATGTTGGTTGGCTTTTCTTCTGTTTTTGAAGACAATATCAAACATGATTTTTATGTGCGTGGTCATGGGAATGTTTTTATTTTTTAGTGAATGGCAGCTGGAGGGCTTGGCAGTGTTTGTTGCTTTAGGCCGTTTGGTTTCTTGTTGTTGTGTTGGTTGGTAGTCAGCCTGTGGTTCTCGGAAACCAATCAATACCTAAAGTGTTTCTATTTTTGTGTGAAAATCCTGAAAATTAGGATTTCCAAATCTCTTTTTCACAAACGCATTTTTTCAATAAAGAAATAGTGACAAGCTGGAACTGAGGGAAGTCTTGTTTGACGTCTCTGTCACTCAATACCTCTATTCTGTGTTGCAGGTTAAAAACTAAGATCATTCATCTCATATTAATAGTGTAGCAGCCTATACATCTTTTGTTTTGCTATTATTGCGTTGCTAAACTGCAGCTTCATGAGTGTAATACATAGAGTTATTATATACTCTAGAGTGGACAATGCAGTGCTAAAAAACGTCCTACTTAATTATTGCGAAATCCAGGACACAACGCTATCTGGTTGTGCATGGCTAGTGCCTGTATCATATAACTTATCATTGAGAATATACGTATCGGGTATGGAAATTTAGATTTTTAGAGCTTTTATAGCCTATTTTTCGGAAATTTTTTCATGTGACATGTGGATCACTTGCATAAATTTTCACTCGCAGCCAGAGGAAAATGTTTTTATTTTTTTTCCATAAAAATAAGCCAAAATCTCTATCGGATAATGCACGAATCATTGACTTAACCATTGAAAATATAAGAATTGGACAAACAAATTTAGTTTATGGAGCACTAATAGCCATTTCACATTTAACACCTGCACCTGCAGGTGTTCTCTCTTCCAGTCAGTATAAAAATGTTCTTATTCCCCCATTAAAATAAGTCAAATATCAACCGCAAACACATGAGCTAAATTGCAATGACAGGACTAGCTCGTTTCTGCCACTTGCCACTGCGCCCTGTCTGTTGCACACTCAGTCGGTTTATTTTATCTGTCCAGTTCCAGCTACCGACGATATTTGTGATAACATGTGGTACAAGTAGCCTGTGGAAAAACAATTGGAGGTGCAAAAGCTTGCTGCTTGCCATTATCGTTTTTAGAGTATTTTTAGCAATATATTTGTAAACTTTTCATGTCACACTATAAGACGACTTGCAAGTGATCTCTTTAGCAGTAGGGGGATAAAAAGATTTGTGTTATCCAAAATACCAACCGCCAAGATATCATCGCGATAAAATCACAATACCAGGCTAGCCGGTTTTTGCCCCTGCCACTTGCCTGCCAGTTTAACTGTGTCCTGTATCTCTAACTAAAATGTTATACACTCAGTGAGTTCATTTTATCTGTCCAGTATTATGACTTCCAATTATACAAGGCTTGCAAGTAACACGTGGTTCAAAAATTTTCTGCCCAAGGATCTCGGGTTTTTGTTTGGCTATGTCGTTTAAAGCTCTTAATTCCCTCTCCGGGGTGGCCGCTCGACTTTTTATTGCCGAAACGCAAGCCAACACATCAAAAAATGCATAAACTCTTCTGCTGATTTGCTGAATATCAAGAAAACGTCAAATGGACAACTCGAGATCCATACTTGTCAAGATTGATTATATGAAAATGGCAGTCAGTTATCAGTTGCAACAAATTATGGAGAAAACACCATAATATTTCGTCTTTGCAACACCAAGCTTCAGTTGAGAAGAGTACAGACGGCGTTATTAGAGGCTTTAATAATATTTCATCTTTAGGTACATATATTAGTATACAATGTGAATTAAAATCTTTTAACCAATGATACATTATCATTGGTCCGAATCTTTCTATTTGCACTCACACCTCTGCGATCTACCAACTTTTAGAAAATTCTACCAACAAGATAGATATTAACATGGTTATATTAGTGCTGAGAAAGTCGATATAATTTCGCTCTCTCACCGATGTGACATTGTTACAGATATTTCAGATTTCTCACCATACTCAAACTAAGAGATAATTTGGTTCAGGGGGGGGGGGATGGGTGTGATGTAATTTTATTTAATGGGTTTTTCTTTGTAAATGTAAACATCAACATCATATACACTATTTTTACACCTCCAATCACTCTACACAGTCTACTTGTACCTCTTTAAATCAAATGAGCTATGTCAGGTAATTTCTATTTCATCACAATGATGTGTTTGCGGTTGAGATTTTGGCTTATCTTAATGGGAAAACATAGAAACATATTTCACTGGCAGCGAGTGAAAATACCTGCACGTGATCCACATAGTGTAACACAAAAAAAATTCCGAAAAAAATAGCTATAAGCGCTCTAAAAATCTAAATTTCCATACGCGTAACGTATATTCTCAATGATAAGTGATATGATGCAGGCACTAGCCATGCACAACCAGATAGCATTGTGTCATGGATTTCGAAATAATTAAGTAGGACGTTTTTTAGCACTGCATTGTCCACTCTAGAGTATATAATAACTCTATGGTGTAATATATTGTTGATATTTTAGTGCATTTAAATAACGATGCTGCAAAGTTCATTTTTCCCGGAAACTCCTACATCATTTTTCTTTTATTTGTTACTTTGAACTGCAAAGGGTTGATCACCTTCACCTACACAAAACGCCCACAGCTCTCAAAATATTTGGTGCAAAGCAGCAAAACAAAACCTTACTTCCCCTCGTTAAATTTCCAGCCAACTGAGAATCAGAATAATTTTGCTTTATCATAATACATTAATCACATCATTGAGGAGTAATCAAGAGTGCCCTGATAGTTAAGATGCAGCTCATAATCTATGAGGTCCGCGCACCAGCAGCTCTGATATTGTGCATGCACACCACTTTCCCTAGCCAGGCTTATGTGGAACTTGAATAAAAGTAGGTAACTGTTTGTTAGGACATGCTGTAACAAGATCCCCTCTACGCCAGTGCTGTGGGTCGTAGTACCTGAACTCGAGTTAAGAGGAGAAAATTCTCTCTTCTTAAATGATCAAATTCATACGAAGGTAATCATAGTAATAAGTATTATGTTGCGATAGTCAATTAAACTCAGGTCAGGGCACAAAATTATTCGGGGGTGGTTGTCCCTCCCACTCATCCACCTACCCTGCCCAGCCCAGCCCTTAACGGCGTTCGGGATGACTGTGGCCCAGGCTAGTGCAAAATGAACCCTGGTAAAGTTTATTCGCAAGGGATTGAAGGTAGGTGTTACGCTCGTCCTAATAAGTAATTTGAGGAGAGAGATTCCCTCTTAACGTGTGTAGTCAAATAAAAGTATATAAATGATCTCATATGAATCATAGTAACCTTCAAAATTGCAAACTGGCAACCTGTGTATATAATATTACTTTTCACTATTTTAGCCGTTGCAAATACTTTTGTGTGACTTAGGCAGCTACAGCTAGTTATATAACGAATAATATGTTTCCATTAAAATCAATATTAGAAATTTATTTTGCTGTCATTTTAATATTTTTGACTACATATTTTTTATTCGCCAAATGAGTCATCAGGTCATATGAGACCATGCACAGAAACTACAATAGTAAAACAATAAAGTGAGTTTGTCAAAAATATTTTTAATATTATTATATTAGACACGTTTTTATAGGTGAATATTGGCCATATATCAGGTCAAAATTCTGCCATTGATAGTACAGCAGCAGCTATTTCTTTTTTTTTTAAATACAGAACCAGAATGATGAATTGCTTTTTTCTCATCTATTGTGCCTTTTATTTCTATATTCTGTTGCTATTTAGTATCTATCTCAGATAATGGGTGGAATAATGATGCCAAATTCCACTCTCTAGACATGACAAACAGTGCCACAGAAACTTAAGTACGTCAAGTCACATTTTGTGATATGTCATCATTGTTGACTGCTTTCTAGTCAGAACTTGCCTAATTATCAGAGTGAAATTGTGACTGCTTTTTGAGAAATTATGAGATAAGGATGGTTTTAGCCAACGTTAATTATCTAAACACATATTTTCCAGTTGTAAGTTGCAGACCAAATACACCAATTTTGACATTGCACTGTGCGGTGACCAGAATGATTGAAAGTATCTAAATAAGCTAAAATCCTAAAGCTTGCTCAAAATCTTGCAATTGCAAAATTTGCATGGGAGGTGGCGCGGAGATATACAAGGGATAGCAAGCAATCATAGGACTAGCAATATCTTAGCAATTGATCAGTAAAAAAAGCATTGTAATCATCTACACAGTGCAGCTTTTCAAACTCAAAGTTTGGGTCATAGACATATCTATGACGCATTGTCTATGGTTTGAGTATATAACTAGTGATCAGCACTGTGCACGTTGCTCTTCTGATCCAGTTGCTGCTTGGACAGGACGGGCCACAGCGAGACACAGAAAAGCTATGGTAAGTTACTGCATGGCTGGCTACTGTTTTGGATATTCCCTGTCACCATATGGACTGGATTGAATATATTTGAATATATATAATTTGAATATTACATGCGTGTAGTCATTGTGTTGCCTGATAAATCTATTGTTTGACCTACCTTGATCTTTACCATGCCATCAATGCAAGATAAATCAGGGAATCACAGCGTTGTGTGAAACAATCTGTAGTCTTGTCTAGGGTGTTGACTCCATAATCAATTGAAAATATCTTTTACCGAGGTCCTCGATTTTGACGCTAATTTTATTTCTTGGTTGCTTTGCTTGGTTTCACGATATTGCATGCAACACTTGGGCAGTTAAATTAAGCTAATCAAAGCGCAGAGTGCCAGTGTTCTTTAGTCAGTTTAGATTGGTCTCCTGCATTTTTTGCTTTATATGGTTATAGTATTGAGAATTTAATTCAATGTAGTTATTTGTTTTCTTAAGTTGTTAGCTTAATTAAATCCGGAACTGGTGAGTGCATTCAGACAGCATTAGGGTAATGATGCCAATTTCTGTGTTCTGTTTGGGTGCAGCTCTCTTATTTAATATGTTGGCTCTGAGTGGTTTTTGCTATGCGACTACCTGCAATAAAGATAATATGGAAATAGTTCAATTTACAAATTAGAAGCTGCTTCATAATTTGTTCCTTTTTGTTTTTCTAGGCACAGCATGAGACGGAGAAGAGGATCGTCTTGTGGATGGAAACAGACTAAAGCGGATATTCATGGACTTCATCGGACCACCTTCAGCAGATTTCAGCAGACTTCAGGAGATCTTAGTTCACTTCAATGGAACAAGGATGACTACTTCAATGGCAGCAATTATTGTTCAACAACAAAATCCGGCCGCAAACTCAGAAATTCGACCGTATACGCCGAAATCCGACTGTAAACGAAACAAATCGACCGACAAAAAAACGACAAAACCGAACACAGGTCAGATCTAAACAGTATTACTTTTCATTTTATGTGTGGAACAACAGCTCATTTAAACACAATCAGTAAACTCAGCAGCAACCAATTATTCAACCAACTGTTTTATAAAACTTGAAAAATCAATCTACTCGCCTAGTGAACTATAACTTACATAAGAGAATACAAATCTAACAAAACAGCATAACACAATGTGAAAAGTCAGATTAAGGTTAATTGTCCTTGCCCTCTCATCCCTGCTTCCAATGATTGAGTTAATTATTACTATGACTATGACCAAGGAGTAACAGCTCCTTGCTATGACACACAAATCCTTACAAAATTCTGTAGCAGATCACAAAATTTTTCACTTCCCTGTTTCACTGTTTCAATGATCAGTTAACAGACAAAATCTTTTGAAAAATAACTTAAAGATTAGTGCTGCTATTTTAATTGCGCTGTACTTGCCACTTGAAATTCTTCCTTGCCTACTTGATTTACTGCCTTACCTACTTTTGTCGCACTACGTTGTGTCAAGCTTATCTGTGAAATGACTGATGGTCAGCTAGAGTGACTCACTAAAATTCACTAACACTATAACTACTAACTACTAATTATAACTACTCACTACTAACTATAACTACTGACACATAACATGAGCTCAGCTGATGATCAGTGGATGTGCAGAAGGCTTGACACAACGTAGTGTGACGAAAGTAGGTAAGGCAATAAATCAAGTAGGCTAGGAAGAATTTAAAGTGGTATGTACAGCGCAAGTAAAATGTTTGTACATAAGGCTTGAAAGAAGTTTGCTTGCTTTGACTTGGAGGCACTGAAGTTCAATTTTAACAATTATTCCATTTCCATGTTTCAAAATTGTTAAGGGGCATGAAGGACTCTGTACTGTTCATCTTAATATTAATGATTGATAACACAATGCATTAAACAAATAACTGATTTACCAATTAAAAAAAGGCAAGCTGCAATAAGAAAAAACACCACTTATATTCTATCGTCAAAATATTACAATTGCAAGAAAATCCCAGCCACAAAGCATTAAAATTTAACAACAACCAACCATTTGAAGACAGCAAAATATTTTTTTCCATTGTAGGTACATAGTATTTAGGTCTTTAGTATCATGGTTACATGTAACATTGATGTATATTGTAGAATGTATTATTGTATATTGTATTATATATTATTGTATATTGTATTATATATTAAAATAAAGCCATTTTTAGTATTATTTATTTCAACCGTGCATAGGTTGATTAGACTAAAACTAGACTAAGTAGTGATAGCATAGATAGATAGTAGCTGGCAATAGTTGTAGGTAGTGACTGATGATAGCAGCTAGTAATAGTTAAATGTAGTTAGGGTTAGTTAGGAGCAGTTAGGAGTAGGGAGTAAATGTATCAGTAGAATAGTAGTTATTACATGCTTGTTTGTGTTTATTAAGTTCAATGCACGTCACTGTATTTGTATAGTTAGGTTTGGTACAGCGATATTTAAGAAGCGCCTGAGGGACACCCCGAGCATGTTTAGCTATCGCCAGTGGAAACGCAGATTCTTCAAGCACTCAGCACGGTATCCTGACGACTTCTCTCAACGCAGTCAGGAGCTGGCGGTTTGGATGGATCGGGACACACTATGGGTAGCAGCATTGCAGTATGCTGTGGATCGCAGGGCTCGCCATCACCTTCTACTACACTACAGGGCCAGCTGAGGTGAACGGCATCACCAGGTTTTGTAAGACCTCTACTCTACTTTGAATGTTTGGTGTTTGTTGTTGTTACAATCATTGAGTGTAGGCCAATGATTGTCTGATTGGTTGACTGAACGTGTTAGATGATTGGTTGGATGATTGAGTGTTTGTCTGATAGTAGGCTTCCCTTGAACTTGAATTTTTACCAGCGTGCAAAGCTGAAACTGTAGGCTACCATTGCATACCACTTGATTTTTAACCAGCGTGCATAGCTGAAACTGTAGGCTACCCTTGCATAACACTTGATTTTTAACCAGCGTGCATAGCTGAAACTGTAGGCTACCCTTGATTGTACACTTGAATTGTTAGATACATGCGATGCTAAGTTACACGAACCTTGTGTAATGCTTCAACTGTGTAGGATACTTAAGTACTATGATTGTGAAAACTTGAAAGTAAAAGAGCGATCCTTGTATTGTTGTATTGTAGTGTTGATTGTATTGTTGTTTGTCTTGTTATATTCCTTGTGCATGTATGCCCTTGATGTCTTGTCACTGCATTTTATCTGAAACCATGTAATAAATTTTTAACTTTGTTAAACACATAACATTGTTTTTAAAAATTTTGAACGAAACTTGTAGGTTATTTTATTCCATGCAACAACTCTACAAAACCCAGAAAAAACTAGGGAATATTCTATTATTCTAAAACAGGCACAATTTGTTTTAAAAATTATTTGTAACTCGGTCAGGCATTTAAAGTTATCGCCGACTCTCCTTCCAACTATCGAAACTACATTACCGTAATTTCACCGAACGAAACAACTGTCTACATTTAAACCCGCTCCAAACATACCGTACCGTCTTCGCATCGTCTAAGACAATCGTTTCGTATCTACTGTATACTACTATTGTTTGTAAAATTACCGACGACAACGTATCTCTTCGTCTTCGTCTTACCTCTTCTGGAAAATCCAAGTGTCAAAAAAACCTATAATAAACTTAGGAAGGGGTAAAAAGCGTTATTATTCTTTAGGATCCTAAAATTCAAATTTCAATTTCAATTTTTTTTTAAATTATTTTTTTCTATTTTCTTATCTTCAATCTCCTTTTTCTTACTCTCTCTTACTCCCACTCCCTCTTCTCTCAGTGTTCAATCTGTAGGATCTCCCTTCATCTATTAGTAAATCGTAATTATTATTAATTAAAAGTTAAAAATTATACTCTTATTTAATTATCACTAACACATTAGTTAGGGCTTTTATGTTTTAGGAGGAGCTCGGAATAAAAAACCCTAAAATACCTCTTCGGAGGGGGCTAGGGGTTCTTGCTCTGGATAGGGAGTCCAAAGATTCTTTAGGCCCAGGGCAGCTGCTATAAACTGGTTGTTTATTATCCTTCCAGTTTGTGCAAGCTGACCTGAACCTAATAGACACATGTCAACACTTCTCTTACTGCATACACTCGCTCACAATGCCAGTGAACTAAAGCTTAACTTGAACATTAAATTTTTTAAAAACCACAATTGAACTACTCCATTAAATATTTATCATTAAACAAATAAAACCTAGTGTTTTAAAAAAAAAATTTAATTTAATATTTATTATTCATTATTAATTGTTAAACATTTATTGTTAATAATTAATCATTTAACATTTATCATTAACATTTGTTATTTAATATTTATCATTAAAGATACTAAGCTTGTTCACTTGCCTTCCTTGCGCTGCAACCTCTTAGTCGCGACAAGATCTACATCCTCCAGTTTCTGACACTTCTTTATCAACTATGACTTTTTAACAAGATTTTTAAACCAATTCATTTCATTTAGTAAAGCGTAATAATATATATCAATCAATCACATACTGTAAAAATTTTTCTCCCAACTGATTATCATTTCTGTCCATATCTATAAATATTTTTCTTTCTTTTTTGTTTTGTTTATGAGGTCAAAAGGTTGTTATTTTCCTTTGTTTATGACATACTTAAGCATATGAAAACCTCAATAAAAACATTATAATAAATAAATAAATGACGACTCGCTGTGTGCCAAAAGTTAAAACATCTATGATAACCTTTTAATAATCTCAATTATACCGATCAATAGCTCAAACAACTCTTCTGTTTATGTTACAAAACAATTTCATCAACTGTAACCGCATTAATGTCTATTTGATAAAACGCGCTATCGATTACCATGTACATATGTCTCAAAATTTAAAATTTTTTTAAAAACAGCTCTCACATTCATCCAACCTCGACTGACCGTTATTCACTGTTTCACCTGCCCTTTATAAACTAAATTTGTTCAGGAGGGTGGGTGGGAGGGGATGGGTATATCCTACTAGGAAGGGTGGGAGGGGTATGACCCAACCACGCTGTTCTCCAATGATAGTGTTGTTAATAACTGGAGTTGTCCTACACTGTTTTTTTTTACTTTCAAACATCAAATCATTTATCGATCACTTATTAGCCAATAGGGTGTCTGGATGACTTAAACTGACCAATGGAAACACCGAGTTTTGGAGGCTATTATCAAAAGTGAAACCTCACTTCACTTGTCAGCAGAGAAGTACTTGACGAACGGTCTCTGTCAGTCATTTTCCTACTGAAATGTCTCTTTAGTGCCTGACACTGGCTAATAAAGTGCAACAAGAGCTAAAAGGTTGTTGGCTGTTATAAGTGAGTTGAATTTTAAGTCAATTATGTAGTTATAGTTTACAAAAGACTATGAATAAACAAGCGGGAGGATGCAGCATTGAGTTGTAGTGGATTTTAAGGGGGTTACCCTAAGGCGGTGATACCCGCCACTGCAACCGCGCACATTGCCTATTTATGCTGAGTACGCCAACTCTCTAAAACGAGTGCGCCGACTCTAAGTGGAGATGTATCGAGTACGCCAACTCTATCTGCCCGTGAATATACCGAGTACGCCGACTCTATCTGGGCTGGGAATATAATTGACCTGACTTTGGGGGGGGGGGGGGATATGGACAAAATATTAACTTATTTATCCTGCAAGATAAGCAAGATAAATTGGGCAGGGGGAGGGAAGGGATATGGACAAACTATTAACATATTTATTGGGCAAGATAAATGATTGGGAGGGAATGGCTCTGGGTTTTAACTACCTTTGCGAGATAGCTGGGAGGAACTGGACTGGGAATCAGGTCAATGGATGCAGTGGTGCAATTGGGATTTTCACTTAGCCTCTACCTACTACCCAAAGGAGGCTACAGTCCAACAACAGAGTACAAACAAGGCAACATTATGTTTAAGCAGGGAGGTCTGCCAGCAGGCAGAACTCAAGAACTTACTTCAGTTGGTTAAGTTGTGTACTATGAGCTTTTATTTGGTTGCTTTAGACTAGAAGTTATCAACCAACAGGTCTGAAAAATACCAATTCCAAATTGCATGCCCTCAATGAACTTAAGTGATATTTGGGTCCCAATGAGAAGTTTATAAGGCTCTATGTTGATTCATGGTTATCACATTTTATAGAAATTATGACTGAATTTCTATTGACTAGGACACTAAATTTCCAAGTAAATAAAGAATTATAATAAAAATCATGACATATTTCTTATTGTAATCTTGCAGACAGCGGTGCATGTAGAAAGGAGGGATTATCTACCTACCCTGTAGCCTCAAATGCTGATATACAGGTAAATTGAGTTATCTCAGACATAATGTGTGGATTACAGTTAGATATCCTACAATTCAGACTTTGTATCAGGCTATAATATGGTACCTCGTGTAGTGATGCACGTACTGCGAATGTGTTTTGCCCAAGCTTTTACGCAGATTGGTGTTAGGTAGTAATTTACTAGTAAACTTGTCTCCAAATGTAATGAGTGAATATTTGGAGGCTCTGAACAGTGTCAATTACATACCAATGTGATCCTCTGCTGGAATGATATTTGATCGGCTGTTGGACAACGTTTGAGATGTGTTTCTCCATATGCACATCTCTAGTAAAAAGCGTTGTAATAGGTAAATAGTGTTCACCGGCTTCATGAATTTCTTGCTCAGCTGCAGGCAGATATTGTATGGCAGTTTTCACACGATGCATATTGACTCCATTTTGACTCTTTGTCGTTTTACAGACAGATATTACTGACTCTGGGTAACAGACAGAGAGCTACAGCTAGTACTGGTATGAACGATAAGAGCTCCAGATCTCACTCTGTGTTTACGATCAATCTCAATCAGATTAAGGTAAGTGTGTCTCTGCTATAAACCTCAATCAGATCAAGGTAATTGTGTCTCTGCTACATACTTGCCAACCTCTAAGCATAAAGCGTTTATGAACGCTTATTTGACACTAATTGAGTTTTAAACGCGAAAACGCTAGCAGTACGGATTAACCTCTCCATTGCACTCTTCAAACTTCTTTTTTGGTGAGTTGAATTGCATGCAAAGTAAACAGACTCCCAGAGTTGAGTCCCCTATTCGGATCGGATTTATCATTGCAAGAATTTGCATTGGGTTGTATGCATTTTCTCACTATCATGTTTACCAACTGGCACTCAATGATTCTAACTGATAATTGTAGAGTATGGATTTGAGGAGACACAGCATGAGCACAGCGTAGTAAGTAGGATTAATCTAGTAGATCTAGCCGGCTCAGAGAGACAGTCGTCTGCACAGATTAGCGGTGTCAGACTTAAAGAGGGAGCCAGTATAAACAGGTAATTCATCTCCTTGGCTGATGCGCCATAACCTGAAACCTGGGCTCTTCACTAGACACCAAGATCAAGCAGGTTTAATGTTATGACCCTAGAAAAATGAGGCCCAATTCTTCTTTGTCAGTGTCATATATCAAAGAAACCCATAACAGATTATTACGAATCTCATTGCTGAATGATAAAAAAAGATCTCATGACATAACTGTTACACATAGCCTTACATGTCTTCCAGATGCAAGAGTCTCAAACTGAGTTATACATAGAGTGCATTTGGTTCCTGATTCTCTCTTGCTCAGGGTTTTTAGCATTGGACAATTAAAATCACATGGTCGGTACACAACAGTCATAAAAATAATACTTATTGTAAATTATAATTTATTTTGAATTTGGAGCAATGAAGTTAACATGTGCTCTCCAAATGAAAGGGCAGCCATTGCTCCTAGGCAGCTGTTATCCTGTTGGAGTTACCCCTTTTCGGAGTGACCTCTCTATAATTCGAATCATTTGCTCTTCTCCTCTACCTGACAGGTCTCTGCTGACTCTAGGAAAAGTGATCAGTGTTTTAGCTGAGCAGTCATCACAAGCTATAAGAAGCGTAAGCTGTTCGTCCCGTACTGTGACTCTGTACTCACCTGGTTACTTAGGGAGAGTCTGGGAGGTAACGCTTGTACCGCTATGATAGCTACTATCAGACCTAGTAGTCTGAATCTGGAGGACACTCTGTCCACTCTCAGGTATGTATGTGTACCTGTCCTGGTGTATGTGCTCAGACTATGGATCAATCTGATCAGTCAAAATCAATCTGAATTGCACTGATGACATGATCTACTGTTGTATGCAGTGATGGGTCAAGTTCTAGCTTTCGGCACATGTTGAGTACTCAGATAAATTTGACTCCAATGATGTGAGACACAGGTGCTCATAGTGTAATATTGATGTTGATATACTTTGCAGGGAAAAAAGTTTTATGGGAGTTATTTTCTCCTTGAACATAAATGGACAACTGCTTGAAATCCTTTGTTTTTAAGACTTAAAAGGCCTTGCTTGCCAAATTTATGGACATAACACCTTGTCTAGACCTGACCATATACTACAAACATTAAACTCAAACTGCAAACCTTCAGAACATGTTATGTAATATTTGGCTATGTAATTTTGATTGCGCCACGGATTCTCTCATAGTAATGGAGTATATTAATATCAAATTATGCTTTAGGTATGCCCAGCAAGCCCGCTCCATTGTGAACCTAGCCAAGGTGAACGAGGATCCTAAGGTTAGACTGATCAGAAAACTGAGAGCAGGAATAACTAGACTAAGATCAGAGCAAGGTGGTACAGGCGGGGTGGATGATGATGTATCCACAATGCAAGAAATACTAGGGTTTAGTAAAGCGTTGCAGGTATGTGCCACACAGAAATATAACACTGATAACTTGTGGATTGTGAGGATGGAAATAAAGTACAATCAAGTTTTCACAGCTGGCAGGGCTGCAGCTGTTTCTAATGACAATAGGAGTTGTTGTAAGTGTCAATATGATGGAAATTGATGAGGCGCCTTAGACAGATCCCTAACCAAACGATAAGCAGTAATGTATAAGCTTATATAACATGGATGAGAACAGGAAAACACTAATCCCAACTGTCTATACTTCTCTTCACAACATGTGGCCAATCAAATTGCCTATTAAAGTTCATAACTCAATGATTTATTTGATCTTAATCACTCAAATTTATCCATTCAAACTTGATGTACTGAATTTACTGAATTTTATTGATTCAAACAAATGCCGATATTATGTGAATATTTGTTCTTTAGGAGAAGGAGTCAGACTTTGAGAGACTACAGTGCGACTGGCAGCAGAAATTAAAATATGCAGAGGAGAAAATGAGACAAGAAAGCTCATTCCTCGAGCATACTGGTAAGCTCTGCTCTTCTGTTCATAAAAATATATCATATTCGTATATATTGTAGTAAATAATATATTTTTGTTGTTATTTTTTATTAAGACCAAGTTTGATCAGACTTGCCGGCTTTTTGGTTCACTGTCAGTCTCCTTGGATGGCTGGTGGCTTGAGGGGTGGCAGCTCCAAATGCTGACAAATTGAATCTCTAACTTGATCTGCATGATATTATTGATCGTATTGCTGCAAATTTCTGATACCCCAGAATACTTTGATCTAGCCTGTCTTGATTTAGTTTATTCTTTTTTTTATGGATCGAACTCATGTGGCACTTTGTGGCAAATTGGTTATCTGTTTGTCTATTGTGAATGTACAATATTAGATGTAGAAAAGTTAAACTCACTTTGTTCACTTCACTTCGATATTCAAAATTAAATTGACGATGACATCTTTTGTGGTGTGGTGAATGTTGACATATTACTTGACTACATCATTTAATTAATTTTATTCTAAAATATTTGATATCATATGTTTAGGTGTTGCAGCTTCATCCATCAACAATAAACTACCAAACTTAGTTAACCTGAATGAAGACCCCCAGATGAGCGAGGTGTTACCACATGTGCTTAGTGAAGGCCAGACGAAGGTGGGCAGACAGGGAGCTAGTCAACAGAAAGCATGTGATATACAGGTAACTGGAGCGCTGGTGGCAGACTATCATTGGTAGTAGGTATTATGAGATTACTAGATTATATAGTTTTACCCTAGTGGAGTAAACAACCCCAGCAGAAAACAACTTGTCATTCCACGCAGCCTTATCAGCCTCATTACTTCATAAATAAACACCCATCTTAGCTAGCTAAGTCTAGGGTACATATAAGACATTTGCAATATATGAGCACCTTTTGCAATAGACAGTTCTCTGAGCTCTTATTTATGCCTCAATTTGGAGTTGTCCTCTCTCCAGTTTGGTACTTTTAACCCACTCCGGGAGGGAGCCATTGGAGGCTTGAATGTTGATAATTCTTAATTTTAGTGACGAAACTCATGAAAAATTCTGCCAAATTGTCCGCTAAACAGGCAGAAAAAGCTTTAATTGACTATCCAAATACTAAAATTATTTCCAAACTATGTCCATACGAGTTTAATGCTGCAGATTCCGAATCAAAAATAATTTTTATCCTATTATAAGCGGTTATCAAGATAACCCTCTTTTCAGCACGTTTTTCCTATGCAGCGTGGGTTAAAAGTACCAAACTGGAGAGAGGACATCTTCGAATTAAGGCCTAAATCAGAGCTCAGAAAACTGTCTATGAATCCATGGTTGTTGCAGCCTACTTTGTTATTATGATGTCATAGTCTCCAGGAAGTGCAATACAAGATACAAGCGCTTCCTGGAGACTGTGACATCATAATGCAGAGAATGATAGTTACCTTTCCTTATGGGAGGCACTTTTTCCACCATCAATAATTCATACCAAGAAGAGCACTGAATTCTTTACCATGCGAATATGACATAATTTTATCATAAGTAACTGCCGGACTATAACAAGAATTGGTCTTTAGGTATAGTCTTTGGGAGCTTTGGTAGCTTGAGCTTTAACTACGACACTGTGAAGGTTTTTATATTTAGGATCATACTTTCCTTATCACTGCACATTTATTCACATATAATCATATATATATATATATATATATATATATATATATATTATATCATATACCCTACACTATATCTCTCACAGTTCACTAGTTAACGATGCCGGACAGGTCAGCATAATTCCCATTGTACTCATGCTATTTAGTAAAACAAAAGTACTAAGAGTACAATGATATCACTAAAGGTCATTGGTCACTCTTGCCCAATCATCTGCTTTAAAAAAAGTGTTCATAAAAAAGTTTGCCTTTGAGTGGTTACATGAGTGCTGCAGAGAAATGTTGTCAAATTGATCCTATAAACAGGGTGAGTTGAGTGTTTTCATCCATCCACATTTGAAGACTAGGTTTCATTCTATCAGAATCATTTGTTTGTGAAAATATGCCACTGATGGAATGTGAGAGCTGTTTGAATTTTGATTTTAACCAAATATCTCACTACCTTGGAGAGTGAAAATGCTTTGACCACTGGGGCACTCTACCACTGGACTTGCACTAACTACAGAAGGCCTGTGTATGGGGGTAAGGTCGTAGTACGACCTGTGCTCTATGGAGAATAGGTAGCTGACACTCCTAACATGGTACGCAAAACCCTGGAATCTTTTGAATAAAACACATTCTTGATGTCTGATAGGATGTGTGCTTTCCAACCAGTTAACTGGTGCGGGGGAGAAGCCAGGTAAATTCCCCAAGACAAGAGCGGGAATTTTCTAATGATAGCCGTAGGAGTGATCCATTTCTCTATAAAAGTTCCTCTTTGTGCTGTTTGCCATGATTGCACCTGGATGCTGATTTGGTTGGTACAGATCTAGATGGGTTTGTTTTTGATGTGGCAGCATTACAGAGATGTATGCTGTTATAAGTTGGTTCTAAAACAGACAGTTGCGACAGGTGTTGTAAGACTTGTGGCAGGTGCTGTTTGAGACATATCTTGCACCGCTCAAGGCCTATACAGCACTGAGTGCTGGGAGTGCAGTGAGTGAGTGAATGCTGTGAGTGAGTTTTGTAAGACATGTCCCAAGTTTTTCAAGTAACTCTGTATTGATGGAATGGAATTGGTGTTTTTCAGACTGCGGCTGACTCAATTTGGCCTATTACTACTCCAACCCTCCCTATATTATCAAATATATCTATGGGTTGCCCAGCTGCAGCGCAAAAATAATATGACAATTTCAATGGCGGTTATAACTGAGAGAGCTAGAGAAAGTGAAACCTGAACAACAGTGTAGACATATTAACCAGGACATGATTCTAATAGAAATTACGTTCATTGTTTGTTTATAGAAACAACATAGTTTTCTGAATAGCTGAAAGTAGGACTGTATCCCAGCTGTTGGAGAAGACTACTGGTATCATCTACTATGAGCACAACACTGTGATGGTAAGACTTGAAATCTAATTTCTTGCCTGAAGAAAAGTGTATAGCAGTGTATACTACATATTTATGCATTGTATACTGCATAGTTAACCGGCCCAGTAAGCTGAAGCAGTTGAACAATTGACTGTCATCAATCAGCACTAGTTTTGGTGATCTGTGTTGGGAGTTTTTTCATAACTCCCTGCTGACAGCATAATGGTTGTTCCTGTTGAATTTTGGTAGTAGTCTTCTCCTTGACATAAATCGGACAACTCCAATGTACTGATACTGGTATTTATCATCTTTGATCGATTGATTGTAAAACTATCACTTACTATAAGAGTTGTGAGCAAAATGTTGCTTGTAAAAAATGAAGTTGCCTTGCATGCAAAAATAGGGTTTTGTTCCAAAATTAATTCTCAAATATCCGGTAACGTGAGCATTGTAGCATTCTTTATGAAAACACGCTAGGTCTGATCGCAATGATCTGTATTTGTTTATTTCGTTCTTTTATTTCATAATTTTTGGGAGGTCAGTCCAGCTAAGATTAAAATGCCATCAATCAACATACTCGCATTGGCTGGCTATTCGAGTTCAGTGCTAGAAGAGAATAATTCGTCAATCTTCTTGCTTTCGCATGATCGGCTCTGCTTAATATGCTGGTCTATCACGTGTGAAGTGTTGACCTGCCTGATGTATTGTTTCCTGAATTTCTCCCTTCTCGGTGGAACCATATATCCTATGCATGAACAATTTGGAATTGATTTTAGTTAACTGAATGACAGAAGAAATGTAGCTGAAGACTCTCATTCTAATTACAAGAGTGGTCTCGCTTAAACAATCTTGTTTATTTCTTGTATACCAGGTTTGAGTTGACGATACGTCACTGTGCGGTGTTCAGGAGACAAGCTCTTTATAGTCCTTGAGCTGTCAGGTACTTTCTTATTTTCCTTTATTTTGAGTTGTGTTTGATACAATTTTACTAGGTGACCTTGCATTTTAATGTGGCCAATCGTATAACTGTCTGAGGGAAATAACCCACTCCGAGGTTTATTCCTTGAACTATTCCCTGTACATCAATGATTTCAAAACATTTTGGCCTTATTAAAAGACCAAAATGATGAGAAATATGTGTAAAGCAACTGCGACAAACTGGATTTTAGAGAAATACTCTCTCTCATTAATCAACCAACCTCTGTTATTATATCGATATTACTTTCCTGTATCATTGCACAAGAGATTCTGAATTCATGGATTTGATGTTTTTCAAACTGCAACTGATTCCAATTAGTTCATTTTACTCATTACTACTTCCTTACCTCCCTGGATTATAATAATATATATCTGTTTCCAACACAAATAAGCAACTGTCAAGTGCGGTTGGATATTAATAAAATAACTGGATAAAGTAACTAAAAAGCTCGAATATCAGTCTAAGTATAACCAGGACATGACTAATAGAAACTGCTTACATTGCTTGTTTATAGAAATGGCGTGTCATATGTGGTTATCCGATCAGCTGAGGGTGGGACTGAGACACAGCTGCAAGAGAAGACTACTGCTATTATTCAAATGAGTAGAAGACTATAATGCTGGTTAGACATGAGATCTTATTTATTGCCTTATGAATATTGTATAGCAGTGCCTGGTTTACTGGCCAAGTTAGCTCGTGTTAGTTGGGTAGGGACCCAGTACTGTCAATTGTCGTCCCTCAGTACTGGTTTTGGTAATGTGAGAAAGGTGACCTGTGACTCGCAACATGGTTATTAAATTTGAAATCTAAGAATTGTAACTTCTTTGACATAGACTGGACAACTCCGAATTGCTATTTCTGAAGATATTAATTATTTAAGACTGTCCTGAAGTAAATTGTTTTGATCTGGGGCTACAAACAACTTCTCAACGCAGGGGGGGGGGGGGGGGTGTGTGGTAATATCAAATCAACCGCAAGCAGCAGTTTACAACTATGTATTGATTCAAATTACTCATGCCAGTGTTGTTCGATTACAATGTCAGCGTTTGAGTATCACATTGAGTGTGGTCTCAATTGGCTTGTCTGTCGCTAAATTTCTGCTAGCTATTTGTTCATATTCTCTTTGATTTACACCAATATAAATACACTTGGCAGGCTGATCACATCATTTGCTCGGCTTATCTGCGGGTCCATTGTGACATTGGCATGTTGCTGAGAAGCTCTCACAGTGTAGATATTTGCAGCACTGTTCAGGATAGAGCTGATGAAGCGGGACTGTGACTGCTATAGACTCTGAATACCATGTTGATGATCAAGAACAGTCAGGATCTATACAAGGTATATAGTATTCTGCTTTACTGCTTTAGTCTGTTCTAGCTGGGGCTGTGTCCGCCATGGAACAAGACTGTGGCAGTGATCAGAAGATAGACCCTGTGCATATTATTTGGATTGGCATGAGCATTCTAATCTACTGTCCGAATGAAAATATTTGGCATTTCTTGAATGACTAGAGGGGGAAGAATAATCTTCATTGCTGTAAAAACAATATGGTTGACTTATTAGGTTAAATTTGATGTCATATCAGAGAAGCATTGCAATATCATTGGACAAATCTTTCTTTCTGAAGTATGGCGCGGCTTGAGATTCGGATTTTCAGGGTTGTCTGATTTCGTTTAATTTGACACTACCCAAGCAGGCCCTGACACAACAAAGGCCCAATCTGGCTGCAATGCCAAAATATTCATTGTGATGACTAAATAATTGAAAAAGTTGTAGCACAAGACTCCGCATCCCATTGATGGGTAACCATTGGGTTATGACGGTGGGAATTGCTTTATACAGATATATACAATGTTATTCTTAGAAACTTGAGAGCCTATGTGTATGGCTCTTACCTAAATATAGTCTATTGAGGTGAACAATGAATACGCCCGAGACCCCAACCCTCCCATCCGTGAGCTAAAATTGTGTTGGTTCTCTTTTGAGATCATTATATACTCGTGTTGCTCCCCTTGGTAATTGAATAAGAGGATGTTTTTGTTGTCGCCTAATAAGAACAGACCTTGAGAACAGCAATGACATTCAGTGGCGGAAGAATTTGGATGGTGGGATAAATAACTTGTGTACAAGTTGACGAGATTCTCAGGGAATGGTCATTATAAGCTGATCATTCCATTGATCTGAGAAAATATTCTTAGCTTATCCTGTTGTGATTGAACCCTATTTATCTGTTGTTGATAATAATTTAATGTAAATGCTCAGGGCATGGAAATTGTTAACTGTTAAGTGTTAATGATAAATTTAACGCGCTGTCTTCATCTTGACATTGCATGGTCAACTCGAAATCTGCTGTTTTTACCTACAAACTGACAGCCTCATGAAATATTTGAGCTTGTAGTTCTCTATTTTTTTCATCGAGAAGCAGCCGTTCTATTTTAAGAATTATTAAGAATTAATCATGGAATGATTTGTAAGGCCTATGCTATTTTCTCTCTTCAGTTTGTCTCTAGGTTGATCAGGCCAGGAGAATTTGTCACTCACAGATGTACCGGCGGTTACTTTTACCCGAATTATGTAATCATACTGGTAAGATTCCGCTCGAAATGTGTCGCTGAGAAATGTGTTAAATGTACATCAGAGAGTGAAATATTGTAATGGTAAGACCGGTAGTTCTTGATAGTACAAGATGAACTAAGCTTTTGGGATAGAGAACTGATAATTTGTCTACTGATAAGTCCTCAAACCCTTACCAGGGTGCTGGTGGTGACACTTCATTATCAACCACTGTGATCGGCTGTGGTTGATAATGTAATGATGCCACCGGCAAGAGGAGGGGAATATGCACACTCAACACATAGTTTTCCCTCTGTCTCTAGTCTATGACGATTCAGTATAATAAATGCAATTTATATACTCGATAATTTTCTTCTCTGATATGTTGAATGGGATAACTCCTAATCCACTGTGTTCTGTTTTTATTTTAAATGTGTATATCTCATATCTATCACCCTTTCCCACTTTTTTACAGGTTTCTAGAAGAGCCTTTGGTCGATGATTGATGGTTGATTACTGAAGCTACAGCTAGGAACTAAAAGTCTGACCAGAGCATATCATTCATGAACATAGGACATTAGGACAGATAAAAAGTGATTCATAACAATACAACTTTCAGAACTCACAGGTGTTATTGTATTGGACCCTGGAAATTTGCATAATATTTTTGTTTCCAGTAGATTACATATACCTTTATGACCCCTCCCGATTATGTTGCTCTGTGCTTGAACTATTTTGCTTCACATTTTTCCCTCAAGGGCGGGAGAAATGAAATTATATGCATTGTATCCTATAGCTGAATGGGAAGTAAATATATAATCATCTACGATAGCCTATTGACGCCTGGATACAAAAGATCTGTTAGTTATTTTCAACAATACTGTGACTCTGTGGTAGCGATTATATCATATTTGGTATGATGCATGAATAGTAGCATGAATAACCCAAACGCTGAGATTTTACATTATGAACAGGTAAGATATGTGATGTTCTTCCCGATATTGTAATATGTCCAGCAGTCTGGTTGGGGTATTTATACTCTGGCTTCTACTGTGGATATCAGAATGAACGATTGGAGTATCTCCATCTTTTGATTTCCAACATCTATGTGATAAGAGCATTTTGACAGTAGTCATATATTCCCTAATAAATCTAATCAAACCAGCTCAAACAATCAACCCTGCTAAAACCACCAAGGAGTTAGAGTTAGAGGTACCCTAAGTCCCTAATTCCTTGCTCAACCCAGGTATCCCACCCTCCCTGCTCAAACAATATGACAGTGAATGGAATATGAATGCTGAGTTGTCTTCTCTCCTCTCAAAACTTGAAAATGACTTCATGTGAATAGCTGTTGTCCCAAAAAGGAAGTCGGTGTTATCACGTGACAATTGCAGACAAAGAAAATTAAAAGAAGGGGCATTACCACCAGCAAGTAATAGGTTAGTAATTTGATATTCAAGGTTTGGTCTGCATTGAGTCTCTCATGAAGTTTGTTCTCTTCACAGCCAGGTATGATAATAGTGGTGTCCACTTTTGTGGCTTTATATATGGCTAGTAGTGCTACTATTGTGTCTTTGGCACATCTGAGAGGAGACATTTATTCATCAGGCTTCTTCTTCTAGATTTAACTCTTCTCTTGGGCAGGTGATCAGAGCTTTGTTGTTGTAACCAGTTCAACGTATTAGGCTCAAATCCATGTAGTACCCCTTAAAAAGTATACACGGTCCAACATGGGATGCTTAATTGACGCACTTTTGTTGACAGCAAGTTCACAGGAACTCTAGCCTAAGCCCTAAGTAAGGTATCTTGAGATCTGCATCCTACAAGATATGCCATATCTTAATCCGCGTCTCTCATTCACAATGCTTTGCCATAGCTAAGGGTAGGGCTTTTCATCCAGATAATACGGAATTACTTGACGAATCAAACCATAGATAGCGGTCTTACCTGGTCAGTTGGTTTGACTGAGCCTTGCTGATTGATATCTTGACTACTGAAGTTTTATCGTATTTATAGCTTCAGCATTTTTGTACTATTGCTATAGACCTGAATTTTGAACTAAAATACTTTCCAAATGTTCATGGGAAACATGGCCATAATAATACTTGCATTCCTTTCATGATAGGAGAAATGAGCCGCTTACATTCATAATGATAACAAGATGACCATAATCAAGAAGAAAAGTGTGTTTGGAGTGGGTGAGTGCGTTGCTAAGCGTGGACAACACTGGTTACTTTATGAAAGGATCAGGTATGTGCGTCATAATGTTTTTTTTTTGTATTATTATTATTTTTTATTGAAGACTGACAGCTATATTGATGGGGCTTTTGTTTTCTGCTTTGCTAACTTGTTGGCGCCGAAATTGGCGATTGAAATGTAACATTGGACAACAAATACAAGTTGTGCCCACTCAAAGGATAGATGGATATCTCTATAAATGTGTTGTTAATTTTAGTATTTTCTGTAGTACCTAGCAAGAACTTGCCTAGTAGGCCATTTATTACCGTTTACGCCACTGTGTGCTATCAGTTCTTTGTCCCAAGTGCTTATTTTAACTTTTTTTTAGTTAAGTGTAAATGGGTGATCCTGCACGGCGAGCAGAACATCAGTTCTGTAGTAGGCAAATTGATGCAAATGTTGTCAGATAATAGACAAATTGCACTGATATACCTTGTAGAACAATTTGTATGGAGCTCAAATACCATTTAAGAGCCATTTTAATGGACAAAAAACAGAAAATTTTATTTTTTTAATGCGAGAGCGTTGTCCTGCTCTCAGGTCTTCAGAATGCCCCTGCTCAGGTACTCTGAACAATCAGTTCAGTTAATTTTTTTTTTCAGTTACAGGTGCCCTATTATCTTGTATTTAATTTTACATTTTTTGTTCCGGATGTTCCTGCTGGGCATCTCAATTTGTTCAGGGATTGTCTTTTTCCTATTAATTGGATTCACCTTATTACACTAGACAAGCATATCAGTGGTTTCATTGGCATAGTCCAAGGACAGGCCAAGTTGGTTGACTCTTCTTCTCTTTTGGGTGACAATGGTAAAGGTGATTTTTGTGGTCAAGGCAATTTTTTTATTGTTGAATGAACGGTAGCTGGAGGGTTTGATAGGGTTTATTGCTTTAGGCTGTTTGGCTTCTTGCTGTTGTGTGTAGATTTGTAGTCAGCCTGTAGTTCTAGAAAGTGTCTTTTTTTTTGCGAGAATCCTGAAAAATATTATCTCCAAATTTTTTTTCACAAAAGCATTTTTTCAATAAAATAATAGTGACAAGCTTGGACTTGTTTGACGTCTCTGCCACTCAATACCTCTATATTTCTAGTGATGTATGAACAGCATCTCGTAGCTGCAGGTGTGTTTGGTATTACCTTTCTTTTCCTTAGTAGCTACCCATTTACAATAGAGAATCATTGGTCTGTTGGGTTCTCCTAATTACGGCAAAAGCAACCCAAAACGCATTTTACATGTTTTAAAGGCAGTAAATTATTTCAAAAAGGCAATACATATTTCCAGAAGAGAAATGGCAAAATGGGACCGGCGAAATGTCTTTGGCAAAATTGATTGGCAAAATAAAATTGGCAAAACATCTTAGGCGAAATGTGATTGGCAAAATCTGATTGGCGAAATGTGATTGGTAAAACATAGCATTGGCAAAATGTACATTGGCGAAATGTCTGCCACCCGTAAAGATATTGTACTACATTGTTTTAAAAGAATTTCCAGTCAGTATGTTTTGCACTTTTACTTTTGCACAGACCATTAACTAGCGATCTAATAACAAGGAAACTTGATTGATTGATTGATATTATTACTATCACCAACTGTAATGTATCAATATCCACTTGGGAAGTGATACGAAGAGTTAAATGTAAGAGTTTTCATGTAAGTACTATGTGTGAATGTTTACCTTCTCAGAGTATTGATTTCTTTGTCATTATATTGATTACAGCCCTGTGGATAACCTGTGTCCACTGTAAGCCTTTCATGAGGCTGGTTCAAACTAATACAATCGCCTTCTCTGGCTTCATGATTGAAAATATCATACACATTGCTTATAATAGAATAAATATCCGTCATCTTTCAACTTTCTTACTTCGAATTTCTCATCTGGTGATGAGGGGGATACAGTCAGACCATCAGAATAATCTGCCGCTGAGTATGTTCAAGTGTGAGCTAAACATTGTTTCACTTGAGTAAGTAGGATGTTTTATGGATTATATACATTTTAATTTCCCATGGTTAACTCTTGATCAAGTATAGTAATCCTCGTGCTACATAGAATTCATGGAGACACTCAGAAATCATACTTGGCCGGCTTATGAATTTTTTAAAAAGTTTTTTCTTGAGTTCTTAAGCTTTGTTCACTTGAGTTGTTTTTGTAGAGTTTTCAGGACACGGAGAACGTAAAAATTATACTGGGCTGTTTTAAAAATCAAGTGTGTACCCGAGTCCAAAATTTGATTCACTGATGTTGTGTTTAGAGGTTTTAGGACAGGGAGAACTCAAAATTCTGGATATTTAAAAAAAAAAATTTGAATAATCAAGTTTGTACCGAAGTACTTACGTTTTGTTGGCTAAAGCTGTTTTAAAGAGGTGTTAGGACATTGAGAAAGCGAAAGTCTTATCAGGCTGTTTTCAAACTCGGACCATTTTTTGCCTTGAGCTGCTTCAAACGGGCCATTTTGGGACTAAACTCTATTTTCTAGTAGCTATATCCTTTCTAGTGTGGGTTGTATAAAAACTAGTTATTTGGTCAGGGAAAGCTTTTGGGGCATGGTTCATCATTGCATGTCAAGTTAAGTCCCATCATGTTGTTTGGTCTTGTCATGTAACTGCATTCCATCATGACATTTCGAATATAAAGTGTCATATTAAGGATTATTACAATTTAATGATAATTTCATGCCATCATATAAGATCACTACAAGCATCAGTCCTACATGTACAACAATATATAAATGACACCTTTTTCTGATGGCTCATATTGATGATAATGAAGGAAAACGTAACTTATGGTAAAAAATAATATCTTCATTTATTTCTATACTGCTTGACTTTTTCAAAATGGAGGATAGAGGTGGTCAGTAGATCACTTTACTGAGTGTAAAGCTCCTGATTGAACCTGTATTTGTCATGTCATTATGATGTTCCCTTGTTGTGTCATATCATGTCAAGTTTCATCATTTTCAGATCCTTGTGATTTCACCATTTCTCAGCACATCCCAAATTTAATTTTAGCTTTAGCATAATTTAATAAAATTGCAATTTTGAGAATAAATGGTTTGCACCCTCCCAAATCATACCACAACCCATGACAATGCATATTTGCTGAGGTTAAGTTTATCAAAATATATGTCTATTGGTTTATCATATATTCTTTATGTTTCACATTTTACCATATCATACCAGGTTGGATCATCTCCTGTTCATGTCATGTCGTTGTTTGGAAAATTTATGTAAATTTGGTGGCACCTGTTAAAACATAATCATCAATCAATGTAAAAACAAGATTCATGATGATGCAGGATTTTTCTGATGATGGAGACTATGAGATGCAGACCTTGTTTAAAGAACAACAATTTTGTATTTGCTTGATGTCCATGTGAAAATGGTCGTGTTGCTATGGAGAGATATTTTGTGAAATCATTATTTCCCTTAAAGAAAACCATTATAAGATAGCGGCTGTGTTCTACAGGTTGAGATGCTATAAATGTTGCTATTTTTGGGGCTTTCATTTATTCCTAACCAATCTCAACAGCTCACCAGTCATGAGGTTTATTCTTGTCACAGCAGCCCTTATCGGAGCTTTAGTATCATATTCTGTTGCTCAAGGTAAGTACATTTAGATAGGTCGAATAGAGCTGGTCTGTAAACACCATCCCATGTGTAAGCTCACAGAGCATGCAAAGTTAACTTCAACGGGATGCAACCCCAGGTAGTCAAGTTATAAAGCATAGCAAAAGCCTGGGGACTCTGGCCATCTCTCAAAATCCTATACCTTGCTGCAAACTTCATTTCAATGTCTGTAAATCTTCATTGTTTCTGGTATCAGTACGAGTCTACGGTTTGGATCCGGATGAGGCACAGGAGCATTTGAGGTCGGGTGCTCTTCCT
This sequence comes from Membranipora membranacea, assembly GCA_914767715.1. Taxonomy (NCBI): domain Eukaryota; kingdom Metazoa; phylum Bryozoa; class Gymnolaemata; order Cheilostomatida; family Membraniporidae; genus Membranipora; species Membranipora membranacea. The sequence continues at coordinate 6,915,926 of OU612072.1, read as the reverse complement.
GACACCACCATGATCCGCTGGGAGTCGAACACGAGACCTCTTGATTGAAAGACCCGTGCCTAACCCATTGCACCAAGGCCGCTCTTTATATCTTCATTATGATGTTTATTTCAGTGCAAAGCTTATCTTAGATATTCTTTTTTACTTGCTTCTAGGTATCGCAAGGATTTGTATATCAGACGGCAGTGGGGGCTGTAGTGATTTGGGTAAGTAATTTTACTGTAGCTCAGCACAAGAAAACGTTGAACACAGATAAAGGACTTACGTGGTTAAATTGAAATCAAACCACAATCATATCCCAATTTTTACCAACCGGCCAACATACACACTAAGCCACACCTGTATCACCATAGCCTTGTATTCGTCTTATTTTTCTTTTTTCCATTTTGTAGGAAGTCTCATCGTATCATAACATTGAAGAAAGCTAACTGATATCTTCATCACGGATTGTTTTATGGGACTATAATATAGTTATTACTGATAACATAATGATGACCAATTTGAGTTAATAAATGATTTTAACAGGCAATAACTAGTGGAATGCTTACAACCAATGTTTTGCATACTATAAGGTACATGATGACATTGAATAAATGCAAATTCAAGTTGCCATTTATAAGTGTCCACGCCCGCATGTTAAGTAGTTTCTGGTACCGATATCAATTGTTTACCTCACTGAATCTATAATTTGGGATATTGCGAGCAACTAGTAATAAATACAGCTGGAATGTTTTAATTGTCCACTGCTCAGGAAAAATAAATCAGGGTGTTGCAGCAATCAGGAAATTGCCAGAAGACAGCCTGCCAAGACGCAAAGTTATGGTTGTTGATGACAAGCTAAATATATTGAGAGCTACATCCTACCAACGTCAGTGTTGATAATTTTTTTTGTAAAGATCAGCTGCTATGGCAGGTTCTGCCTCCAAGCAATGTAGTTTTCAAACTTTGTTACCAAGAAAGAGAAAGAAAACTCAGTAAAAAAGTAAAAACTACTAGCCAATTTCATTCAAAAATCGTTTTGCATTGTGCAAAGTATAAAGTTTCTAACTTAAATTCTTTGAGGTTTTCCCCGTACCCTCATAACAATCCTGAAACATGTTCAGTGTTTTGAGTGCAGTATTTGTATTGCGGGAGTAGATGTTTGGGTGAGAACTCACTCTTATAATACAAATAAATGATTTCAATTGCTAGGAGGAAATTACAGATTACAGCAAGCAATATGCTGCATGTACAAGTCGATCCCGAGTATCAGGTTCCAATAGTCAAATGTCTTATAAAGAGTTCAATTTTTGTTTGTTGAAACGTTTCGCACACTAATTGTTCGTGTGCCATGCAAAGTTTCGTAATGTTTAGTTTGTGCCTATTCACGGTATCCCACACCATATTCCAAAATAGAAAGCAACATCTTGAAATATGGCAACTTGAACACTAACACATATTTACCAATGATGAATGAGTATATGATTGAAGGAAACTTCTTTGCAATTGGTTTCAACCATGTAAAATCCTCACATCTCTATGGTGATATGTTGTGTCAATCATCAATTGCGTCATTGATTAGCCTCAACAACATTGTGTTGGATTGACTTGCTCTATACAACGCTGGTTTTGGTGCTATCAATTATTTCTGACTGATTCTAACTGAACACCGACCATGAGGATGCTCCTAGCGACTGTAGCCCTTGTAGGTGCTTTTCTATTGTTTTGTCTCGGTCAAGGTCAGTGTCTACACTATGTGTTTCCGACCAACACCAAGCTAATCATAAAATCATTTATTGAAACTCTGTCTAGATTTTTCCACAATCATTAAAAAAGCAGACTGTTTGTTGTGAACTTATGAGATACCAGAGCTTCTTTCTATCCAAACATCTATAAGGTTCGTATAACCAATGCAGGACTCTTAGATGACTTTGAGCGCTATATCCTCTATGAGCCGCTGATAACCATATAGAAACTGAGCCTTGTCTCAAGCAGCCTCTCTGTAAGAAATTCTGCTTAGCCGGATTTGATAGAGGTGAAGATGGTTGCTACTCAACCTGTCCTCCTTGTAGTGAGTATTTCAGAGCACGAAATCAGTTTTGTATTGCTCATAGGCAATGTCTGCTTTGACAGATCACCTCCTAGATGCAGTTTAGAGGAGTATCAATTGGTTTTTGCGATATATAAAACGATATGTTGACCAAGTCAGAATTGATACTTTTGTTATTAATGGATTCAATGTATGATATGTGGCATGCTCTGTCTAATTTGTCAATAACGCGGCATTGACTATTGTTAGTAATAAGCATCTAAAGCTGGGCATGTGATTTTATGAACAATGTTTACATTTTTATATTTTGCTTGATTCTGACCAATCAACATCTTCTGATTCAGAATATCACATTTTTAATTGGCTACTAGCAAGTTAAGTGGTCCAATCAGGTGTCAAAGTGGTTACTAAGGGCACACCGGAAGGACACAAAGATGGCTGACACTGGAAGATTAGTTGATTTGAATGAACTTCTGAGTCAAGTAGATGCTGAATTCTTTGATATTGCGAGCAGAGATATAGATAGTGATGAGGAACATGAACAGTTAGGCCACCCAGAAGGTATAGAACAGCTGGATGAAGATGTTTTAGTGAAAATAGAAGCTGATAAGCCTAGCACAAGTCAAACTCAAAAAGGCAAAACTAAAACAAAGCAGGGGGATAAAAGTAGTGATTCAAGGGTGTTGGTTACCAAAAAGAAGCCTACCAGGCCTACCCAACAATCTATTCCAACATCCAGTGGGGATGGACCTTCAAGTCCTTCAGGTGACACTGGAGATGAGACCATCTCTAAAAGGCAGAATGTGCTGTCAACTTTCCGATGCAAATGTGCTACAAACTGCCTCACTAATTTTGACATCTCCAGTCTGCTGGATCAGATGGTCTTCTATGAAAGCCTTACTACATCAGAGAGAGATGTAATGATCTTGAGTAAAGTGTCTGTTGTGATAAACACGAGTGCCACACACGGCAAAACTCACAAGCACAAAGAGCGGGAGAGAAAGTGTACACGCTGTGATTACGCACATGAAGGTTAGTTACAAAAACTGTTTCATGTTTCTTTATCAGATCAAATTAGCTGTGAACTAACTCCTTTGTGTGCTAGGAATAATACCCGAGGAGGGTGATGACGAAGCATAATACAGAGATAGAGCTGAACTTCCTGATAGCTGGTCACACAAAATTTATGTGCGACCAGATGTTTGGTATCTTCAAAAAGAAGTTTCGACAAACGATGGTGTCCTGTTTGGATGATATAGCTAAGGTACTATACTAGATTACAACAATAATCACATTAGTGTTGTATTTGCAGGATAACATAGTTAATATTGTCATTGGTGATCTGGGATACAGAATAATGCAAATAATTGTGCCTATTGTTTATTGAAACAGGTTGTCAGGGAGTCCTGCTATGGCGAGAAGAACAAGGCGCAGCTAGTGGGTGACCAGGATGGGAAGGTTATTGTGACCCAGTATGATTGGAGTGGGTTTTTCAGCAATGGTGTGAGGATCCAAGGAATCAAAGAGAGACAGCAGTTCTCATTCTCTCAAAGTATGCAAGGTAGGCAATTGTGGGACTGTGTGGGATACTGAAGAAGCCAATAGACTATGATAGGCATAACAAAAGTTGTAAGTTTTCTGTTGACTGTATTGATTGTGGAGCCTACTTATGTTATCACATTGGGATTCAATTCTTTTATTACAGGTAAAGTGATATCCAGGCTCTTTTGCAAAGAGAAGACAGGGAGAACAGACACTGTTCTCCATCAACGTCCAACAGGTCATCCTAAAGAGATCGTACCATCAGGTCTAGATGAAGCCCGCAGAAAGTATCTGTTTAAAGAGATACGGGAGTTTTGTACACCAGGCACTAGAGACCTAGTGTGCCCAGAACCACCAGAGGATACACAGCCTGCTACTAAGAAAGCTAGACCAAAATAACAGTGGAATAATGGATTAAATCAGACTATAATAACAGATTATCAAGAAAATGACAATGCAACTGTTGAAGTGAATGGTGCTTGGTATACACCTCAAGAAATTGAAAGTTTGACATTTGCTAACATTTTTTCAAGCAGTCTGACCAATAAAAGAATATCACCATTCAAATCAGCATGGTTTTTTGTTCTAGAAACATGTTTTTTAGATATCTGTCGTAGAATTACACCTCCGTTGCTAGGAAGTACAATACGTACGCAAAACTGCATCAAATTTTGCCGTGATCGTGAACTTTGGGCGGCCATTGTTCAAAATGCTGTTTCATGCCGCGCCGTGAATCCGGTGCACTATTTCGGCTTTAAAAAGACCAATTGCTGTGCTAGGAATAAAATAAAGATATATTTGGAATCTGTAGAAAATTCTCTATCAAGTGGTTACAATAACTCAAAATATTCCTTCCCCTCATTATTGACGAATTAGACAGAGCATGCCACATATAGTTTTTTGTGCTGGTAAGGAAAGCCACAAAGTATTTTTATGAAACTCACAGGAATCAACTACCATACAACCCTGAATATAAAATAGAGGGCTAAGGTTGATTAAGGTTAGAGGTGACTTGTTGTTAGCATGCATCAAATTTCTCTAACTGAACTGGACACTTACCGAGCCATGTTGCAACAACCTACTGTTCTTTGGTGAATATTTACTCATCTAGGATATTTGAAACTAATTACACTCGTAAAACTTTTCCATCAGTCTCTTGCTTTTCCAGTGCCATATATAGAGTGTAGTGTCAGTCAATCCAAACAAGCTCAGTGACGCTCATTGAATGTTTTTCAGATCCCACAGGCTCTGCTTAACCTGGAAATAGTCCTACACTGAGGCTGTCTACATCCAGTTCGACCTGCTGAGGACGCGACTCCAACTGCCCAGGGGGTGAAAAATGCTGCAGCATTAGGCCTGATGTAAAACATCTTTTCATCTTTTCAAGATCATGTAAAACATCTTTTCAAGATGATGTTGATAACAATAAAGTGATAAGAAAAAAGAGTTTATGTTTGTATTGACCCGGTGTCATAATCCTTTGTATTTGAATAAAGCATAATGAAAAGGCAATTGCATCTAATTCTGTTCCATTTTAAACAAACTCTTATTTGACTGTCCTATTGCTCATGCATCCTACAGATTAGTTGGTAAGCCAGTGCATACCAACAGATTCCCGATCATGAAAATGGCCAATTGCACTATTTTGGTCAATTCCAGTCTCTGGTTTGCCATGAATATCACTTTATTTTCAATATTTATTTGATTTTGATTGCCAAGGGTCTGGTCTGTTCAAGTTACTGTCTTTCATGGAGCGGCCGTAGTGCGATGGGTAAGGCATGGGTCTTTCAATCAAGATGTCCCATGATCGATTTCCGGTGGTGTCAGGATCCAGCCTGTAGATCGGTACTGAGACCGGAAAAAAACAAAACAAGAAATAGCAAGGTTTCTCACACGGTATCACAGGGTATCGGGACCATACATTGATGTGATTGCATGGTTTTAAAAATTACTATTTTCTCATTATGTTCAACTATGGAGCAAAAGAAAATGCATCCTGCCAAATATTATCTACCTTCTGATTCACACAGTGATGCAATAGCAAAACCTACTCTTCCTTTCTCCGACTATAGATTTTTATGAGCTTTTGATCATTGTAACTGAGTCTGATTTCCTTGTCCTTGTCAGTCCAGAACCATCCGGAGCCACAGGCAGTTAGTAAGCAAGACAAATCAATCATCTTTGGTTTGTGGCTGCCACTGGCTAACAGGTGTTGGCTTAAAAGCATTATGTGATGAAGGAACACAAAAACCCCCTCATGTTATCAAGCGTTGATCCTGGACCGAAGAGGAATTCAATTGCCTGCTGCTATTGAATCAGGATATAACATTAATTTTCCGCAGCATTTGTGTTGGACAGTACATATGGCATACCCCTGTGCACCATAACAGGTATATAAGGCAACAGGTCAGCATTACTTCAAGTATAGCCCCTGTAAATAGTGGTATCAAATATAAGGCTCTAGTAAATGGAAGGTTTAGTATTCCTCTTGCTACACAAGTCAATCAAAGCTTTGGGCGACATAAGAATCTATCTTGGTGAAGAGATCAGATACATTGCACTGATAGAGGTAGGACTAGGGGTAACAATTCAACGTGCAGCAATAAATTTACCACCTGTTCTCAGAGATGCCAACAAAAATGTGGAGCAAGTAGCCTCCATCAGCTTCCTTTTTTGCATGGTAATGGTCAATATGGCGAATAGAAAGCTGGTTTCACCAATGGTCCCATATAAAACTCAGGTATCTGTTATGCCAGCTGGATCTAAGAAAGTGGTGTGAGTGATGATACATGATATCAGTGTGTGATTTTAACCACCCACAATGGTATGAATCTGGACAGATTGGAAAGGAAATCTATTTCCTGTTTCAACCTCATCTGGGATAACACTAGCTGGTTCAAACTGATACGCACACCTCAAGAAGAAGGAAATGTTGGTAATAGTTTTCAAGTTGGTGGTAAACTGGGTCCTTGTCCTCTGTCTATTGGCTCATCATAGGAGCAAGGGAAAAAGATCACCTCTTTAGAATATCAGTTAATCATCTTATCTATCAGGCTTGTAGATATTGACACTGCATGTCAAGCCTTCCAAAATATAGAAGTGTCATGACAAGAATAGTATAGAATAATGACCAGTTTATATCAAGTGATGAAATCACATAATCTTTATATCTAAGTGACACGTTGACATTCATTTTGATGAAGATAACACCGCCTGAGAAACAACAACAAAAACAAAATTTTCTAATTGCTCTGGTGATATGTTTGTGAGACCATTGGTGCTTCATCGTCAAGCCATAACAAGATAGTTGCTGCATACTAAGGGTCAAACTGCTTTGTTTCTTGCAGTTCATGCGATTTCAATTTACTGCTAACTGATTTTAGCCTTATCACCACGACAATGAGGATATGTCTAGTGACTGTAGCCCTTATCGGAGCTTTAGTCTCATATTCACTTGCTCAAAGTAAGAGTCTAAATACTTTTGGCATGGTTGTTTAAAAATAACAGTATTCTTGAAGTACGATCAGATTATTTTTGTTTAGTCTGCAGCTTTAATCGTAACTGGAATATCTTGTTTGCAGACATGAAATGTGTTGCCTTCTTGTCTGTTTGCTCAACATAGACCGAGCAGCCAATGATCAATCAGCAGTGACTCGAGTAGTTGATTAATTCAGTTTGTTCGGATTACAGTGTTAGATAAAGGTTATTTTAATACTGGCCAAAACTATAGCCTGTGGACCTTAGGTATCTCCCATGATTATGCCTCGATTGAAACTTTACTTAACATCTTCATAAATTTATCTTCATTATAATGTTTATTTCGATGCAGTGCTATATCTTAGATTTGATCTTTCAAACTTGGTTCTAGGTTTCGTGAGTCTGTGTGCAGATGGTCTCAGCGGCTGTGAGGATTATGGTAAGCTAAAGGCATCTGCTATATACTACAATACATAATACAATGCTGATGAGGAATTTATAATCAATTAATTATTGGATAAAGTCAGTTAATTGGAATGGTCAAAACCCCCCATTAATATGGGGGTGATTTGTAATTATTAAGCGATCTTGAATTGCAGGCACCTTTGCCACTGTCATGTGGGGCCCAAAAGACACCAAAGTTCAGAGCCATTTGTCAGCAAATTGTATTCAATCTCAAATCAAGACCAAAAAATGTCTACTAGTATTATCAAAACACACACGGTCGCACTTTCACATATCACCATCGTGTGTTAATTGTTTCAGTTTTCTCCTCTCTTCAATTTTTAGGTGGCGTCATTGTATCATAACGCCATAGAGCAATGAGTCAGATAATTGATACATGGTTTGCTGGTCAACGACTGAATAATTTTATTATTGAGAATTTGACTTGAATAAACAACTCTAACTTTTACAAGAACTATTGTGATTTCCACAACCATTGTTTCTCATACTATTACTCATACTCATTGCGAGTCTCAGTTACCAATAACTGCTGTTTCTTTCTTTATGGATTATGGCAAGCAGTCTGCTGCATGTGCTTGTCAATCCCGAGTACCAGGTTCTAAAATTCAGATGTCTTATAAAGAGTTCAATGTTGGATGTTTAAACGTTTCACACAATAATCTTTGGTGTGCCATGCCAAGTTTCGTCATGTCTAGTTCGTGTCTTGTCACGGTATCCTATCATGTTCCAAAATAGAGAGCAACATCTGGAATTATAGCAACTCGAACAGTGACACATATTTACCAATGATGAATGAGTATATGATTGAAGGAAACTTCTTTGCAATTTGTTTACATCGAGCGAAATCCTCACATCTCTATGGAGATATATTTTGTCAAATCATCTAATGCATCATTGACGACCCTCAACTACATTGCGTAGGATTGACTTGCTTTATACCCGCTGGTTTTGGTAGTTTCAATTATTGCTGTCTGATTCTAACTGAACACAAACAATGAGGTGGCTCCTGGTAACTTTAGCCCTTGTAGGTGCTTTTCTACCATCTTCTCTTGGTCAAGGTCAGTATGTGTTTCCAATCAATACTAAACAACTCATATAATCATTTGTTGACAGTCTGTCTAGACAATTCCGCAATCATTAAAACAACAGACTGTTTGTTGTGAACTTACGAGAGACCAGATACCAGAGTTTCTTTTAGGCAAATATCTATGAGGTTCCTATAACCAATGCTGCACTGTTTTAGGCATAGATATAGAGCCCAATAGAAACCTAAGCCACTCTTAGGAGTCGCTCCATTTTTCGTGAATCTCCTGTATATAAGAAATCAGTGGTAGGGATTCGATCAAGAATGATTTAGAATGAACTTAATGGGCTAGCTGAAAAACATAACATGACAAGCTATAAATCCCTACCACTGATGGCGGTCAACCAGTTATAACGAAAACCGCAAAAACCGAGTAGACATCTATTTATCGATGTCTATGGTTTTAGGTGACTTTGAGCGCTTCCATATCCTTTATGAGCCGCTGATAACCATAGAAGCAGAGCCTTGTCTCAAGCAGCCTCTCTGTAAGAAATTCTGCTTAGCCGGATTCGAAAGAGGTGAAGATGGTTGCTACTCAACATGCCCTCCATGTAGTGAGTATTTAAGAGCACATAAACAGTTTTATACTATTCATAGGCTGTGTCTTCATTGCCAGATCACTTTCTACTAGATGCAGTTTACAGGGGTATTAATTGATTTTAGCCATCTGCAGAACGACATGTTGATTAAGCCGGAATTGGTATTTTTGTTATTATCAGATTCAATCTATGATATAATTTTTGGGCTGGTAAGGAAAGCCAAGAAGTATTTTTGTAAAATTCACAGGAATCAACTACCATACACACACAGACCTGAATATAAAATAGAGGCTAAGGTTGAATTAGGTTTGAGGTGACTTGTTGTTAGCATGCACCCAATTTCTCTAACTGAACTGGGCGCTTACCCAAGCCTCCGGTAAATATTCACTGATCTAGGACATTTGAAATTAATTACACCTCGTAAAACTTTTTCCATCAGTCTCCTGCTATTCCAGTGCCATATGTACCCTGAAGTGTCAGCCAGTCCAAACAAGCTAACTGACGCAGACGGGATGTTTTTCAGATCCCACAGGCTCTGCTAAACCTGGGAATTGTCCGGCACTGAGGCTATCTATATCCAGTTCAACCTGCGCAGGACACGACTTCAACTGCCCAGGGGATGAGAAATGCTGCAGCATAAGACCCAATGTTTATGTTTGTATTAACCCAGTGTCATAATCCAATGTATTTAAATTAAGGATACTGAAAAGGCAATTGCAACTAATTCCGTTCCATTTTAAACGCACTCTTATTTGGCTGATGCGTCATACAGCTTGGTTGGTGAGATAGTGCATACCAACAGATTCCCCATCATGGATATGGTTAATTATTGCTCTTCCCTGTGAGGCACTATTTTGGTCGATTCTAGACTCTGGTTTCCCATGAACATCGATTTAATTTCAATATTTAATTGATTTTGTATTGCCATGGGTCTGGTCTGTTCAAGTTACTGTCTTTCATGGAGCAGCCGTGGTGCAATGGGTAAAGCATGGGTCTTTCAATCGAGATATCCCATGTTCTATATCTGGCGGACCACGGCGGTGTCAGGAAAAGCATTCGACCACAAATGCTCTTGGCACCATCAGGATCTAGTCCGTAGACCCGTACTGACACCAGAAACCAAAAAACAACCAAGCAGTATTAATGTTTCTCACACGGTAGCACAGGGTATCGGGACCATAAATTGACTTGAGTTTTTTTGTTCATAGCTGCGATAAAATGACTTTGAAAGATTATTATTTTCTCATTATGTCCAACAATGGAGCAAAATAAAATTTAGCCTGCCAAATATTATCTACCTTGGTTGACTTTCACGAGCCTGATCATTATAACCGATTTCCTTGTCCTTGTCAGCCCAGAACCATCCGGATCCACAGGCAGTTAGTAAGCAAGACAAATAAATCATCTTTGGTTTGTGGCTAACACTGACAAAGGTGTTGGTTAAAAAGCATTATGTGACAATGGAAAACGAAAATCCCCTCATGTTATCGAGCGTTGATCCTGGACCGAAGAGGAATTCAATTGCCTGCTGCTATTGAATCAGGATATAAAATTAATTCTCCACAGCATATGGCATACCCCTGTGCACCATAATAGGTATATAAGGCAACAGGTCAGCATTACTTCAAGTATAGCCCCTGTAAATAGTGGTAAATAGTGTCAATAAAAATGTGGAGCAAGTAGCCTCCATCAGCTTGCCTTTTTGCATGGTAATGGTCAATATGGCGAATAGAAAGCTCGTGTCACCAATGATCCCATAAAAAACTCAGGCATTTGTGATGCCAGCTGGTTCGTGTATGAAGGTTATAATAATAACACATGTAACAATCTAAGAAAGTCATGTGAGTGATGATACATGATATCAGTGTGTGATTTTAACCACCCACAATGGTATGAATCTGGACAGATTGGAAAGGAAATCTTTTTCCTGTTTCAACCTCATCTGAGATAACACTAGCTGGTCCAAACTGATACGTACATGTCAATAAGAAGGAAATGTTGGTAATAATTCTCAAGTTAGTCTGTGGCAAACTGAGTCCTTGTCCTCTTGCTCCGGCTTACCATAGGAGCAAGGGAAAAAGATCACCTCTTTAGAATATCAGTCAATTATCTTATCTATCAGGCTTGTAGATATCGACACTATGTCAAGCCTATCAAAATGTAGAAGTGACATGACAAGAATTATATAAAATAATGGCAATTTGAAGATCAGTTTATAGCATGTGATGAAATCACTATAAGCTTTATTATCAACATCATGACATGTTCACATTTATAGGGATGAGGGTAACATAGCCTGAGAAACAACAACTAAAACAATGACATTTTCTTGTTGCTATGGTGACATGTTTCGGGGCAATCGATGCCTTATTGTCAAGCCATAACAAATAGTTGCTGCAAACTACGGGTTTAACCACTTGCTGTCTATGCGACTTCCATTTACTGCTTACTGTTTTGAGTCTTATCACCACGACAATGAGGATACGTCTAGTGACTGTAGCCCTTATTGGAGCTTTGGTCTCATCTTCATTTGCTCAAAGTAAGTATCTAAATACTTTTGGCATGGTTGTTTAAAAGAGAGAGTATTCATGAAGTATGATGAGATTATTTTTGTTTCATCTGCATGCTAATCATAGCTTGAATATCTTGTTTTCAGGCAGGTTATGTTTCCTTCTTGTCTGTTTGCTAAACGTAGACTGAGCAGCCAATGATCAATCAGTAGTGGCTCGGAAGATGATTATAAATTTTTTTAGATTATAATGTCATTGTAGTACAGACCCAAATTATAGCCAGGGGACCCTTGGTATCTCTCATGAACCTGCATCGCTTGAAACTCCGTTAATTTATCTTCATTATAATGTTTATTTCAAGGCTGTGCTTATCTCAGATTTTATCTTTTTAACTTTCAGATATTGTGAGTCTGTGTGCAGATGATCTCAGCGACTGTGAGGATTATGGTAAGCTAAAGGCATCTGCTATATACTACAATACATGATACAATGCTGATGAGGAATTTATAATCAATTAATTATTGAATAAAGTCAGTTAATTGGAATGGTCAAAACCCCGATTAATATGGGGGTCATTTGTCATTATTGTCGCTGTCGTGTGGCCGAAAGACACGCCAACAGGTTATAGCCATTTGTGTTCAAATCTTATTCAAACTCAAATTGAAATCAAAATAATGTCATCTAGTATTATCTAAACACAGCCAGTCCCACTTTCTTATCTTGTGTGTCAAATTTTTCCTCTCTCACTTTGTAGGAGGCACAATTATATCATAAAGCCATGGAGCAATGAATCAGAAACGTCCAATATGGTCTGCTGTGCCTGTCCAGGAATGAATAATTATACTATTAAGATTTAACTAAATAAACAATTTTAACACACAAAGACTATTGTAATTCCCCCGACCATTGTTTCTCATACTCACTGCGAGTCTAGGTTTCCAATAACTGCTGTCTCTCTCTCACTGTAATATTTGAAAAAATTTACAAATATTACAAACAAATGACACCTAGCAATTTAGAAACTTTATAATATTTGGCAGTTGGTATCCTGTTACTGGCCACATCATGCAAAACAGAAATAGCATGTCTTGCATCAATCAGAAAATAATGATGCCAATTGATGACAAGCGAAAGATATTGAGAGATATGTTTTGACACCGTCCTAAGGTTTGATGGATATTTATATGCTTTCGGCTGCTTGGACAGGTTCAGCCCAATGAACTCTCTGTCCCACAGGAAGGACAATACACACTTGTTGTGGGTGTGACATAGATATAGTATGTATATAGTGCGATATATAAGACGATTTTGGCCTGTTATAATCACCTTTCATAGCATGGCTAATAGTAAAAGGTCTATTTAGGAAGTGAGAGAGAGTTCATTGTTCAGCCTCAAAGCAATGGATTATTCAAACTTTGATACTGAGATTCAAACCGTTGTGCAGTCATGTTGTAGTGAACGCAATCTCAGTGAAGTTTCTGAATTCTCTGAGGTTTTATCAGTATCCTTACTACAGTCCGTAAACAGGTTCGGTATGTCAAAGCAGTATTTTAAACCCGCATGAGTATATATTGGGATTGTGTAAGAACCTATTCTAATAATACAAATATGGAATATTTGTCACCGAAAGGAAATAAGAATTACAGCAAGCATTTGGCTACATTTACTTGTTGATCAAAATAACCAAATTATTATTTACCAATGTGGGATGTTGATATGTTTTACACAATAATTGTTAGTATGCCATGCCAAGTTTTGCCATGTCATGTTTGTGTCATGTCACGGTATCCTACAATTTTCGCAAATAGAAAGCATTTATAATTATGGCAACTTTGAAGAACAACCAAGATCAATGACACATATTTACCAATGATGAATGAGTGTATGATTGAAGGAAACTTCTTTACAACTGGTTTACACCATGCAAAATCCTCATGTCTCTATGGTGATATATTTTGTCAAATCATAAATTGCGTCATAGACCAGCCACAACATCGTGTTGGCTTGACTTGCTCTTTACTTTGCTAGGTTCTGTACTTTCATTCATTGCTGACTGATTTCAACAGCACACCAACCGGGACGATGCTCCTATACTCCATCAAGAGTTAACCAGGGGAAGGCAATTCCTAATTTATTCACGATCTCTACTACTCACCCTTGTAACATCTATCACTTGTCAATCATGAATAATCTCGGCATTGAATGAGTGATGACAGTGATTGATGGTCAAAACTGAGCAATGTCAAGTTTAAAATTATTTTCCTATATAGTTGAGAATTTCTGCATTTCTGAATTTCTCCATTGTTGATCATAGTCCCAAAAAAAAGCTTGCAGATAAAAAGTCAAATGAATTATTTTAGCAAAATGAGAGCAGATAACTCAAAATTTCCACAGGAAAAGTGTACAAAAGTGATTAAATACTGTGAGTGGCACTTGTGTTGGCGGAGTGTTTTTTACACACCGTGGCAGAAAACTTCATTCAGTCAAATGAATTTACGCCTAATATATACCACTTTCTAATCCCCCTATCAATCTTTGACCCAGTATAGTGACTGTAGCCCTCGTGGGTGCTCTTGTATCCTCTTCTCTCGCTCAAGGTGAGTTTCCCACCAAGTTTGTCTGTAAATTTTTGGCAATCATAAAAAGAGGAGAGTACACTTTTTAATTGTCATTCTTCGAGATGCAATATTCATTCCATATTACGCCAAAGCATTGGGCTTCTCTCCAAGCAAATATCTATCTCAGGTTGGTATAACCAATGCAGCACTGTTATAGGTGACTTTGAGCGCTTCCATATCCTTTATGAGCCGCTGATAACCACAGAAACTGAGCCTTGTCTCAAACAGCCACTCTGTAAGAAATTCTGCTTAGCCGGATTTGAAAGAGGTGAATATGGTTGCTACTCAACCTGTCCTCCTTGTAGCGAGTATTTCAGAGATGTAGATCTAGATGTAGTTTACAAAAGTATATAGTTGTTGCGAAATGTAGAACGACATGTTGACTAAACTAGAATTGGTAGTTTTGATATAAACAGATTTATTCTCGGATATAATAATAATAATAATAATAAAGTTTATTTATGAAACGCTTAATAAAATTGTTTAAAAACAATGATTTCTAAGAGTTGTAAATTTGATAAAAGGTTAAAATAGAAACATATACTATGAAATTAGCCTGTTGGTAAAATAAATAAAATTGATTAAAATTTTGTTATCATAATAATATTTAATCAGATGAGAAAAAAAAATGCTGAAAGATGAGATAATTAAGATAATTAAAACCTACAAGTGGCAACTGCCCAGCACCTGAAAATCAACTATACAACCTACATAAATGGGGTATATGCGTCCCGGAAAAGATACGTTTTTAACTGTTATTTAAATGAGGAGGTGGAAGAGAGATCGCAAAGGTAAGATGGTAGGGAGTTCCATGCAGCTGGTAAAGTGGAATTAACGGATCGACCACCCACTGTTTTTAGCCTACATTTAAAATTGCTCACAAGAGTGTTGGCTAAGTTGAAACGAGTGGTTCGGGCATGCTTAGAAGTTGTGAAAGATTGAGAAATGTAGTAAGGGATGAGATGGGGATTATGGATGGTTTTATGAGCCATGATTGATAACTTGAATTTTGATCGGGACCTGATGGGTAGCCAGTGCAAATTAACCCTGGCTTTTTTGTATATATTTTTTGTGCTGAGTATTTTCGTGAAGTTCGCAGGGATCAACTACAATACGGGCCTGAATATAAATTAGAGGCTTAGGTTAGGCTAGGTTTGAGGTGCATCAATTCTGTCTTTCTGAACTGGGCACTATCCGAGCCAATTTGGTGCATATTTACCCATTTAGGATAGTTGAGACTCATTACAATTGTATGACTGATTTCATCAGCCTCTTGCTATTCCAGTGCCATATGAAGCTTGTGTGTGTCAGCCAACCAAAACCAGCTTGCTGATATATCAAAACAATTGGTTTTTTTTCAGATCTGACAGGCTCTGCTAAACTTAGAAATTGTCCTGCACTGAGGCTGTCTACATCAAGTTCAACCTGTGGAGGACACGACTTCAACTGCCCAGGGGATGAAAAATGCTGCAGCATAAGACCAGATGTTTATGTTTGTATTAACCCAGTGCCATGATCCTTTATATTTATATGAAGTATGCTGGAAAGGAAATTGTAAGGAATTCTGTGCTATTGTTTTTACGCTTATTGGACTTTCCTAGTTCCTACAGCTTGGTTGGTATGCTGCTGCCTACCAACAGCTTCATGATCATGGACGGTTAATTGCTCTTTTTTTCAGCAATTTTTCAAGTCAATTCCAGTCTCTGGTTCACCATGAGCATGATTTATTTTCAATAAATAAGATCATTTTGTATAGCAAAGGGTCTGTTCAAGTCTCTCTCTTTCCTAGCCGTGACAACATGGTATCGAGTGATAATTGTTTTCTGATGTCTAACTATAAGTATACTTTCTCTCTTTCAAGCCTGGTTCGAGTGTAAGAAAGTATGTCTTTCCAAATATAATCTTCCTACTGATTCACACAGCACTGCAATAGCAATAGCTGCTCTTCCTTTTCCCAAAGAAGTTGGTTGATTTTCATGAGCTTTTGATCATTATTAATGAGTTCTATTTCCTTTTCGTTATCAGTCCAGAACCATCCGGATCCTTATGCAAGACAAATCAATCATCTTTGGTCGGTGACAAAGGTGTTGGCATTGTGTGATTGAACACAAATTCCCCAGACATCCATTCATCATGTAATCGAGCTTTGATCCTGAGATGAAGAGGAATTCAATTGCCTGATGGGATTGAATCAGGATACGAGGTCAATTTTCCACAGGAGGTGTTGCAAAGTATATGTGGCATACCTCTGTGCACCATAAAGGCGTAGTGGAACTGGTCAGTATTACTTCGAGCATAGTCCCTGCAAATAGTGGTAGCATACATCAGTCTCTAGCAAGCATAAGTTTCAGTATTCATCTTGACCAAATACAAAAAGGGCGGCTTCCTGGCAGTGCTGCACAAGAAAACCTTAATTTTGGAAGACATAGGAATTGATATTGGTGAAGTGATCAGTTCATGTTAGATGCATCGCACTGGCAGGGGTAAGACTTGCTAACAGGTCAGACCCGCAAGAAGATAACCAGTGTTCAGTGTGGGCTCACAAGAAGTTAATAAAGGTATAGAGCAATACGCATCAATAAGCTAATTTGTTTGCAAAGTAATGGAAGTCCAGGTGATGCCAAGACGATGGAAAGAAATATCAAGGTCATAACAGCCAACACAAGCTGGTTCCATCTTTGTTGAAAAAACTCCGGTATTTTGAGGTTCAGCTAGTTCACAGATGATGGTTATAATTGTATCAATCCACAGCTCAACAAAGTTGTGTGATTGATATTAACCACACACCATAGTATGACCCTGGGTAGACGAGGAAATCAATTTCCTGTTCAAACCTTATCCGAAATGACACAAGCGGGTTCAAACAGATGTAGACCTGTCATGAAGAAGGATGTGGGTAATTTTTTTTGGTTATGTTTGTGGTAGACTGACTACTTGTTTGGCAGTCTATTGGCTTATCAGTTGAGCAAGTGAAGGGAAACACCTCTTTAAAATCTCAGTTAATAATCTTATCTATCAGGATGGTAGATCTAGGGGAGGCAGGCAGGCACTGCCTTCCTTGTCATGCTAAATAAAGTGGTATAAAAACCATAGGGAATAAGGCTACGTGTGACTGCATCATGTGCCATACAAACCTTATGATTGAATACATATTGTTTCAACAGGACATGGCAATAGTAACACAGATATGATGAAAAGAATGTGATTAATTGCCTGTCTCTTTTACTGTGCAGTATAAATAAATTCAGCAGTGTCAAGAGTTGGTATTCTATTTTGTATCAAACTGTCTGCTCACCATGAAGATTCTTTTTCTTGTCGTATTCTTGCTTGTTTCGTTCGTTTCAACAGGATCTGCTTTGTATGCAAGCCCTGGCAGTCCGGGCAGTTCTGGCAGCCCTGGTTTTCCCGGCAGTCCTGGCACTGGAGGCGGTGTCGGAATTCCTGGTAAGTAAAAATGTTTCGGTGCGGTACCATTATGATATTAATAGTCAGTTCTTCACAAGCTCAGTCAATGGTATCGATTATAACAAGCGCCAATGTTATTCAGTGTCTTTTGTTTCAACAGATGGGTTGAAATTAGTTTTGTGAAGTAACCAAAGTTGACCAATAAGTGCTTTTGGCAGTGTTATGGATCAGGCTGTATTCCACTTGTGATGTATAGGACTAGAACCAGTATTGATCCCAGTCCGGACATGTTTTCAATGCTATAGATTCTGAATCACAAAGAATGTTCATCCTATCTAAAGCAGTTTTTCAAGAGTATTTGGCTTTCAATTCCTATGCTTAGTGTGCTAAAGAGAAACCAAAGTCTATTTCTCAACATGGACCTGGCAGTCTTACGATGTGAAATAATGAGGTGGTTTGACAGGTTTTATCATGGCTAAAACATCCTAAATCTTATGTTGATTCAAGCTTCGATGCAAAGTTTATCTTAGATTCTCCTTTATGCTTCTAGATATATTGTGTTCATGTGTAACAGGCAACTGCGGCTGTGGCGGCAATGGTTAGTATATTATTTCCTGTACCTAAACTACTGATATCAATCAGGGAAATGTGTGCTCATTGGATACTGCATAGTCCCGAGTTAACCGATTGAAATTTTAATCCATGAATTGCAAAATACATCGCAGAACTTGTAAAAATCGTGGTCTGAAATTAATTAATCAGGTGAAATGTGGATGTTTTTATGGTATTACTAGTTGAAAATAATATCCTAATGAGTTAATCTATCAAATTGACCGATTAAACTGATTTTGACAGTTTGAATCTTTGATTGGGTTAATGCAATTAATGAATCATGGTCGGTGCAATGCCGACTCATAGGTTGTTTGAGTGTTTGAATTAATCACCAATATGTGTTATTTGTCTCAAATTTCCTTTTATCTCAATTTTGTAGGAGGGACAATCGTATCATAACATCAAAGAGCAATGCCACCAGATCCCTTAATCAATGTCTGCTGTGCAGGTCAAGGATTCTATAGTTATACTATCAATGTAATCTATAATGAAGAATGACCTAATAAACAATCCCTACATTAAACACTGGTAATGCTCGCCAAACACCGTTTATCATAATTTCTGTCAAATAATCCAATACATTGCAAATCAAATGAATATGAGTGTATATTTATAAGCGCCCAATTTCCCTCACCGACTCTCCACCTCACTGGGTATAATGGGATAGTTCACAGACATAGCAAAAAAAGACACGGGTATCCTATATGTAAGATAGTGATTGCACATCGTATGTTGACTATGGTATAATAGGTCGTACAACTATGACTCTGCATCGGCTGAAATACATCTTGAACTGATGAAATTATATATATATATCATATCTTCATTGATTAACGCAGCATGGCCAAGGTTCACACCCATATGAAGCCCTTGCTATAGAAAAATCAAGTTCAGTAAAAAATGTTACTGCTGTCCTCTTGGTTTAATGGATGGTTCACATTGGGCAAAATTAGTATGAGTAGCTTTACTTGCCTAATGTAATGCTGGTATTGTTACTACAGTGGTGAGGCCCTTATCCATGGTCATAAGTTTGTCAGTAGAATCTAGTCAAATATCTGGCACATTCACTTTTTTGTGCATTACTGGAGTCTTCAGTCACCGTAAAAGAGCTTGTTTTCCATGCATCGATAAATTAGTTCCACTAAAAGATAACTATATACAGGTGATGTAATTGGTTTAATGCGGCCCTTTTCCACTGTTTCACAACTATAAATAGACTCGGTCACACATTGATATTTACGCTCTCATTCTGATTTTGCAAGTTTTGAAACAAAATCAGTATTTTTTATTTTATTTGTGAGAAAGTTATGTCAGCATATCATTATCCTCAGCTCATTCACATATTGTGCAAGACTGTGTCAGATAGTTTATTACTGTTGAAATCTGCTTGACAACACTGTGAACTTTGTCTGGCCATTATTCCAAATGAAGCTGCTTTACTAGCAATTTTGTGCGGTATAATGACCAATGATAACCAACCATG